>OX376317.1:8331981-9799001 GCA_947369225.1 Hofmannophila pseudospretella | reverse complement strand
TCTGTTTACCCCCTCAGGGATTATGAACGTCAGAGGTATTCATTTGTTGTGCAATTTATAATAATTAATTTATCTAAAATTTCTAGACATTTCTTACCTTCTATCTTCTAATGACCGTTTGTTTACGCATACTTATTTATTATGCAGTTTATGGTGGTATTTATTATATGCACAGTTAATCTGATTGACCGACGATATTACGACATTTCGACTAAAATTAACCGGGTTTTATTCAGCACCTGCTCTTGAAAACGAGATTATTACATAAACGTCCATTGGACTCAATTGTTGTTGGGTAATTCTTTTTGGTGACATTGACATTGTTTCCATACAGAAGTGATGGTGGACGTATGAAACTTAATCATAATATTATTGTTTTAGTAAGAATTATCGTCGTCATCAGCAGCTCGTCTTCGAAAAGACAATGTAATTTAGTTTCATACAAAATAATTTATTTATTTCATTATTTTTTAAGATCTTGGTGAAGGTGAAGTGGTATTGGTATATGCACGTAAAAACCGGATCGCAATCGCTTCGTGCTTTAACGCCGACAGTAGACAGCCATTGCGTGTACACATATCCCACTATAAGTACATACAATGCTAATAAATATCTACCTATTTGGTTTAAATAACACTTTGATATATAATATACTGCAAGATATTTTAGTCTGTCAGAAAAAATATGGCAAGTATGGTTAGTGCGATAGATGATACTGCTTTAGATATTTCATGATTGTAATCTACCTGTAGCGAGAAAAGATGTCAAAAATTCATAGTTCAGAGTCCTATATAATTAGGTATACGGGCATCGAACTGGGGCAAATTGGGGCCAGATTCAGGGGTCAACAGATTACATAGGTAGGTATTAGGGTGTATCACGATGGGTTCTGCCCATTTCGTGATTTTTGTCACACATCACGTTATTTTGAAGTCGTTATATTATATTAATAAAAAATTCAGGATCTAGGTTCTACTCCACTTTTCTGTTAAACTAAATTTTTCCAGGCGGACAAAAATTGAAACTAGTATTTATCAGTTCTTGATCTTCATCTTTGATTTGGGCTTGTCACAACATTTACGCAAATGCAAGTTACGAAATGCATCCTAAAAGCCAAGTAATAAAGTTCTCAAATTGTCAGGTTCTGTCAGTATTTGTCTTAATGTCGCAATTTGTTACTAAATGTTTTAGTCTAACTTATTCAAGAAAATAACACCGGCGGGATCCACCACACCTAAACCTAATACAGAAAAGTCCGGATAAAACAGACAGCATGGTGACAGCAGTATCGCGGGGATCTATGATACACCTAATTCGTTAATGGCTAGGCCTTACACAATGTCATCGATATGCAGCGATGATCAATTGGATACTTTTGCCCGCCTCTTGTGCAATGAAGATGGATCAACCACAATAGATCCATATCGATCGACCTCATTTAGCGAGTTATTTTAGAATTCAATCAATGACCTATTGTTTTGGAATTAACTGTAATTCCGTATAATTCAGCGATAATTACACATAATTCAAGTTTGATGTCATGATCACAGATACGCTGAATTCGGCATGTGTCATGTGATAGAATGTTATCAATGAAGATAATTTCCGTTATCAGTGATTCACAACTGCAGTTTTGTTTTGAATAATTACATTGGCAGTTTCGAAAGGCGGTTAATAGCTGTGATCTTGTCCTTAAACTAATCCTTGCTGTAACACATTTTAAGGAAGTTAATTAATATTTTAACCTCTAAACTTCCGCAAAATTTGGATAATCGCTCGAAACAGTCGCATCAAGGTTCCTGATAATATAAATGTCCTACCTAAAGCGTATGACATAATTTACTGTTTCAAAAGGCGAGGCCAGATATCTATTGTAATACCTTGTGATAAAAATATTATATGGTAATAACTTGATAAGAATAAAGGATTGGAAAGAGTAGGTTATCATTTCAATCAGTTGCATTTAATGTGATTCATCATAGCTAATAAAATGCTGAACGAAATGATAAATATCTATGTCAACTTATGGGTAGGCCAAATGGCAAATCCTCAAGCGTTCAACCGCTGATTTCATAGAGTGATGTGAAAGGTTTAAAATGTACACTAATGCGAAGTAAAATTTAATGTCAGGTTACTGATATTGGTCCAAATTCTACTATGAATTTAAAATTCGATAACAATAACTATTTTTACCACGAAATGTGGTAGAATCCTTGACGAGAAAGATGACACAAGCTCATACATAACCGTTCCTTCTCAAAATATAAATTCTGACATAAAAATAGGAAATAATTTTGAATCGAGAGTTTACTAAAAATAGCTAAACGAATCATTGTTACAATTACAATCTTACAAAATCTCAATGTCAATCAATAACAATCAGAATGCACTATACAATATAGTCCTACTGGACTATACAATATAGTACTACTGGACTATACAATATAGTCCTACTGGACTATACAATATAGTACTACTGGACTATACAATATAGTACTACTGGACTATACAATATAGTCCTACTAATATTGCCCTACGGTTGGTTGTAATAGACAATTAGGGAAAACACGTGTCGACTTCGGCATTAGCACTGCTAATAAATTATTTCTGTGATTGCTAACCAATATGTGATATGTAGGAATTGATAAAATATATAATAATGTAGAACATTTTATAAGTTTACTGAAATTATGGCAATATACTTAATATTAATTTTGTTTAGCCAGAAAGGATTAAGATAGCCGTGCCTAAAGATTATTATTATTGACGCTGAACAAGAATTCAGAACAATATAGTAACAATAGGAACTATTATTTAATACGTAAATTAGGATTTCAATTTGAATTTTTGGACTAGTTATGATGTTTATAAGACATTTGTTACCCGTTTGTTTGTTTACAAATTATGATATACGCGTAACGTCTACATACCTACCCTCTATAATGTAAAGTGCCGAACAAGCAACAGTATGTCACCTGTCTAATTTCAAGAATCTGAAATGAAATCGTAGAAATTAAAAGAACGAAAATAAAATTGAATCTAATTAAAATTCGACGTAGGTACGTTAACGTGTTGTCCACTGTATGTATACCTACCCCCATGATTCATCTAAAACTGTAAGAAACAAGGCCAAAAGCATTTTGTTTTGTACAATTCTTAAGTTAAGTATGAGTTTTCCGAAAAATAAAAATAACGTTAATTCATAAAAAATGTTAAAAATAATAATTGTAGCAATTAATTTTTGACGAAAGCAATCACGTATATTCCAATTTATACTCACGTAATTAGGGGCTCTACTAACACTGGCGTGTCACGAATGGCCGAAGGATGAAAGTGTCCTTTTACAGGAGTGTGCCTAGGGCACAGGTTGAATACGAAATGCTAAGCAAGCGGGTCGACTTTCGCGAGTCGTGAGCTACGCGCGCGAGCGCAGGTGTCGGCGGCGGCGTCCACCGGCGCGGGCGCAGCGGACAGTGACTGAACTGACTGAAAAGCGCGCGCCGCCGACAACCAGCAGCCACCAGGCTCCGCTGCTCTGCGTCATGCAGACGTCACTACTCCGAAAGGTGCTGTTTGCGGGCTAAGAGGTAACCTCCACAACCCATTACAGTCGTTTCGGCCTTTCCATGGTTTAAAAATAGGGTTGTCTTATATTAACGTCTTATAATCTAGACGACGTTATTAGCTAGCATAAACAATAATGCTCGTAAATGGATTTCGATTTTGCAATTCTATTGACAATAAGCCACAAATTCCGTTTTTGTGAGCCTGTCATGTCAAATGTAATTATTTCTAATTCTTGCTATATAGTCCGTGTCATCGTCGCCGAACCATAACTAATGTAGCTAGTATTAGGTATGTAATTAAGAGACGATATTTTATTGTGGAAAATACCATTTACATAGTATTATATCTTTGTTTTTTTCGTTCCAAGTAGAGATTTATTATCAATTGTACATACTTATACAGTCTGATTTCACGCTAACTATCAGTTTCAATAAAAATAAGTATTACTTACATTATAATTGAGTATGTATTATGTGTCAGGGTAAACTGATACTGTACTGATACTGATAACTGAATATGACCAATAAATTAATGGAAAATTTACATGTTGCCATAAGTCCCTATCCCTAGTAGGAAATTGGTAATGAAAGTTTATTTGAATACCTTCCTAAAATAAACTCCATAATATGACTCGCTTGATGGTGGGGCTTATAGTTAACATTTGGTTATATTAGTACATAAGGATATTGATATTCTCAAAAAAAACAAGGAAATATTTATAACTTACCAAAATAAATAACTGGTTTGGTAAATCCACGCACGCCCGGTCAGCTCGAATTTGCACCAATAAGTGTGGAATCTGAAACGGTGACGGTCATTTTTTAAACACCGATAAAAGAGCAATAAGCGTGATTCATTAAGTTAATAATAATTGTATTGCAATACACAATCGCTTTGTTTTGTCAACATAGTTAAATCGCTATTAAAGGTAGACCTTAAACAATTTGAAATGGAAACCGGAATTCAACTTTATCGCACTAAACTCATTATATTCCTATTTATTACGGCCAATTACGGCTATTCTGATGACGGAAGATTATCAAATGATCATCTGGAAGGCACAGGTGTCATCGAAATCTAATATAGGAAAAACATAATAATATTCTCGAAGAATACAATCTTGACGCAAAAAGGTATCTACCTAGTTCGTGACCTCGTAATTAGGTAAACTTTAATTTTCTACGAGTGCACAAGGTTGAAAGTTGGTTTGTTCTACTATGTACTCGGTTTATATGCGGACCGGGCTACTCGATGATGATCTCTGGATATCGTACCCCTTGGTACGATTGCAAAATTACAGGACATTCGCTGGAAAAATCTAAACTACTTAATGGGCTAAAGAACCCTCTCGAAATTTACAACTTACAAGTGCACAGAGGTTCTATGTCGCTTTTAAAAGAGGGGCATTTTCGATATGGAGACGAAATTGCTCTCAATTTGCCCAATTTCTAAGCAGGTTTGAATTAAAAACCATAAACCAAGTAAACAGAACGATGTACCTACTTATAAAATTATTCAATCCTGGTTCATGTATTATCTATCTATCATGCGTGTACCGCCGGTTCATATTTGTTAGCATGTTTTTGTAGGAAATTTAATAAGAAGTAGCATTTCGTATCTATAATCTGTAATAATAGTAAGTAGGTCTGCCTACAGCCTGTTATCTACTACTTGACCTTTACTTTGATCATTGTTTACTCAAAAACAACTAGTTCGATTATAATATTTTTTTCACTGGTAGAAGATAGATAACAGTTTACACTATTTAGCAGTAAATATTTTTTTTAATAATCAAACTACAAGGTTTTGAGTAAACAATGGTCAAAGTAAAGAGGCGGGTCAGGTAGCAGAGTAACGGACCATACCCTACCGTCCTATCCTGTGGTAGATTTGTATTATATACTCTGACTAGAAATAAAAAAACCTATACAGAATACATAATCTCGCCTTGCCATTTTGTGAGATTCAATGAAACAATAGCACCAACCCAACTCTTCCCGTGGATGTCGTACGAGGCGACTAAGGGATTTTGTGGACACTATTCTACACCTAGTAAACGGCGACAGGCTCGCCACCTATCACGTTTATCCGTCAAATCTTACGGCGAAAAGTGGGAACTATATCTGTCGGTGGTTCCTCTGTCTACCCCCTCGGTATGAACTCCAAGGCTATAAAAGTACAAATGGCGCCCTCTTTACAGGGTCTTTCTTATTTATGTGGGTCTGAATTTCTCTGTCATATTTATTGCAGTGTCAGGTAAACTAAGAACATACCTATCTACAATGCTGAAGCTTAAGTTTGAAATTCAAGGTTTTATACTATTTTTCTTAATTTGAGATGTTACCTATAGCAGTAGCATCAAAACGAACTTGTAAGAATTTTCCATAAATTAGTAGTAACTGGACTGGGAAGAATTCAAAAAGTTTAAGAGTGCATACTAACATTAACAGGAAACAACTAGCAATACTCAAACAAAACACATTTATATTAAACACAGGGTTATTTTGAAACGTGATTTTTCAGAACACTTGCTCCGTATAGATAACTATACGAAAACAGCCTTCAATAAAGCTCTAAAACACTAAAAGGTCTAAAAATCATTTATCAGAAGAACAATGTAAATACCTGAACCTTTCAAAATCCCTTGAATTTGGAAGAAATAGATTTATTATAAGAGTGGCGCTAGTTGTTTCCTGTTAAAATCCACACTAACCATCTAGATAGGTATATAGGTAGGTTTTATTTTTATATAAGTACCTATATGGATTAAAAACAGAAATATTAGTATTTCTGGTTTTAATCCACATTTCAAGCACAACAAAGAACTTTATAGGTACCAATAATTAAAGTGCTAAAACAAAGTCACGTCAATGTAAATAGGAAGGATCAATCCTACAAAATATAAACTGCATTATACTTAAATGCTTTGAAGACGTAAAAAAATCCACTAGTTAAAGCCCTTATGTAAAGATCAGTACCTACATAATTAAAATCAATAAAATAAATTGTTCTTTTACAAAGATATTTTAACTAGCTGTCAATTTTATAAAAGGAATAAAATCACATTAGGTGGTACTTTTATCTTTAATAAAAACAACTTAACTGGGATTATACAGAGATTTTTAACATGCTGATTGTGATTCTTGCATTCTCATATGCTTATTCTTTTTTTTTATTTTTATTTATAACTAAACCCGCATTTGACCTCGATCTCGCCTGATGGTAAGCGACGATGAGGTCGACGATGGAGCATGCGGGTCCAGTAAAGATTCAGATTTCCTTTACTATTTTTCAGATAAATGGCAATTTTAAAGTAACCTCTGAATACCTATATTAAATTAATTATGTATCCTTGCCGAAAAGAGGAGGAAATAAGTGTTTTTCCATATAGGGCTATAAGTAATTGTATAAACTTATTGATGTTAAAAAAACAGGTTTTACAATTGGCACACTATCATGGTCATAGCCAGAACATAAATTGCTTTCAAACTAAAGTATTTTTTGAATTTAAATACCTACATACAACTAGCAAAAATTTGAATGCAGATCTCTGTATGTAGTATGCATCAAACGGTATACACAACACACTAAAATATATTTTGAAATGATTTTGCATAGCACAGTATTTGAGTTTATAGTACTCGTGGTATGGGTATCGATATGAACAATAGAAAAGTTTTTCTGCAAATAATGCCCTCAATTCACATGTGAACATCCTCAATCAAACTTGAATAAGTTGGTATGTATCTGGTTTTTATCTTGTTTCCAGTGTGACATAACTATGTATTAAGTAATCTGTGGCATGACCTAGCTAGAACCTCTCATATAGGTATGTGTAATAGGAACAAAACATAAAAAGAGAAATTAATAGATAATGGTGTTGATTCTGGTGTAGCTGCTTAATCTAAAGGTAAAACTGAATTAAACTATCATTGAATATACTAGATTGTATATGAGTGAGGGTGACTTTTTGTTTAATGTTTTAATTTAGCTAGCGGTACTACAGAATCATAGGTTAAATGTTGCTTATGCAGCTATGCAGTATCACCAACAAGTTGTCACAATGAACATTATAAATAAGTAATGTCAATGTTGTTCACACATAAGACTTATTTATACCACTCTTACAAAGTTCACAATTGAACGAGAATTAAGAAGAATATGTTAATTATAGACGGCAACGACATTTCTACAAATCCATACTGCACAATTAATTAGTTATACAGCTCTCTAACTCGATACAGTTGTCAAATGAAAGCCATGCTATTTTTTTAATGATCACTTCGGATTGCATTTTTTTTCTGTAATTTGTTGGTTACATTATTCTATGTCTAGAAAATCATAACATTAGGTATAATTTTTAAATACGACGGTATGATGTTTTGTGTGTATGTTATGCATATGAACAATTAAATACAGTGCTAACATACCTACCTAATTAAATGCATATAATTTTTTTTATCGGGAAAGTTTGCAGTTATTTATACGGTTTATGGGCGTGTACAAATGGTAAATTGACTCATACACTAACTACTAGACAACAACTAATAACTAGTTCAAGTACTTTCAACTTACCAGCTACTGAAAGTGACAATTATCATTTATTGCACAAGCACAGCATACGAAATTAAATGTTGCAATGATTTCCAGCGAGTTATTGCTACCTCTCCATTTATCTTTACTGGATGACTAATTTAGGTTATAAAAATAGATGGCACCGAGACTGCCTCGGCAGATTTCATTTTAAAGCTTCGTGTTTTGGTAGCATCATTGTCACTGTTATAAGTGATTACAAAAACCCCTACAAATAAGTAAATGAAATTAAATTTACAACTTAAATCTACAACAAATGCACTCCCACTACACTCCCCTTTTTAAAAAGAAAGTGACAGATGAGCAGTGCTGCCAATATCAAAAACTAAAGTCATGTGGGATCAAATATCTCTAAAAAAGTTTTCAACGGTTTTTACTACAACGTCAAGCAAAGTAAGATCATTATTACCTATACAAAAACAAAATATTTAGGTTTGTTTCGATTACTTTCATAATCTTAATCCTGCTTCAAAGATATCGATAGCTTCGGCCATTGACGAAATAGGACGTACAGCGCCATCTATAAAACAGGTTCGAAAAAGTTTACTATGGACTGTTTCCGCAGCGACAACTTTGTGAAGGGCTACTATTCCACGATAGATGGTACACAAATTGTTAATTCTCAATTAATTGAGTTCTACTACTCAACGATAGATGGTACATAAATATAAATTTAGAAATCTAATCTACGTTTACAAACGACAATGATGGCTGATAAATGTACAAAATCTATGCGTTTTTTTATTATAATGGCAATAGGACATAAAACGCAAAGCGTTGCGTAGATGGTGCCACGAGCAGACTTCGACTTCGTAAACAGAAAAGCAAAATGAAACATCATTTTTGAAGATATCACAAATTTCTCGTTATTTGGATTAATTTAATTTAATTTCTCAAAGCTATAGTAAAATTGTTATGATATCTGACTATGAAAATTTCAAAATAGCAAACCTAAAAAAATGTCAAAACAGCGTGGCGCGAGTCTAAAGGAATTTGATGGAAAGGTACGTGGTGTATGTATATACATGTTGATATTTGGCTTTATGTGCAAATTTAAAGTTTATTAAACAAAAATCTTGTAAAATATCCAATATTAATCAAAATAATCAATTTTTATATTTATCAAACTATTGTCATTGAATTGCCTGTAATTTAGATTATTTTATGTTTAGAACAAAATCATCTTTAAGTCGTACACGTACGTCGTATTTTTGAATGATTTTTGTAACTGTGCTAGTGGCGCCTCTAGTGGTAAAACATTGCAGGAGCGTCCAGTCTAGAAAGTTCCAAAGTGATATACGGGAATTTTTGAAAAATCTTATTCTGAGAACTTATCGATTTACAAAAATGCCCAGATCCACAGATATACTTGTAAAAGACCTAATCACAACAATGCAGACCAGCCAGTATTCCGTAACATGGCACAAAAAGATATCTCGTACTCGTACGAGTTATCTTTTTGTGCAAAAATGAAAATTTTTGCTCATAATTTTAGTATCATTTAAACTCCTCGTAAATTCCCTCTGCAATGTTTGCGATACGTTCGCGACCATTCCATCGAGATTATTCGAGATACGTAGGTACCTAACCGTGGAAATTTCCCAGAGCTTTAGAAGGGCTATAACTTCTTTTTTATTTTTAGGTAGGTTAGGTATACTTAATGTCCTTGATTGATAATATGTGATACTCTTCTTGCAGCAAAATGTTGAGTTACCAAATGCTTGCATGCATATTTAATCGCAGTTTTACAAATATTTTCTCGAAAACAGTGCAGGGTCTATGGATAGTTATTCTACCCTTTGGTACCTATTGACAAGAAAAAAAGAATCAATTGACGCAATCACGAATATGGTGGGCTACCATCATCACCAGCAGCTCTGGATTTATCAGGCAGCTGGTACACGATGAATGACGTCATTTGTAACCTGTTCAAGATGTAATAAAATGTATCAGTACTTACCTTTAGCATCTTGTGTATGTACTCGTAAGACTCGTATTATAGTATATAAATATTAATCTGTGATACGGCCTGTAGTACGGTTGTTAGGGATATGACATTTCTGTTTCGGTTTCGGATACGGATATTGTGTGTTTGCTTGACTTTTTAACAAAAATGTATAACTAAGTGGAAACAAAGGAAAATTAAGATAAATTAGTGAATAATTAATTGCAACTTAACTTTATTATTTTTAATTGTAGTAAAAATTTACAATTGTGGGACAAATACAGACAAATATTATCCGAAATAACACCCGAAACTTTTAATACAGTTGATATTATTCACGTTGCAGATGTACACGTTCCATTGCTTGTTTTGAAAACAAGTTTGATGTGAGAGAGTGGGGTATCGCGATGCATACTTCCTAACTTTAAGATGGTCGTGTAAAATGGTGGAATCTGCCTTCAGTCAATCTGTCGCAACATTACCAAGCGCGAGATTCAGGATGAACTGAAGATTGGATGACTGAAGGCAGATTCCACCATTTTACACGACCATCTTAAAGTTAGGAAGTATGCATCGCGATACCCCACTCTCTCACATCAAACCCTGATGACGTTTCCTTGAGTGACTGCAGTTGGTGGTCGATAAGGTCATCTTTTAGGTCGCTACGACCACGCTTAAATTCACGAAACCAATAGGTGATGGTGGCAAATGATGGAGCCAATTCCCCAAAAGCACTGATTAAATGTTCATGTGATTCCTTATATGTTAACCCTCGTTTAAAATCATAATAGATTATAGCACGCAATGCTTCCCGGGTTACCTCCATCGTAGCAATTGAAAAGTGACAGGCATGTTTAAAAAATAACTAACGTTCGCCAGCCAGTGATATTTGACCAAGGAGTTTGTAATAAAATTTGCCTCCAAGGTATTACAAAGGTAAAACAATGAGATTGATAACAAGCCGTTGACTAACAATTTTTTAATGAATATAAGATAAAAAATAAGAGATTTATAGGTTTGTAGAAAGCATTGATTGTGACACAGTTGACTCAGCACGTACTGGCTCTAAACGGACGTGGATCTCGGAATATCCTGTGTTTTCAAATGAATGGCCGTTATCACCACGTACTGATTTCATTGATACAGTATCAGTTACGATGGTAAATTAATATTCGCTGCTCCGGGTTAAGAAATATGAAAAATCTCACAGCTTTTAGAGGATTTTTAAATAAATTTGAAAGTTGACGAAGAAATATTTTGACCTATATAGTCTTAATCTAGCTTACTACCTAGCTTCTATGTGAATAACTCCTTAGAATGATCACGACCCTCAGCAATGAAGAATACGACTTACGACTAACTACCATGGTAAATCCTTAGTCGAAACGATTTGATTCTAGTTTACGGAGACAAAAGTCATCCTCATAAGCCTATATAGGTACCTACGTCCACACTGTTGGAGCACAGGCCTTGCACAAGGGGGTATCCGGAGCCATGATCCATGGGGCCCATAGTGCTAATTGGTGGATGCTTTAGAAAACTTTGTTTTATTTTTTCATTTTCCTTACGAAACATACAACCTTGGGATCTTCAAGGCCATAGTGTATAGGCATTTACTGAACCCGCATGCTCCTTCGTCGACTTACCATCAGGCGAGATCGGGGTCAAATTAAGGTTTAAAAAAATGTTTTTCGTCACCGTCTGAGCAGTCACAAAAACCGAAAAATTCATTAATATTTACACCATGACATTGGATGGTTTCGAACCTGGACCTACCGCATGCGCATGAGAATTCGGCGTCTTTGCCAGATGTATAACCCTACCGACGCTATTGTTTTTGTCACATTCATTGTTGGTTTCCTCTGTTAATAACGAGTTTTTTTTTAACAAATAAGTTAATAATTGCATTAACAAAACAAATAAGTTTTTATGAAAGAGACCATAACTTTTATTTGTCTATTTACCTGTCTTACGTAAGTAATTTGTGTTTCTAATGTAATACCTACATGGTATAGGTATTTTGTTGATTTAAGTGATCAATGAATTTTCGATGGATTTCGATGACAAATTAAGAATGTTCAATTGATGATAAGGTCACCTGAACGCGTCGATTGTCTGCGTCAGAGGTGGGCTTTATAAATATATTTGTCTATGTTGAACTTATTTGGAATAAAGATTATCTCAGTAAAGTAATATGCGATGACATAAATTGTTGATTTGCTTTCGTACCACTACAACTAAGTAAGAAGGTACTTACCTACTTACGTACTTACATTGTTCCGGTCCCGTTGTAAGTAACTTGAATATTGTCCTTGAGAATGACATATCATCAGTAGGACTTACCTAAATAGACTTTATTGCGGATTCTAACATTCCCACTCCATCGTCACCGCTTTGATTGAAGTAGAAATTTAAATTGAATGTGGCAGAATGTTCAGACACAAAACAGAAAATAATTGTGCTACGTAAGTACTTAGGTACATATAAATTATTGGTATTTATTTATCGTTCGGTCGTCAGCATCACACAATCACACAATTCTTTTACAAAGGCAAAATATTCTTCAACCATGCTATGGCTACGTCGTCCAGCAAGTGCAATCTGTCGATTCCTCCTGGTATGGCCCATATTTCGCAGTCCTCCGTTAGGGGGCTCATTGTTTGCACGGCCCCGCAGGAGCACGCGGGGTCAGCTCTGAAGCCCCATTTGTGCATGAGCTCACCACATCGTCCCTGTCCGACCCTCAGGCGGTTCAGTTTCGACCACAGTGATCTGGGTAGGTGAAAACCGTTCACTATGCTGTTTGGGTTCTGGATCAAGTGTCGATTAGGGACCGCCGAGGTGTTCCATCTTTCCGTCCATTTCTCCTCGACAGTTTTACCCTCAGTAACAACAACAACAATTATTGGTATTGCGAGAAAATATGAAAGTGTTTATTTATACGAGAATAATATTCTCAAGGAACTATATCTGAACTGGAAAATGCTATACCTAAGTATGTACCTACTTACAATAGTGTATTACTTACAATAGATACTAATTGCGGAAAGTGAGCAATTGTAAATGTTATAAAATAAAAACATTAAAAGAAACCTTTGGACCGTATCGGTGATCCTATGGAGACGTTAAATTATCATACATTAGTAAAGACCAATTGAATGAGCAATTCTCGATCCGTTACACATACACGAAAAAATGATCTTTATTAGCAGGTGTAATTAAATTAGAATCATGAAGAGATGGTAATTGCTGTGGTAATAATGAGTTATTTTTACATATTACCCACGGTCCTCTAATTATGGGAAAAATCGTCATTTTTCCCATTCCAATTACGAGTACAACCTGTGGAACCTGGCGGATATAAATAGATATTGCGAGATCAATGACTCGTGATATTTTTGTAGTTTGAATCCTTAATCATACGGAGAGATATCAATGATGATTTCGGCCATTTGTTAGTTTAATAAAAAATATCAAGATTTATTATAAAATAAAGAATTATAGACTCTAGGTAAACCCAGGTGCAAGTAATGTTAAATTCGCAAACAAAGAATCTATTGTGTAACAAAAAAACAGATTTTAAAGTACCCATGGGATGGAGTGCTTTTTAAAAAAAATAGGCTAACTAGTAAAAATAAATAAATAAAATAATAGCATAGCATAACTCTCACGTCCATAATCCCCGAGGGGGTAGACAGAGGAACCACCTTCATCATAGCCAGTTCCCACTATTCGCCGTAAGATCCAAATCTTAAGCTCCAAGTCCATAGGTGGCAAGCCTATCGCCAAAATAAAATAATAAATTGAGAAATTGCACCAATTGCTCACAGTTCACTCTCTTTACGTTATTTTCTCTTCTAGGTATATAATATTTAACTCACTAAATAATACCTTAACTCACTAAAATCTATGGTTGCATCTCGCAAATCCCGCATTTATCGGTTGATACAATACACACGAACATTTTTATTGCTTTTATACGAGTATCATTTTTTGCAGTACGAATTCTTGAAATATTAATTTTATTTCATTGTCAAACCTAATAATACCTTAACTCACTAAAATCTAAGGTTGCATCTCGCAAATCCCGCATTTATCGGTTGCTACAATGCATACGAACATTTTTATTGCTTTTATACGAGTATCATTTTTTGCAGTACGAATTCTTGAAATATAAATTTTATTTCATTGTCAAACCTAATAATACCTTAACTCACTAAAATCTAAGGTTGCATCTCGCAAATCCCGCATTTATCGGTTGCTACAATGCATACGAACATTTTTATTGCTTTTATACGAGTATCATTTTTTGCAGTACGAATTCTTGAAATATAAATTTTATTTCATTGTCAAACCTATAAATAACCTTCAGACACCCTTTTAGTATAAGGGTATCCTTGTGAACCCTGAGTACCGCGTTGCCTTATTTGTTAAATGTTGTTAGGCATTTTAATGACTGAAGTCATTATTAGTTTTAAGTTTTATCATACGTAAGTTAGTATATTGAATGAAGTGATATTTTCCCCTAAGCCTAAGTTACATTTATTTTGTGCACATAATAAATATAACATTCTGTGCACAGGAAAAAATGATCATTTGTCAGCTTCTAGGTGTTGTGTCAATGACAGGTGATTTGATGTATCATGTATTTATTATATTTGCATGTTTCAAAAATAGACTAGATATGTTTTTAAACAGTGCATAAGTAGTGGTGGACGTAATTAACTATGAACTCAATGACTAAGTGCTATGAATAAGCTTGCTTACTTATCGTATGGTTAGTGGCCAACCAATAAGCGAATGAACAATACACCATCTTAGATATGGGCGCATCAGCTTAATGCTGCCTGCTCATTAATCAATAATAATAATAACAAGCTTTAATATTAAAAAAAATATATTAAATAAATATACCTAAATATGTAAATGCATATATTAATACATTTTATAAATTTATTATAGTCATATAATCCCATTCTTCCTATTTCCTTTAATGTTGCATGTTTAATAGTATGAAATAAACATCATAAGCTTTAACTTAAATTGTAATTTTAAGTTGTAATTCTGGAATTTGAATATTTGATTGAAACATAACATTGTAAAGTGGTCAATGTGTGTATCTATGTAATCTCCAGGACACAGGCAACGCCTAGTGTGGAGGTTATAGTTTCATGTGAAATGTTAATTAATATGTGGTAAAGGAATAATCAATTTTTTTCAAATGTAAGTAAAGTAAAATGTATGTAAAAGGTGTCCAGCGGGAAATTTACATGTTTAACATTGATTTAAAAAACAAGTAAAGAGTTTTTAAAAAAAATTATTTTAACAAAATGTAGTGTGACAATGCGGATTTTACTTTTTAAAAACAATATCGTCTAAATGACGCCCGTTCCTGGTGAGACACTCTTGCAGCCGGACCCGTACACTTGCAAATACGCGGGAGCAAAGCGTTGGTGCAATAGCGGCAATTTCTCGGCGGATCTTGTCTTGTAGGGCCTGAATTGTTCGAGGATTATTGTTGTAAACCTTCGACTTGAGGAATCCCCATAAAAAAAAGTCGCATGGTGTGAGATCCGGCGAGCGAGGTGGCCAAGGAATATCTCCATACTTACTGATAACTTTCCTCGGAAAAATTGCCCTCAACTTCTCCATAGAGGCTCTAGCCGTGTGAGGCGTGGCGCCGTCTTGCTGAAATAGCGTTCTGTTGTTGTATCCGGGTAACAATTGCAATTGCGGCACCAGAAACTCGTCTATCATTCGGCAATACACCTCAGCAGTAACCGTCTCTCCTTGGTTAAAAAAATAAGGACCAATTATTCCTTGGGCAGAAATTGCACACCACACCGTCGTTTTTGGGATATGTAAGCGTTTTTGGTGGCGTTCTCTTGGATTGTTAGGACACCAGTAACGCATGTTCTGTTTGTTGACGTAGCCATCAACATGAAAATGTGCTTCGTCACTAAACAATATGTTTCCAAGAGTCCGTGCTGTTCGGAAACGTTCGAGCATTGTTCTTGCGTAGGTTTCTCGCAAAAGATAGTCATTTTCGTGGAGAGCCTGCACGATTTGCATTTTGTATGGATGTAATTTTAACTTTTTTTTCAAAGTAACGTGCACTGTAGATTTTTTAATTCCCGTGGAGGCCGCAATCTTCCTTATTGATTTACGCGGATTCCGCATAATTTCGTGTCGAACTTGAGACACGTGTTCTGGCGTCGCTGCTGACGTTGATGGTCCTGGAGCAATTCTGTTGACCATTGTCCCTTCTTGTCTAAACCTCTGCACCCACGACCAGATAAGTTGCGTACTTGGCCCATCACTTACTCGTCGGATATTAAAATGAGTGCAAAAAGCGCGACGCGCACGAATCAGTGATTCGTCGCTCTTCAGATATTGTTCGACTGCGAACGCACGGTGTGCCCCCGACCAGTGACTCATGGTGACTGACGAATCCGCACGCCCCGCGCATCGAACGGTACCCCTCCCACTAACCTTACCCCGCTAGTATTCGAGCAGTTACAATTTAAAGTAGAAAATTTTCCGCTGGACACCCTTTAGTACCTAAGTCATACCGCGAGGTCCAGGCTAAAATCCGCTAAAAAAAAATTATCGGCTCAGTAGTTTTTAAATTACTCCGAACGTACAAACAAACTTTACCTATTTATAATATCTGTTAGGTAGATATACAAATATAGGTATCCTAGAAAAGTTAGGTATTGAAGCATCCTGTTTAACTAAAAATCTTTTGTACACACCACAAAACGTAGTAACTATTAAGTAATCTGTGGTTTACGGTACAAGTTCAATGGACTTCAATTGTAGGTACAGTGGTCAGGAAAACCGTTACCTTAGTTCAGATTTTACATAATGTGAAGTTTTATTTTCACAAGGTATGTACTTACTAAGTTGGCAAACAGTAAAAGTAAAGAATATGTGGTGTTTTGCGTAGTGCTCAATCTGTGTCTGAGTTTACTAAACTTAGTGTCTGTACTAATGCAAACATTGGAGGAATATAGATGTAGGTACTTATTTCAATTAAAAATGACTTTTAATCCCATATTATAGTGTTCGACGTATATACACATAATATGTAAACTTCTATTCACGAACTATATGTCATGGGTCACCGTATAAGAGAAGCAAAAGTATATTTCCCGAATGGTTTATATTTTCAAGAGATAACTTTAATTTTTTCAACCATTATAAGTAGACATTTTGGAAGCGATCTCTCTTAGTTCATATTATTATACTAGTTGGTAATTACAGCGTATACTTGGTACCTATAAGTAACCCTTAATGACGGTAGGTAAGTACTCACCGGGAGCATTCTTTATGCAAAGTTTGGTTAGCGAACATTCGGTGTGCGAGCGTTCACTACGCGAGCAAATTCTTTCGCGAACCATTATTTTGCAAGCAAAACTTGTTCAGCCTGATATTCGTTATAACGTAGTACTCACCAAATGTTTGTGATATTTATCCTGGAATATCCCACAGGACTCCTACGGGAAGGCTCTTCAATGAAACTACGTGTGTAGCTTACAAACGTCTATTAGGGAATGAACGGAACTTATATCTACCCTACATATATCTCAGTTTGGTTCGCGAAAGAATGTGTTCGAGTTTGCTACGCAAGCAAACACTTGCGCAACAATCGCTCGTTCGCGAAACGAATGCTCTCGGTGAGTAGGTACCGTGTTTTAAGAGCGAAAGTTAGAATGTAGAGTACTGAATGCATTTTGGAGTAAGTAGAATGAATTTTGTTCGCCACTGTACTCTTTAATAGCCATAGTAACGTATAAGCTAATACTTTTACAATAACACAAAAAACTAAATAACGCTAGTAAGCTGACCTCAAGCATTTTTTTCCTCACTTTTTGTACGTTTGTCTAGAATAGTCAATGGAAAAATACTTTGCATGTTGCTGATCGTTAAAGCTAAACGGTTCAGTTTATAATAATATTACGTATTTATTTACACGTGCAATGTTTGTAGGTTGTAGGTGACAAAAGTAGGAGTAATTAGTATCTAGTTTTTTTAGTAGTAGCTATGTATTGTTTTTCATAGACTCAGCCCAAAGTATAGGAATTTTATTGTAGTCCAAAAAATACTATAATAATAATACACTTTTGAACTTTAAATGTTGGAAAGTTAATGCCTAACAGAGAAAACATCCACAATTTGATTATAATAAATAATTTTAATGACTTTAGAGACTTCTAGCTCTATTCAGCATCTTGTCACAGTAGTGATAATGATAAGGGTGATTCGCTCCGTATCACGCTGTCTTATCAATTTTTTTTTGAAAATGGAATGAAATGAAACGTGATATGCAACAGCACCCTTGTTGTTACTAGTGACGAGATATAGAAAGAGCCACTGTTGTAAGTTGGTACTTATGAGTAAGTATTGTATGTAACCTTCCAATTTGTGTTTTGTTGTTGTATTTTTTACAAGTCATAGCTCTCATAATGTACTTTGGAATCTACCAAAATATGTACCTACTTGGAAATGTACTTTGGAATCTACCAAAGTACATTATGAGAAAAACCAGGAAGGTAAGTATTTATTTGGATACAGATCCTGCTTTGTTACGGTTAAAGGAAAAGCTGCAGGGTTATGATTCCGGACATGAAAGGCACAGCCTCTACTCAAGGCTTCACAACACAGATGTATTACCTACTGGTTACCGGACACTTCTGAAACTTCGTTATGGTTTTATTAATGTTTTAATATGTACGAGTCATCACTCATCAGTCATCACAACACGAATGAGCTTTTTAAATACGTCTTGCCAATGCTTTCATTTTTCTGTGTCTGGTAAACAAAATGGGTCCTCGTATCATGTGAAAAAAATTGTGTTTACTTTGGATTTCGTGACCCCAGTTCAGTTTAAACCATATTAATGAAGTAGGTATTAGAAGTAGGGGTAGATAGCGCTTTGATATCTTGTTTAGCCGTTTGAAACATTTGATTTGGTATGTTAGAGCTACTGGTAGTTTTAAAAATATTAAGTTATGTATGTACCAGCTATCTGGTAAAATAAAAGTACCATCATGTACCAGACACATGTATTGTATACTACGTCATTACAATTACCTGTGGCTTATGTACGAGTATCTCGTTCAATCAGGCCAATTATGTAAATACCTTTCCGTCCTGCGGTTCTGCTTGAAACGATCAAGTATACGAGTATAATGAGAATCTAACTTTCTTCAAACTAACAGATTTTTTTCAAATTTTTGCAGAGCTCTAATCTTTAGAGTCAAATGCAGGTCAAGTTCGTAAATAGATCGGGAAAAAATAATTAGGTACCTACTCGTAACACAGAAAAAGATTACATATTTTTTCGACATATTATGTATTATTATAAGAATAAGATACGAACTTTTTAACGAGAGACCAAGGGTATGTACTCGTATGACCACTAGCTGTAAGAAACGTCCTTAATGTTAGGGCTTATGTTTAGGATTATGTTATATATTATAGGGTTATGTTTCGTGGATTCTCTATCTAGAGCAAAAAGAAAGGGATAGCATGTATTTTAAAAAGACTTAACATTAAGGCTTTATGACTCCACCGGATCGACCTAAGGCTCAAGGACCCGAATTATCACTGACGCTGTTCTAAAATTACTGGGATAATTTCCCTGTAAACAGCAAGTAAACAGACGAAGGTAAAAACAAATGTCTTGTTGTTATACATACGTTCATAATTAGTGCACAATATATCAGAAGCATTTACCCCATTCCGAAGGTAGTTCAATAACCTTTTTAATTTATGATTTCCAATTGCAACATAAGTGTTTATATGTATGACATTTAATCACTTCTTGTGTTTAAGGTACGTACCTAGTTCAAAACCAGTTCTTAGTGTGAGTAGCAAATCGATTTGTAAGTATTTAGTCGTATCGTTAAACTCATTAATATCATTACTTATACCTTTATGAGTTTCATCACTTCCTAGCGTAGTGAGACCGTGAAGGCAAGAAAGAGGATAAATATTTCACAGTCATTCTTTTCACAGGTTATAAATAATATATATTTTTAAGACCAATTGTTACACATTAAAAGCAATAAATGGCATGAGTATATCAAAAATTATACATCCAAGACCAGCTTCCTAAACCTAAAAGGGAGATACGAGTAAGTACGCAAAAACGACGTATTCTTGAAATTCATCAGTCGAGGGACACGCTACAGAAACCATTATTATAACTTATAATAATGGTTTCTGTAGCGTGTCCCTCGACTGATGAATTTCAAGAATACGTCGTTTTTGCGTACTTACTCGTATCTCCCTTTTAGGTTTAGGAAGCTGGTCTTGGATGTATAATTTTTGATATACTCATGCCATTTATTGCTTTTAATTTAATGTGTAACAATTGGTCTTAAAAATATATATTATATGATCATACATGAAACCCTGAGTAGGGCACCGCAATATAAAATAAGAGATACTTAGGTAATTATCTTATTGATGTATTTGTTCAGTACAAAGTCAGAAAAAGATGTAAAGTGAAAAACAGAATAATGATAGAGTATATCAAATCATATATAAATTTATATCTATGATAAATTAAGGACACCCTAGCCATAGAAAATCATGACGTAAAAAAATTCAAAGGCAATTGTTTTCCGACGTCAGCTCTATACCGATCAGATCTGCCTCGTAAAATATAGAAGATATAATATATATTCTTAACTAATTTAAATGTACGAATACTATGTAAAAGAAACAAAAACATTGTATTGCATTGCATTGACGTAGTCACTAAAGAAAATACAACCACGAGATATATCCTGTTTAATATCCGCTCCAGTAGAAAGGTAATTTACCCTTATTTTCCTTATGATGTCCTTACTTACAAAAACATTGCAGGCTTCATTTGCTTTTTTTTCAGTTTTTACTTTGCATGGAAATTAGGGCTATGAAATATGATTATCTACATAGAGAACACACTCGTACACCGCATGCTTAATGGTCATTTTAAAAATTGATGGTGTAGGAACGCGCTATGTGAGGACATGGATGACGTAACGTCAGTTGTATGAAAGGGAAAAGGGAAGATCTTCCACCAGGCGGGGTGTTGTGCCTGTTGACCAGATGTGCTGCTCCAACTATGGATGTTTGGAACTCGTATATATACGAAGTCCTAGGAAAATTTCGATAGCGCGTTCTACGCCGATGTGAGTAGGTACTGATCGTAGTTGCGCGCGTCTTGCGTCGCCACAATGGCATTAACTCACATTGGCTATTTACTCAGTTTCTTTTTGTATATAGCGTATAAAGCTGATAGATGATCCAGATAAGATTAAATGAAACACAAATTGAAATGAAATTACTATTATTTGAGATTTACTTTCAGAAATGGCAACACTTTCTGGATTTCACAATATTATACGATTTAATAGAAAACCAATATTTATATGTGATTAAACTTAATCTAAAAGTGGATCTAAGACTACTTTAAAGGCTCTTTGTGTTCTAAAATGAAACATAAAAAAATATTGTGCAACGCACATTGCGGTAAACATAACTCAGAATTTATATCAGAAATAGATAATTTTATCTGTTATCCAATTAACAGTGTAGAACAATAGGTAAGTAGGTACTATCTATTCTATACCTAGTTCCTACTCAGAGCTATAAGGTTCTTAACTTAAAAACAAGTATAACATACAATTTACTTCGCTGCGCATTTAGATCCTTCACAACAACTGATACCCGACATTTTGTAATTTATGGTTACTTCGCTGTCGGTCGTTGATCCACACAGTGATGAACTTTTAAAGTGGCTTTCCTCACCTGTCGGAAATACAAAGTTGCAGTACGTGTGTCTCCTGTTGAATGGATGCAACAGTTTTCAAAATGACAATGTTTAAGAGAAGACAATTTAATTATTTATAATACCTATAGGTAATTTAATAACATTTATTTAAGATTTCGCACCCTAAGTGAGAAGATTCAGCGATGAAATGAAATGAAAAAAAATTTGAAATGAAATGAAATTTATTGCCATCTCAAAAGATATTAAGTACTTACTCGTACTTATTTCAGGTTTTCGAGCCGTCGTCGTCAATGTTTTGCTCGATCCGCGCGAAGTTGTAAGTTAATAAGTATTATTTATCATCATATGCTATGATCGGAGTAGGTAGGGCTGTTTTTGGTACTTGCCACATACGGTCATAATATGGATAAGTGTGCCCAATAATCCCGGGATTTCCGGGATTGAATAAATATATTATTTAGATTTTTAACGTTATATTTGTTTTGTCTGCGGGAGCTCCGGGCGCCTGACTGGCTCGAGACTGCGCAGGAGAGAGAGCGATGGCGCTCTTTGGTATTGGAGGCCAAGATCCACTTCGGGTCGCTGCGCCAGCGGAGTAAGTAAGTATATTTGTTTTGATACACATTTAAGATTGGTGGCGAAATATTTTTTTAAGATTAATGGTGCTAGTGTACCTATGGTAGTGTTTTAACTTCTTCGTAAGTTCACAATTTAAAAAAAATCGTAATCCGTCGAGTAAGGGCGAGGTTTATAAAAGTAATTTACAACATTTGCTAGATAACTTAAAACGGGATCCCGAAATCATATCCATATTAATATAACCTTTGAGGACATTGACCCGAAAGAGCTCTACCTACTCCGATCACTGATCATATGTATAGCTTGACCAGCTTGAAATATCATTTTGCGGAATTAATTGAAACTATTTTTTTCATTGCAATCTCCATCACACAGAATATACAAGTAGGTACCTATCAATGGTTTTTATTTTCCTGGTCAGGGTATATATATTCATCATCATCAGATTTCATATTATGTTTCCACTATGCATAATGCGGAGGTACACATCAAGCTATAACCCTTTAGTACTTGTCACTGTAACTTTTTTGACACTTTCATACAAATGTCAAGAAATCGTAGCTTGGTGTGTCTTCGACTGTACATGTCAGATCCTCATTGCTGATTGGTGGATTTCATATGCATTTTCGACTTATTTATTTTTAAATATAGGTACATAAAAGTTTCCTAACAAAATATTTTCGTTCATGAAGAAACTCGCGATGACATTAAATTAATTCATTTTATTTAAGGACTGTGTATTCCGAATTTATTAAACATTCTATAAAGCCTAAAAGTAAATAAAAAAATAAAAAGTCACTTTTTTATTTATTAAGTGGCGTTTTTAAGAATTTTTCCCATGAATAACGGCTAGTGATACTTATTGCAAATTAAAAAGTAATTTAAATAATAATATAAAATCTCCTTGCTGAGTGTGCAGTAATGGGCTACGTTCTGCGTAATCACTGGATTTTTACAGATTTTAAGCTAGATTTGGTGAAATATCTAAATAATGTATGATTTAATAAATGATCGTTACCTTAACCATGCGCATCACTATACAGTAACCTACAGTTTCCCCTACTAAATGTTGGTAAGTATTGTTATAAATACCCATTCAAAACCCATGTATTCCACATGATGTTCTTCTTCTTTACAGGTGGATGTGCCTGCTGCTGGCCAACCTATTGCTAGAGTTGTTCAGGTCGCTTACATCCATAGGCGTCTGACGCACCCTAATTAATACTACAGATGTTTCAAATGAAGCTACCTCTCCTACTATTTAAAAAATAAACATAATTTTAACATAATTTTCCACGTGTAGTACTCTTTTAATTATACCTACTACTCTTTTAATTTTTTGCGACGCATGGGAAGTCTGATACGGCTCATAAATTGTGACATCATAAGTGCAAAAAAATTAAATACAGGTAATCTGATAGTGCCACAGTTTCCCTTAAATAAACCATTATATTTTTAAACAATAACTTAAACTAATTGGAATGATGTGCGTGCAAATTTCAATACACCGCCCTATACACTTACACCTAGGCCTAGGCCGCGAAGTCTTCATTAATATACATGCCGTCCCTTTCTACGCCATAGTTCTAGATAGAGATGACACGAGATAACTCTCTTAAGACTTATCGTTATCATTAAGACTGCCTTAACAGGCAGTTTTCTTAATGTTAAGACTGCCTTAACAGGCACGTTTGGACAGGACAGGCAAGTTAAGGATGTTTTTTTCAACTCACGGTAAGATAAACATTACAAAAATAGAACTTTTGGAAACCTGTCTCGAGAAATGGATCGTTAATACTCTAATTGGTAGAAAGAGATGTAAATAACGCTTCGAGTAGGCATAACAAAGGAAAAATCAGAATAGCCACGCACGAGTCATGACCGACCAATTAATGACGCCGCGTCAATAGGTAGACTACACATGTAAGTTCCCACATACGTCGATACATACTTATAATTTAGCACTATTGGAATGCATTCACTTTGCATCGTAACTGAAGGTGAAGTCAGACATCTTTGTGAACTGTGAATAGATCGCCAATAACCATCGGTCTGTAGACTTGTAGTATTGTTGTGCTCTTAGTAATAGTGAATGTTGAATTTGCTTCATAACAAAAACGTTCAAATATTTCAGTAACGTCGAGGAATAAAGCTTACGCTTATCGGTATGATATTTTAGTTTTTTGTTTCTTATTTATTTTTATAGTATTCTTCAATCTCAGTAAGGGTGCGGGAAGGTTAATTTTCACATCACTAATTTTCTTGAATTCTATATGAGTGGTCTGAATTGTATAGGGATGGGTTCGAAATTGTGACCAGTTTTTTTTTCAATACGGTCTACACTGTTGCCCTCAGACGGCCTTTACAGTATCACTGGGCTTTAAGGGTGGGTTCGAAATTGACCAGTGTTGCGGATTCCACTCTACGATTGTGACACAAAAAAGCCAATTTAGGATATAGTTACCGTATCTGAATTGATTGCTTGTTGTTTGTGAAGGTTCATAGGATTCAATAGAACTTGTTCATAATGTAAACAAACCTATCCTCGATTTATCACATTAGACGATAGTTTAATTAACACCATAGTTTAAATCATGTGGAATTCAGTTTTTTTGTAACCTAAACTACATTAATACAACATGAATAATACATTAAACCATCGACATCGCCAATATGGTGATTTTTGTTTATATTTTGAACAAGTTCTATTGAATACGAGTTTAGTGGGTTCAGCATTCCAATTTCAATGTATTTTTGTATCAACTTTTAAATTTTTCAGAACATTTCAATTAATAATAATAATTAATATACCTAATTCTTATAACCAATAAAACTTTATCAATATTTAATTAATATTTTTTTATATATTAGGTTCTGTTTGTTGGAACATGGTTTGAACAGACTTCGATACTTTGAAGAATATAAATGCCTATTTGGAACGTTAGAGATTGTATATCTTGATCATGCTTGACAACTGATAGTGATGGAAAATCTCATTTTTGACAAAATTGCAATGATGGATGTCATAACGTGTTATTTTTGTCGCATTTTTATCGAATTGGCCAATTTCACAAACTTGCTAAAATAGCTAGTTTGAATAAAATTAACCTTTCCTTGCCTATGATATGTGCATTTCTAAATGAGAGGGGATTTGTACCGTTTATTATGTAAGCATACAGTTATGGTCTGGATTATAGATAGAACACGTTTTTTATAGATGTGATTTGATGGTGAGTAGTCCTTATCGTGGTGCCTTGTGACGTCAAAGTGCGGCGTGATATATACGGCGGGTGTAAGCGCGCGCGCACATTATTACAAGTGACCCGCGCCTTGCCCACGCGCCTCGCAGTGCGCACCTTACTTACGGACGTTGAGTCTCCATTCTTGTCAGTGCTAAGCTAAGTGTACAGTGCTGGAGATATCATTGAGCCGGTAAGTGGAATATCGGTACTTAAAGGGACGATCACATTAGTTACGAGCATTTCCGACTAAAAAGAGCAAACGGAACACTTCCTAATCACTTATATGCATAATTATCTGTCCGTATGCGTATTGTTACCTTGATAACGTTTATCGTAATAAACAAACCTTATTTATGCTAACAGCTTACTTCCTAAGCTTATTTGTTTACTCAGAAAAGTGCCAAAGTGATCGCTTATATCAGCTGGTGGAGTAAGTATAGCTAATGTTTAATGATTTAACGATCGCCCTAGATGTTGTCAATGAATCTAGTTCAAGACCAACTTATCTTTGGCACTCCCTTCGAACCCTTAAACACAGTACAGCTGAATCGGACCGAACCCATAGAAATGTATAATTCGGTCTTCTAGATTTTTATACTTGCGGTCCATTTCCGTTTCAAATGCTGATAGAAACATTGCGGTTTAATTTGATGGGTTTTTCTACCATGCGCTCTACAAAAGTTGTAAAAGTTGTTAAGTCTAGTGGACAGTAGACAGACAAAACAGTGAGTCTGAGACATAAACAATTATTTTTTTACTTACACAGTTATGAAGAGCCATTTTTTTAAAAATAATGTCGATGTCTATTGTCTTTTAAGTAAGAATAATTCACTGTGGAAAACTGTAGGCGACGGTGACTACTTACCATCAGGTGGCCCGTCTGCCTGTTTGTCGTAGCGAATTTATATAAAAAAAAAAACTGGAAACTACCGAAATTTTATATTGTCGATCTTCAAAGTACTGACCAGTATCCGGTTTTAATATGGATTTTTTATCAAAATTATTTTTACTTGAGATCTAAAACTATAGGTAGGTTAGTAACACAGCATT
Organism: Hofmannophila pseudospretella; assembly: GCA_947369225.1. Classification (NCBI taxonomy): domain Eukaryota; kingdom Metazoa; phylum Arthropoda; class Insecta; order Lepidoptera; family Oecophoridae; genus Hofmannophila; species Hofmannophila pseudospretella. The sequence goes on along the minus strand of OX376317.1, from coordinate 9,772,237 downwards.
ATACTTATCAATAATATATGAAAACAGTTAGGATTTTCTTCATTCTACTCATTTCAAGTGAAGAATTAATTATATCCGAATATCAAATTTAAAATCTTAACTAGGTATTTGAACTCCTGAAGTACATAGCTGATGGTTAATATTTGCGGTTGTTGGTACTTGGTGAAACTTGTAGTACATGATTAGACTCAAATAATATACTGTTTCACTGGTTTTACTGTATTTTATTAATTACGATCGGTTTCGTTTACACAACTTCTTATAAACAAATACCTGAAGATGTGTAAAGGAAACCGGTCGTAATTAATAAAATACAGTAAAAACCTGTGAAACAGTATATTATTTGAGTTTAATCATGTACATAGCTGATGCTAACTTTTTTCTGATGACCATCTCTTACGTAGTATCACACATCCTTGACCTTTCATTAAAACATAACTATTTATATAATTCCACTTTTTTTTAAAGTCCTCTTTAATAACTAATTTCTAAAAACTTTTATAGAAATCTGATTTCATTGTATTGAACTTCGCTAGCAATACCTTACCTCTCCAGTAATGTTTTATTGACGGCCACCATATCTAATCCTTTGTAGGGAATGGTTTCTATGTGAAAGCTACATGTCAGATGATGTTCTTGGTCTACATTCTTAGACATTTGTCTCGGCTCTTTAGGCTTAGAACTCTATAGAAACCTACGACATTCATCTTCAACTTTTGCTTTCAACTTTACGAGTAAAAAAGAAATGGTTAGGTACAGGCGAGGTACCAAGAAATGGTTTCTCCCGGCTTTTGTTCACTTGTATTGTCTTGTCTGTATATTCTTCAGATAAATTATATATCAAATATTTAAAAAAAGCTTCAGTAAATATCAAGCCATTTAATTGTTATTTATTACTACTTCTTCTTCTTTCGTGTTGATGATCCGAATTAAATTTTTCCCGACGAGAAGGCAGCCACATCGATAGCCCTCTGGTTGGCCTCGAAAAGGTCCTCCCGCGTGCAGGTGGTCGGACACGCGGGACAGCAGAGCAAGTGTTCCATGGTTTGAGGGGAGACACCACACTCACACTTTACTTGATCGCTGGAAAACCCCCAATTGTGAAGATTATCTCCGCAACAGCCAACCTGGGTTCGCAGGCGATTAAGCGTTTTCCATGTTGGCCACGGGAGTTTGAAACTATTACTACTAAATTTATATTACATATATGCAAATCAAACTCTTGTTTAGGTATAATTCGCCAATACTTACCTGTCCTGTTTTCTGGTATCAATGCACGTCAGATCGTTCCAAAGTATAATGATGTGAATTAAATAATGAGTCCCTGTGAGGTGATGATTAAATTAATGTATAAATAGCTCGGTTATGTAATAGCTGATTCCATACCAGGCTGTTTAACAACCTTATTGTTTAGACGTTATTTATGACATTATATGCACCGGTCTGTGGCTGTGGTTTGAAAAGTTCATGGGTGTAGTGGATAATGGGCTGTGAATCAATGATTTTAATGCTAGTTGATATGACCTGTAGTATCTCCTTGGCCTATGTGTCAACCTGGCTAAGAAAGAAAGGTTATAAGGCCAAAATAACATGGAGTCGCATGTCGCAGCGACAAGCGTCTTAGTGTAATTTTGGGTCAAGGTTTATGGACATTTTTTTCTTGTCACAGGTATATCTTCCTGTAACTTAATTGTCTACAACATCTTCATTCAGCTATTCTCTGTTCATTTGTAATTTATTATCAGTAGTCGGAACAGGAATGGGGTAAATTACCTAAATTTGATGAGAGAACATACAAATAGCTGATAATGTTAGATAAGCTTTTTAAATGGGAATCATAAATGTCATATGTTTATTATCGTGGCACATAATCGTAACGGTTTGCACATTGCCTATATTTTTACATTGTTCTCATAAACCGTGATGATTTTGTTATTTAATGCTTTGTAATACGAAATCACTATAGTAGTTTTACAATCGTGTTACAGTAAAAACCACATTCCTGATTTAATTAAATCTGTTTTTGAAAGAACTTGCGAGGATTTAGGTACTTCTGCCCTTTCCAAAATAAATGAAACGATTTAATTTTCTTATCCTTGAGGAGGTGTTTCGTTGGAAATAGAATGTTGCGTTTTCGCGTCAAAACACAATCTATTTGTAATACAATCTATTGACTTTGCCCTCTTTTCGTCACTAACCGTGTCTCCTACATGGTTTACCGCCCACTGTTATGAAAATATATATTTCAAAAGGCGTCTGATGGGTTTCATCATACCTAATTTACGAAGGTTTTTATTAGTTAAAAAAATTGTTATATCTATGTGTTAAATTGAAATGGCATACCTAATCTTATTAACATCAACTTTTGTAAAGGGCATTAATGTCAATTGTTATTTTTTTTAAATTAGAGCGTACTACGGAAGGCAAAGCGAAGCGTACTCTCAAGGACCTCTCAAGGGCTAAGTCTCGCTGTATGTTTGTCGGCGTAGGTCGACATCCGTCTGTTCGCTATACTTACTCTTCGGCCCGTTTTGATCAAAACAAGTTTGATTAGAAACCAGACTCTAACACAGGTTACGTTTAACTTATAAAAATATTTACTGGTTGTGGGAATTTAAGAAGCCGCATAAATAGTTCAGTTCCTTATACGTCCGTCAATACTCTACATAGATGTTCATTTCTATGAAAAATACCTACTTACTGTCATAGCGTCTGAGTTTACTTTTAAAATGTTCATTTTTTATAAAACAAAGTAATACTAAGTATAAGTATTATTAAGTTATTATTTTTAGAATAATAGCTCTCTACATTGATATTCGTTTCGATGAAAAATACCTACTTAATGTCATAGCGTCAGAGTTTTCTTTTAAAATTTTAATTTTTTTAGGAAAAAGTATTTTATAAATCACTTAAGCTTTCAAAGACACCTGTGGCTGACCGGTTTATGCTATTATTTATTCTCTTTTATCGAGAGGATTTCTGCAATAAAAATGTTGAAAGACGTCAAACAATGTTTTAGATTATCATAATGTCCAATTATAGCTACGGCACAATTCGTTTCGATGATATAATCATGTATCTCGTCATTACTGTTGCCATAAAATATTTTCTACGCGCATTTTTTATGGTTGTTAATAAAATCTGCAAAATTAAGCACAGGTGGTCTATAATTGCTAAATCAATAACTTGTTGTTTTGCTATTTACTTTGTATTTACTTGTTGAAAAGCAAAATGTTAATATTAGACTAAAAATTACTTGCGTAAATAGACACAAAATATGTGGTCACGATCAATCTTTATAGAAGCTTGATAGGCAAATAACAGAGAAGTTTGCAATTCAGATTTGCGTTATTTTATATAAGTGTCTAATGCGTGTAGCAAACGAAACATTAATGACAGTAAACAAAATGCGTCACTAAATATTTTGTGCGACGTACGACATTGAACTTCCTCTCGAAGTCCTCAGGATAGGCCGGAATGCGCTTGAGTCAAGTGTCTTGATAGTGTCGCAAGCGCAGGCTCCGGCGGCGGCGGCGTCTCGCAACCCTGCCCGCGGCCTATTAGCTGTGTTGCAACTGAAAACCGCTCTCGTTCGTCACTACACCCAAGAAAAATTTCTCTCTGACTCTGCGGTCCGCCAGTCTAAGCCGAGGTCCGTGCCCTATAACTCTTAGGTCTATTGCACCCCCCTAAACTGTCTGGTAGAGTGCCTCTCGCCTAGTGAACCTGTATAAAAGCCATCTGACACCAAAAGTTAAGTCCATATCGGAAAAAAATCAAGAAAATTCTGGGATAAGTATTACTTACAAAAATTATGTTTACTTAGGTACTTCTTATGTTTACATCAGTAATTACAAAAATTCTAAGAATTGTTACATTCTTTTAATTACTTACTCATTTTTATTAATTGCATTAATTTCACGTGGATCCTATACTGTTGCTTCGCGATTACCTACACGTATTTTTATTTTGAATTCGTTCTGCTGCTGGGCAAAGGCCTCCCTTCTACGTATTAAGATGAAAAAAATACTGGTTTGAATTAATCATCCTCGTGTTTCCATTTGACCCTACCAAGACGATTTGGTTTACTTCAACTAACATCTTGTTAGCATCTATCATCATTCGTTTAGTATTACGTAACAGCTACGCTTATAATTACCTATACAAGTCTGAAATAGCAGATGCTGATGATGATGATATGTAAAATAGTGTCAATGTTGTCATTTCAGTTATGTTTTCCCGAAGTTTTCTCGCAGCGATACGACATGGGATGCTTCAAAAAGAACGTTAAAAAGTCCTCTCCCTTCACGACGGCAACACACAATCAATATTGGTATTGCGAGTGTCTCTAGGCGACGGTGACTACTTACCATCAGGTGGCCCGTCTGCCTGTTTGTCGTAGCTAATTTATAAAAGAAAAATGATAAAATTTCAGTTTTGTAATTACAAGATTGTTGTTTCGTGAAATAAGGCGCTGATATGCTCAGAATTTTCAGATACTAATTTCAGATTGTCACTCACTCGCTAAATTCATTCATCGCTAAACGACACGTCACTCTCACTCTTTTACACATTCCAGACGTAACAGCGATAATATGTTTGATATTAGCATGCTAATAGAATGTAAATGTAGGTATTTAGGAAATCCCGCTCAATCGTGTTCAACTCCAATAATACTAGTATTTGTAGGTTCAGTGTAATTAACTTACTAGTATTAGCATTGGTTTAGAATTACGCCCTTAGCACACTGCAGCGATTTTGAAACGGAATCGGATTGAGGACATATAGAAAGCTATTTTTCGTTTATTTTTATGGTTTTGGTCCGCTAAGTGTGCTATATAGGCGCTAAAGTTCTAGCTTTTTTGAACAGAACCAATTAACAAAGAAACCATGACCTAGGTACGGTATTTTTAATAGAACTTGTGGACAATGAAAACTATCCGCTATATTAGATAGTGATAGGATAGATAATAATTAAGAAATTAAAAAATATTTAATAAATTAATTTCACTTTCTTCAAACTGTTTGAATTTTTCGCGCAATTATGTCTGAATAGCATCCTCCTTCTTGGGCACTTACTCTATTTGACGCGAATGTTATAAGTAGCATTATCCATAACTATGATGAACCCTGATGGCACTCAAAGTTTTGTCAAAAAAAGATTCATTATGTGACTTTAATGAACATCACTGACTTTCAAAGACAATGTAGAGTTCCGATGAGACAAAATTGTATGTCACACATACCACAATAACCACAATCACAAAGTTAATTTGAAAGTTTTATGACATATCTAGTTTTTATCAATATTAACATCGTTAAATGCGGTTAGGACACCAAAGAGTTAATATCGCGTAAATTAAAGCGTGTTTGATCTTCTATTGTGATAAGTTCGTGGAGAAATATTTGACTGAAAGGTTTGTTTACATTGTCTACAAGTTCTATTACACGCATAACAGTTATCAAACGAACATATAAGATATACGTGTTATCAAATGAAGATATAAGTTTTTAAGTATATTTTATTCGTAATCTCGGTTGAAGGTAAAGCAGTTCCCATGAACTGCCTAGTGTCGTGTGGGCGGAATGTCTCTTGCACAGTGCATTGTGCGAGTGAAGTGCATACCAACTGACATCAAGAGCTCTTATTATTTGTGAAAATTGTCTGTGTGGAAATAAGTACGCACTCAATAATTGTTTGCAATTTTCAAATATCGAAATAAGCAGTGATTCTAACATAACAATAGAAACATCTACTCCAAAATCCACATACCTACATATTTTACATAAAAATACCAGGTCACGCAGATAGTAATGCGAAAAAAAGTTTTTGTGTGAGGCACTGGCTGGTTGTTACTAAGTTCTAAAATACAACTATTTAAAAGAATAAAGAAAAACATTCCAAATTCAAATTTCCCTCCACTTTTTTACGACCTAAATAGAAATATCGTGTCTCACTGAAAAATAGACTTGCGCCGGGAACATTTTCGCGCTATGATTTGTTGTTATTGTAAATGTAATTGTAAACGTTTATTATACAAAGATTAATACATGTAGCACAAAACAGCCGGTGCGGTAGGTACAGTGCCAAAAAGGGTACACCAGCTCAGTATAATGCTGAGGCAAGCCACAGCGCTGATTTTCAGCTGTCCCCTCAATGTCGCTTTAATCTGCAGGAATCGTTTGTGAAACTTCAGACAAAATCCCTTCCAAGACAACCGTGTACCGGTGGTAACGAATTCATCTTTGGCGGACGAAGAAAGAAGTGGTCGCCCTTTGACGGCTGTTACGGAAGAAAAGTGCTAGCAATGAAAAATTTAATAGACGAAAATAGGCGAATTACATATGAGGAGATACAGCACATATTACAGATTGGACCGGGAAGTGTGACTTCTTTTTATTCCCAAAAAAAATACACTCAAAGGGAAACAGTTTTCGTCGTCGGAAAATTCACAAGCTGCATACGAGCAGGTAATAAAAGAGGTGTCTGATTTGGGCTAGAAGAAATGTTTTGAAAATTGGTTTAGACGTATGAAACTTTGTATAGACGCTGGCGGAGACTACTTTGAAAAGATGTAATAATAAATTGTAAGCCGTAGAATATTTTATTTTAGTTTCGCAAAACTTTCTGAGTGTCGTATACACGTCGAATTGAGAACCTCTGCTTTTTTTGTCGTCGGTACAAATGGAGGAGAGAATTAACAAGGAAAGGTAATATCGCCTTATAATAAAATTGAAAAGTAAGAATCAAATTAGGCAAAAATAAGATTTTTATGTACATTTTACATACAAAAAATATTTCCGGATACAAAATAAATTTAGTGAATAAGTAATTTCGGCAAAATGGAGTAATCATGTATGATCGAAGTATTTTTATTTTCTGTAAAAAAAATTGCCACATTTTAACCAACGTATTCTGTTTAAAAGGGTACACCAGCTCAGCATAATGCTGAGGCAAGCCTCAGCGCTGATTTTCAGCTGGCCCCTCAATGTCGCTTTAATCTGGAGGAATCGTTTGTGAAACTTTAAGCCCGTACCCCCTTGTTCAAGGGGAGGCCTGTGCCCCAACAGTGGGGACATTAATAGGCTGATGATGATGATGATTCTGTTTAAATCACTGGTAGCTTGATAAGTACTTAAGTGATTTATTGATTTGTCATCCTTATCATTTTAATATGAATATTAGTCTTGTACTTGAACGAAACTTAAATCTGATAATTTTAATAGATTGTGATAAAGTGTTCAGTCCTGTCTACTCCAACAGTGATTTAGTTACTTTACTATTATTTAGTCATAGTTCCATTATTTAACTGGAAAGTTATTATTCTTATTATTGATAACATCTGGTATTTTTAATAGGTATACTTACCTACATCATTCTAAAAATCTCTATCTATATGTAAGTATTTCCGGCAAGTTACACTTGATTACATCAATTAAATTATTATTATATTAGAGAAGAGGGGTTCTCATCTGAAGAGAAAAATATATATAAAAAAACGTAATAATTTTAATTAATGCAACTGACTTAAGTGTTGCATGTAATATTATGAGTAATAAATGGCTTTTTTATTAATTTTTACATCAATTAAATCTTCTTGTTAACTATTATATGCAGTTTAGTTGGTATACAGGCTGTAACATTAAGAACGGTCAGTATGGGAAAGTCTGAAACTATAAGACATACGAAGATCTGTTCTTAGGAACCATGTCATCAATTTTAGTAACAAGAAAAACTGTATTCATACATTTTAAAAAAAACCGTACTCAGCCTGGGAATCGAACCCGGTTGTTTTGAAAAAAAATCCAACACTATTTCTATTTAGATATCGATTACGTTAAGGATGAAGTGCACAAAACAAGCTACGACACAATTGAAGACCTAGAGACCAGCAGCCATAGAGACAATTTTAACGCAAATTCACCACCTGAAGATACAACATTCAATAGTAAGATCGTTACCTAAACGAGTTGAATGTTGTATTTTACAAAATGGTAGTCATTTCGAACACCTACTAAAATAAATTAAAAGATATGGAAACAATGCGTTTTATTAATTTTAAACATCACGAAGGTTGTCTGGAAGAGATCGCTTTTAGCGATAAGACCGCCTAGATTGTATTAATTGTTTTGTACGCATTGTATCACACTAATTTTGTGCAATAAAGAGTATTCATTCATTCATTCATTCATTCACGATTCATACTAACATTTATTCCTTAAGACCTACACAATCGATATCTAAATAGAAATAGTGTTGGATTTTTTTTCAAAACAACCGGGTTCGATTCCCAGGCTGAGTACAGTTTTTTTTAAAATGTATGAATACAGTTTTTCTTGTTACTAAAATTGATGACATGGTTCCTAAGAACAGATCTTCGTATGTCTTATAGTTTCAGACTTTCCCATACTGACCGTTCTTAATGTTACACCCTGTATATCTAGATTAGAAACATATCTATTTTATCAAGTTAAAACCCCGATGACGAAAGCTAAACAATACTTATATAAGTTCAAAATACTCATATATTTTTTTGCAAAATTGAACAAAGAGTTGCGACGCAAATTAAAAGCTTTATATTCTGTGCGGCACGCTTCTGTAGTTAGTTACTTATATCATAAATATTCTATATTATTATTTTACGGTTACACGGAAACTAAACAGATTTTATTATTCTGATAACGAATTATGTTCTACGTAGCCACGTTGAACGGTTACTCAGATTTAAGTACGATTTAGTACTTATCTAACATTTCCGTACGATCAAAAATATTTCCGAGGAGGATTTAAGTATTATTTTTAACCCCAGACCGATTAAGGGATCGATTATCGTGTTATAAGTTTGACACGTTTGTATGTCTGTTTGTGTTTGTCTGTGGCATCATAACTAACAACGGATGATCAGATTTGGACCCGGTTTATTTAATTTAATAAATAATTTTGTCGAGATTGTTCTTAGCTAGGTCAGATAAAAGTTGGTAGGTGGATCGAGTTTGAGCTCAAATGTTTATGACTATTATTACCTAACCACATCTGAAACGTTGAGGATCGGATGAAGACCAGGAAAAAGTAAAGACAGTCAGGATTTCGGGCCGGTCACAGCACTGGCACTGCACTGTGTCATGTTACTGACGATATCGTGACAGCATCTGATGAAGGACTAGGAACGGTGCTAGTGCTTCTAGACTTCTCCCGTGCATTCGACTGCATAAACATAGATCTTTTGTTGGCTAAACTATCGCATTACGGACTTTCCGACGCCACATGCTGTTGGTTTAAATCCTTTTTAACTGAGAGAAGCCAACAGGTAATAAGCGAAGACCAAAGAGGAAAAAGGATATCATCGGAGGTCAAGCTTTTGCAAAGAGGAGTTCCACAAGGTTCTATCTTAAGCCCAGTGCTGTTTACATTGTATACGGCGGATTTAGTGGAGGTTGTGAATTCATGCACCGTTCATCTTTACGCTGACGATACTCAATTATATTATTCATTCAAGCCACAGGAGACACAAGAAGCAACCCGTATAATAAACAAAGACCTTGACATGATTGATAAATGGGCTAAGGCTAATACACTCGTTTTGAATCCCACTAAATCAAAATTTATAGTCATGGGAACGAGAGGGCAAATTCAACAAATAAAAAACCATAATCCGTTTATTGAGATTAGTGGAAGTCAGGTGGAGCAAGTTCCTGCGGCGAAAAATTTGGGCTTGTTGATGGATTGTGAGTTACGATTTGAGGAGCACATACTCCAAAAGGTGAGAAATGCCTTTTTTAGGCTAAAAGTCATATACGGGATCAGGCGCTACCTATCGCAGGATGTACGTATCACTCTTGTTGACGCATTGGTACTCTCGCTGTTTAATTACGGGGATGTAGTGTGCGGGCCGCGCCTAGTCGTGAAAACTGAGAAAACAATACAGCGTGTACAAAACGCATGCGCGCGATTTATATTCGATGTACCAAAGCGGGCTCACGTCACACCATTCCTGATAAGTAAAAACATCCTGAAAATGGCCGAGAGAAGGAAAGTACACTATGCAGGATTTGTATACAAAATTATTAAATGGAAAATACCGAAATATTTATATGGCAAACTGGTGTGGTGTAAGGACATTTATAAGATAAGCACACGTTCTACACGTAAAGGTAACTTGTGTATCCCCAAGCATAGGAGTGAAGGATTTAGGGGGAGTTTCAAATATTCGGCCGCCAAAATATGGAATGATTTGCCACCGCCCCTACGTAGTATAGCCAACCCGCATACTTTTAAGAAAAATTATAAAACAATAATTTTACAGTCACAGTATAGTGATTTTAGAAATAATTTCATCAATGGCGACAGAATTTTGAGATCCCGTCAGTCCTAACTCACTGTTTTTTTGTTGTTTATGACTGAATCCCTAATTTTTGATACTGGTCGAGTATCGGTAAATACATAATTGTGTGTGACGTGTAAGGAGATGAGCCAACACTACAGACGAACCGAACGACATTGTTGCTCTCTATAGCTATAAGTTGGAAAGGGTCAAGTTGAAAACCAGCGTCGCTAGATGTATAGGTATCTATGCATCTGGCGACACTCAGCTGAACTTGGCCCTTTTAATAGATCATATCATATGTTTATATCACATGTCAGAATGTAAAATATGGTCAATTTATAATCCGACTCATTTCGTCATATTTTGTACATATTTTTTATATTTTTTAATTATGGTCATTAATAAAGGTTTTTCTATTCTATTCTATTCTAAAGAGATGCAACGTCGGGGGCTCCTTAAATTTTAATTTAGAGTTATATAAAGTCCATTCGCTTAAATCGTCTCGGTTTTTGAAAATGCAGCCCGTGCTCTCGCCGTTAGTCAAACGGTGACCATTTGGTTTTTATTTTTAACTACAAAAAGGTGTAGGTATATTAATGATTATGGTTGATCGCCTGATGTTGATAAATCAAGGATAGGTTTGTTTAAAATCCATTCGCTTAAATAGTCTCGCTCTTTGAATAGCGAATGCGGGCGGGATTTTCAAAGAGCAAGACGATTTAAGCGAATGGACTTTAATTCAGGATGCTAATATTAGTGTTGGCTAATCCAACACAAATATTAGGATTATTAAGTTTAAAATTTATTGTTCACTTAGGGATCCTTTAATAAGAATGCCTATATAAACATGAGCGTTTTGTTTATGTTCGCATAATCTTATGGTGCAGACTTTACTTAGATCAGAATATTTGACAAATTTTAATATGAAATAAGATCCGAAATCGTAGCAAGCGATCTTAATAATACCTACCAATCTGGTTAATATTAATTTAAGTATGACACCATGCGGTTCCTATCTCGTTAAAATGCTAATAATTATAAATACATCGCCAAATACCTACTTTATTTTATTGCTATTTTTTTTTTAATATCTGCTTACACTTTGAATACGAAGTAATAATTTGTATCTTAGAAATAGAGGTAAGTATAGGTACGTATATTTTCTTCTGATTGTTACCTTAGCAGGAGCCTCCTCGCTCCTGTTTAAGGTTTTCGGGTGTAGGTATGTATTATTTTAAATGTTGAAAAGTATTGCAGGCGAGATTGTTTAGCAACCAACAAGCAAAATAAATAACTTCTGTTTGTACCCACCTGCGATGCTTTTCAATATTTAAATTATATTTGGTTAGTATTTAGAAAGAGTTTTATTTGCTGGCTGACAGCACATCTTGCAGAGCCAGTGGTGAACAACTAGACCCGTTTCACATCTATGTGTGTGTGATGCTTTCGCGGGAAAAAGGATGGGTCTGCTAGGCTCTGCCTATCCAGACCCAAGGGAATTCAAATTCCTTCCACTAAGAAGCATATTATAGTCTTGTTCATGCATGACATATTCGGTGAAGTGGTCAAAGAATAGGTGCAAGGGGTTGCACACAAAAAATCCCAGTGGGTCAAAGTGTCGCTGGGATTCCCAGCCCCCATCCAAAGATAAGATAGTACAAGTTATTTTTAGAAACATTATGTTGAAAAAGGACGTTGAAGCTATTTTAGTGTAAGATTAGGTCAGACTTAATAATTTTGTATTAATTACTATGTGGTTATGGTATTGACTCTTTGATTTCTTAACTAAATTACAACAGTATCGTGTATATATCGTGTATCTATCGGCACATAATGTACGGATATTTTTTACAAAACCTAGGATACTTTCAGCAGGACGTGACGGTCACTGTTGAAAACGGGAGAAAATCTTTAAAAAGATACCCGGCCACCTGGCTAGGTTAAGTGGAGATAATCACTAAAATCCCCTCGGCCTGTCGGAGGGCACTGAGATCTCCAGTTGAAGCACTGAGCAGTATGTTACCTCGAGCCTCTCTTTCCCCAGGGCCGCCCGCCGATAGCAGTCAAAGCCCCCATTTCTATCGCCCGTTATTTTGATAACAACCAAAAGGGGCCACCAACAGGATTACTTGGATCCCGTCCCATCAATTGCTGGATCCAAGTAGACACTTTTGTCCACCTTAGTCCATCACCTACCCACCACATTATAAGTACAGCTACCTCAAATTCCATAAACGTGAAGGGAAATGTCCAACTTATAATGCAATGCTTTAAATGCAAAGTGCAATTCAGTGTCTTATTTAGATATTCCTTGAAATTAATTTATTTTAATATGTACGTTTTTATAGTGCAGTATCAAAGGCTATATTCACGTACATTTCCGCTAGGAAAAATTGTCATACCTATTACTCTACTACTACCTACTACTAAGATATACATATAGAGACTTCCCTTTCTGCGACAAGTGTCATTATAGGCAGATAATTATCGGCAATATACTGCAACACTAGTGGTTGTCCAACGTCATACCCTGATGCAGAGCAAATACCATATTGTTATGTAACTGCGCAAATGATGACAGTATCCATAGTTATTGGGTCCAGGTATATTAGAACAATGTACCTGTGATAATTAAAACTTAGTACAATCATTGTTTCACAATATTTTCCCGATGCGGTAATTAACTAATTAAAAACAACCTGTATTATTAATCATGGCGAAAACGATTTGTTCTTTACGATGGAAATTACGTCAGTGTTGTCAGCGAAGGAGGAAACTCTCGAAGGCATAGGGTCTTAATTGGTAATGTCAAGGTCGGTATCATAATTAGAGCGCTGGTACCGGCGGGGAGTGCGCAGGCGCAGAACAGAACAGGGCCAGTTTCAGGGTCGGACGTCGGACGGTCGACGAGTCAACGACGTCGTGTGTATGCTGCGTTGATCCGGCATTCTTGTCAATGCGCAATAAATGCGCTGCGCACCGTATGTTTCACACGCCACGTCATACCCAGTTTAAAGACGATCATAATTATCCAAAACAGGTACAGGACTTATTTTTGCAGATTATGTTTGACATAGTCTACGATTAGTTTGTTTTTCTACTCCCATTTCGTAATTTGTTCAATAAGAAACCACAATGAATAACATAAAGAGGTTCATTCGTCATGGTCATGTGAAAATAGTGTTTTAATGAAATATTTAATAACAGTTTTCGATTGTAATATGTAAAGTTTTCTTTGTTGTATGGCATACAAGAACTCTTTCGTATTAAATGCACTACTGGCCTTCTACTTGGTACTATAGTCATTAAAAAAAAGTCGACACCCGTGCCTGCGCGATGTCGACAATACGTCAGACATATCTACGGTTTCCAGAGTTACCAATAACATGTCAAGCTGTCATGGCTCCGTAATGTCTCCATAATGGTGTGTATTTTCTGTTTACATATTTCATGGTCGTACAAAAATTATTGTATGCAACGCACGTAATGGCGATTTATACACACGAACGATCTATTAGGATTTTATGAAACTCAGCTTCGTTTCGTTTCATAAACAGTTCTCAAGTTAAAATCGCTATCACTACGTAGCTGTTGCATAAACTACTATTATTTTATATTTTCTTGTATGTAAATGTGTTGTAAAGTGTTTGTCACATAGATGTTTTCTATCTACACCTATATAAATACTCAACTCATAGACTGATACAAACATTTGGTGATAATGTTGGCAATTGTAAAATTACATATCCATTAGCTACATATTTCTTAACAATTAATTAAGAGGTGAATGCCAGATAGTTAATGACCTAGAACAACGTTAAAAATTATATGAATAACGTGGTTTCTGGTAGGTATACGTATAAATGAAATTCATAAAATATAAAATTTTAAGGTGTCATGTCACGACTCGGTTTCCATACAAATTATTATACAGTTTTATGCCGTACTTGTGGAATATTTTTATTGAATATTGTTACGACTACTTCAGTCATTGTTTTACTATCGCCATTATAAAAATAATACATTTTAATCATATGATTAGTTATATAATTTTTTAAGCTTTCGTGGTTATTGTCAATACTTACTAATTGTTAAATATTTTTTTTATTGAATAAGGAGAGCAGACGAGCAAACGGACCACCTGATGTTGAGTGGTCACCGTCGCCCATAGACATCTCACCTCACTGTATTAATATTAGAGGGTCTTTCATGCGCTTCTAACCTTAAGGACTAAGATGGATTGCCTCATGTGCCGGAAATTACGCTGGCTCTCTTACCGTTCAAACCGAAACACGGAAATGCTAGCATCTCTGCTTCACGGCAGAAATAGATAAGAAAGTGGTACCACCCCAGGCGATCCTTCACATTAGGATCTACCACTACACTACTGTTAGACTTACCACGGTTTGGGGTTGTTTTGAGCTCCCGATAGTTCGGCACAGTTGCATGCGCCATGGCCGCGGGTCATTGCTGCGGGTAGACTAACGTAGGCTGCAAGTTGTTGTGGGTAGGTAGACATCGCAGAATCTATCTACCCACGTCCTGATTAGATTTCAACTTTCAATATTGGATGAAAACTTTCAAATAAATTGTAATAAATTTTTGAATTACCGACAGTACCTACAATACGATTGACCTGATAGTAATACTTACGCCAGTATATTATATAGAATATACTCTGTGGTAATACATAATATTTCAGTGAAATATTGCACTATTTCCGTTCTCAAATATCTCAAAAATCTACATTGAGAACTGGATATTTCTTTCCACGAATTTTAGAAATCCTTGCACGTATCCTTCACCGTAAAATGGCATTATCTCATTACAAAGGAAACAACTGGAAAACCTGTTAAATATCCTACGATATAAAGGGTAGCAGGAAAAAGAATTAGGTAACAAAAATTCGCAGTAAGGAAACTATAAAATAAAACAGTCGACAAATTTTAACCGTCACAATTGTACAACGTGCAAATAGGTAAGTAGGTACCTAATAAAAGTATAATTCATTGCTACATTATTATTTACGAGTTATAACTTATAAGCCATTAGCAAGCTACGGCGGGGCCATTTCAACTACACACCCACAGGCGCTATTAAAAAAATACAAAACCTCATCCATCTGCCCATGCGTATACCCCTATCCCATTTGCTATAGTAAAATAATAAGTTCGATATACAATGTGAGACTAGTAAAGACGTAAGACTAAAATACCTACTTATAAAATGAATTTAAACCTTTAAAACAACTATAGACCAAACTACAAAAGAAAATAGATTTCTACTTCTTGTCGCAATCTGGTGCACCTTTAGCCCAGTCTTCATACAATATATTTCTATGAATATCTTGGCTTACAACGTTTACGAGTTCGTTATTTGAATCACAAACCCTCTGCCAGAACATGGCGACCCTGCTCCTAATAATAGTGAAATAGTGGCGTCCGCGAATATGCCCGACGCGCTGCAGTATCGTGGTACAAAGCGTTGTTATATTGCACTCGTAAGATGCTGAAGGCTTTCCTCGTATACCTGGTCCAAAGTTGGCAAGCATAAAAACATTGACAGAATGCTTTAAACAAGGTAACCTTAATATCCCTCGAGGACATTGCAATATAAGTGTATATTTTACAAATGTATTTAGTTTTTCTTAGTAGAACGTTAGTAGAAACCCATTATTGGTACTTACTTTGGATTTTTTTTATTGTATTAGGAGAGCAGACAAGCAAACGGGCTACCTGATGTAGGTTGCCACCGTCGCCCATAGACATCTCACCTCACTTTAATGTTATTAGAGGGTTTTCCATGCACTGCTTACCTTGAGGACTTAGATGGAGTACTTACCTAATATGCCGGTAATTACACTGGCTCTCTTGGTTACTTGGTTAGCCTTCAAACTAAAACAGCAATGCAAGCATTGCTGTTTTTGGGGTTGAAATAGATAAAAGAGTGGTACACAGACTGACCTGCACAGAGCCATACATATCACTAGTCTTAATTATGAAATTAAATACATAGGAGGCTTTACTATCAGTATTAAAAACTGGCAAAAGTTAAGCATACCAAGAAATCTCGTTTTATTAATTTACAAGCTGATGCAACAATAATTTAGCTTAAAATATAATTTAAGTATTTATTTTAAATGAAGACTGGTAATTTAATTCTGTCTAATATCATGTTTAATTAGTGCCTAATACAATTCTAATGCCAATTCAATAAAATAGCTACCTAATCATATAACAAGAGTAAAACGATTTTATTTCAATTTTACATTAGAAATAATTAACGCGGTAATTCAATTATGAATTAAATGGCGATTTTATAATACGTCAGGAAAATATATGGCATAAGGTCGGTGGTACCAACTGCAACAAAATGGAAGACCTCACTCACCTCCTAATGGAGCGTGACCTGGTGAAAATTGAAAGGAATACATTTGGCCTCAATATTATTTTGAGTCAGCCCTTATCTGATAACATGAAACACTTACTGTTATTTGCTAAGTTGGCTCTCAAAGTGACTCTAATAATACTTGAGCTTCCCTTCCCTTTTCTTAGTGACCCTAACGAGGATGACATGGTCAACTTGTCGTGTACCAAAGCCTCTAAACTGAGATTAAAAAAAGTCGGTGGTGCGATAAAGTGATTGAGCACTATCACATGTTAAATTCGAACAAAGAATAGTCAAAACGATAGGTTATAGGCATGCTGCAACGGATGTACAATAGGGTCATGGTCATGAGGTCATAGATATGTCTTGAGACAAGACCTATTGACCTATGACCTCATTACCTCATTATCATTGTCGCAATTTCAAAAAATGGTCGTCGTTTTGATAGACAGATACTTCTATTGATACTTTTATTCTTCTATTTCTAGTACGGGTGCTAATCGTAGGCTCGGTATTAGGAAATATGTATGTTATTTTTTAATTTAATTTTTTGTAGTATTCATTGTACCTTTGTAGTGTTGTCGTTAAATATATTTATTATTTATTTATTGCTACCCTTCAAAATTGAAAATGCAGGTATGAATATGTTTGTGTAGGTATATTATATAATTATTTATTATATCAATTAGTAGATAAAATGTATATGACGTAACCAAAATCTTTGTAAGAACCTACAGTTTTAATAAATGGTATGAAGTATGTAGACAGGTTTTTGAGGACAAGTAAACAATAATTGTTATATTGTAACACAATATAACAATTATTATGATTTCGAATATTACCTGTTTAAAGACGATGATGTTACTTGTATCATTAATATTATAAATAACATCAACAATATGAATTACGATGGCAAAATAAATGTAAAATAACATCTAACGTTTACACTTCAATAAAACGCCATAAATAGATAATGGTACAATATTGTTACTCGTTTGATATACATATACTAATTGTTTTCTTCATTGTTGTAATATTGTAGTAGGTATAAATAAGTATAATCTTCAGATATATCGTAATGGTCATACACAAAATATCATGAAATATTTCATAATAATAGACACTTCCGCTTCCTTATAATAATTTCACAGTGCCGACAAAAGACTTTTGTAAATCTTGTAATTCTATGAAGATCTACAATATTAAAACTCAATGTAAGTTCGCTTATAATTCGAGAACTGCTAAACAAAATTGGATGTGGTTTTCTGTTATTGTGGAGAAGATTAATACTGTGAAGGTTACTTTTTACTCCAGGAAAAAGGCGGGTTCCCATTGCAAAAATACTCGTGCGAAGCTGGAAAAAGGAAGCCAGTTTACCTATAAATGTAGATCATATTAATATATGTATACTTATGTAAAATCTTATATTACGACAGTTAAAATAATCGAAATAGAATTCCTTGTTAACTTTCAAATTGAACCGAAAAGGACCGATAAAGGCGACAAAAGTATACAAATTAATAGTATAAGAGATTACCACGACGATAGTTCCATAAGAATAATTTGTTCAAATTGTCACGTGAATGAATTATCATCAGTCATGTAGATGTGATTCTTTCCTTTTTATAGAAGTTATTGCAAAATTCCAACTCAATCGTCAAGTATCTGGGATATAATGAAATCGAACTCCGACCTCCGTAATACTTCTTTTCAAACCCAACGAAATTTTAAAATTTTGCAGGATGTAGCCTTAGGATTAAATACAGGTCAATGACGTATTTCATACAAATCAGTGAAAAAATTTTTAGACCAGTGACCGACCACTCACGGTCACGAGCTAACAGCTTGTAGCAATTTTTTTTAATGTAAGGACAGCAGACCCGCAAACGAGCCATGTGATGGTAAGTGGTCACCGTTACCCATTGACATCTCACCTCACTATAATGTATGCTGACTCTTTAGCCTTCTAACCGAAATACAGCAATTTACATTGCTGCTTTGCGACAGAAATAGGAATAGGGTGTTACCACCCCAGGTTGACTCTACATAGAGTCATTCCATCTTCAATAAAGTACGTGTAATTATGGCGAAGGCTAAATTTGTTTCATTACCTCACCATAAGGTATTTAATTCGTACTGTAACAACAATGCTGAGATACTATAATGTAGTGTTTCCGTAAACAAATTAAGTATACAAATTCCCACTATACCTCATAGTAGACGACTAAACGTACAAAGAATAGATAAATCTGAACGTAAAATTAAAACTTTTACACAAATTACCATGCTATATTTAGACTGGATGTCCTTGCCAGCTATTTTAGGCCAATCTGTTACATATATGTGCATATTCGGATCGTTCCATACCTGAGAAGTTGGGTAAGATAAGAGATAACGAACGTATTATAGAAAAATACATTTATACGAGTAGCAAATATCTACACTATGAAATAATCGTTCTTTAAAGCGAGATCTTTAATATCACAATATTTGCAATCTTTGGAATTGCAAATATTATGATGATATTCTATTTTGTAGGTAAGAACAAAGCTAAAATATTGATCTTTTTTAAAAGTAATTTTTATGGATATTTTTATATCATGTACGAAATCATCTTTGACTTTGTATGAGTGCAGATTTTGTAAAGAGAATGAATTTTAGGCCCATTTTATTTTTGTGCTGTCTGTATATCATGTGAGAAAAGTGTTACACTGTCTATTGGTAAACCTATAATAATGATCCTACTTAAAAACTTGCATTACTACTTCAATATGATTGTAAGTACTTCCTAGAAAACATCAGGTGCAATACCAGTTGGTTAAATCCTTATCATTGCATATAAGTACGACTTGTATTCAAAGGAAAAAATAATTGGCACTTAGTTACATGGTCGGTTCGTGGTGATATCTTATTTCTATTGAAAAAATTCTTAGAGGTGCTTACCTATTAGTGCCGAAGGGTGAATATTTTCGCAAGGGAACCCGACCAAAAAACTTACTTACCCAAAACTTTGTCTGGTAAAAGACGTTTTATCTCCGAGCAAATAATCCGTGCCACAACATTCAATATTATGTTAGTACATAATATTATATTAGTATGTAGCCATTTTTCACCGTATAGAATGGTATAGATCACAACAGAGTTCCACAAACACAAACAAACTAAATAAAAACAACACAAAATCACAATTTTGTATCATAGACTTGCTATACAATTATGTTCAGGCGTTGCATTTGCTTTTTGTAAAGTTATTGAATGTTGTTTTTAAAGTTGGTTGTGAACTCTCATGTAAGTGAGGAAGGTATGGATACTTAATTATTCAAGATTCAAAAGGGAAGCCGCAAGGAATCGTGTTATATGGACCCTTTGCCACTGTTACCTATATACAGTATAATAGTTGGGAAGTTTTTTCTGAGCTTGATCGTTTGATTAAGTCACCACGTCTGGTTTTTTATTTAACACGAATTAATTTAAGCATTTTTTGCAATATTTATATGTACTAACATTCCTATAATCTAAATAAGGTATAGAATGACGGATATAGGTATTTTCCACTTTATACAGTAGCTAAAGAAAAAAGTGTGTAAACTCTGACTTTATAAAAGAGCAGTCTAGAGGATTTCATTGGTCAATTTGATTTTAAAATGACTTAGCAGCCATAATAGCCATAGAAGGCTAGAGGGGCTATTTCAACTCCCATTCACTGCTGTATTTTTTTAATTATCTCGTTCATCCACCTCCCGCCCACATTCTAGATTTATGATTTATGTAGGTATTAATTAGTAGAAACAGGAAGATTTCCTATAGCCGGTTTCGGCCAAGTAACTGTGCTGATACGAACCTCTCCTAGCCAAACTTGGCCTAAAAATCTTCATAATCTAGTATGCGTAAATAATAGATCAATAAGGTACCGAAATTATAAATTATGATGCTGTTTGCTACATTTTTGGTTAAGTAAGTTACGCCGAAATAATATTTGCAAACTTGAACAGTGCCCAGAGTTTGTGTTAAATTATTAGTAGGTATAATGTATAATTATTTACACAAAACAAAACCAATAAAATGCATCATCTTTTAGAGGTCCTGCTAGTCAAGGAAAAAATAACCGACCAACAAACCGGTTAAACAATATTTTTATGTTCCTACCAAATCAGTAAATAAGAATACCTAAATATTTCTGCCAAAAACAGCCAATTTGGCGATAATGCGTTTTGTAACGGAGGTTTTTTGGACAAGTTCTTTTAAATAAAATTTAATAATGAAAAATATACAGTGTCGGCGGCCTAGTGGTTAGGACGCCGGACTCCCATGAGGGAGGTCCGGGTTCGAAACCATGCAATGCCATGTACCAATGAGTTTTTCCGATTTTTTCGAAGACCTACGTACATTTACCGACTGCTCTAACGGTGAAGGAAAACATCGTGAGGAAACCTGCATGTCTGAGAAAATTAAAAAGTTTTCGAAGGCGTGTGAAATCCACCAATCACCACTGGGCCCGCTCGGTGGTTCATGGCCCGTACCCCCTTGTTCAAGGGGAGGTCTGTGCCCCAACAGTGGGGACATTAATAGGCTGATGATGATGATGAATGAAAAATATATGATTTTTTATATCGATAATAAATCATATATTTTTCATTCATCATCATCAGCCTATTCTCCGCACACCAGCGCCGACAATCGTGTCGGCGCTGGAGTGCGGAGAACCTCGCCTTAACTGCAGTTTCTCGTGTCATTGAAAGTAACATTCTTTCGAGCACATTTTAGTGCGATTATCAAATTTCGTTGACGCAACATGGGTTCGTTGATCTTGTATAAATACTTCGAAACGATTGCGTGTTGTCCGACCAGTCCGTGCACCCTTGGCGAGGTCGGATGCTATTCTAATTTTCGTAAAGTTATAAATAAACTCTGACGCAAGCAAATAATGGAGCTTTAGCGGCGCAAACAAATTACAAAAAAATAATTTGCGGACTTTACGAGCAGAGCCTGTGGTTGAGATCGGATATGGCGTTTTTTGCTACAATGCGTGAGCGTTATTTATACACACCGTGCGTGAATTGAACGCTATGTTATTTTAGTGTATTAGGGTAGGTTTTCCTTAGTAATGATGGGGTAATTATTATACGGCTTTGTAATTTAAAGTTAAGTAACTATTCTTTTTTTAGAAATGATTTATCTGTTTGCTTCTCTTTTTACTTCATATACGAGTAGGTAAGTATCTATCATTTATTGTGGACTACATTATTGGGAACTTTGATTTAGTTTAAAACCTTACATTACAATACAGATGAACTATTGTTATGATTGATAATATCAAGGCACTTCTGACAAACCCGTATCAATGTCTTACAAAACTTATTTTGTAATACAGTCCTCTTTAGTCATTCTGTTAGATGTCAAGCAAAATTTTGCCACAGTCATATAACATAACACTAAATATATTTTTTACAAAAATGTGAATTACACAGTATATCGCTAATTATGAATTTTATTAAATAGAATGTGAAGGTTTTCTTGCCATGTGGTTAGTGGCCAACCTATCGTCAGAGTTGTTCAGGCCGCCCGTAGGCCATGTCATACCTACAGTTTTACGTGCTCGCTGAGGCACGGATGAAAATGAAAATCCTGGTTCTACCGCTCCCAACTGTTCTGCACAAAGGGTATGTTTTATACCTTGACCAGGAATATAAAAATTCTGTAAAGAGGGTAACATATGGATGGATATGGATTTCAGTATGACAAAAATAGTTTCATTTAATTCCGTAATAGGCGAGGGTTTTATATTACTGGTTACATCCACAATACTCACTGACCGCGATTGTGGTGATGCGCTAAATCAAAAGCTAAAACGAAATTAAACTGTCTCGCTTAGGTATTCGTATACTTACAAGATTGTGTAACAGTGAAGGTGATTTAATTTAGCCAGTGACAATTTGGAATTGACACCCGTGTAAATAATAAGGGTACTTCTTACTACCGGGGTTAACAACACGTGTAGGTACACACTGAAAATACGTATTTACATTTAGACCTTGGAATTACCGTTTACTATCTCAAACTGTCTTTAAAATTAATTCAGAAGTGTTACTTATCTTACCGGAAGTCTGGTAACCGAAACAATAAAAATAAGATTTCGTAGTACACATATTGTACTCATAAGTGATCTTTGGTAATTAATCATTTGAAGTTTTACGTTATTCCTCAAACTGAAGCATCTTATGTTTTATGGACAGTATGTGCCCTAAGTTATCGACCCCCATTGATATCGATGTTAGGTAGAATATAAATCTGTTTAATTAAACAATATTTAATTTGACCACACTTTGTGATTTATTTGCGAACGGTAATTAACAGTTCGCGATCGCTTGCTATTAGCCTATTTCTCCGAATATATTAAGTCACGTTATTGAGCGAGATGGCTATATTGACACTTACAGATTGAAGAGACAGCTATTTAATTGACAGGAGCTGAATCAGATTACAATATATGTTATAGTTCTGTGCTAGGGAAGAGGCAACAAAATTACTGGAATCGCAACTAGCCCGTGAGACAGACACAGTCTCTAAATAGATAGGTAATAAGTAAAGTCGAGCTCACTGAAACTAGTTCTTAATGTAAACAAACCACCATACTGGCGATGTCGATGGTTTGATGAATTATCCATGTTTTATTAATATTTCTTCGTATAATGTAGTTTCGTTTTAAGAAAAAAAATAATGTGATAAAACAAGGATAAGTTTGTTTACATTATGAACAAGTTCCATTAAACCCGACATTAGCTTTCGTCCGCGGGTTCGGCTGTGTTGACATAACCCTCTCCTCCCTAAACTCTCCCATATCCAAGTTAACCCCAGTCCGAATCCGAAACTAAGACTCTCAAAATCCAAAGACTATGTAACATTTTAGCATCAACTTCCTTCGCCGATACCGCAGACACGTGTCATTACATTTTTCCCAAAATAAAACAATATTTCTATGTGCAGCTACAGATACGTTGAGAGGCAAATGGACAACGTACATATATTATGTGCATTGTCGTACCTATGCGAATCTAACATTATCCCACATGTTTTCAAACAATTTACTTCTGCAACTGACTGTGGTAAGTTTATAAGTGCGTCCACGTACAAGCAATTAGCCTTGAATTGGAGGTGTGTGCGCGCAGGATTTGATGACAATTGTATAATCTACATAATATGTTATCGAGAGTAAATAAATTGCCTTTGTCATTGCAATAAAACGCCTGTCAACAACAGTGACAAAGGCTTTACTCGTACGTCCTGATTCATGGTTTTCAAAGTCTGGCTTGATGTACTTTGTATTCTTTGCATTCTGATTGCATTCTTTGCTGTGATATCTATAGAATTTGTCAAGTATGAGGATGTAGGCTTAGGGATGTGTTTTTCTTTCCATTTGTATCGTAGAACAAAATGATGATAAATACTCACATCATCATCAGCCTATTAATGTCCCCACTGTTGGGGCACAGGCCTCCCCGTGAACAAGGGGGTACGGGCCATGATCCACCGAGCGGGCCCAGTGCTGATTGGTGGATTACACACGCCTTCGAAAACTTTTTAATTTTCTCAGACATGCCGGTTGTCTCACGATGTTTTCCTTCACCGTTAGAGCAGTCGGTAAATGTACGTAAGTCTTTGAAAAAATCGGAAAAACTCATAGGTACATGGCATTGCATGGTTTCGCTCCCGGACCTCCCGCATGGAAGTCCGGCATCCTAACCATTAGGCCACCGATGCTCTCTCAGTTAAATACTCACATACTTTTTTTAAAGTCAGTAATTTAATTTAATTTAAATTTATTTATTAGGTAAACACAACAGATTACAACCAGAGAAATTACAGAAAAATCAATATAAAGTTATGAGCTAGGTCGTAACCCTTAACGTGTAAACACAACATGGTTAGGAAGTAGAAAATTGAAAAAATAAAAAGTATATAAATAATAATTTATAGTATATAAATTTAAATGTTATTTCGGAGATCCGACAGAGATTTTATAAAAAAAGCTGCAGGCTATTTTTCGTACGACGCAAGAAAAACAAATGACGTCATTAATTTACTCGTCGCATTACTTCTATCTATGAACGTATTTTAAAAATTCATTCACAGATAAATAAGGCCGCCTTCTGCGCATTTTTTTGTTTTTCTTTATGTTGTATGTTTTGTTTTGTCCTGGGTGATGTACAATAAAGAATTGGTATTTTTATTGGGATAAATAAATTCCAGTGTCACTTACTAGATTTCATTGATCTTTGGTCTATCTATCGATCGATTGTGCAAAAGATATTTTAAATATCGCTATCAAAGTCACCTGTAGGTATTCATTAATAAGTAATTTGGCAATGACACGTAATTTCGAAATATCTATTAGTTTCTTGTCAACAGAGCTTTTAATGAGTAACGAAGGTATGCAGCGGTAACTTGCATTGTGTAAGTAATTTACTTCTTGACCTATTTCGAAGACGTTTGCAAGAGATTACTTGATAAAACTAAGGTATACAATAGATAGTAGTACGTGCTAATAACGAGTTGATCGTTGGGCTGGATGTTGGTAAACCTGTCCACCCTGACATTCGTAAACTTGCCTCGCATCGGAATTACCAAACTGATTCGGAACAAATAAACACTCGTATACGCACATGTATCCATAACTGGTTTGATATTGCCCTTATTATGATAATGTCAAATAAACCTATAGAAGGATTATGTTTGTTTATAAACTTAGAAAATGTTTGACCATTTTTTAACCATAATCAGTAGAGCAACCCACAGAAGGCAGGTTGAAATCCTGTTCGCGGAAAAAACTTTAATAACAATCACGTCAATATAAGTATATAGTAATCCCTGAGGAGGTAGACAGAGGAACCACCTTCATCATTGGTAGTTCCCACTTTTCGCCGTACGATTTAGTGGGAAAACGTGATAGGGTAGCGAGCCTATCGCCGTCTACTAGGTGTATAATAGTATCCATAAAATCCCTTAGTCGCCTCGTACGACACCCACGGGAAGAGTTGGGATGGTACTATTCTTAAAGGCCGGCACGACACGGCACAAAAAATATTAACTAAGTATTCCATGCTAATGCTTTATAAAAATATATTTTTACATTGTTACAGTTAAAATGGAGGTGCTAAATAGGCTAATGGCGGAGTACCACGACCTGATGGACAACAAGAGCGATCAGAGAGTCAAAGGCTGGTTCCTGATGTCTTCGCCGTTCCCCACGCTGGCGATATGTCTCACATACGTCTTCATAGTGAAAGTAAGTATCAGTATATTTTCTCTTTTCAAATGGGATTTTTATCAGTGGAAAGTGATTTAGCGCCCCATGAATTAAAAAAATCTGCAAGTATCAATAAAAGCCAATGGGCTTATTGGTAGAGTATGAATGTCACATACTTAACTGATGTTATTTTCAAATGGCAATCGACCGGCTTCGGTAACGTGTTTTCATACTAGGTCCTTACCGTTACGTCAAAGATTTAGAAATTCACCCCTATGTAGATTGCTCGGAAGAGAAGTTTTGTAAGGAAGTCCCGTCTGCCAGTTCGCGCATGCGATTTGAGCCTTTTCCCATACATTAATCGGGCACTGAAATGTCAAATGTATGAAAGTAAGTGAAATGGGTCAACTCCGTGGCTCGCTGTCATTGCTCACGTCACGAGAGGGCGCAACTAGTTCGATTTTTGTGGTACCTATGTGTTTTTCTCGAATACAAGGTTCAGAGATCGATTTGGTATAACTGTAAATGCGACGTTGCAAAAAATAAAGACAAAGGCACATTCCAAAAAATAGAGAAAATGGTCATTTTGGGACGAAATGAAACCGACGGGAAATATAATCTATTAATTTATTCTCGAACCATTATTTTATTCTTGTCTTATAAGCTCATTACCTGGTCGTCTCAGGTTTAACAGGTTAGTAGAAGTAGGTATTAATAGAAGTAGAAGTAGGCATAAACGTGTATTATTGTATAAAAAACATATAATCTCATAGAAGTTGTAATATATTGCGTAACATTGGATTGTTCACACGTAATACCTGTGATTCAAGTTCAAGATCACCTAGTTATGTCACGCGCGTGTTTACAAGAGTTTTTCGTTTGTCCACAGGTGCTGGGGCCGAAGCTTATGGAAAACAGAAAGCCTTTCGAGCTCAAGCAAGTGCTAATTTGGTATAACCTGTTCCAAGTATTATTCAGTTGCTGGTTATTTAATGAGGTGGGTCATTACTTCTTTAATTTGGTCTTCCTTTCCTACATGAAACTCTATCCATAACAATGTTGTAAGAGGCCGTTGCAGTATTACGTAAGCATCAAAGGAGGGGTTGGGGGTTTTTACTTGGCTTATAACTTTCGCTTACAAGGGGGAGGGACGGGTTGAAATTGCTAAAATTCTGCTTTCGTAATACTTGAACGGCCGCTAACCAACTAATCATAATAAACTAAAAATATAATTACCTATGTTGTAAATGCATTGAAGAACATGTGCGCTGGCATAGCGTAAGCAATTTTGAAACATGTTAACTAACCTACCACACAATACTCTACTCGTAACACACTAGTACAGTCATACTCATACACCAAGGTCACCATTCGACAGATGCTATTATTAGAATGCTATGCTATATGTATTGGAATTCTATCATAATTATTGATGTTAACCGCAGTCTGGCACTGAACTTGTCAGCCGAACAGAACAACTGTAAACGGTTGGAAGTAGATGACATCTTGAGTGGAGACTACGATTAGTAATGCGTAGGACTGTGATGACCAGCACAAGATGGATGACAGTTATTGGATGTGGAGAATCGAAGATTAGCTCAGTATCGCTCCTTGGGGGAAGCATATTTCGTCCAGTACGGGACTGATGAAGTCTAATGATGATTAGGTATTTTTATTAGACATATCTGTTTCCGTTTGTCGAAATCAGTTTTCCGTTTTGTGAGGTCGTTGACTGCAAAAAAATGCAGAAGTATCCTGTTAATTATAATTAGTTTTTTTCTGTAGGTATCTCCTCGTATATAAATAAATATGACGTGTTGAGTTGAATTTGTTTATAGTAAATTCTTTTTCGTGTTTTTTTTTGGTATTTACTCAAATGATTATTTTTTGCAGAGTATAATGAGCGGATGGTTCACCACATACAGTTTTCGATGTCAACCCGTCGACTACTCGAACGCTCCTGCTGCAACGCGGGTAAGAACCTTTTATCGTTGTTTATTTATTTACTCTAAGTGTAAAAGTCGTAATAAATTTTAGTGCCTTAATAAAAGGGAAATGTCGTTTTGAAGAAGTACTCGCATAAGCGGTAGGTCTTTATTAATGTAGAATAACGATGTAAGTAATTAAAATAGGCGTGGAATTTTATACAAACGTCGATAGAATTTGTGACGGAATATGAGAATGTGTGATACATAAAGATGTATCTAAAATACATTATACTTATCTAATAAAACTGCTTCCGTAATAGGCGATAGTATTTAGTAGCGATTTTAAAATACTTTGATGCTTACCATCATCAACATGTACCCATGTTAACTTTGTCTTGAACGTTTTATATATTTTGGTTTTCTATTGTTTCTTAACTAGGTACAAGCACATACCGTGTTATAGAAAAAAAAACATTTTTATAAACCGATGGGCAACTTTTTTTCATCCAAAGCTGCGGTCACTATAGTATCCTAGCTTATACAAAAGCCCTTCGTGTATTTATTAGGTATTCCAATTAATATTAATTACTAGATCACATAAGTTATTATTGAAATCATAAATATCTTAATAGACACATTTCTTGATATCCTTTTTCCTTTAACGATACATTATGTAGGTATATGTACATATCCTTCGTCAACTGGCTTACCTATTTATGCAAAGAAACTTGCTAGTACAGATTACGAGCTCAGAACATGGTAATACGTCAATTAAAGTATGTACTACGGGAACATTGTCCGAGTAAGTAAGTGGCAAGTTGTTGTTGCTAGCCTTCAAGTTCATTCGGACTAGCAGCTGTGTTGGCCCTTACGATGATCTCTATCAACATAACATATAGCCTGGGGGTTTGATTTTATGTGTGTTTACAAATATGGCTTTGAGATTTTATCGTAATGAAGAGCTGATATTTCTGAAAAATATTGCACTTTTCTGTTTTATTACACAGATTTATTATAGTAGGTACTTTACACACAAGGCGAAGGTTGTAGTAAGATTTAATTTATCGGCATTTTCTTTAAAATAATACGTTATAGAAGAAAAAGTAGCACGAGATTGACCTAAGTATCTTTTCATTTAATAGTCTGAAAAACGGTTCAAGTCATCGATCTCGCTTAGGAAAAACGTGACTGAAAAATAAAAAAATGCGTGAAGCTTGATTTGGACCATGCATTGTAATTTGAATAAAGAATGCCAAGCAATAAAAATTTTTTTCGTATATACGTATTCTGATCGATTTAAATTCGTCGCATTTTAATGTTTTTAACAGTTATTAATAAAAATATTTCAGAAGAATATGTGAAATCATATTACTCTTATGCGCTCAATCACTTTAAGATTATGGTACAGGTCGGTGCTGTATTCTTCTTCTCTTAGAAATAATGTTAACAAAAAATATACAACCAATACAAATACTTACTTACTTACTTACTCCGCTGGCGCAGCGACCCGAAGTGGATCTTGGCCTCCGATACCAAAGAGCGCCATCGCTCTCTCTCAACCAATACAAATAAGTTATTATAATTATTATTACTGTTATTAATTCCTAGAGTTTAGTTTAGTCTACTCAATGCCAATAGGTACCCACCCATGCATGTGAATGCCGCATATTAAGTTAATGGTTTAAAATACCTCGCATCTACACATAGAATCATTAAACACCCGTAAAGTATTAATAGTGGGTGACACAGTTGTATAAGAATCGAAATTTACGACATTAGCTACATCTTGTAATAAATCTTGAAAAAAACTCGAATAAAACATTACTATGTGACCAGTGTTTATATTCATGAGTAGGTATGTTAAATAGATACCTACACACATATTAAGTGTTTTTTTATTAGTTTGGTTTAGTTACCCATAAACAACAGACTATTTTTAAATAAGCAACAACCTAAGAATTTTTGACCATTAAAGAGCTGTAGATGTTAGAAAAAAATTGTTATTCAGAGCACAAACGTCTACATAATAACTCATGTTAAATTAAACATTTCGAAAAGATTTGCCGAACAAACGTCCAGATATTGGCACTAGAATATACAAACTGCCTTTTAAGTGTACTAGACACTTAAAAGGCAATAGTTACATACCTATATCGTGTATTTAGATGATGTTATTAGTTTATGTTTCAATTTACAACCAGTGACTAAAATTATATAATTTACTCACATTCCGTAATTTGGTCAATACGAAACCATAATCAATAATACGAACAAAGTGGTTCGTTCCTCATGGTCGTGTTAAAATGAAATAATACGAGGATGTACTCGTATTTCACACAGGTCAAGCATTTTTGTAAGTACAGATGCTGTACTAAAATATAACTGTTTAATAGGTTTATGAATTTGGAATCTAATTAGACCGTGAACATTAGACATTATACACTGGACATTGGAGATGAGGCATGATATTGGACACTGGGCATTGGGCATTAGACATCGGGCATTTGACATTGAACATTAGACATTGCATATTACTGATCATCTATCGTAAGTGCCTCTTTAATGAGCTCCTGCATAAAACAGTATGTGAACACTGCAAATTAGAGTTTGTGGGTATTATTATTTAGGTATTTTATGGTCGTAGAAATAATATTGTATGCAACTACATGTAAAGGCCGTTTTATCCGAGTGATATTGGTGTCTATTGTGAAAGTGTTAAAATGTCCATCATTAGTTGACAGTAGTGCTAAACCAAAACTATATTCTACTCCACTCCACCACAGTATAAAAACTTATAGATTGTGGTTGGTACCACATTTCAAATCCGCGTTACGGATCTTTGACGGCGATTCTCGTAGTGGAATGTCGAATTCGACATTAGCCCTATCTCATTCGCTCAGACTACATGTGTGAGCGTGACAAGACGTTCGTAGCGCTCGACTTTTGTATGTCGAACGCTGCGAGAATCGCCCTCTTGGGCGTTACTAAGTATCTATATTTGACAATGACCCTATACAGCAGTTATTATTTATAAATTTTAATTCATTCTAATTAATTATAAATGCGCCAATGTCTCTACAACTGTATACAGCGGCTCTTATAAGTTTCTATCTTAGAGGTTCTATGTAAATACAGCATGGTTGTTTCTTGTAACATAAATTTGACTTGACCTAGTGGTCGCTGTTTCTCAAGGTTAAACCTTTAAATATTTGTATGATGTTCGTTTTAAGTGTATTTGATATTTCAGATTAATTTAACAATTTAATTGTTCTTCTTTACAGACTGTGAATGGATGCTGGTGGTATTATTTCTCCAAGTTCACGGAATTCTTTGACACGGTAAGTTTTAACACAGTTTTACCTACTCATGTTTCTCATATTTATTAATTGATTTGTTTGCTTTGAAAATGCTTTAATAACATCCGCGAATAGATGACAAGTATAGTCATAGCCATTATGGTTTGAAATACAATTTTCGTGATATTAAATATCTGAAGGCCGATCGTAGGTACCTACTTCCTAATTCCTACACATTTGTAAACAATGTTGTATTTTACCCACATTTTTCCGGACTAAACCTATGACTATGCGAATAACTCTACATATGATAACCAATATAATATAATGTGTCTGACCCAATTCCAGTACCTACTTAATACGGGTCACTACACCTTTAAATTGATAATAGATTTAATATTTACATAAAAATACAAAAATACTAAACAGCTAATTTTACCTACCTATGACGTCTCAAGTTCAATAACCGTCTTTGATAGGTTCATTAACCTACTTTTAAAATCAGGACGACGTCATCAGCTTAGAGTCTGCACCGTTGAGTCACGGACAGGCCTCACTTGTCGCGAGGGTACGGTTCAAATCCAATGCTGGCTTGTTTGGATTGGCATGCTTTCGCAATTTTTATTTCATTTCTCTGTCATGAAATGTTATAATCTTATTTTGTCTGACAAGATCAAATAGTAAATGTACTTACGTACTCGTATAGCTCTTGTGTATCGTCCGCGCGCGCTGGCCCCTATCGCCCCTAAACTTTTGTCATTTTCAACGAGGTAACTCTTGTACTTCCATATTACTTACTCACGTCTTTTTTTAAGACCATCACAAAAATATCAAAATGTGGATTTTAAAACTGTATAAAACTTGCTCTAATGTATTAAATGTTGCATATCGTGTGTGTTTTTCGCCTATTATTTGTCACTGTCGGAGCTGGGTTGAGTCAAATGGTTGTTTCCGCAAAACGCATGGTCACATGTTCTATATTTATAAGACTATGTGAGTCTGTGGTAATATTCCTCATTTTATTCGCTTCCTTGTAATGACCTGAGGCCATCACACGACAATAATTAAAAATAACTGTAAAGTAAAAGTAAAATACACTTTATTGCATAAATAGAAAACAACAAACAAAAGATAGAAAAGGAAATACTGAAGTACAATTTAGGCAACAATACAATTAATATAATTTACAATATAATAACTGCCGTCGAGAGATACAACCAAAGAAAACCATAATAAAAATTTATAAAAATAGGATCTGGCCATTGTCTTTCCAGAATATTTGTATGCTGCCATAAATTAATTTAAAGTAAATGAACTTATTTTCCAGGTGTTTATAGCCACCGAAAAAACCTTGCAAACAGTTTTAAAAATTTAAACTGGCCATTTTCCTCGCTGAATATTTCAGCAGCCTTAAATGAATTATGAGTAAATAAGTTTATTTCTTTACTTTTCATAGCTTTTCCCAATAAGTCGCCAGTTTTTTTATAAAACACACAATACACTATTAAAATTGAATTTTAGGACAAGTCTGTCTGACATTTGTGTTGTTGGGATAGTTTGTTTCAAACTCGTTTCAAACTCTACTTTGGATGCAAGAAATAAAACAAGTAAAAACCTACCTACAACGAAAGTGACCGCCTGTTTCAGATCTTCTTCGTGATGCGGAAGAAGTTTGACCACGTGTCGAAACTTCACGTGATCCACCATGGCATCATGCCTATGTCGGTGTGGTTCGGAGTCAAGTTCACGCCTGGTTAGTATTCTTATATCCATGATATATCTGGAACCTTGAGGGCCTGATGATGACCAGGAAAATGTAAGGGGATCTCCACAATGGTACGTCGGGGGTTTCTTAAATTTTTAATTTAGAGTTATTATTTAGTTGCTTTCGATGGTTTCTATATATGTACAGGGTTCAGGGTTCCTTACCTAAACGTTAAAAAAGGAACCCTAGACTAATAGTATTATGAGTAAATATACAAATTATTCATTGAATAATTATTAAATATACCTCTTTATTCTTTTTGGCGGTCAATCGAATTTAGTAAGAACTTGTGAATTAATGATTATAAAAGATTAAAGTTAGCATATTACCTTTTTAGGTATTGGTAATATATACCGGTTTGGCCTTTCGACTATTGGGTAAAATATAACCGGTATCTCTTAGCCCATTTTTTGTGCAATGTTTTGACTGTATTAGTGATGTAATTGTGGTAGATTTGATAGCATCTTATTTAAATTTTATTAATACTGCGGCCGATCACTGTGGAAAATATAGGAAAGACCTTGACTAAAGTACATAATACTAACTATTACACTAAAGTGGCTAATAGTCTAGCTGCACCGCAATCCACTTAACCTCTGTTCACTTAGTTACTTATTTAATTGGACGAGGAAATCTCCATCGTTATGTAAAATTAAGGTTCAAACGAAAGAACGGAAAAATTATCTCCATTTTCATCAATAAACGACTGACGTCAGCTTCTATTAGAGTCAGTTTGTGGCAAAGATCTACCGACCCATCTAAAAGTGGAGTTCAATTAAACTTGTTAATCGGGTAAACAACCCACCATATTGGCGTTGTCGATGGTTTGATGAATTTACTAGTGATGGGTAAGATAATGTAAAAATATATTGTATTATATATATTATATATTGTATTAAATATATAGTAATTATTGTCAATAAAAAATCTTTTGTTTTATTTAAGGATAAGCTTAAATTAAATAGCCTTTTAATTAACGGCTACTTTTGGCGATAATGCGTACAGTAACTTCAGGAATTCAACTAGGATTATTAATGCTGCCTT
Organism: Hofmannophila pseudospretella; assembly: GCA_947369225.1. Taxonomy (NCBI): domain Eukaryota; kingdom Metazoa; phylum Arthropoda; class Insecta; order Lepidoptera; family Oecophoridae; genus Hofmannophila; species Hofmannophila pseudospretella. Next base: position 9,738,248 of record OX376317.1, on the reverse strand, counting down.
AAAAAATACTACTTACTTATCCTTTCAGAGTGCTTTCGGGCAAGTGTTTTTAAATAAAACTTAATAATAAAACAAATATGTTTTTTTTCGATTGGCGGATGGTTTTATTAATATTTCATCGTATAATGTATTTCAGAACACGATAAAAGTGAATTGCAAGTGAATTAAACTATAGTTTATCGTCTGATGTGATATATCACGGAGAAATATTGATTAATAGGTTTGTTTACATTAAGAACAAGTTTCATAGATCCGTACTTTTACCTTGAGCCGTAATACCTAATACAATAAAATTTTCTTTTTTATGGACACGCTAAACTAAATGAAATAGATAGGTTAGGTGCAGGATGGTTGCCCCACTTTTTGAAATCCCCCTCTATGGTTTTTAAACTATAATGTTGGAAACCTGCTGATGTGTGTAATGTTTGGTCTTTCTTATTTCATTTCATTATTAATAAAAATATTTTTTTAGATAAAGCGAATAATCAGTTTTAAAAATCATTTTAAAAACTCTTTTTTGTCAGGATTGGTGCCCCAGTGCGGGATAGATGGCCAGTTGACTGAATTGGCGATCGAATAGATGTCCTTCAGAGGGTTTGATGCCTTTTTGAAGAAAAATATTAGTATATTGTACTTAGATAAATTCGACAAAAAATTAGACAAAAATTTAAATAAATGAATAAATTCGTCAAATATTTAAAAATTTGCATAAATTCGGCCAAAATTAAAGAAATTCGATAAAATAAAACTAACTACACGGTTCGTCAAAAATTGAAAAAAACCCTGCAAAATCGAGTAAATTCCGAAAAATTAAACATTCGGATAAAATTAAACAATCAACTAAAACGAATAAAATCGAGTAAATTCGAGAATTTGTCAATTTATGTAGAATTTATTCGATTCTATCATACATTTTATTCGATTTTTGTCAAAATCGTTAGGTTTTATCCTATTTTTGTTCTTTTTCTTAAAAAATATAAAATAATAAAAAGATTTATTCAGTAACAAAAAGGTACAAACATTTTTACACCAATTGTGGAGGCCCTATTTTAAGTGTGACAACACCTGTGTCAGAGGGCCACGCTCTTCTATACCTCTTTATTTGTGTACCTATTTACTAATAATATAATAATAATAATAAAGTGTGTGTGTGTGTATGAGAGAGAGAGAGAGAGAGAGGGTGTGTGCGAGGGTGTATGTGTGTGTGCAAGAGAGATGTATGGTGTTCTATGCCAAAATGAGTGAGAGATGTCAAATGAAAATTTCTTCTAAGTCGTGTTCCTCATTCAGACCCAAACTCAGCATGAAATTACCGGCACACGAGGCACTCCATCTAATAAGTCCTCAAGGTTAGCAGCGCATCGTAAACCCTCTAATAATATAGTGAGATGATATGTGTATTAGCGACGGTGACCGCTTAATAAATACTCTTCTGAGCTGTTTGTTAATAGAAGGAAGTATTGTATTGTAATATTCCATCGATTTGCGTGGAGAGGTAATTATAAAAAAATACCTCCATTACCAGTATGACCAGTACTTTAGAAGGCCATGAAGTTATGGAAATCATTGTACAGAACAACTGTAGACTGGAGCGGAAATTGTTAATTATCTTCTAAGTTGAGTCATACATACATACATACTTAACATTAATTAAAAACTAATTTTTGAATCTGTCATGGCATGAGTTGTGAGTGTGGCTTTGTATATGAATGAATACCTACAACAAGCCACGTGCCGAAGATGTTTTTACAAGTTTTGTACTTTCGATAATCGTACTAGTATTCTATTTCAAAATCTTTAGCAATATACATTAAAATTCCCCCAAAAGAAAATAGACAAAGTTCATAAAAGAAAAAACAAATCTGTTTTGTTCCAGGCGGCCACTCTACATTCTTCGGTATGCTGAACACCTTCGTGCATATCGTGATGTACTCTTACTACATGCTGGCTGCGCTAGGGCCCAAGATCCAGAAGTATCTCTGGTGGAAGAAGTACCTCACCGCTCTGCAGATGGTAAGTTCTTCTCTCCAATACAATCCAATCATAAATATTTGATAGTATGTATTAGGGTCTCTTCTTAGTCGCTGCTTCCTAATTTAGTTACCATCACGTTGATGAGCGCCCTTGTGGTCTTTTACCATTCACTTTGCCCACTACCACAAGAGTATAAGGGATACAAAAACAAATGCATGTAGTAATTTTTAACAGTTTTTTTTTATTCGTATTAATATTAATTACCTCTGTAATTAATATTACAGGAAAAGAAAAGAATCAGTGTGCAAAGCTCTGTTATAGTTACACATCTTTACAATGCAGCATTCTATTATCTGAATAAAAAAACTGCTTATACACTGATTTGATTTAGAGGAAATAATTTCGGCATTTACCCCGTGCTAAATAAAGGTTTTAGGGATAGGCAAGGTTTATGCGTTATCTTCGACTTTGACTACAAAATAAAGAATTCAACCACTAATGTAACGCTAAACAGAAACACACTTACTGAGATAACGACACTGTCATTTACGATGTATGTATAGAATAATTACATAATTTTTTTGTTATTTTTAGTAGCAAGGGTGTAATGCCCTCGAATATAAATAGAAGCACTTCATTAAGAAACTTGCAATGAATTATGAGTAATGAAATAACCTGTTTCTTACCTGACGGCGCATATATCAAGGTTTTTTAATAGTGTTGAAATTACATACATCTAGGATTATTCTTCTACAAAAATAAACAAGCAAGTAGCGTGAATATTTTCCCATCTATGTTCACTGAACTGAACGATCGTTTTTTTTAAATATATTCTATTCGCCAAAAAATTTATCGCCTGGTTTAAGACAGGTCATTGACACATGTGAGTGATCAGCTGATGAAATTTGCACTATGCGTGTTGGTGACCTAGTGACGTACTTTTCATTAACGTGCAAGATGTATCGTTATCGCAGCTTTATCGTTATCTTTTGATTATTAATAAAAAAATACTAAATTACTTATGGTTTTATTTCTCAGGGACATGGCAATGTTATAAGTTTATAACCTACTGATTACTTAAAAAAAATTACACTATTTTTGAAGGACCCAATATGTAAAAAGACGCAAAACAACTACGTACTACCACCAGTATTTTTTTGTATCGGATATTAACTGATGGTAAGCGACGATGAGGTCGACGATGGAGCATGTGGGTTTAGTAAATGCCTATTTTACTCTGACCTTGAAGATCCCAAGGTTATAGGTTTCGGATTGATTCAATATTCTAAGGTTTCGAGAAACAGACGCCGCCGACATACCTGGAAGAGAAATCCAAGTAATGTAGAATTTTTAACTACTGAAACCACTTGACTGTATGTTTAAGGGCTCCGGATCTCCTGTGGAATACACCGGTGCCCTTAGCATTTTGCTTCGGGCCCCTCTGAGTGGAGTATAATATACATCCCAGTTCCTAGCGTTACAGCAGCGCGGCGTGGTGAACTAACCCTTGCTGCTGCCTTCCACTGAATCGCCCTATTCTTTGTCCAAGACTTACAGAGCTTGATATCTACGCATACCTACTCATACGCAGTTTCATATTTTATAAAATACATAGCGATTTTGACTCATTTCTAATTTTAAAATTTTGGAAGGGATTCTTACTCGTTAAGTACTTAAACCGGTTTTTAATTTCGCATTTATATTCAGCACGTAAACAAACATTTGAAGTTCTGACGGACTTCAAATGTTTGTTTACGTGTTTTTTGTTGTTGTTTCATATTAATATTACACAAGAAAATAAATCAGCTGACCTTGTGGTGAGATTTCCGTAATACATAATGAACTACCGAACCGAATCGTAAATAATATGAACAACCCGAGCTACTAACAAGTACGAGACCTAGCCTGAAAGTACATTTTTCTAAATCAGAATGTATTCGGTACCATTGAAAATTAATGATAAGAAATAAATTAATGATATAATTATAACTATTTAAAAAATGTCCACGGGAAGGAAAATCAAAGAAATTGTTATTAGATATCTTCAAAAAAGTTTAAAAAGTGCGCAGTTTTATGACTGCCTGTAATTATAGGGATGCAACTTTTCTAAGACCGCTTTCCCATGGAAATCGCCACCTCCAATTTTTTCTGGTTGCTTGTCACAGGTGCAGTTCGTGCTGGTATTCCTGCACGCATTCCAGCTGCTGTTCATCGAGTGCGAGTACCCGCGCGCGTTCGTCTGGTGGATCGGCATGCACGCTGTACTCTTCTATTACCTATTCTCTGACTTCTACAAGCAGGCCTACCTCAAAAAGTCCAGGGTAAGTCGCTGACAACATACAGGGTATCCCGGTTAGAGATGTCCAACCGGGAACCGTGAGTAGGGTGCTACGGCTCGGATAACAGCAAATGGGCATATCCGAAAATTAATGCCTTTGGAGTTAATAACGTATTATCTTCTATTATGCACGGAAACAGGTATAAAATTGCGCTGATTCGAAATGATACTTAGTTCTTCAGCTTTGTGTAAGGTGTAGGTAGAGCATGGACTCTCTCTTTCTCTGCCTTCATTTAATTAAAAAAAGGAATATTTATATACTGAACTAATGACCATTGTCCATCTCCGAAGTCCATCATCATATTATCTTCACCAAATTTTTATGAGACCATCAGGAGGTATATTTCCAAATAAAAATATTAAAATAATAAAAATGGTTCCCAAGTGCCGGAGTTATTACGTGATATAGGTACCCACATATGAACAAAGTCGACTCTATCGCGAACCTCCTCTTGTTTTGGAGTGTATTAAAAATAATACTAAATTCTTTGTTTCAGAATGCCAAAGCCAAAGTAAAGATAGAAGCAGACGCAGCAAAATCAGAACCAAAAGAAATGAAGCTGCCACTTCTAAACGGTTTCAGCAACGGTACCGCCCTTAACGACGTCCGGCAAAGGGTGGCGGGTGCGGTTGCCTCGCAGTGAACACCCTTAGCCCTAAACATGTGTCATAATAGCCTAAGGGTGAATAAAATAAGGACCAAAAGTGAATAAATACACTGTGTGTATCGTCACTGGATGTTTATTAGGGACCGGGAAATTGACCGAAGTTGGTGGCCGCCTTCTTACAGTACAGTATCGTACAGTGTTAATGTAAAATATTCGTAAACGAGTTAAAAAATACTGACACATCAACTCGCCCACCTGCCAGAAACACACTTGCGCTTTAGATAATAGGTAAGAATGGTCTTATAGCCAATTGCATGAAACATCCATAAAAGTCGAGTGATTTCTAGAAATAGAAAACGATAGAGTATATTTTAATGAAGATTTAATCTCACGAATACTCAGGATGCTTCATGCAACTGACAATCAGGGACTTATTATAAAATAGTAGTAATAGTAGTATCTATCAGCGTCTCCAATTCCTATTGCCTATAATATTCATAATGATTTGTAATTTGGAATAAAGGTCTATTTTCCACCACTGTAAGGTCATCGTATATAAAGGCAGTTAAAAATGCCCTATTAATATACGGTCCTTACAGTGAATAGTACAAAATGTGAATTATTGACATCACCCCACACAGCCGCGTTTTTCGAAAGCTCAATTAAATTTAAGTGGTTAGTTAGTTTTATTAGGTTTAATTTATTAAAATCCGCGAACTAGTTCTTTTAGGTTTTTTACTGGTTATCTGTATTTCTTTCTACGATAGGAAATGGATTTCGTGAGTTAGTTTTGACTATGTTTGTTTATGTTGCCATTGGTTAATGTTGTAAAAGAAAGGTTAACTGTATGTTACGTACCCTTTTTTTTATTTTAAAAACTATTTTTATGTTAAATCTCATGATGATTATAATATAGGATGCTATTTTATTAGATGCAAATTTTTCACACTAAAAATGTCCTTCTAACACATGAAAATTTTCCCTATTAAAAATCGACATCGCTTTACATTGATGATAAGGTCATTATTTTCAGTTGGTAAATAAAACGTAGCAAAATTGTCAATGTACAACGAAGTGAGAAAACATCTTGTTGTTGTTCTTGAAAATGTTATAAGAAAAATTGTTTTTAGATCATCGTTGCTTTGTAACCTATATAATGCTATGCTACCCTTGAAATATTTGCATCTAAAAAGCGCCTTATTTGTTGTAGAAAGGTAGAGAGCGAATGACAGTTTTGTTTATAATACCACAATTAAATGTCATCATCATCAGCAGCCTATTCTAGTCCACTGCTGGACATAGGCCTCTCCCAGGGCGCGCCATTGAGCCCGATCTTCGGCTCTTCTCATCCAGTCGCTGCCAGCCACCTTGCGCAGTGGGGCGGCCGGGAACTGGGGGCCGTTTTCTTTTTGCGCAATTAAATGTACTTATAACTAAATCCATAAGCCAGTGGTAACTATGAATGTTAATTTCCACAAAAATATTATTTGATGTGAGCTGGTAAGAGACTCAAATTTTTGATTTTGTTTAACCATTTAATAAAATTGTTGGTTTTTATAACAATATTTCAGTATTTAGCGATTTATTTGTAACAAAGATACGGCTAGCCTCTATGGATGTAGTTCGATACCATTAGGTGAGCATTGTGCATTAGAATCCCACGATTATAATGATATTCCACTTTGCCGCAAATAATCTCATTTAAATCTTTTAATTACACCTATATGTAATTTTTATTGGATTAATTTGGAGTGAGTACAGTCGCGAACCTTAATTTGGACCCACTATTACACATTGAACGACTTAGTCATAATCTATGATCGGAGTAGGTAGGGCTGTTTTTGGTACTTGCCACATACGGTCATAATATGGATAAGTATGCCCAATAATCCCGGGATTTCCGGAATTGAATAAATATATTATTTAGATTTTTAACGTTATATTTGTTTTGATACACATTTAAGATTGGTGGCGAAATGTTTTTTTTAAGATTTATGGCGCTAGTGTACCTGTGGTAGTGTTTTAACTTCTTCGTAAGTTCACAATTTTTAAAAAATCGTAATCCACCGAATAAGGGCGAGGTTTATAAAAGTAATTTACAACATTTTCTCGAAAACTTAAAACGGGATCCCGAAATCATATCCATATTAATATAACCTTTGAGGACATTGACCCGAAAGAGCTCTACCTACTCCGATCACTGGTCATAATCCTATTAAAACGCAGACGACAATCAAAAGAGCTAACTTTAATCTAGTATTGATGTGCCAAGGTTGTTCAATGTGTCAAAGTGGATCCTAAATTAAGATTCGCGACTGTGTACAATGTGCGCACTATTTTGGGTCTCTTTGGTGGTAGAGTCTATCAAGTCGTACATATCTAGGTACGGCAACAACAACAAAAAACATAAAAAACAAGAAATGTCATCTGTAAATGTCTAGTACAGTTTATTTTCCTATAATAATGGAATGCCATAACTCACTTGATAGACTATGCACGAGGGAAGTGATGTTGCGGTCATGCGATTGGTTGGTTTTCCGTGTGAAGTGAGTCTACGAACAACTTCACTCGGCGCTCAATATCGGTGCTGGTAAGTGTACATTTAATGTGGTCGATAGTACTATAGTTTCTCTGCGATATGGACACGAAAAGGTTGAAGTTACAGACTAAAAATACCAGTTACTGAAAAAGTAGAACAATATTAATATTTCCATTATACGTAGGATTTATTATGGAACAAGAGTAATGGTTATTAATTATTATAGTTTTGATTTTTCTGTAATATGATTTACGTTGTAGTAACTTATTTTGGTGTTGCATTTATTTTTTATCTCATTAATTGGTTCTTTAATTAAGGTATCAGTACAGTAGGCACCTCTAACAATAAAATAAAAGATGTACCTGTATTGGACAAGTCCACGAGTAATTTTATTATCAATTACAAAAGTAGGTCATAATGAATATTATTTTAAAAACCGGGCTTATATCTGCTATAAATTGTGAATATACAATTATGTTTTTGGTTTTTATTAGATTTTTCTTTATTTTCTCATATAACAACTACTAGTAGTATCCTAAGAGCCAAGGCAGTACGAGACGACGACGTGTGCACGGCGCGGTGAGGCTATAACGTACATTGCTGGTTACCAAAATCATTTGTTGACGCTTTTAACACCATAACAAGCAATGGATTTTGATTCATCGCGAGTACACGCCTGTATAGCGGAGGTCCTTAGTCATAGAGCGTTTTCTGTTTCACGCGGATGCGGGTGCGGTCGCGGACGCGTCCTCACGCGTACCGGTGTACAAATTATGTTTATCCCACAACAATGGCCGCATAGGAATTTCGATAATAAGTCGCGCTATTGTCAATGTTCATCGTAGTTGTAGGTACATCTGCGCGTGTATGGTCCATTTGACAGCAAAATCTACAATAGAACGTATCCGCACACGGAGCTATCGGACGGTGCTCCGCATGTGAACGGCCGCATTACTTAAAAATCCTAAAGAGTATTGCGGACCGTACGAGTGCGGACGGGTCCGCGCAAACAGAAAACGCTCTTAGGACTCGTTCAAGGATGCTGTGCTTCATTTATAACTAAAAGTACTGAACCTTTAATGACGCCGTCACCAAAAACTATTAAACCCATTTTAAGATTTTCCCCTGAAACTTGTCTAGATGTTCCTGTATTCGTACACATGTAACGTCAATTTTCCAACGAAAGGTTGTTGTGGATGAGTTTGATAGTTCCACGATTTGTTTTAACATTTTAAGTATTTTGTAAATATAATTAGAATATAGTTGCAATTATTAAAGTACATCTATTTAAATTTGTGATACTTATCAAAATAAAAAATTTGAAAATTAATGCTATTTTTCTGCTTTATATAAAGTTAAGTAAAATAAATACCTGTGTATATGTAGAATGCCTGTTTATGGAACGTTACGAAGTAGTGATAGCTTAAAAAAATTTCTGTGAGTGTGGGTAAGTTCTTATTTGCAGAAATAATACCTATATTTACATATAGCATTTGACGATAAAAATTGTCAATTTCCACATTGGACTGAAGTCCATTGAAGTCGTGATTTGAATTTCTTGATTCGATTCGATTTGAACGAATATCCTGTGTGCTCATGACGCACGTTATAAACTTTTATGAGCCAGATACGCTAATTAATGAGTCATGTTGTGACATCTAGTGTTCAACTGCTATCCATACTACATGGTGCAATGTAGAGTACAAAGCATTTGTTTTGAGTTTAGCTACTCAACGGAAGATGGCGCTATCAACCCTTTTTTTGAGGTTTCATTAATTTCGAATTCATCACTTTCATGGGATTATTATTAATAATATTATAGCAGTTATTAATCCATAATTTAATCTGATATTAAATCTGTATACTTTGTTGAAGACAACGACACCTCCACGATGCTTAATCGAGATTTCATACACTCGCTTCATGATGGAAACATCTTAATTTTCATGATATTTCGTATACTTAATTTAAAAATACTTACATCGCGAGCTGGATAGAACAATTATAGTTTCTGACATGTCCCAAAGACTATAAATAGTTTTATATAGAGCTTTAGGCCTTAATAAGTTCAGAATGGATAATAAATAATATAGTCGGCTATTTTCGTCCATACAAAAGACTTCAACGCGCGCTTTTTTCCCTTACGATGGAAATGTGATAGTAAGTACTGTAAGCGCTTATACTTAGGTAGATATTACGATTTTGTAGCAATAAATTGAAAAAACTAATTCTTCGATAAATATTGGGCACCCTTACCTTTATACAGGGTGTACCATTGAGATGGGTCAGTATGGGGAACTCTGAAACTATAAGAGATAGAGAAATATGTTCTAATCGTCCATGTCGTCGATTTTAGAGTTAAGAAAAACTGCATTCATAGATTTACAAAAATACTCATTCACGACTCGGGAATCGAACCCGGTTATTTTCAAAAACACTATAGGCAGAAGATTAAGGTTGAACTTCCCCTTTTAATGACTGAGAGGTTTACAGCGTGGTATTTGGTAACCAGAAAAATCGTGAGGTGCTGGTCTGGTGGAAACTAATCACGTCGTGGGTTGATATTTATTGATATGGGCTTCTTGGATTTAGGGGAGAATCCGGGTTGACTTTTCAAATTATATTTATAATTGGTATTTAAGGGAATTGGTAGATCCTAAAGTGAAGGATCGCCTGGGGTGGTACCACCCTCTTATCTATTTCTGCCGTGAAGCAGAAATGCTTGCATTTCTGTGTTTCGGTTTGAAGGGTAAGAGAGCCAGCGTAATTTCCGGCACATGAGGCACTCCATCTTAGTCCTCAAGGTTAGCAGCGCATCAAAAACCCTCTAATATTAATACAGTGAGGTGAGATGTCTATGGGCGACGGTGACCACTGACCATCAGGTGGCCCGTTGGCTCGTCTGCTCTCCTTATTTAATAAAAAAAAATTAAAAAAATAATAATATAATTTTCATAAATCATTCGAAAATTACCATTATTATGAAATAGGCAGGGAAATTCGTAGATGCATGGGATTTTGGTACAAAAAGTTTTGTATGCGTCTCCATTCCATACTCCTAGCATAACGAGCAGGCTATCTACGCCTATCTAAATTGTGCGCATGCGTTGTTCACACGCGCTTTGGGAATACACGAAATTACACAAGCCATTGTCTTTACGAAAACTTTATTTACAATGCAATATTTTACAATCTACAGGTATAACTTATTCTCTATTGTACATAGATAGGAAACAATATATGTTTCATTCGGCGTAAATGGAATAAATACCGATGCTGGTAAATAAACATTCTGTTGTGAGTAAATTCAAATGAAGCACAATAGATCCCTGAGGGTCGAAATGCCGCTGGGGTTATCCCCGGCCCCGTCACAAGATAAGATAAATTCAAATAAAAATACACAGCTGAGTTCTTGCCGCACTTGTTTCGTGTAGAATATATCTTCTAGCTAATCACGACTTAATCCAATATGCACATCATTATTAATATCACAAATAATTTAGGGTAACTACTGGTAAGCCTCTTTGGATACCTACTGATAAACTGGCATACGAGTATTTCACTCTGAAATGAATTATATATTTACAACAGTTGTACTTCAACCTTTATTTAACTGTTTTACGTAGTTTTAAAAATTCTAGGAAACGTAGAGAAAACGACTGCTAAGATCGAATGGGTAAAATACGAGAGCTTTAATTTATAAATACTAACTGTATCCGTTAAAAGTGTAAATAAAAGCAGGATCATCTTGTTATAGGATAAAAGTAATTAAAATATAAAAATACACAATATCATTCACACATTTGTACCTACAAATTATCCAAAGAGGCGACTAAATTAATGGCAATGATTTAAATATAACATTACGTTATGCTCTTGTTTTTGTTTTGCCAAATTCTTCTATATGTTCGTACTCCGAGAAGCCCGGGTCAGAGTCGTAATATGCATAGTCGTAGCTCGCGTCTTCCTTGTTGTTGGGCTTCGCGGAGTGCGCGGGGCGGGTTGAGGGGCGAGCGGGGGCCACTGTCGGAGGCGCGGGAGGCTGCGCGCGCGTCTGCGGCCGCGGCTCCGGGCTGCGAGGGGCCGACGTCGTGGACGGCCTCGGTGGGGCAGTATTCACTGAAGCGAAGCTATGAGATTGCACCGGCTGCTCACTAGGTCGTGACGTGGTCGTGTACGTCTGGAAGTAATCGAACGTTCGCTGCGTGTTCACTGTCGGTGCTCTGTATGTCGTCGTGTACGTCGGCTCAGGCGTTGTCGACGGCGTCGGAGCAGGCCTGAACGGCCGCGGTGCAGATTGCGATTGAGGTTTCACGTGATTCGATTTACCACGAGGCTTCTGGTCCTCTGGCAGCCTATTGCCGCTAGCAGCGATGTTTAGGGAGTGAGCTCCCGAGAGCAGTTCACGTTCGTATAACTCAGGCCTATACTGACCGTCATCCTCGCCTGCCGGGAGGCGGTATTGCCCGTCGTCGTCGTTAGTTTCTTCGTAGTTCGACGGCTGGATGGTGTTTAACGCAATGTTAGTGTTATACGCTACCGTGTTCAAGTTTAGTGGAGGATCAGATCGTGTAGTCGTGTAGATAGTTGTAGTAGGAACCGTAGTCGTAGGATTATTGAAGTAGTTCTGTTTTGTTCCAGAGAACGAAACGAAGTTGTTCTTTTCTTGTTCGTAGGAGATGCTGTTGAAGTTCTTGTAAGCTTGAGTGGTCGTAACAAAGTTTCTGGGAGTAGCAGTATTGTAGTCTTCGGTTGTAGGTGTGCCTCTTCCTGAATTGAAGTTCGTGCGGGCGAAGTCTTCTCTTGGTACGTCGGACACACTGAAGCTGTTTCGTACTTTGAAGGGTCGGTTATCATTCTGCACGTTGAGGCCTGGAGTGGACTGCGCATCGTAATTGTACAGTTCGGCGAGACCGTCTTTCTTACTGAATTGGGGCGCCGGAGTCGAATGTGAGAATGGTAGTTGGGTAGGGTTATTGGGGACATATCTATTCGGTATCTGTTTGGGTGTGACTCTGCTTACTTCGACGTATTCATCTTTATACTGTGGTGGAACGTTCGCGGGCGCGATTGTAGTCTGCCTGGTTTGGGAAATACGTTGATAATTTTCTTCTTTGTACAGGGGTTGTACGTTAATCGGTTGTGATGTTGTTGACCTTTGAGGAATCCTTTGGTTGAAGTTTTGTTGTGGTTGTTGGGAGTACGACTGCTGGGGAGTGTTCTGAGCGAAAGTAGTCGGTGGTGCTGTGGACACGTAAATAGGGCGTTTGCGTACTAGTTTGCGTTTAGGTGAGACGTCGTACTGCGGTGGGTTTGAGGGTTGGGGTGGAGGTTGGGTAGTGTATTGTGTTGTGATAGGGGTAGTGCGAGGAGTGGTAGCCCGGCGGAAGGATTGGCGAGAGGGTGAGGGGGGCAAAGATCTCGCTGTCTGTTGAGGGGCGGAGTCGTCACGACCGCGATCACGCTGTCCGCTGAAGAAGTCCGAAGAATGTGCCGCGCGAAGGTCGGAGGCCGGTCCCTGGTTGGACCCGGCATTGTTCTGAGAAAGCCGGCGGTCGCCGGTCTCGGCCCGTTGGAGGCCGAACTCTGATTCTTCGTCGCGGTTTGCTACAGACGACACTTTCTTGGTATCATAGCCTGTTCAAATAGAAGAACATTATTAATTTCTTACCTAATTTGTTTCATCTACGACTTCGGTATTACTATAGTAGATACAATTACTTAAATAAACCCCCCTCAATAGCGAATATTTTCTGTTGGACGGTTTGTCCAAATTAAGTTCTCCATTGATAATATTAAGTTGGCAGGCTGAATGCATCTGCGCCCCTCTTGCATATAAGCCCATATTAGCGCAAGCATAAAGACATAAGGCCTTAGGAATTTATTCTGCAACATTTCTGCAATCCATTTAGTCACGAAGATGAGACGCTATGAGTATGTTAACCTTTTCAACAACATGTATCTTACGTAACATGATATTTAACAAGTTGCCAGCAATTAAAACTATTTCCATTTCATTTTGCAATATATCTAACTCGTAATATTATCGATAACGAAACCGTACGAATTTTATACTAAACTGACTCAGCTTAGCACTTAGTAGCCAAGTACTACATACATATAATCAAATTACTAAGGCATAATTTAAAAATAATGCTAAATTTTCAAATTAATTTAATATCAATAAAAAATTCTTACTCTTCTTTCTAGTCACTGGTTTAAGTATAAAGTTGTTAGCTCTAGCATTTAAAATAGCCACACTCACTTGTATAAAATAGGTAAGGAAAACTTCCAAATTTAAAATATTTCAATCCTTCATTTAGTTCCAAAGACCAGCAAACTATCATTGATCACTGATTAATTCACCATTTTATACAAGCGAGCGTCGGCGGTTAGTAAGCAAAGCATCTCACCGGATCCGATCTTGTAGAGATCAAACTGACCGTCGTAGAGGTCGACGGGACAGGCGAGTGGGTCGTCATCGCCCCAGTCGGTGCAGGTCTGGGCCTCTTGATGGAAGAGTGTCCCCGGCGGACAGAAGAACCGGAAGTCCCGGATGCCGCCACCGGCTACCCGGACGCACACGTGGAACGCCTTGCACCCGGATTTGGCGTCCGCGTAGTAAGCGCCGAGTATCCGGCCACGGCAGTTGAATCTTTCTGCTCCCCCTGTATAAGAATTGAGTAATAAATTGACCTTCTGGCACTGTACACCTGGCGTCTGCATACCTATTCATGTTCAATTCCTGATTAGGAAAGCGTAGATATAATTTGTAGCGGACGTCGGCCTTACTTGTTTCTTGTGAATTGATTTTATTTTATTATTTTTTTATTATTATTATAGCTATTTTTATTCCTGAGTGCCTCTGAATAATTACTTAACTGTGTCATCAAATTTTTCCGATGTTAATATTTTCCAATTTGGACATATCCCAATCCGTTGTTCCGGAGCTTTATGAATTTTAAAATTAGTTCTTGCGTATATGATCGAACTTTAAATAATTCAACTTTAGATAGATCATTTAAGTTTAAAATGCGTTAATTAACATGTTAATCGTTTGGGTAAATTGTTTACTCGTACTAATCTTGGGATTGAAACAAGTAAAGATATCGCTGAAACACAGTGATCATTTTACAAAAATAATGTAATAGGCAATCTCTATTAATAAAACGTTCCAAAAGTGTCATCGGTGTATAAGTTTATATAAACTTAGAACTAGCACTAGCTTTAACTTCAATACATTACACGTAAAGATATCGCTTATAGTGATAAGCTCAAGACTGAAAACAATTTTCCATAAAACAACAGATTTCAAAACCACAGCAGTGCCTCTAATTATGTTTTTACACACTAAACTTATCGATAGGTCCCAACAATGTGCTAATGGGATGTGTAATGTGTGAGGTTTAGTTCGTGACTGATCGACGCCTCGTGTATTATGTGTACATGTGTGGTGTAGGTCAGACGACAGAATTCTCATCAGCGATCGCGTCTCTCGAATTGAGGTCAATTACCCTATCAAATACTAGTTGCTTTGGTTGAAAAGCAACGGATTACACTAATTTTGTCGCCGACGGTAATCTTAATTGAATTTGCTTTTAAATCTGTATTCGCGCTAGCATTTTATTAGTTATAATAATGCACTATTGCAATACGACTTATGCGTTTAACTTTCTAGAAGTTTTCTGAAGAAAGATATTACAAAACATGTACCTTAAGTTATTGATACACTGAGATGAATTAAGAACTCATTGCGCTAATTGTACGACACCATTCGGAACCTACTCTTCAATAGTAGTTCAAAGAACGAAAGTGACATTACTAAAATACTGAGGCCCGGTATGCGTGAAAAGTTTACCCCGGGTTAACTCGCGAACTTTATATGGTTTTCATACAAAATTGACATTGGGTTAGAGTTAACCCGAGAAAAAACGGTTAGTGCGGGTAAAATGTTCTTAACCCGGGTTAGTTAACTCACGGATTGTCTATGGTTTTCATACAAAATGTTTCAGGGTTAGCGTTGGTGCAAGAGTTTTTGTGATTTAACCCGGGTTAGATACTCACTCTCGGATTAACTTTCAATTCGACTTTCGCGCAAGCCAGCCTAATGAAACTTAAGGCGACATATTTTTTTTTGCATAATTACTTTTTCGCTTTCATGACGACACGGTTGTAAGGCTTGTGGTCCAAAACACTTTCTTAGTAACGCGCGTGCGCGAGTTTCACAGCTCTACCACAAAAATTATGTGGTTTGATATAATAACAGACATTTTCCAACGAAATCGCAGGTTTTATCTAATTTTGTGGTATGTTATTTGAACCTTGTTGTATCTTGCAAAAATAGCTGAAGCTACTTAAGTTACAAATAGAGAAATTGGAATACAAGTGATCCGATAAAGGTCTTCATTCGAACTGAAATCAGTGACTCGGAACGCATTGTATTGAAGACAATGTGTCGGTCAGAAAAAGAGAATTAGCTCGAATACAGCGTGTGTACAAACTCGGCAGAAACAAACGTAGTGGGCAATCGCAAAAACGTAATGAGTCGGCTACGATTGCGTCACGCAAACAAGCATAACCCGGGTGAACGTTGCTGACATCGACAACCTGTGCTCTCTGGTCATAGAGTCTGATCCAAACTTCGGCCTCGGTTTCGCTAACCCTTTTTTTTAATAAAATTTGACCGAAAACGTTTCTCATACAATCCTTGCTGTGCGGGATTAATTCGATTACCACCAGCTTTTCGTTCAATACAAGATAATGTATCTATATGCCTTATTTACAAGATTCAAATTGAAGAATCATATAGAATGTATTGATTTATATAGAATTGGTTCTAACAGTTCGAACTCTCATGAAGAGCATTATTATCACTTTATATTTAAAAACTGGTTGGTTTATTTTAGTGTTAGGTATGTATATACAAACTTGAGTACCTACCAATCTGCCGGATTAGTTGAGGGAGCCTAGACGCCTGGTTTTGTGTCTCCATCTCACATTAGCTTTAGCTTTTTTCTCGAAGGAAAACCGAAAGTCGGTTTCATTTGAAATTATCTTCAGTCGGATTCTAGTCGGTAGAGTCCAGTAGAGGTTAGCGACGAGATTCCCATGCATGCTGGCATAGTGGGGGGAAGTGGGGTGCGATAGCATCGGTTTACGCAACCGCGCGCGTCGGCCCCTGCCGTAAGGTGCCATGCATCCTCCGCGAAAGGTCATCTGACTGCCTATGCTAATGTACTCCGACCTGCGCCGTCGTGACACGTGTGCTAATCCGCGCATTTGCTCTTTTGATGCAGCGTGAAATAACAGAAGCGATCCCTTTTGTTCATCTCTTTGAAGTACATAGCACGAGCGCAGCACGCGTTTCTACGGATTACGAAGTTTTATGTACTTCCGCGTATGTCATTCATAAAATCTTAATCTTGATCTCTTTCATACTTAATTACGGCTTTTAACTAGACAGGCTAAAAATCTGCCGGTCTTATGCAAAGACGTTTTTAAGCGCGTGTTTAATTTTGCTCTCTTTATTTAATGTCGCGTGAAATAAGCGGTTTAGTTTAAGAGCAAATTTTCTCATGTCAGATTGCAGATGTGTAATTTTTATGGCAGTTTCGTAAATAAAAACGTCTTTGCGACACCGGAAGTTAAATTGTTTATTTGTTTATGTGCAATACTGATGCACGCTTGCGGTCAGCAGCCGCAATGCGCTAATTTGCTATGACGTAACTCGATTGTTATGATGAGTCAGTCAAATACTCATATTATTGGCCATCAATCTTTTATTTGTGTCAATGACATTTTGTAAGCAAATAAAGACGAATGACTTTCTTTTTTCGCATACTTACATAAAGGAATATCTCACGCTCTATTTGACTCTATTTTTGTTTAGTTAAGATTATCAATATTACAGTAAAATATGGCACAAAACATTAACGTACATAAATATTTGTATAAAAACATATATTTTTTCAGGTGATTTTAAAGTATGGGTGATTGGAATTTTAATACTTTAACAGTGGAACCTTGAGATGCGCACAGGCATCCGTTCTCCGGCCGTCACGTCGCCCCAGTTTATCCGGAGAGCGGGCCGTGGGAAAATCACTTATGCAAATCCGGGGAATCGATTATCGTAGATGCACTGCGCTACGGGCGATCGGTTGCGTCGAGCGGGCGCAGGCGAAAGGAAAGTGCATATAGTTGTGCAACACTATGCAATTCTGCACCGCTCACGACGACGCCTCTATGCGGAGATGTGCACGTGTTCCTGAATTACCGACATAGGATGTAACTACGTAGCTACCAGCATGGATTAGGTTATTTATTTATTTCACAAAATTGCTCTGTAATGATAGCATTATTTCTCAATAACATTAATAGAAAATTGACAACAATTTATTGCAAGCAATGTTTTTTGAAGTACATTTTGAATTGATAACAACGTTTAAGATATAGTGCAGTGCAAGTCAGTTTGCAATGGACCTCTTGATATTACAGAAGTTTATATTTAGTTTTAGGATCTCAATATGAATGATCTCAATATGATCGTATAGTTGTGACTGAGCTAACTCTTCGGTGCTTATATGAACATGCAGAGCACGGGTTGAGTTAATGACTTCGCTCACTTCTAGACTAATATATCGATGAGTGATTGCTAGTTAAGTTCCAAATTAGTTTCTTTGAGAACAAAGTTTGCCGCCAATATAGCTATAACCTTGCAATATTATCCATATTACAAGTACCTTTAGATGTGCAAGACGGACTTTCACTAATATTAAAGGTAAGAACTTATCAAGGATGATAATTATACACTTACTAATTAATGGATGCACACTTATTCTGAGCGCAAGTAAGCTCCCTTAAGGCTCACCTGAGAGATATCAGCAAAAAAGAAAGACTGGTAACCAATAAGTAAAAAACTGAGAGAAGTGAGAGATACACTTTTCTTATATTTAACTTATCTTTTTCTTTTCTTTTCTTGGAATTTCAAAATTCAAAATTCTAAGATTCACTAAAAAAATTGGGTCACTTAGTTAGCGACAACACTGACTCAGATATCTAAAGATACGGGTATTTACATTCCTTGCAAGAGATTTAGATGTATTATAGATATATTGTAAAGTTTTAAAATGGGCATTTATTGAACAAAGAAGCGATACTAAAATGACACTAAAATTTTTAAGTTTTGATAAACAGGTTTGTAGTGTAATTCTCACGCGCCCGGACGTCCTGCAAACACTTGCACTTTCACAGAGATGCGCCCGCGCGTAGCAACGCGCGTGTGCCACTTTAATACAATTATCTATTTATGTAAGTTACTCTACTTCCACGCATTGTTGTTACTGAAGCTGTTATGTTCACAGGAAATTGTTAACAAATACCTATGCTCGTAAACTTTGACAGTTATGGTTTAGTTTAATGTAAATGTTGTTGTTACATAACGCTAATATCAAGTTAATTTATGCAAACTATTGTTGCATAATTAATTTATTATACGAAAACAGGCTGATATTACGGAATACACCACCTTTTTAAGATTTACAAAGTTTATCATAATTTATTCTTAAGCTGTTAAAAGAAAAATAAAGCACTTCGATTTTAATTTCTTGCGCTTCACCTCAAAATAAAACAGTCTTACCCAATGTCGAGAAACAAACATAAATTATCACAACTATTTTCCATGATTTTTCCGGTCACTTCCGAAACTCACTGTTGGTCACATATCACGGAGGCGACTTACCGAGTATGGGGAGCAATAAGAGCACGATCCACACGGGTAGCATGTTGTCGCGAGGTGCGTCGCGAAGGGACTGGCCGGGTGCGCGCGCGCCGCCCGCCCGGCGCCCGCGTCGCCGCCGGGTGGGAGGGCTGAAAGCTCACCGCCCGCCCGCTTCTGTGCACCGCATAGACATTGAGCGGTTATCTCTATGGTGAAAATTATGCAGCATTTTTAGGGTTCCGTGGTTCGTAATTGATTTCCATAAAGCGTCAAGAATAGAAAGTGAGTGGAAGTCTAAGTCGTCCTAGACTGACCTTTAAAGTGACAGAGCACTCTTAGATTTTAATATACAGAGCAGACGATACCAACGGCGAGCATGCGTGAAACGACGAATGATAGTAGAGGAAGCAAGAGAAGCGTACCAAGACAGAGATTCATGGCGCTCCGTTCTCTCTGCCTACCCCGAAAGGGATATAGCGTGAAGTTATGCATGTCGCGAATCCATAGAAATATATAACTTAATAAATGTTTATATACTAATGTACATATTCATTCATTAATAAATAGAGGTATTTTTATAAAATTATACACGCACGTCAGCAAACTCCGGTCGCTGTGAAGTTGTCGCTTGTAAATTATCTTTAAGTATAAAATTTGTAAAGTTCCTTAAAAGTGAACTTAAATTTTTTTTCTATATAAGTATATTAAGTATGTAATATTATACCTATATTTTCTTTAATTATACTATCGCTAATATAATAGAACTCTATTACTTAAAACATCAATACAGATTTGAAAGTAAAATATGTTTTATATCTCTTGTAATATTAGGAGTTTTTAATTTCGATTTTGCGACTCCTAATAGAAGACCAACAGTAGATATTAGACAACATTGACAACAATTAATCTAATTAAGTACCTAATAGTTATTTGTTGACAACAACCGTTGTTTTTCAGCCTCCCAGCGATGTTGAGACAAAACATGCGTGATTTATTGGACAAGGCGATGACTATCTTCGATCTATTGTCTTCTCTAATAAGCTAATAACTCATTACTCATATTATAAGGTCCATTAACGTTACATCATGCATTTGGGAAGCGTCGTCGTCAGGCTAATCAACTATATTGTAACAACAGTCAACATGCATCACCTTTCAATAAATAATTAAATGTGAAACGTGGTACCACCATTGGTACGGTAAACTTTGATTCACTAAAAATGAGCACACAAGACATAATGTATAAGTAGCTACGAGTACCTCCATGTTTTTAAATAAAAATCTTTATAAACACTTGTATAGTCGCAACAATGGTTGGGTGATAACAAATGCTAGACAATCGCTGCCGTGTTCCAAAATCAGATAACCTGTGAAACCAATTAACATGAAGTGTAGGTACTAGAGTCACAGACGTAACTTTACGACTCAATTACGCAAAAGGCAAGAGGTAATTGAGGAAGACCACCAGACTAGTGCATCTCTACTTGTACTTACAATTAGACCTAAATATATCGCGGTTAGGCTTTCACGACAGGCATTCTGCAAAGCTTTCGTTCCATTAATGATTATTTCATAACGCGTATTTAGAGATTAAAGGTGCAAGGAAAAAATAAGAAAGTAGAGTCTTTGGTAGAGTTGAACCTTTCGAAAGTATTAAATAAGTATAAATAACAAATTATTAAAAACATAACAGTGTATAATCTTGTTTGGGTGAGTGTCTAGCTCAGTAATATAAGGAAACTCTAATATTACTGAGCTAAAAACTCGGAATATACGAGTAGTAATGTAATATGTCCATGGTACAGTGGAAGACACTATACTCTGTGGAACTCTGTCGAAATAAGTTTTGTTATGAATTTTTAACATTCGTATGCATTTAATGAAAAATTAAGTAGGACCAAAGTGTATATCCTGAAATGTTCGCCATTGTACTTTTCCACAGAGTACTTATAGCTAGATGTGTCTTCCATTGAATACGTGCGTTTCGACAATAAAATTTCAAACTATAGCTATTTCTTTAGAACTCATTTCAGATTTCACACATTTTATAATTAAGTAAAATACGAGTAAATTTGTACGATTATTTATGTACGTCCGAGAAAAGTCAAAGACAAACATTCGGGTACGTATACGTGCGGTAACCTATGAATGACACAATGGTGAGGTGGGAATCAATTTAGCATTCAATTAAATATCCTCGAAGAGTCGCTAATGAAACTTTTGACAAATTATTCAAACCCAAAGCAGGCGTGGGACGAGTTGGGACGACCGTGAACATCACAGTGTATGTTTAACAGTATTACATATTAACTTTCCTTGAGAACAATACTGCTAATCTACTAAATAGAGATCTCTATTACAAAATACAATTGAGACTGGTTGAGCATCAGTTTAACTACTTATAAGTGGTTATAAGTACAGAGTGGAAAGTTTAGACAGGGTATTAACTAAACTACTAAGAGTAGCTATCAAAACTGAATATAGCTACACTACACGAAAATGTTCTTAAGATACCTTCCTAATTTCCATATTTTTCCACCTTGTTGCTCCCTTTTGGACCGAGCGTAATCATGATACAGTTTTATTTCACCTGCACATTGGTTCGGTTAACAAAATTAACATTTCTGTACATGCTTAAGTGATAAAAACGTTTAATTTCAGAAGTTTCATATACTTTCAGTATGTAAGTACCCCTTAAACACAACTTAAAACATAATTTGATAAAGGCCATGGAACCTTATTCGCATACTTTCCGCCATTTCGAAAAAAAATATCGATCGATCCTAGCTAAATAATTAGATAGAGGACATCAATAGAAACATAAAACATATCTCGACAAATACTCCTAAAGTATCTCTGAACCCAAATATTTGACCCAGGAATCTTACTAAAAAAAGTTTTTATCAAGATATGTTTTATGTTTATGTCTTCTATCTAATTATCGAGCTACGATCGATTGCCGAGAAATCGTAATTTATTTCAAAATCGCGGAGAGTAGGTGTGCCAGGCTCCATAGTAAAATGTTCCATGGCCTCATTCTCATTTATAACTTAAAATACTGTTTGTAGGTAAGTAACTATACTGTGGTGTGTCTTATCTACTGCCTACCATAACCATGGGAAATGCTGATGTACCCACGCCGAATGCCTCGGCACCTACTGTGCAGCTCCCAAATGCACGTAATCGAAAATTCATAGCCATTGTTTAGTTTGTTATATAACTATGACTCATCGGGTTATGTAATTAATATAAAATTCATGTATAAATGAAATGGATGAAAGCGTTGATAATTTACCGCCAGTTAGAAGTTATTTAGAAGTATTAAAATGAAAAGAAGTAGTTAATCATCTAATAGACACAATAACAATTAATTTTGTAAAGAAATTGTGGACTTTCTCAACAAGCTTTTAGAATTAATTACTCACTTAGCTATCGTTTAAAGTCTATATCTCTGAAAGGTGTTACGTATATATGCCTACACAAACAATAAGTACATTAAACCTACAAGTTCTTTATTAAAAATGATAATTTTCTTTGCTTCATTGATTTTATAATAGAGCAGTCAGTATAATATACTCGTATAGAAGGCCACCTCGCATAATATATAGAAGTCCAACGACAAAGGACCGACCGTGCATCACAAAATAAAGAAGTGGGTTTGAATCATGAAGGGGGAGACCATTTTTTTTTCATCCAAGTTCATGGTTTGAATACATTAGGCTATTTTGTAGCCTTGTTTTTCTTGTCGTCTTACCCATCAATGACTCTAACTACCTATTAGTTGCCGACGGTAACTGCCATCTATCACCCATCATAATTAGCTCGTAATAAATCATCTCCACTATCGCCAGTTGGCAGCGTCGTGCGATGTTCCCATGAGGTCCAGCGTTGCTCAACATTCTCTTCACCGTTCACGCTGCCACTACACGAGCCATGCCACGACACGTCGAGTCGCAGACATGGCGCATCTCTGACGCGCGTGATATACTCTCACACGATCTGTGTCTGTGCCTTACTTTTATCACGAGTTAGGTTACGCGTAAACTATACTTTTGAGTTAGTTTTCGTAGTCATAATTAATTTATTGTTTATGCAATACATGTCTGTAGCACTGACCGAATGATCAATGCTGGGATTCCCGTGTATTTTGGATCCAATAAGAAATTCATTCAGAATCCGAAAACTTGTAAGTTTATTTTAATAAAATAATGATTTTTGTTGCATCTCTTTGTACATAATATGTGTACGTAATTGTAATAAGATATAATATACACACATATTATTGAAGATAATATAACGAAGAAAGACACGAAGAAGACGATATCGCAAGACAAAAGACCAAAGCCAATAATATGGAAGACTATTTTGCGAGCCCTAAGTCCCTGGTGAGGAATAAAATGAAGTCATCAAAAAATATAACGAATTCGTGAAATTACAACTATTCCTAGAATGAAACTTTACATATGAGAAGGCTTTCAGATAGATGTTACGAATTTCTAAAAGTTGATTTACATTCTACAGGTTTACGTGTCACGTGTGTGATTTATGTAGTCACCTACTCATAATTCATATGTGCCGCTTTTGTTTATAACACATGTTACACAAAGTTATGCCAGGTAGATTACATAATTAACTATAAACAGTTATGCCCCTAGTATGCCTCACACGAAAGCCCGAGGGGTCAACTTTCGAGTTTGAAACACCAGTATTGTCGCGGTGAACCGCTCATTAATCACTTCGTTTCCTATTGTCGGCGCTCCACTGGAGTCCGTTATGTCAAACCGTGTGCAAAGGATTCAGTGCTTTACTAGCATTAATTGCTTTTAAATAATCGGTAAAATATATCAATCTAACAACTGCAAAACTAATACAAGATAATTCTGCAATGTTTTACCACTAGAGGCGCCACGTCACTACCACAACGGTACGTAGCCAATCAACATGTAGATACGTTCCTTTCCACCAAATCTTTTTTTATCCTTCAGACTTGCGCCACGCTGTCTTTTCAGATTTTATAGGTTTGCTATTTTGAAATAGTGTGCTAGTTGCTCCATCTACGCAACGCTTTGCGTTTTATGTCCTATTGTCAATCAGTAAAAAAGTTAAAATGGACCATCGTGCACACGTAATGTTTGTTATACAATAGAATCTCCTTTAGTGTTTATAAAATACTGGCATAAAATTGTTACGAAAAATACAGCAGCCGTAATAATTTAAAAATAATTATGATTATTTATTTTTCTGGCGATCGTTAGGCGATTACATTAAATTTTGTCAACTGTAACGGCCAGTTCGATATAAACTATACCGTACACTTTCAAAGAATTGCTGAAGTATAAAAGTATAGACACCTACTTCTACTTATTGGCTCATCGACAGTTTATGTTGAATGAATTATTATATGTATAAATAACATTATTATGTAGGTAGGTACCTAAAAATATATTATTTATTATAATTTATTATAAATATTCAAACTGGTCAAAATTGTTCAAAATAAATTGCGGAAACCATATAATAAAAATTAAAAAATTAAATTATTTCTTTTCTTTTTCTGGCATTTTCAAAAATTTCTGCGAGTCGAACGGCCAGCTTTTTTAGTGTATTTATTACCAAGAGTTTTGTCATTTATTAAAAAATCCTGTAAAAAGGTTGTATACAAAAATTAAGATTTTTAATACGTTTACAAAAATTACAAAATCTTGAATTGTATGCACTATTTAGTTTCAAATCCGGAATATTAACACTTTTTATAGTAGATTAATTCTTGCGTAAAAAATAAAATATCAACATTTTTTTAATTTCATTACCATTGAATAAATATATAGAAGTGCCAATCGTAATAGACAGTGCATATTTCACGTATAGTATACTGGTATTTCTTCTAACTGTTACACGATTGACGTGAAGTCATCCACAATGAACTCACATTACGAGTATAATGGAGGAATAGCCGAAGCGAGAAATTGGCACCAATGCACTAAACATAAATACAGGCAGATGGCGATCATATTACATCGGTATTGTGACTTGTCATTGGTGCGAAAAGAATCATGCTGGAATGATCAACCACGTTACCACGACCAATCTATAATAAATAACGCAACGGGTTATCTGAATAGCAACGTAAGGTGTTGATTTTTGTCGCTTTTCCAGTGGTTCTATGCTGTAATTAGCCAGACCGTTGTATGATATTACCAAGGATTTTTCATATATCGATGGCTATTACTCCTCCGTACTTTCTTCTTCTTCTTAGTCGTATTCCTCATTGGTAGGATTAATGGGGTGCAACGACTCTCTTGGTAGGATTAATGGGGTGGTTTGTAATGGTAAACATGTAACAAAACACAAATGGTAAACATTGATAACCATTGCTTTGGTTATCTCAGTGTGCAGGTTTCCTCACAATGTTTTCCTTCGCCGTCAGAGAAGTCGGTAAATGTCCGTCGTCTTTCGAAAAAACCGAAAAACTCGTTGGTGTACGGTATAGCCTGTTTCGAACTCGGACCTCCGGCATGGGAGTCCGACGTCCTAGCCGCGGCGCCACCGACGCTCCAAGAAATCGCTACGTATCGTTGGTGGATTTTTTTGCTCGTTTCTGTAGTTCCATGCTGTAGTTCGCCATATTATTGTAAGATATTTACTTCTCTATTTTTTTCTTCTTTATTTATTTCTTCTTATGTTTGCACGGAAAGTTGACGGAGTCCCGACTTCTAAGATACAGGTTTCGACCTAGTTTGTAAGTCGGAGGTCCTATAATAAGTAAATAAAATTTTTGTTTCTGTACTTAAGAGCTCTTTGATAATCCCGACGCAGCGTGCACGACCTCTTGTGCAATGTGACACTTGAATCAATGCGCGAAGAACCCGGCGATGTCGATGCGCGCTCAATAAATGGAATTCAATTTGATGATGCCACAGTCTATGATTGCAATGATGTCATTGTGATAAATAGGTATTTCTGATGAATGTGGTTTGAATTGGTTGCTGAACTAAACTCTACAATTTGTATAGACAGATCATTTGGCAAAACTAAACTTGCGAAACCAGCTATACGAAAAATGCTTGCTTTACTTTTTTAATTTGTTTTTAACAGTTCTATAATTGTAAATGCTTCAATATATGTAGATCACACGACTCCAACGGTGGCGAGGCGAATGACTCTAGTGGAAGCAAAACAGGCTTGCCAAGCGTTCTTGACTTTTCTTGGCCCTCTAATCTCTCCACCTACCCCGCAAGGGACATAGCGTAATATGTATGAATGTAAATGTTTGAACAATGCTAAACATGCAAATTTTTCGAATGTTGCATATCATATTTTGTTCAGATTTCGAAGCTGAGTAACTCAGTCTTTCATACAGCATTTATTTATATTAACCCATTCCCACACAAATAAATTATATGTAATGTAATTCATTGCCAAGGATTAGTACTAAATATTTTAGGAATATACGGAACAGCAAACCCTAAAATAAAACATAAATAAATAAATCAGTATACCTACATAAAAAAACCATATTTTGTATTAAACCAGCTATGTAATGATCCACATAATTTGGCCGTATATGAAATAAGCCAGCTACTTTCATCTGCTAACCAGTCTAGAGCTCGAGATGGTCGTTACAAGTTACCGCCTAGAGTAGTTCACCTCAGGTAATTATACCTACTTAGGTTATTACATATGCGGAGTTAACGCTAACTGAGACTAGTTTCGTTTATTGCAATGTTATTTTTATAATCAACATAATTATCTCTTATTATGAGTTTGCAATTTGCGTTTTATTTTAAGAATGATTGAAGCAAATTAATACGAGTACCTATCTAATCTAGTTAAATTAGGTAATATAGCAAATCGAGCGCGTTGATGTCTTTTATTCAGCGAATGAAAACAAGGTAAATTTTTCGAGTACCGAAGAAGAAATAATCATAATAACGATTTAGAGTTTTCTCTTCTTTTGCAAATATTTATCCTGAATATAAAAATAAATAGGTGTATCCATATTGAAGTATCCGTATAGCAAAAGGATAAAATAAATGCAAAAGGTGCTCCGTATTCTTTCCAGAGGTCTATCATCCCAAAATTCATAGAGCTAAGAACAAAATTACTATGACCTTTTTACAGGCAACTACTCGTTGTACCAATCACTTTACATTACATATAGGTATGTGATTATTAATCTTGAATGACTTATATAGAATATACGTGATAACGAAGAAAATTATTAAAGCACGTTAACTTTTTATTCGTTTTTTCAATTAAAATGTTGCCCAGATAGTGATTTTTATTTAACTATGAATTATCCATAAAGTATTTTCGGAAAACGTTCTTCCTGCTTCCGAAGGTAAACGTTACCTCACAGATTAATCATTCAATTTATACTTAAAATTTATTGTCTGTGCACAATGCGCCCATGAGGCAAGCGCATTGTAGTTTTTACGCGCCCATTCAAACGTCGGGGGCTTTACATAAATGCCATAGCCCCTTTGTAGTTTTAAGCTATGTACGTACGTACCTGCGATACATTTTTGTTAATTTTCAAAAAAGTTTCTGTCTCATTACAACTTTCGTGGTTATTGACAATATTATAGTTAGATAAAATATTCTTTCAACGGTTTCCGGTTGTTTTGAACTCTGTTTTCGACACAATATGGATAGACTGCCCAAAACATCCCCAAACTGTGGTAAAAATACCGTATTTAACTATAATAATCTGTCACCTTGTTAATTAACTTAATGAAACCTACTTGTAGGTGAAAGATTTGTTCTTGTTACATGCTTTATAAGATGGTTAACTTTGACTTATAGTGTGATATTAAGCTAGGTAGAAACAAAGTTTTTTGTCATAGGTATAGGAAAAACATATACATAAGATTATTGTTTATTGCATTTTTAAACAATATATGTCTGTCAGGACTATCAATATTCAACAGTAGATACTTTTGTATACTTATTTTCTTACACATTCATACAACACAACACGCACACACTGTTGCTTTCTTCGTCCGTGCAGTCACTGAGGGACCAGCTGAAAATCAGCGCTGAGCTGGTGTACCCTTTTTGGCCCTGTACCGCACCGGATATTTTGTGCTGCATGTATTAATCTTTGTATAATTCTGTATAGTGTTCTATATTCTGGTGTTTACAGTGATAATTCTCTTTTATAACGTTTTCCATAAACCTTGCACACCTACTACCTCTTTCTCGCTATCATTTCCTCTGCCCGAAGGTTGCCTGGAAGAGATCGCTCTTAGCGATAAGGCCGCCTAAATTGTATTTCTCTATTTCCTTTTCTATCTCATGTTTGTTATTTTATATTTGTGCAATAAAGTGTATTTTACTTTAATTTACTAAATAAATTTTCAATTTACATTATAATAACCAAAAAGTCTGCAAATTGTCGTTACCTTGTTTATTGTATAACATTGTTTGTTAGAAGCTTGCTAGAGGTCAAAGAAGCTCCAAACTAATTGTATCAATAAACCAAACAGCTACAATTATACTAGACACGAAACAAGGTGCACTTATACTTGAAAAGGAACATTATCATAACTCCATAATTCCATGTACAAGGTTCAAAATGGGCTATTACACTAAACGCGGCCGTTTCGAAACGTGCGTAGAACGCGGGTTCGGCCAATTAATTCGCAAGAGATGAGTGAGCCCGCTGCACACTTATGGTATTTGACCACATTCCCGTTGCCGACAATAATTCAAGTTAATCTGTGTCAAAAAACGCAATACCGAATAAGACAGCTGGTGTTGCGTTTTCTTCTAGTTCTTTGTGTATCTTACCTTTTAACTAGTTCTGCCGTAAATCAAGTACCATCGATGTGTTTCGATTTCGGCATATAAATAAATTCAAACTTTTGTTACACTGTTCATGTAATTTTAATATAATTATGTACACTTTTAATAAATAAATAAATAAAATTGAAATAAATAAAATTAAAATAAAAAAGCCTTTTATTGTCCTTATCTAAATTAGAATCAAAATAAAGTTGTAATATGGGTTTCGGCGCATGAGGCATTCCATCTAATTCCTCACAGTTATCAACGCATCGAAAATCCTCTGATAACTTTATAGTGAGGTGACTAGGGTTGTCTATGGACCAGGTAGACCGGACCACTCACGTTACGTCTGCTCTCCTTATTATACAATAAAAAACTAACGTCCGAAATATTAGATATTAGATAACTTCATAGCTTACTCAGTTCAAACGTCATTTTTTTAATTCCTTCAGATCTCGCTTGAAGACATGTAAGTATGTACCTAAATAAAATAAGATTCACATTAATTATTTTTATCATATATAAGTAGCAGTATTAAATGCTCAAATCGTACCGCGAGTGCTGAGGTCAAGTCGGATACGGCACGTCTGACGCAGGTTACGCCACAGCCGAGGGCGCCGCGTCAGGTCAGCTTACCTCTGTAACCATCTGATGCGATGTGAGGTAAGCTGACGCTGACGAGAGGACGGCCCGCTCGCCTTGCGAGGTTGATGCCTGATAAGCTGACGAATCTTAACGACCATTTATTATGGCAAGTGTGCAGTGGCCTTTATAATTGGTTGACATTAGATTTGGAGAATGAGATAAGTTTGATTAACAACGTAATAAGAAAACCAATGCGGAATAAATAAAAAAATAATTACTACTTTTATCACTTTTCCTGTGTTAATTTTGTAATTGAAAATCTAGGTCAGCTATGGAGGGGCCATTTCAACTCCCATTAACAGCCCTTTTTAAATAGCTAGCCCACCTTCTAGAAACTCACTTGTGCTTTATATAATAGGATTCCAAATATGAATTTCGAATATCGAAGGATTCAAATCTGAAGTATAGATCAGATTCATTATTCGAATACTAATTCTGTTGTTGAAATTTTAAGAGCGAATGATTGTTGAATACGAACAGGAATTAGAACATTCATATCCATTTATTTTAATGATCATTGATCATACATTGTCAAAAAGATATTCCCTCAAAGATGGTGACACATTATTTGCAGATAATGTAGGAGAAATGATTTTAGCGTAGATGTCGCAAAGTTCGGTACAAAACATCATGCCAACTATAAGGTAGGTAAGTAGGATTTACCTACTTACCTACCTTATAGTTGGCATGATAAAAGGGCAATCAAACAAAATTGATTGCCCTTTTAACTATTTAAAAGCGCATAAACGCTTAATTGCATACTTTTACGACTAAGTGCAATAATCTTAAAATTCGTAGTTTACCTTCCAGTTGATTGTAATGTTTTGTTGCAGAGATCACAGAAACAAGGAGCTAAATGTTATTAGGATCATGTTGTAAACACTATAATTCTGTGGTCATAAGAATACGCGTCAAATAACGAAAATAAAGTTCATATTATGTTGACATTGGAAATGTTTAAGATTTAGATGTAAAAAAATAGATGTATGTTTCTGTAGGTACATTTACATTGTATATAATTCAAGATGTGATCATTTTTAAAAGTGATCTTTTCCCGACGACATTTACAAATACCTAGGACTAAAAGAAATTAAGTAAATATGTAATAAAGTTACACCCGTTTTTTACTGATTCTGACTGTATTTTTAGCTCGATTTTCGATCTGATGCCTTTTACTTTATCGCGCCATCTAGTGTCATAGCAGATACATTTTGTAAAAAGTAAAACATTTTGAAAACTTCCACAATTCCGGAAGTTTTGGAAGTTTTCAGGAAAACTTCCTGGCAATTTTCATCTCTAGACACACTCCTTCGTTCATTATTTTCTTATATTTGAGAGGAATATGGATGCTGGTGGACACTGGGCTGGAGCAAATGCTCTATGCTTGTGTCTACCGTTCGCACAGCGGTGACCAGGAGACAACTAAGTTAATTGAACACCTTAGCCTTGCGGCGGAAGTGGCCCAACAACGGTATCCATCTGCGCAATTGGTTCTTCTGGGGGACTTTAATGCTCACCACCAGGAGTGGTTGTTTCCATACTAGACCGACCATGCTGGCAGGGAAGCGTACAAACTCGCGTTGTCGCTAAACCTCACACAGCTGGTCGATGGCCCCACGCGCATACCGGATGTTGATGGTCACACGCCCAATTGCTTGGACCTTCTGCTGACAACTGATCCGGACAGGTACTCTGTGTCGATTTCTGCCCCATTGGGAACCTCTGACCACTGTCTGGTGAAATCTGTATCTAGCTACTCTCCGCCCGATTTAAGCCCTAGAGGCACCAGGCGAGTGTGGCGATACAAGTCAGCAGATTGGGATGAGATGCGGCACTTCTTTGCATCTTATCCATGGCGACAAATCTGCTTCTCTACTGAGGATCCGTCGAGCTGCGCCTCGGCCATAACCGACGTGGTATGTCAGGCCATGGAATATTTCATTCCCTTCTCTGACGTACCTCTTGGTGGCGCAGCACGCCCTTGGTACAGTGCGGACTGCGTTCGTGCTGAAACACTGAAGCAGTCAGCATTTGTAGCCTGGGCTGATGCTCGGACGCGCAAAGCTCCGGATGTCCTAGATAAAAAGAGAGCCTTCAACAAAGCCGCCAAGTCCTGCAAGAAGGCTCAGCGTCGGGCTCGCTACGAACATGTTGGCCGGATCGGAAACAAGCTTGCTTCATACCCTGCGGGTAGCAAGGCTTTCTGGTCCCTCGCCAAATCAGTCGAAGCTAACTTCTGTCGCCCTTCGCTGCCACCTCTGGTCAAACCCGATGGATCGCTGGCTCACACCGCGAATGAGAAGGCAAACTTGTTTGCCTCTCTATTTGCTAGTAATTCTTGTCTAGATGCTGGAAGCAAAACTCCACCCACTTTACCCCACTGCGACTCTGTAATGCCACAGGTCTGCATTTACCTAAAGGAGGTACTTAAAGCGCTCCGCACTCTAGACGTGAATAAAGCCAGTGGTCCTGACGGGATACCAGCCATTGTCTTGAGGAACTGTGCACCTGAGTTGTCTCCTGTCTT
Source organism: Hofmannophila pseudospretella (assembly GCA_947369225.1). Taxonomy (NCBI): domain Eukaryota; kingdom Metazoa; phylum Arthropoda; class Insecta; order Lepidoptera; family Oecophoridae; genus Hofmannophila; species Hofmannophila pseudospretella. The sequence goes on along the minus strand of OX376317.1, from coordinate 9,706,112 downwards.
GACGCGCCTATATCGCCTCTCCCTAAAGACTGGTCAAGTTCCAAAGTCCTGGAAGCTTGCTAACGTGCAGCCTGTGCCCAAAAAAGGTAGCCGTGCTGACCCCGCCAATTATAGACCCATTGCAATCACTTCCATTCTCTGCAAGATTATGGAACGTGTATTGAACACCAAGCTCCTGGCACACCTAGAAGGTAACGATCTCCTCAGTGACCGACAGTATGGTTTTCGCCAAAACCGGTCTACTGGGGACCTTCTGGTTCGTGCCACTCACTTCTGGGGCGAAGCCATTGAGAAAACCGGTGAAGCTCTTGCCGTGTCATTAGATATTTCTAAGGCATTTGACAGGGTCTGGCACGGTAGCCTATTAAGCAAGCTTCCTTCATATGGAATCCCAGCCAATTTGCGCATATGGATCGCGGATTTCTTAAGTGAACGGTCAATACGAGTGGTCCTAGATGGCTGCTCGTCTGACCAACTGGCTATCAACGCCGGAGTTCCACAAGGATCTGTCCTCTCTGCAACCCTATTCCTGCTGCACATAAATGATCTGCTCATATCGGGTATTTTTGGGTACGCAGACGACAGCACGGTTACGGAGAGATATCTTCCTGTTGCGCGCGCTGGTGCTGGTGAGATCCAGTCTCAAAGAGAGGCCATGGTTGAGCGTATCAACTTGACCTTAAAGGCCGTGGCCGATTGGGGCGATGCCAATTTGGTCAGGTTTAACGCCTCAAAAACGCAGGCGTGTCTATTCACCGCTAAACGGAGTCCCTTCCACCTGACTCCGACTTTCCGGGATGTATCCGTACCGATTACCGACCACCTCAGCCTTTTGGGGTTGGATCTGACTTCCAATCTCAACTTTGGGCGCTCCATTGAGTCAAAAGCCCAGACCGCAGCCAAAAAATTGGGCATCCTGAGTAAGGTTAGGCGGTACTTCACGCCGGGACAGCTTTTAAACCTTTACCAAGCTCAAGTCCGTTCGTGCATGGAGTACTGCTGCCACCTGTGGGACGGCTCAGCTAAATACCAACTGGCTGCCCTTGACTCAGTGGAGAAACGCGCTAAGCGCCTTATAGGTGACGAATCGCTGGTGGAAGCTAGACTGCAAAGTCTGGAACATCGGCGCAAGGTTGCCTGTCTATCGGTATTTTATAGGATACATTTCGGAGAGTGTGCATCGGAATTGCACGACCTAATTCCAGCATCTCCATTCCGCCTTCGGACTACCAGGCGCGGGGAGGGGTTCCATCCTTATGTTGTTGATATCCCATCTGCTCGTACGAAGCGATTTGCTTCTTCATTCATTATGCGAACGGCTAAGGAATGGAACAGCCTGCCGGCGTCTGTATTTCCCGAAACCTACAACCTTGGGATCTTCAAGGCCAGAGTGAATAGGCATTTACTGGACCCGCATGCTCCATCGTCGACCTCATCGTCGCTTACCATCAGGCGAGATCGAGGTCAAATGCGGGTTTAGAAGGAAATAAAAAAAAAAAAAAAAAAGGAACTTAGACGAAACAAGGATTATTTTCTCTAATGGGAGAGGAAGTACCTATAAGTCTATTATGTTTTTTATTTAATGACTCATCTTATTCCAACTATGAGCAAAGGTTCTATTGTTCCACTCTAGCCCCAAGTCTTCGCGGTGACCTCGTGATGACCTTTAGTTCGGAGGATGCGCGCATTCCATGCCGAAGATTTCCCAAGATGTATTTATGTTGTACCCATTGTTTAATACATATTTTAATGTAAGTAATACGAGTTATTGAGCACACTTACTCTGACGTTAAACATAGGTAATATTTCACTTACGTACTCTTTTATAGGGATATATATAGATCAACAATGTTTTTCCCTAAAAATCTGGAAAATAAAATAAAAATTTATTGATGCAGACAGTATCTTTTACATTTTGTCAGATTTCCCTGAATAGAAACTCTTATAAAAATACAACTCGAGAATTAACATCTACTAGATATCATTCAACAAATTTATAATTACTCTATGTCATTGTCTTTGAATAATTCATAAAAATATTTGTTGGATAATTAGTATTAATACCTATCTACAATTAAACAATGAACATTATTCACAAGTCACAACTAGTTAAGAATAATCTTAGAAAAATCACGTATCTACCTATAATAGCAACAATCTTAAATTATTTGACTAACTTTTACTAATTTTACGTTAACTAATTTTAATTTAATAAAAAAAATATTATTTAACGACAACACTACAACGGAAAGGTACAATGAATACTACAAAAAAATAAATTAAAAAAATAACATACATATTTCCTAATACCGAGCCTAATAATAAATCAATGTAATCAATTTATTTAATCAATGTGTAATGAATTAGAAATTTAATTATCTTTAGACTACGATTTTCTGTACCTAAACCTACGATAGTTTAATTATCTTTAGACTACGATTTTCTGTACCTAAACCTACGATAATTTAATTATCTTTAGACTACGATTTTCTGTACCTAAACCTACGATAATTTAATTGTCTTTAGACTACGATTTTCTGTACCTAAACCTACGATAATTTAATTATCTTTAGACTACGATTTTCTGTACCTAAATCTACGATAATTTAATAATCTTTAGACTACGATTTTCTGTACCTAAACCTACGAAAATTTAATTATCTTTAGACTACGATTTTCTGTACCTAAACCTACGATAATTTAATTATCTTTAGACTACGATTTTCTGTACCTAAACCTACGATAATTTAATTATCTTTAGACTACGATTTTCTGTACCTAAACCTACGATAATTTAATTATCTTTAGACTACGATTTTCTGTACCTAAACCTCCGATAATTTAATTATCTTTAGACTACGATTTTCTGTACCTAAACCTACGATAATTTAATTATCTTTAGACTACGATTTTCTGTACCTAAATCTACGATAATTTAATTATCTTTAGACTACGATTTTCTGTACCTAAACCTACAATAATTTAATTATCTTTAGACTACGATTTTCTGTACCTAAACCTACGAAAATTTAATTATCTTTAGACTACGATTTTCTGTACCTAAACCTACGAAAATTTAATTATCTTTAGACTACGATTTTCTGTACCTAAACCTACGATAATTTAATTATCTTTAGACTACGATTTTCTGTACCTAAACCTTCGATAATTTAATTATCTTTAGACTACGATTTTCTGTACCTAAACCTACGATAATTTGGCTATTAAATTCTATGGCTTGGCATTTAACTTTTCGTCGGATAAAACCAAAGTCGTAAGGTCCGGTCGGAAAATGTCAAGATCGCATGATACCTATTCTAATTTGTTAAAAATACATAAAAAGTAAGTTAAGTAAGTAAGAAGTAAATTTTCACATTGCAATAAATTATTCTTTGTTGCATATTTTGCGGCCCTGACTGAAAAGCAGCGCTGCGGCGCGGCGGTAGCTAGCATCTAGCATCTTTTGCCATATATTATGCATGTAAACTTACTTTAAGTCATAGTTACCTTTAGTGAAATGTAATATCTTGTTATTCTACTTCTTAGTCGTATTCCTCATTGCTCAGTCGGTGGGTCGTGATCATTCTAAGGAATTAATCACATAGAACGACTCTCACACTGGTTATCTCAGTGTGCAGGTTTCTTCACGATGTTTTTCTTCGCCGTTAGAGCAGTCGGTAAATGTACGTAAGTATTTCGAAAAAACCGAAAAACTCTTTGGTACATGGCATTCTCTGGTTTCGAACCCGGACCTCCCGCATGGGAGTCCGACGTCCTAGCCACGATGCCACCGACGATCTTGTTATGTGTGAGCAAATAAATTATACTTCTTCAATATATTTGACTTTAAAAGAATTCATTCACTCATTTCTGATAATCTTCGGAGATAAGATGCAAAAATGCACTTGGTCAATATTTTATTGCACAATATTCCTCCAAGAGCGATTCTAATGAATAAATACACTCAACTGCCAGTAAGTAGTGCAATCTAGAAGGTTATTACTCTCATCGTTGGCTTACTTGAAGCACTAATTAGACGTATCATTAATCAGCTTGTCCGTGAAATCGTAACATCCGGCGATTGCCGTGTGAAGAGCAACATGCGTTCGCGCAAGGTTCCGACCGTCTCTGAGTGCAATTGCCACTTTTCTGGTTTATTGGTTATTTTCTAATATTTTTGGCTGGTTAGATTGTTCCCCGAAATAGTTATGTCAGTCACACTTTTTCCCATTCATGATTTTTATTTTTCCGATAAGAACTTTCAAAAACGATTCAGAAAACATGATGGAAATTATCATTCAAGACTGCCAGGAGTATGTTTAAGAATCAAAAGTAAATGCAAATAGACATTAAAAGCTGTATTTTATTGAGCTACTCCGTAAAATAAAAACACGGTCACAAGGGCGCCACATTAACCTGGTAATCTGTGTGGAGATCGCAATGAAAAAAATTGTTTTATTCTATTCCGCCATATTTGGTGAGAGTTTTTATATTTCTGGTCAAGCATTATGCATAATTTCAACATCATTTTGTGACCTATTTTTATAATAATTAATTTCGTATGTGGCTGTAACCTAGACCATGCTCAGTTAGACGGCCAGTAACTGAAGGATGTACTGACAGATTATTATTGTTATTAATTATATTTGACCATAGCAATTGTATTCTCTTATGTGATGTACAAATTGCAAGGCTAAGGCTTCATGATAAATGAATAGTGTAACTAATAAAGGCCGCAATTGATAGTCTTTATTCACAGGTAGATCGCAAATGGATCTATTACATCAGTGCGGCAAGTAGGTAGCTACTACTGTACTAAAAGATGTCGAATTTGGATTTGAAGCTAATTTTTTTTGTAAAAATGTCTTTTTCTAATGTGTTTAACCCATAGATAGGACGACTAGACTAGCCATTAACTTCCTTTCCTCATTAATTTCTTCTATTAATTAAATTTATATCAAAACGGGTATTAAGATTGTGAAAATCCATGGAATATTTTTCTATGGAGCCTGACACCTTACTAAAAAAATTACTTTTAATAAAAAAATACGATTTCACAGCGATCCCAGTTCGATAATTCGATAGAGGACATCAACAGACACATGAAACATATCTTGACAAAAACTCCTAAAGAATCTCTGAACCCAGATATTTGATGTTAAAAGTTGCATTATTTTTTTAGTAAGATACAAGGGTCAAATATCTGGATTCAAAGATACTTTAGAAGATTGATGCCCTCTATCGAATTATTGACCTAGGATAATGGATAATGGACAGAGGTATCGCAAAACCGGAATGTTCAAGAGGCTTGGGGAGGCTTTTGCCCAGCATTGGGATAACCGAAGGTAGTTTATAAATAATAATTTATAGCACAGTCCATAGATTAAGTAATAATACTCCGATTATAGTAACATTAGCTAGCATCTTCATCATGTCTACAAAATCGTCTACGTATCCCACCGTCGACTGATGTAACATAATAGTATAACGAGTATAACCAGTAATTTAAAACAAGAGCTTGCATTACGGAGTAATCAGTGATTCAACCATTTTATTTTGTGTAAGAGCTCATATGGTCCATCACTCGACTTTGTTAATAAAAGAACAATAAGCAACGCATCACCTTGGTGAGTAATGACTTGGCTTATTTGGGTCTTATCTTGAGCTGCAAGCAAGCAAGAAATGTCTTCTATGTTAAGGTTTTCTAGTCTCATGTCAGCTCTATCTAGAGCTATGGCGTAGAAAGGGGCATGAATTTTAATGAAGACTTATCTTATCTTATGATAGGCCGGGAATAGCCCCAGGGCACTTCGACCCTCGAGGATCTTTTGTGCCTACCCCATTATACACACTGGTCATCTCAGTGTGTAGGTTTCCTCGCGATATTTTCCTTCACCGTTAGAACAGTCGGTAAATGTACGTAAGTCTTCTAAAAATACGAAAAACTCATTGGTACATGGCACTGCACGGTTTCGAACCCGGACCTCCCGTTTGGAGTCCGGTGTCCTAGCCACTAGGCCACCGGCGCTCTGTAATGAAGACTTAACTTTAAGGACGTTTCGTGCAGCTGACGGTTAGATCGATAAATACGAGTAAAGAGATACTTTATAATAAAAATACACAACCCCTCGAGCGTTGTAATTTGCATAACAAAGACTTAACAATAGATTCGTGTACCCATGGGTGTACAGAAAACATTAAAATACAAAGTACAGGAATAGGGACTTATGTGATATTACCTGCTCATTCGAATTATTTCTTTTGCTTGTTGCTGTGAAGCATAAAATTGCACGTTTTTCCATTTCCTATACTTACATGTTGCGGTTTTCATATGAAAGAAGTGTGCTTACAAATTATAGTAAATACTCGTAAGTACCTAATAATGTCACGAAATTCGTACAACATAAAACCCTTTCACGGTTACATATAGGCCCTCACAAGACGTTAACATCTATATGACGCCGAGTGTTTATTATGAATCCATCAAATTGCATGGTGTTTGTTTGTTCCTCTTGTCAGCACAATACGTGAAGCTCCTGCCCTTGAACCAAATGTTCTTCATGGTGTGTGATCATGGGCCGGTGGCCAGCCTACCGTGGGCTCTATTTATGATGGCAATGGCATGCTACGGATCAGGTTGCGTATTGGATTTATATTGATGATTATGAAGAACTGATGTATAAAATGTAATAAGAATCTATCATATTTATAGTAGTTATGCAGATGCGTTCTCCCTATTATGGCAGAAGGGCGAAATTACACAACAAACATAGTTTATGATCTGTATAAATTGAACTTTTTAAGAGCCGTATCATGTTTCATCTCATTGCTGGTTCAGGATGTTCAATGTTAAATACAAAAGGCTGAATTAAACAGTTGTTTTGTAAGATCGTAGGTACCTGTACTTATATAAGTACATTAGAATTTAAATAATCCCAACTTTCCGTACAGCGATTCAAATTGCAATCATATTCCATACGATTTCAGTAAAGATTGCCAAAATTTAACTTGTTACTACTCTTTGCTAAAATAAAACTGTACCTATGTATTGAAACTTGGAGAGTTGAGTTCTAACTTTTACTAAAACCCCTTTACATATAATAAGGAGATAAAATTATAAAACTACTTACTTCAAGATTAAATCAGTCATAAACACGCATGGTTTCAAAATAATAATTTAAGAACAGAATATTATTGTCTTTCAAGCAGTTTCCCAGAACGTGCATTGTTTTAGTGAATATGTATGCACTTGTGTAAAAACTCATTTATAGTTGAGCAATGTGTCAGTGGGCATGGGGACATAGTCAAGTAAAAGCCACATAACACTAGACAAGAATAAGTTCCTTACCTCCATTACTTTATAGTTAATTACATCAGCAATTTATATAAGGCTGGTATCTTATATTTTTTGTTAGTGTCGTTGTATGTATGGTTTTTAAAATAAAAGAGTTCATGAGTTCATTTAAATGGTTACAAAAATTATGACATGAATAGGTAAATACTGTGATAAAGTAAGTCGGTAAGTAATATTTCGCAGAAAATATCTTTTAATTGATATAGTTGCTACCAAAACCACATAGCTATCAAAACCCAAAACAGTAGCTTCGGCAAGACATATTAGCATTATCGCCCACAGCTGCAACTATAGGACCTATAGTTGTAAGAACTTGGGACGACAGCGATGGCTATTCATTCATGTCTAGCTTCAATTTTTTAGTAAAATCTTTTATTGACGATCAGTAATTAAAGCCAGAAAAACCCTCCACTTAATTGCAAATGGGTGACTACCCTCAAAGTGCTCGTAAGTGGAATCTCACCAGGGTGCCAATGGTGCCATGCCAGCACGAGTACCGTGATGCGCCTGCGCGATAGCGCACGAGATAACACGAGCGTGGGAGCGTGCCCGGTGATCGCTCACAGCACAACAGCTCTCAGACTATTCTAAATCACTAGCGAGCTCATTAGTTAGGTCCTTGTGATCTAAAATAACACTGCCTGAGGCAAAATGCTACAGAATTAGAGCTTAAAGGTCTTTGTGATAGAGTTTAGCATTAGAGTTTTCCGGACAAATTGACGTGTGGTAACTTATGCCCAATTGTGGGGATAAGTGAAAAAAAACGGTAGAAAAGAGTACATTGTTTATACTTATCCCTACTGGTGGGGATAAATGGCGAATTACCCAAAGTATTTCATTGCTGGGGTAATTGTGTAAAAATATACAAATACGAATAAACTCTTTTATACATAAATCTTAAGTAATTCGATAGTAAGGAATATTTCTGATTATTATTATGTACCTACTATTCATTAGCGAATAGCTCCGGTTTCACATAATGATTATCCTTGGGAATCAATCTATACATTCGTGAAAACCGGATCGAAATCCGTTCAGCCGTTTCCGAGTTTAGCATTTACAGACAGAAGGATGGACACGACGGGGGACTTTGTTTTATATACTCATACCATGGAACTATTATGTCACTACTTAGTATAAGAATACTAAGAAGTGACGATTTCGAGACAGTGATATAGTACTACACAGGCGTCAATTCGTGCATCATTCGCTAAATATTCACGGCGAAACGAAACGTCACCTTCCTCTCAACAATCTTGTATACGAGTGAGCGTGACAGATTCATTTAGGTTTAGCTTTAGATTTGGTGGCTCCGCAGGAATCGACGCCATTGACAAACTATAAATTACCTATAATAACTTTTACATATACGTACGAGTACATACCTACACAAGAGATGTAGAGTATGTTTACACTGAAAAAACAGCTTGTCGATTCTGAGCATTTAAAGTAGGTAATTTAATTCACTTGGACATATTATTTGATAGACTCGATAAAAACCTTGGTTGAAGTGAACAATTTCTTGGTTGAAGTGAAAAATCCTACTTGGTAGGCTCATATTTAAGTAAGTGCTTGTTTTAATTAGATAAAAAAATCTGTGTACTAATGAAGCGCTACCATTAATTTAACAATGAATTCAGTTCAAAGTTTAAAAATAAAAACAATTAAAAAGCAATTAGATTGAGAACCTCAGGTCAGGAAGTTACATTTAATGATGCTTCCTTAATACGATCGCCATGAGCTCATCACGGAACTACAGTTTAAATTGAGATCATAATCTGTGCCAGGATGCTATAGGTACATATTATATAAATACTATCAGAAATACCAAATAGTATCAGAGCATTTACAACCTTGATCGTTTTCGATGAGAAGGGAACAATTAGCATACCAACTAAGATTACACTCAATAATGATTTATTATACTATGGTAAATCAATTGGAAATTAATCAATTTATTCCGCTCTATTTTTATGAGTACATACTCAAATTTATTATGAATTACGTTTGATATCAAATTAAAAGTAAGGACAATGTTTTATTTTTTTATAATATATGGAAAGCCGAAAAGCAAACGGACCACCTGATTTTTTTTTAAAGTGGTCACCGTGGTCCATCGACATCTCACCTCAATTAATGGTATTAGAGGATTATCGATGTTATGCTAACCTTAACGATTTAGGTACCGTGGAGTGCCTCATGTGCCGGTGATTACGCTGGCTCTCTTAACCTTCAAACCGGAACCCAAATCTATACAAATTGAGAGGAACATAATTAGTTAATTGTATAAAAAAACAACAACACTTTGTTTTTTATTCTTTTATTTAATTAATTACATTAATTAACGTAATAAATTAATACATTACTTATTTCTCTTTAGATTCGGAATGAAAACAAATCAATTCAAGAACTTACCTAGAAACTCATTATGGGTATAATAACAAGTTTCGCGTGCGTCAAACAATTTGATAAATACAATGTAAGTACTAAAGATAAGTAACTATTACTTACTTACTTACTTACTATTACCAGCAGTTAGTGAATTTTGATGAGACTGTAGACATAACAGTTGAATAATCTTGAATGCTAAAAGGGTAATTGCACGATCGTCTAGTAAAAGTCTCTGTTAGCTAAGTTCAGGGGGCAAGTGAGGGGCGCGGGTGACAACAACTTTCGTTCCGGGGTCTATTCTTAGAGCTTTCCCACAATTACAACTTTTAAACTTACAAGATAGGCAGATGATAATTTTACAGGTTTTATGAAAGTCACACGTGTTCACAAAGACACAATAGGTAGACAACGTGCATTTCTCAGATAGGTATATTAGGTATGCAAATGCAGTTTTTAATACGATTGGAAGTGGCGGAAGTGAGGCCATAAATGAGGATTTGATCTTGAAGAAAACGACGTGCATAGACTTCTTTCCTTAATACTAAAACGTTTAGAAACAATACTAAATAATAACACGATAAGAAGTTGTGGAAGTAAGGCCGGAAATAAGAATTTGCTATGAAACGTTCGTACTTATATTTATATTAATATAAACCAAAATACGTAAACTTCGTAAAAAAAAACTTTTAATTTACAACAATCCGTTTACCGACATATAAACAACCTTGGGATCTTCAAGGCCCGAGTGAATAGGCATTTACTAAACCCGCATTTCCTTCGTCGACCTCATAGTCGTTTACCATCAGGCGAGATCGTGGTCAAATGTGGGCAGTAGCAGTCAATAAAAATAAAAAGAACCTAAACATAAGCACAGAATCCCACGTTCATGGAGTCAGCGCAAGATCTGTCATGCACCCGTGTCTTATAGAATTACCCAAACTTTTAGCAACCTCGCTCTACCAATTTAGATCAGTACGTATACCACCAACCTAGACGCACGCGACTACCCAAAACTCCCAAAAATATCATTGTTAGTTTGTTTTGCAATGTGCATGTTGTCGATTATTTATCTGGAGACAATGTGGGGTCGCACGCAGCGTGCGCCAGCGCCGATGCTTCTCACGGCTGCCGAAGGTCACACCGCGGATAACAGTCGTTACATTACAACACGCTTTAAATAATTTGATTTCATAAGATTCGCGCCCCAGGCGTGCGCCTAACGAGTGTCGATGAGTAAATATTGCACGGATTTTTTCAAATATTTACAGTAAGTATACTTTTAAGTTTAGCAGATTATATTGAGGTGCTTTGCCTACATTAGGTATCTTATCTCCATGAGCAAACAGATTGCAAGGAAGCTTTAAGTTCTTATGAAATTCCAGTTTAACTAGTATTTTTTGTACATTACGAATGTTGTTTATTAATCACTCGAACGAAGTAAAAAGCTTGTGCTCTATAGGAGTATGACCACTACACAATGGTCCGTGAATTCGATCCGCCTTTGACCTATTGTTGCTTTCAATTTGTTACAGTTTAGGATTTTATGAGGCGCAACATAGCAATCCATTTCCATTAGCAAATATAAAGCCAATTTTCAGCTGTTAAATAGTATAAAAACTAATACTTTTGCTACAAATAGTATTTTTACTTAGGTTATTTTGGTCAAAGACCAAGTTACATAATCAATCGTAATTAATAATATTGCGATGACCATTTGATAATATCCCCCTTTGTTTATATTATTTTGTATTCGTACTTTATCCGCGTTTAACCACAATCTCACCTGATGGTAAATGACGTTTTCATTATATGTAAAAAAGGTCATCTATTAAAGTCGATTCAAAATTATATAAAGCTTTATCCTTTTAGACAGCCCGAAGGGCAAAACACATCAAATATCTAGGATCATTCTGTAACGATGTCGACTTCATCGTCCATATCAACCTCCTTGCCATCAACTTCAACCTCATCGTCAGCGTTTATCTCATCTCATTTCGTATTGGCATCTTCATTTCTTCATTTATATTCAAAATCATGTTCCAATTCCAATTTTAAATTTCATTATTCCATTAATTTCATTGTTTTATTTGGACATTCACTTTTGATCTGTATTTCGTCTCGAACGGACGTCTTCCGTCCTACTACCTATTTTCTGTGTTACCTACTATGTGTTCTTTTCTTTAAAATATATTATTTAACAACCATTTCTTCTATTTCTTCATCTGCGCACTGTCCTAGAACCCTGCTAGCCGGCAATAGAGGACAGACTGTAGCAATTCTATCTATATAATAGCATCAAATAAACAATTTTTTGACCAGAATGATGTTACCTTCTGATGACTAACAAACTGATGATAACATAACATGTGCGTGTCAGTAATAGTAACTCTAACAGAACAAAATATAAAGCCTAATATTTCAGGCAGACTTTCAAATTAAACCAAAAATTCCCTGACCGCATGACCATAAATGAATACTTTTTATTGCACAAAATAGTGTAGTGCACAAAATACACTTTATTGCATAAATCAACATGATCTCTAAAATTGGAAAAATTGAAGATTGAAAAATTACAAAAGTTATATTTACAAGGCACAATGCTAGGACCTCCGACTTACAAACTAGGTCGAAACCTGTATCTTGGAAGTTGGAAAATGCAGGAGCCCAAAATAATATTATAATCCTCAAACTGATTCTTATGAAAGACTCAAGAGTTTTCTTTTAGATCTGCTTCACCAACGGAAAAACTGGGAATGCCTCTGTAGAGGTGCCTATGTATTTAAAAAATACATAGCACATATAACAGTAAACACGCAGTTAGTACTCTACCTACATCGGTATTCGATATGCTACCAAAATGAATAATGTAATCAAATACATTGATATCATTAGTAATCATTACCCATGGGTGGAGATGACCCATCATAATCAGTATTAGCTTTCCTTGCGTAAGCGCACGTCAGCGCCATACGCGGATAATTAATCGAGCGCTTAGCATTAATTACTTTTGTATGCCCTCGATACATAATGAGTTTCAGATGACCCTGATAATTTCGATAATTGAAGAGATGTTATCGTAGAGGTTAGGTCATTTCATAATGTTCCCTCAAAAGGTCGCAAAAATCTAAGTTTTCATTAATGGGATACATCGCATCGGTAGCCGTTGAGTTTTCCGCTCAGTTACAATTAATATAGCCATTATCGTAACCCGGTAAGCTGCATAAGTACCTTAGAAATTTAATTTCTTTTATAACTTTAGTCGGTATACGTATTATGTATAATGAGTCGTGTCTGCCTGTGTGTTTGTGTATAGGTATGTGCGTGTGAGTTTATTTAATACTTCTCCCTTCAAACTCTACAGAAATTCTTCCATAAATAATATGCATCGGTAAAAAATATACACCTATGACTCTTTTCTCCCATGCGATGATAGTTCTTCTTTATTCATTTGGTTAATGAGCACCTATATAATGTGCAAATTTAGATAAGAGTAGGTAAGTATGTACACACACGCTACCTATAATTTATTGTACTTTGTCTTTGTTCCTGAAAGGAATAAAGGAGCCTACCTAATTATAAATAAGATATACCTAAATTCAAAATAGACAAACATCGTATTGTTCATTATACCAATGCACTTGTTCTTAGATCATAATGAATGACCATTCAACAACAATGCCAAACTTAATTAGTAACCATGTAATCATAATCTCGTTAATTACATTTTGATAAACAAAATATTGCAGGCATTAAAGCCAACACACAAAGAACTTACAAAAGCTAACAAATAATATCTTATTCAATAACAAATATACGAAATTATTAAACTTGAATTAACATTGCGTCAAATCAGTATTTCATCATGATTTGCATCTATTGATCTGATAGTAATATATAGATTTAAGCTCCATGACCTCTAACAGTCTTCTAAATTTCGTACAAAATACATCCGACCTTCATAATATGACATAGAGACCTTAAGCCTACCGATTTTCTTCTTCTTCTTTAGGCTTTATTCATCCACTGCTGGATAAAGCCCTCTCCTATATATTTCCATGTAGCCCGATTTGTAGTGCTTCTGAGCCAAGTCACTCCAGCTCTAGCTCTGATGTCGTCTGACAACCTCGCTGCCGGACATCCCACACTTCTGCAGATTATCTCTCTCTCTCCTCTCTCTATCGGTCTCCACATAAGTAGTCTGTGCTGTGGGTACATTTGTTGTTGCTTCAATCGATTTTATAACAACTCAATTTGCAATTTTGATTATTGAAAACTCTTAGATATCTATATTTATTTATTTATTTACACTTTATTGTTACAACAATCAACAATCTATCTATCATCCATGAGTGAAACTCCTGATAAAATTGGTAAGTAAATGTTATCCTTAGCACCTATAATATAGCTAGGTACAAGTAAATACGATGAACTCTGAGAGATAGCGCACCCATACTAAATTCCAAGTCCTTAGGGCTGAGTAAGGCCGTGGGTTAGATAACAGAGCAGACGCTTTCACCGGCGGTATATCACGAGTTCATGACCCGCTCCAGAGACACGTCTCGCTTCCGCGAGCTGCGCGGGCGCATCGCATTCGACCTGCGCCTGACCTCCGGCTAAAGAATGGGTAAAAATGCAATCTACTTCTTATTTTTAGTCGTATTCTTTGTTGATGAGGAGAGTCATGATCAATCTATTGTTTAACCACATATATACCCCGACCAGGAACTAATAAACAATCGCCATATTGCGGAATAAAATGGTACTGTTTTTTTTCTTGACAGGGTTTTTTATTCCTAGTCAGGGTATAACTACTTTATTCTTAGATTTAATGGGATAGTTGCCTCCCTATTTCATACACACTGTGAGGTTTTCCACCGTTACTATACAGGTAGTCGGTAAGTTGTAGAAAAATAAAAAATAATTGGTACAAATAATGATAAAATAATAATAGTACTTAATGTTTTTTGAAGAAACAAAATACAGCGATATTGACTTTCGCAGCTCAATGTCGTGGGTTATATGGTTCATCATTAAAAAGTTATCAGTGCAAAATATGAAGAATGGAAAGTCAAAAACATTTTTACCATGTTTCAGATGTTTCTTGGTACCTAACTTACTTGTTACCATTTTGTCCGGAAAATCTCTAAAGAGCCGAAGTAGATAGATAGATAGAAACACTTTATTGTACACAAAATCAAGAAAAGTAAAAACTACAGGAATAATAACACGAGGTAGTAGGTACCTACCTCGTATACCACAAATATTATCGGTAATGCTTGCTGTTTACGAAAGGACTCTATAAAAGGAGTGACAAGAGACAGTTTAACCAATAGTTCACAACCCTCCCAAGATAAAACTATTTGGTATTTGGGGTCAATAGGTGGAAGATAGTATCTTCTTTCAAATGTCAAATAAGAACGACAGTGAAATTAATGTAATGCGTTCAATTTGAACTGTCGAAATCATCTAAGCACGTTTGTGTACACTAGTATTGAGGTCGTCATTTTTATTGGTGCAACGCAATCCGACACTTGATGATAGTTCTGAATAAAATGTCGTGGTGGTGACGTATGAAACGTTTTACATTCGAAGAACGGAAAGACCTATCAAAGTTGTTTCAGAAAATAACGTGTAACGTGTTAGCCTAATTTTAATGCGCACACTCAAACCGTTTTCTGAAATGACTTGATTATTCTTCCCGTGGACTCTTTAATGGCATTTGTACTACCTTACTATAATTAACAACGTTGGGTAGGTAGGTACTCCTAGTTTTCTATTAGCTGCATAAATACCTACACATACTTATAGTTTCAGTCAACCAATTGGTATAGAATCCTGGGCATAGTTACTCAATCTCTTAAAAAAACTATATTCTAGGAATATATGAGATTTATTCCTAAAATTGTAGTATATTAAAGATGACTTATTGACATAGTAAAAATAAAAGTGAACAAAAATTTTTATATCCTTACATCCCTATTTTGTTATTTTTCAAAATACTGATATTTAATATTTTTTTGAACTGAAACTTGTACAGATGAAAATTCATTTGAGGTTTATAACATGGTAGTGGTAGATCCTAAGGTGAAGGATCGCCTCGAGTGGTACCACCCTCTTATCTATTTCTGCCGTGAAGCAGAAATAGTTTCGGTTTGAAGGGTAAGAGAGCCAGCGTAATTTCCGGCACATGAGGCATTTCATCTTAGTCCTCAAGGTTAGCAGCGCATCAAAAACCCTCTAATATTAATAAAGTGAGGTGAGATGTCTATGGGGGATGGTGACCACTTACCATCAGGTAGCCCGTTTGCTCGTCTGCTCTCCATATTTAATTATTTTTTTAATCTACTTATAACATACTATTTATACGAACGATCTATCTCTACAACGTGGGGAGATATGACGGTTTTTCTAAGTGACCCGTTATTTTTACGACCTCACAACAACAATATATTCTTTGCTGTTGTGAGGGCTCGCATAGCGTCCTTCCGGGTCAGAATGCGAAGCTCTCATAATAACATCCTCAGAGCCATAAGCGAAGACTTAACTTTGGTTGTCCGTGCACCAGAGCGCGAACCGGAAATAACATTGTACCTACTACGTATATTATTTATTGTAAGTACAAAATGTATTTAGTTTAGTAAGTATTGTATTGCCTTGAAGAAATTTTATTATTTATTATTTTTATTAAATCTTTCGTGCATGGTTATTATTAAGTTGATAGCTTTAGAAGAAAAGGCAAAGTATCACTTTCAGACTCGGTTCTTTCGCTCTCAAATTAACCGTTCTAATTTTCCGATAGCGATATAAAACCTGATATCATTATTTTCTTTGCATCGAGTGTGTTTGCTATTATCGTTGTATATCGTAATAAATGACACGCACGCACACCGTCGCGGAACGCCGCAACGTTGCGCAGAAGCACGCAACTTCCCCCTTCCGGAACATCCGTGATCAATTAAATACATGCTTATTATTAAACAATTTACTACACAAAAAATATCGCTTTCCCTTAAAAACAATGCGTTAAGCGATAAGATTGCATTTATAGTCATGCTAGTTCATTATTTTACTTGACAAGTAGGTATGTAATCCACGTATATCTAAACAAAATCTTAAGAAAACATTTTTTTTATCGATACGTATATCGATATTTTTATACCACAGACCTCTGTACAATTACCAAATAACCACTTCTAAACCAATATGTTATTCTAATAACACGTTCGATATAGCAATAGGCTAAACTGAACACGAACTGTCGATTCCCACACACGGTATAGGTACTCGTATATACCCATCTTGCACAATTTTTTTGGAATGTTTGAATGATGCTAGTGTGAATTGATACTATCTGCACTCTTTACTTTTATGAATAACAAAAATATAATTCTTAGAATTTTAAAGTCGATATTCAGATTCGAGCGGTACTAAGTAGGTGTATGTGTATATGTAAGTAGGTGTAGGTGTATGTGTGATTTTCGGACGGATGGGTGGAGCGAGTTTTTTTTTCGATACGGACTGCGCACTAAGGCCTCAGACGGCCGCCGCGCCGTCAGCCAGTTTCACCTTTATGGGGTACACAGTAGGTACAGATCCCTAAAAACTATAGGATAGCACTTAACTTAGGTATGTAGACCATCACGAACTATAAATATGGCAAAGCATGAACACATGCATTATTCTTCCTCTAATTAGATTCGTGCATACGTGACACGCTGAGGTATGAAACTACGCTTACCTATACCTAAAGCTTTCGTCATTTGCACATTTAGTCTTTATGGTACCCATGCAAGTACTGTGCAATTCAATTTATGATCTGCAACATAGAAATACGAGCATATAAGTAGGTATTTGTAATATAATAAAAATACAATTATATAACTTCACAGTTGAACGTGAACTGGACGTAGAGCAAACGCATCATCCGCAATCAATTTTTCAACTGTTACTCATCTCTTACTTGGGATTCTGCAATCAATTAATTTTTTTGTGCAATTATCAAGTGCTAGCGCAGGCGGAAAAAGAACAATGGCGTATCTCTGATACGCAGGTTATCATCCATCGTAGATCGTGGATCAATCACGATCACAATGGAATTGCGTCTGCGCTTTCACTGTTCGTCACCTATTCAGTTCGTCTGCAATTTTGACCCCATCAATTACTGGTGCTTCAAGACAGGTATTGTGCAATACTGTTGAAGATGAAACAATAGCTCCAAGTAAAATGATTTATATTGCGTTATCGTCCATTGAATACGTAGTTGTCAAGAGTTTCAGTGGGGTAGTTAATATACCTACCCAAGACAAGGATCCTATTGGCACTAATGGTAAAAGGTACTAAATGTCATTCAAGTGCCTATATTTTAGTAGGTATACTACACACCTACTTTTTAGCTTTCTCTACATCGATACCTACTAAACTGAGTCATGGTTTGCAATTTTGACATTTATCAGTCTTGTAAAGCTGGAAGCTTGGAAGCTGTATGTATAATCCTACTATCGTTATCCTGATGAAGGTCGTAATTTACGACAGAAAGAATATTGTTCCATTACTACTAAGATATCGCATTAAAAGTTAATAGTTTCAAATTGTTTTCAATAAAATGAAAATTTGAGCTCCACGCTAATTACTCGTATCTAAGACCTTTTTCACATTTTTTTAGATATTGTAGCTTTCAGTTTCTATTTAATTGTACTTCACTATTTCCTTTTCTATCTTTTGTTTGTTGTTTTCTATTTGTGCAATAAAGTTTATTTTATTTACTTTTTAATTTACGTAGACATAACTCCATTTAAAACTCAATTTTTGCTACTTCTTTCTTTATGAAGGAAACCCCCTATACCTAATGTCGATCCTTTTCTACCTTTTTCCATGGTTTAAATACAATTAGTAAGGGAAAACCTTTTAGTTAGATGGGACAATGATCACCGCAATGAATTTTATGGTGACGGTAAGTTCCGCATGCCTTCCTTTGGCATTTGGTTGACCTCTGCGAACGATGTCTGGGAAATAAATACCATTTGGAAGATGACACAATGCCACAGGGTCCGTGGGTGCCACGAGAATTTGACTGCTGTTTATTATTGATCTTTAGTTTCAATGCACGGATGCAAAGTGATTTGATCACACATAGGTACCTGTGATGACACATAGATACTGTTATATCATTAGTTTATGTACTACTGGCAGTAAGTACATATATAATAAAATAATCTACCGCTGTACATATTACTTACTTATTAAACTACTTAATAACTGAACATTTCAGTGAACAAACCTACCTATTTCATAGGATTATGTTATGCATTGAATATGCATAGACGTTTTGTTTTCGTTATCGACAGTACCTTTTGCCCTGGTATTGCCCGAGGTCTACCCGCTCCATCCACCCAACAGTGTTGTGTTATTTCATTCATATTTACTGAATTTTTTTAAAGAGTACCTGCTATATGTCAAAAGTTTACCTAGGCACAGATTACCTAATAGTTACTATGTAAACCTAGGTCTCACTAATATTGTTGAGTTTAACTCAACATCGATAAAACCTACCTACTCTCGTTTGTTCTACTGCGAAATACAAGTATATAATGGAATTTTTCCCTACTTGTTCTATCTATTTACTAATAGAACTGTTGGGATCGATCCTATTCAAAACACCGAATGAGAGATGAAAATGTGCATTGTGCGTATTCCACAAAAGTACTTACGAAGGTTGGTACCTACCTAATTAGACAATGTTATCGATGCTTGGTCTCCTTGCAAATTTATGATAAATACATACTGATAATATTCAAGTGTAAATAATAGTGCACCATGACCACTATTCTCGGAAAGAAAAACAAACATAATGTAGTAAATTAAAGTGGAAGAAGTTACTAGTTTCCTAGTGAGCTGCAAGAAGTTAAGGCTTTCTTAAGTCTCGTGTCATCACTATCTAGCTAGAGCTATGGCAATGGCAGAGAAAGGAAATGTACTTAAGTAAGTATTTCAATGAAGACTTGGGTCTTCGAATCGTCTCGCCACGTATGGCCCCCCTAAGTAACCAAAATATGTTACAATATCTATGTATTCATAGTTATTTATATGATCAATAGGCATGTCATGGATAAAAAATCCCAAGCCGTAAATTGTCACCAGAGTTCTGATAAAATACGTATCTATACCTAGAGACAGAAGATGTACATAATAACTTATGTACCTTACCTACCTATAGGACAGTACTCGTACAGTCAGGTTATATAAGGACTAGTAAAATAAGGACTCTTTGAGAACATTTTTAGCGATCGATGCGAACATCGATAGCTAAAAATGTTCATGTTCAAATAAAAATGGTGTCATCGCATCGATGCTTCGTTTCATTAGGAATGAAGTGAAGGGTCGCCGAAGGTGGCTCATTATCGTTTTTCTCATTGTATAGCTGCTTAAAGTTCAAGGTGAAGCAGGTACATTTTTACAAGCTAACAATGTGTACGTAACATTTAACATTCATTAAAATAACGTTTCGTCATATTTGCATCTCAGGACAGGAGGCAAAATGTCAAACGATGAGGGATATGTTTGGATTTTAACAATAGCTCTGAGACCTTAGGTAAGCCTAGTTGTGTCTAGGAGGTGCCTTACCTACCACTTCACGGAACTGGTCTTCCTAGTAGTCATTCCAGTTTAACCACGAGGATAGGGGAAACCCCTATATTTAGTGAGAGTTGATACTAAGAGCTCAATTAAATGTTTAGGAAAACCTCGGTGTGTACCTATACCTAACTGCGGAGGTTACGCTAACCAAATTTCAATTTTGAAACCTATTGTTTTGTGTTGCTTTAGGGTGTGATAAGGTGGGTAACCTTATCACGTTTACTCATGAACTAATACCTATGTACTTATCAGAAACCGACAAGAAATAACTAACGATTTTTTCAAGTAACCAGTTACAACTTTAATTGGTCTCTATTGTGCCTAGGTGATTCCTAAATCTTAAGATTTGTTTTCGGGAAATACTAGTGACTTTATTAAATTTAAAAATTATTGTAATTTATTATGAATCGTATTAAATTTAAATATACACCCTATTACTTTATAACCGATATTTTTTAAGTAAGACCCTTATTATATTATATTAGTCCCTTATTTTTTAAGTAATAGTAGTAGTATTTATACAAGCGGTCTGTAAAAACCTACAGACATACTATGTACATATTCGGTAGATACATGTAGATATTTCTGATATCTGCATTGTCTTTTGTTTAATAAGCGCCCATTCAAGTCTTCGTAACTCCGTAGGTCGTGAAAGGATGTGCCGAGGATATCGACTAGTCTCTTTAGTCCTTGGCGTATTCAGTAAATACTCGTAAAGACTTAATGTAAGCGAGGCGATGGGTACCTGCATGAAACCTGTACACATTTAGCTAACATTCACTTATGTATATGTCGCAGGGAAATAGCCGAATTCAGTAAAATAGCCGAAAACCGTAGAAATTTGGCCAAGACTGGGAAGAATTGTTGCTCTGAGGGTCCGGAGCACCTTTGGCGGAAGGTGGAGTATTAAGGGAGGGTACAGAGTGGAACTTTTAACATCAAAAATTTAAATTAAATACCAACATAAGTATCTACGTTTTACTGAAATATTTATTTTATGGTCTTAAACAATATTTAATCAGCTTACATATTAAACTCAGACTTTTCTTTTTTGTACTCGATGCAGTTAAATCTCCGCAATTTTCCTTATTCTTTATGTGATTTTGCAAGCGTCGTCCCTGGATCGAATTCACGTCTGAACCATTGTGGTGGACCACTCCTAGCTCGCACAGTTATTATACCTACTCGTAGCCTCGTTGAAGTGGTAAATGAAGAATATTGTTAATGTGTAAAGAAACTAGATAGTTATTCCTCATTGTAGTGATTGCAGCTCGCCGGTGACAGAGATGCATGGATGAAGCGTATTCGAGAGGGATGTCAGGAACACGATGCAAAGTGGTCTACCCGGCGCACCACTCGATTGCCGCGCGTGCGGGCGTGTATGCCGTGTATGCCGAATAGGTTATTTAGCCAGCGATGCCTTCGCGACGCTGCTTAAATCGTCTGCAATAGACGTAACAGGCCTATGATGATTGTGGTGATGGACCTTTATCGACTTGAACTGAGGCGACTAGCGGGCCGCACTTTGACAATCTCTGTTTAAGACCAAAGTGTACCACTATGTAGGTACTATCTTAACATTGACATTAATATTGTTTACGCAGAGAGACTCGTAATAATGCAATACAAAATAATTTATTTACTACACAAAAATTAGAATTGTTTTTAAGTTAACTATTGGACCCCGCACTAGGGCGAGACTGTGTCACGGCGATCTTTTAATACATTACCAATATGTATTAATTATCTAATTAGGACTCGGTTGTAGTTTACAGTTTACTATATACCTACTTCAGACAACAATTAGAAGAATCGGTATAGTTGAGATTGAGGGTGTAAGCATGTGTATAGTATACAGGTGTAACATTAAGAACGGTCAGTATGGGAAAGTCTGAAACTATAAGACATACGAAGATCTGTTCTTAGGAACCATGTCATCAATTTTAGTAACAAGAAAAACTGTATTCATACATTTTTTTTTAAACTGTACTCAGCCTGGGAATCGAACCCGGTTGTTTTGAAAAAAAAACCAACACTATTTCTATTTAGATATCGATTGTGTAGGTCTTAAGGAATAAATGTTAGTATGAAACGTGATGTTTAAAATTAATAAAACGCATTGTTTCCATATCTTTTAATTTATTTTAGTTGGTGTTCGAAATGACTACCATTTTGTAAAATACAACATTCAACTCGTTGAGGTGTGGTGAATGTGGGGTATGTGTGTGTAAGCTGTAAGCTGGGTACCATTGCATTTTTGACCTCAACAATTAAACACGGGAAAATAAGAACAAACTTGAAACGGAACAACCAGTCAAGTCAGAGCAAATTATGAATGAGTATTCATAATTTGCTCGAACAAAACCTTGCCCCAAATACTCTATATATAATTGTTTTTGTTATACCTACACTTAGGTAACACTTAGTTATCTGCTCCTATATTATACCTACGGTAGGCTATGGGAAAACAAGGGGAAATCATTACTTTTATAAGTGGGGAAAATTAATATAGGTAGGCACCTATTTACCTAGGTACTTGTATCGATTATATAATGACTAACACTGGTCAAGTAGTTCGGTTGTTGCACTGTTTACAGATTTATGATCGGTTA
The DNA here is from genome assembly GCA_947369225.1 of Hofmannophila pseudospretella. NCBI lineage: Eukaryota > Metazoa > Arthropoda > Insecta > Lepidoptera > Oecophoridae > Hofmannophila > Hofmannophila pseudospretella. The sequence goes on along the minus strand of OX376317.1, from coordinate 9,683,123 downwards.
CAGAGAAGTTCAGTCAGAGCGTCGATGGCGTCGTGGCTAGGAAGTCGGACACCCATGCGGGAGGCCCGGGTTCGAAACCATGCAATGCCAATGTACCAGCAATTAGTATTTCGGTTTTTTCGAAAGACTTCCGTACCTATACATTTACCGACTGCTCTGACGGTGAAGAAAACATCGTGAGGAAACATGCACACTGAGATAACCAGTGTGTGAAATGGGGAAGGTAATGGCAAACCACCTCATTAAATCAACCAAGAGGGTGGTTCCATGTGATTAAGACCCTCAGCAATGAGGAATACGACTTAGAAGACAGAGAAGTTACCTTATTGAAGTGTTCAGCGACTATCGTTGCCGACTGTACAGCGTGTGTGGTCCACACACAGAGGTACAGCAGAGAGAACATGATTGACGTGCACTGTTTGGAATGTTGGTAATATGTTATCGGTCTCACCTATACTCGCTATTTATGCAATGTTTTCTCTTTCTTTTTCACCGTGTAATTATATTCACCAACACACTGACAATACCGGCCGGGTTTGCCATTTTGAATAGACGTTCGCCATTTTGAAAAAGATTGTTTTGAAAGGCTGCTTCAAATTATTATTTTCAAATTTCTATTCGTGAATATTTTTAATTTGGAACGCGCTATCTACATTTTCCTGGGACTTCGCAAATATACGAGTTCCAAACATCCATAGTTGGACCATGACATCTGGTCACCAGGCACAACACCCCGCCTACAATTAATACCTACAATTAACATTACCTTACCTATAATTAATTTATTAACAACATACAATTAATTGTAGAAACGCTCTATGGAGGACATGGATGACGTAACGTCAGTTTTATGAAAGGGAAAAGGAAGATCTTCCACCAGGCGGGGCGTTTGTGCCTGGTGACCAGATGTCCTGGTCCAACTATGTATGTTTGGAACTCGGTATATATGGGAAATCCCAAGAAAATTTCGATAGCGCGTTCTATACCGATGTCAGCCACAGATCCTCCACAGTACAAGGAGTAGATTTACTGCTCTAATTGGAACAGAGCGATATGGCGGAAGACTGGCGCCATGCGGTGTTTCCGCACATTGTGGCCGCACCGGCTGCCAGACACCTAGCACCAGACACTTGCGACACTCGGGACATATTACACCGTGCATGGAACTCTACAAACAGGTTATTCCTGTTTGATTGGCTGACCGTTGCGTTATTGCTTTATAATTGCAATTTGAGAAGATACGGCAATCATTGCATCCGAGTTACGTATGGTCAATCTTTTTCTGACGCTTAAGAGCCTAGAGGCTTAAGTTAGTAATAAAATAAGTCTTATTATTGTATCTTTAAATTTCAATGTTTTGTTGCTTGCTTATCGTATGGTTATTGGCCAACCTATTTGTCAGAGTTGTTCAGGCCGCCCGTAGACCTCTGACATAGCTTAACGACTGCTGTCGAACGACAACCACCGGGACCGACTGCTTAACGTGCTCTCCGAGGCACGGAGGACCTGAGATGAAATATGCCACTAGCGGTCACCCATCCTGGTACCGACTGCGCCAACGTCGCTTAACCTGCACGATCACTTTCGGACCGTGCTCGCAACTAGGCTACGAGCTCCTTATTGTAAAATCATATTTCATGTGTAAAATTCATATCTCATATGTAAAAATATATAATAATGTTTTGTATAATCATATGCGCATGCACCGGAGTCCGAACAAAAAATAATGTCTCATATGTTTAAGTTCTTTTTACATTTGTATTTATTAATTTGTATGGGTTGCATTTTGCCTGATTTAAAGGATTTAATAAAAAAAATAAAAAAATATGTCTCTCAAAACTGTCTTTATCAAATATTTTCTTAAATTTGTCTAAATATTTGACTAAATTAGTGGTATGGTTAATCGCAGATTGATTACCTACATATCGCCCTTGTGTTCAAAAACAGTTACGTAACTAAGGCACAGGTTTGAGATCATAAAGAAAATCCAGATATGTTAGTTTTCGACTTTTTATTTACAATATATTAATATTCTGTTATTTTTTTCTGTTTTCACGTTTTTTCAGTCCAGGCAATGTACACATACATTCCAATAGCGCACATATTTTAACAATAATTAATGTGAGACCTCACTTTTTTAAACAAGTAAACGAACAAGCACAAAGTAAATGAAAGACAAAATTTATTATTAGGTAATTACTTACTAAATACGATACGCCTTTGGCGATAAAAGAGATCCTCTGCGCAATAATCTCAAATGAAATATGACTTAACAAAAACGTTAATCTAATAACTAACAACTAGAATAGCATTTCATTGTTCTATACAGTTATTGCTAGTGATCGGATAATCGGTTGCATTTGTACCTAAAGTTGCTCTGCTAGTGGGCATGCCCTCTTGAATAAATAAAATGTGTGGAAACTGCTCCAAGAATGAAGTCGTATGATGCAAAGCACGATATTCCTAGCTGTTTTCGTTCCTGAGATCCAGATAACTGTTCCTGGGCATCAGACCCTCATGACTAGGGGCATCACTCCTCCCCTGAAATGTATAATGAAATGTAGGACAACCGTTATGGAACGGTTTTTTGCGATCCCGAGATTTATTTGTATGAAAATATTTAAATTTATTCAACAAGGCATGTCCACTATAAATTTTTGTGCGAACAAGTCAAGTTTAGATACAAATGCACCCGATTATCCGATCACTAGTTATTGCACAGCAAAACAACACGTGGATAATTTAGGGTAGAAATGTCAGGGAACAAACTGACGCTACAACTACCAAACATCAAACGTAGTCTAACAACCAATTAGTTTACAAAGGTACTGGTATCAATTCTGGAAGCCACTCGCTAAACGAAACGTCACCTTCACTCTTACACGATCTTGCACGTGAGTGAGGGTGACAGTTTCATTATGTTTTGCTTTACGTTTGACGGCTACCCCAGAATCGACATCGATTTACTTGACTAGAATCAGAATAGGATATAAACTTGTTGTACCAAGACAGTTTCGATATAACGTTGTCATACCACGAAAACCATACTAACTGTCTTGGGACAACTAGGTTCAATCCTATTCTGATTTTTGACAGATTATACCAAAAATATTAATATAGAATATAAAAGTTGTTTAGATTATACAAAGTCGAAAGTTAAACTAGGGTCACATCAAACTGACGAACAGACGTGCACTTTAGATAGTAGGAGTGAGTTCCAAAAAATCTCGAGTACCTAGGTTCATATTCTGAAGAACTAAATCGTTGGAAAGGCGGCAAAATAAATTTGACAGGTCTAAAAGCTCGTACTATCCTTTTCTTATTATAGAGACAACATCACTATTAGACATGTCAAATTTAAATTGCCATAGCTTCAGAATAGGCCTAGGCCTACTGTAACGTTTTCACTAACTTGTATGAGTAAGTATGTAATGTTTATTTCACACACAGCTATGGCCGAAACAGTTATAATTATGTAGTCAAAGGTAAACATATTGAAATCATGTCTGATGGTCTGCTGTTGTTGTGAAAAGGGCCTCAACTCAGCTTATTGCTGCAAACAAAAATGCCTACAGCGCTGGTATTCTGTTGGACCATGATCGATGGCTGGCCAAAACCTGTCCAAGACGACAAAGATACGACACAAATGAGTGTGAAGGCAAGTTTTGAATTACAGATTTTTTTGGATGAATCATTAACTCGCAGACTCCTTTTTACTGGCGGCAGTCTGAGTTGACCCTTTTGAGGTTCAACCCGAGGAAAATTAGCGACACTTCCGAAAAAAATATCTCCTGAAAAGTCATTTATCAAATAAGTGGAAAGCAGAATTGAATTGTTTTTAATAATATCCTCATAGTGAAATGAAAGTGCTAGAAGTTTACTGACCACTGTTTTATTAATACCTTAATTCGGGACAAACGTTTTATTTTTCGGGAGTGGCGCTAGTTTCGCCACGGATATTGCTTCTAATATTAATTTCAAACACATCAAAAATTTACGAGAAATAACGAAATTATATTCTAGTTTTTTTATTAATCTAACGCTACATACATACTATGTTAGAGGTACTCGTAATTTCATCAAATAATTGATAGAATTCACTAATGACAATAAAAAGTGAGGTCTGTGCTATGACATAGATAAAATTTTACAAATTGCCTTTACCGTGAAATTTTTAACCATTGTCCCATTTTTTCGTAGGTTTAGATATAAACTTAGGTAGATATATTGCTTTTTTTTTTTTCAAAACCACCAGCATATTTTAGCTTTTAATACGACAGTATGTATCAGGTACTAATTCACCTGTGTACTTCACCAGGTGAGAGATTAGATAATATGAAACATAAGCTGTATATTATAATATATGGTATTACATAAATAATTATTTACATAATACCAAAACTGGCAATCGGCCATATTAAAAGTAACATATTTACATGGAACATGTTTTATATCAATATGACCTACATTGAAAAATATAATCCCACATTTGTTAGTTTTATTACAACTTATAATAAAATAACACAAACATTTGGAAAATTAATTGTAGCTCTCTAACTAGATGTTCCATAAATCAGAAACTTGTACTTTACACAAATCTTACTATTAAATGAAACAATTATAATATTCTATGCTTTTAAATTAGGTACAATGAACAATTAATTACTAACTGACATGAGGTTTCCAAAATAAACTGCATGTCACATATACTCCTTGTCCCGACATTGCCTATGTTTATTATTGACAATAATATATTTGTTCCATATATTTCGTTGCCAGGCAAGTTTTAATTAAAACAAGGTATTTTGTTATAAAATATGTTTTCTTCGTGTGTCGCTAATTAATTACCTACTATTTCAGGCACTATTTGTGATAACTTGCCAAGCGTTCCATTACAATCGTTCCATATGAAGATCTTTATTGCAACTTTTATAAATTTGAGATCCACTATGACTCTAAATAAGTAATTCGTGTTATGATGCGATGGGACCTTTTACCTAAAGTTATTAAAAGTGCCATCCATAATATCACAAATTAACATAATATTTCTATATTATGTCTAATAATCACACTTTCGAATTGCAACCTCCGAATTTAGCTGTCCGTATATGTTCAGGACATTATTGTCACGCTAATATAATTACAGACAATATATGTCTGTAACAGTAAACTTAGTTTACTACAGCAATAAATCTAAAAGAAATTCGGATACAGATAGCAGGTTTAAAAATATCAAAATATCTGATTTAATCGCATGCATTAATATAATATAGTTTATTCTGACTTGTGAAGCGACCAATATAGTATTTTTATACACTGGCATCAATTCTGGGGTGTCACTAGCTAAATAAAAACATCGCTAAACCTTCTTTACGTCACCGTCACTCTTACACAATGTAGTAAGTATATTATGAGTATGTGAGCGTTACAGTTTCATTTAGTTTCAACTTGAGATTTAGCGGCTACCCTGGAATCAACGCCACTGTATAATTTTCAATCATACATTCCTAAAATAAGTTCGAAGTTATTTGGCAAAAGAAAATCAAGTCAACCTTTTGACAATAGAAAAGATGTTTGAAAGATTAAAGTTTACAATGTGCTTAGATTAAAAACGCACCATACTTACAGATGAAAAAGAATACATTGGATTTTTTCAAAAGGCTGATTATTTTTTTCGCGAGGGTGATGGATGACCCATGAGGTTCAGATTTATCATTATCATGCATGACATTTCGGTATCCGTGGACATTGCGGAGAAAAGACTAGAGGTCATCAAGAAATTACGACACACAACAGTGACCTGTAGCTTTATTATTCCCTAAAACTTTTTCGTATGACCGTACCTGCCTCTCACCAAGTTGGCATGACATGGATGATCCCAAATATGACAAATATGCGCTGGGCATCCTCTGGGCATGACCAACCTCTAATTATAGTAATTTGGACAGAATAAGACCGAAGTGCTGTCAATGTGGGATATTGCAATGCAGATTTGATTTTAATGCAGGAGCGCGGGCGCGGCTATCATCTGAGACGATACGAAGGCAGGCGGCCACAGAACGAGTTCCAGAGCCGCTTGTGTCGACTAAAATCATCCTATACTGTTCCTTACTATTCTGTGCCATCTGTAAGTGTGTGGGGTCGCAATGCAGATTCGAGTTTAGTGCAGGAGCGCGGACGCGGGGATCATGTGAGGCGGCAAGAAGGCAGGCGGCCGCAAGACGAGTGCCAACGCCGCTTGTGTCGACTAGAGTCCGCGTCCGAGAGCTCTGCCGTGGACAGCGTGCGTGACCCACCGTCGCCCAACTCTGGAATACAAGATTTAGACGATACAGTTATAAGCCATTACTAGTTTCTTAAACCACTCTTCGGGGGGCCAAAGATAGGTCTGCGGCACTTGAAGGCGGCTGGCTGGCTTCTCCCCACGTGGAGCTCGGCTTTTATGTGACGTGATTACATTTTTTTACTGACATTTTCATATATTTTTCTCAACTCAGAGTTCCCCACAAGTTTTGTTTGTGAAGATACCTCTATCCATTATTATTTCCACATTCTTTCTCCTCTGTATGTATGCAAAATTTCAGCTCGTCAGGTATTCTGGAAGTATGCGCACTAACGAGTAAGCAAACTATTTAGATTTCCTATCCTTGGAAGAGTAATAAAAAAAGAAGCGAGTATTGTGGGACGTTAAGATTTCTTTTATAAAGATAAAATTAAAAAATAATTATGCGTGGAAGCGTATAAACGTCAATGCATATTACTGTTGAGCGATTATAATATATTATGTGAACATAGTTATAGTAACTTAACGCGCAAAGAGCTACTCCGACATAGGTATCCGACATTTCGAGCGTGCGCCAAAACGATATTGAGAAACCATGAAGTGTAGTTGTATTAATTTTTACGAAGAATTCGCACCGAGAAGTCTCGGCGAAGTTCTTGGCCCGAGTGTCGAGCCGGCTTAAAGTAACCTTCTAATACATAGTTGCCAAAATGTATATTAGAGCTCCTATACTGTCAAAAAACACGTTTATTTATCTCGTAGTCAAAGTTCACGTAGTAAAGATATCAAAAGGGTAAATTAGTAAAGTCGGAATAAACAAAAACACCTGATCACGTTAATAATAAGCGACAATGACTCAGTGGACGGTTAATATAGTTTGTTGTGTTAATAGGTATATTCATACGGCAATTAGAATTTCAATATGAAGGTAATTCAAAACTCGTCAACAGCTGTGTCCGGTTTACTAATATTTATTTTCGTCTTTGGTAGCGATCAATTAACGGTATATTGGGGCAATAAAATATTAGCGTATTTCTCGAAAAATATTTGACCGTGTTAGGAATTTTAATAATATGTATAGGTGTTATGGACCAAGTGATTAATAGGACATTATTCATAATGTCCTGACAGTTTGAATAATGCCTAAAATGAGACGGCAATATGATAATAACTATGTCTGGTCAAAGTGTCGTTAAGGGGGTACAAAGATAAGTGGTTGTCATAATACAACCAAACATATCCGAGTCGGTTTCGTATCCACTAGGTTTCTGTGACATATTGCCCAATTCGACTTGTCATTATTCATACTGCCCGGGCATTATAAATAGTGTCACCATTAATCACTTGGTCCATAACATAGAATAGGTCTAATGCTTTTTTATCTGACATAAATGTTGCCTTGCTACTGTTTACCGTTATCAGATTGTGGACGTAAATCTTTGAATTGTTGTTGTTTTCTATAATACCGTATATTTCGCATGTTTTGTTATCTGTTATCAATTAAAAGTGAAATCAATAATGGCCATAAATCAGAACGCAAATACCTACTGCTAAATAACATTGTAAGAAACGTAACCCATCATAAAAGGTGGCGGACGGTATCGGCATTGTTTACATAGGGGTCGCCATAGATTTAGAATGTACAAAATGATCTTCAAATGACATAATTTTCTAAGTTTTAAGGAAAATAAGATTTAAAATATAGATATTACAGTAGTCCATGACCGAGATTGACCGACACTTGATAAAAAAAACTACCCTACGTCTCTCTTTTCCTCATATGTCGTTTCTAGGTATATAAATACGTAGTCTCGCCTCCACGCTCTGTTCGTCTGAAGTAGTCATTTTGGGAAAGTGGTCATTTTGGGAAAGTGAACAATTTGGACCTGAAGGGTCTTTTTGAAAAAAAATTAGGTACGTCAATGGGGGGGTCACACGGGCACGCGCATGCAACGGACCTAACTCAGTGAGCATACGCGGGCGCGTACTCGGGCACTACGCGCATGTCGTCGGGCTCTGAAATATTACATTTTGTTACAAGAATGGCAGTTGTGAGAGCACGAACATTAAACTTCTATAATAGCTCAGGCGTTTTAAACATATTTTAGACCAAACCTCAAAATATATAACCTAAATCTAATAAAGATAATTTCCACCATTGACAGTTTTCTCCTACCTCTAAGGGCCTATGCACACCGCGTATTTTGTACGCGCAGACGACGTGCGTTCGTCGTCTATGCGATTACGGCGAAGTAGAACCCAAAAAAGCATATTTTAGAAGCGCGTTTAAGGTGCGTTTGTTTCGATGGACACACGCAGAGACGCGATATAGACGCGCGTTACCTGGGCGTTTGTATCGATAGAAACACGGATCTACGTGTGCAAAGGTTTACTGGCTGTGTCTGAATCTCGTTTGAAGCGCGTATAAAAAACGCGGTGTGTATAGGCTCTAACGGTTTTTGAGAAAAATAAAAAATAAACACGAGTAAGGACACATGGGGACAGGGAGGGAAGCACACATCCTAGGGGTGGAGACTTTGGAGAATATACTCATGGAGACTTAAGGAACACCTGTGCCAAAAATTAGCTTTACGTTTTTTTTTGAGGTTGATATCTAAAGTTCCCGTACTAAGACCTGGTCTAGGATTTGACTCTCAGACTAAAATTTATTCCAACTGTACTTTTACCCATATGAACATGGTTGTGCCCTGATTATCATGTGAGCTACTAAAAAAAACAAAATACTTTGGAAAAATATTGTAACCCACATGTACATACCCAATAGAGTAGAAAAAAAACCATGACACGTATCTTGGATGAAAGAAATAGTTTCCGGTGGTGCGCGTTTTCCTTCACGATGTCAGTAATAAGCATACATTATTGCTGCCGGTAGAATACCACTAAGTGCAAACCGTGATTTCCGAGAAAATGACCAAAAAAATGACAAATTAATTTTCTAATATTTCTGGTTTTATTATAGTACGGTCGCGGTTTTTTAGGACCCACTTTGACACATACCATCACTCTTTGACGGGACTTTGTCATAGTCAATGCTAGATTAACACTAGCATTACATCGTTTTTGATTTCCCTCTACGTTTTATTGTGACAAAGTTGTTTAATGTGTAAAAGTGGGGGTCCCAAATTAAGGTTCGTGACTATATTTTTAAGGAGAGCAGACGAGCAAACGGGCCACCTGATGGTAAGTGGTCACCGTCACCCATAGACATCACCTCACTGTATTATTATTAGAGGGTTTTCAATGCACTGCTAAACTTGAGGACTTAGGTCGAGTGCCGGTAATTTCTATGAAAATTCCAGTTAACTGAAATTTTCAAAAAAGAATCCCAGAAACACTTCTTTCATATTAGGGCAGATTGAGCTCCGGGAGCATGTGGGGAAACTCCTCACCATGGCGCAGCTCTCGTTCGGTGAAGTACTCCTGCGCGGAGGCGTAGTGCCGCTCCACGAGATACGGGATGACGGTGGACGTGTGGAGCTCGTCCGAGCGGCGCGAGCGCACGCTCACTAGCCGCTCGCCTGCCTCCAGCGCCGGCGTCGCTTGCACCCAGCTGGATCATGACAAAATTACACTGCATTATGACTCACGTCCATAATCCCCGAGAGGGTAGACTGAGGTACCACCTTCATCGTAGGTATAAGCTACGCGTCCATTGCTTCGTCATCGTAGCGTACGCTGCGAACGAAGTGTTGGTATTTACAAATTAGTATGGTCAAAATGCTGACGTCCGGCCCGGATTTACCGACCCTATATAGTGAACACAATTCCATAGGAATCAATACAAATGGAATAATATCAATACCTATGGGATAAGCCCGCCTTTGTACATATATTAATGATTTTTTTTATTTTCTGTGTATTTTATATTAGTACAATAAAGAGACTACAAACAAACAAACAGAGCAACTAATCCGTTCGCAGCGCGACACAGTGAACGCGTAGCTATTGTTTCCACTTTTCGCCGTAATATTTGGTGGACCAACATGGTAGGTGGCGAGCCTATCGCCGTCTATTAGGTGTAGAATAGTATCCACTAAAACCCTTAGTCGCCTCGTACGACACCCACGGGAAGAATTGGGGTGGTGCAGTGGTGATAGCACCACTGCACCATCCAACTGTTCCCTACCTAACCTAACTTCAATGTTCATCTTGTACATTTTAAACCTATGGTATTAATCACAAGTTTTTGAATTTCACTGTATGTAGATTGCTCGCTAGAGAAGTTTTCTATTAACGCCCTCTCCTCTGGAATAATGATGTAAACACTGACACCGAGCCAAAGGATTTCATACATTTGACAATTCAATACCCGGCTAATGTATGAGAAGATGCTCACATCGCAGGCGCCAACTGACAGGCGCGGTTTCTATAGAAAACTTTTCTAGCGAGCAATCTACATAGTGAATTTCAAAAACTTGTTTAAAATGTACAAAATGAACATTGAACAGTCAATTAGGTACTTATTTATACCAAAGAATTAACGTGAATTGACGTAATGTTCTAATTGTAAGGAAAATAAACTTTAAAATATAGACGTTAACTGTAACGTCTGTAACTGTAACTGGGTACTGACCCATTACCGAGAATGACCGACACTTGCCAAAAAAAAACGTTGTGACGTCAATTTATTTGTTATCTCTTTCTCATGTGTCGTTTAAAAACACGAAGTCTCGCTCAATTGTTGGTCAATTTACGTTGAAAATACGTAATATTTACGTAATTCTAAGTCTATGATTAACCCATCGATTTAAACACGATATGACAGTCACACTGAACTTTAACTTTTTTTATTCCAAAGAATCGAATTGAAAAAATTGAATCGCCGCGAATGAAGTCCGTGCGTGAATTTTGATGCCGACTGTACACATCACACTCGCTCTCGGCCTCTCGCCGAGGGTCTCGGGCGAGAGCACACCGTGTACACACTCGGTTAATCATTTGAAGTGTGGATACTCGCCAAGGTGGACGTGTAATAATGTCTGAAACTGGGATATTAATTTTCACCCAAGCACGGAGGATATGTTGTTTGTCTTTGTGATTTACGTTTGTTGGGTTCCATAATACAGATTCTCTTTGTCAGCACTCCAAAAAAATCAACTCGAGCTCGTCAGATCACATAATATTGACGAAAACAAGCGAAACATGCGCGGTCTCACCTATATATCTCGCGAGACCAAGCGAGGCTTTTTGACTCGGACACAAAATACCGAGGCTAAGAGCTCATAGAGTGTCTTTTTTATTTTTACCCATCAAAGTTGTCAATTTTAGATCACTTTTGTTACCAGGTCTATCTCATTAACTGTATTATCTAGGAACTGCAATAACTACAGGTCATAAACTCTTTCCGAGCGTTTAAACAAACACACCCCCTTACACACCCTATCACTCGCCTTTCACCACATATTGTAATTCCATTTCTATTTCTTCTATATATTTAAAATACAATTAAAATAAAATAAACAAATACTAAAACTTGTTACATTGATTGTTTGAAATAGTTTGTCAGTTGCCATAAAAACAAGCAAACGTTATTTTTTCTTAAAACCTTTGAGTACGAATATGTACGGATCCCTATAGCGCGAGGCGCGACTCATTCGTGGCTTGTGTTTATTTTTGTTAATTTAGTATAAAAAAACGACAGGAAATAGTCACCAATATAAATGTTATTGTGGTTTTGACATTATTTCATTACAATAATTCCACCTTTATAAAGGAAAATACATATGAGAGCATAAGTATTGCTACATTATGTTGCAAGATAAACAATGTGGTTTTTTTTTATTAAATCAGGAGAGCAGACGAGCCAACGGGCCACCTGATGGTAAGTGGTCACCGTCGCCCATAGACATCTCACCTCACTGTATTAATGTTGGAGGGTTCTTGATGCGCTGCTAACCATAATTTAATTTTATATTCATTAGGTATATTTAGTTTTGATATAATAACTTAATTTAAATTCAATTTTATTAATCAATATTATATCTTTATTTGCTACACCCATTGGGTAAAATCGTGTTAAAACGTATATATTTATAAGACCCACAATGTAAGTACACGCGATTTATGGCAAAATAAATAAATGAAATGAAATAAATGAAATGAGGACTAAGATGGAGTGCCTCATGTGCCGGAAATTACGCTGGCTCTCTTACCCTTCAAACCGAAACTCAGAAATGCAAGCATTTCTGCTTCACGGCAGAAATAGATAAGAGGGTGGTACCACCCCAGGCGATCCTTCACTTTAGGATCTACCACTACCACTATTTGTATTTTAACCATAAAGTTTAATGTAGGTACAAAATCAAATACCTACTTGTAAGTATAGGTAGATATGGTTGCTTATTATTTCTCAACAGCAGTCAATATACTTCATTATTGTGCATATTACATATTATATTTATACAGTTCTGAAGTACCTGTCAAGTGCAAAGTTCCTATTTGTTATTACAATGTGTACCGAAACTATCAAGAATAGTATTTGCAACTCAATAAAACGTCCTTGAGGTGTAATCTATGCGCATTATATTTGTTAGTGGCTGTATGCTGAATAGAGTTCAGTTAAAAAATAAAACGAAATACAGTGTGTACCTATCATTGTCATTACAGGACCGCCGCACTTTACCCCGTCTATTAGGAGCACGTCGCAATCACGATATTTTTATTTTAAAATTTAAGGGTAGTTTCCAAGTATCAAATATTAAATGCATTTCTTAAAAACTAAGAAATATACATAAATTGATGGTCAAATGTGAAATTAGACGGTAGAAAGAGATGGCAATAGAGAGGAGTGACGTCACTGATCAGTAGCGCCATACAAGCAGTTATGTCGAAAAGGGACAGAGCATCTCCCCACTACTAAAATTTAACCATTAATATCTTTGATGTTAGTTGAGATATCGAAAAACGAATTTTAGATCCTGTCAGGGTGTCCATGTAAGTTTATTGATAGAATAAAAAAAATTAGACAGATACCCTATTCACCTCGCAAAGCTAAGTAAAAATTCATAAAATTAATCAAATATCTGTTTACCTATAGAGATTCGTTCTCCATCGGGTTATGTGACACGGTCCTATTATGATTCGATCTGTGTACTCACGCATGTCGTCTAATCTCCTGAACATTGGGCCTGAGCTCTGGTTCTCGTTTCAGCATGTGTGTTAATAGCGCCCCTAGTGTAGGCCCCAAGGAGGCAGGCGGGGGCGCTGGGTCCCCACGACCGATGGCCTCGAGTAGTCGGTACACGTTGTCGCCTTCGAATGGATACCGACCAGTTGTCATGTTGTATCTGAAAATGTACAAAGCTAAAATGAGAAAACTTATATTTCAGGACGAGGAAGGGAAAACTATTGGTAATACATAAACATTCCTACTAATAAACTTTCATAATTAATAAATATTTATTACACTTTTTGTGGAAAGTGAAATCAACCCCAATTAAATAAAATATTTAATTAATCTAATGACTGCAGAGGAAGCAAGAGAATCGTGGCAAGACAGAGATTCATAGTGCTCTGTTCTCTCTGCCTACCCCGCAAGGAACATAGCGTGAAGGTATGTATGTATGTATGTATTTAATTCATTTTAAAGTTTGCTCCACTAAAATGTTGATAGATTTAAACAGTTTTAAAAATGTTATAAGATTCTCCCAAAACTCTTTAAACTTTTAAATTGACATCACTAAAATATTGACCACCGCCTTATTTAAAGTAATTCATGGATCTCGTGTTAAGTATTTATTTAAATGGATTTAGGCCAATTGTATCATTGTCCAAAATGGACTTTTGTTCAGTGACAAGCAAAATTACAATTTATATTCATTATAAATGGTTGGTTTCAGTTAAATGAATCATACATTAAATATGCATTCTTCTTAAATGCATTCCAGTCATGCATATATAATTAAAATTATTAAAAACATTACATTTATTTTCACATTACCAATCACAAATAGATACTGTGGAATAGATAGAATAATATTCTGTAATCTTATTGACATTAAAATATCAGTCCACAATCTTTTGCAAAGCTTATGAATTATTTATTAAGTTAGAATTGCTATGTAGAAAATCTTTGTAAACATGAGATTATGTTACACATGTACTTTATCTATGCAAAATTCTTAAGTGTTTGTGAACTTACAATGTTACTCCACTGCTCCAAATATCGACTTTAATTCCAGAAAATCTTTCAGCTCCATTTGCGATCTCTGGAGGCTGGAAGGCAGGAGAACCTTGACCAGTATAGCAGGTGTCTTCAGGAGAAAACATGTCGAGCGCCTGAAAATTAATGTACACAGATAAAAATATGTATCATAAAATCAATACCTATGTAATATTTTTGTGTTGTATAATGTCGCATGCTCCTTACACTATTACTACAAACTACAACAGAGCAATTTTATGAATTCCACAATTTTGTAATCATCCAGATGAGGCATTTGTCTGAAAACTATGTTTTAACAGAATTATATTCGTGTGAATCTTAAAAGTTGGATCATGATGGTATCAAACCAGCATAATTGTTACATTGTGGTGCACCACTTCTAGCACATACATTGTCACTTAATGCCGAAACAGGAGCCCAACAACTTTAGAAAGTTACAAGGGGGTATACTGTATACCCTATGTAACATACAGATGGATATGACGAAACTATTAAGGTTCCTAATTGGCTATGGTACCCAGGTTTTGGCCAGCCGTCGGTCATGGTCCAACAGAATACCAGTGCTGTAGACATTCTTGTCTGCAGCAATAAGCTGAGTTGAGGCCCTTTTCACAATAACAGCAGACCATCAGTCATGATTTCAATATGTTTACCTTTGACTACATAATTATTTTATCATAATTATAACTGTTTCGGTCATTGCTGTGTATGAAATAAACATATTACTTACCTACTTAAAAATTACTAATCTCACTACATTCTATACATCTGAATGTTTTATTTTTAGGCTGTCTGTTTTGCAACTTTAAAAGATCCGAAACACTGCTCTATAGCGCATACCTCGGCAACACCAAAATCTGTGATCTTCAGTGTCTGATTGAGGGTGAGGAGCAGATTCCCTGGCTTGATGTCCTTATGCACCACACCCTGTCCATGAAGATACTCCAAACCGTCTAGCAGTTGAGTGAAGTAATCATGAGCTTGTCTTTGCGGGAACTTCTTACTGGCACTCTGCTCCAACATATCCTAAAAATACATGTACCTATAGCATTACATTAATATTATTTAGAGTATTTTGACTATATACCATTATTTTAGAGCTCTTTTATTACTCCCTTAAAAACTACTTGTTTATATTAGGTACAAATAGTTTTGTATTCTGCCCCCTGAGCAAATATAGGCTGATTAATTCACAAGTAATTTTAATGTGATTGGGACTTATTATTAAGCAGGTATGATACCTTCTGATTCGATTGCTGATTAAAAATTTAATGATTCGCTTAAAAATAAAGAAAATTGGTAAGATGTCTATAATTCATCGACTATTACACCAAATTTTTAATCCAAGTCAACAAAGAAAAATTTGTTCGATAATGATAAACAACAATATTTACTGAGTGGATTAAATATAACGATACAGAATTTACACATATTAGTAAACCCCAGGGAAAAGTGTAGTGAAAAATTGTAATCCTAAGGAACACCTATAATTTTTCTTTGATTCTGAAGGCACAGGAACTCTGCAGTCAAATGTAAATAAAGATATCAAGTTTCAGCTACTATCTACACAAACATTCAGAAGTAACAATATGCAATGTTGTTAACAAATGAATTAGGTTTGACCTTGATTTAACACTTGAACAAACATAGTAAATATAGTATAGCATTATTTAGTATGTAGAATTAATCTGTAAGTATATCAGCCAGCTCAGACATGTTGACATGAGTCATTCATATTATTTGTTATGGTACAGTTACCCCTTCTTTTTAAAAGGGTGAACCAAACAGATAGTTTCTGATAAAACATATTGAGATTTCAAAAGGAGCACATACCTGTAGCACGCCGACACAAAACTCCATAACTAGATACATTTTTTGTTTCTCATCATTATACATAACATCGACTAGTTCTATCACATTTTTATGTCTAAGTATTCGCAACAGCTGTATCTCTCTCTGTACATTTTGTTCACCGTTTGGTATTCTTCGCAGTTTTCTCTTTTTGAGGATTTTCACTGCTCGCCTGCACAGTGACTCAGAGTCCAGCATTTCCTTCACTTTTCCGTACGATCCCTCTCCTAGCACGTCCCCCATCACATATTTCCCTACCATTTTACATTTTTTCTTCTTGCTTCTGTATATTATATCTGCACTATCGACTCTAGTAAAAAATAGGTTGGTGTGATCTAAATTGAGGTCCAGGTCCTCGATCTGTTCGTCGTCGAGCCAGGTGACAGACTGCGGCTCCGGGCTGCCGTTGAGCAAAAAGTTATCGTCGCTCTCCTGCGGCGCGATGACGTTCGACATCTCCAATTCCACATTGTCGGCATCTGGAAGACTTTCACTACTACTGATTTTCCTGCACATTCTTGGATCCATTATCTTTCGAAACAAAACATTTGGAAAACTGTCCGTAAATATGCTGCAAGGCCTTTTGTCATGAGAATTTTTCAACTGTTTAAAAAAGAAATTTATTGCTTTTTATACTAAACATTTCTCAAAATTTATACAGTCCGGGCATGGACAAAAGAATTATATAAAATTATTCTCTTTTTTATCAATAGGAAGGTAAATAAAATAAAAATTCAAGAGAATCAACGAATCAACATCGCGATGCCAACCACAAGACACTCAAGACAGACAGATATTAGCAGCCCTTATAAAGTCTCTTGAGAAAAAAATTGTAGATAGGTATTGAATTTCTTCCCATATTATTCAATCACATGAAGTTTGCCAAACTAAAAGAAAAATTTCTATATCTTGCGAATCGTACGTAATTTTCTTATCATAATATCATAAATGGCAGTAATTTAAAAAAAAGCATTTACATTATTTAGTATTTTCAAAATCTAAAACATAAGTGAATTAGTTGCAATTCCATATTTAAACACGCAAAACGTAAATAACTGGAATTAGGAATAACACTGATACTACGTGCGGCAACACCACAAGAAAATGTCTGCGGATTCGGAGATTGTTTGTCTCATTTTTCGGAATTTACTCAATTTTATGTAAGAAACCAGTGTTACTTCATAAATTCATTGTGATTTTCTTCTCCCTAACGTTGAGTTGAGCCTATCCTTCTCCATTTTTCTAACAAGAACTTGATTCGTGATTTGTGGAAGTTATGTACATTTTTCGTATATTTTTCTGTATTTCGAGACAATTGACTCTTTGTTTATTTAATCTACTGGTATATATATTATGCCTCTATGTATTAAGTAAGACATCAATATTTCACAGCAAAATGAGCACCGGTACCTTGCCATAGAACTTGTATATTTTGATGCCAAATTGTAAACGAAAATACCAACAAAAAATTATAATAAAACTCAATCAATATCTTTGTTTTATTTATTACATTTTATTGTCTCGAGGAAATCTGGCGGCGATCGGTGACGCCAATCGTAGTTGCGCTGAATTTATCGATAACGATTATTATTATTATCTCGACACCATTAAACATCGATATACGGCCTTCACTATTTGACAGCTGTCATCTGTCATTATTATTATTGTAAGGCTGTCGAAATGGGAAGAAATTATCTAGAAAATCATTAAAAAATAAGACACTAGGAAGTTCCGCTTCTCAAAAAGTATAGGTAGTAGTTAGGTACCTAGGTAATTGTATGTTTGGATATGAGACAAGACGTGCAGCATGACAAATGGACAGACAGTGTTGCCATGTATATCTCGAAAATACAAACAAAAAATATTATTTTTCGTTTTGCGAGTGGTCATTTATTTAGGGGAAGTGGTCATAAGAAAAAAATCATAAAGATAGAAGTACCCTTGGATTGATAATGTCCATATGAACCACGGAACCAGTGAGAGAAAGACAAGCCTAAAATGTCAACATTGGTGTAAAATCTATGAAATACAATTTTCAGCGGCGTTTCACGAAAAATGTCATTTTACCTTATTTTACAAATTAACAATTTAAGCCAATACTTCGAATAAATTATATAAAATCTTAATTCCACTTTATTTCAACGCCTACTAAAATAATAGATATTATTTACTATCAATTTTAATGTATTTTCAATAATTAATTATTTATTGAAACATATTTGCCCCATAAAAGAAATGATTGATATGTGTGAGAAAGATGGTGCTCTACAAATATCATCTTGCGTCTCTTGTACTCTTTGGCTGGTTTGCGGGAAAAAAAATCCCGGGGTTAACTCGCGACTTGTCTATGGTTTTTATACAAAATTGACATAAATTTAACTGTTGGTGCAAGACGGCCCTAGTACTGTGAGTCAGTTAACCACAAAGTTACCAATATAAGTAATATAATATTTATAATATTGGATTTCTGTGCAATCGGCCTTCAGTCAACCAATTAATACAGAATATATTTATTTACAGAATATATTATTAAATGTTGCCATAATATAATAATAAATTCAGCTAAGGTAGAAAAAGCCCTTCAAAATGTCAAATGTGCAGAAACAATAATCTCTAGCTTGATTCGATTAAATTGATGATATACCAAAGACCTACCTAAGTTATCATCCTTCCACGAAACGTCAAAACGAGATGCAATATGAAAACTTTTGAAATGTTACGGTAACGTTACGGCTCAAAAATCTCTATAAAAGTACTAATAAGTAATTAACTCATTAGTACTACGATATAAATTAAAATAACTATATTTTTATCAATTCAGTGTGGCCCGCATTATTTCAGTATTGTCTGTGCAACGAGTATTTATACCCACGCCACAGTTTACGGTATATTTGACAGCGGGCATTTTTGTCACGTCACAGTTGTGGAACGTTCACAAGGAGCGTTCCGTAATTAGTTGAAATAATTCAAGCTGACAACAATCAACTTCCATTACCGCGTTAACAGCTGAAAATGTATCAAACTTGTATTCAAAACAAGCAATGGAACATGTTCATTTGGATTTGGCAATGTGAATTATTTCAACTGGTTTTGGAACGCACTCTAGTAGGTACAGATGACTACAAGCTACCATCTGTCAATAACCTTCGATTAAATCTCAACCTTATGCCCGCGCAATATGATGGACAGTCGACCACAGGTCAATCTACCCAAAACGTCAAAATTTGAGAATCTGAAATGTATCATATTGTGCAGGCGTAAGATTGACATTTAATCGAAGGTTTTTAACAGATGGTATACTATAGCTTGTTATCGACTGTACCCGAGAATACCTAATTGTCGGAGAAAGCTAAAATGGTTACCCTGGGTACCTACACGGTGCATGACTGACATGACACGCAGGCACAGACAGTGACGCGTGACACAGGCAGACATTCTGTGCTGTGCTGTGTAGGTACCTACCTACTAGTGCCAAGGAAAGGATCCTTACTAAAATAGTGAATCTACTTTCAAAAAGGTTAATCTAATTGGTTTGTGACTTTGTGTTCTATGGAAAGCATCGCAATTCCCAGAAAAGAAACCACTTTCAGGTGATTATTGAGCTGACTGTCAAACGATTCGAAATCGCCATTACAGTAACTAGGTACAGAGCGTAGGTAATCACTTCGCCTTTCACATCGCCACACCCATCATATACTCAGACAGACAGACGCCACAAGAGTTTTGACATTGTGTTAACAATATTAAATTGAACATGCCTCTCGATTCTAAGTTTGTTGTTATCAAAATAGAACCCTTGTGTGACAATGAAGCCTACGATGCAGCATTTCATGAGACTGAGGCAGGAAACAGTCTGGCATCGCACTGCAGTGAAGAGCAAGTCAAGCAGGAACCTGCATTTGATCCGATAGAGCTATCATCAGATCCAGGCACCATTAACGTCAACATGCCTCCCGATGCAATGATAAGTGAGATCAAAATAGAACGCCTATCTATGGATGAGGACTGTGACGCCGCATGTGGTGAAACTGGGGCAGGAAACAGTCTGGCATCACTCTGCAGTGAAGAGCAAGTCAAGCAGGAGCCTGCAGCAATGAAGCCAGCATGCGAACCGTATCCAAATGCCACAAAACTCATCATGCCTCTCAAAGAGAATTTGAAAGATATCAAATTAGAACAAGAATGTGAGTGTGAGAATGAGGATTGTCTCTCCACTTGTGGTGAGAATAAACCAGGAAATAGTCAGGCACCGCACTGCAGCAAACTAGTGATGCAAAAGCTTGTAGGAATAAATCAATCTTGTGAGCCAATAGAGGAACTGTACTTGGGGCACGAAGTCAAGGAGGAAATGGTTATTGGGCCCGATGTGGTGCAGCAGCCCGATGCGTCTCTCGTGTGCAAAGGTTTGTTTCTTTTACATTTTTTGTCATCCAATCCTGCATGTTGTAAATTTTTCTCAAAGATGCTCTGAAATGTGCTCTTTACATAAAAAAATAGGAGAGGATAGGACTGTAGCTAGGCATTTTTTTGGGGAAGGGGGCAGTGTTTGGTTTTCCAAAACCCAGTTACCCATTTCCAGTTACAGCTCTAGGAACTGGGAAGTGAGATGTTGCATCAACTGATTGTCTCTATACATATAAACAAAACAATAAACAAACAACAAAACTACTACTACTACTTGTTACTAAACAATAAACATGTTATAGAAACACTGCTAAATACTGCCTTATTTTTCGAAATACTCATTCTTTAACAAAGTAAAAATGTGGTGTGCTGTGGTTGAAATTTTAGTCATTCTGGAAAAAGTTTAGCATGGTAGGTAGTGAAGTAGAATAGAATTAGCCTGAAGATTTTGCCAAAATATTGACTGTTATTTAATATGTGACCAAAAACCATGAAATAGGTAGAACTCAAAGTGATACACCCTAGTAATAATACCTATATAAATAGGTAAGTCTGACTTCGAAACCTTGCGACATCATTTACAAATGACTTTTAGGTTTATCAAAGACTTATTTATATTTTTTTATTATACTAACTGCTCTAATGGTAAAGGAAAATATTGTGGGGAAACCTGCATGTCGGAGGACAATTTTGCTACCACCTGCATTACCACTACTGGTGGCAAAAGGGACTTTTTTTCTCAAATGGAAACTAATTTGTTCCTGATTGCAACTACCTGGGGAGAATGGTTCAACTTAGCCATGTGTGACAAATCTATTTTTCTCTCAGTCCTGTATCACATTATTATGATTAATACCTAAATTAGATGAAAATTGAGCAATTTGACTAAATTCAAACAATTTATTTTTAAATAAATAAAAACTTTTTTTTTCAGACGTTTTAATTATTATTTATTATTTATCAATCAGTCTATAGAAACGAAATGCTTTCAAATCATCTAATTGAAATCTCTGTACATAGCGGAGGCGGGACAACGCTAGGGTAGGCTTGTGTACGACCAGTAGGGATGTTAATAAGCTGATGATGAATGACTCCAATTGGACCTCAGTTCTCAGTAAAATGCTTGTCCACCCATGTTTACAGGAATCCGTGTCCATTTTTATTGTTTTTCTCTCTAAACTGGTATATTACTCCTATAGTGAAATACCTAAAGCAGTTATCATCTACTGCACTAACCCTACATGCCATATTTTTTCCGATCAGACTAAAAAATCTTTTCACGATAGGGCTTCCACCGAAGTAGCGATTGTTGTCCTTCCCCATATCTTTAAAACCATGACCAACAATCGCCAATTTACTAACTACAATTTTTAAAATCTTGTGTTAATGTGTAATGGCCAGGAAGCTAATAGCTCATGCACCCATATCTAAGCTGGTGTATTAGTCCCGCTGCTATTTAAAAACATGTCTAGACTAATGTTGAAAAATCGTATTTAGTTGTAAAACTACAACAGAAGGATCCACAAGCTTTTTCCATAAAGCCCCACAACTCTTTTGTTTATTGTTCAATTAATTAGTTTTTTTTAAATTAATGGCCTTTGGTATTGTGTTATTATGCCTTAAAGGTATTGGCGGAATTATTGTGCCTTTAAGGCACGTTGTAAGGGAGACACATAATCATTCCTCCAACAAACACTTACTATTTATTACATCAATGTTCTGTGTAATTTCCTTTTTATTATACCTGCTCAAAATTGAACCTATTTATCGACCAAAAACAGTGTCACAAACATTATCCACGATCAGAAGTACTCAACAATTCAGTCGCTACCTATTATACCGAATACAAACAAAGTGCATATTCTAATCAAAATATTTCATGTACTTTATAATTAGTATATTTTATAATTAATAAAAGAATAGAATATACTTTATTGCGTTTTCCCGCAGCGCTACGACATGGGATGCTTAAAAAAACCCGTTAAAAAGTCCTCTCCCTCCACGGCTGGCAACACACAAGCAATACACGTGGTATTGCACGTGTCTCTAGGCGATGGTGACTACTTACCATCAGGTGGCCCGTCTGCCTGTTTGTCGAAGCCAATTTTAAAAAAATTATAAAAAAATGCACAAAACTTAATATGAGACAATGCATAATGGTAGAATAAAAACGTAGGCGGTCTTATCGCTGAATGCGATCTCGTCCAGACAATGTTTTGATAAAGAAATTGCTAAGAGGAAGCGGTAGGTTGAGCAACTACTAATTATGGACTATTAAAATTTAAAAAAAAATTGTTTTAAATCAAATCTCCATAATAATAATAAAAACAGAATTTCATGTAATTAGGCACTTCTAGCATGCATGCATCGTTAAACAGTTCATTCATTTGAGCCCATGGGCGTTTGAATAATATGCTCATTCTCCATGGACATATAATGACATAGACTGCATTTATTTTTTATTTTATTCTTTTCTCACATCATAGGTTTAACAAAACAATCATATCACGTGCGGGAAGACCACGAGTCGCACTCGTGTATCCACATCATTCGCCTAGGGCTCGTGTTGTGAAATAACACTCGTAGCGACAATTTGGTCTTTACCGCACTAGG
The DNA here is from genome assembly GCA_947369225.1 of Hofmannophila pseudospretella. Classification (NCBI taxonomy): domain Eukaryota; kingdom Metazoa; phylum Arthropoda; class Insecta; order Lepidoptera; family Oecophoridae; genus Hofmannophila; species Hofmannophila pseudospretella. The sequence continues at coordinate 9,659,787 of OX376317.1, read as the reverse complement.
TAGTTAGATCATCTACTATTTATGTAATTTCCTAGTCCTGGAAAAACTATTGTACATAACACATAATTGGCTATTGTAATATTTTTCTATCTATTGTGATTGTGACAGTGCTATCTGTTGTGTGTGACACTCGACATGCCATAACCATTTGCGTGTCGTGTGTGTTACAAAAGCTGGCCCGTCATCACTTGTTCTCTGTGGCGTAATAGTCTATTGTTTAATGAGAGAAGAGAAAGTTGAAAGGGGCATTCCATCGTCATGGATAGGTGGGATTTAGTGGATAAGTTGGGAGAGGAGCTCGTAGCCTAGTTGCGAACACGGTCCGAAAGTGATCGTGCAGGTTAAACGACGTTGGTGCGGTCGGCATATTTCATCTGAGCTCCTCCGTGTCTCGGAGAGCACGTTAATCAGTCGGTCCCGGTTGTTGTCGTTCGACAGCAGTCGTTAAGCCATGTCAGATGCCTACAGGCGGCCTGAACAACTCTGACAAATAGGTTGGCCAATACGATAAGCAAGCAAGCAAGTGGGATTTCAAGTAGATCGTTTATTTTCACTTTGCGTCTGATGATGAAAAGTTGCACCTACGAGTAAAGCCTTGAAAATGGGGTCCGAAATGGGGGGTCGAAGTCTGAAAGTGTGGCGTCTGGGACAAGTGGGATATCATATGAAAGGACTTTATTTGTGCATTACTAAAATATTTTTTATTTTACGTACTATAGTTTTTATTCATGGTAAAAAAATTACCGTTCCCCCCTTCATCTCCGAAGTTTGCAAGCCGAAAAATCTGAACTAATTCAGACTCATAGATATCCCTTAAGAAAAATAAAATGAAGTAAAAAAAATTTTTTTTTTGATTTTGTCGACAAAAATCTGTAATAATTAGTACGGATAAAAGGTATTCCGGGAAAAATTAAATAAAGTCTAAACATTTATAATTATTGCGGAAAAAAAATTAAAACGTTAAAAATACTTATTTATTTTGGAACGGAAACCCCGGTGCGCGAGTCTGACTCGCGCTTAATGACCATAATGTCATTACCACAGCATATTTTCATCCCTAATTCGGCATAGACTTAATAAACGTGAGATTGCAGGCCAAAGTGGCTATTTATTCTCCATTATTGATTTACACAGATTAAATTGTTTGTATAGAGCGTCGGTGGCCTAGTGGCTAGGGCACCGGACTCCCATGCGGAAGGTCCGGGTTCGAAACCGTGCAGTGCCATGTACCAATGAGTTTTTAGTATTTTTGAAGACTTGCGTACATTTACCGACTGCTCTAACGGTGAATTAAAACATCCTGCACACTAGTGTGTAAAATGGGGTAGGCACAAAATATCCTCAAGGGTCGAAGTGCCACTGGGATTATTCCCATCACCCAATCATAAGATCAGATCTGAAATTGTTTGTATAGAAAACGATAGCAATATCATAAATGGCGAGTCTGGAGCCAGACTGGTCCGAGTACCATTTTTATAAAAATTGGTCTAATACTGTTTTCCGCAATAAAAACTTATATATTATTACTAATTCAGTTTCACAAAAAAATAAGTTGGACCAGTCTGGCTCGACTCGGCTCAAGGCTTGCCAAATTTTGTCCAAACCAAAAACAGTCATATCCGTGTCAGTAAATGTCGCGATGCGTTGGTAAATTCTACCGCTGCCCCGCGCATGCCTGTCATTATCACCACGCATCCGTCAAGGGAACACAACGTCGCTTATCGGGTTTGATTATAGAAATAATGACCAAAAGTCTGTTAACGTGGCTTCTGTCATTAAAAAGTAATTATTGTGGCCCTAGTTTAGACATGATATCAAATAAATTCAACACGGTTTATGCCAATAGACAAAATATCTGTTATTGTCATTACCGCGGTAGTCATTAAAATTGCCGTCATTATTTTTTGTTGAAGTCAATAAATATGAAAAAAATAGTGTCCAATTTTTCAAAATTATATGCATATAAGATATATTGAAGAAAAAATTTGCATTATGTAGGTAATATATTTGATTCATTCATTTTCGAGATATGTTTTGAATCCAAAATTTTAGTATATTTTGAATGACTACAACTAGTCTAACAAACAGTGGTATTGTTTTATTATAGTTAATGCATGAGTAGTATTCGACTTTGAAATACCGTCATTTAAAGAAAAATGGGAATTACTAATTATATTCAAACTTTTTAAATGTACGTGATTTATAAAAATCTAAAATCCGTTAAAGCAGTCGGTAAAACAGATATGTTAGTTAAACTTTGCATACTGAATATTGGTTTCTTTTTTTGCAGAAAATAATAAAAGCACATCACAATCACGACCCCAGTCCAGCTGTCAACCTTATAATGAACATGTACTCACTGTTTCTGCTTGCACTCGACACAGACAAGCCCACAATGAGTCTCTGTCCAATGATGTGCTCAGCAATAATACGACATATACTTGCGATACTTGCAAAAAAGAGTTTAGAATTGATGTCAGTCTAATGAAGCATCTTAATCCTCATGTCAGGTGCAGTGATTGTAAAAAATACTTTACTGGAAAGAGTCCGCTTACAACACACCAACACAATCACACTGGAGCAGATCCATTTTCTTGTGATATTTGTGAAAAGCAATTTAGTCGAAAGTCTTACCTTATTACACATCAACATAATAGTCATAAGTCTAAACTTACTAATCGTCAGCATACTCATACAGGAAAACGTGAATACACTTGCATTTTATGTAAAAAGCAGTTTATTAGTGAATCTAAACTTGTGAGACATCTACGCACTCACACTGGAGAAAAACCATTTTCTTGTGATATTTGTAAGGGACAGTTTACTCAGAAGGCTCATCTTATTGACCATCAGCGTTCTCACACCGGCGAAAAAAAATATTTCTGTGAAATTTGTGGTAAAAAGTATAGTCGTAAATCTAATTATATTGCACATCAACAGATTCATAAGTCGCAACTTACTAATCATCACCGTGATCATATCGCAAAACGTGTGTACGCTTGCGATTCATGTAAAAAACAGTTTTTTAACGAATCTAAGCTTGTAAGACACCTACGCACTCACACTGGAGAAAAACCATTTTCTTGTGATATTTGCAAGAGACATTTTTCTCAGAAGGCTCATCTTATTGCCCATCAACACACTCACACTGGAGAAAAACCATTTGTTTGTGATATTTGTGGAAAGCAGTTCAGTCGTAAGACTCATTTTGTTGTCCATCAACGCACTCACACTGGAGAAAAACTATTTACATGTAATATTTGTGAAAAGCAGTTTAGTCAGAAGTCTTATTTTATTGCACACCAACATATTTATAAATCACAACTTACTAATCTTCACCATACATATAATATAGGAAAACGTGAATACATTTGCGATTTATGTAAAAAGCAGTTTATTGAAAAATCTGTACTTGTAAGACATCTACGCAGTCACACCGGAGAAAAACCATTTTCTTGTAATATTTGTAAGAAACAGTTTACCCAGAAGACTCATCTTATTGGCCATCAACGTACGCATACTGGAGAAAAACCGTTTTCTTGTGATATTTGTGAAAAGAAGTTTAGTCAGAAGTCTGGTCTTACTAAACATCAACGGATTCACATTGAAAAGAAAATTATTTATTTTTCTTGTAATATTTGCAACAAGCAGTTTAGTCGGAAGTCTTTTCTTAGTAGACACCAGCAGATTCACACTGGATAAAAATATTATCTTTTATATATTTGTAAAAAGCAGTTTGTTCAGAAGACTTATCATCCATCAACGCATTTTTTGTTTTTTTTGTAACCGTGTTTCAAAAGTTACAGGGGGACGCCCTCTGTGTTAGAACAAACGGATGGACTGACACAGTTATATATTATAAGGGTTCCTAGTTCGTTACGAAACCCTAAGAAAATGGGTGTACTATACTACTACAAAACAGTAACCTGGTCTCAATAGTTCTGGCCCCCAACTTCGGAATATTTTGAAATATTTGATTACTCTTTCGAACAAAATGCTGGTGCCTCTGTCTGTTCTCTAACAATCTAAATGGTTGAAGGACCAATAAGAAACAATATTACGGTGGTACAGTCAGCATCAGACGTAGATTAGCAATTCAGATGACCAAATAATTTGTAAGACGACGCACTGAAACCATTTTCGAACCCTCTATAACTCAATACCTATTTTAACCTACACACTTGTAATTTTGTATGTCTATTAAGGCCAAACAAACTGGCCACAATTCCAAATTTTATAAAAGTAGATCAAATAGTTCCCGAGATTGACCTCTGAATATCGGCATTTTTAACATGACTCACTCATCAAAAACCTAAACCATTTCCAGTTGACACAGAAACTTGAAATTTAGTATGGAGTTAGATAACTGGGAATGTATAAAGGAAACATAATTGTTTGTTACGATCTGACTAATGTTTTCGCTAAGATAGCGCACAGAACTCCTCAACGGTAAATAGTTCACACCTCGTGATAAAGTTATTGTACAAAATAGAAGATCATCGGCAATTTCTGAGTTATATTGATTATTAGGGCAGACTAAACTTCGTCTGATAATAGGTAATCTTCTATATTTTACAGTAAAAAAAAACGAAGAATTAATAAAATTATACTATTATTTTTAACGATGAAAAATCTGAAATAATTTGTATTGATAGAAGGTAGTATATGGATTCCGGGAAAAATAAACCGAAGTTCTAAACATGGTTTTTGAAAAAAATAAAACTGATTTTTTAAAATAACGTAAAATAAGTCTTGACCGGTTTATTAAAAATGACAAATTTCTATTTTATTTACTATTCTTCTTATCTATTTTATTTAAAATGCATTTTATATAACTTATCTTATTTGTATTCTCTAGAAACCAGTCAGGTGCAGTAATGAAATAATTAAGATTTCATAAGAGAAAGCGGAAAAAGCTACTTGAATTTGCCCCGCCCATGGCGATGGAATGCACATTGTCAAATTAACTTTATTTTTTCAACGATAAAGATAGCAGTTTAATTACTTCCTTGTTGCACTTTTTATGTGACTAAAGAAAATGTTAACTTTTTCATAGAATGCCCATTTATGTTAGGTAAATCGATATTAAACATTGGTTTCTTTCTTTTTTTTGCAGAAAATATTAAAGGTACTCCACAAACACGACCTCAGTCCAGCCGTGAACCTTATAACCAATCTGTACTGACTGCTGCTGGAAAAAAACAATTTTCTTGTGATATTTGTGAAAAGCAGTTTAGTCGAAAGTTTTACTTTATTAAACACCAAGATATTCATAAGTCACAACTTACTAATCGTCGGCATACCTATATTCAAAAACGTGAATACTTTTGCGATTTTTGTAAAAAGGAATTTGTTGACAGACATAAACTTTTAAGACATCTACGCACTCACACTGGGGAAAAACCATTTTCTTGTGATATCTGCAAAAGACAGTTTGCTCAGAAGCCTCATCTTATTGACCATCAACATACTCACACTGGAAAAAAACAATTTTCTTGTGATATTTGTGAAAAGCAGTTTAGTCGAAAGTTTTACCTTATTAAACACCAAGATATTCATAAGTCACAACTTACTGATCGTCGGCATACTCATACTAAAAAACGTGAATACTTCTGCGATTTTTGTAAAAAGCAATTTGTTGACAGATATAAACTTGTAAGACATCTACGCACTCACACCGGGGAAAAACCATTTTCTTGTGATATCTGCAAAAGACAGTTTGCTCAGAAGCCTCATCTTATTGACCATCAACACACTCACACAGGAGAAAAACCGTTTTCTTGTGATATTTGTCAAAAGTCCTTTAGTCGGAAAACTCATCTAATTTACCACCAACGCACTCACACTGGAAAAAAACAATTTTCCTGTGTTTTTTGTGACAAGCAGTTTAGTCGGAAGGCTTACTTTATTGCACACCAACAAATTCATAAGTCACAATCTACTAATCATCAGCATACTTATATAGAAAAACGTAAATACACTTGCGATTTATGTAAAAAGCAGTTTATTGAAAAATCTGAACTTGTCAGGCATCTACGCACTCACACTGGAGAAAAACCATTTTGTTGTGATATTTGTAAGAAACATTTTACTCAGAAGACTCATCTTATTGGCCATCAGCGCACTCACTCTGGAGAAAAACCTTTCTCTTGTGATATTTGTAATAAGCAGTTTGTTGATAAGCGTTATCTTATTATCCATCTACGCACTCACACTGGTGAAAAACCATTCTCTTGTAATATTTGTATGAGACAGTTTGCTCAGAAGACTTATCTTATTGTCCATCAACGAACTCACTCTGGAGAAAAACCATTTGCTTGTAATATTTGTAAAAAACAGTTTGTTGATAAACGTTATCTTATTATTCATCAACGCACTCATACTAGGGAACAGCTTTTCTCTTGTAATATTTGTGAAAAGCAATATCTTCATAAGTCTTGTCTTATCATACACCAACGCACTCACACTGGAGAAAAACCTTTTTCTTGTGATATTTGTAAAAAGCAGTTCAGTCAAAAATCAAGTCTCATTACACATCAACAAACTCACAGTGGAGATAAACCATTTTCTTGTAATATTTGTAAAAAGCAGTTTAGTCGAAAGTGTAACCTTTCTAGACACCAACTGCTTCACACTGGCAATTAAAAAAATATCTTGTGATATATTTCTAAAACGCAGTTGGCTCAATGCACTATTTAAGTACTGGAGAAAAGATAGTGCCTGTATAGTGGTTGCTACACCAGTGTTATAGACTCGGCTGCTTATAGCCCGAGATCGCTTGATCTTGACCTTGCAGATTCTGACCAAAGAACGAAACTTGGTACAGGTATTCTATGGATATAAATAAGTCGATTTAAACCGGTTACCACCGTTACCACCTGCAGGGGAAGGGAGAGGGGAGTCCCGATGTTTTGATCCACCGCGCTTCAAACTAAAAAATATATCTGAAACAATGATACTACTAGTTTAAATGCATCGAAACTTCGGTACCCTCCCCTCTCCACCCCAGCAGGTGGTACCGGTGGTAACTGGTCTAAATCGGTTTACTTCAATCCATAGAACACCTGTGCCAAGTTTCACTCTTTGGTCATAATCTGCAAGGTTACAAAAATAGTTAATACAAGATTTCAAGCGATCTGCTACTATTAATTCCAAAGGCGGCTGCATTATAGACTGGCGTTGCTCTGCATAGGCGCCGCTTTTTGATATTCTGCGTGTGAGTGAACGGATTAATGTTTTCCGAATATTTTATTATTCATACACTCAGCCCCTAAAGGTAAATAGCGCATTTTCCTTGACACACTTTATCTAGGTTTAACTTCAGCCCATATATTATTTGTAACCCCACCCCAGCGATCGAAAATTTAAGTATCTAGCTAGCTCATAGCGTCTGTGTTGCAGTCGGGTACGGAATCTCCAAACCCATCATTTACATTAAAGTAACTCTGCTCTAGGGTTTGTAGAACGTGTCATCTCCGAAGGCGGCTGATATACAGAGTAGCGTCTGTCTACCACCATTGGAATCACGTTTCGAGGCTTAGATTCGAAAGTTTATAAGTTTTATTTTTTAATTTATTTGCTAGCAACAAGGCGAAATTGTTTCACTTCCAATTTTATATCCTTGAATGTATGAATGAATTTCTGAGCAACTTTGAGAAAAATATATTCTCTTTAAAAACTTTTACCTATGTGTCACAATAGTAGTATCTACTTTGTTTTTGTTTATTAAAACAAAAGTACCGTAAATTAAGTTTTTTTTCTTCAATGTTCTTAAAGTGTAAAGACAACAGTTAATATGTTTCTTTATTCAAACTTTTTAAATTAACATGTTTTACGAAAAGGTTCTCTCTGATGGAATGCCCCTGAACGCATTTATGTTAGTTCGTCTATAATAATCGTTAAACTTTGGTTTCCTTTTTTTGCAGAAAATAATAAAAGCTCTTCTCATTCACGGCCTAAGTCCAGCTGTCAGCCTCATAACCAACATGTACTGACTGCTTCTGCTTTCAATCGACACGAACAAGTCCACATTGATTCTAAATCCAATGATGTGCTCAGCAATAATAGGATATACTCTTGTGATGCTTGCAAGAAAGAGTTTGAAATTGATGACAGCTTAATGGAGCATTTTAAACCGCATGTGAGGTGCGGTTCTTGTAAAAATTACATTAATAGGAAGTGTCTGCCTACAAGACAACAACACACGCACACTATAGGGAAAATATTATCCTGTGATATTTGTAAAAAGCAGTTTACTAAAAAAAAGTGTCTTATTACACATCAGCGCACTCACACTGGAGAAAAACCATTCTCTTGTGATATTTGTAAAAAACGGTTTAGTCACACGTCTTGTCTTAGTAGACACCAACATATTCACACTGGAAAAAATATATATTCTTGTGATATTTGTAAGAGACAATTCATTCGTAAGTCTTCTCTTACCATTCATCTGCGCACTCACACTGGAGAAAAACCATTTTCTTGCGATTTTTGTAAAAAACTGTTTATTCAGAAGTCAAGTCTTATTACACATGTACAGATTCACACTGAAAAAAAACCATTCTCTTGTGATATTTGCAAAAAGCAATTTAGTTATAAGTCCTATCTTATCATCCATCAACGCACTCATACTGGAGAGAAACCATTTTCTTGTGAATTTTGTAACAAGCAGTTTACTATGAAGTCTTGTCTTAGTATACACCAACGGATTCACACAGGAATAAAACCATTTTCTTGTGACGTTTGCAAGAAACAGTTTAATCAGAAGACTCATCTTATCAACCATCAAATCACTCACACTGGAGAAAAACAATTTTCTTGTGATATTTGTGGAAAGCGGTTTATTGAGAAGCGTTATCTAATTAACCATCACCGCACTCACACTGGAGAAAAACCGTTTTCTTGTGATATTTGTGGAAAGCAGTTTATTTATAAACGTTATCTTGTCATCCATCAACGTAATCACACTAGAGAAAAACAATTTTCTTGTGATATTTGTGGAAAGCAGTTTAGTCAGAAATCTACCCTTATTACACATCAACTTATTCACACTGGGATAAAAGCATTTTCTTGTGATATTTGTCAAAAACAATTTGCTCGTAAGTATTACCTTATGATCCATCTACGCTCTCACACTGGAGAAAAACCATTTTCTTGTAATATTTGTAAAAAGCAGTTCGCTCAGAAGTCTTTCCTTAATACACACCAACAGATTCACATTGGAAAAAAAAGTTTCTCTTGTTATATTTGTAAAAAGCAATTTCTTCATAAGACTTATCTTGTCATTCATCAACGTACTCACACTAGAGAAACACCATTTTCGTGTGATATATGTAAAAAGGAGTTTAGTCGGAAGTCCTGTCTTCGTATACACCAACAGATTCACACCGGAGAAAAACCATTTTCCTGTGATATTTGTAAGAGACAGTTTCATCAAAAGGCTCATCTTATTGACCATCAAATCACCCACACTGGAGAAAAAGCATTTTCTTGTGCTATTTGTGAAAAGCAGTTCAGTCGAAAGTCAAATCTTAATGCACACCACCAACATATTCATAAGTCTCAACTTACTAATAGTCAGCATACTCGTACGAGAAAACATAAATATTCTTGTGATTTATGTGAAAAGCAGTTTTTTGACAAATCTAGCCTTATAAGACATCTACGTACTCACACTGGAGAAAAACCATTTTCTTGTGATATCTGTAAGAGACAGTTTAAGCAGAAGCCTCATCTTACATACCATCAACGCACTCACACTGGAGAAAAACCGTTCTCCTGTGATGTTTGTAAAAAGCAGTTTAGCCAGAAATCTACCCTTATTACACATCTACTCATTCATACTGGAAAAAAATCATTTTCTTGTGATATTTGTCAAAAGCGGTTTAGTCGTAAGTCTTGCCTTAGTAGACACCTAGAGATTCACACCGAAAATAAAACATTTTCTTGTAATCTTTGTAAGAAAAAGTTTGCTGAGGAGACTAATCTTATTGACCACCAGTGTAATTACACTGCTAAAAAAACGTTCTCTTGTAATTTTTGTAAAAAGCAATGTATTAATAAATCTCATCTTATCAACCATCAACGTACTCACACTGGAGAAAAACCATATTCTTGTGAAATTTGTAAAATGCAGTTTAGTCAGAAATCAAGTCTTACTACTCATCAACAGGTTCATACGGGAGAAAAACCATTTTCTTGTGATATTTGTACAAAGCGGTTTGGTCAGAAGTCTGGTCTTATCAGACACCAACATATTCACGCTGGAATTAAACCATTTTCTTGTGAAATTTGTAAGAAACAGTTTGTTCAGAAGATTCATCTTACTGAACATCAACGCACTCACACTGGAGAAAAGCCATTCTCTTGTGACATTTGTAAAAAGCAATTTACTCAGAAGTCTAGTCTTATTACTCATCAAAAGATTCACATTGAAATACAAAACATTTTCTCGCAATATTTGTAAAAAGCAATTTACTCAGGATTCAACTTTTTTTCTTATGATGTATTTGAAAAAGCCAGTTTTCTTATAAATCGAATCACTCTTATACGACGGGCGGTCCATTAATTTTTAGTGAAATAGAAAATAAAAGAAATATGACAAATGTTTATTTAAAAATGTAATTGGCAGTTGAGTTGTGGTGAGGGTTTTCACAAACACTTCCAATGAAAAAGAAATAGTTTTACTTCCTCTTCATTTCTTTCTTGAGGATTGACAGGCGGGTGAGACAAGCATCTCTCCAAGCCCGACGTTCAGGCAGTTTGTCCAAAGGAACCATTTCATTCAGCTGCTGGCAGATGTCCTCCGCGTTGGGGCTCTTAGCCATGTGCGGAGTCTCCCCCATTTCGTTCCCCACCCTGTGGATTGTCTCGCCGTATCTGTAAATCCAGTTTAACCTTACTTACTCGTCAGTTTAACACTTGACCAAAAATGTAGGTATAAGACCACTTTTCGACCTTATGAATAGTGTTCGAAAGTGGGCAAATACATTTTTGGGCGATACCTAGCAATATTTCATACAAAACAAGTTTTAAGTTGGAATAGGTTAGGTCATAGTTTTGTAAACATTTGTATGTCGAGATCAATCGATCTTTCCTAACAATCATAGAGCCATCAATATTCAGTCACAAACTGCCGACTTATCAGTGAAGTGTCGTATCAAATAACCACATCGATCTTAAATTAGCTACTGAATCAATGGCTGACTACGAAGGCCTGCACAGACGGGGGACAAAAGTAAAGTATTGCACACGCGAATAAAGAGCACAGGGACTTGTTACTGTTACTTACGGACACGCAATGACAAGCTTCCCGAAGACTTCCCTTTCTCGCATAGTTAATTTACTTTTTAAATAAATTAGAAATAAATAGAAATTTACTTCTGTCCCTCGGGGCAAAAGACTTGTCAAAAGTCGCCTTCTACGCGTACTAACCACTCCTACTAAGATTGAAATCCCTCCCCTATTGTTAGATAATTTACCTTTCAATGTAGCTCTTCATGCCTTCAGCGTTCAAATGGGCGGTCTCCAAAGAACCGAGGAACGCATACCGCATTCCCAGACCCTCGGACATGACCTTGTCGATATCCCTCACATCAACAATGCCATCGGAGACTAGGCGCCACACTTCATTCAGGATGGCGTATCTAAACACAAACATTTTGGGAATTTGACATTCTGGAACGAATTCAAAAAAGTATTTACCTAAACTATAAAAAGACTAAAAATCATCTATGATCCGTACTAATATTCCCTGGGACTAACAGAAAACGGGTTGGTCCATTCTGTATAGGTTAGGTACACAACCGCAACTAAAAATGAAACTAAGGTACAGAGTGAACAAAAAATCCAGTAGTATGGCATTTGTGGGGGCACACTGAAATCGGATCTTCGAGTGCAGTACTGTTTAGGACTTCCTGGGTCCGGTTCCAACCATGGTTCGGTTCGCTGCAACCAATCACAAAGCGCGGATTTCAAAGGGGCAGGGCGGGCCGGCGTGTGATTGGTTGCAGTGTACCGAACCGGGGCTGGAACCGGACTCGTGTAAACCGAGGCCCTTAAATCTTTATGGAATGAGGTAGTCACGGTTGAGTAGATATCTACTTACAGTACAGACATAAGCACACAACACAATATAGCTACCGAAGTCGAACACATCACTATATTGAAAAATATACTGTAAATTAATAAAACATGTAAATAAGTATAATATGATAAATGCACTGTTAATGTAAATTGCTTATTTAGCTTAGTATGTAAGTACTTACTGTAATATCTACCTGTGTATGTGTTTGAATAAATATAAATAAGAAAAGAAATAAATTTTATTTGCCTAAATAGAACGTTCACTAACTTAGTTATATAACATAGGTCATATGTACCTAGTGTATTTTTACATTACACTTTCATATACCTAGTTACCTGTGATAGTAAAATAACGACTTACCTAACCGTGTGTTGCAGGAAACATCCTTAACATTAACGCTTCCTTTTGTCTCTTTTAATCTATACCTAGGCTATGGCGTAGAAAAGAGATTACATTTATTTTAATGAAAAAAACTAAGGACGTTTCGTGCAATGGATGGTTATGAATAGGTACATCATTCAATCAAATCGGTGCCTTATCTAGAACATTACATAAGCACAGATTACCGAATCATAAGTAGTACCTATAAAGTACCTACTAAACTTAGAAAACTGCTGAAATTGTATAATCTGTGTTATGGAGTTCACAATGAAAAGAATAATTTAATTCTGCAATATGGTGAGGGTTTTTATATTAGTCGTCAGGGTCATAATTTTCAGCAAAATTACTCACTGTATGCGGTTAAGAACAAATCCGTCTATTTCCCTGGAAAGAGAGACTGGCTCCTGTCCGATCTCTAACAAGATTTCCCTCGTCTTCTTGGCCACTTCGGGTTTGGTCCACGGAGCAGGAACCACCTCTACGAGCGGCACGTAGTATGGCGGATTGACCGGGTGAGACACGACAACCTAGAGGGAAAAATAAATTACCTAATCTTAAACTATTAAGTAAGGATTTTGAAATTCACCCTAGGGCACTAGTAGTCCGAATTTAAAAAAAATATTATTTACTACTAAACCCGCATTTGACGTCGATCTCGCCTGATGGTAAGCGACGATAAGGTCGTGTGTACAGTGAGTAGTTCGCGTAGGTATAACATGATCATATTTGAAAAGGCACTACTATTTCGATGTCTATATATAGGTAATAAATCGTGTAATCGTCACTCACCTGTGACCTGTGTTTCAAGTTTTCAGTGAACAGCGAAGGCAATATGCAGCTGGTAGAGCTAGACAGGATAGTTTTGTCGTCCACAACTTTATCCAGGTCTTGGAATACCTTCTTCTTCAGGTCTAAAATCTCTGGAACGCATTCTTGTACGAAAACTGTGTTTTTTACTGCGGTTGCCAAATCAGTAGAACCTGAAACAGTGAAAAACTTTGTTATCATGTGTAGATCTGTCTTTATTATCTCTGACACCGAGTCCAGTGTACAATATAGTACAATTAACTATCAACTGGAGTTATTCCCATTAGATCATGCGCTCACCCTAGTGACCGCATGACCTATCATGCGCTCACTAGGTCATGCGTGAATTTTTTCACACTATGTCGCATGACCTATTGAGATTAAATATTTTCTCACGATGTGATGCATGACCAGGTGAATTTATTTATTTTGTCAAAATTTTCTCACTATGTCATGGCACGCTACTGCCTTCCCCAGGGTTGCCATCCAATCAAATATTAATCTCACTGGATCATACAAGGGTCATGCATGACGTAGTGTGAAAAAAATCACTCATGACCTAGTGAGCGCATGTCCTAATGGGAGTACCTACTACAATCAACTCAGTATTTGATATAATAAGTACATACTTATTATATCAATTACAGTACATTTTGGTCAGAGGCCTACATAGGCCTCTGACCAAAATGAAGGGGTGTTATAAGTTTGACGCGTATGTTTGATTTTCTGTAGCATCATACACAACAACGGAACGGATAATCCGATTTGGACGCGATTTTTTTTTATTTCTCCAACATTCGATAGCAGTTGAAATCTCTGGAACGGAAATAGTTGGAGGTTCCAGTTTAAGCTCAATGGTGCCATTCCCACATGAAGAACCTTTAAGACTTGTGATGACCAGGAAAAAGTACCTAAGGGAATCTACGCAACGGTAAAAAGTAGTTCAAAAAATAATAATTAATTATTATTATTTTAGTTATTCTCTAGTGCAGTAACACCGTGAGAAAATGAATAGATGCCGAACCCGGCACTGGATAAGACTGAACAACTTTTTGTACATTGTTGTAGTAGGCAGTGATAGTGATAAAAAAGACATAAACTTGGTGTTTTCTTAGACCTATAAACAAACACGAGTGTTACGTAACTTTCATCTCTGTTATCGGTATCGCGCACTGCAATTAAAATTAACAAAATTAGTTTGTTAACAAGGTCAAGTTAGTCATTTATTACGTATTGGCTTAACTGTATGGCATAGTTACCACTTATTTAAGTACAAATATACTTAGGTATAAGTACCTACTTATAAATGGGAAAGTTTAATTTAAGACATATTTTATGCTTAAATACCTACCTATACCTACTCGTATAAATGCATAAGTTTAATTTCATTCATGACATTACGAAATAAAAAAAACTATGAAATAGATATTTGTCAACGATCTGCATAATTATATAGGTAATGGATAAATATAAAATTTTAATAATAAAATTTTATTTTTTTTAATTCTTAAATTAATTTTTTTTATAAATTCTAAAAAACCTAGACATTAGGAATTTATTCTATAAGTAAATAATTTTTTTATAAGATATAATCTAAGATTTTTTTAATGTTTAATGTGATTTTTACCAAATTTGTCTACTTATGGAGTTAATTTTTATTAAAAATTTAGAACAAATTTATTATAAAATATTGATATAGGGTGAAGAGAATATTGGAGAGCCAGTATGTAGGACCTACTCAATACACCAATCGATCAGCTATTTGGTAAGGTTTGAGTGCCGAATGTTGAAGGTGGGTACTACCATTGTATGCAATATAAGCTAGCAAGCAAGTGATCATTATATGCGCGCTCTATCAGGTGAATTAAAAATTATATCTTTACATACATCGATATTGTTCGTACCTACCACTTAAACTCATTATTACACTCTAGACTTGGGTTATCCCCCAATTAACTACTTAGATAAAATGTCAATTCACATTGGGAGACGGTGACAGTCAAACATGGTAAAACCGATCATAAAATCCTCGTTGATCAGTCAAACCAACCTTTAATGCACTGATACTGCTGATCGGCGTTGAGATGTCCTCGTAGAAGACCGTCCTTCTCCAAGGTCTTCAGCTGCAGTTTGATGTCAGCTAAGGCATCCGTGACCTGCTGCGGGATGATGTCAAAAATCGTCACCTGGTAGCCCACTGACGCGAAGAGCATCGCCCATGATCTCCCGATCAGGCCACTGGAACATTTTAAATAAAAAATAAGTAAGTATTTAGAAACTTGGAAGGTAAAGCTTGACCAGAAATATAAAAACCACAGAAATCGGACTAGTAGCGCCCTCACCAATTTCGAAATATTTGTTAAAATCTCTGTTCATATTGCGGAATTAATGAAACTTTTTTTCGTTGTTATCTCCTTAACACAGGTTATAAAAGTACCAATTATACCAGGGTTTTTATTTTGCTGGTTAGGGTGTAAGTACTTAAAATATGTCGCATAATATTAAGTATCTTTAATTTTATATAGAATTATCGAATACCAGGGGGTCTCCCTATCTACGGCCATGATTCCAACCACACGATTTACCTATACCTACCCACCATGAGGTTGTCGGACATAAACTTTAGGTAAGGTACTTACCTACTATTTTTAGCACTACACTATGCAAGGAGAAGTCTACTATGGTCTGGTGACGTTACGAGTAAACTCCGCAAAAACCTAATCGGATTGGTATATAAAAGCAAGTACTAACTACAAGTAACTCATCTACTAAACCGAATAAATGAGCTCTATGTTTTCTAAAATTGTTCTTATGTAAGTTCATGATCAATTATGTTACAATTAAGTGTTTCTTATGTTTTAGAGATTAACAAATACCATGAATAAACCTCGTTGTTTATGGAAGACAGGCAACGTCTTGTTTATTACGAATTTATGAGTTTTGATATCTGTTATCAACAGCCGTAATTAACCTCTTGGGGCACTATGATACGAGTAGCACTGTCTAAACATTTGCCATAGAAAGAAATAGGAATTAATTATTACATAATTGTATCTTAGTTGGTTTCCTCACGATGTTTTCCTTCACCGTTAGAGCAGTCGGTAAATGTACGTAAGTCTTCGAAAAAATCCGAAACACTTATTGGTACATGGCATTGCATGGTTTCGAACCCGGACCTCCCGCACGGGAGTCCGGCGTCCTAGCCACTAGACCACTGCATGTCTGAGGAAATTAAAAGTTTCCGAAGGCGTGTGAAATCCACCAATCAGGGGGCAGTCTGGGCCCGCTCGGTGGATCATGGCCCGTACCACCCTTGTGCAAGGGGAGGCCTGTGCCCCAACAGTGGGGCAATTAATAGGCTGATGATGATCTTAGTTGGTACATATAAACATTCTTGAAATAATTCACTAACAAATGATAATGTATCATTGAATAGTGTGAAACACCGTTTGTTGCCCGTGACACAACCCGGTCATTCGATTTTTTAGCTTCAGAAGTGTATGGTCGTTTCTTCAGGGTGTACCTAACAAAACCTCCCTAAACTACTTTCTCTATGGGGCAACCTAAAAATCGCAAACAAAATTCAGCTGTTTCATACGTTTCGGTCGTATAGGCATTGTAAACTTTATTTTTCTTTAGTATGGAACAGCTGATTTTTTTTCGCGATTTCAGAGTTGGCATAGATCAGATAAGAAACTACATAATATGAGCGTGATTTAGAAAAGTTGTAGAACAAAGTTGTTGCTTTTAACATAAAAAAACCGTTTCCGGCTTTTACATGAATTTCTTATTATAACCTGTATAATTATTAGGAATTTGTAACCACTCTTTGAATTTAAATTGGTAATTATTTCTCTCTGCTCTTACTTTTAAAACCTACGTAAGTAGAAGACTTTAATTGATAGTTAATATAGTAGAAATAGTAGCTACTATCATTATTCATTACTCACGCCATTACATACAGTATACAGCCTAGAAGTTTTATATAAGTGTAGTTTACCTACCTCGTGATATATTCTTCCATCGATAGCACATAAAAATATTTTGCATGATGTAAGAAATAAATTATTGTAATGTGAGCCCAAAATTCAAACTCACAGCCATAATTGCTACATGTAAGTAAGTATATCAAGTTTGTTCTCACTAGTTTACCTACAACAACTCTTTACGTATATCTACTTAGAGAGCGTTCCTTAACCAGTCGAAATAATTCACGTTGACAACTGTACATGTTCCATTACCGCGTTAACAGCTGAAAATTTTTCATACCTTTACTCAAAATGAGCAATGGAACGTGTACAGCTGTTAACGTGAATTATTTCATCTGGTTTTGGACGCACTCTTACAAGGATGGAGAGCAGCATTAATGTATAAATGTACGTAAGTACCTAACATAATTAAACAAGTTTTGATATGGTTAGAAAGCAAAAAATATTACTGGTTTGGAACTTGTTGCGATGACTTTATACTTTATACCTATTAATTATAGTTATTAATTTATAAACTACATAAATGAATAAGTACAGTAAGTATTTATATCAAATTTATATGAGAAAAACAAGTCCCCTTCTCTATTTTTCGAAAACAGATTTCACTTTTACAAGAATTATTTTATAAAAAAGTAATAAATAAAAATAATTTCAGTAATTGAACTTACCTCCCGACTATGCCTACTCTCTCTGTCTTGAATGTAGGCGCCATATCGTGTGCGGTGCGTGTTTTCGTGGCGGCACTGTCCTTCTGAATGACAGCCTCTTACCACTCGTAGAATTCACTCACAGACTATTTGCTTCATGCACAGACTCAACTACTCTATTATACTCCGACCAATGTGAATTGGCATTGCATTTGCAAGTACAATACCTATAAGATTAATATTCCGTAATACATGCGTACTTACCTAATTTCAAAATGATCTTGACGACTGGTAGAAGCAGGACGGTGGTTGGATGATGGACTGTAGACTCTCTGATATTTTTTTTTTATTAAAACGGAAAAATATAGGTATTCATACAGTCTCTGCCATCTTAAACGTGTCGCACTATAAACTGGTTATCGGTTTCAATATGTGACACACTTTAGATCTTGTCTTGGGTTATAGGAAAACGATGATAATGATAACTGATATAAGGTTGAGTATTGTGTTCCCTGATCTAATGAAGAGCAGACTTATAAAGTAGACCGCAGAATTCAAACAATACTTTCATTGGCAATGTCGACGAAAGAGGTTTGCATTTTTCATTGACAAACACTGTTGGGGCACAGGCCTCCTTGGGTCTCAGTCCACCGTGTCTTACTAGGCTGTGCTTATTGGTGGATTTTATATGCCTTCGATTCGAAAACTTTGTAAACTGCATTCACAGGTTTTGAAAAAATGGTAGTTCTCACATTTTCTTTTTATGGTGGCAATCAATCCTGTTTCTTATAAGGATGAAAAGACTCAAGACCAACTGAGGTTAGAGTACTAGAAAAATCAGAAATAGCAAAACACTTTTCTCATACTTTTTCCCTACAAAATGTTTATTGTGAAAAAATAAAATTACTAATTTTTATGTAGAATTATTTAATTTGAAAACTTGCTTGTCCAACCCTCCATCCATTGTATGCTCTGCTCTGCCCCCAGCCTACTAGCCTGAAATTATGTTACAGTCAGACTATTGGCGCTATTGTATGAAGCTTGGTTTTCGAGACTCATTGTCAAAATTTTCATTTCGTGACTGTTAAACTGAATTGTACGGGATAAGCCCTCTGTTTCTCATAAAGTCATAATGTTTTTCTTCAACGTTAGAGTAGTCGGTATGAGTACGTAGAATTGATAAAATATCTAGCGGTAGCTTTGGAAATCGAGAGAGTGTATTCATGATGAATAAGTAGATATATTCAATATTTACCTACATATTATACTTATATCTTACGGTATTCATTTAGTACTAACTAACTGGTAATAAAATAAAATAAAGGACTCCTTTGTCATTTATATATTTAATAAAAGGCAACATTGTTTATTTTATGTAGAAATCCTTATCATGTCACTACAATGTTATATTAATTTGTACTCTTGCGTCTTTTCGTGAGAACTATTAAGTAGGTATGTTTAACAAAAATGGTTTCCACTTATTGCCATTATTTTATCAACTGTACGAGTACTGTTTCAATGATTTAATATACTTACCTATGTATATTTCCCATTATCTGTACTCTATCTATTTATAATACAGTATGCGTGATCTAACTCTTTATACTTTAATTATGCAAATACATAAAATCGTTATCATCTGTAGATACACACTCAAGATAAACGTTGTATATGTAAGTGGAAACAACGCGCAACGTCATAATAAATCAACATAGGTACACACTTACATTTAAAATATAAACATAGGTAATAATACCTAGTTACTTGTTATTGTACTTACATACCTACTCTTAGATAGGTCCTTGAAGGTTAACTACATAGAACCTATCATTGTTTTTCCTTGAATATGATGTCTACTTCAAAAGATGGTGAAAACTTCAAAACAAATCAACATTACACCAATATTACTAAAATAAGTATAGGAAAATTTTGTTAGGTAAAATTGTGTGAGTGATTAATCTCAACTTTGTACTGTATTTAACAACTCAGTGATTTTCAAAAGTTTATTATTTCATTTTCTGAAAACGATGTTACAATTTAACAGTCTTACAAGCATATGAAGTTGTTTCAAATTCTGGAGGTTACTTAGTTTATGAAATAAGTTGGTAAGTACCTGCTATACTTATACTTAGATGTCTGTGGTAAGTACTTTATTTTAATAGTATAACATGATTTTCCAGTATTTTGGTGCGAAATAATTGGACCGTAGTTTTTATTTGCTTAGGTGTTATTCTTCAGGGAACTTTAATACCTTCATGTTTCCAACAAATATACAGCCTAGAAGGGTCAGTATTCAAGCACCAAGACTTGTTCCAATAGACATTTCATGGAAAGTAATTTTGTTTTCAAATGACTGTAGTAAGTAAGTACCTAAGTATTTGAATTAAAATGTCTCTTCAGTCTTGGCTATACTATATTGTTGTTAAAATGTTATCCATATACTTAAGTTAAAAATGCAAGGGTTTATTGGCAAGTGGTTCCGGCGATTACTTCGGAGGTGTTGACGGTAAATATTCTGTGGTTGACTTCATTGGCGTCAAGTCCCTTGTAGATGAACCGAGGCAGCTTGTCGGTTAGCAGCCATAATAAACCTTCGTTGTCCACCTGGAATTATAAGAACAAAACTCTAAATAATAAGTAAGTACCTACCTATTTTATCATTACATACTACTTGTAAAACAAAGTCCCTTGCTCCCGGTGCGTTCGGCTGAATTGATTTTGTTCTGGTTTTCACTTCAGTATAGATTGATTTACTGATGATGGTCTTTTTTAGCAATCCGTGGTGCGGCATTGATGCATAAATTTTATATTCCCTACCTACGTACTTTTACATTTAAAAATATGTTTTACCCAAAGATTTTGAAATTCACCCCTCTGTAGATTGCTCGCTAGAGAAGTTTTATAAGGAAACCGCGTCTGCCAGTCGCGCATGCGAGTTGAGCATTTTCCCATAGTTTATTATATTTTATTTATTTATTAGTCGGGCACTGAAATGTCAAATGTATGAAAACATATGACCTATGGGTCAATTCCGTGGCTCGCTGTCATTGCTCACGTCATTGTTCTAGAGGAGAGGGCGCTAGGAATCCCATTTCTGTGGTTTTACTTGTCTAAAATGCTCTACCTGTCTTTTAAAATTCATAGTTGCTGATAGTGGCTTTGATTCCGAGGTGGCCTATATAAAGTGGTAAATGCTCACTCGTACACTAGATTGTGTAGGTACGAGTGAGCGGTCAACGTTTGTCGCCCACCCCGAAAATCGATGCCTACAATTATACATATTTATTTGCCTATATATAGTTTTTAAATCTTAGTACATACCTAGTCCATCTCATAGGAGGTAGTCATAATATTAAAGTTTTTTTAGAGGAAATCTGGAATTAATCGTGTGAACTCTATATATTTTTAGAATACAGACTCTAACTACGGTAATTTTGCCTACCTGATAGAGTAACAAAATTAATAATATGTAAAACGTACCTTCAAGTCGTTAGGGAACTCGTAGAGCGATAGATCGCTAAAGAGCAGAGGGTTATTCTCCACCGTGTAGGGCTTGTTGGTATTCCAACAGCCGACGCCGTCCCGGTTCACCTGTGGAGATTGATGCTTGAGAAAGGGATATAATATTCAATACAAAAAAAATATACAATTCTAGGACTGAACTTTTAAACAACTTCTGTATCCCTTTATGTGTCACATGTCGAGTTTGTGCCTTTACAGCTAGCTTAGTAATGAATGTTATTTTGTATCGAAACTTTGTAGGGGTTGTAGTGGTTTTGTAAGGGCGGGCGTTCGTTCCTTCATGGTAGTTTTACCGACTAGTCTAAAAGGATAGGAAATCGTCGTGGAATAACCAGAGTTTGAAATTAGGTAGAGAATAAATTATGACTAAAATTGTGGGATTTTATTGTAATTTGGTGGCTTTGCTGAAGACAGCTACTGTATATTTTTCTTTGTTTGTTGTCTCCATACCTGAGTGTAGAATAGGACATTGGTCTTGGGATCGAAGTAACTGGCCGATGACTGTGTATTCTCGCCTCTGTCGCCCAACAGCTGATAAAAAAGAAAAATGTTACGTTTTTTTTAAAAAGATTGTATACCCAATTCATTCTCCTAATAAATACAACCTACCATTCTTGTAGACAAGGATAGACATATACAAACCTACATTGGTATAATTCAATGTTTTATAGGTACATAATTAATAGCATTACCTATACCTATAGGTACCTACTGTTATACCTACTGTTAAAGTTGTTCTAGTTATATGAATTATTATTCAACTAGACTGCATTTCAATATAGAATAAATTCCCATGATATTCAATCAAGGTTACCTATTTATGTATGCAAAATGTAAGCTTTAGCATTCAAACCTTGAAGTCGTGGAACGCTTCGTGCTTGTCGATGTGCGTATAGTTGCGCAGGAGTTCGGTGGAGACGCAGAACTCTTTGGTACTTGAGAAGGCGTGGAAGAACATCGTTCGGTAGCTGTAAAAAATTATTTGTTGCAAAGTTACTAAACATTGCCAAACGAGCAGTGGCAGAACAGAATACCTACGATTTTAATTAGTAGAATCACCTTCAGATTCAATCAGTCACCTTAGCTACTAACATTATTAAAACCCCAAACTTGTTTAGTCGTTCAACCGAAGTAATACGAGAGCAGCCAAAATCAATATTAAAAATCTAGTAGTTGTGTTTCTCCACTGTATCTCATTTCAATTAAACTAGTTAGATTCAGTGTCTACTTTAGCAACACCTTCGACATTATAAAAGGCAATTAATTAACTCATTGAAGCGGTTCTTTGACCGTCGAATTTTGACCTCGGGTGTGATGTGAACGAGTCGCTGTTTGTTTTGGGGTCAGTGTCAAACTTCGATAACCTGTACAGCTGTAGATACATATTTTAGCATCTCACCGACTGTTTATTTATCGCCGCATATTTACGAGTCAAACTTGAGTATTTTTTTTAGTTTCAAGTCAACGCAAACAGTATAAAACAGACGATCAAATAAGGAAAATTTGTCATAAATGAGCAGTTTTTGTACATCTATAAAAAACGAATAGTACAACCACAAAGTGCAGGTTTAGAATTACTAATAATATTTGGTGACACTAATATACAAATGTCATACCGAAAAGCTACAACAACAACTTAATTTTTATTGCATTTTATATGTTTATTCAGCGTAACACGAATGTCCTATTCAATATTCAAGAATGGCAACAAGCAAGGCTAGAAACTACGTGAGAAATTTACCCATTCTCCTTATACGCCTGGGTCAGTTTATGTGACGTCATTGTTCCTAAGGAACTTTAGGTACACCACCTGCGCTACAACCTGTGTGTGCCAAGATATTGACCAATTAAATGTACCTATATATACCTACCTACTCTAAATTCAAAATTAAGTAATTGTCTACTATATATTTTCGACAAATAACCAGTTTCGAAAATGACCACTATTTGGCATCGAAGACTGTCAGGACATCAACTCTAGGCAAAACTTAAAGTCGTAAGGTTATTTTGTTTTTAAAATCAGGGGATCAATCATTGAACGGGAATATGAATGAGAATACACCAAAAACTATCTTTACTATACTTTGATCGAGGCTTAATTCCTACCTACATAGGTATGTCCATGCACTGGATTGCGAAACTTTCTAACTAGGTAATATATTGTACGTACAAAGTGCATCAAAATCCTACATAAGTTATAGGTGAGTCATTACAGAAATTCTTACTGAAACTCACCCATTTTCTCTAGGCTCAGACAAGGCAAGGGCAAACACGCCATCAGTCCACTGGAACTCTATGCCCCCCACATTGTACTGTCCAGCCAGGGGGTCGAAGTGGAAGTAGTGATGCGACACCCGCCACGAGTCGTCTTGTTTCAGGCTGTAGACCACCACGCCGTAGCCGCCCAAGTCCGGTATATATGCAAATGCGTTGTCGCACGTGTTTTTATCTACGTCCACCACCTGAAAAAACCATACCATTGGAGATTATAACGAGTATAGTCACATCACAATCATAATGGATTCAAGTTACAAAGTTACCTACTTAATTAAGTCCTTTTTTGTAGGTAGTTATTGTATTTAACTTTTATTATTAGTTATGTATGAAACCACAAATGAAACCGGTATTTTTGTTGGTTATAAAATCTGACAATTACCTACATTAAAAAGAGATTGAGAACATGAATTAATTAATAAATAAATTGAAAATTAATGAGCAACATGCACATCTATTTTATTATTAAAATTGTAATATTTTTTATACCTAGACAGTTTTTTCCGCTTAGCGGTATTTTTTATAAAAATCTGTCTGTTTGTACAAATAAGTATCTTTTAAAATACATGGTGTGCATTAATTTTGATACTTACAACATTAGCAAAGAAAGAGTCTTCTTTCATGTCCGAAACTTTGAAGAAATACCGATGTAGCAGCCGATCGGTGTTCAAGTCGAAGATGGCCAGTGATGGTCCTGCTACTACGTTGGGTGATCCTACAACAAACAATACCAATTTACAATACAATACCAATATTTTTCATTGCACACAAGACATAAATACAGAACAGATGAAAAGATACCAAATAGAATTACAATTGGCGGCCTTATACCTAGCCAACCTAGTACCTTAAATATGCTGGGCGTAAGGACATATAAAAACTGCTCCCATTCAAACTCAGATGAAGGGCGACTTCAATCATAAAAAAAACTTTTTCAGGCGTCGTGAGAAGGTTGGAGTGATCCCTCCGAACTCGAATCGGGACAGTGTATAAAAGCCCTGAGTTTTCTAGGTTTTCTTTCTACTTCAGACAATTATCCTGCTACATAAGCATCTAGGTATATATAATTTTACCTCACTTTTGCTATAAATTCCAAGATACTCGTACCTACTTACGTACTTACCATATCAAGCATGATTGATGAACACTGATTTTGAACCTCTGTGAAAGTATCACATAGGTGTATGTACCTATACCTATTACTTATTTATAGCAATTAGGACATACTCATACTTTGCTTCTATAGGTGTAATTTCGTTTAATATCCTACAACAAGTCTTTATCGTCATTTTACGCGATGAAATAAGCGTGATTAATTCACGATTATCCACGTAGAATAACTTGGCTTTTTTAAGTAGCGTAAATATTACAGTATTTCATTGACATTCAACTTTAAACCAATTCTTCTCCAAATATAACGATTTCGATCGATATTCTAAGTATAAATTCTTGATATACTATGTAGATTTGCAATCCTGAAAATACGAGGCCCAAAAAGTATCGTTGTTTAGGTAACTATTTTCTTCGATGGAAGATATTAAGAATGTTTTGAAACTTACCCAAAATATCAGCTAATCCAGAGTCCATGACCCACAGTCGGTCACAAGAGTCCACGTACACTCTGAATACGGAGATGATAGAACTATTAGATGGTAAAGCATTTGCTATATCTGGCACAAGGTTGTCTTTCCACGAGGGGTAGGGTTTCAAGGGTTGATCCTGAGCTCCGTCAATGTCTACATAGTTCAACGATGACGCTACTCCATTTTTCCATCGTGGCACGGTTACGAAGAGCTTATTCTTCCAGCGAGCCAACCCTAAGGGTAGATTATGTTCTTGCTTGAATTTGCCTTCTTTGATAGCATTTTCTTTATCAGCTGGAGTGTCCCAGGCGTAGTCTACTTGTTTCCAGGCGAATCGTAACTGGGGTGCTGTAGCTGCTTTGCATACAGATGCCGCTGTCAGGGCAATGACGAAACTGATTGCCCTCATATTTGATCTGAAGCAAAAAAAGACATTAATTGAACATTGTCAATCAAATTCTAATTGAATTATTTTATTCATTGATACTTACATACTATATAATAATTTTTGTTACAAAAACTTGCCTGTTTTTGTCTAACAACTTACCTTACCTATTTGAATACCTATATCACGATTCTATTTAATTAAGATCAACTCATGCGATCAATACCTACTCTTTTAAAGGTGGAATTCCGATCAATTAGAGGGTAAATACAAATACCCTCTATCTTGCTAATGATACCTATACTTCGCAACAATTTTTAAAGATTTTTTTTTAAATACTTGTTGATTTCTTTCTACATTAAACCGATAATTTGGTATTAATATTTATTAGTTGATATCATTTAAAGTCCATACAAATTAATCAAGATTGGTATTCATTTGGGTTTGATTGAAATACATAAATGTAGTTACGTTTTTGCGTAGACTTTCAATAATAAAGGAACGAACGCCCGCCTGGAGACTATGTAGACTTTGTAGAGCTTTTTATAGTATTTATTCAAGATCCATCATAATTATCACAATACAATACAAATATACTTTATTGCATACCCGGGACAAAAACAAAACATACAACATAAAGAGAGGTACAATACAATGTGCAGAAGGCGGCATAACTTTTGGAAATCTGTTATTATCAATACCCCGTATTGTCCTTAGGGGCTTTGAGGCGTGCATTTATCAGCTGAGTAGTAAAGTAAGATAGGTAGGTACTCTCCCGACTGTGCGATGTTGTAACTTGGTAATGACGGTATTGTGCGGCGGTGCCTCGAGCTCCATAATAAAGATGGCTGGCTCACGTTTTTGCGAAGGCTTGTGATCTTATTATTTTGAAACGACAACTTGGTGCACCAGCTCTTCCTTATCCGAGCAGATCGAGCTTGTTATGTATTCGGCTGCCATGGGAACTGTGACGAGGTGTTACACAACGTAGTTACAAGCGGGGTGTTAAGATAATTTAAATGGGTTGTAATTGATTGATTGCCTTCGGCACCTACTCGAGATCATTTTTTTACAATGGAATAGTCAATGCACATGTCTAGAATATAAAACTGTATACTTTTACTCTATGCCAATGCTAAAAGTACACACTTTTAGCATAGAATAGCATAATGTACTTTTAGATCCATAGTGTACTTTTAGATCTAAGTTAATGGTGACTTTGGAAACAGTACATAAATACAAACAACGCTGACTAGGTAAGTAAGTACCTACTTATTCTAATGGAGACATTGTATTTATAAAAAATTCAATAATGAAGACATAGAAAGGAATATCTTGATAATAAAAATAATGAGTTTGAACTGAGCATTTGTACCAACCGAGAAATTGTACTAATTGCACACAATTCTTAAAAATTGCAGTTATAAGCAATTTTAAATTTTATTAAAAGCTTGGTAGATACGCGGTTAATGTACAAGGTAGTAAGTATGTTGATATTATTACTTACCGGAAACTATAATACTTTTATCGCAGATAATTGGTTTTGCAAAGTGATAAAATGTTGCCTACGGAAAATAATATCGGATCGAATGCTTATTTTAGTCGGCAGCTAAAGGCCACCTTCACCAGTTCAATGTCTGTTAATCGGGTATGAGATTACTTCCGTTGAAACGTCTCCAAGTGTACGGGAGCAATGTAAAAGAAGAGAATGTAGGCAAGTCACGAGTTTTTGCGGCTAAAGCTCAAGGCCTGCAGGCCTTTGCTGCAATGACTTAGACTTAAATATCAAGTCATGTTTCACAGGAAATGCCGATTTGGGATGGAGAAAAAACAAGAAAAGAATTGGTTTGATTGAGTGCATTAAAATAGGACTATTAACTCGGTTATCTAAACTCATAAATGAACAATTAACTAGGTATATAAATCCACTGTACACTACATAAAACCTATACACGAGTTGGCTAACGTACTATAGGCACCTTTAAATAGAGGTTCAACTTTATAACGATACTTTACGATGTTGTACCGAGATGCCCCGCATAGTTATTTTATTATCGATCTTAATATGTTAGGTACTATGATAAACTATCGATAGCTTGGCCTATTTTGATGTGCTTGTCCTCTTTGTAGGACTCTAAAATGAGTATCAGTTTTCTTGTATCTAAAACCGAAAAAAATATATTCTAATTCTTAGACCCTAAACCTGACTACAAGAAAAAAACCTACATAATATGTCGGATCATAAAATAAATTTTAATAGCAACCACAATGGTGATTTTTATTTACGAACGATCCATGATAAAACCAGCCATAGTCGTAATCTAGTAGGAGGTAATAAGTACCTATAACTCGTTTTCTATAGCATTTTTTACTGTGACGAACTGTTGATGTTGCCTTCATGCTTTACTTAGCATCACAAATTATCATACAATTCCATAACTCGACAAAAAAGAAAATATTATGTGAAGTTAATATTTGTTAGTGAAACAGGCGATTTTTATATTCAAGTTACTGGAGTTCAAATTTTAGATTTTAACGTTTACCCTGCGAGAATCTAAAAAGGCTATCTACTTTAAATTTAGGTATTACAATATCTGTGGTATTTTCCAATGGTAAGCTATCCATTTATAAAAATATTGATAACTTTTGCATCAATTTAATTCGTTTCTTATATTTATACAAGTATTATTTGTTATCGTCGTTCAACTATTATTTTCCAGCGATATATTATATTATTTTCTCATTAACTGCGACCGATGATTCATGTATTTCTTTACTGACGCTTGGAGGTATGGATCTTATTTATTTCTTATGATTTAAATTTAAAATGACTCCATTTAATTTTTGTTGAATAAGAGACTATTTAGATGTAGATTAGAGACTATTTCGAATCACTACTGATTTATATTAATAGCCTGATTTCTGGCCTCCTAATGGAGGGATCAGCTGTTATTTTGTTTTGATTGTTTTTTAGACGTTTCACTTAATTTAACAATATCCTTAATTAAAAAATCTTATAGAAAATTCGTTTACCTAATTTCTATGTATTTACAGCATAACAACAATAAAGTATAACATAGATGTTATGAACAGCTTTAAGGGATTACATTTAAGTAACGTTTTGAAGTTATGAGTCTACTTACTGTTATTCCTATTCAATACTTTTATTTATTACAGTCACATTTGTCTAGACACTACGAATCTTAAAACACCACTCGCGTTTACAACACCTATGTGTACAAAATTCAAGTGAGCCTAACATACTCGTATGCAATTCCTACTCCTAGGTATACCAGCTTCCACATTTGCATTTAATCGCGATCTATAATCATATTTTTTGTTTTATGCAATTAAATATCCCCCTATTCAATGTAAATTAAACGTAAGCCGGCTTAGCAGTTTTTATGGAACTTACATGTAAAATAGAGTGGATGTAGAGCAAAGCACTGGTGAGGTAGAGGTAGAGACAGGGTCAAACGCTTGCGACCGGTTCACTGGGGCCGCGGAGACTGACTAAACAGTTCGAGGTCTCTACAGCCTTTATATGTTCACTTCAACTTCGCCATACAATACGCATTGTGTGCTGTTTTTTATAGATTTTCTGTTATATTTAGCTAAGGGTGTATGCTCTACTTGTGTTAAGAGTTCCATACTAATTTATATAAGAAATTCTTTAGCTTCCTTACCCCATAACTGTAGCATACTTACCTGATTTGTGGCATACTTATATACTAAAATTATCTCTCCATAAAAAGTAGCGTTCTTTCTTGATTTTCATTAAACTCTAATCCTAACATTGGGTTAGGTTAGGTACCACATGAATATCTTTTAATTTCAGAAAATAATCGCAGTCCTACGGGAAACCCAACTCAGGAACACATCCAATGCTAAAAAATATTGGGTCTAAGTATACCAACAATCTCCCAATTAGACATTTTCCCAATACTCGATAATAGCTTTCCTGCGGCCCTAGATTTATCTGCTAAACTAGGAAAAAATATATCACTAAAACCTATCAATCAGTGATGTTTATATTGTACAATGGGCTACCACAAACGACCTACCATGTCATGTCCAGTAATAGTTGCGCGAGCGCACGTTGTGAATTCGACGCGCATAATTCAAGGCTCCACCCCGTGACGGGCGCATCCGCCGCTCATTCACACGGGCAAATTATCTACCCAGATTACCCAGACTATCTAAATACATTGGCAATAGAAATGTCTTCTACAAGAACGATTAACGTGTCGAAAAGTAACGAAATATAACTTATTGACAAATGAGTTGAAAGCTTAGCAAGCTGTGGTATGCCATAGTTAGTCTCATTCATAGGCGCCGTTAAAAATTAAAAAGCTCGTAAATCCGCCCGACCCGCCTATCCATTCATAGGATTATTTATTTTTTATTACAGGAAATATTACAGCGTTATTAATTTTTAAATATGAATTGTTCCTAAAAATATATGCTGGGTAGGTACAGTACGCGCACATGCCAAAATTATATTATACGAAAAATTGCAAGATTCCACAAATTATTAATTGATAATGTTTTAAGTAGGTACTATTCATATTTAACAGTTGTTCTAGGGAAAGGAAAAAGGAGCACAAGAGATTACAGGTTTTGAAAGGGTTACTATACTCATACTCATACTATTTATTGTTTTTCATGTGTTACAATTGGTCTTAAAAATATACTATATATACCTACATGTGCAGCAAAACACCATTTTCGTCGATCTGTCATTCGATCACTTACTAGGGTTCCAGCTCCGGTCGGTAGCCAATCAATAACGCGTCAGCTGTTCGACTAGCGACACAATATCTGCGTGTCACATCTATGGCCAATTTATTTAGGTTTCTGTGGCCAGATCAGACATGTTTGTGGATGGTGTGTGACATTGCGATAATTTGACGTCATGGTTGACATGAAAAAGTTGATTTAACGAGTATAGGATCACTTAAAGCTATAGGTTTTCCATGAGAAAAATGTAATGGATGGGATGGCCCGGTCCATACTGGTTTTCTGTTAACATGGTTCCAAGAAGGCTTAAACTTTTTAACTTTATCTGCCTAGTAAAAGTCGTTACATTGTCATGCAATAGATAAACGACCACAAGCCCTATATCCAGATTATACCTGCCTTGCTTATCAATAGTATAAATTCATGCAGATAAAATTTTCTTATAGCTAAAACTGATTTATCGAAACCTCCTGAAATAAAATGGAATAAATTGACGATTCATTTCCTTTGCCTACTTTAGTGAGGTTCTGTTAAAAACTCCAATCAGTTTTTGTAGTTCCACCGCCACCGTCATGCACTTAACAAGCCAAAAAACCACCGTAAATTCCTTATGACACTATGGAGTTATAATATAACAATAGACCATTAATTATAAGCAATTTTTCAGGTTCAGAACAACTAGTCATAGTTTTGAAAAATTACTTAAATAGGGTATGGTGTAAAACGCCCCTAATATTAAATTCATTACCCTCATACAGAGTGTCCCTATAGTAACATTTGTTTGTTATAACTAAAGGTAAACGGTAAGAAATTACGATTATAAGTACGTAAGTTTCACTTAAGTATATTAGATTTATTTTTAGTCTTTTAATAATAATTTAAATTAAAAGACGACAAATAAATAAAATTTCATTAAAAGAATAATATGATTAAATTATTTCCTGAATAATAATTTAATCTGATAAGTAACATATTTCATACCAATTACCAATCTAGAGCACTAAACAACCTTGCGTTTGTGGGAAAGATGTCATCCATTCTACCCAAATGATTTAATTCTTCTCGAAATAACAGTCAACCGACGATTGGCCATGACCCGCCTTAATGAGTGTCATTATAACAGCTTTTTAAAAATCACCCTAATAATTGCTTCATTTTATGCAAACGCCTGTGAGTCAGAGTTGTAGTTTCAAAAATTCCTGCGCCGGTGATTTTAGTGAACAATCTGGAGAACGAAATTGGAAACAAGCTGCTGGCAGGCGCTTTATATTTAATCAATTTTACCAGGACTATATTGACTTTTCTCTTTTGGCAACTTTAAAATCCGACCAATAACCATGAAATTCAAAAATTAAGTGACCAACGAAAGTTTCTACTATGATACATACAGATAATTTTATATTACTACTACATCTTATTTTTGAAAAGCATAGGATACGGTAATTTTTTTGTTCTATTTTATGAAATTCTTCCCACATTATATTTGACTCATTTCATTAATATAATTAAAATAAAACTGACATAAGAAATCGAATTAACATTTCTATCTGTCGACTCATAAGTAAGGTAGGTA
The DNA here is from genome assembly GCA_947369225.1 of Hofmannophila pseudospretella. NCBI lineage: Eukaryota > Metazoa > Arthropoda > Insecta > Lepidoptera > Oecophoridae > Hofmannophila > Hofmannophila pseudospretella. The sequence goes on along the minus strand of OX376317.1, from coordinate 9,627,801 downwards.
CATTCGATTTCAAATTGAACTCGAATAAAGCTTGTGTTTCAAAACTAAATTAACAATTTTAACACCTTTCGTATGGGAATTGCTAATCACAGAGATAGCACGTGTGAATTGGTAATGAAGTCAGATGCATTCTGTTTATCGGAGCGTTGGTAAAAGCGGGCATCCATGCGCGTCCGTGCGTCGATCTCTACGCTACATCTCTACTGTGTATGCACTATGCAAGTTGCAAAGTCTATTCAGATTTCGCAGTCAGATGTGTGAGAATGATAACCTCAAATAATATACGAGATCTCGTCTTCCGCCGTTATTATTGCTTTTATATATTATCATTGCAATAACTATGTAGGTTGTATGTAGGTATATGTTTCTTACGCAAAAAAAATTCTTACGGTTTTCACACTTCGTGATTCGCCAAAAAAAGTTTTAATTACTTCGCAAGTTTTCGCCTTTGGTTGTTAGCTACAGTCAACATCGAAAATTATCATTGCCTTCTTATATTCTATACTAGTTTTCCTCCCGCGCTTTGCCTGCGTCTATAAGTCCCAAGTCAAGATTTACGAGCACGCAGAATTTCATGTAAATCCGTTCAGCCGTTTTCGCTTAAAAAGGACATACACAAACACAGACCGCGTTTCACTTTTATAAAGTTATAGATTAATTCAAACTAAATTGTAAGTAAAGAGGATTTAAACAGAAATACGAATTTTATCATAAACAAAACTTTACTAAAAGTTTAATTATAAACTAGACATAACAAAACTACTATACAACAATAGTTACATTAACTAGAAATGCTTTTTAATATCTACGTTAAAAAAGAAATAAGTACAAAAGAATTGGCACACTTTAGCATTACACGAGATGGTTATGTTTATGCCATTGCTAAAAATTAAATACAAATGCAGTAAAATACAAAAAATATTTCACTTATTCATTATACAAAATCTACCAAAATTATTCATAGTATGACTATTTAGGAAAAGTTTTTAAAAAAATATCAGCATCTTGGTAATGTTTATGCCATTACTAAAAATACAAATGCAGTTACAAAATATAAAAACATTTCCCTTATTTAAAATACAAACTCTACCAAAAATATCTTCATGGCTTGACTGGTTAGTATAAGGGTAACAGTTTTAAAAAAACTTCAAATCTTGGTAATATTCTTACCAAATTCCCAGAGTGTAATGTTACAGATAAGTACGAGTATACTAAAATTTTCGAAACTTGACTGTGGCACATTAAATCAGTTTATTCTTTAAAATGTGTTATAAATATTTTTGTATTTGTTAAAATACAAATTCTACCAATAAAATATCTTCATAGTTCGACTGGTAAGAATAAGGGAACAGTTTTCAAAACAACAACATAAAGATGGAAGAAATTCGAAATTATCGTATCACGGACTCATCATATTGAGCTACAAACTTCTGAAATCAACAGTTCCCTGTTCTTTTGCAATACGAATAATAATCACTATGATCATTTTCATGCTCGTCATACTCAACTTCATGGTGTTTATAAGGGTGTGGATACGTGGGGCTTCTTTGTGGATGCCTTAGCTCTGCGTTGTACCCTGAAGGTCGGCGGGACGGCCACCGCCGTCTGTTCCGATCCTGGTATTGATGAGATGGCCGCGACGGTCTGCGCGGGCGATTCCGTGAACTGCAAGGATACAAATAAGTATTTGGGAGAACATAATATGAAATACATGTCAGTCATTGAATTTAAACAACAGCATATACGAGTGCCAGTCCATATATTGACAAAACAGAAAAATTGCTGGCCATAACCAAATAAAATAAATAGGCAAATCTAAATTACATAATAAACACACACGCACACTCACTTACACACAACGCACACACATTTTAATAGAACCACACTCTCATACACCCCAACATATCCTCCCATACTATCATAATGTTATAGATATTAAGCACTAAAGAATTTTACCGACAGCAGCACACACAAAGAAGCAATTTAATAAACTGGTATGGTGGACCGGAAGCAAATGATCCTTACAGTCCAGGGCAACCTATTCTAGGTATCAAATGCAAATATTTCACCCAGCCTAAAAACACTAGACACTAACTTTTGAAATTGAATAAACTCTGTTCGGATTTAGATTAAGATATTTTACATAAATTTCATTAGTAATTTTATTTGTAAGTTAGTTTAAGGCTTTATTTTAAAAAAAATTAAAAAAATATTTTCCTCCCAAAAATTCGATCGAAGCGATTCGAATCGAAAAATGAAACGCGGATAAAATGCGTTAATTTGGCTGACCAAATGATTGAACTTTGATGTTACCTGCTCGACTGTAAGCTATGCTAGGTAATTCCACAAAGTAATATTGGAAAAAAAAACTATTCTAATTATAAAACACCTAGAATAGGAATATGGAACATGAAAAATATTGATAGAAAGAAATTTCGAACGATAGTATTTCTTCCATACATGAGCCTCTGTTATGTATGATTGATAATTTTGTATTAATACTAAATTTTTCACGGTAGATACTGTTGTGCAATAGGTAGAAAAGAAACTGAGGAAATGAAATCTAACCACTAACCACGCGTTGTCGCGAGCAAAGTCGACTGTTCAAGAAGTCTTTGAACTTGAGACGTCACTGCAAGATTCGTGTGAACATTTCTGGACACGCAATACTTTTCATAGCTAGGTATGCTAATACCGTACGTGCGGAATTATTTGCGTGCACGCAACTCTGTCAAGTTGACCGTTGACTAACATTTTTGGTGAAATTATTACTGATGTTTTCATTGTCACTAATACTAGAGTACACTGTGTAATTTTTCTAATTCTGTTTGGCAGTAAGGTAGGTATCTTTTTATAAGATAAGATAAAAAAGGTAGGTAGGTAAAAGGTTAGTGCAGTAGTGTTTTATAGTTTTAAATATTATTATTAGAATATTAGATGCAGTAGTGTTAGTTGTACAATTATTTAAGTTGCTAATAAAATAATTTAAGCACGATTATGAAATATACATTTCATAATAATAATCTGAATAATGAAATACGGAATCATTACGGAATATATTATTATTCAGAGTTAAACTTTTACATACGAGTATCTATTCGCGTCTGCTTACAAAACATAATTGACCAAAATCTAGTACTTTTCGCAATTTCAAGCAAATCTATAAAGAAAAACTAGCAGTCGTTAGTTTTTACTTGATGCGCACTTAGCACTAAACTTGCATATACAAAAGAGTTCAACGAGCTCTACTTTCGCATAGAAGGCAATACCAGCAACTATCTTTGTTTGTTGTCATTTGTGTATTACTTATTTCTTTATTTACGTGTAGATTAGTCCGTAAATAAGAGCACAGGTTTCAAATGATTATAATACATCATTAACATTTTAAATTCTAGTAAGTACACCTAATTGATAGTTTTAATTTATTTTAATTATTTTAATTTAGAGACAAACATTTAAGATGATACCAAGGACTTTCCGATTATCAAATAACATTCATGTTAGGTGGAAGTGGAACCCTAAAATCTAAACATTATAGCCGACGAAGCTGTTACATTAAAAACTTGAATTATGAATTTATGTTACTCGTAATTGTTTTGTATTTCAAAACTATTCTATAAAATTTAAATTATTGTATATTTTTTCGAAAGATGTTCTACTGATTGTTTCTTTCGCGGCTTCTTTGATTTCAACAATAAAACCTAACGAATCGATGTAGGTAGATTAATAAAATTACTGTAAAAATTAGTTATTTTTTTTATTATCTTCTTTTTCTCCAGGTCTTGGAGAATCTGATGATGCATAGGGCTGATACAATATTCTTCCACCGCGCTTTGTCTAATACCGCAGACTCTATGGTTTCCCAGGATACTTTAATTTTTTTATTGTTTAATTAAATTTTTTATTGTGAAATTATTACAATAATTTTGCACTTACCTTTTAGGCCTCTTCGCGTAAGGTATCCTCTTGCTGGTCTCCGGCCGGGGAAGATAATCGTCGTCGTCCTCCGCGTCTATGCCAGGGTCCTCGTCTCGCGGCCGGGAGTGGTGGAACACCGGCCTTATGTACGGCACTGGGACGGGGTACGGTTTCGGTACTGGCACTTGAACCTGGGTGGAGACAATGGCAAATACAATAATAAGAAGTATGTAAGTTTTTTATTGTATTAGGAGAGTAAACGAGTAAATGGTAAGTGGTCACCGTCGCCCATACACATATCACCTCTCTAGGTCCTAGGTCCTAGGTAGGTAGCTCCCTAGGTCCACACAAGATTTGTGTGGAAGAGATCGCTCTTAGGGATAAGACCGCCGATTCTATTAATCGTTTCGTACACACTGTATCACACTATTTTTGTGCAATAAAGTGTATTCATTCTTTTTTTTTTATTACCTCCATTCATTTTTCTAGCCACCTGATTTTAAGAGGTCACCGTTGCTAATAGACATCTCACCTCACTATTAATGTTATGCCAAGGAGTTTGCATCCAACATGCTATTAGTTCATACAAAGAGTTTTTTTTTATTATATAAGGAAAGGAGACTAGCAACCGGGCCACCAGATGGTAAAAATCACCATCGCCCATATACTTCTCACCTCACTATTGTTATTGGAGGGTTTTCGATGCGCTGCTGGACTTAAACCGAAAATAGAAATTCAAACATTGCTGCAATACGGTGGAAATAGGTAAAAGGATGGTACCTACCACGCCAGACTGCACCGAGTCACACCACCTTAAAAAATCTGTGTAAATGCATAAGTATATAAATTGAGAATTGAATAATTAGATAGTCACCACAATGTCCTGTTTAAAGGTTTAATACCATATAGGTAAATGTCATTTTTACCTATTTCTGCCACAAAGCAGTAATGTTTCATATCTTGACCAAACAGAATGCGATCAAAGACGTGTGTTTCTATGAAGACCTACTTCTCTATTTTACTGTCTATCTATAGTGTACCAAAATTTAATATGGTACGCAATAACGACTTCATTAATGGTTTCGTCAAGTCTTCGGGTCGCCTTTAAAAAGCATCACACAGAGAATAATACATTGAGAAACATAAAAGAGAAACAAGTTATGGAGATAGACTCATTTTACGATGAGGAAACAAAAATAAGTGATATATTGCACCGATCGATATGATTGATCGATAAGCGATTATCAAAATAATTGAATGAAATTATACCTACGTTCACGTTGACACCAACAATAATAATAGGTACTTACGTGTACGAGCTAATAATAAGCGTATTATCAATATCAAGATGAGCATAACTAATATTTATACGAGTCGTAATTATTCACAAAACTTTAAAATTATCGATATTATTTTCCTATTAGAATTGTGAAATATTTGAGGTAATGAAGTTTGAATTTGAATTAAAGCGCCGTCTTTAACTCACTGCAGCGATTTCGAAACGGAATCTGAGCGAACGCATAGAAATCTAGAAAATCGAAAAGTAGATTTCTACGGGTTCAATATCAGCTACGGCGTTATAGGACACGAAACTGCGGTGCAAGCGTCCCGGCCACCAATGCAAGTATAAATCATTGTGGTAGACCACCTAATAAAGCAAGCTCATAACTTAACTACAGTGGTAAATAAAAACATTTAAAACAACGTCCCTGCGTTATCCTGTACCTAATATCAACGTAACGTATAAAGCAACAAACCTCTTTTTCAACCGGCACCGGTACTAGCTTTTCGACAGCAAAAGGGACCTTTTTGTAAACCGGATAAGGCACCGGCTTCTCGATCGGCACGGTTAATTCATGGATTACGGGCACCGCGACCGGCTTGGGGATCGGTACTCGGACCGGATACGGTTGGGGGACCGGCACGATCACCGGGTGGGGTACTTCGATCTGCAAATTTAAATATTGATCGATTGTCAAGATCGTTGCTGAGCTGTTGACTTTATTTTAATTGTATAATAATTTAGACTAAGTTATGCTAAGATTAGAGCAAAGGTAAACTTAAAAATAATAATGTAAAATTAAAAGTAAATATATATTGGCCAAAGTCCCCCACGATTTCGATGGGTGTTTATTAACTTCTTAAAACTATTTCTATAATTTATCTACCTATCTTTATAACTATTAACTAGAAACGTTGAATAGATGAAATTGTAAATAAAAAATAAATGAAGCTAATTAAAACCTATCGCCTTATTTGTGTAAACATGCAGGAAATAAATTAACATAAATAGTTACGTCAAAATGATACACTAATGATACGCAAAAAATAATCGATTGTGTTATTTAATTTACTTTATTGCATTAATTACTTAATTATTAGCGCAGCCGTAAGAGAGCTTCCTATTTCCTTAGGTACTAAATGTTTGTATTTCTTCGTGTGTCGCCTGCGACCTGGTTACAAAACAAGAAAAATAATTCTTCTATCGTAGCCTGTTACAAAACTCAGTTACGAACACGGCCCAAGCCAGAATTATAATGTACGGTGATAATCAGAAATATAGAGCATCGGTGGCGTATTGATATGCAATATTAATATATATTCTATGGTATTAGCTAGGACGCCGAACTCCCATGCGGGAGGTCCGGTTTCGAAACTACACAATGTCGGTTTAAGAACGAAGACTTACGTACATTTATCGACTACTCTAATAGTGAAGGAAAACATCCTGAAGAAACCGGCACACTGAGACAATCAGTGTGTGAAATGGGAAAGGCACAATAGATCTCCAAAGGGTCGAACGAAGTGCCACTGATAAAGATAAGATCTGAAACATATTTACAGGGTTGTCCATATTTTAATTGTCTAATAACAATTTCTTCTGTATAAATTCCGAGGTGTCAAGGCTTTACTACTTACTTTCACTGAGATAGACAATAAACTGTCTAGCTAATGTACCGTGACCGTAGGTCGATGACCTCATTATTGGCGCCCAACCACTTGTTAGATCGTCGATTTGTCCTCAACTAACTTACTTTCATGGCTTTTGCTTTCTATGATTGCTCTTTGCTCAGCCCTTTTATTGTATAATAGCGACGTGCCCTGGCTTCGACCATCGTCGGGAGTCAACCTACAGGGTAAGATTTTGTTAGGGGCCACCCAGGGTAACTTCTTAACTAAGTTACAAATCCAAATTTCGGTGTGTTCTGCAACTTTAGACCTACCTATATTTTATATCGTCGTTAATTTTTTTAGTATGATTCTAAATACGAATATACAAATATATTTATTCTTAATATAGAAAAATTTGCAAACCTAAAAAAAAACAATGTCATTCTCGTTTCTTTAAAATCAATCCCGTGGATCCTTTAAATACATTCCCGTAACTACTGGTATGTCAAGAAGTTGCTCTGGGTAGTCCTTAAAGACTCACCATATGATGAAAATATCTGTGAAAACCGGAACGAAAACTGTTCAGTCGTTATCAAGATTAGCAAAGGCTGTAAAGACAGACGGACAGACAGATGTATGCGCCAGGGGTTTTATTTTACACTACATATACATAGATAGATGATGTAACTAAAATTGCTGAGTGTAGCAAATAAAGTGATCTCGTTGATGTTAATAAGTTAAGAGTTTAAATTTTCTAACGTTTTATATGTATACAGGGTGTAACATTAAGAACGGTCAGTATGGGAAAGTCTGAAACTATAAGACATACGAACATCTGTTCTTAGGAACCATGTCATCAATTTTAGTAACAAGAAAAACTGTATTCATACATTTTTTTTAAAAACCTGTACTCAGCCTGGGAATCGAACCCGGTTGTTTTGAAAAAAAATCCAACACTATTTCTATTTAGATATCGACTGTGTAGGTGTTAAGGAATAAATGTTAGTATGAAACGTGATGTTTAAAATTAATAAAACGCATTGTTTCCATATCTTTTAATTTATTTTAGTAGGTGTTCGAAATGACTACCATTTTGTAAAATACAACATTCAACTCGTAACGATCTTACTATTGAATTTTGTATCTTCAGGTGGTGAATTTGCGTTAAAATTGTCTCTATGGCTGCTTTTAGGTCTTCAATTGTGTCGTAGCTTGTTTTGTACACTTCATCCTTAACGTAACCCCACAAGAAATAGTCTAGTCTAAAATAAATTAAAAGATAGTAATTAATAGTCTAGTCTAAAATAAATTAAAAGATATGGAAACAATGCGTTTTATTAATTTTAAACATCACGTTTCATACTAACATTTATTCCTTAACACCTACACAGTCGATATCCAAATAGAAATAGTGTTGAATTTTTTTTTCAAAACAACCGGGTTCGATTCCCAGGCTGAGTACAGGTTTTTTTTAAAATGTATGAATACAGTTTTTCTTATTACTAAAATTGATGACATGGTTCCTAAGAACAGATGTTCGTATGTCTTATAGTTTCAGACTTTCCCATACTGACCGTTCTTAATGTTACACCCTGTATAGATATGTTACATATATGACCTACGAGTATAGGCGTCATAGTCGATCAAATAATATACTTGCAGATTTGCTCATCTACAATATTCGAAAGACGATCTACGACATAAAATCTCAAGTGTCAGGTGTACGGTTTCATGATTTCTCTCAAGCGCATGATCACGAATCATCTTACTGACCAAGACCGTGCGAGGAAATCAGTGCGCGACGTGCGCCGGCGATTTTCCGATCCGCATTCTTTCACGTGTTTTTTGCCCGATAATTACATAAAATAACATAGTATGACACTAGTGCAACTACAAACGCTTTGTCAAGTTATAAAAAAAAACACTTACCGGGTACGGCTTTGGCACAGGAACGTGTATTGGTCTTGTTTCTGACGGATAACTTTCGAAATCATATGGTGATGAATCCTTATATTTTGCCTTCAAATACGACTGCCTCCACTTCTCAACCAACTTTTTGTAATCATATTCTTCAGAAATAGAGTTACTGCTGGGCCTGTATGTAGGCAAGTACGACGGGTGTGAAGTATCGTGTGTTCTTAGCCCTAATAAGTCCTCTTCGGGTTTAAACCTCGTATTAGGCCCTTCTTTATTCTTCTTTGATTTGTATGGTCTATTAGTAAACGATGACCAGTCACTTGGTTTACTGTCAGAATATTTACCGTAGTTGTATTTATTACTGTACGGCCTCTTCGGTATGTGAACAACCTCGTCGTTTATATCGTCCACGAAGTGTGGATTCTTTGGATGATGTTTGTAGGAAGAATATTCCGACGTCTTGTAAACATTTCCCCAGTGTGTTGTCGTAGTAGGTACTGTACTGTATAAGCTTCTTACATATTCTTCGGGATTATACTTATTCTGATGTTTCAATGACTGGAATACGTTATCAAAATCGTCGCCATAAGGATTGTTTATGTCCTCGAAAGGATTTTTTGGGCTTGGTGCCTTTTTATAACTCGAATAATCAGAGTCGGGGAATTGATAGGACGTTAAATCAATAAAATTGCTACTTGCTGGGACTATCTCGTCGTTGTTGTTGTTCGTTGGTTTTTTGTCACCACTAAAGTCGAATTCAAATGTCGTATTACTGAAATCAGTTGAATATTGATATCCTTTAAATGGATTCTTCCAACTTTTGTAGTCATTTTGATTTGAATAATTGGTCCAGGGTTTATACTTGAATTTATCTTTAAAGTCAAAATTTAATTTTGTGTCTTTTACCGCGTCCTTGGTGTTTGAATGTCCAAAATAGTTCTGTGAAAAGTCTACATCAGCGTAAGTAGACGGTTTTTGTAATGGTTTTTCCGTAACTTCCTCAACATCTTTGTCTTTAGGCGGATCGTTGAATGTTGGTGTGGGATTTGGGAATTTATTCCTGAGATCTTCAAAATTATTTGCGTAATTATTTTCGGTGTTTGGCCAAGGATTGTATACGGTAGAGGGTTTTATAGTAGTTGTAGAAAATTTATTTTCGAGCTCTGTCGGATAATATTGCTTGTATTTTGTGAAGTCGATTAGTTTCGGGAATTTCAGTGAACTTTGTGTACTACTCGTAGTGGATTTCATAAAGCCTTCATTATCAGTTGAAGGGTATGTTGGTACATAATTAAAAGCGTTTGGGTATTTTTTACCGGGCTCTCCAAATGACGTCGGTTTATTTTCATATGTAGATTGCACTTCGTGGAAGGTAGAGTACGATACATCAGTGGGATTGGATGGTCCACTACTGTAAACATTAAATTCCGTGTTATTGAAAAGATTCAAAGGTTTGTTTCTAGTTTTTGAGCCTATTTTAGCGCCATAAATTGGAGCGTTGACCTCACCCACGTTTTGCCCATACATCTCTTGTGAAGGTCTGTTTAGACTATGGGTGTCCTCTACATCAAGATTTGGAGTGTTGTAAAAGCTCATGGAACTCTGTGGGTACTGTAACATACTCGCCTGTGGAATATTGTCGTCGCCTGTATCTTGAGATTGTGAGCCATAGGTGTTAAATCCTGACTCTAAGGCCGTCGGAAACGCCGGAGCATAAAGTCTCGTTGAAGACTCTTGGTTATAGCGGTTGAGGTAATTGGCATAGTCCGGGGAACTGGGCACGAAGCCATCGTAGCCACCGACATCGTTGAATCCGAAGGTGGAGTACGTCACAACGTTAGGCTGAGGAGTGGAATCTTCTTCATTTTTCGGTCGTTTGTTTCTCCTTGACTTTTTCGCATCGACCGCGTTAAAAATTACAATTGCTATTAGAACTAATTGAAGCGTTTTCTTACACATGTTGGTAGTCACTGTTGCGAGTAATACGATTCACATTGTATGAGACCGTGAGCAGTGGATGAGGTCCGAGGAGCAACTGAGTGCGGGGGCGTTACTGCTTGGCTGAAGCCACGTTCTGGGGTGGTGTAGTACAGTCAACTACAAGCTATAGTATGCCGTCTGTCAAAAATCTTGGATTAAATCTCAACCTTATGTTTATGCAATATGATTTATTTCAGATTCGTAAGTTTTGACGTTTTGGGTAGGTTGATCTGTGGTCGACTGTACCTGCGCCCGCGCCCGCCGGCGACGTGCCTCCCGGCCCTCCTAGGAAAACGAAAGCGGTCACGCTTCGACAACCCGACAAATTTCCCCAGATCAATTAATTCACTAGCAGTGAGTTCACGCGTGTTCACCGCATGCTAATAGTTCGCATCGTAATATTAATATGCGGTAATTGATGTCTCATGACGATTGCCGATTTAAAACTCGTCTTCCGTCATTGCTATTTAACGATGTGTTTTTCAAAACATGCTAGGGAACTAAATATTCAATAAGGTGCCGGATTTTAATTTAATCCTAAATAATCTTCAGCTACCGTTATATCTATATTGGAATTTATTGATGGGTGTTCTCTAAGTTAGCTTTAATTTTAATAAGCATTATAATTTTATAAAACAGAAGTTTAATTAGTATTTGGTCATTCTAGTTACAATACATCGTTTTAGCGCTACGGCAACAGGCTGAGGCGATCCCCTTTTTCCGGTACTGCACGCCACCTTCATCAAATTTAGTTACTTTTGTTTATTTATTTGTTTTTGTAAATAATTGTCTTCTGTACCTAGTTGTTTGTATGTGTGTGTCGGAAATATATAATCTTTCTTCCTTCTTTCTTTCGATATTGTAAATGGAACATTGAAACAACAAAATAGCTAAAACACTTTTATTCTGTCTATGCAAATTATTGGTTTGTGGTATAGTTCCATTGTCAATTTTTTCATTACAAAGAGTAAATTACTTATACGCTATTTAGTCACATAATATCGAACATAAATGGCCACGATACTAACATAACAGCTTCGGAAGCTTGATGCCACTTTGTACTAACATACGACAACTTAAACCTAATAACATAATATTGGAAGTTGAAAGAAGTGAAAGAATAACAAGTGGAATGACTTTCTAGTCAAATGTCGGTGTTTGTGTTTGTGAGAATCGTCATCCTGTTTAATCTACCTTAACCATACACAACTAATACTCTGAAAGTAAATAACAAGTTCATAAATAGGCACAATGGAGAGAACGAAAGACACTTTTTATAAGTTGGGCAGGAACGCCTAAGTAGCTACATTAGATCTAGTCTGATTTTAAAAAGTTAAATTTTAATAACGGCAACTGTTTTACCCACTGAAATATCGTCTCGTTGCGATCTGATGTTGGTGTTGCAATTACTTTTTAAAATCAGACTGTAGATAGCTTTATAAAGATTAATATAGTATCTAGACATAAAAATACCTAAATTAACGAATACATATAGGTATGTCGAATTTTGTACGGGTGGTATAGTAATGGAAGATGCATGACTGACTAGGTAAAAAAAGGTTTGCTTCGTAATTTGGTATACTTAATTACATAAAATTAATAACTCAAATTAAAATACATAAATTATATGTACCTACATACATAGGTTAGGTACTTATTTTATAATATGATTTGTATATCTTGAGTTAAATCTATTGCATTTTATTTTTCTTATTAATTTACGCTTCATAGATTACAGCGTTTTCTCAAAATACACAATATCTATAGCGATAAATAAATAGGTAGGGTACATAGACATAAAGTAGGTACATAAATAAAAACTATAAAAATGAATAATTAAGGAGGTACCCGTGGAAAAACTAGCGCAACTGAAGGAAATGAAATAATTTCTTTTCAATTAAGGCATTTATTAAAACTGGACAGTAGAAATGTTCCACGGAAGAAGATTTTTTTAAGTATTATTTTATTATCTTCATAAAGAAACATTAAGAAGTAGAAAGCGAAAGTGCCAAAAGGGGGTGACCCATTGACACATTCGCTTCTACTTCACAATGAGAATAGGTTCTAAAATATTAATAAAAAATTATATTATTTACCTATGTGGAGCAAATTCACCGTACACTTTTTTGATAAGTGCCTTAATTTAGGAGATTTTTTTTTTTCGATAATGGAGCTTGTTTCGGTCGGCCTTTACTATGAATGTATTAATTCTTATTGTTTATTGTAAACGTATTAGGGGGACACTATATCTATTAAACTTTGAAAGGCTGTAGGTAGTCTACAAAGATTACGTAAAATATACAAAAATATGTATTCTTCTATCACTTTATGAACACTTCGATTCAAACATTATGGTCGACTATTTATTGGTGCTTATTACTTGAACATTCAACCTTAGCAAGTCTAAAAGGTGTTCCTTTGGTTATGCATTAACTTTGACGCTGTACTCAGGAACATCGAAGTAGTTATTTTCCATATTGTCACATTTTTTTAATTTTAATAAACATATTTTTTTTTATTTTCATACAAATTTAAATGCCTTGCCTTAAATTACCTAGTATGCCATACTCTTTATCCGAGCTGGCAACGTCGCATTTTCATTAATTTGAACTTGACAACCATGACATTAGTTATTAATGACATGTGCATACGAAAGGCAAATAGTTTGTTATTGTTTTGTTTCAGGTTTTCTTACGGGCATAAATAAAGGCCCTTACTCATTGTAAAACTCAATTAAATAAAATAGCAAGCATCTCGAAAATGAAACGTTTATGAGGATCATTTCTATTATTAAATATATTATAAAAGAAAAGTTACAAAGAAGTGTTTAGCGAAGTTAATGCATATCCTCAGGAATATATGGAGCTGTCATTCACCGCAAACCTATCGATTATTAGACGCCACTTGGGCTAACAATAATTCAAAATTTATCACTTGTGTTAATCCAGTGTTAATAAAGGATTAAAACTCAAATGAGAAATTTTGAATTATTATTAGATGTAACGGGTGTTAGTCACTTCAGTTTGAAGTGTAACACTACGGCGAGTGGTACACTTCATGCTCCTTCAAAGACCTTTTTGTAGGCCGAAATGTCGGCGAAACCTCCGCGATATTAGTTATTATGAAGCGAGTAACACTCGTTATGTCCAATAGTGACTCTGGATTAACTCTCGAATTGACAATATTTAATCCGAGAGTTATCGGTTGGCGCATGTAGGCCTAATACTAATTATTTAGTAAATATGAATATTATAGGGGAGAATATGTAATTACTTCTGGTTTTGAATATTCGAATCACTATCCATAAGAAAGAATTCTAATGTGTCACTATTTTTAACATTTAAACACGCATAGGAAAATCTATATTATACATTCTAAAATTGTCAACATCTATCTACTTTTATTTTAATTATTATAATAAATAAGTATGTAGTACAAGAATTATTACTCTGATAGGTATATCTAAACCGTCTACGCACGTCAGACAGACAATCTATTTACGTCGAGTATAACAAGAACAATAAATGTTTACAAAGGAAATCTACGACAAGACTTTGTGGCGTTAAAAAGTGTAGAAAAATATTTTTTTTTTCTTGCTCGAAGGTCGACATTTACCCTTATTTATTTATACCGCACGCAGTCGATTCTCAGTCAGTGGTTGCTCGATACGATAATGTTACGTGAATGTAATGATTGTTTTTTTTTAAGGCAAAGGGAACTGAGCCCATACAGCCATGTCTGATGTAAACAACTCTTGCAAGTCTTCATTAAAATGCTGGTGTGACACATTTCAATGCTATCTGGGAGAATCTTCCACGCTTCTGCACCATCCGAACCAAAGAAGAAGGCGTCCCGGACGCAGTATGGCTCTTAAAAATCCAGCCAAGTACGGATCGGGCTGCAGCGACTTATTTGACTTTACTTCACTGTCTCACACATTAATCACATTTAGTAGACGTTCTTCGAATAAAAAACACCATTCTTACTTGAAAAGCACTACTGTAAAACAATTTGCAAAACAATGAAAAAAAGCTGGTGTGGACGCGACAAAAGCGCGGGAGAAACCTCTGAATGTAATGAATTCAACATATACCTATAAATTACGTGATTTGACAGTTCACTAAACATAGAGGTGCAATACGGTTTCCGTACAAAATATTTCACACATTCATGTCGAATATTGTTACTATTAGCTCAATCATATTGGTTAATGTCGCCAATATAAAAAGAATACACTTCATAACCTTTAATATGATTAATTTTCAAGTTTCATTATTTGTATGAAAACCTTTAAGTGCATAAATACGAGTACCTACATTTTAATAAAATAAATTGTAATATTTTTTAATTGGCGACAGTACAACAATACGATTGACCTGATGTTAATAATATTTACGATATGATTGTGAAAAATGTCGTGTTTGGAAACCGAGTCGTACCATTGCACCTTTGAAAATAATTTCAATGTTTACTACCAGCATTAGAAAGTTATATTAGATTGTAATAGTAACGAAACATCAATATGGACTCACGACTCCGTTACTGACTATCGATAAGCGACCAACTTTTGCCAAGTAGGTAAATAACTTAAATTTTTTTTTTGTCTGTACACATGATCGAATGGTGAAAAGAATGAAAAATCGATTTTTTCGGCAATTTTAAAAGATGGAGTAAACCCACTTTAGTAGCGATTGCCCTGCTATCACAGCTTTTCACAGCTGCAGCAGCCAAGGAAGTATTACGTACATCAGTACCTATATAATTCCATGGTCCACTCAGATTCAGGAAGTTAACCAATAATAGTAGTGCCCCCGCCATGTGGAGCAGAAAATAAGGGACATTACCACCTTTTCTGGAAGCATTTCGGCCTTTTTTAAATTCCTATTTTTTGTATCAGAGATTACTAGAAGGCTGAAATAGAGTTTTATGAATAGATTTCAGCCAAATACTAAGTGCATTCTTTCTCGCGTGGGCAATAGCTGTCGGCGAGTATTTCCCACATATTGATAAGAGAAGACTCGATCAGTTATCGATACTAAGCGCCCTGAAAGTTGCCAATACAGGTGTTCCGTTACACGGTGATAACTTTGACTTGATTACAACTTCAGTTATGGTTAAAGATTAGAAATTAAATCTAATTATAACAATAGACTTCTATCTAAAATAACTTTAGATAATTTAATTACATTTACAAAATAATACGCAAGTAGATATTTTTTTGTGACTTCACTTAAAGTGATTTATCTTCGATGAAAAATGATTAAAGTTTTCAATACCCAACTTAACTTAAAGTTAATCACGCAAGCTCTGCACTCAAAGCATACCATACACACCAACACGCTTGCTCAAATGCTCAATGCCCATTATTTTAAAATATTCAATGGCCCACCACTTTAAAATTAATTTCAATTTCCCATACTTCATCAATACTTTGGTAGCGGAAACATAGATAGATGGCGCTTTAAACAGTGCTGATCTATATTCATAGATGGCGTTAGCTGTCAGTAGAGACGATTCTTCTAGGTACAAAAATAATAGATCATTTTTATAGTTTACGTATCTTTTCGTATCAATAAATATTTTTTTACGAATTAATCACCTGATATGAACAGGTAATTAAAGAAAAGCAGAAATATTTACGATAGTACCTTCTTCATTAATGAAAATGCTATATGTAACTAGCCATATAATTGATAGGTACTTATTGCTGAATATAAGAACCTAAAATTTATTTAGAAAACCATAGACAGACTACATCAGCATAAATAGTATCCGAGTAAGTCAACTGGGAAATCCAAATAATAATCGGTAAGTTTTTCGAACTTGGGGTTTATGAAAATGACCGTTTCTATTTATACTCGTATCTCTATGGATACTTTCATAAAATAATTCAAACGATGAATGGCAAAGTACATAATAGTATGTATATGAATACCTATCGAATTGTATTACGTTTTCGTTAAAACGGTATTACAATATGGAACAGAAAAGAGGGCTGGAAGGCGATTCTCGCAGCGTTCGACATATAAAAGTCGAGCGCTACGAACGTCTTGTCACGCTCACACAAGTAATGTGAGCGAATGAGATAGGACTAATGTCGAATTCGACATTCCACTACGAGAATCGCTGTCCAGGTAGAATAAGGCTGGGAATTCACTTCCGAAAGTTACACTGAAAACAAAAAAAACTTTGTCAAAATAATCAAAATGTTGTTTACTTTAACAAACTATCTTTATGAAATACGAGCATATAAGGCAGCTTAATTACTAACAACAAAGCCAAATTTATAAAATTTTAGCAAAGTTCCTTATTGAAAACAACAAAAGTTTTGACAAAATGTACAAATCCACTTATTAACTCGTAATACCCCATATTATAGTATCTATCAAGTAAGTTGTTAGTTTAGGCAATAAACGTTACTATGAGCTTTATAAAAATAAATATTTTACATTGTTAAGAGTGTAATCAAATTGGCTTTATTGTCAATGACCAAGCATGGTTCTATAAATCAAACTTAGTCTTGGTAAACTCAATAAAAAAAAAACAATCTAGCAAGATTTGCACTTTGATGGTAAGGATTTAAGTCCAAAACGTTATGTTCGAGAAAATGGTAAAACAGCAATCCGAATTGGTGTTCTACTGTATTCTGGAATTCTTTGAAAATATCTGAAGTTTTCCGGAATTTTCATAGAATTCCAGGATCATTAGAAAACCAATTAGACGCATTTTTGCAATTTTCTCGAAAATCACGTTACTTAGCCTTCTTCCGTAATCAGGGCAGAAGTATCGGATGTTTTCTCCATTCTAAGAAGGTGTATTATCATATCACACTGACGATTTGAAAGTGATTTGCGATCGTGTTTCCGTATACCTAAACACGACGATCGCGACTGTGTTTCCTCGATTTAAAAGCAGTTGATGTAGTTAAAACGATGTATCAAATTCTACCGTAATCAGGGCAGACGTATCGGATGTTTTCTGCATTCTAAGGTGTATTATTCAGTGTGCCGAGGCGGCGGGCGCAGGCGCAGCGTGCCGCAGTCGCGCGCGCACCTCTAGTAGCGCGGGATTCACTCCCTCATCCTCCACTACGGGTTGCTCTGCTTGCTCTAGCCGCTTCGCTCGCTCCGCTATGGCGCGCTCTAGTTCTGGAAAACAAAGTAATTTTATATATTACCTGCATACATTTAATGACACGAAACATTAAAAAAACTAAACTAAATGTGTGTTTTCTTGAAATTATCTTCAAATTTGATAGTTATTTGTGATAGGTATCTGGAGCTAATAAAAAATAACTTTAAGTAAGTTGTAAGCATCAAATTCTACCCAATGTAATATATGGAATATCCTTGGTTGTAAGACCCCAACATGTGAAACCTATAAAGGCTGTATAGGCCAAGAATTGTTTTTTTTTCGCAATACAAACTGATGTATTGATTAAAATAACAGGAAATACGTAGAATATGTTCTTCATCATCGGCTTAACTGGGGCACATGCTTATCGCCTATGGTTCATCCACTAATCCATGCCTACCTACTGATTGGTGGATTTCACATATTTTTTCCTCAGACATGTAGGTTCCCTCGCGATATTTCCATCAACGTTACAGTAGCCAGTAAATCGTACTAAATCTGGAATCGAACCTGACCACTTGTATTGGACCGATGCCCATATAAAACACAGCGTAGTAGAAATTGATATAATCGCTATAGCGCTCTCTTCCAGGCCACCTTCATGTGGATATGTATTGATTGAGTAACATGGTTAGATTATAAAGGAATTTCGTGTTTCGAGCGACTAATTCAGGAGATTAAACGCAGTTGCTGAAACACGCGTGGCTATGTATGTCGTTAGGGCCTTATCATATCACACTGACGATTTGAAAGTGATTTGCGATCGTGTTTCCGTATTTCGCGTTCCGATTTGAAAGCAGTTGATGGGATTGCCTCACTGGAAACACGATCGCAAATCGCCACTGCGATAAGGCCCTTAGAATACCTATCTACTCAAAACGGTGTGTATGTATCAATTTGTATGGAATGCGTAATAACATTTTTAATTGGCAGCGATATTAAGTGCCTATATTAAAAATGTTAACATTGATCGAGAGGGTTGGAAATTCCGACTATTGTTTTTCATATTTATCTTTCTATTAATTATTAAAGATTTTGTATAAGTACTGATAATAACATAGATAAATTTTTAGTGCCGGTCATTAACTTCTTTGACGACACATGTTTTTGTACAAAACACTACATTACATTCATGCTGGTTTGTAAATCAACTTTAATCCCATGAAATCAAGTGCTAAAACTTAGCAATATTACATCATATTCGTACAATACTGCAAACTTTTTTAAACATAACTGAAATAGTAATTTTTAAACATAAACTCTTTTTCTAATAAAATGAAGTTTTTTAATAGTAAAGATTCCTATTTTTAATACACCACAGAATAATTATTGCCATATAACTTTTCGAAATTAAAAAATAAGTTCTGACTTCCATTATTTCTGGTTACGAAACTTCTCCGACTCGCCTTGCATGGTGTCAACACAGGTGTTACCCACATTGGTACAATAAATGCGGACTATATAAATCTAAACCTCAGTTTAAAGCAAAGCGAATGCAACTAGAGGAAGGAAACATTTTGTAATCACAATTAATGTGGCTCTATCATAGCCATTAGCAGCAAAGTGGTATTGCGGTACTCTATCTCTGAGTATAATTTCTCCCACGCCTGACCAGTTGGACAGACGGGAAGCGCCCGCGCAGTTTCACTTTCATCCAGCCTTGGTCATCGACATTCACGGTATACCAATTAGAGAAAATGTATATACTTTACCATGAAGTGAATACAAAAGTAGGACATACTATTTATGCATAAAAGTGGGAGAGTAGGTAGTATCTTTGCATTGCTCAGTGGTCATAAGTAACAAATTACTCTATACTTTTGAAGTATGTACAAGAAAAAAACAATGATTAATTTTGTAAACTTGGTGGTTTGTAAACTTTCATCCCTGTAGAATCTTTAAATGAATAAATTATGACTATGATCATGTCGCCGTAGGCATTTGAGGTTACTGGTTTAGGTAAACGAGATTAATTTGTTTTCCAAATGAAAACTGTTGTTTTGTAATCTTGTTAAAATTTGTAATCGCTAAATGAGTTATTTTTCTACTGATTTATAAACAGATGAAACAACGTAGACTTGATATGTAGGTAACCATAAAAGGACTGTCCATATTCCATAACTATTGGTCCGGGTGAATGACCGGAAAGTGCACCTGCATATATCGAACCGGACGACCGCACAAACTTCTCCAAATATGCGAACAAAAAAATAACAAAACGCCAAAACAAGTTTTGTAAGCCCACTATAGCGACAAGAATGGCCAACCAAATCGCATATTTGAATTAAAAGAAGAAATTCCTAAGAGTGAGATCATTAATTTCCTAAACAGCTGTGACTAATCTGGTAGTTTTCGACCGTCAATGAATATTAATTGATGAAATGGATACGTGGGTAGACTTTAATCTATAATGGCACTTATTTATGGAGATTTTTGGATTAATCTCTTCAATATCAGGTTTTCAATTATGCAACATCCAGTTTTCAATTAAGAAATATTGTTTGTCAAATAGTGAGATGCATCCATATTATGATATAAGAAAGGCTAGACGACTGGTTAGACGATATGTACCGGACACGCAGTCGATATCGGCCATCCAATATGGAATCGACCGCAGACGATCAGACTGTGCCGAATACGACATTGTATGTCACGAATGCGATCAGACTGTACCGAATACGACATTGTATGTCACGAATGCGATCAAACGTGTAGACCTACCTAGTGTAGAAACTTTTTGGTCATTGGCATTGCAAGATTAGGAGTCAGAACGCCCCCAGTCTTCCACAAACAAAACCAAGATAAAGGAGTATGGATGAGTTGGATGGATAGATATGGAAAACTAAGAAGCACGTGATCTATATGGAAGCATCTATTTGAAGTAAACTTAATGTGTACGAGTTATGCAACCGATAGGCAAGAAATAGGTACCTATCAATCAGGTCACAGATGCATTGAAAATCGACGCCGCCGACGTTACATATATGCAAAAGTATACAAAAACAAATAAGGAACATCTATAGACACTTATTGCTTATCTTATTACCATAATTATCATTTTATATTACCTCTTAACTTCAACATTGCGAATATTTCTTACTTCGCCGATATTTGAGATGAGACGAAATCTTTTTCGGCCAAGAGTTTCAGTAAAAAATCGTAATATTCAGATACCTCGATTACGATTGTGTGTGCTACTAACATGACCATGCCATAGCCATAGCGTGTTGTATAAAGATTTATAGGCACTATCAAATTATATTAAGGCAGTTATAACGGGATGATAAATGAAGGCAATAAATATTACACAGCGAACTATTGGCAAGAAAGACGTGCTCAGAGAGCTTCGATTCCGGTCCCGCTATTACTAGAAACAAATTGAATTCAAATCGATCGAATTCGGTCAGCTTAATACGACGTAATTCCCAAAACACGTATAACGTATAAAACACTAAGATACATATTTGATCATACGACGTCGTTACTCGTAATTAGTACCATCAATGGTACTAGGGACACTAATTTAGGATATAATATACCTATAAAACGAGGTATGTCCTGTCTTTTCTTTAATGGTACTAGAGATACAAAGTTGTATCACTAGTAACATGGGGGATATCTTGACTTTTATTTAATGGTACTAAAGATACAAAGTTGTGTCACTTGTACCATCAATGGTACTAGTCAATGGTACTACTGATCTAACGGTATAAGAGTTGCCAAAAGAGGCACCTCAAATGAGGTAAATAAAATGTCAGAAATACCGAATAAGTAGATAATGTCAGAAAGTTTTCAGAATAAATCAGGGTAAAAAATGTCTATTAGTCATTTTTTACCCACAACGAAAGGAACAGTAGGTACTATGTTTTTAGGGTAAGAGGTTGTTTGTCAACTGATAAGTCCTTACCTATTAGACATTTTTCATAAGGATCCGTTCACGCTACCTAAATCAGTTTTTTTACAGGCCTAAGACGGGTACAGGGGTATAGTAAAATTATATAAATAAAGTATTATTAGCTCGATTACATGATTAACGTGCAGTTTACACACACAGAACATAACAGAAATCTCCCTCTCTCTCTCTCTCACACACACACCCTTTCAACACACACAATTACACACTCTTACAACTTACATACTTACTTACACACATACCCTTTTCTTTGTTCTCCCCACTCCCTATTCCACTGTCCCACCTCCATATTTTATTAGCTGTTACTAATTATTACTATTTTGTATAAATTAAGGACACCTATTTTTTGGCTTGCACGCATGTAAAAAAAAACAATTCAGGCATTACATAGCTGTAAGGTTTCAATAAAAATAAAAAATAAAATAAAATAAAGTATGTAGGTAGGAATATGTAGTGTAATTTGACTAAGAAATGACTCTTCTAACGAATATACATGATATGACCATAACGTGATTTATTAATACGGTCAGTAAAAATTGATTACAAACATTGATTGCATGAAAATAACCATTAAAGTCAAAGTTTACATTTATCAAATTTCGAGTGTAACAAATGACGAAATGAACATCGTGAAAATTAACGATGCCAAACATTTTGCAATATTAAATAACAATATCCTATTGAGTTTTATTGGGTTTGAGTAACCGATTGCGGTTCATTCCGTTCAATACGAAGCACTTGATGATATTTATAAAATAAAAACATGAATAATAAGATAAGAACAAGTATAAGAAGAACGCTCCATTATGTAAGTACTATAAATCCTACTTATAATTCGAATCTTGAATAACACAAAATAAGCCAACTCAAATGATAAAAGTTGTTAAGGTTACAGAGAAAGAGACGGAAGAGGAGTAAGAAAGAAAGGTGTGCTTACCAGGTGGTTCCCTGTGTTCCTTGACTTGATTTAAAATCTGCTTCTCTTTGTGTTTGGTTAGTGCCTTCTGTAGTTCGCTCTTTTGGTTGAGGACGTTCTTCCCTCTGAAATAGATGTCAGAATTACGAATTACCCAATTGTTATAATGATAATAACACAATAACAGCTACGGTGATGTCATACATATCAATTACAAAACAATTAAGTTAAGCTAATAAAGTCGGAACGTGTCTTTTTTTTGTTACTGCTCAAGTAGTTGGGCAGATTGTTGCTTTGACCGTGCACATTGAGCAAAGAATGTGAAAATTAGCACAGGTATTTAAGACACCAAAAATGCCCTGCAAGGTATAACCATGACATTATAACTTTTGGACTGGAGCACGGAAGACCCCCCTCCCGTAGTGAAGCCGTGATCTGCATGGGCTCAAATCTTCAAAATTATCCTTTGGGTGTCCTAAATACGGTGTGCTAACTTTCACATTCTTTGCTACAATTTAATATTATTATAATATAATAAAATATTATTATTATTATTGAATTAGCAGGCAGGCAGCTAATGCTGATTAGCCTGTTTCTTCAAATTTCGTAAGTGGCTGTCTAATCTGTTCTTAAATTGGTTTAAGTTTCAGCATTCACAACTTCCTCAGGTAGGCCGCTCCACGGGATTAACCGGGACTACCCGGTTGAATAGGAGATGATGTTTTGGCAGTGTTCCGTACTAGTTGTGTGCACTGTCTTCTTGAGTGCTCCTTCAAATTCAATATAAAGAAATTCTTCAGTTCATCTGTGTTATAATAATTGTTTAGAACTGCACGATCCCTATGAAAATGTGCATTATCGGATGGGACTAAATCTTTTATCCGATGTCTCATTTTAAATTACAATCATGTGGTAATCACGGCAGTTTTGCGTCCGCTAACATCCTTATCGGTGAAAATTACAAAATGTTAGGTCGATGATAAATATTCAGTACCCACCCACCTATTCAATGTTATCACAACCAGCGACACAATTAATTTCATGACCAAATATGGTAATGTGTCTGTATTTTTGCCGAAAATGATAAAAACATTGTATGAACCTATTCACACCTGTATTACTACGTAGCAATCTGTGGTTTATCGATAGCCCGTGTGGAAACATACGATAAGCAATCAACAACGATCTAAAGGTAAAAAACATTTATCCTTCATGGTACCTACCTACAACACAACGTAAAGCTTTTTGCATAAAATAGCTATAAGGAGCCGTTCATTAATTACGTAAGGGTGAGTGGGGGGTTAAAAAAATCTCTACATGACCTTACGTCGGGGGAAGAGGGTGTAAAAGCCATTCTTATGTAATATTAAACTACGAGTCGAAATTCTTCTGGAATGTTAAATTCGTCTGGGAGCGCGCGATATGTTTCCTTACTTCAAGATTGTTTCAAATCTTACCTTTAATTATAAACCGCATTTTCCAAGATAAAATAATTTTATTTTAAATCTTTGATTTATGTCAAATAATATCGTATTTTAGTGTAACTGAACCTTTTCTAACGACATTTAACTATTTAACGTTTTTTAGGGAACCTCTAGGTAAAATCTTATGTAAGAAGGGGGAGAGGGGATCCGAGAAATCTTATGTGTCCTTACATGGGGATCAAAAATGGTCAAAATCGTCCTTACGTAATTAATGAACGGCCCCTAAGTACGCAGCTTAACTGCGTTTGTTAGGCTTGCATTGAGTTGCAATACGTTCATAGATTTCCCACGCATAAGTATGTCTATCTGCATGTGCCGTACAGCGAACAGCAATTTATTGTCTGACGACTGTTGTCTCATTGTTCTACTCACTTCGATGCACAGCTGTCGTAATTCCGTTTCATAAGAAACGTAATATACCAAACAATAAACATATAAATGATAGACAAAAGCTTTCAATACACGATTTACTTCTACAGCTGTATCTCGTACGTGCATAACCATTAAGAGTGTAAAGCCATAAGAGTTAATATTGTTGCATCACAAGGAAATGAGCAAATTTTGTTGCGAAACTCGACATCGTTAAACTTTTCAAAAAAACTTTAAATAGCCCCGTAATCAAGAAGTTTAGTGGAGCGAATCGAAAAGCGAATTAGTCCCGGGCGTCTAGCCTGGAAGCGAGGCGATTACCGGACCCGTCAGCGCAAGTTAATTCCAGCTAATTATTCCCGGCGTCACGGAACATCGCTGCCTCCATCTCTGCTCTCTGATGAAATGTAACTTTATTTACATATTGGATTCAGGCCACCATCTCGGCCATATCTCGTTCTAAATCAAGTTTGCAATCAACGAACTCTGTGAAGCGAGTAACAGCAAATACTTCAGTAAATAGGTCTCGCCATACGATTAAACATCAGGAGCAGAAATCTCTTATTGCTCCGTGGGGTTTATTTATTATTTGGCAATCAGTAGTTGACATCTAAGAATGGATCGCCGGTCGCTACGGCCCACGTCACATGATTATTTCACAAATGAGGAATTACGCGTAACGAAGACGATTGCTTTCGAACTCTTGACTAAATTGCCTTCGTGTAAGTATATTGAAAATTTAAATATTTTTTTATTACAGTACATTACATAGCTATATACTTTGAATTACTTCCGTAATATTAAACGATTAGTAAACTGGAATTTAAAATAGTTTTAGGTGATCAACACTTTTTTCTAATGTCACCATTGCCTGAATCAAATACCAGTAAATCATTTGATTGTATACCACAGAGCATAGCTATAGAAACACATTCCCGTTACTGGCTTGGGAATTGCTTCCTTCCGTCGTCGCTGGCAGGCGGGCACGGAAATAACAGGACGAGATGGCTCCGACAATCGCATTCAAAGGGAAATGGACTGAATCAACAGGTCAGCACGTCTGTTTCGCTATTTTATATTACCTACTCATCGATACCTGTTAAAGGTAGGTAATATTGCAAAGGCGTTTGACTTTACTAGACATAGTATGAATTAGAGACTTGAATCAATGGTTCATTAACTCATAGATGCATTTAGCTAGTTATTCCGTTACCACCTTTAATAGAAGATAATTAAACATTAACCTTCAGTCTTAAATATCTCCAAATAACCACGTACATATACTGTCGCGGATAAGAAAAAGGGAAAAGTTAATTAAACATTAACCTTTCTCTTAATATCCCACAATCACCACGTACCTACATATAAGTACCTACTGACGCAATAAGAAGGGAATATAGAATTTTGCGATAATCACGAAAACATAAATAAACTTCATACTCGTATCATAGAAATCTTTAAGATTTGGACGTAAATAAATATGTCGATAAGTACATACCTATGTAATGCGGGCGTGTATGCCGTTCCCGAATAGGTTTATTTAGCCACGAAAAGAGATGCCTTCGAGACGCTACTTAAATCGTCTGCAATAGACGTAACAGGCCTATGATGATGATGATGATGTAATATAAAAACGATGTGGTTATTTCCATAGAATGATCACGACGCTTATCAAATAAGACCAAGAAAAATAACAAAAACATGATGACATGCAAGAGCAGAGCACACGCTACACGATTTTCGAAAAAATACCTCCCTTTTTTCATAGAATGGCTGAATTCTAAGCTAACAATAAGTCACAGTTTAATAAAGTTAGCTTAGATTAAATTATCAGTCGGTCAGTAGCCTAACGCGTATGCAGAGCACATGTAAACAAGATGCGTCGGAGTGAATGTGCGATGCTGGGGCGACAGATGTTCAGTAATTATACTCGTAGCGGTTCGCAGGACTCCAGACAGGATGTCGTGCACCTGTGCGCTAAGAATCCCACACAACTTATGCCTAGCAAAAATACTTGCTTTATCGACGTATTCCGGTATAACACCCACAGGTTTGTATTGAAATAGAAAACTCGATAACAAAGTTGTTCATACGTGGAGCAACTATTCGTTCATCAACAAATACCTGACCGTTCATAATCTGGCTGAGAATGCTCATAAAAAGTGCACCTTTCAAAATCGGTTCCCGGGATACAAAGGAATTCCGGCGCCTATAATTGCTTGACTACGCTCAACGAATAAAACAAGAAACGTGAGGTAAGGGACTTAAAATCGAATTTGATTAAGTTTATCCTCTTTCTAATAAAAATATCATGATAAGTTATTAATAGATAATACATTATAAGGTCAGCAGAGTAGGTACTTCATTTCTTCTTTAAATGATAATGAAATGAAGAAATAATCTTTCTTATCTTAGGCATTTTCCGTATGTTTAGAAACACACTTCGACAGTTACGTTTGCGACAATATACAGTCCCCTACGAAAAAAATCATATACATAAAATAAGGCATTTAAAAAATATATGGTTTGAAAGTATTAATGATAGGTATGTACTCGTAATAAGATACAATATTCACACTGTACCTACGTGGGTATCCTGGATCAATAAGAATTACTTATATATTTGAAGACACTTTAGTGATAAAAAACACGGTTCTGCTTATAAAGACAGTAGGTTTCCGTTTGCCATCTTGTCAAAGGTTATCGAGAGAGGCTTTTTGCGGTGTAAAGTGCCTTCGAAGAGGACGCTCCTTGTGCTAACAATGAACAAAGGTGGCGACGATAGAATAGGCAGATACTTCAATGTCTGAAGTAAAATGTTATCTTCTCGCGGAAATGTCAAGTACTTTACGCGATATTCATTTATATAGGTACTTTCGAAGTCTACTTGACGAATCTCTGATGAAAGGCTCGTTTATTTATGTTAATAATAAAGTACAAATCACTTTGTAAGGAACATGTTTACTCATCCCAAGTCTTGTGCCTTGTTTAAATAAATTACAATTACACAAGTTTTTGCGCGATGCTCGTGTCCGTGTTCAAAATGCCTTCATATCTAAATATCGTATCGTACGTATGTAACAAAAAGGTTACGGAAACATTGGCTCCAGGCACATCGTGATTTTGGAATAAAAACGGCTATAAAATCTATCGATTAATCTCGAAACTGTGATCGAACTCACTGACAAATTACCAATCTGGGTTCAAAACAGTCAGTCTTTATACAGTCTTTATGTATTAAATTGTAGGCATATCCTCTGATTGAATATATCAGCACACTCGATACCGGTTATATGCCATCTCTCTGCATCGGCACCCAGCTTGAGCAGCCAGAGCAGCTCGCGATGCAGGTTCATAACCTGCGGACTGTCGAGGCAAGGGTTGGGCAGGCGGCGCGGCGCGATGAGCCTGTCGCCCGTCGCGCCCTCGCCCGCCACCATCTCCGCGTCCGCGCCCAGGGTGTAACACTAGTGCGGGAATAGCGACAGTCATCAACAAGTTTGTACTCACATCCTCTGGTTGAAGAGCAGCTCGCGATGCAGGTCCATGCGCTGCGGGCTGTCAAGACAAGGGTTGGGCAGGCGGCGCGGCGCGATGAGCCTGTCGCCCGTCGCGCCCTCGCCCGCCACCATCTCCGCGTCCGCGCCCAGGGTGTCCGACACCAGCGTGGGGACCAGGCCCACGCCGCCGGCCGCGCTCAACGTGTTCTCCGATAGAACTGGAAACGATGGATGCGAACGATTACACATTTGATACCTACCATGTCTTATCTAAAAACAGTGATTACGGTAGAGATAAGTTGTTGTATTTCGATAATTAATTAATTAATTTGCGCAATATCTTCTGACTAAAATGGCCTATATGTATAGGCAAATGATGAGATTCTTTACATTAAGAATATATAATTTTACGTAGTAAATTATATATTATTTGCTTTAAACAGTACCTTGTTTCAATATGAGCATATAAAGTAGACTTGTTCAATTTTGACCAATGAATTGTAGATCTTGATAGATCTTAGTCAAATCTATCAAGCAATGTGTTCAACTGAAAAAATATTTTCTTATACTCTAAATCAAACAAGTTGTTTTTTCAGTGTGGTTATTTGCTTCATAAGGCAATATGATAGCTGTCAAATATTTTACAGAAATATTAAATTCACAACAAAAAGCTTATAGGTAATTCATCAAAGGTTCAAGTAGAATGATCCACTCCACGGACGTTATATACGAGTAATTTATGAGTTCAGGAAAGTAAAACTCAAGTGAAACGAACATTCACTACATGTGTAGACAATAAATTAACAAACGTGTTTCTCCATACAGTAGGTAGTACAATATTTATCTATACCACAAGTACTCTTCTGGAAGACTCCAGCTTCGCTTCAAGGTTATACAAGTGTAAAGATAGTAAGCAGCACTGCAATGCAAATTCTTTTTATAGCGGTTAAAAATCCCACACGCGGCATGTATAGGTGGTCAAAAAATCAAATGAATCCGACAATACAAATTTAGAAATGATCTAAGCACAGTGAAGTATGTACTAGCAGGTACCTAATTATTCCACTCCAAACGTGCTGTCTGTTTCGTGCGGTGCATACATAAAACTAGGTATCTATACATATACGGTTGATATAATAAGTACGACAACACATCAACACCAAATATTTTTCACTATATCCTGTTGCACTCTATTTAAACCGTCAATAAATTTTAAGTTTCTATTTTCAACCGTTATGTACGCATTATCGCCAAAAGGGACCGTCTTTGGCGGAAATGCGTACAGTAACTTCGAGAATTCAACTAGGGTTATTAATACTAGCTTAAAAAATACTACTTATACTTTCGGAGTGCTTTCGGGTAAGTTTTTTTAAATAAAACTTAATAATGAAACAAATATGATTTTTTTTCCATTGGCGGCGCTTGTTTGCGGAGAACCTCGCCTCAATTACGTTGTTCCATTAGATTCTTTAATCTTGTGATTGTGACATAATATTTGAAGATGCATTTTTGTGCTCTACATTTCAAATAATTATCTCATATGTATATTGCAGAAACGTCATAAGTAAAGAATGCATAAATTGCTTAATACAATATTTAACTTTGCCGTACGCACAATCTTTGCTTTAGCAAGAAAGCAATAACTGCTGTTTTTGCTGTGACCCCGTTTGGTAAAAGCTTCAGTGACATGATTGCGGGGTTCTCCTGAACTCAGGTTAATAACTGGGAGGCGTATTTGTTTCCTTTCGCCCTCCCGGTGAAATAGCAAAATATTACGTGCCAGCCGCAAACCAAACTCGACCTGCAGGAACTGTTATAATTTTGCCACCGAGTTCCTGCTCATTATCGCAAGCCACGACCTCGTTTCAGGCATTTTACACAAACGGAAACGGTGCAGTTATGAACTTTTAAAACTCATTTTTTTACGCTTAACTTGCTACAGTATGTCCTCTAGATGCCGGCTAGCAGGGTTCTAGGACAGTGCGCAGATGAAGTAATAGAAGAATTTGGTGATAAATATTATATTTTAAGGAAAAGAACACAGAAACAGTAACATAGAAAATAGGTAGTAGTAGGAAATAAAAGTGAACGGGGAGACGTCCGTTCGAGACAAAATACCGAGAAAAAGTGAAAATACAAATAAAACAATGAAATTAATGGAATAATGAAATTTAGAAATGGAATGGGAACATGATTTTGAATTTAAATGAAGAAATGAAGATGCCAATACGAAATGAGATGAGATAAACGCTAACGATGAGGTTGAAGTTGATGGCAAGGAGGTTGATATGGACGATGAAGTCGACATCGTTACAAACTCAGTCAGTGAGAGTTGGAAAGTTTGACGATTATTAATAAAATCTGTAATTAACTGTCCAAATTTTTTCAACGTGCTCTTGTAACTATGTAGTAGGTACTATAAATACCTAAACAAAAAATAGTACAGGATGCTACTCTAGTATCTTAAAAAGGAAATTCGGTTGTTAAATGAATGAAACCGACAGACATTTCAACAGTAGTGCAAGCTGAACCGATTATATTTCATTATCTGTTATTGAAACTGGGGAAGCAGTCGGCATGTAGCAAGAGCACTTACAGATAATGGTTATCAAAGTACATACTTTGTATCCAATGGTTTTCAAAATTTCGTAAATACCAAATATTATTATAGTCGGACTTTAAAGATCCTTCCTCTTAAGTTTAAAGAGTACAATTGTAATTGATGCTGTGACTTATTTATTTTAATTAATGCATATATGTACATAATTAGCTTTAATATTATTAAATAAATATACCTAGATATATAAATGTATATATTAATATATTTTATAAATTTATAAGTCATATAATCTCTAACTTAAATTGTAATTTTAAATTCTAATTCTGGAATGTGAATGTTAAATTGACACATAACATTGTAAAGTTGTCAATGTGTGTATCCATGTAATCTCCACAACACAGGCAACGCCTAGTGTGGAGGTTATAGTTTAATGTGAAATGTTAATTAATATTTTGTAGACGAATATTTTTTTCAATTCAATTTTTTTTATAATTAAAATAATGTCAATTGGCCATACATCCATATTCCAATTTCCAATGACATACGAATTTAGTAAGGGTGCCATTATTTATATCCTACTCTTTAAAATCAAACTTGTATTATACAAAACTGGAGTAGGCCTCAATTTGAAGTTTCTACCAGTTGTAAAATAAGTAAAATAAGTGCAAACTTCTAGAACTTTTGCAAAAAACGCGGTGCATTTTATTTGACCCTAATTCGAATAAAGGAGGTCAGAATTTTATCGCACGAGCTAGCGTCGCGTGATATAACATTAAGTTGGTTTACATAATTTGCGGCTTTTGGTCACTTAACAGCATGTTTTTTATCAAAATGTTTTTCAGTATCAAGGTTTGAATAAAATTAATACGTATTAGAAAAGACTGAATTCGAAAGTTCGTTTTGGAGCCACATTTCTTCATACTATTTATATTTACTTAATATAATATATTTAGAATAAACATTTTCATATATTTCAGACATGGATAGTTCATATATGTGTAAATAAGGCGTTTATTATATCCGTTTTTATCTATTTTATCCGTTTTGTTTGTAACGGGAATAATAATGACTCTTTCACTACTAAAAATCGGGGACAACAACATAGACACAAAAACGCATATCTCACGAATGAATGGAATTTAGTTCGTGCGAGTATCACACAAAAATCATGCAACCCATAATTTGTCTATATCTATAAAACCTATAAGATTTATGTCTCTAAGTATCGAATACATGCACGACATGCTGAGTTACGTGCACACCACACGTACTTTTGTTTTAGACCGAACCTACTTACTTACTAGTTTGCCTTCGGGCACCGATTCTTGAGTGTTACTCGCTAAATTAAAACATCGCTAGACGAAACGCCCTCACTCTTGCACGATCTTGTATATGAGTGAGCGTGACAGTTTCTCTTAGATTTAGCAGCACTGCCGGAATCGACATCACTGTCACGACTATGAGATGACTTGGCAGTTCGGGGTCAAAAGCCCAAGTTTTTGAAGTTGCATAATATGGCAAATTACATAGAAACCTACTTACACACGTAACCAATGTGTGTTGTGTATTCTTAGGGCAAATAGAACCAGTAAACACATGTGTGGGCAAAGGTGGGATGGTTGCCTCAATATTATTTAAGTCACAAAACATATTTATATGACATATTTCACCATGTTGTATTTACCAACATCCATACCTATGCCTCTAAGCTGAGGTATTATGGATACAACTTCCTACTGACAAAAATTTGGACCGTACCAAATCTAACACAAAAGGAAAGTGTTTTTAGTTGGTTTTTAGTCTAAGTTTCAACGAATGTTGAATTATTAGTCTACTTTATGCTACTTATGTAGGGAAAAAACACCGAACGACATTAAGATGAAATTAACATCATTTTCAACCTTTATTATGGTCAATATTTAGACCTATTGTCCTCTAACATTTCACCTCGTTAAATATTTAAAAACTCATTAGTGCGTTGAATTAAAACGATTAGCTGCCGCGAGACAGCTCGAATAACAATAAAAGTCTGGGAAATATGGCTGACGTACGTGTGGAGTGTTTAGGGTATCACAAATCCGGAAACTAGTGGTTAAATTAATGACGAAATAATTACCCCCCAAGCTTCAGAGAGGCAATAAAGGTAAATATTTATGGCAATAAAAGTTTTCACCTCGCTCTCGTATTTACAAGATACCGCCGTAAGACGATGGTTTTAATGGGTTACATCGTTTGTGCGAACGAAGAAACATAAACAGACCAGCTTCAGATCGGTTATTGGCTATTTCTGTAAAAGCAATAATTACTATCGTAAAATAAGAGATCTTACGAGCCTATGATAGAATAAATTGTTATTTACCTACAGTCGATAAAATTCCGTTCGTGGTCAGTGTACACAAACACAAGTCCGAAGGAGTGCCCTTGAAAGGATATCAGCCCGCCGCCGCTGTATAAACTTGGGTCGCCCTTATTGAACCGTTCAACTGCGGAGGTCGAATAAGCTAACTTGCGTGAGCGAGATGTAAATTCTATATTAAGGTCCTGCTGAATTAAAATAGAACCTAGTTTTTTTTTATTGAACAAGGAGAGCAGACGAGCAAACGGGACACCTGATGGTAAATGGTCACCGTCGCCCATAGACATCTCACCTCACTGCATTATTATTAGAGGGTTTTTGATGCACCTTGAGGACTAAGCTGGCTTGCCTCATGTGCCGGAAATTAGGTTCTTAGCCATATCCCAACCAACAATCATGAATGTCCGGAGCCTAATTAACTTCAACAGAATGTTAATTATTTTCTTTGTTATCTTACGGGATTTTCGATAAGAGAGCAAAGGAAGGCTTATAAATGTACATATTAGGATAGCTGTTGATAAAAGAGGCACCACTAAATAAAAGTCTATTTATTTTGTAACGTTTGATTAGATGTTTAATTCTATTCATCTTTGTGTATGATATGGTAAGCACCCAATAAAATCGATGTTACAACAAATAATACTATGTACATTCGAAAAACACGCTCTAAGTACTATTCGTATTTCTAAAATTAACTAAATACCCAGTGTACGATATACAAATGCTCGAATCCATCGCTCATAGGTATTTCCATTTGCAATACCAGCAACTTCCTTCATAAAATAATGCTACACCATCAAGTGACCCCTGACCTATGGCTATTTTTAGCGTCCATCTAGCGTATTGCTTCGGCAAGGTTGTTTTGGTGTTCATTTGCTGAAACAGCTGACGTCATTCCTAGTCTGAAGGCTGCTGTTAAATCTAGTCCGTTAATCCGATAAACGGGACCTTCACGGAGCTTTACGTGTTTGCGAACAATTAATTTCATAACCATTATTTCGTAATGGAAAATACATAATTACCTACCCATGCCATGCATAAACTCCCACGTTTCTTTTTGACACGAGATAAAAAGGAAAAATTGTTCAAGGAAGGTTTGAGTGTGGATATAGAGTGCTCAGCGTTTCAAGAAGATGCCTTTGAATTCTTTGCCTGGAAGTTTCCCCTTAGCTTTCTTTACGGCAAGCTCTTATGACGTATTCCCTATTCAGGGAACGACTGAATTTCTCGCAATCCCCATTTCCGCGCCTCCACATCTTTTTATTGTTTTGTTGTGAGCTGCAATATGCAATTTTAATACTCTATATGCAAATACAAAAAAATAAATTATTCTGCCCTACTGTGTAAAGAGGTCGCTAAAAGTACAGGTAATAAATAGTGTTGCTAATGAACTTACGTACTTTTGTTAAAAGATAATCACATATAAGACGTATCTTAACAAAAACTATAAAAAAAACATTGCAAAAACGGGAGAAACAATACATGTGCTAGAGCATTGTTCCATCACTAATGATATTTCCTGAACAGAGAGGCGTGTTTATTTAACTCTACAAACAAAAGAATAATGGAAGATAGATCACGTCAAAGAATTAACAATATTCAGCGTGCAGGTCGTAAACGCATAATTAACTTTGAGTTATTGAGATAATATTGATATCTTATAATCCATGGTATAGACATAAAGTTCAAAAATAACTAATGATTTTAACCTATTCCTACGCATAAATGAATTTTTGTTGACCATATTTATGTTACCTACAAGATTTGCGTCAAAACTATGTCATGTGATAAAAAAAAGTTTCATAATAATATGTAGTTAGATTGTAGCTTACTTTAATTGCATAATGACGAAAGGTCAATTTGACGCTTGGTTTTAGGACATGAAAAAGAATAGGTATACATACACACGTTCGTTATCCTGGTCAAACGCGATTACTACGCACGTCACCCTTTAATAACAACAAGGAATACATACTAGTTTACAAGTTAGTTTGTTAAGTACATAAAGTTTATGTTTACGAGTTATTGTAAAACCATACAAAATGATAATCTGAATTAAGCATATGTCTACATAACACAGTCATACGTCAAAGTTATCAATTTGCCTTAATAAATATATTACTAATTAAAAGTTACTGTTAATTAAATGTTATTATTGCCTATGTTCACGAATAAATGATTGATTGATTGAATGTTAGGTACTATTAAAATTCTAATCTAAGGCTATCATACTCTCTTCTATGCTAGATTGGTGTAAGAGTGAGTGAGTTCATTTCTTGATGTTTTAATTTAACGAGTGACATCTCAGAATCGGTATCAATACGCCAATATGCCGATACATCTCAGAATTGGTGCCAATACATTAATATCGTCTATACACTCATTCATAGTGTCTAAGAGAAAACACAATTTCAAAAACTTAAGAATCCCTTATCGTAGGTACTAATAAGCCGTTGCCTTGAAAGAGGCATAGGTACGAGTAGCATTGTATCTATACACACCTACGTATCCGCAGTTTGCAATTAAGATAAAGCCGCAAACCTTTGAATGTCTGCCTACCTTCCTAATTAACTATGCGGTGTGCAACTGAACTTCACTCAGCAATCTTTGATCATAGCAAGGCGAGAAACTTGTAACGTGTTGAATAAAGAAGGAAACTTCTTTTGTTAATACCTTCTTTTTGGGAAAGCACCGTCTCTCAAGATACAGGTTCGCCTAGTTTGAGAGTCTGTTGTATAGTTCGATTTACAAGTATTGTGATGTTATGATCTCTGTATAATTTTATTCTGTTGTTTATACAACGTATACGCCAAAGGTTCCTACGTAAATGTAAGTAATAGCTAAAACTGTGTTAATAGAATGGGTGTGCAACGCAATCGGTAATAACGAGTAAGTACATGTAAAGATTGTATTGACTTGCGCAAGCAAAGCAACATACTAGAATTAAATGCGTTCCGCAAAATATTATTGGCCAAACATCATCATTTTGGAACATTGAAACGCGTCATTCAAAATTGTTAAGTCTATTGAATCTAAAATTTATAGTGGGAAATAAGGTTACAACAACTTCAATCGGTAGTGCATGTTATTGCGTTATTTCATGGGAATTCCTATATCTAGTTTACGATTTGGGTAATCATTACAAAACAGGCGTGACTATTAGACAATAAAGCTACGGGTTTTATGTTCCTACAAAGAAAATGGTGCGAGAAATAAATACTACAGATATATGATTCCCAAAGCGCGTGCAGTAGGTGGGGTCGGATGTTTATAACTCATAAATTATAAATGGACGGGGAGCGTTTTAGAAAACACTTAGACATTTTAGTGTAAAAGCTTGGCTCTACCTCACTACAAGTTATAGTTCCATACCATAAATGTAAAGTTGAGTAGCTACCCAGATAGAAATCAACTAGGTAGGTTACTTAAATTTATTTTATTTAAATTAAACTTGGAGTATTAAAAACCAAGACAGTAATAAATAAATAACATCAGGTTTAAAAAACCGGAAAGGTCAAGAACTAAAAAACTTGACGAATGTGACAAAATGTGCAATAAACACTTCAGCAAAGGTGACAAAACTATCTAAATCTGAATCAGAAGTGATGACGTGGCACAATCAACGTATTGAAAGACTCCCCCGTTGACACGTCCCTCAATCAATAAGCCACTTCCTCATGCGGGCACGAATCACTTATTACACTTGATGACAGTTACAACTCGAATACATTTTCCCGTGTGCTTCATTGCTGGAGGTCAAATAATTCGACCAAAGAAGATGCAGCGCGGCTGCACTTAATGAGACTAATAAAACTAATAGAAGTTCATCTATTTCAACAATTGTTCATTTAAATGGTTCATACTCGTACAAAAAACTTGACAAACTGTATTAGAACAAAACTTTTAAAGTTACTGAATATTGCGTTTTCATAAAAAAATGTAACCGAAGTAGAAATACTTATAAAACTAGATAAATATGTAACTAATAATGTGTTTTACTGTTAATATATTAAAAAAATAGGAGACTTAATGCCAGTGGCGGCGTTACGCGTCGGCGGTGTCCGCGACCGCCGGGGGCTTCGCGCACGGGGGTCTCGCTTAAGCTTTTTTTTTGAAGTTTTTAAAGATGAAACTATCTAATTCTAACCTAATCCATCATTCGTGTCGGAATTGCTCCGAAATTTCGAGAAACATACACTCGAAATCTACGATGCCCTCAATTTTGGGCAAGCGCCGCCACCTTAGTGTCTACTATAGAAAACGCTAAGCTCTTTTTGTGCGTACACAATAATAAAAAGATATGGACAGAGTGGTGTGTCGTTACAGATTATCGTACGTTTGAAAACAACTAGGGTGTGACTAGAAGGGTTGAGGCGATGGAGGGGACGGCCCCGTTTGATTGCAAGGACACCAATATTATCTACTACTGAGTGACAACCGTCCTTTGCAATAGCCCGTATCTAGAGGACCAAAGCTCTATAATACTAAATTGTAAAAAAAGGATTAAAAAGAACCCTTTCGGACATCAGTGAGATTTGCATATTTAAAACTTTTATCAAGATTTTAATTAAAGCCCTCGACGACAAATTTGCTCTATACCTAACTATATTAGTGAGTGAGACATGAGTACGTAAAATAGTAGGTTTCCAAACATCGTAACTCTATTCAAATTATTTCTAGACAATTTATGATTTAAAATCTATGAATCTTTTATCATTTGAGATTACAAACAAAAACATCTTGCGAAAAACAAGTTCTTTTTAGATTACAGAACTTGTTTTTCTTAATATGTTTTGGGATTTTATTTCGCCATTCGATTGC
This sequence comes from Hofmannophila pseudospretella, assembly GCA_947369225.1. Classification (NCBI taxonomy): domain Eukaryota; kingdom Metazoa; phylum Arthropoda; class Insecta; order Lepidoptera; family Oecophoridae; genus Hofmannophila; species Hofmannophila pseudospretella. Next base: position 9,590,041 of record OX376317.1, on the reverse strand, counting down.
GACCAAGGGTAAATGCGAAATGGGCATGTTATATTCAATAGTTGGTATTCAAATACCTAGCTGGAGACAGGAATATCAAGATCAGCTGTATATCATTTGCTGGGTTGTTTGTGATCGAGGGCAGCAAGCCAAGCAGTGTCCGACCCCAATATTTGTGTTTAAACATGGCGTGTCCAGCTATGGATACTATATATTATAAATTCATTCTCCTATTAAGGAGACCAACGTACGTACACCAACGACGTTGGAATAATGTGCGCTCGTAAACTGCTACCTTAGTTTTTTGATATAGAAACGCTACTATAAAATACACTTCATAGCATATCCATAATACCTGTATCAAAGTCTATTGTAGCATTTTTTAAATCTTCTTACAGTCAGTATTCCCCATTGATGAGGATTATGGTCATTCTATGGTATTAATACATAAGATTGGCCGATTTAATGGGGTGGATTGTCATTGCCTTCCCCATTTAAATCAAATAATATTATTCTTTAAATGCGTTGGTATTACTTATTATTTATAGCACTACCTTACTCAACTCTCTTTCCTTTATTGTGTATTTCATTTTTTTTTTCTTTACAGTAGCCTCTGTAGTTACCTATGATAATGTGCACCTAAGATATCTTGATAAGGTATCATTATCGGTATAATATTTGTACTCTCATATCACGCCTAAACAAATATACGATATGGACTCGCCTTGACCGCTCCTTCATGAATTTTTATCAACTCGAGTATCATTTAGACACCTCTTGAGGTAGCGAGAATTATCATTATTTCGAAATGAAAAATTATTCTTCCGTCGTTAATTTAATGGTGTTCGTGCATTTACTGAATTACATCGTATTAGTGAGTGGCGAAATATTTGCATAGATATCGTTTTGTCGATACTTTTTACCTGCTATACCTTAGTATAGGCAAAGGCATAATATGCATTTGTACGTACACGTTTAAATACACGTACAGCAACGGTACAAAACTGTATTCATTCATTCACTTGTAACTACACGCTTTTGTTCACCGGCGTCGTTCGTAGGGAGGCTTTCCCGTTCCGTGACAAATGCTGGGAATGGAAAATTACTGCAATCGTACTATATAAATCCATATAAAATAATCAAAGTTCCCGAAATGTACTTAAAAAAATAATGATAAATAATGTACGTATTACTTACTTACTTTACTTAAATACATAAATAAGTTTAAAGTATTTTTAAAGACATAAGTTTAAAGTTTAAATGCATGTTACATACAAGATATATGTTTAAAGAATAAATAGTTTTTAAATACATAAGTTTAAAGTTTAAATACATGTTTTCCCTTTCTACCATTGCTCTAGATAGAGATGACATGAGACTTAAGGAAGCCTTAACATTAAGGACGTTTCTTGCAACTCACGGTTAGTTAACTTATGAATCACATATGTTATCTATCAATATCATAAGTTTTCATTATCGTAAGTTATGACTCAGAATGTTAGTCTAAGTTTTAAACTGCGCGATAATTTGCTTGTCATTGTAAATTCTATGAGCATGATTAGTTTAAATTTTTACTAATCTGTGGTTAAATGAGGTACTGGCAGTTTTTTTTTGACAATTGTGGATGTTGTCATCACATTGGGTCATTTTTTTGGTAGATTACAATACATTATTAGATACATACTTCAGAAATTAATAACGTTTGTTGTGTTAACTTGTTATCTTGTTTTCGACGTAATTAACTTAATTGATCCTTTAGAACTTTACATCATACAAGTAAGTAAATGAGAACAAAAAGACAGAAGTACAGAGTTCACTACCTTCGTAAGGTCCTAAAAATATAAAAAATGCCTATATGATACCTAGGTATTGTATAGGATTTTTTTAGTTTTGGCACAATATCGATAACAATAGTCGGGGGCATCCCTCGGCGTAGCGTTCACGGGCAGGGCTCGCAGGGCGATGACCCCGCGCGGCAGACGGAGCTTTTCGCGTCGCGCCCTACTTGCCGCCCGCCCAGCGCCTAGCTTGCGTCAACATACGTATCATGTACGTAATTTTAACGTAATAAGAAAAAAAAAACGCAAAATTTACTTTGTCCCCAGTAGTTCTGTTGGAGCAGTTCTACTAACAGAACAATTGGGACCGCTTTGGGAACATTTTTAGACCGCCTAGGATGTATTTATCGTTTTGTACGCACTGTATCACACTAATTTGTGCAAATGTATTCATTCATTCAATTGTGATTTTTGTTCCATTAGTTCTGTGAATAATAAATCCACCTCAAACGTCACTTTATATTAACGTAATCATAAAAAAAATATAAAAAATAATTTTTGTTCTTTACTGAAACCTAACTAATAATCAATTTGGTATTTCATAATCGAAAGTAAATACTATTTTAGTTTTGTGATCCGCCCATGGGGTTGGGTCCACGAATGCACGAAATAGTCAAATTACAGTAGGATTTTTTATGTGCTAGAAAATTGTTAGGCACTTTTATCTGCTAAATTATCTTATTTTCTTAAACTTGCCCTGCCCATTAGGCAGGAATCTTATAAAGATAGTCAGTACCCGTCCGTAGGGAGGTACTCATGATTGCGATTAGTTCAAGTGTTAGGGCAGGATTCGTGCTCAAGGACTTATGTACCGGAATACATCCTCGACATTAAGTGATACTCATACCGCCAGTTGCACGAAACGTCTTTAAAGTTAAATCTTCATTAAAAACACGCTATCCATTTCTGCGTTCTAGATCAATGACTATAGATTGGTTACTCTTATTTGCTTCATGTTCTAGATAGAGATGATACAAGACTTAAGGAAGCTTTAGCCTGCACCACTCGGATAATGTAGCAATACCTATTAACTTTATAAAACAGTTATAAAAGGACATAATTTTCAACATCCGTCTCCATGGCATTTGTATTCAATACTACATCATATTTTAAATTCTGCACTTTTCTATCAGTTTATGGAATGTTTTTATGGAAAAACTTTATCGAGATTTTCTTGCTTTTCTGGACGTCCAAAGAAACAGGATCAAAGTTTTCATACCACGTGTGAAAAGAAATTAGTATACCTAAGGTAAGTATAATTTCTATGTTAAGCATGTGGCAGGTGTATAATGCCATTTTGTTGATTTGGTTACTAATTAATAATAATGTGTTACAGTTTTTATTTTTAAACTTATGTAAATTTAATGACGAAACGTTTCAAAATCAGACTATGCCCAGACAAGTACGAGCAAAGAGAAAATCTGTAATTTATTATACGAATACTAAGTGTATTTAGGTAATTGAAATAATATATTATGCTGTCCCAAATATATATAAAAAAGTATTGATCATGAATGGTCACAATATGATGAAAATCGGTTAAAAAATAAAATACACTTTGGCAATATTGTAATATCATAGAAATTAAGTATAATACTTAGTTTTTTCTAAGTAAGTAAACTAAGTATAATACTTAGTTTTTTCCTGAATAAGCTCAAAGCTGTCACAGGAAAATCATAAAAATCAAAAGGAATCTTAGCTCTTACGACGATCAAAACTAAACAAGATCCACAGAAAGGCATGTGTATTCATGCGGTAACAATAAATCACTAGAAATAACAGGTTTCAAAAGAACATAAGTAAGTAATGTGTTTATCTCGGATAGCAGGTTTGCTTCGCTCTCGTAAGAAATTACGACAAATGTGTAATGGCCGTGTCGTAAGTTGTAAGATGACAATTCTGCCACTTTCGTAGACGAAGTTATTTGCGGATATTGTCTAGTGTCTACTAATGCAATGCAGTTTACTTTCAAACGTACTTTACAATTACAATCGAAATTCACTTTTCTATTCTCTGACAAAAGAGGGAATCAAAAAGACATCAATCAACGCTTGTAGCTGAGCTGATAATATTTCTCAACTTACTCATATATTATGGAGTATTATATTATTATAGACCACAGAAAACTGAGAAAATGTTTCGAAGTCTATCGACATTACAGTCTAAAGTATCTGCAAGTAGATACTCTCATTAGGTAACCAAGTATGTAGAGTCCAAGTAATGTCCTATGATGTAAGAATTTTTGATTTATTTACACGTTATATAAATTACCACATCCCAAAATAATTTTAAATTCAGAATTATACCCTGGATCTCTTTTACGAGTACTTACAGTGTTGGATATATACATTGATACATAACAAAACTTATTCACTTAACTTAAAACGCTTGAGCTCAAGTCTGAATAATACCTACCTATTAGCTTCCTAATAAATTTTGACGCTCCATTAGTTTAATTACGTTGTGGGAAATGTACTAAGTTTAGTACGATTTAATGCTCAATGGAGAAAGGCAACCGTGACGTACTATCTATACAAGTTCCGCAAAATGTGAACGTGAAACTAAGTTTCCACTATAATTGATCTACACCAACTTCTAGTGTAAAGTTTCCTGAGAATAAGACAATCCATATTTTAACCCTGTTTAGTGGTGGACGTAATTTTCAAACAGGCATGAATATTAATGAAAAATAGATTTATGCACTCTCTTCATTCGCATACAGTGGAGTGACACTTATGCATATATTAATACTGAAATATGTAGCGGTTAGGGTGGTGTAAGTTGACAACAAGTAAGTACCTAGTTGTGTAGTTAGTTAACAATAAATCAAGTATACATTTTTAGAAATATATCAGCCAAGCTAACGTCGAAAAATATTTTGCGATCTTCACATAAGAGAAATTGGTAGCCGATGCGAACTTCGTTCAAAATTACAAATGTACTAAAATACCATTATCTCTATCCCAACTATGTAATGTACATCCTGTGTATGTGTACTTACATATTGTATTTCGTTCTATAATGTTCCTTGGTGCGAGCCACATGTGGAAATAAACTTCCACAAATTGAACAATCGCATTGCGAGATATTTCTGTACTAGTAGCTTCCTTGTTCTCCAATAACAAGGGAGGTAAAGTAAACTATTTCAAACAACAGCTTCCAATAAATCATTACATATACCTACCATTTGGCGAGTTATCATGTCTCTACTGAGTTTATGCGACGGATTTAATAGGTAAAGACTGAACTGTGAAACATGATTCATGATGTTGATTTTATTTTTCTTACCTTATTTTTGTAACAACATAAATGGCTCGAATAAAGAAACTACTCGTACCTAATGTATGTATTAAGCAGGTTCGTTAACTCATTCATCGTGGTCGTTCCTTAGGGACATTAAATAGGACCACAAAGAGGAAGAATGGTTCCGCTTTTCTTTGTTGTCGCAGGCAATTCCCAAAGCTACACTGAGCTGGGACTCTGGACGCTTCGCCTTACATATCTAATAAGCTGATAGGCGGCTGCCTATAACTTTGTAAGACAAACGAAATTAGGTACAGAATTACCGTAACAGTAACACTCATTGCGTAGGTAAGCAACAGACTGAGAAATTGATTAGTGATCTAGTCCTTGACGAAAGCAAACTCTTAAAATTCTGGCACTCTCGTAGTATCTAACGACTCTATATATAAGTAAAGTAGTGTATAACCAATACATTATATTCTACTATATGTGGATAGTTACAAAATGGATAGTTTGGTGTAGAAAAGGAAGGAGCAAAGGCTCGCCACCCATGGCGTTGGCAGCTTATCCTGACGTGATCCCGATTCCCTTTGTCCGACTCCCGTGCCAAATGTCTGGCGCTGCATACGTAATGCACCAGGGTATTGTCATGCGATGCGTTGAGGATAACTGTAGTGTCCGCATAGCGGCACGTATACCTCAAAAGTGGATTATGGCCTGTTTACTGCGTATTTCCTATTATATATTTTGACTATACGCTGTTTTGTTATGAATTACTCCAACTTTGCTAACAATTTGTACGAGTCGTCCACCACGATCAGTCCAGAGTTGAGAATCGATCCAGCGATGTTGGCGCCATAGTCTCCACCCCCAAATAGAATGACTGACAATATACATATTGTCTCCTCAGACATATATGGTACAATAAACATGTTTTTCGCAGACCGCAATTAAGCGCTAGCTAATATAATAAATGAGTTGGTGCATCAACATGCGGTTGGAATTGTTTTTCATTCCATTTTTTGCAACGTTCTCGTCACATAATTACGTAACGCTATGTCCAATGACATCAAGTAGCTCACAACGATGTGTACAGCGTAAAGCGTGCTTGCTTCGTTGTATGATAAATGTAGATAAAGAAGTCGGTCGGTCGGTTCGGTACTGTATGCATGACACAAAGCGAGGCTAATCTATTAGTTCATATTCATAAGTGGACGTGAGGACAACGCAGACAGCATAGAAAGAAACCTCTATACCTATACATAAGACCATAATAACGTGACTGACTAGGTCAAACCTACAGAGAAATTCTTTATTTGGTAGGGAAGTACTTATATCAAATAAGTACATAATTAACAGTAGGTATTCTTACTGTGTTTACCGGAGTTTTCCCGACTGTTTTAAGTTCGTTTGATTTATTAACCTAAATACTATAATAATAAAACCTAATATAATAACCTATGATCGGAATAGGTAGGGCTGTTTTTGGTACTTGCCACATACGGTCATAATATGGATAAGTATGCCCAATAATCCCGGGATTTCCGGGATTGAATAAATATATTATTTATATTTTTAACGTTATATTTGTTTTGATACACATTTAAGATTGGTGGCGAAATAATTTTTTTTAAGATTCATGGCGCTAGTGTACCTATGGTAGTGTTTTAACTACTTCGTAAGTTCACAATTTTTAAAAAATCGTAATCCGCCGAGTAAGGGCGAGGTTTATAAAAGTAATTTACAACATTTGCTCGATAACTTAAAACGGGATCCCGAAATCATATCCATATTAATATAACCTTTGAGGACATTGACCCGAAAGAGCCCTACCTACACCGATCAGTGATAATAACAACTTCCATTTTATATGCACCTACCTAAACATTTCTGCATAACCCCATGAAAAGAAAAAAATGGTAGTAAATGCCGCAAGGCATTAAGCTCGCCTCATGTACACCTCTTTTTTGTACATAATAAATTAAAAAATAATCTATTATCTAGAAAGAATATCTAGAAAAGATATTATCTATTATCTTTTTAAACCATTTTCTTTGGTAATTAATCCACAAAACATCCTTCCATAATCCATACCGTCGAACATAGATTTAGTTGAACTAGTAAAGTTGTCGAGCGGGCACAATCGGTTTGATTGAAACATCTCGTTACCCAAGTATGCAGTAGCAAACGAATGTGGTATGCAAACAGATGAAATGAAAGGACGGACATAACAAAGGGTATCAGATGACCGCGGTCCCGTGCAATATGTCACAGCGATCGGATATCGTAATCACGATCCGTGAAAGCGCTGACCAGGACAAGTGCTTTTGTTTAACTCGCACCTATTACTACGTGTGCCAAATGACAACTACGCGTGGTGAAACACTATGCTGTCCAAGAATAGGGTTACGAGACTTTCGATCGTTAACCCTATCCTGATCAGGAGTTAACATCAAGATATATCGGTGCCAGTACGTTATGATTTGAATACCGTTTTCATAGATGGCCAGCTTCGCTTGTATGGCAGGTGCGGGAGCAGGTTTACGAGCTCTCGTGTCGCACATTGCGAGGACGGATGCGGGACTGACTTATAAATGCCACTGTCCACAACACAGAAGCCGGGCAACATGTCACGGCCACCTAACAGGATTACCTGTCCTACTGCGCAGGTAAACTAAACCACGGATACACGCCGCTACGTCTTAACTGACTTATAATTATAACTAATAATGGACGGATCTTAACCACGACGATGTTACGCATAATATCTCAACCTTTACCCACTTAAGCCTAGTTTAAACAAAACCACAGGGGAAATAGTATGAGTATGACGTCATTGTATTTTGTTTATGACTTATTGTTTACATTGGGGAAATCTGAAAAAAAGACGGCATGTGTGCATTGCGCAGGAATTAGCATGAATTGGGTGAGTGCCTATAGATACGAAAGAATGTGTTTAGACATATTTTGCCGCAGACGGGATTCGAAAGAACTTTATTGTTTTGTTTACAAGAATGGACTTACTGAAAAAGCAAACAAACAATTGGTATACAAATATTATTCGCATTTACTCGGTTTTTTTTTTATAGAGCTGTTCGTCTTTCTGTGATTCCATTAGAAACAAAACAATAACGTTCCTTAAATAATGAGAACCGTTGCCGTCATGCATGACACACTCTTGGCATGCATCATTTACACGTTGTTTTGTTTTGATTACTACTTCAACTATGTAATTACTGGTAGAAGTAGTAATACGAGTATACCTATATTATTTATCCATTGAGTTGAGAACCATGAAGAATGTTATTGGAGAATCGTGGAAACAGATCAACCTGGCTCTTGTTTAAGATAAATGATAAGATACGTCGGTATTTAGGTACTTAGAATATCTAGAAGTTGTAAACTTGAATGCCTACACAGACTAAAGGTAAGTACCTATCTATACGTAATTAAAATAATGTGGTGCCATTAAAACTATATTTTATGATATTGCCAGATTATTAGGATTACACATAGGCAAGGCACCTCTCTAACTGAGTATAAATAAACAATTGATACGTAAATTACCTATGGATTTAAATTACATTTTTGAAATTTCACACCACAGACGAAATGTTCTTCTATTTTATAAGTTAAATTAATTTACGTATGAAAATACAAGTAAGTATTGTACCTACATACCAAAAACTCCTTTATAGGTAGGTACGGGGCGGACTGATTTTAATAACGGAAAAGCTGCATAAAAAGCGTGCGATTCTTTTTAAATGTGTTTAATGTGTTTTAACCATTTCCGTATTTTTGAAAATAATAGATAATTTGTCACAGTTTTTTTGTACTAACATAGGTATAATTAAATAAACTACTTATAAATGGACGACTAAGTATGTACCTACCTATTATCTATCAGCTGGCGATTAGCCCTACATATTTCTATTATAAAGATAACTGCACGTACAAAACGTCAGAGAAAATGCACCATACCGCGAAAATTACATTCGGAGGAAATTATTAAATTTTAAAAATAATAAATTTTAACGTGAAATTTTCTGTACCTATAAGTATAGGAAAGTTTTGAAAATTGCTACAATTTATAAAAGCAGATTGAATTCACTAATTTTATTATATTTATTACAAAGTAATTCTATAAATTATGTAGTACTTACTTTTTGATGATAAATTATCCTCCTTAGTTTAAACTTGATTATCGCCTTCGTTCACTGAATTATGAATTTGATGGCACGTGAAAATGGATTTTTATATTTTATTTATAACATCGATTTATTTAGGAGCGCTTTCGTTTCTACGACGAACACTCGTGTCGAATACCATCCACGGCAATAGTCCGCCTGATTTGATTGGTGCGTTTAGCGTAAACAAAACTTCCGCTTGGCGCAGCGCGCGCAATTTAGTGTCGCCAGTATAAAAAAAATATTCATTCTATAGTTAGTTTTGGTCTAACCCGAATACCGAATATTTACCGGAGAATACCGAATATACCGATTATTTATTGCCGAACCTATCGCCTTCATGTACGTATATCCTAGAAACTCGATTGTGTTGCTTTGGTGCAAGCTCTAGATAAAATTTCATCTGACGTTTGTCAAATAAGCCAAACGTGGCACCACCTGTCAGGAGAAAAACTATGCAAATATTATCAGGAGCGTACGTGACCATTATATTGAACCTCTCTTTATGTTGTATGTTTTGTTTTTATCCCGGGTGTGCAATAAAGTATATTTGTATTGTATTGTATTGTATTGTATTGTATTGTATTGTATTGTATTGACGAACGTCGGTCAGTATATATTTTGCCTGACAAGACAAACCTACCTAGTAAAGTACACGTTCGTGGTGCACCTAGTCTATAACTTCGTCGATCAAAACTACATATCCAGAGGCTTGCATGCACCCCTCTATGTATATTATATTTTTGGAAAGATTTACAACTTTATTTATTTTTTTGCAAATTCGTAAATAACATCAAGCTAAAAAAATGGGATGGTAAATAAAATTGTAATAATATTAATAATAATTTGGCATTTAAAATTAGCGCCTTGTTTTTGTCACCAATCCCTCTTATAATGCAAAATGCGAATAATGTGGTGGTCAGTCTTATTGGAATGTGGAATATGGTTTAGAATATCACTTTCTTCCCGATAAGCCTTTGTCTGAGGTTTACGACAAGACGTTTGAGTCCTATATGACTCCTATGTGTGTTTTATAAAATACCTGTGAAAATTAAGGGTGCTGTTTACTTTGGAGACAGGGGTTAAGCCAGATTTACACTTATAAGATTGGTATACACCTACGCAGTCTAGAATGTAAATTCAGAGCAGATTCTATTCTATTCTTTTTATCTATATTATTTATAAATTATACCCTGACAATAATAAAAACTCTGTCAACAGAGCCGCAATATGGTGTCTATCATTATTCATTATAGAAGGATTTCCAAATTTTTACAAGCAATATTTACCATTTCGGCCCAAACCCTAGAAATCAGGCCACAAGAACTTTAAAACTATTAATGATTGACAGAACTTTGACGTTGACATTTGTTTGATTGACATTGACAGACGATTATCAAGCGAGCGAAGAGTAGAGCCCAAAAAACGCGAGCGGTCCGCTTGATCGCCATCGTTCTCCGCGAACTGGGTTTCGTATTCCATTTTCCTGCTTTTCCGTAAATCTAATAGGAATGGGGTCTAAATTTCTTACGTTTGCCTCCTCCACAATCAGGGTAAGCTTCAGTTATCTTCACATAAAGCTCGCTGCATAAATCTGTCAATTGTTATGCAATAGGTACTCCTATGCCGTACACTGGTGATCTTATTTGATCCTATGCACCTTTCATGGCAATACAAAACTTAGGTCCTTGTTCTAAATAATAATTCAAGAGAGTTACATTTCATTTGTGTAACCAAGCCAATAGGCGAGTGGTAAACCTTATCGACCTTCAAACATGTGACCGACTGTCACATCAGGACAAACCTTATCATTGCACTCACTCATTTATCTATCTATTATTCTTTGACAGCACAAATTACGAATCTAGTTCATTGTCTTCACTAATTATTATCTTTTATATTTGTATTTTCAGCATGGGAATCTACGGAGTGTACTAAGGCCATATTCTACGACCCATGACACAGAACTTGTGGTAATCGGATCAGGCCCTGGTGGTTATGTTGCAGCTATTAAAGCAGCCCAAATGGGTATGAAAGTATGTAATTTGAACTTTTTTTATGATTCCTTGCATGAACAGGTAGTACATATGATTAATTTCTCACAAAAATTGAATTTTTCAGACTATCTCAGTAGAGAAAGATGAAACCCTTGGTGGAACTTGTCTGAATGTTGGCTGTATCCCTTCAAAGGCATTGCTTCATAATTCCCACCTATATCACATGGCTAAACATGATTTCAAGCATCGTGGCATTGTAGCTGATGTTTCATTTGACTTTAATCAAATGATGGACTACAAAGTTAAAGCTGTGAAGGGCCTCACTAGTGGTATTGCTATGCTCTTCCAAAAGAATAAGGTGAGAAATTAAAACTGATGCCTTTTTGTATGATTATGGAAACTACATTACTTCTAAAATAGAGTCTAGAGAATTCACACTTGAATGCACCAATAGATTAATAATATTTGTGTTCTTATCATGAATCCTTCATCTATTTGTATATTTTTTTTTATCTACCACAACTTTCCTAATTTTCAGGTCAAACTTGTTAAAGGATATGGCTCAGTACTTGCCCCAAACAAAGTTCAAGTGAAAACGGAGAAGGGTGTGGAGACTATTAACACTAAGTATATACTTATTGCAACTGGTTCTGAAGTGACCCCGTTCCCTGGTGTTACAGTAAGTATAGTTTTATTGTTACAAATCATATTTAGTAAGGATAGTAGGAAGGTAAAAAGAAGATATGTAAACTCGAGTAATCCGAAACATTGTTATACTATAGCAGAATATTTATAATTCGAAACTAGATAATACATAGGTTCATCATCATCAGCCTATTAATGTCCCCACTGTTGGGGCACAGGCCTCCCCTTGTACAAGGCGGTACGGGCCATGATCCACCGAGCGGGCCCAGTGCTGATTGGTGGATTTCACATGCCTTCAAAAACTTTTAATTTCCTCAGACATGCAGGTTTCCTCACGATGTTCTCCTTCACCGTTAGAGCAGTCGGTAAATGTACGTAAGTCTTCGAAAAAATCGGAAAAACTCATTGGTACATGGCACTGCATGGTTTCGAACCCGGACCTCCCGCATGGGAGTCCGGCGTCCTAGCCACTAGGCTGCCGACGCTTCATACATAGGTAGTTAAATATTAATACTTCATCTTATTTTATTTTATTGAAGATGTAGGTGCCTACTTGTCTATTCGAAAATTATTTAATAATGTGTCTATTCTCTTTGCATGTCAGTTTGACGAGAAGCAAATCATCACATCCACTGGAGCCCTGTCACTCTCAGAAGTACCGAAGAAGCTTCTGGTGATTGGTGCCGGAGTCATTGGCTTGGAGTTGGGCTCTGTGTATCAGAGGCTTGGCTCAGATGTCACCGCTATTGAATTTATTGATAATATCGGAGGTATGCGAGTTTTATTTAGATTATAATCTGAAGATGTTGAAAATCTTCTACCGGAAAAATCTGTGGACTAGTGCGGAGCGTTCTGGCGCCTTCGGCATTTATAGTCGAGCGGCTACAGAATGTGTTGTTATGCTCACACATCACACACTAGTGACTGAATGAGATGGACTAAAATATCAATTTCGACTTTTGCATGTGTGTGATGCCATAATCCACAGATATTTCTGGTGGCTTATATTGACATATCAGTTTAGTAGATTAGGTTGTGAGGCTGCTGTTTCTGCAGGCCTTGTACACAAAGGCCATGATATAACTGCGCTAACAGTACTGTACTGTACTGTAATAATCAAAAGTCTACCCAATAATTATATTCATAATTCAGGCCAGTAATGATATTATTTCTTTCACAGGTTTTAATTTACTTGTGATTGGTAGCTCAGTGTTTATGTTTTAAAACAATTTTTAATTATATTGATGAAATGTTTTATGTGTTCAAATGTTCAGTTATCAATCACATGTCATCCTGATCATAAGCAGTAGTATTTTTTTATTTTACATAACATGAAATGAATTGTAGGTTCTTCATATGAACATTTTTATTTCAGGAGCTGGCATCGACTTAGAAGTAGCCAAAACATTACAAAAAGTCCTCACGAAACAGGGTATGAAATTCAAACTCAACACTAAAGTGACAAGTGTAAAGAAAGAAGGAGGATCTGTCAAAATTGAGGTAGAGCCATCAAAAGGAGGAAACAAGGAAACTGTGAGTGTGTTATGTTATTTATTATATTACCTACAATAGAGAATATCATTATGACTATTTACCAGACTTATGAAGGTAAGTGTTCCTTGATGAATCATGAATCTGCCAGTTATGGAACATATCCTGGCAAAAACTGGCAGAGTTAGCGTGATTTATTCAGATAACGGTTCTAACTTTGTATCTGCTAATAATTTGCTGAGTTTAGATTGGAAACTATTGTAAGCACAGTCCTACATCTTACAATTTGAATGGAAATAATTTCCTAGTAAAGTTAGTGTTTTGGAACAGGTAATTATTACCTGAAAAAGGGGCACTAATTGCCTGAAACAGTATAAACTGTATATATTTACTTCACTTTTTGTCAGCAAATAAATAGTATTTTTATTATGCACCTAAAAACAGCAGAAACCATACAGGTCTCTTTAATTTTGATTCATTTGTTACAGATGGAAGCCGATGTAGTATTGATATCGATCGGCCGCCGGCCGTTCACGAAAGAGCTCGGTCTGGACAAAGTGGGAATTACGTTAGACGACAAAGGCCGTATTCCTGTAGACAAGAAATTCCAAACTATCGTACCTGGGTAAATGTACAATATTTATAATTATTATAATATCAAGATATTGTTGGACTGGTGTTAAAAATATTCGTATTACACGAATCAATATTCTTAACTGTATTGAACTTTCAGAGTTTATGCAATCGGTGATGTTATAAATGGACCCATGTTGGCGCACAAGGCGGAAGACGAAGGAATCCTTGCCGTGGAAGGTATTAAGGTAAGCCTGTTTTATATTTTGTTGAATATTATTTTTATCACAAGTAATAAGCATATTTATTACATTTCGTGCATGCGTAGTTAATCGAAAATTGCTCATATAACACTAGTACCTTTACTAATTTCAAGTGACTCTGACTCCTATAATTTAACGCCACCAGAAATCACCAATGCGGCCCAAAGGACCGCGCAAAGAACTTTCATAATTAGATACTTTTTATTATAATAAATAACACTGGTTTGGTATTATGGAAAACGTCGTGTGATACGCGTGCGTAAAGGCAAGGTAATTGTAAAAACGCTCACTTCTGCGCTAGTATATCCATCAATCAATATCTTTAATTCATGACAAAGTACTGGAAAAGTAATTCGGAATTTGTGTAAAAAAATAATTGTATGTGACATTAAAAACAAAAATGAGAATTGGGATTTAATTTTGTTATTGTTTGTGTTTCCAGGGTATGCCAATTCACTTAAACTACAACTGTATTCCGTCTGTCATTTACACCAGTCCTGAAGTTGGCTGGGTGGGAAAAACTGAGGAGGACCTAAAGAAAGAGGTATGGAGTTCCATTATCATTTAGTCTGGATAATAAGAATAGTCAAATTCTGGCTGGGTCAAAATACCAGAAGCACGATGACGGGCAGCAGCGTCATCGGGGCAAGCGACCCGGCTACTGCGATCGCCAACCCGCAGGCCTAGCGTGGCGATTATGACATTACCTCCCATGGATAGCGCAAAAGAAGAGCCGAAGATCGGGCTCAATGGCGCGCCCTGGGAGAGGCCTATGTCCAGCAGTGGACTAGAGTAGGCTGCTGATGATGATGATGAAGAATAGTCAAACACAAACGGATCTATGTTTCATTAATTATGGTGAATGATCTTTGTCTAACTGAGAATGGTATAAGTGTAGTTGACATAAGATCTTAAATTCTCTGAGCGATCGACTGTTTTTTTATGGAGAGCTAACGGGCCACCTGATCACTGATTTGATCACGGCAGGCAGACTAACTGTCACACTGGCCTGTCACACCAGTGTGGCAGTTAAGAATTCTGTCGTACACCACCACATCTCACCTCTTTATAATGTCATTAGAGGGTTTTCGATGCGCTGCTAACCATGAGGACTTTGATGGAGTGCCTCATGTGCGTAATTACCGAATTACGCTGGCTCTCTTACCCTTTACCGAACCGAAATACAGCAAGCAAGCGGTGGTGCTATCCCACGCTGATTCTCCATAGAGTCGTACCACCTTCAACGTACGACTGTACGAAATTTGACGCGGTTTCATTACAAGATATTTTCCTCAATAAATATTGAGTATTTTATATCAAGTTTTAGAGTATGTTCCTTAACCAGTTGAAATTATTCACGATGACAGCTATACACGTTCCATTGCTTGTGTCAAACAAAAGTTTGATCAATTTTCAGCTGTTAACGCAGTAGTGAAAAAGGGACAGTTGTCAAGCTGGTTATGGAACGCTCTCTTAGTCAATATTAATATTTAAATGTTTTTTTTACTTTACCAGGGGGTCGCGTACAAAGTAGGCAAATTCCCGTTTATTGCCAACTCAAGAGCGAAGACCAACCAGGAAACTGACGGCTTTGTCAAAGTGCTTGCTGACAAAAAGACCGACATTATCCTGGGAACACATATCATTGGCTCTGTAAGTGAAGATTTTGCTTTTAGATTAATTTTGTCGAGTGTTAATCATAGCCACGTCTTATCAGCTCAAAACGATGAAATGCTATGAGATGGTATCTCTGTTTAACCATCGCATGATTAATTTCATCGTTTATAGAACGGTAATAGCTACCCTGAATCGGTGCAGTGATTTCCAAGATCTTGGACTATATAAGCGAAAGTGACTGGAAGGAGAAGCCGGGGTCGTCCTAGACTGACCTTTAAAGATCAGATTGACAGAGTGCTCTTAGAATTTAATATACAGAAGAGACGACCCCAACGGCGAGCATGCGTGAAACGACGAATGACTATAGAGGTAGCAAGAGTTTCGTGCCAAGACAGAGTTTCGTGCCTACCCCAGGGGATATAGCGTGAAGGTATGTATGTATATATTCAATGTTAGAATATATCTCGGGAATGGTAGTGATTCGAATTATAACTTAATGTTTACGACTACGGTGCTTTTCCGTCATCTAGAACCTTGGTTTCGATTACCAGGAAAAAGTAAGTTGTTTGTCACAACGCTAAGGGGATTTCTTGACTTATTATAGCTTCCCAAAAGGGAATTGTTGGCAGAACTATTACTGTATCGAGGTCAAATGCGGGTTTAGTAGTCAATAAAAAAAATTGACATTGACAATATGTTTATGATAACTCAATTGTTACTACAGGGTGGCGGAGAACTGATCAACGAGGCTGTGTTAGCGCAAGAGTATGGCGCAGCCGCCGAGGACGTCGCGAGAGTCTGTCACGCGCATCCTGTAAGTATTATATATATTTTATGTATATATTGTCGTGTCGGCCATACAGAATAGCACCACCCCAACCCTTTCCGTGGGTGTCGTACGAGGTCGTAATGGTCTTGTAGTCCCACGCTTTAGACTTAGTAAAATAAACACATCATTTATGGGTCACTGTGTACGATTTTATAATAATATACCTGATACTATAATAAACATGACACAACAGATAAAATTTAAGACCCACCTAAGACTTATGTAAAAAGGGTTATTATAAAATAAATGACTTTAAAGGATCGCAGGATTCTATCGTTTCATACTATAGCTATTTTGTTAGGTACAAGTGGAACTGAATTAGCAATATGCAATGCTTTTTAAAAATTATAAATCGATTTATTATCTTAGAAAAAAATATTAAAAATTTCGATACTGCTTACACCAACTCAAACGGGAAGCCATTTCCCGCGCTGCTGATGACGTCAAAGGTTATGTAAACAAAACCGAATTCGTCATATTTGTCACTGAATATATCGGTTTTACTAAGTTTTTCGTTTAAACACTGCGGTTAACACAAAATACAATTGATAAATCTAATAAATCACGTAAGCATCATACTAGCAATACCTTTGTTTATATAAACTTTGACATCTCGACCATAGAGAAGCGCCTTTGAGCTTATTGAATTACGTTAAGTTTAAGCAAAAATAATGATCAACAAAACTATTAGTATTTCAAAATCTACTTATCTAAATTTAAAAAAAATATTATAATTATTTTTTGTTGAGATATAAAAAAAATTGTTTCAAATTTTTAAAAATTACTTGCATTGTCCCTATTGTAGCACCCGCCACAAATCGCAATGGCTAGCCTAATATTATTCTGATCGTAGAAGTAGTCCTCAGACTTATTAAGGTTGTCTGGAAGAGATCGCTTTTAGCGATAAGACCGCCTAGATTGTATTAATCGTTTCGTACGCACTGTATAACACTATTTTTGTGCAATAAAGTGTATTCATACATTCATTCATTGTTACTTCTAGATAAATCTTTATCTTTGGAACTTCTTTTTGCAGACATGCTCGGAAGCTCTTCGTGAAGCGAATATGGCGGCGTATATCGGAAAACCGATCAACTACTAATGATTAAATATAGATAATGGAGGTATGATGAATAACCCAAACAACACCGGGT
Organism: Hofmannophila pseudospretella; assembly: GCA_947369225.1. Lineage (NCBI taxonomy): Eukaryota > Metazoa > Arthropoda > Insecta > Lepidoptera > Oecophoridae > Hofmannophila > Hofmannophila pseudospretella. The sequence continues at coordinate 9,572,225 of OX376317.1, read as the reverse complement.
CGTAGTGACGTAGGCTTGGCTGGTCACAGTTCCCACGTAAGGAATCTTGTATGAATCTTTTGCCCACGATTTTGGATAATAAATTTATTTTGTGTTTTCATAAATCAGTCTGTCCTGTAAGTAAATCGCCCATCGTTATCCAAGTGTATTTGAGATCCTTATACAAAGTGTTGTATTTATTTATTAAGAATGTGATACATTTTTTTAATATATATTTTCTCATTTTTTATTGTAATTAGACGAGTTCTGTTCATTCCTGTCGTGGAAAAAACATCCGCATTTACTACCTAGTAAATTGCAAAACTTTATTTATGTGTATTTATTTTATGTAAACATTAAAAGAACACCATATTATTGGTACTATAACGACAACATACAATATTCAAAGAATATTCATAGTTGTTTTTGGCAACCATTATTATGATGTCCCTTTAATTAAATACTGCCCATTTGTAAATAAGTTAACAAAAATACAATGTTGTATAAAACGTTTGTTTTTTATTGTGTCATTCCAACATTAATCGATTCAAAAGTTCAGAAATACAAAATGGTCAGCAAGTTCACAAGTATCGTAACTAGGGCTCTCTCCCATTTAGCTTGTTGGATGGATCTAAGAAGCTCTTGACTTATGTTATGGTATAACGTAAAACCTAGAAGTGTACTGTATAAATGAAAATTGTATAAATCGTTATATCAGTGATTTATTTCCATTAGCATTGTGAATACAAATATTGTTAATAAAATCTGTGCATAATTTCTGATTTACAGAATTCAAATTAGATTAAAAATCAGTAGGTATGGGTATACAGGGTGTAACATTAAGAACGGTCAGTATGGGAAAGTCTGAAACTATAAGACATACGAAGATCTGTTCTTAGGAACCATGTCATCAATTTTAGTAACAAGAAAAACTGTATTCATACATTTTTTTAAAAACCTGTACTCAGCCTGGGAATCGAACCCGGTTGTTTTGAAAAAAAATCCAACACTATTTCTATTTAGATATCGATTGTGTAGGTCTTAAGGAATAAATGTTAGTATGAAACGTGATGTTTAAAATTAATAAAACGCATTGTTTCCATATCTTTTAATTTAAATAGTAAGATCGTTACCTAAACGAGTTAAATGTTGTATTTTATAAAATGGTAGTCATTTCGAACACCTACTAAAATAAATTAAAAGATATGAAAACAATGCGTTTTATTAATTTTAAACATCACGTTTCATACTAACATTTATTCCTTAACACCTACACAATCGATATCTAAATAGAAATAGTGTTGTTTTTTTTTTCAAAACAACCGGGTTCGATTCCCAGGCTGAGTTTTAAAAAAAATTATGAATACAGTTTTTCTTGTTACTAAAATTGATGACATGGTTCCTAAGAACAGATGTTCGTATGTCTTATAGTTTCAGACTTTCCCATACTGACCGTTCTTAATGTTACAGCCTGTATAGTATAAAGTTCAAATAAACATGAACGTATTATTTGAACTTTAGTTTAGTATGCAGTAAACATTTAAGCCAAAGCTAATACAAAATACAACGACAATAATCCTTATAATCTATGACTAGAAAGCATACAACAGTATACTGTAAAATTATACTACGTATCATATTAACAAAATAAGTTAGTAGTTTCATAATTTATTCCAAGTTAAAAACCCTTGACGGTTGGAACTAATAGATTAGAAAGACAAATTCAACATTCAAATAACAGCAATATATAGGTACAATAAAAAAAACCACTAATATGAAAATAAAAACAGACAAAGCACACTAGATATCACAATTGATTACAAGAAAACAGTCGATTGAAATCAGACTGTAATAAAAAATAATACTAAAGCTCTTCTGTTTAGAACACAACATGTCCTATATGGACACGGGTTTGCAGAATAGGTTAAAATATCAAGTGATTATAAATAATCAGAACTGATTATAGTAACCAGTGTGTGAAATGGGGAAGGCAATGGCAAACCACCCCATTAAAGCTGCCACGAAAGTCGTTCAACGTGATTAATTCCTTAGCAATGAGGAATAACGACTTAAATTATTATAAATAACACTTGAAAACAAAATAACTAACAACAAATAATTTACTATTCGTAACTCATTGGTTTCCGATTGTGAAATAAACCATCTCGATTTACGCCCGCGTCATTAATAAATTAATCGTGGCGTGTACGTATGGTTTTTTAAAAAAAATTACCAAAGTTTACTACCTTTTTCTTGCTAGGTGCTTGAAGAGTCACAAAAATACATAACTTCTAAGCAAGTTCATCCCCAAGTATCTAAAACTTGACTACACATGTTTAAGTAGAATTTGGGAGAGAGAATCTGACCGTATTGGGTACAGTCGTTCGAGTACATTACTGCAGCTGCCATAGTCGTAGCGTTCGACTCCATGTATTTACGTAATATAGTTTCTAGTTCTGCTACAGGCAAGTTATTCTCCAAATAAAAGTCTTTGGAGAGGCGGAAACATGTCTCCCACAAATTACTATCGACAGGAAATATTCCAATACATTTGTCAATTATGATTGCTGCTCTAATAGACAAGTTTTGCTCTGTTACGTTAATAACAGGTTTAGGACGTGTATCTTTTGAGACATACTTTACCTCTTCACAGCAGCAAGGTAAAGCTTGATATGTAGCCGGATCAATAACAGGATATGCTTCTTCATTGAGTATCGTCAGTGATACTTCTTTGATACGCTTCGACATGATATTTGTTATCACGATTTTAAGTTCGTCCTTTCGTGAGCATTTCACGTTTTTATCTAACTGTTCGTAATCGTTTACTTCTGTATGAGTGAGGTATAATTTTTCATCCCGAGGTTCAGTTTTCAAGTTATCTAATAACAATCGCAGGCACTCTGTGTATTGTTGGTTGTGGTATGCCAGTTTAGCTGCCATGTTGAGGTTTGTGGTAAAGATGTCTTCTTTTATCCATGGTTTGAGGATGAGTATGACGTCATTTGGCCAAGTTTTCTTGTCAAAGTCCTCGAATGACGTCAGCGGGTTTAGACGTGGTTCGATGGGTTTTCTTTGCAAATCGTTCAGGTCGAAAGGGAACATGATGTCGACCCTGTCGATTGGCTGAAACAGGAATTTGTTGTTGCTGCGACTCGCCGGGATTTTGATCACACGTTTCGTGGTCTTCATCATTATGACACGGTTGCTGCCTTTTTCCTTTTCGTTACTGACCTGTGGGCATAAAATATTATTCACTAAGAAAAGTTAGTAAACATTTGAAAATAAATGGTTCCCTTGACTCGTAGAAGGGTATTTCACCAGGCGATCCACCTAATTCGTCAAGGTTCATGTTATAATGAGGTGAGATGTTCATGACGACTATGAGCACTTATCTACATGACCGCATTCTCGACCTATTATAGATATGTATGATTACTATTATTACGTACTACTTAATTATGTACTACTTATATTAAATAAAGTCCATTCGCTCAAATAGTCTCGCTTTTGAAAATGTCGCCCCCGCTCGCGCCGCTACTAGTCAAACGATGTCGCCACGACAACAGAGGATGGCGACTGCCGCGTACACTTTCCTATTTTATAATACAATTTCCTATTTTATGATATTTAAACACCCGCAGTCCCGCATATCGTTTGGGAGTACCGAGATTATTTGAGAGAATGGACTATACTGTAAAACGCAAGTGGAAAAATTTTGAAACCCCAATTATCGGATAAGGCTCAATTTACATTGCCGCGGAATGGAATGGAAGCGAACTAATATGAACTTTATGTCAATTGTGTAACTTACAAACACTAAATACGAGCCAAAGAAGAGGTCGCGCGTCTTCCGGGGAATCCTCGCGCATTCTCGAGAATTCCCCTAGCTACTTTTCTGTTTTGGTTTTGTTTTGGTTTTATTTAGTTTGTATGTTACACATTTGACATAAAGTTCATTATGCTATGTACAATTACGTTGCGAAAATTCGCTTCCATTCCATTCCGCGGGAATTTAAATTGAGCCTAAGATTGCTTTTTCAAATTATTTCATTTGGTAAACAAAGTTGCAAGGCAAAGCTGGTGAATATTATTACCGGTAGATGCATATTGCCAGTAGCATAAATCCGTCCATCATCGTCGATGTAAATCGTAAAGTCGCCACCGCAAGCCACCAGCGCGTTAGTTTTCATATCCTTGGTCTCCACTTCAGGAGTAGCACTGCCCTTGGGGTCCGAATGAGAATCGTTGCGGATCTTTACTTCAGTTGGTATCTGTATTTGCTTTCTGTCTCCGCTGCCTGTGGGAAATTACAATGACAATAAATATAGATTGTTTCAATTTGATCCACTGATGAACTACTGGTAAAAAGAAAAGTGGGAGATGCAGTGTAAGACGCTTGATCTCAACATGGGTATGTTCCGAGGCCATATTATTATTTAACTAATGAGTTTTCAATTAAAGAGTTACATACAATTATCGTTTACTCTAAGTGTACCTTCGATGAAGGAAAACATCGTGAGGACCTGATAAAAAACCTGCATGGTTGAAAAAAACTAATTTCATAGCTGGTATATTATAATGAATTCACTCATCTAAGTCATTATTAATGAGTTAATGACTCGAAACAGTTTCGTAGAAGTTAGTCGCCACTTTCTTTCGGTGTGAACGTAAAAAGGTTTGTGACGATGAAACGTAATAATTAAAAATCTAATTACTGACCTAGTTGTCCATCGAAGTTTAATCCCCAGGAATAAAGAGTGCCGACGTTGGTGATTATACAAGAATGATGCCAGCCGGCTGCTAACTGCACAAAATAAAACATAAATTCATTTAATCGAAGGAAAATGATCTTGAAATAGACTAAATAACTATTGATCACGCGCAGAATATCGATAAACTCGGGAATGATAAATGTGTGAAAAAATAAAGGGTACCTTACAATATTCTCTGCAAAAACTTGTACGTTAAGTCGATAAACTATTTCGAGTAATTCTGAAATATATATGGAGTATACTGATTCACACGTAGACGACGCGCGTCGTCTGCGCGTTTACGGCGCCGTAGAACTTAAAAAAAGCAGATTGTTTGCGTTTATATCGATGAAAATACAAACACGCGCAAGAAGCGTGTTTAAGGTGCGTTTGTTTCGATGGACACACGCAGAGACGCGATGCAGACGCGCGTTACCTGCGCGTTTTTATCAATACAAACGTGGATCTACATGTACAAAGGTTTACTGGCTGCGTCTGAATCTCGTATAAAAAACGCGGTGTGCATAGGCCCTTACATGTGACTCAGTATACTCCATATATACTCGAAATAGTTTATCGACTTACCGTAATCGTAACACTCGTATGATGAAGTACCCTTGTGCTGACGTGAACATCGTGCAATCTGCGTACTGGACATGCCTTTCTTTTTGTGAAAATACTAAGGCTGGGACTAAATACACCGGTTCCAGCGCCGGTTCGGTTCGCTGCAGCCAATCACAAGCGTTCCGCCCTCCCCACACTAGAAGTCAGCGCCTCATGATTGGCTGCAGCAAACCGAACCGGTGTATGTAGTCTCATCCATACCTGCACGATACGACCCCGCACGTTGACCAGGTCGATGGTCTGCGGCAACAGATGAGGGTCGACGGGAGGGTCCGACGTGGGGGACGAAGCGCGTCGCGCATGCGTCGCTCGCACTTGCTGCGGGCTGGCCCCCCATGTCCATAGCTGGCCTTTTGCTGTTAACGCCAACTGCATTCAAGAGTTATGATATAATATATAAGGTCACTTTTTATTAGTCGCAAATATTTGGAGAGGGTATGTGCTGGTAATTTGTACCATTTAACACGAAAAAATAACCCTGTTACTTGTATAAAAATTTTCCATAGGTAATAAAGAAAAATAAACCCCATTATTTTGCGCCTTGGTGATATAAACATATACAAGTCGTTATTAATGAAACGAATTTCATTCATACTTATTTCAGTAATAGAATAATTCATAATAATTCATTCATTTGCAAAAAAATAAACAAACGACGACGCGGACTTCCAGGTACTGCACTGCCATTCAGCTATACGTAATTAATATTAAACTAATGCTAACTTTGCAAAGCTTAACTATGCTTGTAAGCTTGGTAAAAAATAACTCCTGCAGGCACGCAACGGCGACGCACAGGGGATTTCTGGACAAAGTCCAAAAATCCCCTGCGCAGGGGAATGTCTAAGGGGATTTCTGGGATAAGCCACTAATTGATGCCCCAAAAATGGGTAACTATCTGGTCACTTACGCTGTGGAAGTACCCGACGGCGATACACTCGACAGGATCCGTCAGAGCCACGCGGATCGGCAGCGAGCTCTTCTCTCGACTACCGCCTCCCAACTGACCGAACACGGCGGCGCCACAAGCCCATACCTCGCCGTTTTTCATTAGCACCACAGTATGGCATGCACCGCAACCCACGCTTAATACCTTAGGGAAATTAAATATAAAAGATGTTGATGATAAGAATTGTGAAAATGGATTCTTCTAAGTCGTGTTCCTCATTGCTGAGGGTCGTGATCATTCTAAGGAATTAATCACATAGAACAACTCTCGTGGCAGATATAATGGGGTGGTTTGCCATTGCCTTCCCTATTTCACACACTGGCTATCTCAGTGTGCAGGTTTCCTCACTCTGTTTTCCTTCACCGTCAGAGCAGTCGATAAATGTACGTAAGTCTTTAGAAAAAAGCGAAAAACTCATTGGTACATGGCATAACCTGGTTTCGAACCCGGACCTCCTGGATAGGGGTTAGACGTCCTAGACACGACGCTCTCTAAAAAAATAGTATAGAAAGATTTTGAAATTCCCCCTATGTGGATTGCTCGCTAGAGAAGTTTTATATGGAGACGGCGTCTGCCAATTGGCGCATGCGCTGTGAGCATCTCTCCATACATACAATAGGCCATTGAAATTTCAAAAGTATACTTGTCGGACTTGTCAAAATTATAAGGGCATTTGCACAAACCCCAGTGCTCACATCATTATTCTAGAGGAGATGGCGCTACTATTCCGATTTCTATGATAGTATATTTTTTGTCCTTTTTCTGACTGCATTCCTGTCCAAGATTCAAGTAAAATAATGCAATACATTGGTTATAATGTATTTGGCAATAAATGTAATTCTATTTGTATTGTTATTTCTACAATTTAATTTACTTTTATTTCCAGAACGCACACAGCACACATACATAACAATTACACATCATTAATGTTTGATAATTTACTAACTTTTCTGCCTTGAAACTTTGTGACCAGCTGTGGAGTGCATTGGTCATCTATGGTGCCTATAGCAAGTTGCCCGTGAACGCCCCATCTGAAAATTCATGCTTCTTTAAAATACCTCATCAGTCTCTAAAATCTCGATTGAAATTACTTTACACTTGCTCGGTGAAATTGGAATCAGATGGGTGATATTCCATTTAAGTTAGGGTTCCGAACCGACAGCACTGGCTATACGGTTGTCTAGACAGATTTTTCCCGCAAGTGTACAGCCGGTCGCCTAGATCCACCGCAGCCGGGGAGGAGGATCGTCGTCGTGTCCCCCAAAAAGCTGTTAGACCCCTATAGGGCGTGACGCTCGACTCGCCCTTGAGTAACAGATGGCCTCTAATTTTTTTCTACTGAATCCGCCCCTTCCGCGGTCCACTTAATATAATACACGTCACGTGCAATAACGCGCCGGCAACTTATCTTTAGCGCCAGCTTGACTAGTTGTTGTCCAGACAGATCTTACCCCCAAGTGTACAGCCGGCCGCCTAGATCCACTGCTGCCGAATGATACGGATACAACGGGTGCGGTCCACTCGCACGCCACATGCGATAGCGCACCGGCCGAGCTCGCCGATAGCGCCGCGCCAGTTCAACCTAGATTTTGTCTAGTTATCTTACCCCCAAGTATACAGCCGGCCGCCTAGATCCACTGCTGCCGAATGGTAATGCCCGGTGGATACGGATACAACGGGTGCGGTCCACTCGTTCGCCACATGCGATAGCGCATCGGCCGAGCTCGCCGATAGTGCCAGCTCAACTTAGATTTTGTCTAGTTATCTTACCCCCAAGTATACAGCCGGCCGCCTAGATCCACCGCTGCCGAATGATAATGCCCGGCGGATACGGATACAATGGGTGCGGTCCATTCACACGCCACATGCGATAGCGCTCCGGCCGAGCTCGCCGCATCGCCTATAGCGCCGGGCCAATAAGACCCCGTACCAAGTTGCCCGTACGTGTTATCGCCTGCTGCGTAGATCTAGGAACATAGCAAGCGAGAGATTGTGTTAGTTAGTCATTATTTGGGTTGAAAAATAGTGAAATCGACCCTCTCCAACTTCTTCTAAGTCGTATTCCTCATCGCTGTGAGTCGTAATCATTTTAAGGAATTAATCACATAGAACGACTCTCGTGGCTGATTTAATAGGGTGGTTTGCCATTGCCTTCCCCATTTCACACACTGGTTATCTCAGTGTGCAGTTTTCCTCACGATGTTTTCTTTCACCGTCAGAGCAGTCAGTAAATGTACGTAAATTTTTAATAAAACCGAAATACTCATTGGTACATGACTTTGCATGGTTTCGAACCCGGACCTCCCGCATGGGAGTCCGACGACCTAGCCACGACGCCACCGATGCTCATGTGGGTAGGTATAGGTAAATGACTGGAATCCTGGCCGTAGATAAGGGAGGCCACTTGGTATTCGATTTTGCCGTCCCCATCTAATCTTCTTTCTTCTCTATAACTAATCACGAATAATCTTAAGAAGCAGCTAACGCTACCGTGCTACCGTGTAGGTATTATTTAAAGCACTATGCAAGCAAACCGCTGTTTTGTTGCTACGGACAAAAGTCATTAACTATTTAGGTCGATGATCGGCGATGTCGACTACAGGAAAAGAACCAGTCTTTACCATCACATGAGCAATTTAACGTTTTCCAGCCTCATTTTCTTTAATTGTTCTATTAAACCATCAGAGTTACTGTCTAGCTATAAAACGTAACGCGCAAAATATAACGTGTGTAACATACTTTAAAAATAAAAACACAATAGCATTACTTACCCCATTCTCAGTCAAAACGAGTGTATGATGTCTTCCACACGCTATGTCTACGATCCGTCCTATTACATCCGCATTTACGGGAGTATTTGTCATCATAATCTTCCCATTTCCATCATCTACAATCGCCCAATGTGCCAAACCACAGCTCAAAGCTCTTTTAGGTGTGAACTGATTCTTCCATGTCTCAGGAGTTTGAGCAATTTCCAAGTGGATTTCTAGACATGGGTCTCGAGATTCAAGCAGGTTTGTTACGTGCATGAATGTTGTGATTAATTGCAACATTCTTGTTGTCTGAAAAAAAAATCAATTTCAAAGTGGTGCCGTGACCAGGATCGACAGATTTTTTTGTTGATATTTTTTTTTATTCTTACATAAATTGTAGTTATTCCCTGTTTCAAATCACGCATTACTGGCCGCAGTTGGTCTTGTAACGGATTCAACCATAAACACAAATCCTGAAACCAAAATTATCGTACAAAAGTAAATGGCATTAAAACGCCTTATCATATAAGACAATAAAGTTATATTTACCTTCAAAATCATAGTATCGAATTTATTGCACTTCTCAATAATGAAATCAAATAGCCACTGCGCATTATCTTCCAGTAACAAAGGCACCAAAGACCTGTGTTGCAGCAGGCAGTTAACTGCACCTCTGCAGATTTCGCTTCGACACTTGACAGAGGTTAACATCAAATCGGGGTGTCCACGATGTATACTGAACACCGGCAATAGGTACCACAGGCCTAATGATGCCACAAATGATGATAATTCTGACAGCTCCATTATGGTTAGGGTTGTGAATTTTACATCCCTGAAATATATAAATATTTTATTTTATTTATTTAGAAAACCAACAGCTATATTAAAACAAATTATGCAAAAATTTAGTAATTAGACATATGCCAATTATAGGTTTTCCTGAAGTAACATTTAATATTTAAATATATTAAAAAAATGAATTTAGAATTATTTATTTCGAAAATTAGTAAATCACCTAAATTCTTCAAAAAAATTTAAGGGGGTAATTGTGGTGTAATAACAACGTCATATAAACCCGTAAGGCTTGTTTAAAAAAAATTAATAATCAAAAGATAACGATAACGATACATCTTGCATGCACCCATCCATTCCACGTGTATGAAAAGTACGTCGCTAGGTCACCAGACACGCAGAGTGCAAAGTTCATCAGCTGATAACTCTCATGGGTCAATGACCTGTCTTAAAATAGGCGATTAATTTTATGGTGATTAGAATTTATTAAAAAAAGTCAAAATTTCGATCGATTTTTTTCGTAGATTGAATGTTTAAGTCCTTATTCCCTTAAAGTATTTTACACTAATTTTGAAGGACCTGTATACGGGATTTCAAAGAAATATAAAAGTAGCATTTTTGATTCAACACTAGCATATACCCATTGTGGTGCAAGTGCCTCTAGGCGAAGACAGTGGAAGGAAGACACTTACCATTAGATGGCCAGTCAGATTATCTTTGATTATTTATAAATACAAATCCTAACAATTAATTAAAAATAGAAACTTAAACTCACGTATCAAAATCCTCTTCAGTACTGGTTCCCATTTTGAGCAGTGAAGCCAAAAGCTTGATAGTAATAGCAGCATTTCCGAGGGTACCTATATTTCCCGTATGTTTATACATCGATAACTCGTGCAGTCGTCCAAATACGCCCAAACGCGCCACCCAACCATCTGGTTGACTCTGTACAATACATAAGACATTCCATTCTGTATATAGTCAATATGTACAGTGGTATAAAAATATTCAATTTGGGGGGATTTCAAGTGCTTAGTTAGAGTAACAAATGTACATGTGTAAAATTGTAAATAGATTTTGGTTCCTAAATCTAATGTTCACTGTCATCCTAAATTAATGTAATCTTATGATTACTTGCACCGTTATATTTGCCGATAAAGCTTTTTGGCTACAATAAAGATCAATCTTCCTTAACCGCTTCAACAGCGATCTTTATCAAACTTTAATATTTTAGAACGGCACCGAAAAATATTGGTATCCATAAATATTTCGGTTCGGCTTATAATAAAATTCCTTCGTAAATTTAAAATGGACACAAATAGTTCACTTTCTGATTCAGGTACGTTAATCACACCTGCTATAATTATATTCCCCATAAAAATAAATACCAATCTCAATGTCTGATTTCAAATATTTCAGTTTTCTTATTGCCATTTCCAAATAGCACAACACACTAACCTGCGACAACGAGTATAGATAGTGCGCAGGCGCGATTTTGGCGCGTGATAGAAGCATGTCGGCGGCGGCGCGCAGGAGCGTCGGCACCGGCGCGCCGAGCGCCGCCGCCGATTGCTCTGCGCCCACGCCGCCGCGCATTATCAGCCCCACTAACCACTCGCAGGGTTCACAACTAAAATTATATATGAAAGACAGAAATAGATTTATTCCGGAATGCACATAACTTTACAAGCTAACAGATAAACAAACATAGTCAACAAACAAAAATAGAAATAAAACGAAAGAGAAGATGAAACAAAAAGTAAGTAGTTTGTATGAGAAACTTGTAGCCTAGTTGTGAGCACGGTCCGAAAGTGATACGATAAGCAAGCAGCAACTGATAATGTAGTCGACTATATTTTTTTAAATTTTAATAAGGAGAGCAGACGAGCAATCAGGCCACCTGATGGTAAGTGTTCACCGTCGCCCGCATTATCATCCACTCGCAGGGTTCACAACTGAAAATACAGTTGACTATATATATTTTTATTTAATAAGGTGACCAGATAAGCAAGCGGGTCACCGTCCTATAGACATCTCACCTCACTGCATTATCATTAGAATGTTGTCGATGTACTGATAATCTTGAAGATTTAGATGGAGTGCCTCGTGTGCCGGTAATTACGCTGGTTCTTCAAACCGAAACACAGAAATGCAAACATATCTGCTGTGCGGCATAAATAAATAAGAGGGTGGTACCACTAATTGTCACTATTTTACACCCAAATGTTAGCTAATATGTTGGCCCTCAAGATCCGCCAGCATAGTAGTTATGCATACGCGATCATTAAATGACTGCTAAGAAAATAATAAATTCTTTACATTGTGTGTCACTTTTATAGGATGCAAGTAATTAGTAACCATGACATTGTGATAATAATATGCGTGAGCTTAATTTTCGAATTATAATTCTGTTATTAATGACTAACACAGAAGTTAGCGATTACAATGTTGCTGAACTTACACTGTGTTGAAAACGTAAGCTCCACAGCTGGTTATAATAAGACAAGGCTCGAGGTTGAATCGTGGTAGCTGCAGGTCGCACAAAAACGTCGGTTCGCGCCAGCCGCCAGTACCTGAAGGAGTCTCCTTTGCCGACATAATGTATGCTCGTCGCACATCGCCAATTAATTCCACAGACCATAGTTCTGAAAACTCTTTTTTTGGTCCCAGAAGACCTTCACCCTAAAAATAAATATTGTACTGAAATCATCCAGTGTTTTCATTCAAATTTTTTCCGTTTTTTATCTCAAGCCTCAAATATTCATATATACATACATAACTCGCGTCTTCAACACGAAATAGATATTTTGTCTCCATAATCCCCGAGGGGGTAGACAGAAGAATCACCGACAGTTAGTTCCTACTTTTCGCCATTTGGACAAACGTGATAGGTGGCGAGTCTATTGCCGTCTGCTGGGTGTAGAGTAGTATTCACAAAATCCCTTTGTAGCCTCGTACGACACCCACGGGAAGAGTTGGGGTGGTGCTATTCTTTATGGCCGGCATGACACGGCTAAATACCTCAAATATTCAGTGTACCATTTATTTTTTCTCACCTGAATAACAGAAAAACTGGCGCTATGAACTTCCAATTCATTTTTCCTTAACAAGTAGACGAGTCTCTGAGACCATAAACCTTGGATGTATAGACTATCTTTCTTTATGCGAGGTCTTAGGGTTCTGGATGGTGTTTCTTCTTCAGGGCCTTCAAGCTATAACATTATTAGATTAAAAAAACATTATGACTTGACAAATTAACAGTGAGTATCCTTTAATTAAAAGTATTAAGTTTTATTTTCGGACACCATTTATTATGTTTAATTTAGATCACCTCAAGCTGAGATGAATTGGTGTGTGAAACAAGATATTTTGTCAAAGAGAGAGAGAGAGAGTATAAAGTTAAACAAAAAGTTATAATGTCTATATATAGGTATTATTGATTTTTGTAGGGTTGGTTAAAGGAATGGAAAGCCACTAGTTAGGTTAATAATAACTAGGTAGGTAGTAAGAAAGGGATACCGGTAAAGACATGTCAATGTACGAATAGTAGAATAAAATTAATCAAACTCACAATTAAAGTGCCTTCATTTAACTCAAATGCAGTCAGAAAATGTCTCCCATTTACATATTGAGCTGACAAAGCCCAATTATTAGAGCCTTTGCGGAACAGTGGCAGGTACTCAATGGGTTTTAATACATATTCCACTGTTGATTTATCATCTGAAAATGAAATAAGATAATATTAGAGAATTGAGCTCAAGACTTAGAAAACAATACTTAGTATCTACAATAACTATTTAAAGGTCAATTTAAATATTATATTACAGTAAAAGCATAGATATATTAATTAATCTATCTTCTTTTTACAAGGAATCAAACTTAATAAAGTATTTTAGTAATCATATATTTATTTACCTTTCGATCCACTCTGTATCAAAAAAGTGATTTTATCTTTGGACAACTGTTTAATGTAAGACATGAAACCATCTCTTTTGTCTTTATCAGTTTGTGCTCTAGTTTGCTGCAGCCAATTGTAGCCAACTGATCTGTGTTCTAATACCAACTTCCAGTGCTGAGATTTGTTACCAGAAATCTTTAAAAAATATGATAAAATTCATGTGTTAGTTATAATAAAAATACCTCATTTGATTGGAGTGTCACTAATGGGGAAACTGAGGAAGTGTTTGACTTGTTAAAAAATCTGTCACAGAAACCTGGTGGACGCAGGTCCAACTCGGAAATAGTAGGTTATGTTAGGTCACATTATGACAACCATGCAAAGAGCCCCACGAAATGGCTCCTTCGACTTGCTCCTAATATTAATTTGGTATAATTATACTAACCAATAAAGCTAACAGATCCAGGGAGTCATCAAAACATATCTGTAAGTCTGTTATTTCTCCTGACACTTTGCTTTCTCCAACTACACTTTGGGATTCCAACGAATAGAAAGTGATAATACCACCCTGTAAAAAGATTACCATTGAACAATGTTAGTGAGCAACATTTTTTGTCTTATTGTATAAAATTTTATAAAATAAGCAGGAGCTGTTAAGGTTTTTTTTATTAGTCTTATGTAGAGATAAAAAACCCAAAGTACGATTCTGATCATGGCCTACACTTTTGGACAGGGAACCCTGTAAGTATGTATTTACAGTATTTTTTAAATTCCCATTGTAAGGGAGACACATCATATTTACAGTTAGCCCGCCATTGCGGTACCACCCATTCTGAATAGGAAGACAGGGCTCCCTGTCAAAATAACATACTGAGAAGAAATTTATTTAATTTTTATGTTGTCTTAACATAACAAGTTTAAAACAAGAAAAAATGGCTTACCTTTGAAGCTACAATTAAAACATTATCTGAATCTTTAGTCAGCCAAAACACTACTGATGTTGGTCTAGGTATAAGACCTAGCGGCAATACAGTGACACTTGTGAGAGACCATTTGAAATCAAAAGCACTCTGTGGTATGAACAATGGAAGAAATGGTACCAACAATATCTTCTGCTCACTAACGATAACAACCCATGTGCCACTTGGTTCAAAACATATACAATAAATGGGGTTATCTAAAAAATCCCAATCATGATTTTTGTCAAACCTTTCCCCTTGTGAATTGATGTATAGAAAAATTAATTCCCTGTCACTCGAAAAGGCAAAAAACTTTTTCAGGCCCAATTCATAAAAACTGTGGGATGCGATATCGAGATGAACTAATACATCCAATTTAAATAAACCAGAAAAATCTAATATTTCACTTTGCTGGGCCATTTTACCATTTTATTTATGAATTTACATTGAAATTAACAAAACCAACAATCAGTACCTAGGTACAATAGGTACCTACCTACAACAAACAAAACGGACGATTGACAGACTGATGGATGACTGATGATTGATTGATTGACATCTAGAGGTCAATTTCTTTTACTGGCATCGATTCCGATGGCCACCAAAGTTAAGCTAAACCCATATTTAGAACTTCCTTGGACAAATCTAAATACTAAATAGACCTAGAACTGTCATGCTCACTCGTATACAAGATTCTGTACGAGTAATTCGTTTACTGATTATCGTTGGCGGTTAACCGGAATCGATCCGATAATACCGTCAGTTCCTTGTGTATGTCGCCGTCGTCTAGCCGTAAAATCGAATTTAAAAAAGTCATCTCATTGATGTGTTGTTGTTGTTAATTCAATTCGCCATATAGACAGGCAAGAGTCTGAAACCATACAGCATTGTCATATGTCAGCTGATTGAATTTGAATTGATTTGACACTGGAAAGAAAGTCGTAGGTCCGCGAACTTTTAATTTTTATTTATAATTAAAATTGCACAATAAATAAATGAATTATCGATTTGTTTACCTTCATAAAAATCACATTTTCTTTTGTGAACACAAATAAGATCATTTGCAGATTTTTCAGGTTTGCGTTTTCAACATGTTTTCTGTGCATTGTATGAAAATGAGATATGCTGTAAATCCTCTTCGATGCCAAAGAAGATACCAATCGGATAATTCATTTTTTAGTCGTACTGTGCATTATTTTTTTAAACAAAATCTGCTACTCACAAACAGTCTATCATCAGGAGCGTTTATGGGTATTGGTGATTTGATTCAACAAGAATTTGAATATCGGTCAAAGCTTATACCAGAGAGATATGATTGGGCCAGAGCAGGTACGTATATGGTAAATGAATTATATTACAATTATTAAGTATATTTGATTATTAAATAAAAGTTATAATACCTATTGCACTTATACTTTTCAGGTAGAATGTTCATGGTGGGATCACTGATAGGACCTCTACATCATTTTTACTATCTTTATTTAGACATATTATTACCCAAGTCTGATTTAAAAACAGTATTAAAGAAGGTGGCTGCTGACCAGTTAATTGCATCACCTCTAACTATATTATTTTTCTTTTATGGAATGGGCATATTAGAACAGAAGAGTTTAGACCAATGCACACAAGAGATTAAACATAAATTTAAATATGTATACTTGGTGAGTCAAACTTCGCTATCTTGTACCCGCTATCACGATTATGTATCAGTAAATTGTAAATATTCACGGAGCCTAGTTGCGTAAAATAAAAATCGACACCTTCATAGTTGAAAAATTAATACAAATCAGGTATTTGACCTCAATGATCCATCATGTAGAAGCCTCACATTAATCCATGCATGTATCGTATTTTTAAATTGGTAAAAGTGGTTGAAAATTTCTTCCCCAAGCAGGAATTGAACCTGAACCTGATAGCTCAGTTGAGCAATGCTACAGAATGGCCAGGTGACAGGTTCAATTCAAAACCTGCTCATGAAAACATTTTTAAGCCATTTATTCCAATTTATAGCTCAGTTCCTTATAGCAATGCAACAGCTGGGTCGCAGGTTCAAATTTTGCTCACAGCAAAAATTTTCAACCACTTTTTCCTATTGATTGCATGTAGGTAGAAGTCTTAGGCCGAGACTACATGCGCCGGTATGTAGTCCAGGGCTTATACTGTGAGAGGTACTAGTACTTAAAATTTCCTTGGAGTATGCATAATGACATCACTAGTACCTTAAGTATAACAACTCTTCGTTATAAAATCTTGTAGGTATTGGCTAAATGAAACTCATTTAGGTTTACTTTTAGATTTGTGTTTGTTTGTTTCAGGGTGACTGTTTATTCTGGCCACCTGTGCAGTGTATTAATTTTTATTATTTACCAACTGAATACAGGGTGCTCTATATTAACTTTGCAACCATGATCTTTGACATATTTTTATCATATATGAAACATTTTGATCAGCATTAGCTTAAGTAATACATAATGAATAGTACAATTAACTAATGTATTAGTAGCAGTATTTGTAAATAGAACAAATATGTGATTTCTAGAAGAAATATACCTTTTGAATGTTTTATTTTGTCATAATTTACTAAGTTTTTTTGTTGTTATGTATGATTAAAAGAAAAACTAAGTTTATAATGAAGTAATTTTATTTTACTAACGCTTATTTAATTATTATTTGTTAAATTAGTATGTACCTAAATATTAAAAATTAGGAAAATTTTCTAACACAGTAGAGTACAATATAAAATTGTTTCGTTGGTAATGCAACATAATTATAAACATAGTCGGCAAAGTGCGAAAGTCAGCACTCCGCTCCGAAACCACCAGGTTGGGCACTCCATACTCGTTGATACAGTAGCGGTGGTTTTAACCCCAACACATGGTCCAGTCATCTTTTCTTGTTTGCAATTTTACAATTATTCTGTATAAAGCAAGGGCTGGCCCAAGTGGGAGTCCTAGGCCTTTTACGATATCGGCTCGACGCGCCATACTTAAGGCTTGACCATCAAATTCCTAGAAAAAACATACCTATTATAATTATTATACAAAAACATAACCTGAACAAGAACTTAAAAAATCCTGTCAAGAGCCATTGGTAGTTTTATAATCTGTGGTATAGAGTTTGCTATAAAAAAACGGTACCAATAATTGCGCAATATGGCGAGGGTTTTGTAGTTCCTGATCAGGGTATATATTAGTTTTTGTTATCCATATTATTTATAAAATTTTAAAAAGTTAGGTAGGTAGGTACCTAACCAATTTAAACACATCTCTTACCTGTTCTTTAAAGATAGGAGCAGCTTCTGGATGATGCTCCTTGAAATATTCATATACATCTTCTGTACTCCAGTTTGTTATATCTGGTATATTTGGATCAATAGGTACTTCTTCTGCAAGTTTAGATGGCGCCTCTAACTCATGTGGCTTTAAGAATGGGTTGATTGGAGGTGGGGGCGAATCCTGGGTACTGTATTCAATGTTGTTTGGAAGAATTCCTGGAGATGCCACAGCTGTAGGACGTGATTCTAGGCAGTTATTGCACTCCCATTGGTCCCAAGCTTTTAATCGTTCAGGTATACGTGGAGTGTGGCACAGGGCATGATAAGCATCAGAGCATATGCTGCAGACTGTGAGAATACCCTGCAATAGAAAACCATACATTTGTTTTTAGAAATTGCACAACCACTTAATTAAAAATGGTGTTATAATCTTGCTAGAGTCTGTCTAAAAAGTCAGTTGACTTGGGATTTTTAGTAAAACTAAAAATTTAACAACATTGAATTTAGCTGTCAAATATGTCTAGAAGTAGAACTAGGAATAGAAAAGCCTTAAGGTTGACTGTCGATCATCGCGGCCGATGAGGCTGACGCGCCGCGGCTGGCCGCGCGCGTCTCTCGTGTATGGGCGACAACACACCCTAATTCGGTCTGCGTCTGTCGCGCATGTCTGTCAACGCCTTGCGAAGAAAACATGTCATTGCTCTGTCACATGTCACTGTGTTGACATCTTTTCGCGCGGCACGCGGCACGATCGCGCGCGACCTACGACAGCCGTCGGCCGCGCGTGTCATCCTCATCGGCCGCGATGATCGACAGTCTACCTTTAGATTATTGAAAAGCAGTAGACATAATATTTTACAGCTAATGTCAGTGTTGCTAAATATAGTTTTTTTTTAAATTCTACTAAAAATCTAAAGTCAACTGACTTTTTCGATAGACTATAATATACTCACAGCATCATTTGTTTCACAACAAACAACACAAGTTTTACAGTGTGGACATTGCCATGTATTATCTGGACGAGGTTTCAGAATTCCAGAACCTGATTGCAGGCAACTTAAATGAGCTTTATTGTTGCAATCACGACATTCCACTAGCCGATCATTGGAACCTCTAGGCTTCTGCACAAGACATACTGAGCATACTCCTCCAGATGTTTCATGTGGTATAGGTTCATCTGGTTCCATTTCATCACCACTTCCATCTGTAAGTTGATCTTCAGATACTGGAGTGTCTTCTTTTTCTGACTTGCTCTGATTAGCATTTATCAATCGTTTCTTAATTGTGCTTTTGTTCAATGAACCAACAGGGCGACCTCTTTTCCTCTTACTTGGTATGTTATTATCAGAGGGATCAAATACTTTTTTAGCCATTTTACGTCGCTCTCCAACCCTCACTCCTGCATTTCTTATAGTGTTAGTACTTGTACTTGATGTACCACCACCACGCTTCTTTGGCCTTCCTCTTGTTCTTTGCGGAGATGATCTGCGTGATGAGTTAGCTGAAGAAGTCATCTGAAAGTATGTGCGAAAATTATACAGATGTACAGGTTGTAACTGACACAGAACGCTGGAATGATAATAGTAGTCAAGGGAACTCATAAGAATCCAGCTTTTAAATTGTGCCATTGAATATCAACCCCTGTTCAAAAGAGTTACTTATAAAAGTTTTTGCACCTCACATAAATAGAACTAAAACTCAAATGAGACATTTTTAATTAATTTTAGGTATGGTTGGCCACTAACCATATGATAAGCAAGCAAGCATTAGTTTTAGATATAAGGTCAGAGCAGCCTCACATAAAATTAATTTATAATTAAATATACCTTAGTGTTGGAGTCAATGGTATATTCAAACTTGAAACTATCTGAGCTGTCGCCATCATGATCTGCAGGACCTAATGCTAAGTTTCCATTCGGCAGCTTCACTAAACTACCAGAAGACAACTCCTTATTAACGATGGTTTCAAGTTGTTTCTTCGAATATTTAGACTCCTGTGATGCTGCTGCTTTAACAAGATCATCAAAGGCGATACCATTTTCCAAGAAACTGGTGTCTTGATAAATGAGAGTAGCAATCGCAGATGTAATAATCCTTCGTTCACTAGTTGCAATGGCTGTGGCCATTTCTGAAAAGAAAAAATGTTTTGTAGTAGGTATATAGAAGTTAATTCCCATTTTGAAAGTAGATTGAATTTGATCATGCAATGGGTTAAAATTACGAATGTTACCTCTAAACCAAAACGTAGTTATGTACATATCCCAAACTTTTCTCAGAGAACAAACAAAACTTTGAAGTTAATAAAAGAATTAATTTTGAATGCCGTTGAACTTATTAATTTAAATTTATTAAATTAATAATGACAACATTTACTGAAATTATGGAATAATCATTATCATTTGATATTGTTGTTTGTAAAGTTGTTATTATAAATATTGAATGCATTTATTTCAACTTATCGTATAATAAGCTTTGCTTAATTTGACAATGACAAAAATAAGTCAATAATGAAAAAAAAATTTGAAAATAATTTTCATACATTCTTTATCAGTACCTATAATGTGAGTGACGGATCTGAAATCAACAGTAGAGCCATGTACTCAAAAATTAAATTGATGGATCAAAGTCATCCTTTTTAATTAAATATACATAATTTATTTGTGCTCTCAAAAGTTCAGAGTTTTATTATGTAGGTTTACAGATGGCATCCAAAAAATATCAACCCCAGTTTACACATGTGAGACAGGGAAAAAGGCCCTCACTGTTGTTTTGTGTAGTTCTTTTCCTCCACTTAGCGGCGTTCCTATAGCTTACATTATCTTTGTAATCTACTTTGTAGATGCTTTTCTCCTTCAGACACCGTTTCAGGTCAGCTTTTGTGTATTTTGGTGAAACTTTATAACACTTTAGCATAAATTTGCAAATTCTGTTTATGTCTGGGCGAGATTTTCGAGCACGCAAGTGGTCTATCGCAGCTAAAATTTGGTTTTTATGCTTTATCTCTGACATTTCTGGAAAATGAATAAAAACAGAATGCTAGATATATAATAGTAGATAGAAAATCACTTTCCACGACTTTTTTCAAAAGGGGTAAAATTTTACTAATGTAAACTATGTAGTACTAATGAAACTTACTTACCTGAGTAAATTCATGCCGGTGAATTTTAAATCACTCAAGTGGTATAAAATTAAGGGGTACCGATTCAAACATTTACAGAAATACCTAATGAATACGCAAAATTCAGCAAATACCTAGATAGGTACCTACCTACGCAAATAAAAGAAAATAATCAGAAAAATCAAACGAATGACAGCATTCATAGAAACAGATCTTTTTTATAATTATTTTTACCGCTCTGGATTCAAGGTTTCAAGCCTTACGCGTGTGCACTACACTATCGGATCTTTCACTCACACGTAGCATATTAGCGTGTATGTTAAATAGCAACATATGATTCCGGACGGGACGGTAAAATTTCGTGTAGTGCACAAGCGCCCTTAGGATGTAATTTGCGATCGAAGTCGCATCGATACCATAATCGACGTCGTCGTTGTCGGCTAAGAATAGTCATGTGATAGTGTGGATCCGGCAACCTAACTTCCAATTACACTTGGAATGCAAAACACTAGGCATTCCTAGTGCACACGACTCTCCTTTAATCTCTACGTCGGTTTACCGGTTTTTCAAAACAAACGCCAAAACGTTCATTAAAAAAAAATGTCTATTTATGTTTTTCAATGTTTACCTACATTACCTACCTACTGCAGAAGTTATTAAAATATAAATAATTGTTATAATTCGCTTTTCGGAGACATGTCTACAATAATATCATGTATTTTTCGAATCAATTTCAACAGGAAACTTTTGCAAGCCGTGTTTTATTCATCTCAACCAAAACAAGAAAGTAAAAAGCTCATTGCCAAAGTCGTGCACGTGGCTATTATTGGTGCTCCTAATTCTGGGAAGAGTACTCTTATCAACAATATCGTAGAACGGAAGGTAAGAATTTGTCTGTAACATATTCATAAACATAACCTCACTTTTATATGTGATATTGTTAACGAGTTTCTAATCATGCATTTCAGATTTGTGCCACTTCTAATAAAGTACATACCACCACAAAACTGATTAGAGCTATCAGTTATCAAAATAGTACACAAATTATATTTCTGGACACACCAGGTGTGGTAAATGACAGAGAACAAAAGAAGTAAGTCTGCATTTTCCTTACTAACAAGGTTTCGTTAAGGGGAAAACTAAGGGAAAAAGAGTTAGAAATATTCGGATTTGTTAAAAAATGAATGGTTTCACAGAAATAGCGGATGCAGAATTGACTCCGATAGGTTAGGTTATCTTAGGTTGCATTACCAATATGACAATCACGCAAAGAGCTCGTTGGCTCCTTTAATTTAACTAGGTGCTCTACACTCTGTCTGACCCTGCATTACCAATATGACAATCACGCAAAGAGCTCTATGTCTCCTTTGACTTAACTTGGTGCTCTACACTATGTCTGACGCTGAGTTGTGTTCGTCTGCAAGTTATTCTTATTGGTGTTTTGCTAGCCATAATGATATTACTACTTGTGAAGAAAATACATATGTTGAGAAGCCAAGGCAAGATATTTTGCAATGTATCTATAACTTTTACATGGCTTGTTGTTTAGCAATTTAGTTATTATGATAGCAAACCATTTATACATATAAAATATCTACTCACCAGATCCATTTGGCATTCACTGGTAAGAAGATAACCACTCATTCATTGGCATAGTGTATTGTCAAAAGTAACAAGCTTCATATTTTTCCAGATACAAACTTCCTGATTCAATGATTGCTGCATGTCACAAAAGTCTGAGATGTGCAGATGTCATTGGTGTTGTCCATGATGTCTCTAATCTTTGGACAAAGGACATACTGCATACAGATGTGATTAACATGTTGAAGATGGTTGATAATATACCTAGCTTTTTGATACTCAATAAAGTAAGTTCATGTACAGTCATACCATGAAAATGATAAGCATTTTATTTAGGTGTTCGAGCCTAGGATTTAACCACATGGGAAGATTCGCATCGATATTCGTCAACATTTCTAACAGTTCTACTAGGTTGTGTGTGAGCAGTAGCTACTGTACTGTCACTACTATACCTGTCCTTGTCTAACAGTATAAGGCAGCGCGCGGCGGCCATTTTTGTCAGTACCTTGAGCCGGCAAGACAATTAAGGTGTGGTTAAAGCTACGGCTGAAACCTAAATATCCGTTTTTTACCCTTCGGGGGAAAAACGGTTCTATTTATTTATTTTCTCTTAGGGAAAATTACAGACAAATACATACAGACTTAAAATATATAAATAAAAATATGCTAATAATAAATTTCCACTTGTAAAAGTTGTTTTAGTTGTTGTTGTTTTAGTACTTTAACAAAATTAAAGAGCAGGTCCATTCAATACAGTGAATTTAGTATACAACAAGGTTCTCCTTGTTGTATACTAAATTCACTGTATTGCATTTAATGCTTAGAAAAGCATTGAAAGATGGTTATCATTTTTGTACGCGTATTTTATTTACCTATAATAATACCTACACCTACAATAATTTAGATTTAGAACGTAATTGAAACAAGAAACTGTTTGAAATATTTTATTTAATATCTCACTAATTTTTAGGTTGACAAAATGAAATCTAAAAAGCAGCTGTTGACAATAATAAAGCACCTCACAAATGGTTTAGTTGCTGGAAATGCCATACCTGGCGCTGAAAGAGAATCAAGTAGAAAAAACATGGAAAAGGACTCAACTAGACGGAAAATGGAGAGAGGATTTGGCAACTTTTCTGATGTGTTTCTTGTATCAGCATTGAATGGAGATGGAGTTATGGAAATAAAAGTAGGTTTATTTTGTATTAATTGTGGTTATAAAAAAATACACAGTGAGGTACTGTGCAGACGAGTCAATATTAATGTACCTACTTTGATGTTTAGTGTCTTCATTCGCTAACATTTTATAATCATAATCAGCAATGGATATTCACCTGCTTAGTGAATGTGAGGCGACGGTGACCATTTACCATCATGTGGTCAGTGTGCTTGTCTGCCCTCTTTATATAATAAAAAAATATTTGACCCATCATGACAGTTACAAATCTCTATATTGCAGAATCATACAAATACCTCAACAGTGTCTATTTCTTTCAGGATTACCTCATGAAAAATGCTAAGACTGCTTCTCTCCATTACTCTCCAGAAGATTGGACAGATCAAACTCCTGAAACTTTAATAGAAGAGGCTGTGAGAGCCAAGTTTCTTGATTTCTTATCACAAGAAATCCCTTACACTCTCAAAATACAGTTGGAATATTTTGAGGAAATCACAGAACAAGACAAAATTGTCTGTTCTGTGTCAATTGAATGCCCCACTGAGAGGTTGATGAGGTTAATCAGTGGTGCAGGGGGCGGACGCTTGCAACAAATCAGGTCTAATGTTAGGAATGATTTAATTGAATTATTTAAGAAAACTGTAGTAGTGGATCTTCAATTAAAAGTGAAAAGTAAACCTGAGATTTAGTTTGATAGTAATCAATATACAGGGTGTAACATTAAGAACGGGCAGTATGGGAAAGTCTGAAACTATAAGACATACGAACATCTGTTCTTAGGAACCATGTCATCAATTTTAGTAACAAGAAAAACTGTATACATACATTTAAAAAAAACCTGTACTCAGCCTGGGAATCGAACCCGGTTGTTTTGAAATAAAATATATCCAACACTATTTCTATTTAGATATCGATTGTGTAGGTCTTAAGGAATAAATGTTAGTATGAAACGTGATGTTTAAAATTAATAAAACGCATTGTTTCCATATCTTTTAATTTATTTTAGTAGGTTTTCGAAATGACTACCATTTTGTAAAATACAACATTCAACTCGTTTAGGTAACAATCTTTCTATTGAATTTTGTATCTTCAGGTGGCGAATTTGCGTTAAAATTGTCTCTATGGCTGCTTCACATCACGTTTCTTACTAACATTTATTCCTTAAGACCTACACAATCGATATCTAAATAGAAATAGTGTTGGATTTTTTTTCAAAACAACCGGGTTCGATTCCCAGGCTGAGTACAGGTTTTTTTTAAAATGTATGAATACAGTGTTTCTTGTTACTAAAATTGATGACATGGTTCCTAAGAACAGATCTTCGTATGTCTTATAGTTTCAGACTTACCCATACTGACCGTTCTTAATGTTACACCCTGTATATTAAATGGACTAAGTCATTGTTTAATTTATGTGAACATATTTTATTAGATTATACTTGTTTATTTAATTATTTGTTTGTTTGTAAGCTCTTTATTGTACTAATACCTTAAGAAAGAGTGTTTTAAATACTCCAGATTAATACACAAAACACAAAAAATAGATACATGTAAAACTTTTATCCCGTGATTATTCTTATTACTTTAAACATTTATTCCTATGATAATGTATCTCTTGAAAGTACTAAAAGAAAGATAGATGCAAATGTGGTAACTGGTTTGACTAAGTAATTAACCGATGATCTGATTTTGATACTACTACCGAGGCTAAGCTCAGAATGGTTACATGAAGGAGGACTTCACGAGGCCAGTTCCATCCGGTTCAGTTTGCAACCGAACACATGTGCTCCACTCCCCTCTACTTGAAATCAGAGCTTTGCGATAAGATTGGATGCAGCGAACCAAACCGGAACGGAACCGACCTCGTGAAGTCCTAGCCCTACAGTTAATGCTAGTTACATATGTTAATTCATGCCGTGTCGTGCCTGCCATAAAGAATAGCACCACCCCAACTCTTCCCGTGGGTGCCGTACGAGGCAACTAAGGGTCTTTAGTGGAGACTATGCTACACCTAGTAGACGGCGATGGGCTCGCCACTTCCCACGTTTGTCCACCAAATCTAACGGCGAAAAGTGGGAACTACCTATGATGAAGGTGGTTCCTCTAACTACCCCCTCGGGATTACAGACGGGATAGTTATGGTATACTTATGCTGTTAGCGCCCTAATGGGTGGAATTAGAAAATCTGCTATTTTTTATATTTCAAAGCGATAAATTATACGGAAGGTAAAAGAGTTAAGTACTTAGATAAATTCAAGTAGATTATCTCGAACACTTAGCCATTCATGTTCTACAATAGAGTTGTACGGAACACTAAAGAGACTGTCTACAACTTAACCGCACAACTTTGTTAAGACTTGTTTACGGACAGTTACAGTTTCAGTTTATGTGACGTTGGTTGCTAACTTGGTAGAGTACCTACATTAAATAGTTCTCCAATGTACACGATTTAAACGATCTTAGTTTGGGGCTAAATTACTTAAGTACGAATACATCGATGTAACTTTCCAAGACCTGCTACTTCTCTACACACCTACCTAAATAAACAAGTTATAGGGATCGTTTACATTTGCAATCGACTACTGAATTGGTTACGAAATGTGAGAATTCCATAGCATTAAACGAAAACTACTTCCACATAGCCTTGTAGGTAACTATATGATTTTCAGGAGGTAATAAATAAAGCCGAGAGTCGCAGAGGGCACTTTGTCCTCCCCTTATACCGTTTCCTTTGTCGTCACTTCCTCATTCTTTCATTGTGTCGGGCGTTTAGTTAAATCTTCATAATTTATCTGTGTTAGTGCTTCTTTCAAATGCTAATAGAAACGAAAAATTCGCCTCTGAGTTTCTTTTCATGTTATTAGGAGTTTCTAGCACGAATTAGATGGTTTTACTTATAGATGGCTCAAGACCATTCTCTTTTTAGTGGCATTATTGTCTGCCCACCCTGAAGTTTTAGTCCTTGGTTTTCTGATCTGTAATTATAACGTTGGGCCGATGAGCGAAAAACAGTAGTAGATTGTGTTACTACGTAGTAAAGAGAGCGTCGGTGGTACAGTGGCTAGGACACCGAACTCCCATGCTGGTCTGGGTTCCAAACCATGCAGTGCCATGTACCAATGAGTTTTTCGTTATTTTCGAAGACTTACGTACATTTACCGACTGCTCTAACGGCGAAGGAAAACATCGTGAGGAAACCTGCACACTTAGATGACCAGTGTGTAAAATGGGGTTGGTACAAAAGATCCTCAAGGGTCGAAGTGCCGCTGGGATTATTCCCCTATCATAAGATAAGATACTAGCTAGTAAAAATAGTATATTTGGCGAGGGCGCTATATTGAATCCAGAGTGGAGCGAAGGATTTTACAGTTGATTCACGAGCGTACGAGGGCCCTCACTCTTTGTCGCCCGAGATAAATAATTTTGCTACCGAGTTAAGTAAACACTCCACTTTCACTCTTCCAAAATTAATCTGCTGTCAGCCAGTTTTATTTTTGCCCGACTAAGGCGAAGCCAAAGGAAAGATAATGATTAGTATTTATTAATTATTAAGTTATTCTACGTAGGTCTAAAACATTTTTAAGTATGTAGGTACCTGCAGTGTCCTTCATAACAAGGATAAAAGGGTCTGATTACATGTCACAGCCATCACTTGTAGGAAAACACACGAGAGAGTTGCGACAAATATCTGGAGACGCTCTTACAGTTGGGTTGTATTGTAACCTTTAAGTGTCGATGAGGGGTTTGTTCAGTCGGAGGGGGTCAGCTGCCCTCTGCCTATTCCTGGCTGGCTACGAGCATCAGGGTTTCAAAACAGGTATCATATTTGTTAGATTAGTTTTGTATCGGGAAGCGATCGATATTGTTTTATTTAAATCATGTAACTATAATTGTTTCCGTTCCTAGTTTTGTTTTTTACCTAGGTTAGAAAGTACCTACCTAATAAATAATTTTTATTTTGGTAGGTACGGCACCATCTTTAGAATGAAGTTTAGAGGTAAGTACCTAAATCCTACTATAATACATATCTGAAAAATATAACATTTCTTCAGCAAAATACCGGTATTTTTAGCCCAGATTCAAGCCATGCCTCAGTGTGCTAGAGACAAGACAGCCTTCTGAATTTGTCGTAAAAGGAGATCTTTTGTGAACAATGTATGGATTGTCTTCTAAATATTTGTGCTGCTTTGTTCATTTATGTATCCCTTTGACATGACTTATACCTATGGCTAGAATTTGTTAGATATAGATATTTCAAGATATTTGTTATATTTTTTCAACTCGGGATAAAACGTTTCTTCCAACTTTCATCACATAGGTAATCGAGTATCATTGAAAGCACTCGTATGTTCAATAACACTTTACCTAATATCTAATATGTAGTTACAGCGGTCGGCAACAGGCGGACCGCGGTCCGCATCCGGACCGCAAAAGGTCGAAACCTGGACCGCGAAAGGTCGAAACCTTGTCCGCGAAATGTCAAAACCTGGACCGCGAAAGGTCGAAACCTAGACCGCCAAAAATTTAACTATTTTCAATTTGAAAAAAATATTTATTAATATTTATATATAATATAATAGATACGTTTGAGCGATAGCCTCATCAATGTTTCTTATATTTTACAAGAAATAGCGCAATTATTTTGATTTTTTAATACTTAGTAGGTAGATACATAGTTGCTATGCTGTGAAGCGCAAAAGAGTGCGTAGAAGCGCGGGCTCGGCTTTTTTTCTCTGGACCCGGATAAAAAAATTCAAAAGTATTCGGACCCCACTTAAAATTACTTGCCGACCCCTGATGTAGTAGGTACCTATGATTGTTTACAAATCTAATTATTAGTACCTAGCACGGCCTACCTAGGTTTAAGTAGTTATAAGTTTTCTTTATATCGGATGAATTTTCTACAAGTTACGATAAGAATCCAGTTGTGAACGGATTCATAGGCTGCTCTCATAAGATCATACATAACATATCACATTGACGTCCAGTCAATTCCTGATATTACACAGTCCAGGCACATAGACTGCATTACCTACTGTTGGAGCAATGCATTTAGTTACAGACTCGTACATAACGGCGAATGCCGAGTTGGTCTATAGTAGGGATGTTACAGAGCTTCGACTCCGACTCCGCAAGGTCGGAACTTCGGATTGATTTTACACTTCCGACTCCGACTTCGGCTCCGATAATTTTGAATCGGAGGTTATACCGAAGATTTGTGAGCAAACATTCAAATATCTATATTTAATTAAATAGTGTAGGACTACATAAAGTAATATGTTTTATTGCCTCAAACGTTATCATAAAAAATATTGGCCAGTTCAGCTATAAAAAATAAAAAACGGTTTAAAATTTGAACTTCTGAACATCTCTCTTCTGCCTCCGGTTCCGACTCCGATAAATCAAATTTAAAATCTTCGGTTTCGACTCCGGTTCCGATAAAACCACCTCCGTAATATCCCTAGTCTATAGGTACCGACTTACAATGTTCCTACTACCTGCAGTTCTACATACTTACCTACATCCTTAACTAGATACAGGTGTAGAAAGAAAGTACCTAATATCATATTTCTCTACCTCAAAGTTGCGACTGTACCTACTGCCGGAATGCTTCTAATTAATTTAGATGTTTTGATTTTTGGTCAAACGGTTAATTTTGTAGGTACATAATCAACAGCCTATCATTGTAGTTCGAGACTTAAGACTCTTCTTCTCAACCACATCACTCATTTGTCTCTGCTAAGTTCAGCATTTTTCCAATAGAGTCTACACTTGTATGAAGAATAAATTAACTTAAAAGCAGGCGCTTATGTCATTCCTTAATAATCATGAGTTTACATTATCAAGTACCTAGGTATCGCTTAAGAAAATTACATGTGCCTATACAGTTTCTGAAAATTATAGAAACTATGTTTGTTTGTGTGGAAATGTACGAGGATCAACATCCATTAGCTATAGCTCCGTATTTGTTAGTGTACCTACCTACGATATACGGGGATATAACTTTACATACGTATACTAGGTATGCTTGTAATGAATCGTAAAGCGCTGCTCGGGATGTGTAAAACCATTCCAAAGTGAAGCTTTTAAGCACTCGAGCTACAATTACTTGCGTGCTCCTAAAATTTCACGCCGAACCTTGGTTTCCAGTTTATCGATGGGTTCAATCGGATAAAGTTTCATCCGTTGGATAGAGTACTTAGGTAGGTACGTGAAATTATTCGAATTATTTATTCGCTAGAACATGTTAAGTCGCTACTACCTAAGTATTTACTTTTAGTTCTTATTTGGTGTTTTTAAACCTGGACCGATTGAGGGAGGGCGTGTTATGTTGACACGTTTGCCGGTTTGTGTGTTTGTCTGTGGCATCATAACTTAGGTAACAACGGATGATCAGATTTGAACCTGGTTTTTTATTTAAAGGGTCTACAGTCGCCAATTGAAGGTTTTTTGTCAAGCTCTAGCGACGACTTCAGACGCCGTAGGTCTAATATGCTGAATGTTCTTAGCCATGTCAGATGAAAATTGGATCAGTGGTTCTAAGATCTTGAAGTATCTTGGGTTGTTGGAGTATGATGAGATCTCTGGAACGGTAACAGTGAGGTGGTTCGAGTCTGAGCTCTAATGTTTATGACTAGGTGACCTTCCCACATCTGAAACCTTGAGGATCTGATGAAGACCAGGAAAAAGTAAGGGGATCTCCACAATGTTTTTTTTAAAATTATTTTTTATTGGCTACTAAGCCCGCATTTGACCTCGATCTCGCCTGATGGTAAGTTACGATGAGGTCGACGATGGAGCATGCGGGTCCAGTAAATGCCTATTCACTCTGGCCTTGAAGATTCCAAGGTTGTAGATTTCGGGAAACAGACGCCGGCAGGCTGTTCCATTCCTTAGCCGTTCGCATAATGAACCGAAGAAGCAAATTGCTTCAAATGGTACGTCGGGGATTTCTTAAATGTTTAATTAAGAGTTATGTAACATTGGAACCGACATTCTGTCAAACGGTTGGTACAGTTGACCATCAGCTAAAGTATACCATCTGTCAAAAATGTCAGATTCTCAAATTTTGACGTTTTGGGTGTGTTGACCTGTGTGTCGACTATACATTACTCAGAAGAAGAATAACGGTTTATTTCTATAGGGTCTGTGCTATAGGTACACGTATTATGTATCTCAAAAGGGTGTTCCGGTTTGAAGGGTAAGAGAGCAAGTGTGCCGCCGTTGGCTCGTCTGCTCTCCTTAACCTTAATCGTAAAAAATATACCTATGTCCAGTAACCAACCTTTATAACACGTAGATGCTTGGTCGAATCATGACTGTTCCATGTACATGGATTCAAGGATTTGCTGAGCAAGCCGAAAATTCCGACGCATGTGCAGCGGCACGCTTGGCAAGTTAAGGTGCACTTGACGACGTGTTTAAGCTCATCTCAACCTGATACGTCTTAGATAAGGGTGAAGCAGGTGATTTTGGGACCTTAATAATAATTATTTAGTCGATACTTGATATCAGCTCAACCTAGCATTAGGTCAGTTAAGTCTGAAAATACATCCTACTATTAACTTTTTTTCAATTTTTTTAACGTTATCACCAAAAATTTTCAATTCTTAACTTAATATTTTAAGTTAAATATTATGTCCCATCACGTAACTTTTCTAATTGAAATTTAAACTATAACTTAAAAATCTAAAGATTTATGTGATTTTATTAGGACAAGTCTTCTTAAAACTTTTGAATTTGATTCACGCAAAAGCTATTTCAGCGAAGCAAGTAATACCTACTTAATCTCGCGACAATGACAATCATAAAAATACGAAATAGAAGTGAAGCGTGGCCAAAATAACGACCGCGAACTTTAAAGTAGGTGTGAGATGAAGCGTATAAAACCAAGAAGGAATATAACTTTGGAGTTTTGGGGATACTCATTCATCGAATGTCATCAAACTTTCCGTTATTTGCAAACGAGTGAGTTAGTTATACCTACTCTGTTTTACAAGAGTAGAAATTAAATAATGGAAACCTTTTTTTTATTATTAATGGCTTTTGGTATTGTGTTTTAAGGCATAATAATTCCGCCAATTCACGTTGTAAGGGAGACACATCGTGAAAGTGACCGGTTATGACTTGGTCTATCGTAATTTAGGAATGGCAACTACTGAAATCGTATGGAAATGTCATTGCGATTTGACATCGATGTATGGAAAGTTGCCATTATTTAATTTTTAAGATAGAGTTTAATGTTGTAAATCCGAGTTAAGTAATTTGAAAATAGAACTAGTATGAAGTGGTCACGCGTTTCGCACGGGCCGTCACCGTGTGTATATCAAATTTTATAATTCCTTACATTGTCAGTCTCTAATTTTATAATATAATATGATATTTAATAATAATTTTGAATTTCCAGTTTAACTCTACTTTAGTAGAGATAATTTATTTTTATAATTTTAAAAGACAAACTTTGTGTCAACTAAGTTCCTACATATTAATATTAATACTACAATGATTAAACTTGATGCTTTTTTTTGGGATATTGCTTGCCGTCTTACAACATTGTATGAATTAGACCAAAAATGTAAATAAATGATTTATTTATTTTATTTACACCGCCTTATCGTTCAGTTCAGGTAGAACTTTTCTAGTAATGGAAAATGTCAAACTCGTGTATCCACAACAGTCGCATACTGCTCGTGTTGCGAAATAACACTCGTAGCGACAATTCCAATTTTCGCACTATTTAAACAATTACTATTTTCACTTTATTCTCTTCTCTCTTTATTCCATTGTCATAAACAGTAATTTGTCGCAATTCGTATAGATATTATACCCACTTCAATCTTCCGCGAATGACGATTGATATCTCACCAGCAATAAATTGCGCTCCAACAGAAACACATGAGCTCATTTTCGCGATCACCCGACGATATTTTCACATAATGTGGTCCCGAGGACCCTATCTTCAAGATTTATCTTGATGGGCGAGACCTGGAGAAAACGGTTTTTTATACTGGAATTTTATGTTTACACGGGATTGATTCAGAGCTGCAGTAGTATTCGATTATTCTAACGGTAAAAGCTCTACCTATACGCAATTGAATAAGTTTTTCGGTATGAGTTTTAGATGTTTTTGCAATTAATAACTAATTTTATTTTTTACCTATGGATTTAGTTAAATTCACAGGAATAATGTAAAAAGTACCTACATATTTTGTGATAAGAATAATATTACTTATCATCAGCAGCCTATTAATGTCCCCACTGTTGGGGCACAAGGGGGTTATGGGCCATGATCCACCGAGCGGGCCCAGTGCTGATTGGTGGATTTCTCACGCTTTTGGATTTTTTTCATTTCCTCAGATATGCAGGTTTCCTCACGATGTTTTCCTTCGCCGTTAGAGCAGTCGGTAAATGTACATAAGTATTCGAAAAAAATCCGAAAAACTCATTGGTACATGGCATGGTTTCGAACCCGGACCTCCCGCATGGGAGTCCGGCGTCCTAGCCACTAGTCCACCGACGCGCTTATTAATTATTATATAATATAATGCTGCACTTACTACTTATTATATAATATTACTTATGCCATAGCGAAAAATAGTGTTCAACGGAACGAACGGGGTACCAGGAAAGTTTAAGCATGAGTAAAGGGTATTCAATTTCTTTAACGACCATCATTTTTGCCGAGGCTTGCCATGAATCTTGGAGATAAGCGTTTTAATGGAAATAACAGCTCGCCGGAGAACATAACGGTCATACACGAAACTATCGCCAGGCCATAACCTAAAAAGGGAAACACTTCTGCATAAACTTTTTGTTTCATGTAATAGCCTTTTATGTGGGAGACATAAAAGTGGTTTCATAATGTGGTTTGTTTACTCTATACTGTAGCTGCAGAATGGGCTCGCTACTCCAATTTGTAAATTATATCAAAATGTTTTTTATTGTAAGTAAGTACCTTATAGTACATTTTTACAACGTCGTTCTTATTTAGTCTACCACCGCTTCATAAGGTGCTATAGCTGAAAGGAAAGAAGCGGCGCAAGAAATATTCAGCAGCACATCTTCTAAAATAAATATATCTTTCAATAATTATGAATACAATCATATTTCATATATGGCTGGAGCTGAATTTAGGACCAAGCCTCTTTATCATTTAAGTAGTCATTTATTTTATAATAACCCTTTTTACATAAGGTTTTATGGATAGGGATACCAACCTTTAGAACTGTTGTTAAAGCTGGACATAAACAAAGTTTGGCATAAGTATATGAGAATGATGGTTACTATTTCGTAACAGCTAGTATACCCTAGAAATTTTTTTTTCAAAAAACATTAGTAATATTCAAATCAAACATTACCTAGGAATATTCTTCTACTAACTTGGCTAAAATGCCTGGGCTAGCAGTGGTCCACCACAATGATCCAAAGTTGGATTCATGAACTAGCCTTTGAGCTGTTATCGTTTCGCTTAGATTAAGGCTTATCTAGCTTATTGAAGTCGAGTACTACATAAATTACTTACCTAGTAAGTAAGTAAATACAATTTTCGTTATTATTAATAGAAGTAGGAGTAATACGAGTACCTAGGTACCTAAGGAATAATCCTCGCTGTTTTCCAAGTTAAAATGTGTAGTGGCGAAGTGCGAGTCGCTACTCACTGTTTTAATCTTTTACATGCTTTATAAATATTTAATTCAATATGAATAACGAAATAAATCCACATCACACGTCCGCAAAAAACACCACTATAAAACTTACTTTCACGCTGCAGTAAATTCAATGGAAATCAATGTTTATTTTGTTCAATTAATTGAACTGATTGCGCTACTGTGCAATAACAATAGATTTTAGTATATTTTATTAGTTTAATTAATTCTGGGACACGTACCATTTAATGAATTCACTGGAATAACATTGCGATGTATTAACTACTCATTAACAACTAAATATGTATAAGTACGTATATACATGGGGTTTCTGTACAAATTGCTCGTATAGATATGTAAGTATACATTTTCTTCTTAGGCTTGCGCAAAAGTGCGGGTTAAACGTTCTAACTAACTCGGGTTAAGTTAGTTAACCCTGGTTTAACTCGCGGATTGTTTATGATTTTCATACAAAATGTTTCAAGGTTTGCGTTGCTGCACGACGTTTTTGTGATTTAACCCGGGTTAGGCACTAACCCTCGGGTTATCTCTGAATTTGACCTTCGCGCAAGTCGGCCTTAGATGACTTAAAAATGACGTCCACCATCAGTCGCTTTAGGGTTAGTAAGGTTGGTCCATTATTTGTCCATAAATGACATAAAAATGACGTACACCATCAGTCGCTTTAATGTGAAATCTGTAGTCGATGTGCTTGTGAAGTATGAGCGTCTTCTTGTGCCATGTATAGACTAATCGGAACACGTTACTCTAGCGTCGAATGTAGACGTCCTACTGACGTCCTGTAAAGATCTTTAGCTATGACAAATTGACGTCACCTGAAGAGCCTTCCGACTACGCGGAATGACGTCCCTTACGTCGAAAATGACTGAAAATGGACGTCATAATAACGAAAAAATGCTACCTGGGTTACAACCAAATTTTTTTTTGTTTTTAAGCCGTCGTATTTTGTTACACCCTATGAAATATTTTCCAAATAAAAATAAAAACAAACATTCAAGAGCAACTGAAAGGATTCCAGTGTAAACAATGTAGAATCAACACGATGAATTTATCTAAAGGGAAATCTCTCCAGCGAAAATCAAACACGTCTCGAGCAAAAGACTACTGAGGGATGAGTGATTCACTGGGTTAGAAAATGTTAGTTGATTTTTGAATTTCACACCCGAGCGCTCGCCTTAACACGAGGGGTGGGTCGAGTGCCCGATTGTGTTTACATGTATTGGGAAATGTAATCAACTATACATACAAAAGGTCTATTTTCTTGATAAAATAACCTAGAAGGATTTTATTTTGCAACGGCCGCGTTAAACAATGTGGACTGCACAACGTTACTGTAAAACACGTTACCTACTCTGAGTTACCCTATGCAATACTTGTGTTGCGTTGCGTATTCAAAAGTGTTTAAAAGTTGAGTTTGAAACTGACACATTTCAGTTATAACATTAGGTACCTTATTAACATTCTTTCCATTATTTCGTGTCAGATGGAATGCTTAGGACTTGAAAATTTTTCGCGTAATTCCGGAAGTTGTAGAACAATGTTAAGCATTTTTAGGGTTCCGTACTATAATGGTAATAAAGGAACCCTTATTGTGAGACTTAGGTGTTCGTCCGGCCGTCTGTATGTCACAGCTGTTTTTCTCAGGAACTACTGTAGCTATCGACTGGAAATTTGGCACAATTATAAAATTTGTTTGCCGGCATCTATTCTAAGTAAAAGAAATTCTGTATTATTTTTATTGAAAATAGGGTCTGGAAGGGCTCGAAATCTAAAAGTGTTATAACTGGGGAAAGCGGGGTATCATATAAAAGGGCTTTATTTGCACATTACAAAACTAATTTTTATTTTATTTTATGCGCTATAGTTTTTGACTTATAACCAAAAATGTGCGAAAAATGACCATTCCCCCTTATGTCCAAAGTTTGCAGGCAGAAAAATCTGAAATAATTCAGACTCAGATATCTATATTTTACAGGAAAAATAAAACAAAGTTTCAAAAATTTATGGTTTTTGAGATTAAAAAAATATATTATTTTTAACGAAAAAAATGGCTTTTGAGAAAAAAATAAACTGATGTTATTATTAAAGATGAAAAATTATATTTATTTTGAGAACGGAACCCTCGGTGCGTGAGTCCGACTCGCTCTTAGGCGGTTTTTATTTTTATATCCACTAACGATATCACATAGGTTCTTGCTGTGACGATGGCAGTAGAGACGCCTAGGCAAAGGCCTATTAAAGAATACCCACCAGCACTTACCTACCTATTATTAGAAGAATGTAGGTACCTATATAGACACGTAATACGAGTAAATTGAATAAATGAAGTTTTAGCAAGACCTAATAATAAAACACGTACAATCATCATCATCATCAGCAGCCTATTCTAGTCCACTGCTGGACATAGGCCTCTCCCAGGGCGCGCCATTGAGCCCGATCTTCGGCTTTCTCATCCAGTCGCTGCCAGCCACCTTACGCAGATCGTCGCTCCATCTAGCAGGGGGGCGTCCCACACTACGTTTGCCCAAACGCGGTCTCCACTCCAGAACTCGTCTACCCCAGCGGTTGTCGGTTCTGAGACAGATGTGACCGGCCCACTGCCACTTCAGCTTGCTAATCTTATGAGCTATGTCGATAACTTTTGTTCTATGCCGGATCTCCTCATTTCGGATTCGATCCAGCAGAGATGCTCCGAGCATAGCTCTTTCCATAGCACGCTGAGCGACTTTCAATTTGTGAACCAGTCGCACCGTCAGTGTCCACGTTTCGGCTCCGTAGGTCATTACTGGTAGGACGCACTGGTTAAAGACTCTTGTCTTTAGACATTGAGGTATGGGCGACGAGAAGATGTCAAAACACGTACATTGTTGGTAAATTGCGTTTAAAACTCGATGGAAAAAAGGCGAGGAATTGAAATGAAGCCAATTTCTGCAGATGACAGGAAACTTTGTTAAACGTTATACGAGTCACAGCAGAATGTATAATTAGTTATTCGAGTAGTGCAGTCGATGACCAACTTTGGAATTCCATTCATGGTAATCATGTTACTTATACTCTTTTCTGCCATCCTCATAAACTTTTCTTAAATTGTGAATTGAATACTTATTTGTGGCGTAAGTATATTTAGAACCGCATGTAGTGATGTATTATATCATTATAGGTAGAAGGGTTTTTGACTATTGGAACGATATAATCAATAAGGTATTATTGTGCTAGTTCACTGTTAAATACAATACAATAGAGTTTAAATACAATACAATACAATAGAGATACGTATTTATCTGTTTAGCTATCGAGTATATATATTTATAATTATATATTTATTTGTACATCATAATATATTAGTATTTATATATTATGTATAATATACTTAATATAATATACTTTCGGCCAGGGGTCACTTCGCGGGGGGCTGTTTGACTGAAGTTATATTGTATAATTTTTGCCTAGTTATAGTATGACTATTTACTAATTATTTTTTTTATTATCATATTGTAATTAATTAAGTTGACATTATTTGTAATTTAGAGTTATACAGAAATATAATACTTAATATTTCCATATAATATTGTATCATATAAATAATTAAAATATATAATATACTTAATATTAGTATACAATTTTTTTAAAGATTTATGTTTATGAATTTTTAATATGTATTATGAATAACTTTTTATATATCTTTACTTATATAAGTTTATGTAACCTAATATAATATCAACTCTCAATTTTATATGCACCTACCTTAATATTTCTGCATAACCCCATGGTTACCTGGTAGAAAATGCCGCAAGGCATTAAGCTCGTCTCATGTCTTTGTTGTGCATTGAAGTGTAAATAAATAAATAAATATACGCCTTCAGTATTTTGAACTTATTGCATTCGAACTGACTGGCAGTTTTTTCATGGTTGATATGTACGAGAATGGAGAAATACAGTCAAACCTGGGTAAGTGAGAACTGGATAAGTGAGAAAACTCTATAAGTGAGAGTAATAGCCAGGACCCGTCATTTTAAGCTCCCAAAACCTCTATTAGCGAGAAACAGAAACCTCTGTAAGAGAGAGTCGTTTTTCCCTCATGGACCTCCGTAAGTGAGACTGCTACTTATCTATACCTCTATAAGCGACAGTCGAGCTTTATTTATTTATTTTATTTAGGAGGAACTATAGCTACAATAAAAATACATACATACATAAAAGATACACACATACAGGAACAAATGACAAAACAAATTACAAATTTAACATCTGCTATTTTATTACTCATTCCTAACTTTCGTGGAACTTCCTACCATTGTTTTTGTATTGTTTTCTCGTTAATATCAACTGACGGACTTACTCAGTTGATAGTATCAATTGCGAAGAAAAGTTCTGTTCTGCATCATGTCAAAACGGAAAATTAAAGTACTGTCATTCAGTGATAAACTTAAAATAGTGAATGCGTTTGAATCCGGAAAATCGCGAAATGAAATTCAGAGGGAGTTTAATTTACCAGAATCCACCTATTATAAAATTATAAAATCAAAAGACACACTATTAAAAACATATATGTACATAATATATGTTGTGCATATTATGCACATAATTTTATCATATTACATATTTACTACATTCGTACTTGCTGTGACTTGTTATTGCTGCGTACCTCTGTAAGAGAGAAACGCTACCCATGTACCTGCATTAGCGAGAAACTCGGGTTAGTGAGAAACCTCTATAAGCGAGAATGAGATTGTGCTCCCTTGAACTCCCGCTTATCCAGGTTTGACTGTATATAAATAAATTTATCATATCACCAAAACAGTAAAGTTCCTCAAAAAATAAATCGGGTCTTTACCCTACATAAGATCGAAGTTTCACAAAGTCCGTTATAATCCGGTTGCAAATCGAAAGCCTAATGTATTTAAAGTGCAATCAACATGCTCATTGGAGCACTGACCGCTGCCAAATATCCCAAAGATTGAGGCAGGAAACCCTAAATTGAAGTGAAGTTTTCTCATTAATTTGATTACGTCGATCCCAGAGCCCGACCCGTGTCACAAGTTACTTCATTAGTTGCGTAACTCACTGAAAGTAATCCTAGGGAATTGTGTTTTGTAAGACACGAATCACCCAAATTGTACTGACGTTGCGCACCTTTTGTTACACCTGCGTTTATCACGAAGACGGTGAAGAAACAAAACAACAAAGGAAATAAGTGAGCATCACTAAACTTAATGATACCTACTTTTAGTCTTCTCAATGTTTCCTAACCACAATAAGCCACTAGGATGGGAAAGTGAGACTAATTTATATTACGTAATGTCTACATAGGAAGTTCTTATTTTCAAATTCAAATTCAATTTTTTTATTCATAATATGAATTACACGTCAAGAAAAAATAAAAATTATTACATTTAAAAACATCATTGTTAATTATTTAACTAATAAATCATAATAATAAAATTATAAAAACTGAACAATGTCAAGTAATACATGTAATGTAGTTAATGTCATCTGGATGTTTAACCCCCGATCGATCGAGTGAGGGCGTGTTATAAGTTTGACATGTTTGTCTGTCTTTTTGTTTGTGCCCTCATAACTTGACAACGGATGATCGGATTTGGACCCGGTTTTTTTAATTTAATAGAGAATGTTGTTGAGAGTGATCTTAGCCATGTCTGATAAAAATTGGATCAGTGGTTTCTTTGATGTCAGATGGGTTTTCTGAAACACGGTAATAGCTAGATGGTTCGAGTGTTCAGGTTCCTCCATGATGCATTTCCGACATATGAAACCTTGAGGATCTGATGACAACCAGAAAAGAAGTAAGTAAACTTCAATTTCACAATATGAAACAGGAAGAATTGGAAGATTATCAGCCCGCCGAAACTATAATAGTTAGATGGGGTCTTCTAGAATTAAATTTGTAGGGAATCTTGATATGAGACATAACAAGAGAAAAAAACTAATTAAAGATGGCGGCCAAAAAATAAATTAGTCCGGAGCGTCCCCCCGCCTTCAGGCGCAGCAGGTCTAACCTGTTGAATGTTCTTAAACTTGTCAGATGAAAATTGGATTAGTGGTTTTAAGATCTTGGAGTAGCTTGGGATGTTGGAGTATGATGGGATCTCTGGAACGGTAACAGTTAGGTCGTTCGAGTTTGAGCTCACACGTTTATGACCATGACGACACATCTTGAGAAGACGACCAGGGATAAGGGGACGTAAGGGGATCTCCACAATGGTATGTCGGGAGATTCTTAAATTTTTAATTTAGAGTTATGTTTTAAGAATCTCACTTTTGTTTTGTAGGAATAACATATTCGTTTACTAAAAATATGGGACTCAATTTGAATTATCATTCACTGACATAACAATTTGTTACATTTAAATCCTTGCTAGTACTTGTACATAGAAGTTATCCAGAACTACCTCCAAATATCCAGACCAGCTCAAATCCTATATTTATTTTGCAAAACAACATGATTTATGAATTAATATTACTAACAGCAGCAGAACTCCAAAAACACGTTGTGATATGCAAACAAGACGAATCGTAAAATTAGAATTTAAAATCAAAGCTCCGTTTCGGAAGTGTTTTTGTCGCGGAAGCGGCACATAGCGGGCATAACTTATGCCGAATATTTATGCCGGGTGACCGCCACCAACAGGCCCACGATCATATTTACCGCCAAGATCTTGTTTACTGCATTCCCGATTTGCATACTGCATACATTATTTTTTGTTAAATTTGTAAACAAAAGTTTTAGAATACTACGATATGCTAAAACGACTCATAACTTCTGTCCGGCGATCCTGTCCTTTATGCCATATGATGGGGTACCTAAAATTATCCTAAAAATTTATTGTCGTGTGGTTAGTGGCATTGTTAGAGTTGTTCAGACCATCCGTAGACCTCTGACATGTCAAACGACTGCAGCCGGAACCGAAACGTGCTTAAAAATAACTCGTGCTCCAAAAACTACACTGTATAATTCAGTGAGTCAGTGTATCTTTAGAGTACATTAGATATTAGTAACTACATAGTAACAATAACGAACACAACAATAGAAATACAAATCTCTGTTTGTATTTCCTTGTTCGTACTGTTTCTGATAAATGAATCATGATTATGATAACTGATTCTGATAAACGATAAACAAAGCAAATAGTTATCATTACGCAAAAACGTGCCTAGTGTAGGAAATTATTTTGGTCTTATGTTATGAGTTATGACCATTGTTCAAAAAGATTAGAATGACAGGTCTACGTCAAATTTCAAGACGAGATAACCATGTAACGTTAATGTCATATTCATACAAAATAATAAAACAACCCCGTTCATTCAATATTGTCCTCTGTCCTCTGGTATGAAACAATAGAGCTGGCTCAAATAGCAAATATTTCGTAAATAGGTAAGTACTTACACTTATGAACTGTATGTCACTGAAACACCATTACAAAGGTTGCATTAAGCATCTCAATCTCGTGTAGGGATCATTACGTAGCGGTCCAAGCTCGGGTTTAATTGATCCAGGCAGGATGATGGATTGCACCGGCAGAGGCGCTGCGGGCGCTGTGGTGGATAAAGGAGAATCTAAGTGCTCCCGCAGATGCTCTCGGCCTCGGAGCCCTTACTCAATTTAATATTTACTTGTATCAATCTGCGTAATGGCTGTTTTGGTGTTTTGATCGCGTGAGTTTTCTAGGATGCAGCAAGTCTGGTAAGATAAGTAGAGCAAGTGTCTCTATGATAAGAAGTTTCAAAGCGATTTGATATTAGGTACTGAGACAAAAGATGACACGATTCAATGGTGATTTGTACACTTTTTTCACCACATTTGGGTATCATAATGTTTCGTCGGGATTTAAAAACATTTTCTATGAAAATGCTATTCGGGAATTGATTATTAATGTGCATGTTCATAACTGCGTTATTTACTAAATTGCGCATTATTCATATTATTATTATATATAGGAATTTATTCTGTTTACCTACTAAATTAATTAACTGGTAGATGCAGCCCAAATAGACCATTAATTAAATTTGCAGTAAGCTTTCCCAAAAGAGCTCGGTAAGAGGATATAATGTAGAGAAGTGTTGTAGTTTGCGTTTTAAGAGCTTAAAGGATTAAGCTTGCAGCTGCGTAGTTGGTGACAAGAGACTTAATTAACTGAATATAAACATAATCAAAAACGTGATCAAATAGTTGCTTCTGTACATATTTTCATGGTGACTTATGGTATATATTCGTATCACATGAAATCCGATAAGTACGTATGAGTCGCGAAGTTTAATCCCGCTAATTAATTGTAAGAACATGACATTTTCCCGGCGTAAAAGTATCTACCCTATTTAACTATTGAGTTCATAAGCAATTTGATGTTTCCAATATTTCCTCTTTACATATATTTATCCTCTTTAATAAATAAATGAAAAAATATATAAGGAGCGTATGCATTATGCAAGATCTTGCACGTAGAAAGGTACACTTTCCCGCAAGATGCAGGTTGAAGGTTGCTTGAAATTGGTTGGTATTGTGACATCAAACCTGCGCGAAGATTCTAACCGCCACATGCATAATGGAAACTGTTACATGACATTGAATTGGCGTCATTTACTGTAAAGTATAGTAGATAAAGTAAAACTTAAGTGGGGTATGTAGGTAATTTTAAAAATACTGGTAAATTAACTGATGGCAGACAGAGAAAAAACCGTAGGTAGATAATAAAAGGTTGTTCTACAATTTAGTTTGAGTCGTCGTTGAGTAACGCCTGAGGAATTTAAATTTTTCCTCCCGCTCCATCGGAGATAATCAAACAGCTGGCGGTGACGCCATGTTTTGAATATTAATGCCTTTGATGACGGCCCAGATTGAAGCTTGTATTTCATTTTCAGACCCTAATAAACACTTTTAGGTGTATATTTTCATTCTGTCTTATTTATCATTAACAGTAAGTATATTCGTATGGTTTAGCTGCATAAGTATGCTGTTATTCACTGAATAGAAAACGAGTGTTTTTAAAAACTACCTTTAAATCTTTTTATTTCTCACCTTTTTATGACCGAGGCAATCATGATTATACGAAGACTTTAGAGATGCCATTAAATTATACGAACCACAAACGGAATAGTTGAGCCGAGAACATGAAGCGGGGAAATAAATTAGTTATTTTGGTG
Organism: Hofmannophila pseudospretella; assembly: GCA_947369225.1. Lineage (NCBI taxonomy): Eukaryota > Metazoa > Arthropoda > Insecta > Lepidoptera > Oecophoridae > Hofmannophila > Hofmannophila pseudospretella. The sequence goes on along the minus strand of OX376317.1, from coordinate 9,528,548 downwards.
GGAATGGCATCGTCATGGCCGCGGCCATAAAGACATTTAGGATTGAGTTCTCCGGTGTGACTCGGAACTGGGGCTGGTAGGTAAGTAAAGCGTTATAATAATGCACATAAAATTCCCCGCCGAGAGCAGTGAGCGAGCGAAGTTGCCGGCATTACGTCTCTGAGTTATTCAACGTCACGTACACAAGACCGCGACGCGCGTCGTTCCCGCGTCCCCGTCGTCTCGTCTCCGCATCGTAGCCACATTCTCTGAACACAATTACCTTTGTCGCTAATGTCCCACTTATGTAAAGCCTCTATTGGCATGCAATAACTCCATGTTCGGGTTTGCAGCTCCCGTTTTGCTGCTTCTTCGGGCGTTGGATTCTTTAAGGTTTGATCCAGAACCAGTAGCAGCTATTGGGTGTTTTCATCCCACGGATGAAATTGCAGATACGTTAAGTTTTTCTATAACGCGAATAAAATCAGAAACTTTTATATTGCAAAAACTTTTGTCTAGACAATATTAATTTAAGATTTTGTTATTATCTGATGATGTGATTGATGAATTTGCTAAGTAATACGAAGCGCTTTAGTTTTCTCTTTTGGTTCTTTCTCTTGTTCTCTTGGAACTTACCTTATATTATAATAAAATTAAACCACGACGGTAACAAATTTAGCAGATATCTATGCATTAATACATAACATAATTGAAGCTAGCGTCCAGCCATGCAATCTAGACGATCAATTCTACAATAAAGCTAGTCCAGCGTTTATCGGCACGCGATATTGTCAGTCACTTTCTTTAGCGACTGTCTCAACTAAGAGGAATAAAACCCGTGATCGAGTTACGAGGAAACTTTTCTCAATAACCTGAGCAGATTTCAAAGCTAGCTGATAATTTTGAACTGATTTTGATACTTAGGGCATTATCAGAGTCGTGCAAATTTCGTCACGCACGCGGGTTTGCCCCGCATGCGTGAAAATGCACAATATCAATTTGCTGGATTTCCACGCACCCCGCATGATACATAATACCTACTGAAATGTTGTATGAAACAATGTGATGCGTGGAGCACGCATGCAGACATGCGTGACGAAATTCGCACGACTCTGAAAATGCCCTTAATTGCGACTTTAATCTTGCTGCCAGTGATGTTTGCTTGATCTACTATAATGCAACTTCTCATAATTTCCTGGAAAGGATGTGTGAAATACTCTTTTCACAACTTCAGTGATAAGCCCTAAAAGGTTTCACTATAATGGAAAATAATGTCATGTTTACGTTTACCATGTGTCAACAGTGTGGGAATATATACAAAAACATTACGTATATACGTAATGGGTTTGTTATTTTCCTCATTAAATCCCTGTTTTCAGGTTTGCGACGATCGGCAGAATAGATTCATCTGAATAGGTTCCCATACTTTTATGATACAATAAATTATCATTCATGAATGAGACCAATATGTACTCGTGATGCACTAAGTACATCAGATCTAAGTACAAGCATACTTAAATCCACACGTTCTTAACAAAATCCTTTTATTTTCATAACTATATTTAATGTAACACAAGTTAAATAATAATTATACTAAGAACCTTGTTTGGTATACAATACAAGTCAATAAATAAGTATAACCATCTAATCGACAGTTCAGTCAAACAAACGTTCTTAACTGAAAATTATGGTCGAAATATTTATTAATTTCATAACACTACACTAGCAGCTGAAAATGAAGCAAAATTGAAATCAAGACTAATGGATTGAATTTTGAAGGCACGTCCACTAATTCCGGGAAATATTAATGTAGTTCGGAGGGCATCAACAGTCGCGGCACGTTACGGGCATTCCTCCGCCTTGAAATCACTTCCCGACCCGCTCTCCACTGCTGACAGTGACGTATTGTTGCTCTTCTTTAACATTTATGTAATGGATTTTGTTTCATGTAGCGGAAGTTATCGCATATTTCACGACATGCGTGAACGTTAAAATTTTCAATGTCTCTCATACTAAATTAATTTAATGGTTTTATAAACATTGTTTCAAAGGGAACTTAGTATTTTTATAACGGTATACGCTCGTCGTAGAGGAACTACGATAAAACATATCGCGTTGTAGCGACAAGCTACGACGTATCTTTTACTACACAGTTACGTCACAAAGCTTAATTTACTTGTGATTAAACTTAAATTATGAGGTCATCACGACTGCGCTCGTTATACTTATAATCTAAGTACATCAAATATTCTCTGAACAGTAATTTTACGATGTTAACAAAATGCCATGTTTTGTGAAAAGAGAGATGGTCTAAGTAGTTAAATTCAGGTGAAATATGTAACAAAGTAATCCTCACAATGCTTCTTGCTTTGTGTATCACAACACCGGAAAATCTCGCAAACTGAGTACTTGTAGGGGAGACTTGTGAGCAAGTAATTAACTACCTTAGCCTTTATTTGCCATATATTCTGCTGTATTTCGTGCATTTACCGAACGGCTGAATAATGAGCTTGAAAGCTCAAGCAGCAGGATAAAAATTAGTACTGTTTTACACAATAGCTATTATAACATATTGATTCACAATAGGAAACACAAGAATTTCAACGAATACATGAGCCGTAAGAAATAAAGAAAGACTGAAATTCCAGAAGTAAGTGTAAGTAAATACTTATAGAAAAAGAATTAATCTCAAGATTAGGTTACTCAACCTTTATGAAACTGTGTTTCTGATGGATATGGTAACCTGGTGTTAGGTTCCTATGATGTACACTAATAAGACTTGTGCAAGTAAATGAAACACCTAACTCTCGCCCCGATATTCCATTTTATAGGTCGACAACCTTACGCGTTTATAGCTGCGATACAGCGGGGAAACTCAATCAATTCGACGAATAGATGGGCCGTAAGAAATAAAGTGTCCAATTTTAATAAATGAAGCGGCTGAATTACGCTTCTTGAACGTGTGTACAAATTGTGCGGAGACGGAATGAGAGGTAAATCCGCTCTAAACCGCAGTAGACGACGGCGGACGCGCAGAGCTCTCGATCCGTCACGCGTCGCGCGAACTTAATCCCTCATCAAATCCAGATTAATTAAACCGAGTTAAACCAGAGCCGACCACGATCCCAGCCAAGCTACCCGCACACATTATGTACACATATGTAAACTAAGTTTCGGCCATGTCATAATTCTTGAGATACAGACGTTACTTAACTGCGTCGACTTAGGATTAAATTAGGCTGGCTGGGTGAGATTCTGTGGGAGAGAACGGGTTGTTTGGATGTTGGTACCTACTTTTTTATATGACTTTGGCACAGAGAAAATGGTAGTATTTGAATGATAAGTATGTATTTACGAGCGCAATGGTAAATTTATAGACATAACAACTCTTTAAAATAATGCACAAAATGTTGTAGCAAATCATGGTTTTACTAACTTTGGTTCAAGTAGTTTGCCGACAATGCTTCGCTCGTATGTGAACCTGTTTTCAAGATGGACAATTTGTCAAACAATGTTGTTGCATTTGAAGTTGAGAAAGAGAAACAAAAAGCGCCAAAAGATTAACAACCATCCAAGGCGGAGTGTACGTAATACAATCAAAAGTTTTGATGAATTTTGAACAAAACTGTCTTTGTTTCCCCTTTCTGTCCAAGTTAAATAATAAAATCTACTGCGAACCCCTCCATCTGAGTCCTACAAAAACTTTGCTTAAAAAAGTAATGGGCAATAAAATTATATTTTTTTAAAGCGAGCTGTTCCTATGAGTCCAAGCCTATTACGCCCACTGCAAAATTGTTTTTCATCTTTTAAACAGAACATTAAAAAATAGCTTACGGCTTGCAGATAAAAAATATATTTTACGGAGTAGGTTGGATTAGACATAATTTCCTTTTCATTAAACATTATGCGTCTTTCTGTGATACCTTTTATGGTCTATGACGTGAATAAGGTTATATAATAATCTAAGAAATAATTAATCTACAATATTTTTATCCCCCGGCCGAACGAGGAGTGTTATAAGTTTGACGCGTATGTCTGTCTATTTGTTTGTCTGTGGCATCATATCTCAACAACGGAAGTATTTTAGTAGATAGTGTAAAAAGTTTATATTATGATCGCTTTTCCTGGCAAAACTGGTTATTAAAATTACCTAAGGAACATTAAGGCTCTGATGTTGACCAGAAAGATAGTAAATTAAAGAAACCTCATATCGTTATTAAGATCCAGGTTTCTTAAATTTTTAATTTAGAGTTATTCTTTATCTAAGTCGTACTTACTAAGTACATATCAGTAAATCAAATACCTTTTTTCCATATAATAAACAGATATAAAGAGAGATCTGAGCTTGAGCTTACATACATACATACATAAACTCGCGTCTTCAACACGAAATATATAGATATTTTGTGTCCATAATCCCCGAAGGGGTAGACAGAGGAACCACCGACAGGTAGTTTCCACTTTTCGCCGTAAGAATTGGTGGACAAACGTGATACATACATATATGATTGTATTCATAATTATTACTTACTTACTCCGCTGGCGCAGCGACCCGAAGTGGATCTTGGCCTCCGATACCAAATAGCGCCATAATTATTCATAGTTAATGTAAGATATATTTATTTCAAAAGATGTGCTGCTGAATGTTTCTTGCGCCGGTTATTTCCTTTCAGCTATAGCACCTTACGAAGCGGTGGTAGAGTAAAATGAATGACGTTGTACTTACTCACAATAAAAAACATTTTTATTTTGATAGGTGGCGAGCCTATCGCCGTCTATTAGGTGTAGAATATCCATAAAATCCCTTAGGCGCCTCGTACGATACCCACGGGAAGAATTGGGGTGGTGCTATTCTTTATGGCCGGCACGAAAGACGGCTAGTTATCCGTTAATTGGGCGTAGCATATGATTTATGATGTGGCATTGAGCGATGCAGCGCTCTACGTGACCGTAGAGGGTTACTAATAGGGGCTCCCACAACTTTGGTTGACTTTTGGCTCTAGCCACTCTGGCGCAAACGACTTCTTCGTACTCAATTAATAAGACTCATTATTTTGTATGGACTTAACGAGTAATTTGTACTCGCAGCGATGATAAAAGATATCACGTAAATGTTGATGGGTGTTTATTACACATATATTTGCCTGTGATACCCCAAAACAGACAGGCGCGGGCGCGCCGTTTTTTTAAAATTAAATAAGGAGAGCAGACGAGCAAACGGGCCACCTGATGGTAAGTGGTCACTGTCGCCACTATATTATTATTAGATGGTTTTCGATGCGGTGCGATACTGGCTCTATTATTATCTCTATTATCCTTCAAACCAAACACACCACAGAAACGCAAGCATTTCTGCTTTGCGGCAGAAAAAGATAAGAGGGTCGTACCGACCCAAGCGGTCCTGCACATCAGGATATACTCACCACCTGTAATGTCACTTAAAGTGTGTTGCAAATGAATTCATTCATTCATTAATTCAACTTATCTTATTGTGTGGCTAACACGATGGGTAGCGGCGAGGCGGATCCTGGGAATTGAAAGAGGACCACTGTCGATTTCGGTCATGTAATTCTTCCGGTTTATGGCCGATTCGAAATTAAAGATGGACAGAACAATTATCTAAGTAAGTACATATTACTTACATTTAGAAAGTGCACGGAGTTTTGTTTAGAATAATTGAAATCCACGAAAACGAATTTGGTTTTGGTTCCGGCCAAAAGGCTCTAGTTTGACTCTCTGCATATTGCAATGAAAGCGAAACGGACGTCCGTTTCGCTTTCGTCCACGTGGACTGAAGGCATAGAAATTTAGAAAACCGAAAAATTGATTTTTATGATTTTGCTCCGGAAGCGGAAGCTCGTACAAGTTTAGCTTTCGCTGCAGTGTGCTAAAGGCATCAGAATGAATCACGGATCCTCATCCGCGGCGAAACGCCACGTCTCTAACCCTCTATTTTCATACGTCGCAAGGGTTCACCCGAGGATCAGCATGAAGAATTTATTGAGAGTGGTTACGAGAAAGAAAATAAGCGACACGACGTCTTCTCCTTTTCAATATTTCATACTGGAATTTGTTGCGTAAGTTTACCATTTTCGAGAAAGGACTTTAATAAATTACTATTATCAGTCACTTGGATTTTTGTTTAACTTTTGAAAAATACCGGGCGCACTGAAACGGGAAGGATTTTCTTTTCATAATCAAGGCCTTGTTACATATGGATGTCTTATAGCTTTCTCAATTTATGTCTAGATCGCTTAATAGAGAAGCTGGAGTTAAGTTACCGTCTTTACATGTTTAGAAAAATAAGAGTGAAAGCCATAGCAAGCTACGGCAGTATAATTTTAACCTCCATCCACGATTGTTAATCATTAAAAGAAAAAAGCTTTTTCGCTCGATATGTGCCTATTACTTCTAAGCTATCTCTAAATTATGGGCCGACCACTGAAATAAGGTTACCCTGGTGATTGCGAAAGACTGAGCACGATTGAACACAACTTGTTAATAAATACATGGATACTCCTACACGGAGTTGTAATAATAGAAGTTAAATATAATATTTGCTGTCCATCTAAAGTTATTATTAATAGCAAGTAATATGATATATCACGATATGGTAATTTGAGCAAACCGAAATTAATGTTTAGAGATAATCCATGTAGGTACATACTTATACGTCTATTTTAGGTACAATGTGTCCATTTATGTATCAATTTATATCTACGATCCTATCCTCTGAGCTTAAGGGAGATTTCTCGTAAAATTTTACGATGAGTATTATGGGTTAGGAATAAGTCGATTGGTACTGAATTAATATGGGTTTGTATAATTCATACATATAACTTATCATATTAAAGTCTAAAATTACTTACTCAGTTAGGCATTATTCAGTAAGCTTCTACTTTAAGACTGAGTAATAAATCCGCTTAGTGTTGGCTCAGCATAAATACGGATATTATGAATGCAGTGGGTAAATAAATCTTTGTTTGTATATTCCATCGAAATATGTGTAACCTAAAGACACAAAAACAATATACTCGTAGGAGAGTGCTTATTCGTTACTTTACATTTAATTCCGCAACAAGTCGAGGGTTTTAATCTTAGATTATTTGTTTATATGTCCCCTAATAAGTAAAGTAAAGTAAAATACACTTTATTGCACAAATAGAAAACAACAAACAACAGATAGAAAAGGAAATACTGAAGTACAATTTAGGTGGCCCTCTTCCCTTCTCTTCTCTTCTTAATAAGATGTGTCAATAAATATTTTGTGTCAAATAGTCTGGAAATAATGTTAAAAAAGTGGTTAAATGGTGAAAAAATATATAATTAAACGTTTTTGTTTTAAATTTTATGTGGAATGAACTGATTTCTATGTAAATCATGCGGCCAGTAATGTTTGTTTTTTATATTATTTTATTTTTATTTGAATTTAAGTAGGTATGCTAACTCTTTTGGGCTCCGCTAGTGAATAGCGGTATCGAAAATAAAATTACAAATTGGAATAAAAATAATCAAATAAGGAAAACCAAGGTGTGTATACTATACATACCTACATACACGCATAAACTCACGTCTACAACACAAAAAATACCTATAGATTTTTTGTGTCCATAATCCCCGAGGAGGTAGACAGAGGAACCACCGACAGGTAATTCCCACTTTTTGCCGTAATATTTGGTGGACAAACGTGATAGGTGGCGAGCCTATCGCCGTCTACTAGATGTACAATAGTATCCACAAAATCCCTTAGTCGCCTCGTACGACACCCACGGGAAGAGTTGGGGTGGTACTATTCTTTACGGCCGGCACGACACACGGCTAAAGTATTGCAAAACGTTACACCTTTCATAAAATCGAATATTCTGTGAAATCTAACGCCTCTAGCAAAAGCGTAAAAAGGCTAAAAGCGTAAATAAGGAACAATTACGATCTTCTAATTGGGTATACGATTGGGTATAGGTACGTACCTACATGGTAGGTATGAAAACGTGCCGTAGCTAATTAATAGTGTAGAAATAGCTGTGTAACAATAAACATAAGTTCAATTCGAGGTTGGAAATCGAGTTAGTTTATGGATTCTCCTCACGTCCGTCCGCCTTCATTCACGCGACTCTAACGGCGTAGATAATAGAGACTTACTGCGCACTTTACTCCGTCGTACCTACGGCCATAACTCTCCCTGAGTAGTTTTCACGCGGAAAGTATCCAGCTACAGTAACAGACGATACAAAAAGTTTGATAGCACCTTTAGAAGTTGACAGAACAGTTTTAACAAGGCCGAAAGTGTCATCGTTTATCTTGGGACGAAATGTATTAGACATGCTACTATTCTTTTAAGAAAATAGCTAAATTATCCATTTACAGTTTCGTTGTAAATAAATACTTATGTGTCTTGATTTGTTTGCCAAATTCGAAAATTAAGCATTTTTATAATCAAAAGTTGGTAAAATAAAAAGTGCGTTAGATGCTTTCTGAATTTACCTTCGGGTGCGTTAATAACTTTTTACTAGGTAAGTACTCTGTGTATATAGCTGTATGTGTAATTGCTAAGAAGCGTCTGTGGAAAGGAGCGACGGATTTATATGAGGAAATAGCGCAGGAAGCGCCGCCACGGCTGAACCACACCAAGATCCATCACCGAAACCACAGCTCAGATTGGTCTGTCAATTACGTCACCGCTATTCCGCCCTTAATCTGTCATCTAGACACCAATTAAGGGCAAAACTGCCACAACAGAGCGTTGTTATAATTTGTCTTGTAGAAAAAGCACCTAATCACAAAAAGGAAACCTCACAAGACAAATCCCAGACACTTGACGGAACGAGAGCAACTTCCGAATGAATTATGCTCTTTTTTTATCGGTTCTAGTCAATTTTATCGTAGAAATATGAACACTATTTTGTTATTCTTTTGCTTTTCTTATAATGGGGTCGTGTGCGTATGGAACATTTGTTACTGTCACAGCAAATATAACGTAAATAAAGAGATATGTTACCTTGCCTCAGTCGTTTGGGATTAAGCCAAGTCGAGTTGGTTGACAAAGACACGATGTTGTCATGAAGCGCAATTCTGAATCACGGGGAGGCATACCTATTGGTAGGAAAGGAAGCGTGAAATTCTGGAATCGAATGGATGGAGGTCGCAGCCGTACCGTAGAGTAGTGAACGCACCCGCGCCGTGTAGCGCCGGAGATGGCGCCTTGCCAATGCTTCACCTCTACACGGCCTGCAGTGCTCGGAGACTTGTCCCACATGTGTTCCACGGTTCTATAACCCACACCCTACATAGGCACCAATTCTATGTTTAAAAGTTGTCTATGATTGAAATGTCGTTTGTTTGTAGAAGTTTCACCTACAACAAAGGCGTGTAGTTTATGAGATTCCAATATGTTCTTCTATAGACTAGGTACATCAGTTTATAATGAATTATGTGAATCGGAGAGTATGTTAAACAGTCGATCCCGGTTTTTGTCGTTCGACAGCAGTCATTAGGCTTACCTAATGACTGCTTACCATTTCAGAGGTCTAACCAACTCTGATAATAGGTTGGCCACTTACCATACGATAAACAAACAACGTGAATAATCAGCACAATTTCGGAGCCTATAGCTGGTGGATTTGATACATAATTTACCTATTAGGTCGGCTTAATTAATAAACCTTTATCTGAATAGCGAGCACTTTAAGTAATTTATTACTATTGCTGACAAATTACGGTATAAACTTGTTAATAAATGAATTAATAGATATAATGGGCAGGCTTACCCTGATGGGACACTTGGGAAATTTCCAACCAACTCTACGACCAACATTTTGAATTCCGTTTTATTAAAACTTGTTAATAGAAAAATGGATTTAGTGGTTTCTTCTTTATAAGGAGAGTTTAAACTCTATGTTTAAGATGTTTAAGTTGATTTCGGGTTGTGTGCATGGTGATAATAATCCTGTGAGCCTGTCGAGTCATTCATCAACGCCAGCGTCTCTAGATTGTACCTATGTTACCTGCGGAGCGGACAATTTCGAAATTTCTGACTATTTGTACGTTAACAGTTTAATGGGTTTAATATCTCTTGGTATATTTTAAATAAATAAATTCTTTATTGAAAAATTTAGTACACAATGGTTGTACAGCGTGATTTGTTACGAGTGCCTGACCTCTAAACTAGGTGGAACCTGTGCCTTAGGGGCAAGTGATTCTCTATATAACGGCTTCATTATCAACCAGCTTGAATGACGTGTACTTGTGCCTGGGGTTGTATTTGAGGATGTGTGGTGTATTTTACACACCCAACGCCACTTTTACAACACATAGCTTAGTACCTAGACAGAGACCTAAATATATAGTTATCTATCGTAAATAATCATTGAAATTATGTCATAAAGTATACTTGTATAGTACGTGGCATTCCCGGAATGACGGTTTCTAGTACAAGCACCGATCGTTACTAGAAACCGGCATGTGTCGCGTACTATACCTACTTAGAATAAGACATGATTATAATTTCGGAACTGGTACCATATTTAGAATAAATTCTAGTGCTGTAACGTCAACTAGAATGGTTACTGAAAAATCACAATGGAAAACGTTATCACAGTTATAACGTGATCACAGTTTCGCAGCACTGTTTGTTTTTTAACTTAATTAAAATTTAAAATCGCCTGTTGTCAGCAGCGGCAGAAATATTATTTCATTATAACTTTAAAGCATCAAACGCCGTACACATTTGCATGATTTAATCAACGTTTTGTTATTTTAACAAGCGATTTCATTTACTCTCGGTTAATAATATAATCTGCATAATATTACCTGGCTGGCCTCGTCATTTTTTTTCCTATCACGTGAAATCGGATTTAACGTGGATTTAACTAGTTGAAATTAATCTAACGAACATCTATATAAGAGAATTTTATTTAAACAAGAATGACTACTATGTTGCTCAAAGATTTTGAAATAGCTATCAGTCCCATTTCTGTGATGCTACAATTTACTTACATTCCTTACAAAACGAGTTTTCACTTTTCGCCTGCGAATGTGGCTTGTAGTCTTAAACGTATTTTTATGATTCGTGTATACCTACTTACTATAAATAATAGCTATAGTAGGTACAGTAATATAGCTTAACTTCTTTTTTACTGACCAATAAAACTCGGACAACATTTACGAAGACAATGCCATAAAAATTGGCATAAAATCTCAGCGCCGAAAATTTTATATCCAATGACATTCATAAAGCGTAGGGGAGGAATCATTGGACACAGTTTGCGTGCGTCCGTACAGACTTATTGTAATACAATAGGTACGATTTCGATTCCCAATTACCCGGAATCGGTTTTGAATAATCGGTAATCGTATATTCGGAACATTATTTCGAATAAGCGAGAAAGACAGACAGACGTAATGAATTACTCAGGAGAAGTTTTTATATAAGTGTATCCCCCAGGCCATTAGACTGTTGCTATCTACTATGCTGCAAGACGGCCGATAAGGCCAGTGCAGGTAGTAGAGACCGATATTTACTTATATGTACATTGTAACTACACTGTTGTTAAATGATTATAATTTGAATATTGTTTGGCTTAATAAATATTTTTGTATTTTATATTTTTGTAAGTGTTACCTTTTACCTTTACCTCCTACTATTTTATTACGTTACCTTCCGTATTAAATAGTAGGAACTTACCTACTAGCGCTGTGTTTGTAATACTTGTCCAATTAACATTATAAGATAAGATTGTACGCAATAAGCCATAGCAAAATATGGCGAAGCCATTTTATCCGCTCACAGTCGTTATTAAAATTAAATTTAAAAAGGCCTACTATTCGTCCACCTACTATACCAGCCCAGTTGTTTATTTATCAGTAATAATATTAATATTACAAGTCATTTTTATAAATAAATATATATTACACATTAAAAATAAATTATCTGTTTAATACAAAGAAATATAAATTTTACTATACATAGCCAACTTATGTTAATGATTAATCAGATAATAATTTTGTTATGTAAATAGTATTTATTGTTATAGAATATGTAGGTGAGTATATAGAATATGTATACGAGTATGTAATAGGATACGGAGGGATTCGAAGTAATAGGCCACTACAAGAGCTACAAAGTATAAAAATAACATTTTCCGAGTTCGAATCTGAACCTTCGTCAAAGTGGCAATTCTCAATTAAGAGACTAATCTTCGGTTTAATTGGGTATCAGAATCAGATTAATAGGATTTCCAGTCACTTATATCGACAAACAGTGGCACCAATTAGATCGGATTACAGAGATCTTTCTGTATCTTACATTATTTTATTATACTTGCATATCTGTGTTGGTTTCGTATAAATTTATAAGGAAAGAAGTGATTAAGTATAGGTAAGATACCTTTCTAAATTAAAATACCATGAGTTACTGTCACGAATTCCTCTGGAAATTTTCATTCTTTTCAAATACGTAGAATTGTTTAAGCTCTCTTCATTTTCACTGTGTCTCATATGTTCAAAGTTATTTTCGTAAAATACCACCACGTACCGTGTACCAACAACACATTGTTTAACCACGAATCTATCTTAATTATAATTGTCATTTGTGTCTTCAAGTAAGTACCTACATACTCGTATTCAAGTCATATGTTACGAGTATATATGCCCTAGAATAGACCGTGAAAATACTCACACCTAATATTGTTACCTACATTATATATAGTAGTAATTTTGTTTACCATAATGCTGTTATGTAAAATAAAATACAATCGTAAAAAGTATGCGAAACATAACAAAGGACAATGCTAAACGATCGATTGACAGTAAAAATAAAAATATATTACTAAATCATCATGTTTATGTTTTCCATATTTGTACGTGAAAAGCTGTGCCGGATCGCGACCGTGGGGGTTCCATTGAAAACTCTCAGTGATTCAATGGTACAAAGACTTTAATTTATTCTTGGATCGGATTTATTCTTCCCCTGTATGTGAGGTGGTGACAGAGGATCCTTAAGGTTAATGTAGGTCTTGTCATCGGAAATTGGAGCGACCGAAGCCGTGCTATTTGTCAGCTGTCATGGGAATAGAATGGTGAAGGTGTATGGGTAATGAATTCGAAGGGATTTAATTATTTAGATTTTTATGTGTCCTCAGCAGCGGATGAAGTTGAAGGTACGAGTAATTAGATAAGTCGCTTTCAGTGCTGCTAACGACTTAATAATATTTATTTTTGTATGCATTTGGTCTATACAATTATTAACAGCAGCTATAGGTAACTTTCTTTGGATATATACCTATTTAACATAGGTATCTATGGAAATAAATATTATTATAATTTATGTTTTTGTTACTCTATTTAATTTAAATAATGATAATATAAGATTTATCATAAGTATTATATTGCTACGTCGTTGGTACAAAACAAAATTAATATAACAAACACTTTATTTGCTACGGAATAATCCATACTTCCTCTAACAAAAGACCCAAAGTGTCAAAGATAGCAATGTGACACTTTGTCTCGAACCATTCCTTTGATGCTGCGACTTCCTGAACAATTTTCATTTCCTCTCTGGAAATCCTTCCTGGAAGTAAAGTTCCCAGCATGCCAATTTTAACTCAAAATCTATATAGCGGGGCATAAATGAAGTTTCACAACCACTTCACTCTCAAATCTATAGAATTGAATGATTCAATGGAAATGAGAGAAAATGACGACGGTATTACATTCCAAGGAATGAAAGTATATCATTCCCGTATTCGTGTGTATGTATAGAGGGAGTTAGTGGCAAAATATCTCATGTCATTTTATAAGAAGTCTTTGTCTGTGGTTAATTCCATAGAATGAACGTGATCCGCATAGGTGAGGATGCCATTACAAGAAGATCGTCAGTTTAAATTCACTAGACCAATATAAGTGATTTTTAAAATACTAATTCAGTTTATATATTTTTTATAAGTCTACAAACGAAGCATTCGTCAACTGGTCCTACGCCTTTCGAATAACACTCAATGCCGGCGGGGAGTTCACTAGCAAAATAACAACGTCCATTTGTAACAAAAAGTCCATTCATCAAACAAGATAACAATGTCATGGCGTTATCAAAACATGACCCGTGAAGCGATCACAATGTTTTGCTCGCGAATTCCGCTTCAGCAAAAAGTTAACACAATGGAAAACTTCGCGTTCCGAAATAAATCGTTCCATTTATTACGAACCTTTATACTTTTGATATAATATGACAATATTTTATTTGGAGCATTTGAAACAGGTGCTGTGGAAAGTCTACAATGAACAGCTGGTTTAATAGATGGCTCCATTGCCGAATTGTTGTACCTACATTGATTATCGTTTAGGAAGTGCGATGAATCAAGTTAAATCAATGAAAAACTTTTTGAAGATTTACGCAAGTTGGAATTTATTTACCAGTAGTCGCTAACCACATAGGTTTAATCTGTTTTCATCGAGTAATTTACAGGAATTATTGTAGTAAAGGGTTTATAGAAAATATAAAGTTAGGTTTTATATGAATTTCTAGGGTAGGATCATTCTCAATATTCGCCAATGAGCTCAATGTTCAAGTCTCCACCTCCAGTCATAATTATTTTATAGATACTTAATAGATACAATTTGAGCTAGATTTTATTTTTCTTAGGGTATTCGTTTTACTCATATATTGAGCTGTGACTGTAACCTTATCGACAAAAGAACAATTGCAGTTGTCGCGACTTCACGTAACAATAAGGCGCGGGTGTGGGATTGTACGCTTTTATCTATAAATCCTTCTGAAGTTTAGCGGCGCTCGCGTGTGTACGGGGGAAGGAGGGCGTGAGGGGTGGGGGTAAACAGGCGGACAACAAGTGCAATACAAAACAATATCCCGGGGTAATTTCCTCGCAGAACGAACACCCCAGTGCACGCCGCGTCCTGACGCACGGCGCCCACGCTTTGTCATTTTTATTTACTTCGAGTTCTTTTAGCGAAACAATTTCCTTCATAATTTGTTTTAATTTTACTTCTTTGCTCGTTTGAACCCAACTTTGTAAATTACGAACGGTTGTAAATTAAAAATGTTAAATAGGGTTCTCTTGTACGCGTTGAAAGCTTTTCTTAACAATTTTTGAGAGCTCCAAAATATATGAAAATAACTTAAGTGGCGAGAGTAGGTATTTTAAATATAGTAAGTAGTTATGTAAAAAATATATCGTGTGCACCTCGTAGTTCATGGCCGCCGTTCGTAGCTGCCGTCGTAGCTTTATGCTACGCCGTAGCAGAAGCGAAAAGTGTTCACACTTTCCACTTCAACAGTGTAGCTATTGGGTACTCCTAAAGTTACAAATGTTATATCTATCTACCTCTTTTCATAATTATTGATTAGTAAATAAGTCTTAAAAGTTTTAAAACTACTGTCGACTATTGATTCAAGAAAACTTTTAAAGATACAAATCACGACCAAGCATGCTCTAGAAGCTAAACGTGCCTGATTTAAGGTGCTTTCTCCTATGTTACTCGACGCTGGCATAGTGCCGAGTGCACGACTGCAATTAGCCAAAATTATGTTCGAAAACAAGTTCGGAAGCAATTAGCAGATGTAGAGGCAAGTTAAGGACCGGACTAAACCAATTCGGTGAAGTCCGACAAGGGATGAGATTTGTTTGAAACCTCATTGGTAAAAACCTTTAATTGGCTTCTCTGCACTGCACCACAGAATACACACAGAAGGTCCGCTCAATACAAACGCGCGAAATCGACTCACGCACATACGGCTCTGCGTACAAGCGATCTCAGGGCAAGTCAAAGGAACTCGGGCGTGTATAACACGCGCTGTGACGCTATCGAGTGGTAGGTATAATTTTTTGTGCTTTTAATAAACGAAATACATTGCCAGACATTTTTTTCACAAGGCTGTTTCTTTTAAACTGGAAATTTTAACTGCCCTAGCGCTACGGTCGAGTGACGTAATCAAAATAGAGGACGCCCGGAGCGGACCTTGTGTGTATTCTGTGTCTGCACTGAGGAAAAAGTCGCTTGTTATTTTTTCAACTCCCATTTGGTAATTTGATCAATACGGACCCACAAACCGTAACATAAACTAGGTTATTCCTAAAGGTCATTGGCAAAGTACATACATACATAACTTCACGCTATATCCCAAGTAGAGAGAATGGAGTGCCACGAATATCTGTCTTGGAATGCCTCTGTGTTGGCAAAGTACTTTGCTTATTATGGAGTTCTCTATGATAAAAAAATGTACTATTTAATTCCGCAATTCCCTGTCATGGTAGGTATACATAGGTTTGGTCTAGATGCTGGTACCATCCAAGAGTAGCGGTTCATGATGTAAACAGAGCAGTAAATATCTATTATCTGCGCCATTAGTGCGTATAAATGAAGCGAACTGGACTCTTGTGGCGACGTGTGTTAAGATAATATCAGTGTATCTATTAGTTGTATATCTATTTGAAATAGAATCAAAATTTTAATCAAAATATATCTAGTAGAATCTATAATATTTACAATATCATCGAAATTTTCTATGATTGTCATGGACACATCAGACTTTTTTTACATATCTCCTAATTTTTTTATTTTATTAAAATATTAGGTAAGGGAATTCGATAGCCATGTTTTAATTCTACCTTGGCACGTGGTAACGTAAAATGTTTATTTTCATTTTGGGATCGTCTGATGCTAATTTCCATGTGATTGACAGAAACAATTCTTTTATTCGGGTTGGTTGCGAATGATCAAAGGTGCTACACTTTTTACTAAAGATGCGTTTGGTCAAAGATATGTTACTTGCCAAAGATGTGTTTCACCAAACCCAATAAACTCAAAATTATAAGTGCTTAAGTGTTTCTTTACGCTGAACATTGGTATAGCATATCTCTCACGTCCATAATCCCTCATTCATTATAGGTAGCTACCACTTTTTGCCGTAAGGTTTGGTGAACAAACGTGATAGGTAGCGAGCCTATCGCCGTCTACTAGGTGTAGAATAGTATCCACCAAGTCCTTTAGTCGCCTCGTACGACACCTACGGGAAGAGTTGGGGTGGTGCTATTCTTTATGGCCGGCACGACACGGCACAACATTGGTGCGAGTAAAATATCTGTAAGAGTTTATTAGATAAACCAAATTAATCACGGTGAGATAAGTGTGTCTTGAGGGGCATAACGCGAGGTCGGTGCTTCCCCGGGGGCTACATCCTGTAGCTCGGAGCCGGCTATAAAATTTTACGAGCCCGCCGTATGAATATTATGGTTCTTGTCGATGTCACTCCACGCTGCCGAACGTAGTTTGTAAAGGAGTTTAGTTTGCCAATAAAATTACTGCACGTCCTATAATTTATAGAAGAACGCCAATAAGTTTGTAATCATGGGGTTTGGTATTCATTTAACTTTTTATATAATTTTTTTTATTGATCCTACTTCTTCTTCTTTCGTGTTGATGATCCGAACTAAATTTTTCCCGACCAGAAGGCAGCCACATCGATAGCCCTCTGGTTGGCCTCGAGAAGGTCCTCCCGCGTGCAGGTGGTCGGACACGCGGGACAGCAGAGCAAGTGTTCCATGGTTTGAGGGGAGACACCACACTCACACTTTACTTGATCGCTGGAAAACCCCCAATTGTGAAGATTATCTCCGCAACAGCAAACCTGGGTTCGCAGGCGATTAAGCGTTTTCCAGGTTGGCCACAGGAGTTTAAAACCCGGTGGTAGGTCTTCTTTTGGCGGTATGATACCTTTGGGTGGGTATTTCTCCCGCCACAGCTTGCATCTTACTTCTGGCGGGTTCTTTCCAGGGTCGATGGGAGAAACAATTGATCCTACTAAAAATCTAGCATAAGTAAGTATTAGGAAATTATTTTATGGTCCTGCGTTTTTTTACAAAAACAAAAACAAACTTGCAGTCTCACGCTTTAGACTTAGTAAAGTAAATACATCATTTATGGGTCACTGTGTACGTTTTTATAATAAGATACCTGACATAAATAAATATGACAGAGAAAAAATTTAAGACTCATATTAGACAGACCTTGTGTAAAAAGGGTTATTATAAAATAAATGATTTTTTAATTGATAAAGAGGCTTGGTCATAGACTCAGCTCCAGCTCTGCACATCGTGTGTACGAGTGCATATGATTGTATTCATAATTATTATAAGTCAAGTTATATTTATTTTAAAAGATGTGCTGCTGATTGTTTCTTTCGCTCTTATTTTTTTTCCAGCTATAGCACCTTCCGAAGCGGTGGTAGAGTAAAAAAGTGACGTTGTAAAATTGTAATTTAAGGTACTTACAATAAAAAAATCTGATTTCTGATTTACTTGTAAAATTGGGAATGGGATTTAATTAGTTGATATTCCGTTATTTCCATAGACTTTGGCATCTAATAATAAAAATTAGGGTAGGGTACATGGGGGAAACCGGATAGGGCGTAAAAACAGATAGCATTAAATTTCACACTTCCAGCTACCGTTCTATCATTCTAGTAGGTAGGTAAGAAAGCATTTGTAGATGGTGCTTATTTCATGTACAAATAGAGGTTGGTCTGGTATTTTTTATTGCGTTAGCGTTTAAAAAAATTAAAAAAACATGTATTTTTACTTTTTTCAGCAAATATCAAATTAGCTATCGACTATCAATGTGAATGTTACTAATTTATTTCGTAGCAGCGTCTATTTGACAAATTATTTACGCTTTTGTTTCACAATATGATCGATACATCTACATAACATAATGTTTATTTGTAAACCTTACCAATATCATTAACCATAATTAATAGCTTATTTTGAAGGAAACGATATAGGAAAATAGACAAAAGAGAATCAAAAATAAAAAGGAAGTAAAAACAGGTTTTCGAGAAAGATGCAGAATGCTTTAATTGTGATGAGAAATTTAGTTACAGAACGTCTGCAGACGACTGTTCGGATGCATAATTGGTTTAAAATAGGCATACAAAGATTCTACTAGCTGTACTACTCAAGAACTAGTGTTTCGCTTATGTCGCTCCGCAAATAAATTGCTATCCATTTTTACCCCACCATTGGAAATGTGGTATCTGGTTTGACTCATATACAAAGGGTGAAAACGGATGTTCCAAATTCTAGTAATTGTTGATTAGTTTCTAAACATAATGTTTCAATATTGTTTTTATGTTTGTCATTGCTCACGGTTAGTGTTCGATTATTTTCTAAGCGTTAATTCCAAAATAAACATGTGCCACAATTAATTACTAAAGTTTTTCTTAACTATTCGGTGTTACCCCACTTTCCCCTACCTACCCTTTTCTGGAAAAGTAATAAAGTAATAATCCTACTTTAATTAACTGTAAATTGGGTTTATTATGAAAACAGATTTTCTAAATATTTAAGTTTAATTAAGATATTTAAATTTTAAGACAATAAAGACGAACCATACCAACCGCTTGGTCTTTGTAAAATAAGTAGGTATCTACTTTTATAGGTAAGTAAGCATTATACCTATATACATTTAGGTAGATTTTATGAGAGAGTAAAGATGTTGTTTAAGTGGGGCCAGTAAACAGACTTTATATTTTGCAGTATGCAAACTTTACTACTGTATTAGTATACCTATTACAAAAAAACAATCAGAATTTCAAAACAATCAGACATTAGGAGTGCCTTCTTTCCATTTTGCACAGTGTCGTTTAAAATTACAATCATACTTAACCTATTACTTCTTGGTAAACTAATTTACTTATATGAAGAAATAATACATTAGGTAACCATCTACATTTACGTACATATGTAACAAATAATGTATGTACGAGTAAGTAAATAGCCAATGGTATCGCTACAGAGCGCGTTCGCCTCGGGGTACCTAATCATTGCGAGCAGAGCTAACGAACTCTGAATACAAATCGAATGTTGGTTAGCTCGGCACATATCTCAACCACCTTTCGTCTTGTGTCTCACATAGTACACTTTTTACTTCATTGCTTACGTAACGAAATAATTTTGTCGTAAAGGGAAAGATGCGCGATGAATGTTGAATCGTACAGTGCGTGAGTTTTTAGAAAGGGCTTTGGGTCTTTAATTTCTTGAAAAAGCGATACGCGAATGTACGAGTACTAAAACTGTAGTAAGATAGAGACAGAGTCTGAGATGACCGGTTTTGCTCGATGACCAAATCCCTTTCAAATTATTATAATTATTTTGGGCAGAGTAATGGATTTCCGCAAAGTAACGCCTGATTCCATCAACTATCGGATCCCCTTCTATAAGAGCTCACGTAGATACTGTACTTGTAGAGAAATTCGTTTTCTGCAGAACTAGTTATTTTAAATACCTATTGTGTCAATATACTCAAGGTAGACTTAAATATTCGTGGTCACTACGTGAAGTCTGGTGACGCCACATTTACTGACTGATGCTCCAACAGTGATCTTATAATCACAATTTTTATGAATTTGATGGTGTTTATTTTATTATTGTTGTTTATAATTGCTCTTTGTCCGCCCCGTTTAGGCCTTTAGTTTATTTAAGGAAAGGCGTAGTGTTTATTACTGCTCGAATAAAATACTTTGAAAATGAACTCCGGCGGGCATACTGGAAATGTCGTTCAGTGGCAATTAAAACTTTAGCACTGATCAAACTTTACTAGTCACATCTTCACCGGAACAACTTTTCCGACAGACTGAAAGGCCATACTTAAATGTACTATTGTAAAGGTTACAGTAAAAATAAAATCACTTTCACTTTCGGGTCTTTCGGTTATAAGATAACAGCAAGTTTTTCTATCTACTTCAGAAGGTAAATAGAAACCCATCTGGAAAATTCCTTTACAAATAAGAGAATGGTACGTTTGTTGCTTCGTCTTGAAATGAATCAACTTTGGTATGAAAATATCCTTTTAATAATAGACGAGGTACATGAGTATAAGTACTTCTAAAGTTGAGAATATTAGAGTAGATGTTCTTGTACTTGTAGGTACTCGTGAAGTTGCTCAAACAAAACGCATCGTATCAAGTTGTTTGCATTTCATTTTATTAGAATTTTTTTCTCTCACACGTAACATTTGATGCTACGTGAGCTGTGAGTTGAGAGTAGAAGTAGAAATAACCTACTATAAGATCTACATGTTTCATGTAATTGGAAGAAGCAAGAACTACTTTCGGTTCAGTTTAGAATAAAACTTTCAGTAATACCATAGAATAGTAAAACTGATCTCAAAAAACTACAATTAAGAGTGTAACTGCGAATCGTGAAACTACTTGTAAAACATATTATATTTCTTTCATCATAAGGTTACACTCAGTTTAGAATGGGTAAAGAGAGTCAAAGTTTAGGTATGTTCAGAACGTTTCTTAACAAATTCCGTCACAACGCAGCAATGCTTGCATTGATGTGTTCTTATTTCAAGGGTAAAGAGAGCCAGCATAATTGCGGGCACATGAGGCTCCACCACTCAAGTCCTCAAGGCGAACAACACACCGAAATCGAGGGGTTTCGTTGCAATATTTTAGTGAGGAGGAGTGGAGATGTAGGTAATGGGCCATGGTGACTATTTACCATCAGGTGGCCTGTTTGCTCGTCTACTCTCATTAAACAATGAAAAAGAAATATCCGTTTGAGCAGTGAGTTCAATGATTATATGGACAAAGAAACGTGGTCGGTACGAGACAATCAGTCAAGTCGGATGACGGCCGAGACGGTTACTCCCTCAAATCCGTGTAAGCCGCGACATCGCTCGTGAGACGACGCGGCACCCCGTGACAGATCACTTGTCAGTGTCTCGCGCAGCTTTGGAACTACCGCCATTCTATTACATATTAAATTATTTGTAAGGTTTATTAGTTTTGACATGGAATCTATTTAATGTCTTACACATTCGCCTTGTATGTGAGTGAACTTGTGTCGAGTCACCGTGATGAAAATGTGTACTTTCAGCTTACCACTAGCACTTTTAACTAATCAAAATGGATGTTATACCATTTGATAGAGTCATTCGGTGCCGTTCTGACGATACCTAACAATACCTGAAACATTGTTTCCCCGTTTCGCTACAGCTTGCTGAAGTGGGTTCCTTTTTTGGCCAAAATTTGTTACCGTCTTATATTAAATTCTCTATAACTTTGGAACTATTATTGATGTTGAAACAGTTGAACTGCGTTGTAATGAGATTAAACTACGCTAGTTAAAACCAGGTCTCACTTCTCATCTGGTTCCAACAGTTGAAAATAATTGACAAGTTTCATCAGTTGTGACCTCATGCCTCGCATAACATGCCGTGATATAAAAAGGCAGCTCAGTCGAATTCGACAAACACCTGTGTCTAAAGCAGAGCGACATCGCAACAATCGGACAACTACGAACAAACTGGTAACCCTTCGCGTGTTGGTCCAATGTTGGAGTTGCAGAATGGATTCCATGTTTCGGCAGCTCCCTTCTGCTTGGCAGGTTTTTAAGTTACCTAGGTACTTATTCCATGGACATCAACATATATCATCGGAAGATTACTTACTCCTTAACCTTAGGTATGCCTACATTCTGCATCCAATCAAACATCTCAAAATTCATAGTTGAGTCGCTCATAAATCAATTCACCTAAGTTAACGCCATGTTTTGATAGAACATCACAGCTTGTGCATCTAGGTAGTTAGGCACTAATAAGGCAGGCTGCATGCAATTTGCATCTTCTCGGATTTGAGTCACGAACTTCTGATTATTTGAATAAGATTTCCCAGAGCAATACCTAAGGAAATTATTCGAGCTGGGGTCAAGTGGGGCAAATGCGAGTGCCATAACTAAAATTACATTTCTACACTATACCACTACGTACACTTTAACAATTCAGGATTGGTATTTATTGTCAGCAACACAACTTACTTTTACCCCGCTATTGCAATTACCTCACTTGACCCTATAGAGTATATTCTTATAAAAAGCACCTGCTTTTAGAAGTGGGTTAATCTTCTGTACTCGTTCGTATTCCTCTGTGATGTGGGTCGCGTGTTCATTCTACGGAATTAACCACAAAAAACGTCTTTCTTGGCATCTAATGAGAGGTGGTTTGCCATTAGTTGCCCCCATTTCATCCAGTTATATCAGTGTGTAGGTTTCTTCAAGATGTTTTCATTCTCAGTTGAGTGCTCGATAAATGTTGAAAGAAAAAGCTGAACAAATCGTTCAAAAAATGTTAGACCTCGCGCGCCCTCTCTCTAATACAAACGACTTTGTTGTATTATTTCGTTGGTCGCCGATTTTAGTATATAGAGTCAACCCGTTATAACTGGTTTATGTTACAGTGAAAAAAAATACGCGTGAGATCTTATTCTAGTGCTAAATGTCTAGTTAAAAATTACTACCACGACCGGTCACATTATACTCCGCGCACAATACGCGCTGCCCATTTCTCCCCAGGCGCTGAACTCTTACGATGTTTTTCACCGAAATCGTGTTTTTTGTTAAGTAACCGAACTTTTTACAAGTTCGGGAATTCGGGATCAAACTTTTGTTTACGTGTCGAGGTCACTTGCTTACAGCTATAGGTGTAAGCAAGTATATTGGCTCTTGCGTCCCTTTGTGATTCTAATGTCTAAAGGAAACTACAATTACTTTCCTTTCAGCTACAGCACCTTACGAAGCGGTGGTAGAGTAAAAAATGACGTTGTAAAAATGTACCTTAATGTATTTACTTACAATAAAAAAAATGATTTGTTTTTACTTACTCCGTTGGCTCAGCAAGCCGAAGGGATCCTGGCCTCCACAACTAAGAGACACCATTTCTCCCTGTCCTGTACTCTGCTTTTGACATGATACTGGGTAAATACTATTCTGGACCGTTCTACGTAGATATTTATGTAACAGAAGTAATACTAGTAAATATAATCTCACTTAGGGTGACATTGTGTGTTCTTTTTCACTTAATATTTTTCCTGCTAAAGGTCCCTGGAGGCGATTACATAAACAGGATTCAACCACAACCTTAATGCGACTAATAAAGTTTTACGAGGGACCCTTGGCAAAAACGTGAACGTTCCAAGGCGACAATGCTTTTATCTTTTCTGTTTTACCGATTGTTTTGGTCTTCGAGAATTAGGCGTAGGGTTTGCTTTGCTATTATACCACCTTAATTATGTTCTATCAAGTCAGAATTAACTGTGATTATGTATTTTTTATACCTATATGAAACTTCATGTTCCTCCGCTTATAACTCGAAAACCGTTGAACTGAATTAGATGAGGTTTTCGTAAAGTAGAATGTTGAATACCGTGAAGGTTTTAAGCTATTTTAGGTTCCCAATGGGGAAAACACCCGTGCGAAGCCGGGCAAAAGAAAGTATTGTTTAAAGTAGGTATAGTTTCTTATACAATACAGCAATAATTACATAAGTATATTTTGTTTTCACAAGTATTTGGACGACGTAAATAAAGCACAGTGTATCAAAAAAGAGTAGACAATAAATGAGGGAGCCACTGTCAAAAGCAAAATCTCAAAATGTATTGTAAAAATCTTAGTTCCACGTGAAATAACTGTCTACTTTTTTTTGATGCACTGTAGGTATTTTTATTTTGTATTGCATAGATAGATATATAATATATGATGTTGTATGTTGTCTTGGGGCCTTAGGTACTATAACCAACGGGTCATGGTGGAAAAGCAACTACTTCATCTAAATTTATAATGTACAATAATTAGAAATTACTAGAATAACATTATCTAAGGATAATGAGTTCTTCGGCAGTCGGGTAAAAGGAGAGAAATAATCGTCAAACCTCAATCTCCAAAGCTCGACGTGATAGAGTGGAGTGAGTAGCTCTTAAAATCTTAAATCGCTTAACATTCCTGAGCGTTCAGGTTTCTCTAGAAATCACTTCGCAGCTTCGGCGGGGCTGACGTTGATGTATGGTATTTCTTTCGAGGGTTAATGTAATCGATTCTGTTTCGTGGAATTTGATTTTTTATCCCTCAATTTTTCTCGACTTGTTTTCCCTTTCTAATCATGAGAACCTGAATATTTTTGCTTGTTTCCTTTTTATTTCAGCGTCGTATTTTTCATTTAGCTATCATTTTTTAATGTCACCCGTTAACAACCTACGAATAGAAGGCTTTATGATGAATTCTAAGTAGGTGATAAAGTTTTTCCTGTAAATATACTTACTCCGCTGGCGAAGCGACCCGAAGTGGATCTTGGCCTCCGATACCAAAGAGCGCCATCGCTCAGTCTCTAGCCAGTCAGGTGCCCGGAGCTCACGCAGATATTTCTCCACTTCATCGCGCCAGCGGTATCTGGGACGTCCGACCGGACGTCGTCCGTTAGGGCGTCCCACATATGCAGATATGTTTCTATAATAATATATTTATCTTTCGGTTTATTAATATTCATTTCTATAGTCTAAGTTATTGAAAAATGCAATAGTAGATAAGTATAATTGAATCTTCCAACTTACATGGAAGTAATGAAATACAGAAGATACTTGACACTTATAGCAAAAACGCAGAAATGCCAAATGTAACACATATTTCTGGAAATTCGCGCAAAAAAACCTTATCTAAATCTTGATACCTATAGGGAAAGCTCGAACATTTATTATATAGGTAAGTATCTAAGAGCGTCGGTGGCGTCGTGGCTAGGACGTCGGACTCCCATGCGGGAGGTCCGAGTTCGAATGCCATGTACCAATGAGTTTTTCGGTTTTTTCGAAAGACTTACGTACATATACCCACTGCTCTGACGGTGAAGAAAAAAAAAGGAAACCTGCATGAGATAACCAGTGTGTGAAATGGGGAAGGCAATGGCAAACCACCCCATAAATCTGCCACGAGAGTCCGTTCTATGTGATTAATTCCTTATAATGATCACGACCCTCAGCAATGAGGAAAACAACTTAGAAGAGAGAAGTATCTACAGCCAGGTACATGGAATTTTGAATCATTGAATTTGTTTTCATAAACTTTATTGTTAAGAACGTTTAAGAAATTGCAAAGTTATATTTTGTAGCATAAACCAGTAAATAAACCTGCGACGTATTTGTGCACTTGTTTCGCAATGATTATGGCCTGGAATCGTGGAATTAATACCATAAATCAATGTCGGGACATGTTTACGAGCTAACAGAGTTAATTCCTCTGTGACATGACGTTTATATTCGTGAATAATTGTTCATTGCGTATACCTCCCCGCGCGTAATGCCGACATTAGTCTCAAAGCAATTTTCTTAAATTGTTTGTTATAATTGTTCCAAGGATTTTTATTATTACGAATCTACATAAGTATATTTGTATATTTTTGTACGTTTTGAATGAATTTGTGCGCTGCGTTATTGTAGGAAATTTTAATTCTATACTTAAGTATTACGAATCTAATGAAGGAGATAGATTAGTTACGTTCTAGTATAAATGAAAAATAATAAAAAAGGATTGGCAACCAATTAAGCTCAAAGTGGATCCAAACACGGCGGGAACCTATTACGTAGAGTGAAGTAAAGTTTGTGGATAATCCCATTTCTAGGCGCTTCGTCTAATTCGTTTCCAGAAGTTTCCGTAGCTCGAGCAGGGATCAGGTGCTTCTTAAGGCCTAGCCTTGAGCCTCTGGAGACGCAAACTGTCACGATTCAACTACCTTTCAAACTAAGGCGTGATTCGATAAACAAAGTCATCACTTCGATAATATATTTTTTTTATTTTATTAGGAAAGCAGACGAACAAACGGGCCACGTGGAAAAAAGTAGTCACGTGTGGTGTTTGTTATAGGGTTTTCGATGGGTTGCTAACCTTCAGGACGAAACATGCATGATGTGAAGAAAGGGTTTATTTTGCTTGTATGTAAGTATGTGATACTCTGGGTTGTGGACCTGAAGGCAAGTTGGACCTAAATCAAACCTTGGCTATTTGTTCAATCTAGGAGTTTCATCGCAAGAGTAGCTAGGTACTTCGCTCTTCTCACGCTAGACGCAGAAACTTGGTGTACACGAGTATTTTCTCAATTTCAGTTTGCAACAAAATCAGTTTATTTTCCAACTGACAAATTGCATTGAAGTAACAAAGTACAATTTTCCTTTGAGAACAACCTGACAAAGTTTGGCGGTACAATAAATAGTAGAGAATAATGATGAGTATTGTATTTTACTAATACTTATAGTCGTAGACACACTGGAAAAAACAATTGTTAAATTCAAACTAGCACTCGTTTCAATATGAGCCTACCAAGTTGGGTTGTTTACTTCAACCAAGAAATTGTTCACATTGACCAAGATATTTAACGTGTCTATCAAAATAAAGTGCCTTTATATGCTCAGAATCAAACAAGCTGTTTTTTCAGTGCACGTAGCAAAGGAACATCGCTGAAATAAGTATTAAACTAGATTTCCGTAGCACGCAATCGTTTTCCGTGTAGTGATTTAGTTATGCGCGCCGGTGTGCTTCAATTATAGAGAGGTATGTCGTCGGATGTTATTATTTCCTGAGTTGACTGGACACTGCGCGGTGCAAGGGATGCCTTTTTACTGCATTATTAAAATATTTTAAAATTATTCAGTCACAGGCTGCATAGTAATGCAAGTTCGCTACAAAGCTGAAACGAAAAATTTAAATCGTGTAAACAAAAATTTACAGTCCGTTGAATTAAAAGTACAACATCTTGTGCCTATACTTGTAGGTTACGCTGAGATTATAAGAAGTCGGTTTAGTTCCGATTCGGTTCGCTACACGCAAACTTAATGCATTAGTTTCAAGTGGAGAGTGAGCGGAGTTTGAAATCAGCGAAGATCAGAATCAGGAAGATATCTCTCCGTAACAGCACGGTAACGGAGAGATATCTTCCTTTTGCGCGCGCTGGTGCTAGTGAGATCCAGACTCAAAGAGAGGCCATGGTTGAGCGTATCGACTTGACCTTAAAGGCGGTGGCCGATTGGGGCGATGCCAATTTGGTCAGGTTTAACGCCACTAAAACGCAGGCGTGTCTATTCACCGCTAAACGGAGTCCCTTCCACCTGACTCCGACTTTCCGGGATGTATCCATACCGATTACCGACCACCTTAGCCTTTTGGGGTTGGATCTAACTTCCAATCTTAACTTTGGGCGCTCCATTGAGTCAAAAGCTAAGACCGCAGTTAAAAAATTGGGCATCCTGAGTAAGGTTAGGCGGTACATCACGCCGGGACAGCTCTTAAACCTTTACCAAGCCCAAGTCCGGTCGTGCATAGAGTACTGATGCCACCTGAGGGACGGCTCAGCTAAGTACCAACTGACTGCTCTTGACTCAGTGGAGAAACGCGCTAAGCGCCTTATAGGTGACGACTCGCTGGTGGAAGCTAGACTGCAAAGTCTGGAACATCGGCGCAAGGTTGCCTGTCTGTCGGTATTTTATAGGATACATTTCGGAGAGTGCGCATCGGAATTGCACGACCTAATTCCAGCATCTCCATTCCGCCTTCGGACTACCAGACACTGGGAGGGGTTCCATCCTTATGTTGTTGATATCCCATCTGCTCGTACGAAGCGATTTGCTTCTTCGTTCATTATGCGAACGGCTAAGGAATGGAACAGCCTGCCGGCGTCTGTATTTCCCGAAACCTACAACCTTGGGATCTTCAAGGCCAGGGTGAATAGGCATTTACTGGACCCGCATGCTCCATCGTCGACCTCATCGTCGCTTACCATCAGGCGAAATCGAGGTCAAATGCGGGTTTAGTAGTCAATAAAATAAAAAATAAAAAAAAGCGTACGATGATGATGACGCAGCGAAACGAACCGGAACCGAACCGGCCTCGTGTAGTCTGAGCATAAGAGGTAGGTAATTATTTAAACAATTTTGTCTGTAGTACAATAGGTATACAAAGATAAACTTAAAATAAATTTCGAGGAACTTCGTCAATGAGAAATTAAATTAAAACTTGGACAGTGTTTGTTTATTAACCTTTGTTGGCTCCTCAGTTTTGGCCTTTAGGTATTTATTTTAAAAAGTAATATCTCATGTAATAACATGAGAAATTACTTTTTAAAATAGCCTCGTAGTCATTAAACTTGAACAATGAACTCTTGGGAAGAAAAAATCTATCTCCCTCGGACCTCTTTCTTCCATGAGTAGACTTCATATACTTCGAAATTGTTAACCTTTTAAAATACTGTATTAGAAAATCGGGTACCTGTGTAGATTATCCAGACTGTGTGACTGAAATACTTATCTCTAATTTTTGACAAGTAATCATACTACCTAATTAGAGTTCTTCAGTCTTTCAGTTATCTTCGTATTCTTTTACTTCTACGTCAAAAGCGACTCGACTCAGTAGTGAATATAAAACTCGATGTGGCAAGTCACTAGTGCGCACCGGCCCGTTCCAATTACAGAGCGGCAGTCATTATTTCCGCTGCCATGCGATGCCTTCTACGCCGGCACTCGGCGCTGCTTCGCTGACCTCCCAAAATTCACCTATGATCTCCACTCTACCTAGACCTCCCGCACTCCCCTATTTCCTCTTGTAACACGAAAATCCGGGGTATTGCTCTACTATTCAGAAGCTCAAGGAACAATGAACGCTTTATATCTTACTGCTGAATATTGTGAATTATTCGTTCGGAGTACCCTTTATCAATTTTACGGTGACTTCTGTTATTCAGCTTGAATTATGTAAATCAGACTTCTGATGTAACCCCGAGTGTTTTAAATAATTTTCTGAATGTATCATTTCTACATATTTTGACGACAATAGCAAATGGATATTGACGTGGTAGCGAGAGATATAAATTGAATTTCCGATAAAAGGATTTTGGTGCATACGACATAAATATGTATAATGCTCCTCACAATCAGAGAAGGCATATCCCTAAGCACCAAAATCCTTTTCTCGGAAATTCTTTTTATATTTCTCTGATTATGCGGAGCATAGGAATAAGGACATTGTGAGGAGAATTAATTAATTGACATTCTGTATTTACCCTTACAGAAGGACGCACAGGCTGTTATTTTATCCGAAATACCTAGTACCTAGCACGAGTATTTTTAGAATGTCATTAAAGTGCACAATGGGTGCACCTAAACATATTGTGTGGAACACATAGCTTTTACTCATTAGAGATTGTTGCGGCGAAAAATTTATAATGACGGCGCGCGGCGTACAACAAAAGAGGCCACAATGCGCACCCACATACGAGGCCATTGTTTCAGCTTTTATTGAATTCGATGCTCATTAAAAACTTTATTTTGAAAATCATGACTTTTCACGCTCGTTGCGCTCTTAATTTTAAACTAACAGTCGAACTCGGTTATATAATTTTTTAAATTAAAATTCTCTCTTCAATTCAATTCATATTATTTCGAATAACAATATACATTCTTCAATTCTCTATGTACTTATTGCAAAAAATGAATTGTTAACTATTGATCTAACATGCGCGTCTAAGTATACTTAGTGCTATTTAGATGATGCGTGAAATGAACAAGAAAATTTCCTTCTGTTACGAGAAAAACCAGGCTCAGAAATAATAATCACAAAATATTCTTTTTCAATCAGTTACTGTCGTTGCCTTGAAATATATTTCTTTTTCAGTTATGTCAATTTTGACTTATCTAAGTTATTCTGGCGTCTCTTGCGAAGGCTTGTTATTTTCTCTCATTTAACGCGCGACCTTCTCTAGGCTCTACCTAAGTTATCATAAGTCAATAGGATATAGGTAATAATATTATAAAAACAAAAAGATAATAATATTATTTACAAAAATAAAATAAAAACGAAGACTAAAAAAAAAATCGGCCGTATGAAAAATAATAAAGATACTCATAATTGGGTTAACCCACATACACATCCACCTCACACAACATAACACTCACACGCATCTTTCCCACATGCACACACCCTTTTATACATCTCACACATACTAGATATTAATTTAATATACTTGATAATCTAAAGATCTTTATTTTATCCTCAGTACCCTATGTAATTAAAGCATTAAAGATGGTGAGTTCTGAAAACCAGTGCTGGCATGGGTCTTCGTACTCCGGAGTCCATGCCGGCAACAACTGAGCAATTCGCCAATTGCCGCCACCGATTCACATAGCAGATATATATAGTGGTAGTGCATAAGTTAATGTATAATTAGTTATAGTTATTATTATAGTTAAGTGATTGATTTGTACATTTTGGTGGGCAATAAAGTTTTCTTATTTCTTATTTTCTTATTTATTCCATTACTCTAACTACTTAACTAGTCCATTTAACAGTATTAAACAAGTACTTATGTATATTAACTTGTAAATAATCAGGGATTCTCTGTAAAGTAAAGTTAAGTAAAAGTAAAATACACTTTATTGTACAAATATAAAACAACAAACATTAGATAGAAAAGGAAATAGTGAAGGATATATCTGTTTATCTGGTGTTTAAAATACTGGATGATTCTAGCACAACACATCAATATCCTAAAGACTTAATAGAGTAGTTCGATCTTGTATTTATATTTTTTGCTGCATTATAAAAATGTAAAGCAATGAGTGATTATCGTTCTTTTTAAGCTTAAACCGCATGCCTATTTCCTATCGGATTAAAATATCTTCCTACTAAAACTTCTACCTACCCCAAAAGCGAAGTAATGAACATGTCTCATCACTTTACTATTATTCTGTGACAAAACCATCATGACTGTCAATAACGAACCTGCGCGCATACGCAATGTGTATCAAACTCATGGCACACGCAATTAAGCGGTTAAATCACTGCTCCATCAACCATCAGCCACGCCAACGACAGATATTGAGTTTCGAGCGAGCGAGTATTTGTGACACGTTTGTGACATGCCAGTGATATGGCAATTTTCACGCTGATGTGCCAAAAGCTCAGATGAGATCCATGTTTCTCTCGTACGAAGCGAAGCAGTTGTCAGTGAACATTTAGTAGAGTAGGAGGTCGATTTTATTCGGATAATTTCGTCTTTTCTATTTCTATTTCGCAGCCGAAACAATTTGAGTTTCTAAAATCTGGATGTCCACGCCAGGAACTTATTTTGTACATTTTATGTTTATGACTAATTTTAATTTTTGGTCAGTCTGAATATACAAAATACTCATACTTACCTATAGTTCCTGTTTTCATTGCGTAGAGTCTGATTGTATGCACAATACTCCCATTTGCGCTGAGTCAAAGTAGAATCATTCACCATAGAAAAATAAGAATATAGTCATGGAGATTAATTACTGATGATGATTATCTGACCTATTACCATTAATTCATTTTATAACATCAGTTATACGTTGGATCAAACTTTTAAACATCATCATCTTTTAATCGAAACATTTTTCTGACCTCTGTTCCGGTCTAAATATAAGCCGAACGCTAGGTCAACCTCTAGTCGCCATTGAAAGCCTAGTGCAGGGTAATGAGGACGCTTTCCAACGCCATACAATGTCACCTCATGATGCGCGCGCTCTTTTCAAATGCTTTACACGACATGACATGACGTAATTAGGTTCCCTACTATTCAGAGTGTGAAACCGCAGTGGTCTAAGGATTGGTGAGAGATAAATATGTAGTAAAATATGACTGTAGTTTCTGTGTGATACGTTACTACTACTACTACACAGATAAACTTATTTTAAATGAAATGAACATTTGTTTATGTTCATTTTACAAAATAAATATATTTATCTAATATTTGGGATGGCTCCAGTTTATCCATATTTAGATACTGAACATTATTTTTAAATATTCTACCAGCAAATATTTTTTTCTGAAAAATAATCAGCTAAGTTAAATTACAATTTACATAATAAGAACACTTCTCGCCTCTATCCACGTGGCAAATATTATTTGTATAGAATTCAGTAAAGTTGAAATAATCGGATCTTAGTCGCTTTAATGAAATTTGAAGTTACGAATTTTATTGTACGAGTACTGTAGCCGCAAGACAATGGTACGTATGGACCTATAGTAGACTGTTGAAACTAAAGTGTGTTCATTTGCGCTGAATGGCCGATATTACCCATTTTCACTTTGAACGGGTCGGGAGCACACGTCATCGATATACGTGAGTAATTAAATGAGATATATCGCTTTATAGTTTGCAGTGCTGGCCCGTTTCCATCGCACAACATTTATCTAGTTAACTAAGTCAGAGATGCATAGAGAGGCGCAGAATTTAATGACGGTGCCCTTTGGGCTAGTGACGTGCATCAAGGTTCGGGCACCATATAAATGTTACCGCTACCGGTATTTTACCGGTAACGTTTCCCGCTAACGTATAATGTATAACGTCATTTTTTACAGACTATTACTACATAAATAAATCGATTTGTCTATTCTGAATTGACGATGAAACATTTGTATAAAGTTTTCACTTTGATTGGGTGGACAACTCAAACCTTGAAAACTGGTAGCTAAGTAATTAATTAAGTAAATAGGTGAGTAATATTATTTTATAGTTGCTGGCCTATTTTATTCGCACGCTGTTTCTTTACTACTCGTAAATAAAATCAGAAATGTGTAAAAAAGTGAATAATTAGAAATAGCGACGGTGACATTAAAAAAAAAAAATCGGACAAAATATGATTTTATGTATTACGGTAATACCATTTCACAGCCCTATATGGTGCCGATCGACATACTCGTATGAGCTAAACACAGGACCGGCTTTGTTCTTTCAGCGCTCTCGTTAAATATTCCAAAAGAACGTGGGGCTGTAACATTTGAGCTTGTACAGCCATTGCATTGGAAAATGAATGTGAAAGAGAAGTAAGAATCACAAATTGAAGACCAAACCGTTCTGAAGTGGTATTCCTAATAGTATAAAATGTTCATGAATAATAACAAAGTGGTACTCGTTAGTTGTAATAAAGGCTATGTTTACTCATACCTCTAGGTGGACTTGATGGTAAGTGGTGGTAAGTGACGATGAGGCCGAAGATTAGTAAGTACTGCCTATTCTATAAACAGTGCCAAAACACATCAACGCCCGAAGCGAAGATATTTGTCTAGTATAGACTCTATAGACATCAGTGTAATAGAAGATATTAGTATATATTATAAGTCGGTATGCAGTAGCAATAACTCTTAATTAAAAATTTAAGAAACCTCTGACGTACCATTTTGGATATGCCCTTACTTTTTCCTAGTCATCATCTGGTCCTCAAGGTTTCAGATGTGGGAAGGTCACCATGGTCATAAACATTTGAGCTCAAACTCGAACCACCTAACTGTTAACGTTCCAGATATCCCGTCATACTTTAACATCCCAAGATACTCCACGACCTTATAAGAACATTCAGAAGGTTAGATTTGCGACGCCTGAAGGCGGGAGGACGCCCTACGCGGATCTCGGCCTTCGGCCTCGCCGTGTCTATCTTAAAATGTCTACCTCTACATCATTTTCATTTATTATTTGCCCGCCATCTTTATTTTTTTTTCTCTTTAAATGTCATAGGATTTCCTACAACTTTGGTTCGAAAAGAGCCCATCTAACTATTATAGTTTCTAGTTATATTAGGCTGATAATCTTCCAATTCTTCCAGTTTCATATTGTGAAATTGAACTTTATTTACTTTTTCCTAGTCATCATCAGATCCTCAAGGTTTCAGATGTCGGAGACACACGATGAACCTAAACATTTGAGCACAAATTCGAACCATCTAGCTATTACCGTTCCAGAGATCCCATCTGTCATCAATGACACTACAAGATCTTGGAAATCACTGGTTCAATTTTTATCAGACCTAGCTAAGATAACTCGACAAAATTCTCTATTAAAAAAAACCCGGGTCTAAATCGAATCATCCGTTATTAAGTTATGATGCCAGAGACAAACACATAAACAGACAAACGTGTCAAACTCATAACACGCCCTCCCTCGATCGGTCGGGGGATAACAGTGTAACGTCACATTGGTGTAAAATGCATCAAATTAACCGATCCGTCGTACCTGGGTAAACTCAATGAGTCATGTAATTACGTGTATCACATAGGTTTCCAGTACTATATTACATAGGTGTCTATATGTAATATCTAATTACCAGCTAGGTGTAACTTAGCTCACTTTACTTCCAGTGCAGTGATCACGACACAATCAATTAATACGAAGGCAAGTTGACCTAATTAGTTTCTCGTATGAGTAATAAAATATGATAGGTGATATTAATAGAAATGAAAATACAGGCTGTAACAAAAACCACTACAAATCCAAAAAGAGCAATCAGTATTCATAACTCGACAAATACTTTTGTTGTACGACTTTTTGATAGTCGATTCTCTAACATTTTGTACTGAATGATTTGTAAGAAATGACATTTTTTTTAAATAAAAAAATCATGTTCAGTTATGTATACTGAAATACCCCTTTCGAGTTTATAGGGGGTTTTCGTTACACCCGTAAAACCAATAATAATATAGGTCCAAGAATGCACCACAGTCCTAAAAATGTTTATGTTTGCAGAAATTACAATTGTATGTTAATTTTAAAATTAAAATAAGCTAAATCCCAGTAGAATAAACCTTTTAGTGTACCTATTTTTTTTAATAGGTGACTTTTTAATTCTACTACTCTTAAACATATCCTAACTTATTTCTAAATAAATAATATTATAATCTTTATGTTACTGTAAAACCATTTTACGATTTACCAACATGTGTTGGTAAATGTAAGGATTGATATAAAAGCGTCTGAATTTTCGGGCTTTTACCACAAGAGTTTGGCACATGCTAGGATTAACCAATAACGATTGGTAAAAAAAAAATTATTTTAAGGAATAAAAGTATAAAATTTTAATTCAAAAAACTGCCTAGTCCAGCCCCCGCCACAGCTTGCAGGCCGTGGCCGCTATGGAGGCTGACCATTGACAACGAGACCCTTCGATTAGCTTCATAAGTGCCCATGTGGTGTGGATGTTGACCCCCTGGGCACCACGGTTTGTCCTGCCAAAAGAGAGCCGGTCGCTTCTCCCGCCATGTTGCCTTAAACGACATTCCGCACCGCTTTGTTGTCACCGTACCGGCCATCTTAACGCGAGCCGAATGGTATCTTACATTATGACGGCAAGAGACCGGACGGAATGTCGTTGATACCCTGGAAAATGAGATGCGCCCTCGTATGGGACGCCACGTGGGATTGACATCTAGGTCATAGACATTTTGAAAATTTTTCTTACAAATGGGTCACATATAAGTTAGTATGGAAAGCGAAGGAAGTTGCGGCCAACAGCTAGCAGGTATTTCATATAA
Organism: Hofmannophila pseudospretella; assembly: GCA_947369225.1. Lineage (NCBI taxonomy): Eukaryota > Metazoa > Arthropoda > Insecta > Lepidoptera > Oecophoridae > Hofmannophila > Hofmannophila pseudospretella. The sequence goes on along the minus strand of OX376317.1, from coordinate 9,492,417 downwards.
AGGCTGGTACTAGCAGTATAAATATTAATCGAATGTAGTCGCAATTGCGGACGATTGAGGACGCGACACGCAGCGACGGACGTCTGCCACAACGCGCACGCCATGAGATTATCTTTTTCATCTCTGTGGCCTTTCGTTACCCTTAATGAAACCCAGTCAAAGGAAAGAAAGAATTTAATTTAAGACGAATCAGAAAATATTCAGCTGCCGCTCGCTAGTTATAAATCATTTGAATGCTAATAAATTCGACTGGCCCCCGAGGCTCCAGGTGGGAACAGAATTTCTTTCCGCTCCATCTTTGTTTTCAAGAAAAATTGAATAATATTCTGCTCTTTATTATTAAATTCTTTCATAAAGCCACGCGCGGCTTTGGGGATTCTCTTTAATATCGTAATGGAATTTCATTTGTCTTGAGGTCCGGCGTAGTAAGGAGAAAATAGTAATTTTCTACTTGATCTAAATTAGAATCAGCTATACTACGAGTATATCCGTCCAATCCAAATTGTCTGTTAACTTCTGGGCAGCCTTGTTTCGAATGCAAAGTCTGTTCGAAATGAATTTCGCTTTTAACGAACAAGCCAAATCCTTTTCAATCCTCTGAAGCGGATTGGAAAAGTTACTTGCGCTAAAGGTATAAATTATTGAAGGTTTACATGTTTCTAATTTTAAATTGAGTTTTAAAATGTAGAAACGAAATAAAATGGTTATTCAATTAGGTAGTAGACAGTGAAGGATTATGGAAGATCACATCTGCACTCGCATTGCACCCCCGCGGGTGCAGCGCCCATCGCTCAGTCGCTCTCGGGAACTCGTCACGTGCGCCGGTCCCACGTAGCTCTGCGCCGCTACATCTCTACGCCGGCGTAGCGCGTCTACAAATATTCCGTGCGGACTCTGTGTACGATTGAAATGAATACGTGAAAATTTTGTACTGTGCATGTAACTATTGGTTCTTTGTTGTTTATTAATTATTGAAAAAGAAAACTTTGGATAGTATTGATCTATGGTGAGTTTTCATTTAGATAAATACGTTAACTATTGAATGATTTATTTATATTTATAATTAACCTTTTCGTATAGTTATCTGCAACTTACGCCAGTTAATTTAAAATATTAATTCTTATTTAAAAAATATTTTTGTTCTTCTTCCATCCCCTTTTTAAGTGTTTATCGTAAATATCTATAGTTTAACTTCAGTTCACGAAATTGTATTCGAATCTGTTATTCTTGCACCACGTCTAATACAAAAACCACTAGAATTCCTTCAAAAGAACGCATGCTAGAGGCACCATTTATCTTTCATGCTGTCAAATGGTGTTCACAATGATAGGAATTCTGTATGGGACAGGTCACAGAGGATGTTCCCATTGTTTTCGGCCCATCTCTCGGTCAATGGGACGCTTGTCGGCAAATTAACGAGAACATGTAAATACGGCTGCCGACTTTATTGCACATAATGACGCGGAGTGGCGGGGTCACTCTTAATGCTAACAAATTGATATTTGTCAGGCTTAAAGTGGAGAATATTAATACATAGGCAAATATCGCTGTGTATTTTTTGATTCATAGTAAAAAAAAAATAACAACATGGGTAAAAAAAATTACTAGACCTGCGTGCTCCATAGTAGACCTCATCGTTTTTTACCATCACATGAGATTGAGGTCAAATTTGGGTTTAGTGGTACATAAAAAAAACAGAATGAGTGACTCGTGGTCACATCAGTAAAATTTTCTTCGTCTTTACACCTTTATAAAAACTACACCTTTTAACTAATTATTTAGTCACGACTAGTACGTACCTACTTAATGGTGAATAAGTAAAGTAACTTACAAAGAAACTGGATATTATCAACTATTCATATAATTGTTCTTTTTTCGGTTTTCCTTTTAATTACAAATTTACAGTGACATAAGACTAAGTACACAAAAATAAAAATAAAAGAAACTTAAATACGAAAGGAGGAACTGTTAATTGTGTATAATTTGTTCATACTCGTATTCTTAGGCACATTTATCACACGAAGGGAATGCTGCGTTTTCATAAACCCACCCCCCCGCGCCACGCGCCCCTCACCCGCCGCTGACCCTCACAGCAGCGCGCCGGGTGTGAAGCCCGCGGCGGCGGCACCCGCTCGTGTCCCGCCCAAAGTGACTGCCGATAAAGATGGCTTTGTCCTAGTGGAAAACGCCATCAGCGTCGCAGCCGCAACAAGCGGGGTACCGTTCCTGCAGCCAACACCAACCTTGCAGCGCCGACCACCGCTATCTACGTATCTCGTTTAGACGTGAAGACGACAATGGAAGACTTGAAGCGTCACTGTCTAACGATGATCGAGGGCCAGGTGAGAGGAGGCCAGGCAAGTAGTTGGAGTCCAGTAGACCCACTAATTTCAACTCGTACAGGACTTGCGTTCCCGCCAAGCACCAAAAAATCTTCCTCAGTTTGGACTTCTGGCCTGAATTTATATTTTTATTTTAATGTATAAAATATTTTTTTTCATGTTACAACTGAAAAAAATAATTATAGTATTATATTATATTGTATTAACAGCCTGTATTTACACAATGCACAGACTCCAAGGTTTTCTACTACAGCGGTTCAATTAACGCTATTCTGAGCTAACCGCACCCGCGAGCAATTCGTGTTTATCAAACTATACAATATTAAGTACTTAGCGTCTGTTACAATGCCCGAACTATGTCTGTGCTTCATATTACAGTCAGATACACGTATTATATATAAGTACGTAATTGTAATTATAATTACAGGTATTTACTCGTTTACTTACATAATCACCTATAAGAACATTGAATAGGACCACATATGTGGTCTCTTTAAGTTTGAAACTAAGTAAATACTAGTTTACGTTAGGTTCTGCAGATTTGTTTATAATACCGTATAGTACTAGTACATTATGTAATCGTGTACTTCACATATTTTGTCTTATACGAGTATGTTATGCCCTTTTAAGGGATTTGTATCCCAAAGGGGAAAACTCAACCATATTGCTGTTGCTTCGTCGTCCGTCCGTCCGTCTGTCACGCGAATCTAATGCTTAAACGGAATAAGATATAAGTAGTCTTCAAAATTTCACATAATATTTATAATTATATATTATCTGTACCCAAATCCGAATATCAACTTTAACATTCTGTAAAATAGTTTTTAGATGGGGGTCTCATACTCGTACAAGTGAAGGGGGCCGTTAAATATATTTGTACCCTATCGTGTGATGTATCGTTTTTAGAGCTCATCAAAATATTTTGTATATTTTTTTCGCAGAGAAATTAAGATGTAAGTGCCCGCCAAACTTTTAAATTTTGGACCACATTTGTTTAGTGACATACATTTCGTTTTGCCTACTACTAATTGATTCTCGCGACCTCATCTATTTATTATAGTGACCTAGTTGGTAGACCCAATCGTGATAATGTAAAATCATGATTGAAACTGAATTATTAGTCATTTGAAGTCTCATAAATGTTACGTACTACTAATGTTGGCCATGAATACGAGTACTGTACAATGTCACAAAGATTTAAAAAAAATGTATTATTCCGTATATTTGTTCAATTTAGAACAATTTAAACAAGTAAATTATAATTAATTATGGATTTCTCACTGATGAAAGTAATCGCACTCTCCGTGATCAAGACCTTCGAAACAGGTCGAAACTATTCAGAGGACTTCCGACTGTCATCAGGGAGTAACACGTAATTGATTAACTTTTAAAATGTGTCACTATTGTTTGAATTCTAAAATTTAAACAAATAATTTGATTAATCTCTTGTCACTTTAAAAACGTAAATTATGACACCTACAATATTTGTATTCTGTGGCTAAAAAGGAAATATCGTCTAAATTGTAGACTGTCGTCATGCTCACCGAAGTGCGAACGGACAATAAAGTAGAGTGTCACGCGGAAAGAGCCGTTGTCGCGCCTTGACGTATTGACAACCGAGAGGGTAGACGATATTTTCTATTTTCCACTTGTTTTAATATTTTTAACTTTAGTCTTACGATGAAGACATACTGGCGTGGGTTGAAGTATTGAAGCTAAGAGAGATGCGTCTCGCGTTCCAACTATACTACGAACGCACGTATATTAACAGGATTCTAGGGAAATTGCACTAGTTCCTTTAATTACGTAGTAAAACTTATAAATTATTATCAACTTTACCAGAAAGAATCGGAATTTTCAATTTCAACTTTTACATTTACGGGTACGTCATCAAAGATCCTCCTTCTCTGATGATGTTCCGTTTACAACAATACATAAGAAAGAGAAAGAAAGCATAAGAACAGACAATACTGTTTTAAAATATGTACCTGTATTGTACCTACTCGTATACCACAAAGTTATTTCGTTAACTTAATACTCTAGTAACGTTGGTTCAACGCCGGTATGAGAAAAGCTCGCAAATGCATATGAGAAAAGTTGTAAATAAAGCTGTCGACGTATGTATGGTCATAACATAACACAGATAATTAATAATAAACAAACTCCCAGTTTACCCAAATGAAGGTTGAAATTGTTGAAATGTAAGGTTCTCTTCATGACAGAATTTGGTAACGATAAAATAGGTTAACGTTTTGAAGCAAATATGCGGGTCACGAACTACCCGCTATTTCTCCATGAACTCCCTTTGTCCGCGGGTCAATGAACTTACAAAAATGTGTAATGTAGCTTTTCCTTTTAGATCTCTCACTTTTACAGCAACATCAACCAGCCATAATAAATAGAGAGTCACATGTAAAGCTGCTTATCGAGCTTTGATCTTTGTTTTAAATTGCACCGCGTTGCGGTGTTAGCGGTAGGTATTTGTTTATTTATATAAAAACGTGACCCACCAGATATATCATACCTTTTATTAAATATTTGTAATTTAATTTGGCCTGTTTGATTCATATTGGATTGTAATTTAAAATAATTGGAATTTATTCCTAGAATCCATCTTGTTCATTAGCGCGTTGATGTCTTTTGTATGGTCACCACTTCATTTGTTACTTAGGAATTTAAAAAAATCTTAAGTACGTAACTAGTTAGAATTATGAGCAGTTAGTGCAATCGTGGCGGTTCGAACTTTTGTTATGAGCCAATAATAATTTAAAGAAACCGGTAGGGTAGAGTCACGTAGAGTTTTTTCATATGGTTATCCTATTAATTGACGCAATGACTGATTGAAAAACTGAACTCATTTACTTGAATCGCAAACATAAACCATGGCTTTCACGTATGTATAGAGTTCATTTTATGTCGAAACACGTACCATAAACTGTAATTTTATTGTTGTACGTGAACATACTATTCAATGTACGCGATAGGAAAAGTTCAGAACATAGTACGTGGGTACTTGGTGGACCGGGAAACGTTCCTTTTTGTAACTTTTACGTGTGAACTTGGATCACTTAAAGTGCGGTCTTTTCCTTCTTGTCGTGTGGTTAGTGGCCAGCCTTTCATCAGAGTTTTTCAACTCACTCGTAGGCCTCTGATATGGCCTAACGATTGATATCGAAATACTGCAGCCGGGATAGACAGTTTAACGTGCTCTCCAAGGCACTAAGCGGCTCGTATCAAAATGTGCCACAGCGGTTACACTATTCTTATTCTGACCGCGTCCAGTTTTGCTGAACTTGCACGATCACTTTCTGACTATGCTTGCACCTTTTTTATTGTGTAACGAGAGCAGACGAGCAAATCTGATGGTAAGTGATAAGCTTGTTTGCTTCAAACAAGAACTTGTTTTTAATACGAGCGTATAAAGTTGGCTTGTTAACTTCAACCAAGATCTTAGTCGTATCTATCAAGTAATTTGTTCAAACGAAAAAAAAAACTTCATATGCTCTAAATCAAACAAGCTTTCTTTCAGTGCACCGTCTCTCATAGACATCTCATCTCACTATCGGTTATATATTATTAGAAGGTTTTCGATGTGCTGCCAATATTGAGGACTAAGATGTAGCGCCTCATGGACCGGTAATTACGCTGGCTCATTTACCTTTCAAATCGAAACCAGAAATAGGTAAAAGGTGGTACCACACTAGGCTGATCGTGTACAGAGTCATACCACATTCGACTCAGAGCCACTAATAATGGCGGTGTGAAAGGGTTGTCGACAAGCGGCAACACCAACGTGGCAATTAGTAAACCGGTTGCCAAACAACGGGGCCAGGCTTCTCTTGGATGTTTGCCCGTTTGCCCGCTCGCGCACGCCAGCCGCTTTTCACGAATCTGGGTGGCTTACGTGCCCGTTCATAACTCTGTCTAAATTTAATGGAAATTTAAACTCCACTTTTAGTGTTGTTCAGGTGTTACTTTTCGGAAACGGTGTTAAACATAAAGTAAAAAAGTTGGTATATCCATAGCGGAATTTCTTTCTTCAAAGGAAAAAAATACAATGTTACTATTTTAACTCGATACGATTACCATAGTCTGTCCAATGTCCACTTACGCTCACATACATAGCATAACTTTCACGTCCATAATCCCCGAAGGGGATAGATAGAGGAACCACCTTCATCATAGGGAGTTCCTACTTGGTGGACAAACGCTCACATCCGAATAGAAATAATGGATTTCAAGTGAAGAATACAAGGAAATATTTACCACAAGTGTGAATAATAATATAGGACACCTGCCATAGTGGATCGGGTATGATTGATTGCTAAATGAATAATTATTTTACATAGTTATCATACTCCAACATCCCAAGATACTCCAAGATCTTATAACCACTGATCAATTTTTCACCTGACATGGCTAAGAACATTCAGCGGGTTAGACCTGCCACATCTGAAGGCGGGTAGACGCTCCGGGCTACGCCCTAAGCAGAGCTCGACCTTCGAATATTTTTCTCTGACTCTACATTTTTAAGAGTTTAAACATTTGTCCGTATCACGATATTATACAATTCACGAAAAAAAAAACGGTGAACCTATTTTCTGATATTGTTGACTGTATGTCAGGCAATCTCTAAAAGAAAATTGCAGAGCAGTTAGATTAGCTGTATTCTAGCAAAGAGCGCAGACGGCCCGAGACCCCACTATTTATTGAAAGTCGGAGGCCAGCAGACATTAGTCCTTTCTCCGACTGAAAAAGTGTCGCTTTCGTTCGCTGAAACATAGCGCGGGCCTGACGCGCTATTCAATTGCCCAATGTATTTTATTCCGAGCCAATCGATCTCAAGACAACAAAACGCACGCCGTGAATGGGAGAGTCTCTCGAGACGATGAATCACCGACGTCAGCGATACGTTTAATGAAACCATCTTTCTGCTCGCACAGTGTTTTATTATACAATTGAAGGAAACGTTTGTTCGATTCTTACCCGATTGTTCAACCAGGCCTGGATCTAGAATTCTAGACTTCGCGTAGAAGGTCACAAGAGCGGGTCACATCAGGCAGTAACTGTCTTTTGTTTAAAAGCAGCCTATTTTGTGCTCCAATTCCTTAGTTAAAGTATAACATATTATTACTTGTAGTAATACTTTCGGTACATGCATCTACTCATCATGCATCATGCATTTACTCCTTTGCAAATTCAATCACACCACTGATATCAAACTCTGTGACTTCTTGTCTAATTCTGAGTACTAGATACGAATACTTATGACGTCTTCGTATTATATCAAAACCCCCCTACGTGGATCCGTTTATGGTTAAAAGTACCTGCATAAAGATAATAAACTAGTAGTTACATCGAGATCCAAGTAAATAGCTATTCCATGTTCAAACTGTCGCTAGGAAAGTTCCGAGCATTCTTAGTTCGATCTCTTGCTCGGTCTAGCGTCTAACTTTTTAATAAAATGTACGACGCCTCGGCGATACCTTAGCGATAAATAAACGATGACGATGGAGGTTCTAAAAATGTGTGTAGCCTTCTTGAAGAGTTTATACAATTAATTATTTTCAGTTTTGTATTTTACAATGTTGTTCAAGTTTTGTCTGAATTTATTTCTAGTCGTAGATATCTGCTTATTACAACAGTATAGTGAAAATAGCGACTCGGATAAAACAAAATCGTTTTTTTTTTAAAAATAATAGAAAATATTTAGAAAATAGATAAATCTGTCAGGAATTGTTTAATTAATTAAATAATTATTAATGTACTGATTTTATATGATAGATATTTGTTCATTATTTACTTCAAGTTAACATTCAGTTTAGTGACCGAAGGTCATTACCTTGACCTAAGTACTTTCATTAAAGTACTTACCAGGTCGCAGGATAGGTAAAAACTTCAACATTATTTTTTTCAACTCAATATTCTGTAGATTCTGTAGTGGGGTTTCTAAATAATATTATTATTAAATAATGTTGAAGTTTTGACGTGTCCACAGACACAGTTGTGAGCTGGTAAGTCTTTACACAATAGACGTTTCTATTTCTAATTTCACTGAAATCTAAAGTTAGTAGAAATTAAATAATAACCATACACCAATGCCAAAATCACAACGGTCATTTTAATGACATTGGTATGTACCTATTAGCCATTATATAATTTCCACTCGTGGGACATAATGTAGCCCATCATAATTCCTACTTCATTTTTAACATTTTCATTATTGTTACAGATTGGTTCCATGGTCACTTGAGGAGAACGATATGCTGAGTCACGAGCGGCACGTTCAGTAGATAACTCAATTCCGGCATGACAGGTCGAAATCCAATATTTGCACAGTCGCCTTAAAAATGAAGGAGAATCCACGGCAGCGCGGGAGCCGTGATGTCATGATATGACGTGTGAGCGCCGCGCTCTGCGTGCACGAACGACTTCAACATGCCTCGGCGACTCGCCGCCATATTGTTGTGGCTCGGAGGAAGTAAGTACATTTCTCTGAAACTAAATGTGCACGACAGATATGTGCCCTAAGGCAGTCCTGTAATAATTGTGATCACTTTGTTAGGTACCTATTATTGTGTTATCGTAATCCTATTGTGGCTCTTGGGATCTAATTCCGAATTGGGCGATTGTACCCAAAAGGTAGACACAGTAGAGTCTATGCGTTATTTGGTCATAGTCTTTCTGGACTCCGTTATATCTCTAGAACTCTAGTAAAGACAATTATTGTGTGTGATGTGCTTGTTATCTACAATGTGTGGAATAAAATTTCTTATTAATTTCCATTAATTAATAATCGGATTAATTTGATCACCTATCTAACCATCTGGAATTACCCACATTTTCCTATAATATTTTTTATTTTACGTAGTCTATTAAATAATGATTAGTGCCTGCACCTCTAGGTACTCACAAGATCCCAAATCAGTTATTACAAAATGAAGTTTCAGTGGTAAATAATTTAGAACGTAGGTAAATACCTCAGAGGAACAAGTTCTGACGTAAGTACTTACTTATCAGGAAAACAAAATAGATTTTCGTATTAGTAAGTATACTTATACTTTCTCAACGTTGTTTTTCTTACAAACTTTTACTACCATTTGAAAGCATTCAGTGGAAAAATTTAAGCTCTCCAAACTTTCACGCTAGTATTTTCTTGTCTTGTCAGAAAAATATCATAATTCTATAAGTATAAAGATTTTTATGGTATTTCTTTCGTGCTTAGAATTGACTTTTTTATTACTTACTACTTGATCTTTTGATTGCAATGTGTTTAAATTAACTCTATTTGTAGAGGTAATAGAGCCTTTCTGTCTGATGAAGAAATAATATGCTTGAATAATTTTAAAAGACAAGAAAATCTTTGCCTTTTTTACTATTCAAGCTAAAAAATATATTCCTAGAGAAAGTTAAGCTTCCAGAACAAGGATAAATTCTTTCTCAAGACAAAATCCTCTCTTTTGAGTTTTTACTTTTTAAAGCGATAAAACTTGTTTTAACTTTAATTGCTCGTTTATTATTTTTATTCACAATCCGCATTTGACCTCAATTTAACCTGACAGTCGAAAATGATGCAAAAGTACAGGCTATATTAGTATAGCCTGTACGTATTTAGATACGGCCTGGGCGTACATCAACGTTAAAGCGACAATATTTAGAAATAGGTTTAATACAACCGGTCGCTAGCCTGACGGACGAAGGTGTTCGTTGGGTTAGTCGCCTCGTACGACAAGTTGACCAAGTAGTTGTAGGTAAAGTCTAATCTGTCCTTATAAGTAAGAAAAGAAAGCCTACTTTTCTGCATAGCCCATGAGTTGCAAAACTTAATGCCGACTATGAATGATGCATTTCGAAGACGGAAGTAATGGTTCTGAAGCGTAATGTATGACATGATGGATGGTGAAGGAGCGAGCGTATGGATTTATGCATTTGGAAAAATGTTTAATAGACAGAGATTATTATTACAGTAAAATGTCGACTTTGAAGTAATATAATAGTTATACAATGTAATTTGCAACGTTGCCATTATTATCCATTTGAACAAATCTTATAATCATATTTTCTATCTAAGTTAATACTCACTTTTAAGGCGCGATCATCGCTTTTGAGTTACTTATAGTCTCCTTGCGCAGATTGTCGCTGCATTATGTCGGGGTGTCTAAAAAACCTACCTAATCGTGGTCTCTATTCAGGAACTCATCAGTGTCAATTAATATTGGCAGTCTTCCCCATTTCACACACTGGTTATCTCGGAGTGCAGTTTTCCTTTTTCTTTAGAGTAATTAGTATTATTACTATTATTATTATTATTATTGTTAGTAGTATTATTTATACTTTTAATATATTTTTGTTTTAGTTCGTTGACTGCCGTTTCGCCCGCGATGCCTTCGTTTCGTTTCGTCCGGGCACAGCTGAAAACCAGCGCTGCGGTTCTGCCGTACCGGTCGGACCGCAGCACATGCTGAGCATGTGCCCTTTTGATATTGCACTTTTTTTATCTTATTTTATCCAAAATAGTTTTAAGTATAATAATGTGTGCAATATTGAATAAATGTTTTTTCTTTCTTTTCTTTCTTAGTAGGTAAATGTATGTAAGTCTTCGAAAACACCGAAAAAGTAATTGGTACGCATTGGTTTCTATACCGCAGCTCCGGCGACCTAGCCACTACGCTACCAACTTTCGATATAATACTTACTACAATACTTAAGAATAAAATTCAATCTAGGAACGAACTCAGACCGACCGTGCCACGTTGAGAATATCAACCGATATAAAGGACGTTTTCACTCACCCATAAAATATTGCTAAGGAAATGTTGATGTTCAACAATCGAGAAACGAAACGAAAAGCTTTTATTGACGTTGGTTTGGTCACGTACGTACTAGTAATCTCATTCATGTATTATAGCTATTTATAGACATCTTCAGGGTAAATGGACAACTATGATGAGAAGAGTGATTATTAAGATCTGTAGGAAAATTCGCAATCATAGAACCTTGTAATTAAATTTTAATATGGAACAAGAAAATAACCTTAGTATGAGTCGATTAAATCGATGAGGAAGACATCGGAAATCCTTATAGGTACTACAGATAGAATTAATATAATAATACAAAAGGAGCAGGAGTTCTTCGGTATTTGAAATACTCGATGAGTTAAAGAACTATGGCAACATGGCACGAAATGTACAGAATATATTTTCATCAGAAAGTACACCAGCTCGTTCAGAATGTTTCATCTTGTAAGGCGAAATAAATGTACAGAAGTGATGAATTATTAAAATCACTCCGGATACAATTGAGTTTTCGAATCCAATCCCTTAAGTAAAGCTGATTATCGGAATTCCCCGGGGAGCTCGCAGTTTCTCGAAAAATTTTGTAAAGTGCCAATCTCTCTTCGGGGGAGATCTGAAATTATTGGTTGGGAACACGCGAGACCATTCATTTATTATACATGACGCCGCGCCGCCCGGTGGGCTACTGCAGGAGTCGGTACGCGTACCCTACACCGTGACTGGTCGCCCATTACTCGTTTACCCGACGTCTACGTCACTACCGGGCGCGTAAAAACAAACCTCAAACAAACAAACAAAACTAACAAACCTCCATTGCAAACTTACGAGCAGCCTGCCTTAGGTATATGCACTCGAAAAAATCTTAAAGCCTAAATGTAACTTATATCGAGTGCTTTGTTCTGTCTTGTCATCCTACCATCTGAAAAGTTTACGCTAAAAGTATCCAGTTTGTAATCAGTCAAGGTTTGTATTTACGCATCCTGAACATTGAATTGAGCCTCCCGCATCCAATCCCGCGAAACTTTAAGTGAATTATTTGCCTTCTTGACGTTTATGGCCAACTAAGAGAAATGTATTTGGAAATTAAGTAACCAGATTACAGCGTCGTGTTTGTTGACGAGACGGGAAACTCGGAACCCATAAACCTATTTTTTGGGTGAAATTTATTACGGAAAGGGTTGAGGCAAAATGGGAATGGACGACGACATCCATAACTTTAGTGGCTTTTTACTCCTTATATGATTATGTTAGTACATATGTATATTATAACACGGTAGATAGATACTTACTGGGTAGGTAAAGTAGGTAAGTTTCACTCGTATTTTAAATTTATTGCAATGTGGAATGTTTTGAAGGCCCGACTCACGCTTCGCCAGTATTTCATTTTTTCTGACTGATTACAGAAATACTATTAAATAGGTAAGATTTGCACCAAAAATTCTTAGATTTTCAACTACTAGTAAGTAGAAGCAAGTAAAATGACATATGTTTAAGTTAGCTAGAATAAGCCGGAAACAGCCAAAACATATATCCTTGTTTAAACTCACCACACCGTACAGGTAAACCGAATTGGAATAATACGAGTACCTGGGCGCACGCGGAAAGCGCACGAAATGAAATATTATGATGTGGCTCTGTCGTAAATTGAATTTGGTTACATTGTAATGAGTTCATGTCGACGCGGGAATTGTGTATTGCCCTGATCTTGAATTCGATCACGTACCCTCCACTTGATTTATATGTATTCCGACCACCGTTAGTACCTATAGCAGAAGGCCAAGATTTGATTACTTACGTCGAACCGGAATTCTGCTCAGCGATCCGCTAACGGTCCGACCGCAAAGTTACCGGTAAAAGTACAGTTTGACTCAACGTGGATGCTATGAGCAGAATCTCTTTCTCTCTCTGCGTTATGATATGAAGAAGCAAAATATCTCGTTACGGCGAGTTTACGCCAAAATTTCCGACCAGTTTCGTTGTTCATTCTTCTAAGGTCGATACCATTAAGTCTTTATAAAAATAGACTTTCAATTCCGATACATCACCTGAGGGCTTATCCCGTAGATTTTTTTGGCAAATACGAAACGGAAATCTCTCTCGAAAAACGAGGTTTGTGACATACTGGGTATTTTTTTTTTCAAATAAGGGGTTTATCTTTCTCAAATATGTTTCATTTTCTACGGCAGTAGTAGCTGTTTCTTTTAAAGGATTACTTAGTACTAATATAGCACCTTTGTCTTCTGTGATATCGTCGAGTCACCTGGCCGACCACCAATAACTTATTTCATCTGGTCCAGCCTTCTATCTACATCGCTAATATTTTTAAAGACAAGCAAACCGGCCATCTTATTATAAATTGGTTATCGTCTTCCATAGTCATCTCACCTCACTAAGTTACTACTAGGGGTTTTTGATGCTATATTTGATGTAGGTATCTGATTGTCTCTATTTTTAACCTCCGACCGATCGAGGGAGGGTGTGTTATAAGTTTTACACGTTTGTCTGTTCGTCTGTCTGTCTGTTTGTGTGTTTGTCTGTGGCATCATTACTTGACAACGGGTGATCATGACATGCTAACATTTTATTATTTATTTTTTGACAATGTATGATCATTACTGAAATAAATGAATATGAATATAAATATGAATATGATCATGGACATCCCGAACAAGTGTCTAAAATTTGTTTTTCGATATCTAAACTAACATCAGAGATATTAATGAATAACATTAGTACTGGAGAGATGCTCTGTCCCTTTTTTGCAAAACAGTCCTTTATATGTTGTGGTAGATCCTAATGTGAAGGATCGCCTGGGGTGGTACCACCCTCTTATCTATTACTGCTGTGTAGCAGAAATGCTTGCATTTCTGTGTTTCGGTTTGAAGGGTAAGAGAGCCAGCGTAATATCCGGCACGTGAGGCAATCCATCTTAGTCCTCAAGTTTAGCAGCGCATCAAAAACCCTCTAATATTAATACAGTGAGGTGAGATGACTAAGGGCGGCGGTGACCACTTACCATCAGGTGGCCCGTTTGCTCGTCTGCTCTCCTTATTTAATAAAAAAAATGTAGCCAGGACCTGCTTGTATGGCCCTAGGGAACCTGGTCCTAGGCCCTAGTTCTCTATTGCCGTTTCTTTCTCTCGTCTGATTTTTGATTGCCTGTAGATATTTTAATTTTCAACGAATTTTAATTCTGTTTTTACATTTGACAATCAATTTATGCATATTTCTTAATTTTTAAGAATGCTTTTAATATTTGGTACTTGGAAACTACCCTATTATATTAAAGATGGCTTTTGGCACAGGTGTGCTCGCCCTCCGCGAAATCCAGCTAACGGTGCCTGAGGCCGTGGGTCTGGGCGCCAGCGCCACGCTGGGCTGCCGCTGGTACCTGGACACAGGAGAGACGCTCTACACCGTCAAGTGGTACCACGGCGCGCAGGAGTTCTTCCGATACGTGCCCAAGGAGCACCCCAACACTAGGGTGTTCTCACAGACTGGCATCAGTGTTGATGTAAGTGTTTATAGATTAAGGAAACATGTTGCAGTTCGGTTAAAGCTGAAGATAGGATATGGTTCTGAAATATTAAGTAAGTACAATAGGTAGGTTATTATTTCAGAACAATATCCTATCTCCTTTTTATAAATTCACTAGCCGAATAAAGTATATATTATTATCCTGGCATCAAAAGAAGCACTAAAAGCAAAACAAAGACAAGTAGATACTTCGCTCATAACAAAACTTTTACCTTAGTCATCTTGTTCCGGACGTAAATGCGAAAATAAAAAGAAAATAGAGATTCTTAGGCAAATGGCTCACTTACGGGCGCGGCGATAAACAACGTCATAACTGTGATTATATATGGGTCAACGGTTCTGCGACATCTTGCTGGTAGTTCGTTAAACTGCCTCTGCGAGTGCGCAGCAAAAAATCACTTAAGAATCTCGTCGGACGGGCACGTTAAACCTTTAGCTGTTGGCAGAGAGCCACGCCCGAGCTATAACATTGTGCCAAAATAATACATTAAAAACCCTTTCAGAGAATAACGAATTCTCGAAGTTTGCATCTCGACGGGTGTAAGTTAAAACGCTCTCGAATGTGACGCAGCGCGGTCCTTGAAAATCGGGTCAGATGCTTTCCGAGCGCGAGACGGGCATGATTTAGTTCGGCGGTTTCTCAAAGTGGACCGACTTTTCGTAAGATGGATCGAAGCTTTTAGCTCAATTTGAGACGCCACCAGCCACCAATGCACATTGCTCCGGTACTTGTACTCGTATGTAACGGGCTCCTGTTAAATTACGCATGAGTATCCTCCGAGAGCTACCTGACATTTATTTGTCGACAGTACCTAGATCTGGTACCATAATACCTATCTTTAGACGTTAAAATAGTTGTTGAAGAGCGTTCACTTATTTTCTTGATACGATATATTGTTCAGAAATCGTTCAGCATGGTGAAAGAGGTACGACGTCCAGGCGCGCAGAGGGTTCGACGGTATTTTACGATAAACATACTGCAAATGAAACTCGTTATTGCCGATTACCCGGCGCAGAGAGATACAATTTTCTAAAATGTTGTTCACGATGCCGCTGTGTCGTCAGATTTTGATTGAACGGATTGTATCTAAAGGTGTTGGCCAAATCGTACTGTTGCTGCTAGTCATCAATGAAATATGAACATACTATTATATGTCTTCTAGTATTTAGTGTGCTTAGTATTTATTAATCAAGTTTAGCGATGCAAGCGAATACCATACCGTATACCCATTCTTATTCCATATACAATATAATTGGTTCTTCAGCACAATTTGTAAAAAAATATGTTGTCCAACATCTAATATATAATAAAAAGAATAAAAACACAATTAACACATACCTTCGCGACGCCCTTTAAATCGTCTGCAACAGGCGTATAAGACCGTCCGTTGCGTAACGCGGACGTCGCCACGGACGTCCGATGCGATGCGATGCGATGAAAGCATAAAGATAAAACTTCAGCGAAATAACACGATAACCAGCAATGTATTTACATATTAACTGCCTAACAGACCTATCGCACGCTTAATAATTAACCGGAAAAAGTAAAAAATGTAGGATTCTCACTTTTTATCATAAAACGTTTTTCTTTACTAAAAACAAAGAATAGGAGCAGTCCAATTGCCGTGCGAATTGAAGCAAAATAGCGGATTTAATAGTCAAAGAAAATCGTCATATACGTATGCACCACGTAATAAACTGGAGACTCAAAACTTTAAGGCTGGGACTACACGACGACGGTTGGGTTCAGGAACCGCTACCGGCCGTGTAGTCGACTACATTCAAACTAATGCGTTGCGCTCAAGCCCCGCCCACTCGGTTCAGGACCGCACTAGCCGGTCCCATGGAAGCGACCGATACTGGAATCGTCGTATGAACCGTCGTCGTGTAGTCCGAGCCTAACAGTGATTTCCCACAAATTGACAATTTTGATTTATTTCACTTATGATGATTCAAAAGGTAATGTTGTTGCACAGGTCTCGCGGTCGGGCGGGCAGCAGGTGGTGCTGCGCGGAGCGACGCGGTCGCTCACCGGCCGATACCGCTGTGAGGTGTCGGCCGACGCACCATACTTCCACACCGTCTACAAGAGCGCCCTATTGCGCGTTGTTGGTTAGTGCAATAAAGATTGGACTCACCTGCCCTCACGGAACCATATTTTGACATGACTGTCTTCTTATTCAAGACGGGAGGAAAGGCGACGGAGCGATACCAAGATGTAACACTTTTCGCGCGTCTCTAGCTCAGTTACTATTAATCCGAGCTCAGTTCGTAAGTGTCTATCGCTCGCTCATTCTGACATAAAATACATACCTTGCCAAAAGTGGAGGTACGATCAGAATCGTGCTTCGGGGTTTTTTTTCGTAAGTCTATCCTTTTTCGTTGCTCAAAAACATAGTTCGCAGAGCGAGAAAGATTGTTCTCAAGCGCCCGCACTCTTCAGCATCGGCGGGCCGATTCCAATATTAATCCTCATGCTTCATTGCCACAATTATTACCTGGAAATTTTTAGCACGGGTTAAGAGACAACTAATGACCATTTAAAAAAAATATTTTATTTAACCATAACTAAAGTGCGGGTTAGATTTTATGACTGTTGTAAGTTCCGTACATTTTTGCGATTTTTTCCGAATATTCCGGACTAAAAGTACCACAGCATGAAAGTGGTTATTTGGGTGTTACCTAAATCGCAAATTGTGACAGATTTTGTTGAGCGGTTTCCATTTTATGACCACTTTTATTTTAATCGGTCATAAAATCATAACCGTTACTGATTTTTTATTAGAAATAGCGGATTCGTAAAGTAAACTAGGGTCTTTCATATCTATATTAAAATGATGTTGATCGATGATAGTTTTAGATACATAAAAGAAAAAACAATATTTTGAGGGTAGTTTTCTCGGCATCCGCCCGGGTTCGCGCTGTATGACCGAGTTTTTCGGAAAGCCCTCATCGAGATCTATCGTTCTAGGCTAGTTGGTGGTGGAGAAGAACTTGATTCCTGTCTATAACTACCGTGATATACACAAAAATACTAAACCTAAATCCAAACTAGTCGGATTTAGGTTTAGTATTTTTGTGTATATCACGGTAGTTATAGACAGCAATCGAGTTCGGGTGTTCAAGCCTTATTCAGCGGTCGGTATCGCTACAAAGCGTTTCAAGTGCACTAATGGTACTAACGATGTACCAGCTGCTATGTATATGGCCGACTAATTGGACACTTTGTTTGACGACTAATCGATATTTTCAGTCAATTAAACGTCAATGGTACGGCCATTGCTAGATATAGATCCATTACGAGTACATTAATAATAAGCACCTACAAACAGGAAATTAAGTATCGAAAACAGGCAGTTTGTGTTATTTCGCATCACGAGCCGTTAATAAAATTTTAATTATAAAATATCATCACGTACGTGTTTATTTAAATAAAATATTTCGATTAGAAGGTAGGTACAGTTTGTTTGTTTTCGCTATAGATAGTGTCTTGACAGTTTTCTGTCGTAAATAGACGCATTTTTAGAAGGTGTAACAAAAATTAGTTATTGTAATTTATACATTAGCTAAAAGCGTGATATTTACTAATGGTAACATAGTGTACATTTCAGCATCAGATAGCAGGTACAAACAACACAGATAAACTGAAAACCGATATCAGTTAGATCATCTAGCAAATACAACAACAGGAAATTAAATTTGCATTGTACCTCCAGTTTACGGTTACAGTTTCGGATATTGATTCACTGTTTACTACTAAAGTCGGCCTTCATGGGTACTGTTAATAACCAGCAATCAACGTATAAATAATACGAACAATCCTACCGCGCCTCAGCCTCTGCGCTATCCTAAATCGTAAATCAAAACTATTGTGAGGCAATAAATGTGGGAATCGAACACAAGGGATGTTTGATTAAGGTTTATCTAGCTTAATTTATGGTTATTGTATAGCAACTAGTTCTGCGCTACCTAGTGCTGTGACGCAGGTTTACACCTGGTCAAGTGGCATGGACAGTGTGTTAGTCAAGTGGCATGGACAGTGGCAACGATAGTGGCGAGTGCCTGGCCAGTGACAAAAAGTCAAAGAAACTTTGGATCCACTGGCAAGGCAGCTTGCTTAAGAGCGTCGGTGGCACAGTGGTTAGGGCACCGGACTCCCATGCGGGAGGTCCGGGTTCGAAACCATGCAGTGCCATGTACCAATGAGTTTTTCGTATTTTTCGAAGACTTACTTACATTTACCGACTGCTCTAACGGTGAAGGAAAACATCGTGAGGAAACCTGCACACTGAGATGACCAGTGTGTAAAATGGGGTAGGCACAAAAGGTCCTCAAGGATTATTCCGCTGGGTTATTCCCGGCCCCCTATCATAAGATATGATAAGGCAGCTTGCAAGCCAACTTGACTCGTCACTGTCCCACCGGTTTACACTACTGTCCTTGTCACTTGAGCAGGTGTAAACCAGCCCTTAGTCGCTGCACACTAGCGTCGCTATAATTCCCCAATTTTCAAGTACACAAAAGTCGTACTCTTAGTAGCATTTATTGTTGGCAAATTGTAGGGACACATGTTTGTTGGCCAACGGATAGAATTGGCACTACCTGATCGGGTTGGCCTAACGAGTGATGGGAAATATAAGTGGTACTACAATAGATAAACGCTGGGCTAACTTGATGTCGTCGTCATCGTTCCTGAAATCCCAGAGGCCTAGACAGCCCATACAAAAAATGTTTACTTTTTTCTACTACTTTTGCCTATTCTCCCATTTTTACTGATATGACACTGGAATGGGCGCGATGACGCGCCTATATATAGTTGCCGCACACCTAGGTCGCTATAATTTCCCATTTGTCAAATACACGTGGTAGTCGTTCGTGCGCAGGATCGTGAATAATTAAGCTTCAGAGAGGGTCTGGGAGCGAATTCCTCGGTACGGTTCTGTTCACAGATGCGACAATATTGCGTTGCGTAGTACCTACCAATCAGGGTGTCGCATTCGACACGTATCCAATCCTAATTATTTTAATGTTACGACTTGAAACAAATATGGAATATTGAATGTTGCGTTTTCGGTCCAACTGAATTTCACTGCGATATACTTAGTTGATGGGTAGGACTCATTAAGGATCTTGAGTTAGTAGATTAAATACTAGTGTCGATATTCGCGCTTGTTTTTACAACTTGATATAAGTTAGTATATCAAAAAACTCTATAATAATGACGTATCCAAGTAGGTTGCAATATCCTAATTACCTAAAGTACCTAAATTCCGTCACGCCGATTGAAATGTAGAGCAATCATCAATCACTATTATTCGGTTGTAAAAGTATTAATATAGGTTCGTGTTGAAAACTTAAAAGCTTTCGGTAGATTTTCGGGTTTCAGAAAGATAGATAGGTATTATGAGTACATACCTACTCAATTATTTACGCTACGCAACGAAAACAAACTCCGTACTTCTGTACTAATAAGGCAAGTTTTGGCAGAATCTTGATGATTTGAATAAATACCAAAATACAGCCGGGCGGCAAATTAAACGAGGTGCCGGAAAACTCGCTGCGTTGCCATTAAGTAGAATTGGCAAAAAGCGACAGAACGGGAATGTAAACACTTAAAACTTTGCTCTGCACAGAGTTTCGCCGCCTCGCCGTTATAGAGGGCACTGCTGGCAAACAAAAGCAAGCCGAGTTTTAGTTTGGGCCGCTATTTTGTCTGTTCGGCGTTTTAACCGCACCGTACGAAATTCTGGGGCAAAATGGAACGAGCGCGTATGAAAGATGAATATGCAACGTGGACGTCGACATCCGTCGCGCTCTGAAACGCGTGCACCCTTTTCCTGTAAGTTATTGCTATCAGCGCTGGTATCAGCATTTTTCCTCCATTAAATTACCACTAACGAAGCCACCTATATGTATATGTTCAGTATATTAGCTAAACGAAGTCAACTTTCCTGTTGCTTTCGTAATTAAATTAGCCCGTAGCGTCAAGTCAACAACATAAATCACAAGTTAAGCTAATTATTTATTTGACGTCTCACGCTGTAGGCACTGTTATTTAATTAAAGACCGTTTAGTAACGTCAGAAAACCGATACCAATACCTGTGAGAAAACCTGATAAAAAAGCCTAAAATGATGGGTACTTTTGTTCGGATCTGACATGGATGATGGGTTTGGTTAGAGGGCTAGGAAGGGAGCGAGCGAAGCGAGTTCGAAATTTCAGCGGGGATCCGATGTTGTTGATGGGTTGGGTTAAATTGCTAAGGACGGGAACGTTGAAAGTACAAGGGTTTGATTTGAAAATGACAAGATCGCTGTAAATGCCGCCCCCCTGGACATGCCGGCCGTGTGCGGTGCACGCCTTGTAGCGAGCCTGGTGCAAGATGATAGATAGAGGAAGTCACTCGCTACGCTAGTGTAAAATGTACCAGTTCCCACCACCTACTGTTTAGCTAGGATCGACAGTGGCACCTGAATATGATGCCACTCCAACCGCGAAATACCTGGGAGTGCGAACTACCTTGGACTCCAGGATAATTAATGAAATATAAAGTAGAAGTACGAAGAAAGTTTTTCTTTCCCACTTCTCCATTCGGCACATGGGATGTTCCTATCTATGACTATATCAGTGACTCCATGGCACAAGAAGACTGCTCATTCTTCACCAGGCATGTAAAGTACGCAAATTACACGATGTTTACGTGAACCGTACGTCATCCATCACGTAACACTGGTTTGATGGTCACGTGAGCACAAGGGTACGCCCATGTGCTCACGTGAACATCGTGCAATTTGCGTACTTGATATGCCTTTCTTCTTGTGCCATGAGTGTCTCCTTCTTCCAGAGCTGCCCACGGAAGGGCCGCGCGTGCACGCGCCTAAGACCTGGTACTCGGTGGGCGATATGCTGCGTGCCAACTGCAGCTCCGCCCCCGCCGATCCTCCCGCAACCCTCACCTGGCTGCTCAACGGGCAAGAGGTGAGTATACGGGTGGCACAAAAAGATGGTTCATACTTCAACCCGCCAGCCCCCAAGCCAATCGCAACGCAAATAACATTCAACGGACAGATGACAGTTACTGTGTATCAAATAATCAGCCCATTTAATACATGCAACTTATAAAGTTTACCATGTGCTCCTCTTCTTCGGCCTTATCAGTACTTATCATAAGAGATTGACGACAACATTCAGCGTATTCAATAAGAAACAAACGCGTGGCCGCTCCGAGGGTAACTCCGGAAGAAGTTTCTTCAAGAGCTACCCGCGGAGAGTTTACGCATAGTCACCGATGCTGCTACTCTATGGATCAACTACCTATAACCCAGCAGGCCCCGTAGGTACATTGTTTTGAACTAAATTCTGTGTAATGATATGTACCTGTCCTATTTAGTTATCAAGTACCAGCATGAGGCCTGTGGTAGCAGATTAAACTCACTTCAAAGGTTTCATGCTGGTAATCTACATAGTTTTTGCACACCACAGTTTTACTTCTAAAAGTGGTCGGGCTGCCAAGGTGAGGCGGCAAACCTTTCTTTTAGAGTACTCTCAAGTGAGCTTTCTACTGCAATGAGATAGAGTTATACAGACTTTTCTATTATAATTCCAGTTGTACCTACAAAGTGGTAAAGTCTTACGTGAATGAGTCACATGTGTTTTAATCACCATACGAGTATAAGTACTTTAATATTTATTAACTTGTGTTCTAGATGTATAAACAATTTCAATAGGTACGTTTAATAATTAAAATTTTATATCCATTAATATGAGAAATTTAAATAACTGGTTATTCTTTTATTTGTCCATGTTATTATATTATCTGTTTTTGCACATAAAATAATTTTGCTTTTAAAACTATGTGGGATCCCATTAATTAGGTATTAATTTCAGCCGCTTAGTACCTAGCTAGAAACAGTGTATGGGTAGTAAACAATTACCTACACGTGATTCTACTTTTTAATTAAGAAGGCACGATTATAACACATACCTAAACATGAATCTTTGGTTCTACGAAGGTCTTATTACTCAAAAAAAGACGTGTCGTTTCTACGATGTGTTATTATTACAGCGCTCTGCTCTATATTAGTATTCCATCGCCGTTACCACAATAATACTCATGCATATAAACATGTAATAATAAAAATCTTAATAATATTACCTTGTTCAAAGGTGAAAGGTCTCGACATCCCCTCGCTTGACACCACGACACACGTGCCGCGGAAGAAGGCCGAGATAACCGACGCGTCGCTCGAAGATGCAAATAGAATTATATTCAGTCCATGGGATGCAATACCCGGGTACGAAGAGTCGGCGACCGACAATATTATAGACATTATTCCGGGCAATATCGGGGAAGATCTCCGTCGAAAAAACAAGACAGAACCTACGGGCGTGACGCCGCCACTCGCCGAAATACTAGTTGTGAATAAATTGAACGTTAGCGCTGAAGAGGAGAAATCCAATAAATCATCCTCGTTTAGTCAACTCGCCATGAGAGTACAGTCCGTACACTTCCACAAAGTGAGTTATTTTAATTTTAGATCGTGAATTAATTTGGTTTCCCTTGTGAAAAATTAAGCACTTGAGAATGAATTAATGAGTTAGCGCTTAAATAATTTAACGTCTGATTGAATTATTTACGGTGTTTGACTTCTCTAGACTGTGTGATCTATAATTTTCTTTAAGGATAATCTTACATGATAACGTGTAGGTTGGTAAGTAAATTTATAGGGAGTTCGATTCGATATCAATTATGGAACACTGATGATTAAATAATTTGATTTCGCAAAATAATATTTGCTCACTTCTGGAAAATTCCACGATTTCTTTTATTCTCTGATCTTTCATCAGAATTTAATCATTTATTGATATTTCATTAATAATTCAATTTCTATTTTTATTAGTAAGAATACACATTTCTTTGGAGGTACTCAACTCCCTTAAAATTCCCTTGATATTTTTCTGCGCATAATTAATTCAATACTGTGATGCACAAATCAAATCATCGATTCATCGATCATCATCATGACTACATCTACATTAGACCATTTCATAGATTGGTAGGATTCAAATATCGTGATTGCATCGCAATGACAGCGAATCTAATTTAGATAAGCTTCTGTGAAATGGCATTGTGCATTGTTTCTAATCAAATATGGTTATCGTCAGTTGTACCCAAGCACACATCATTTAAATCTCCATCAATGCGTCATTATATTCCTGCAAACTCTAATATAGAGTTTCTAGTTTACCTTTATAGAGATCTGGCTGTAATACACCTCACGATTCGATGTCAGAATGACACCATTATTATATAAGTCGGACAGTGGTCTTATAACAATGTCGAATATATGCAGTCCAAGGTTTTGAAACTACTGAACTAGCTTTAACCTACGTACATTCTCGACAAAATAATCTTTCATTTAATAAAAATCGTATCAAAACCTTATCAAACCACACCCATCTTTCAGTATCTGAGATTTTAAACGCTTACAAGACCTATTGAGTTATTGACCTATTAACCTTAAGCTTATTAGATTGGTTCGATACCTACTTACACCTGTCATGTATGTCAACTTGATTACATTTAAGTATATGTTTTGACTATTTCCTATAAATATATATTATTTTGACTAGGTACAAATAGTTTTTCTATTATACAGGGTCGACTAAACTTGACGTGCGTAGCACGGGTGCTGTCGGCGTGGTCAGCCAGTGGCATCCTCCTTCTAGATGAGGAACGGCCGCAGATTGCGCCTGTCATGGGTAGCCGGGACTCCAACTCAGGTACACTGATTAATGGCACCAATAGCACCGATAGTATTAATAGCACCAATAGCGCTAATAATTCCAGTAACGAGACTGGCATTAATAGCGCTAATAGAGCTTATAATACGAGTAGGAATAATGACATTACTAGCGCTATTAGCACTAATAATACTAGTAAAGCGAGTAGTACAAACAGTGCTAATACCACTAGTAGAGCTTATAACACGAACACGGTTAATGTCCCTAGTATCTCTAATAATTCCAGTAAAGCGAGTCGTATAAACAGTTATAACAATAGGAGTAAAAGATCTGATAATACTAGCAGGGCAAATAGTTCTCATAGTGCAAATATGACTAATACGATTAATGGATGTAATGGCACTAATATAACTATTAGTGCGAATTGCACTATTAGCGCTAGTAATACATCTGACAGAATTTTAGTGCTTATAATTGACACTAGCACGAATAACACTAATGCAGGTACTATCACTTTTAGCGTGAATAGTACTACTATTGCTGAACTCACTAACGATAGTAGCATTAATAGCACTAATAGCGCTAATAACACTAATAACTAGGTAGTAGGTGTAGTTTTTCTCGGGTAAAGAGCAATAATTATATTCTTTAATTGGATAAAAAATTAACGATGTGAATCGTTCCAGTTAAAGGGCGAAAATTAAAATTCTTCTTTAAAATTATATTTTTTTGGACTTTATCTTAATAGTGAGTATAATTATGTTCCCATCAGTTAATTAGTGAACATTTCGTTAATTTGTAATAGAGTGGAAGAATTTAATTTAATTTGCTTATTTTATAACAGCTTATTTTCTTTTTGTTTGTATTCCCCCTTGCAAGTTTTGTATTGTACTCAATATATTATAATCTTTTATTTGTACTACTTAAATTATGATTGTATTATTTTTATTTAATATTACGAAATGTTTGTTTTGATGTAAGTACCTACTTTTAGTTTTAAAATATTTTAACGAATTTACTTAGTTATTACAAGTTCGGATATAGCGGGTCAAAATACCCATTTATGAAAAAAAAATTATGTACGAGTATCTACGCAAAAACTTATAGATGTTTTCGAAAAATTGTGATAATCATGATCAATACATCAACAAAAACAACTTACAGCCTCAGTAAAGTAAACACATCATTTATGGGTCACTGTATACCTTTTTATATTAAGATTCCTGATACTGTAATAAATATGACAGAGAAAAAAATTAAGACCCAAATAAGACAGACACGTAAAAAGGGTTCTCTGCACATCGTGTACATGATTCAAAATCAAACTATTAAAATTGTTAATTATTGTACATTTATATCAAATATGTGCTGCTGATTGTTACTTGTGCCTGCCGCTTCTTTGATTCAGCTATAGCACCTTAAAGTAAGAACAATGACTTTGTGAAAATGTACTCTAAGGTAGATACGTGCCTACTTACAATAAAAAAAATTGACTTTGACTTTGAATTACATTTACAAGGTATTAACGTAATATAAAAGCTAAATTAATATTTAATCAACTAAGTATGTCTTTTGTTTATTTTTTTTACTTTACTGTATTTTACAAGGTATTAACGCAATATAAAAGCTAATTAAATATATAATCAACTATGTCTTATTTGTTTATTTTCGCACTAAATTCCTTTTTTTTTCATGTTAGTGAGTGCTATAGTTAATCTGCGAATTTCCTAGGTATTACAGGTAACATTACCAGCTTTACCCATATTAGCCATAATTCAAAGCCACTATTAGGGTTTTTATTTTTTTATTGCATAAGGAGAGCAGACGAGCAAACAGGCCACCTACGGTAGATAAAGTGGTCACCGTCGCCCATAGACCTTCACTATAATGTTATTTGAGGGCTTTCGATGCGCTGCTAACTTTGAGGGCTTCTTACCTCTCAAAACCGATTCAGAAATAGGTAATAGGGTGGTACCACCAAGGTTGACTCTACACACAGTCATACCACCTTCAAAGTTCTTCTTGAACATAATTACGTAACTATGTCATTTATCAGTTTTTAACCCCGACCGAAAGAGGGGTGTTATTTAATTATCTACTGTAGCTGTAAAGGAGATCTTTTAGCATAGAGCGGTTCAATTGAGTATATATGTTACTGTAAAAGCTCGCACTATGGTAAATGCTAAGATTTTCCAGTAAACTCTAAGATTTACCAAGTAATAACGGTAAATGTCCGAATTGTTTAGTAATCATCTTTAATTTCGAACTTTTAACAACATTATCTCGGTAAATCTTAGGTTTTACCTCAGAGACACGGTAAACGTTGAAAAAAAGACATGTTTGTAAATCGACAGAGCTAAAACCGACCCGAAGAGCATTATTGCCGAGTCATTGACCCCGCTAAGGTCATTGATTGATCTTTCCCCCTCACACTCAGGCAAGCACATGCAAACAGTTTTTTTGGGTTGTTATAAAAAATAACCTAACGAAGGCTACGGCGGCAATATTTGCCGCCCTAGCCTTCAACCTAACCCAACCGTGTCGGTTTCGCTCCGACATGTATTAAGCTAAATAGTAAATTAGCTTGATTTATAATTCCCCTTTTTTATTATTTTTCGGGGTTTTATAGTAACATCCATATTTAAAAGCGGCATTATGGTGTGCTTAGTAGTAGTAGTGTATTTATGTGTTTTTTTTTCACTAGTTAGTCCTAGGTACGCACATACTCGCAGTTATAGTTTTATTAAAAATATAAGAACTTACTTATTTCTTATTGTTAGTTTAGACTTAGATTAAAGTACCAGATTAATTCAAATTGCCCAGGAAGGCCTGAAAATTCTCTGTATGATGGTGCCAATTTAGCCAATAGTTGAAGTTAGTGTCAGTTGCATTGAACGATTCTCGTTCTAAGTGATTGATTGGCAGGATACAAGTAGTTGCAACATATTCACCGCCGGATGTATTAGGTTGAGGGTCTATCAACTCTAACTGCGTCAATCAAACAGACGAGATGTGTTGATTGCATACAAAGGCACTGGAGAGCAATTTATACTGTCAAATCCCATTGCACTTCTCATAATAAACGACGGATTTGTTGCAGTTCTTTATATGATCACTTGTATGGCGACTCAATATGAATGACTGCCGTTAAAACTTCTTTCGATAAAAATGTTAGTACAAATCGCTGATTCATATCACCAAAACAATAAAATAAAAAAACATTTGGCAACGTCTTGAGAAACGTCTTGAGTGAAGGTTTGTACGAAATGCTAATTCATATCATCAAAAACAAACAAATTCATGATTGAAGAAACTGAACATTTGTACAAAATGAGCAATTGCACCAATTGCTCACAATTCGATAATAAATACCATTGATTAATGGGTGATGGGTAAGTAAGTACATTTCCGAGTTTGCTCACGATGTATTCTTCCTATCACAATTGAATCCGGACTAGCCTATAGCCACTACACCATCGATCTCTCCTGGTAAAACTGTAATGGCTGTAATCTACTTGACAAGCTCTAAACGTCTAATCACGTTACAACATACCGGTGGTATACAAAAAGATTTTTTTTCGACTCTTTTTACTTGTACGAGTATTTGTATATATGGAACCCCCTGTAAAAAAATTCAAAATTTTAACGCCGATATTCGGATTTAGGGGAACACATGAAATTTTGAAGTCTGTATCTTATTCCGTTTTGGCGCTAAACCCACAGACAGACAGAGTAGCGGCAGCAATAGGGTTCCGTTTCCCCTTTGCGGTGCGGTTCCTTGTAACACCACTGAAGTTCAAACTTTGTGAAGACTAATCACAGCAGAAGTTTATATTGTATAATAGGAGAGCAGAAGAGCAAACGGGCCACCTGATGGTAAGTGGTCACCTTCGCTCACAGACATCTCACTTCTCTGTATATTATAGAGGGGTTTCGATGCTCTGTTAATCTTGAGAATTTAGATGTAGTGCCGAAGTTAATCATAAAAAGCCACATTTTCAACACTGTCTTCTCTTAAAAAGAGCAACGGGTTTAATATTAAAAAAGGAGAAACATTTTATCTGCTTCTCACGGACCCTGGACAGTTTAAGTACTGAGGGCTGATCACTCGCCCGACTGTCTGAACGATTCGTCTCCTTGAGGGACGTGGGTAATGGCAGCGACATTTTTATTATTGTTCCAGGGATTCAGCGCTCGTCGTCCCACGTTGGCGCGCTGGCGCTGCTCCATTGTTTATTGTACAGGCATTGGTAAGTTCACACTATCACTTCTATGTTATGTTATGATACTTATGAGCAGACATAGAAGTTATTGTAGCAAGAACGAAAATTTGGTAGCGATTTGTTATCGATAAATGACAATTGTCGATAGTTTTATACTCACTTCTTGAGTCGTTCTGAAAAACAATAATAATGTCATTATCATCTATTATTGTTTATCAAATACATTTTCTACAAATTATGTTTTTAGCCAAAATACATCACATTTAGAGCAAAATAAGATTGCTGGCGAATTCACGATCCGCGATTGTATCAAATCGTCTCGAGACATTTTTCTTGGAGGCATTTTCTATTTTTTTATATTTTTATATTATTTTCTACCAACAATTTTTTACCTTAAATAAACGCCTCAATTTCATTTAATTTAATTTAGATGATGACAGCGGTCAATGACAATCACTGACATTGAGAGATAATTATATTGTTCTTACGTATGACATCTTTTTAATTACACTATCTAACGAGATTATTATCAGAATAATGAATAGTCGTATTACCTATTGAGTAAAGTAGTTACTTTGTCGAATATTTGTCGATAGTTATCGACAATTCTCATTTATCGATAACAAATCACTACCAAATTTTCATTCGTGCTACAAAATGTTCTATGTCTGCTTGTGAATAACACTTTACACCAAGGAATAACGTAATAGAAAGAAGTTTAGTTTTTAGGTAAGTTGTAGTTGTAATGTGTAGATACTACTCTTGAAATATTTTAATCTAATTAAAAAGCACATTATAAAGGTACGTACAGATTATCGGCGCATATATACCATACCTAACTAAACTAAAATGCTGTGAAGTTGCGTAGAGTTGGTGCGCAGTGCAAATTTGTAAGTATTAGTTACAGATTTTTCGATTGTAATATGTGCGATGAAGCGTGCGCATATTACTGCATCTTAGTTAGGTACGTGAACCCAGTTTTTTTTTATTTGGCCGTGTTATACAATATTGAAATTGAATTTTTAATTTCAATGAAGTTGCATGGTTAAGGTATACCATGACCAAATGAGAAATGGGAGCACCATGAAAATGAAGAATTAGCTACTTGGAATAAAACTTGTCTATATAATAAAATACCTAAACTCGATAGAAGCAGTATGTACTCACACTCAGTACACATTTATAAAAGTATACCTAATACGATTGCCTAAATATTGGAAGGAATTCTCGGAATTTTGTTAGAACGTCGATCGTAGACATTTATTCAAGTTCTTTCGTTCTTCCTTCGACAGATTTTTACCTATCTATAGTACAAAAATACATAGATAGAGGAAGATTTAAATCGTGGAGAGCTTGTGAAATTCCTATTTTCAAAATTACAATTATTTACCACATTCGAATATCAACAATCAATGACCATTAATCATATAATTCTGTCGAAATAAGAAACGACTCTGTTTCCGTACTTTACGACACTCAACTACTTATAAGAGCCACAGGTGGTGGCTGATAAATTAATAATGCAAAGGCACTGCTTTCTTCAAAGTTTAACAGTAATTAGAACTTTGAAAAGTTATACAAAGAGCTTTAACAATTCTAAGTAGGTAGTAATTGTAAATATTTTACTATAATAAATTATTTAAATATGCGATCGCGGCTCTGCCTTGTAAATGAACTCTTCTAGAATGAGTCTTCTTATTCTGCCTAGTGATGTCCCGGCCTAAAGCCAGGGTTGCCTTTCCTCGACAGGCTTCTCCATTGAGTCCGTGAAACTCTAAAGAGAACACAGTACACTAATTAGAGCTTGTAAAAAAAAAAAAAAAAAAAAAGTAAGAACTGAGTCTACTGAGGTCTGCTCTTTGTATTATTTTGTAAGTCGGTTTCTATATGTACATGTAGTCATACATGCATATTGCATACATACATAAAGTTAAGTCTTAATTAAAATAGATGCTATCCATTTATACGACATAGAGATAAAAAATTGTTTCCTTTTTCAGGTCAATTCGATGATCGGAAAACTAAGGATGACCACCTGTCATTTTCTCATCTCAAATCAGTGTTAGACTAAAAAGGTTTTAGTGAATGAAAAATTAAACGAAAACTATGCAGGTACCTAAAGGAATTTTATCAAAATGTGAGTTGAATGTAGTGAGTTTTATACTTGTAAATAACTAGATTTATATAGAACTTCTGAGGAGACATAGTGAAGTTTTGCTTGACGAACTTTATGTAACTTTACGTAAGTAACTGTTATTTCAATATAAGAGCAGTAAATTAAAGGAATCCTTGTTTGTAATTGCATTTTTACTGTCCTAACTGTACAAGAAGATTTTATTCAAGATTAAGGAAACATCGCGCCAAAAAAATTTTCGCGCCCTAATGTCAAACAAATAGGGTCCCCATGTAGTGATTTGCACACACGTTGCTTGTGTTGTCGTACATCTATGAAATCGCTACTTAAAGTATGTTCCAAAACAGGTAAATAATTACTCGACTCATTGTTTGACAGTTGAAATAATGCCGATGATAAAACCATTATGGGCAATGAGTACTCTTTGTCGGGTAATAATTACCGGTTCCAAAACACTAACTTTAGTCTGCAATTACTTCACCCGACAAAGCGAAAGCGGTTTTGGAACACACCCCTAGTTTTTAAAAGATTGGCACATGGAGTGCAAATGTGAGTATAAATTCCAATGCTGATTTGGAATCACTAGAGCAGGGATAATGAGCAATTTGTAAATCCAAGATCTAATTATCATATTAATCGGTTTTACGTAGGTAAAACTTTTTCAGCTGAGCTTACATTGAGGGTTAACTCGACTTCCGCCTGATTTGAAATTCAATCGCGCTCAAAAGTAGCCTCCTTTCCAAAGATTGTTGCCTGAAATCTGAATTTGGCTTTAATTATATTAGGTATCTGCTATAAAAATATCCAAAAAATATTTACTTATATAAATATTCAAACTCCTAAGGAGAAGTGCATTATTTATATAATATAAAACATGGTAGTTTATTCAAGTCTCAACATTTAAAAAAATAAATCTTGTGGCATGAAGCTCAATTAATAGCATTATTTCAAGTTTAACTATAACATTAATAAATCACTGTTTCACAACTGCCAGTAACCCTATTTAGATATTCAAGAGCTATAGACTGCGATGAGATTATTATCGATTTAACAATGTTCTCGACTGAGTACCTACTTAGTTACAAAGCGATTGTCACCCGACCAGTGCAGTAAGACCTCGGGTATTTTACAAATTCCTTTTAGAGATGGCGAGGGAGAGAAACGGAAAGGCGGTGCCGGAGGTCTCGTTGTAGTGGATTTGATGTTGTGACGGGTACTTAGGACAAAGGAGATCACTAAGTTTTGGCAGGCTTGCCCTATTTTATAAACATGAAACTCTGGACTTGATCACAAACGAACAGCACAAGAATGAATTTCAATAGAAACAGAATGAGTAGGTCATTTCAGGAATATGTAAAAATCACGAAGGAAGGAACGCCTGGTCTACGGTAAAATTAACTTACTACAGTAAATATGCTCGCATAATATTATTTGTAGATACCTGTATCTTTTTAGGCATTCAAGAAATTCATTATGAGAAAAATCAAAGAGTTGTAGGTAGAGTCATTATGATTACTTCTGTAAACGGTAAGTATACCTACACGTACCTGTAATGGTGTTTTTTTTGTCACACATTGTTAACATACTAGAAAGAGCTCGTAATTTCAGCGATGGAGTTGTTTTTGTCAGCAACGAAGAGGAGAGCACTTACTCAACTACCAGTAATTGTATACTTACCCAGCGTTTGACTCACTAAAAACAAACATTTACGAACATTGGATGAAAAGGCAAACGGGCCACATGCATT
Source organism: Hofmannophila pseudospretella (assembly GCA_947369225.1). NCBI lineage: Eukaryota > Metazoa > Arthropoda > Insecta > Lepidoptera > Oecophoridae > Hofmannophila > Hofmannophila pseudospretella. Next base: position 9,459,896 of record OX376317.1, on the reverse strand, counting down.
AATTAAGCACTTCAGTTCACTGTAAAATTAAATGCACATAGAGATGATCATTATTAAATATTCAGCGGGTCGTTAAATATTGAAACAAGGAAGGCAGGTGCAAGGTCTACCTCAGTACAACATAAAGCAATTTAGGCTGCAACTGATGCATCTAACACCACCTGAAAACTAAGGTAAGACAGTACATTTCTACATGATTATCTCGGTAAAGAATAAGGTAACGCCGAGATAAATGTAGGTAAAGTACGAGATATAGGTAAGTAGTGTGATTGTGGGGTGTAGTATAGCAATTCGAACTGCCATACGAATAAATAAATAAAATATAGTAAGAAAAGGAGGTATGTATTTATAAGGAGGTAGGTATGTATTTTTGTTTGTTAATTAATGTTATTGGAAAGCAAAACATAAACTGCATGGACTTCATAACGATATGTGCTGTGCTTATTTAAATTGTATCACATTTTATATGTCCAATAATTTTGTAATAAGTAAGTACCGTATAAATAAGTGACTTATATGCATAAATATTATATATAGTAATTATAAGCATAATTAACAAATAGGTAGGTAATGTACACGTAAGTGCTCGGAGTATCTCTGCTGAATCGAATCCGAAATGAGGAGATCCGGCATAGAACAAAAGTTGTCGACATAGCTCATAAGATTAGCAAGCTGAAGTGGCAGTGGGCCGGTCACATCTGTCGCAGAACCGACAACCGCTGGGGTAGACGAGTTCTGGAGTGGAGACTGCGTTTGGGCAACCGTAGTGTGGGACGCCCCCCTGCTAGATGGAGCGACGATCTGCGCAAGGTGGCTGGCAGGGACTGGATGAGAATAGCCGAAGATCGGGCTCAATGGCGCGCCCTGGGAGAGGCCTATGTCCAGCAATGGACTAGAGTAGGCTGCTGATGATGATGTACACTCAAGAACATAAGTATTAATCCCAATGTTGGGAAATAAATAGGTACGTTTCCAGCGGATTAAGTTGCATTATTATTCTCGGTTCTCCGAATTGGAAACTGCGATAGCTCGAGCTGCAGGAAATATGCTAATGTACCCCGACATCGCTCGATAGGTGCGGAATACACAACCTTAAACAAACCGCTTGGTCTGAGCTGTCTATGTTCTTGGAGTTACATCTTGACTGAATGCACCGGGTGCACTACAGTTTTCGTACCACTTGAAGCCAGTATTTTACTAATCCGGAAAACTGTTAAAACTTTAGCTAATCTAAGAAATTCTACGTTTCTAAATACAATTGATCAGAAAGCTGGGTATGCAGGTCCTGCATATTTACAAAAAAATCAAAATTTTGACATACTACTTTTTTTAAAGGGTAATTAAAAATTTGGAGTTACCACCTTTTGTATTAGATAATCTAGTAACAATATCAATTGGAATTTTTCGGATATCTCGTTTATTAACAAAATAATCGCCCGTAAATACTTAGACCTTATGTATAAAATTAGTATGAATTTATTAAATCGATTTTTGTAAATATCTCCAGTTCCATTGGTATTTTCACTAATTGGTACTGAACTTTTTTTTGTAAAGTTTTAATAGACCTTTCGGGTGGTCCCAAAAAGATGGCCCCTTATACGCACAAAAATATCAATTTTTTACTTAGCATTTTTCCTGCTGAGAAAATAAAAATTCGGACTTACCACCTTTTGCACTATCCGATCTAGTAGCAATATCAATTGAAAGATTTTTAATATCTTCATCAGTGACAAAATAATCGCCTGTTAACACTTATAGCTGTTACACCCTGTATAGGAATATACAGGGTGTAACATTAAGAACGGTCAGTATGGGAAAGTCTGAAACTATAAGACATACGAAGATCTGTTCTTAGGAACCATGTCATCAATTTTAGTAACAAGAAAAACTGTATTCATACATTTTTTAAAAAACTGTACTCAGCCTGGGAATCGAACCCTCATCAATTTTAGTAACAAGAAACACTGTATTCATACATTTAAAAAAAAAACTGTACTCCGCCTGGGAATGGAACCCGGTTGTTTTGAAAAAAAATCCAACACTATTTCTATTTAGATATCGATTGTGTAGGTCTTAAGGAATAAATGTTAGTATGAAACGTGATGTTTAAAATTAATAAAACGCATTGTTTCCATATCTTTTAATTTATTTGAGTAGGTGTTCGAAATGACTACCATTTTGTAAAATACAACATTCAACTCGTTTAGGTAACGATCTTACTATTGAATGTTGTATCTTCAGGTGGTGAATTTGCGTTAAAATTGTCTCTATGGCTGCTTTTAGGTATTCAATTGTGTCGTAGCTTGTTTTGTACGCTTCATCCTTAACGTAATCGATATCTAAATAGAAATGGTGTTGGATTTTTTTTCAAAACAACCGGGTTCCATTCCCAGGCGGAGTACAGTTTTTTTTTTAAATGTATGAATACAGTGTTTCTTGTTACTAAAATTGATGACATGGTTCCTAAGAACAGATCTTCGTATGTCTTATAGTTTCAGACTTTCCCATACTGACCGTTCTTAATGTTACACCCTGTATAGTGTATAATATACCTGAAACAAAGAATAGTGGACTATATGAAATTTTGAAAGAATAAATTGGACAGAATGAAGTTAGAACGTAACGGTCGCAGACAATGATTTAAAACCACTTACTTTGATTCCGTTCTTCAGGGTCGTCGTCCCGATGATGATGTCATCATTGATGACGAATCAGCGGATGAGTATAACGGTAGTGAGCACTGGTGATGATGAAAATTATCTTAGATCACAATTCTAAAAAAAGGTAGTGATATGCGATCGTGACAAAATGCATGCGGTCGGCGCGGCTGGCATCGTGCGACTAGGACGCAGTGGGTGACAACTGTCACTTGACGACAAAATACGAAAAAAAGCAGGTGGCCGTAAATAATTATCCGGTCCGGTCACATCTACCCCACATTTGTCCAAGAAAAGCGAAATAAACATTGAAATTACGAACAATCCCCGATGGTTGGAAAATAAAAACTACTATTCAACCATCGGCATTTACTATTGTTGGTCGATCACACAAAGTTCTACCTACAACTTATGCCACTCTTGAGCTAGACTTGAAGATTACAATAAGTACGAAGATGTGGAAGTGTAACTTTATCTACACATCCTACCTTAATAGTTTGAGACTAAGGATTTTGAAAATCTGAATGAGCGCGCCACGTTCTTAGTTTTTTAGGTTACCTTTATCCTAGTTTCCTAGATCTGTGTCTCCAATCAACTGCAGCTACAAACACCGCATCTCTCAATCATCGTCCACTTGGGCTATCAACCTGCGCCGGCTCAGACATACAATATTATTCAAAAAAGGCATGCACATGACAGATTTTTCAATTTACGTCAAAGTGCTAGGAATATTGTGGAAGTTCCTGTCTGAGATGAGATCTGATAGGTAAGTGGAGCTCATATCCGAAGGAGGATGCAGGGAAGGGAAGGAGGTGACAAAACGTTTTGTAAAATAAAAAAAATTAAATATCTGCTTGCACGAAATATACTTAATCCAAAAAAGAAGTGTTCATTACTGAACATTTTAACGGAATGAAATTAAAATATTTTACGCTAGAAGAATCATGAGGCTTTAGCAAAAGCAGTGGTATGCAATGCAAGTACTTACTACATGAAGAAATTAGATTTAATTAAGATTTTAAATTCAACACGACTTAAGCCGGAGAAAATTAATTAGCATTAAATGTGGCGTTAGTTACACAATGTATTTTTGTTATAAATATTTTAATACACACATTTTCCATGGAGAGTTTTGTTCCATTAAGATTAACACATGTACACATATACCCATACATATACACCCGCACCATGCCATCACCCTCCCACACACTCAATACCTCACATACACACTAATATCCTCATTCATACAAACAAACACATTCATACAACACCACACTCACACACTGTTGCTTTCTTCGTCCGTGCAGTCACTGAGGGGCCAGCTGAAAATCAGTGCTGTGGCTTGCCTCAGCATTATGCTGAGCTGGTGTACCCTTTTTGGCACTGTACCACACCGGATGTTCTGTGCTGCATGTATTAAACTTAGTATACTTCTGTATTCTGTATTCTGGTGTTTACAGCGCTAAATAAACGATTTCAATTTCAATTTATAACAAAATTGCTAAGTAACAGTTTTAATTCTGAAACGAAAAAATAACTATAAAATTCTACGAAGGTTTTCAAACTCATATACTCGTATGCAGGTAAACTTGCCAAGTAGAGTTCGCCAATATCTGTGATAAATTGAGATTTAGTAAAACAGAAGCATGACCTAGAAAATTGGTTCAAAACTATTTAAACTCATGGGCACGTCGTAAACCACCGGCTAAGCGGAAAATGTTGAAAATTAATCGTGCTTACGCCTCCGTGCTATTTCAGAGTAGGTACTTAATAGAAACAGCACGACTCCACAAGAAATTAAGTAATGTGTACTTTATTAATAAGCTTTATGACCAATTAACCAAAATAAATAAGTTAATATTCTTTAGACACTTGTATTTAAATTCATGATTCAGTATCGAAATCACTTGATCTGACTATCCATTTGCAATTTCGTAAAAAAAGTTTCTTTCGTAAAAAAAAGTTTCATTCAGTATAATATATTGGTTATTCGATCCTTTGATCAGTACTATGTAAATACTTTTAATGAAATACATGTATAGTAGGCGACAACCTCGGGAATGTCGTTGCTATTATGTAAGAAATATGTACAGTAGCCAACGCATCTGAGGGCGTAGTTAGTTGTCCCGTAGAATTCAGTATGACAGTCACTAAACGAAAATTGACAACGGATCTCGAAAACCAAGGTCCATATACAATAGCGCCACCTATAGTGTGACTGTAACAGAATTTCAGGCTAGTAGGCTGGGGGCAGACGATGGATGGAGGATTGGACAAGCAAGTTTTCAAATTAACTAATTGTACATAACAATTAATAATTTTATTTTTTCACAATATACATTTTGTAGGGAAAATAGTATTGAAAAAGTTTTTGCGATTTCTGTCTTTTCTAGCACTCTAACCTCTGTTGGTGCCATAGAGTCTTTTCATCCTTATAAGAAACTCAATTGATTTCCACCATAAAAAGAAAATTTGAGAACTGCCCATTTTCACGCTAACTTATACAATTTATTCAAAATCTGTGAATGTAGTTGTAGATAACTCCAAAAGTTAGGAAAGTTCTCATTTTCGTTCGTTTCGTCACCACTTAAAATCGACTCATGAAAGTGCGAAACAAAGAAGCAAGGACGACGCATCTCGAAAAACTTCCGTCTGACTACTGAAGACCGGCGGAGATGTCTGCTTAACGGTTTCGTGATGTTTTTCGTACGAGCTCGGCAAAAATACCACACAAATCCACCAATACCAATACTGGGCCCGCCCGTGGATCATGATACCCCCTTGTCCAAATGGTAATGATGATGAAGATTTTGTTTTTAAATAATTACCTAGTCTATTAATAGCCCTTGAGACACGTAAATTATCCACGTGATATCTAAACCACCCCTTTGCGGTATCTGGCAACTCTCATTCGCAGTGCAAGTGCAGGATTCCGAACGCGATAACATTAATGAATTTGGGTTCGGTTGGCTTTCATTTCCTAAGTCCTCCGGTGAGTTGTACTACTGAGGATTACCCCTATTTCTATCTCCCTCTCTCTCTCTTGCACATACGTTGGATTACTTGAGTTGTCTCTTTCTGACTAACACCTTAATTTCTGTGGTTTCACTACTATCCTGCTTGAACTACCTAATTGGGCAATCGAATCGAAATAGCGTCAGAAAATCTTTGTTTGATTATACAAATAATTAATAATTGAGGGACCGTCGCCAATTTTACCTTTTTTTGTCAAACTCTAGTGACGACACGGCTTGATCTTGATAAGTTAATATTTTGTACATACATACTTCAAACCTCTATCAAGGTCTATGTTTGAACAATTTTTGTTCAATAGGGTATTTGACAAGTATGAAATATTAAATACATTTCATAATAATAAGAAAATAGACATAAATTGATGGTCAAATATGAAAACATGTATGCATAATGCAAGGTTGAATAAATGTTATTTCTTTTTCTTTCTTTCTTTCTAAAACAGAGGCAATCAAAAATCAGACGGTAGAAAGAGACGGCAATAGATAATTGTGACGTCACTGTTGTGTAGCGCCATACAAGCAGGTCCTTGGCTACATAATAAGGACTGTTTTGCTAGAAAGGGACAGAGCACCCCCCCACTACTAACTTTAACCATTAATATAGCTGAAGTTGGTTGAGATATCGATAAACGGATTTCAGATCCATCTTCAGATTGTCTATGTAAGTTGATTGATGCAATAATTTTTTTAAAGTCAATTACCCTATTATTGTTGATAAGCTAAAAAGCCTCAAGGTCATTGACGACAGTATAAGGTAAGTACATGGTTCTATAATTGATGCCTAATTTTACGTTTTTCAAAACGGTAGCTTAACGGTGTGGAAGCTACTCGTACTTATATTACGCTTCGAAAAACTTTGTTTTTCCCCAATTTTATTTGAGTAGGTATGTACTTAACCGTCAGTTGCACAAAACGTCCTTAAAGTTTAGTCTACATTAAAATTCATGCTAATCCATTCTACGCCACAGCCCTATAGAGATCACATGAGCCTTAACATTGAGGAAGTTTCTTGCAACTCAAGGTAACTTATGTAAAACCTATTAAATTCCTAGTGCCCCATAAAATGCAGTAAACCAAATCTTAAATGCATTTATTATGAATCTTTCCTTCCAAGGCATAATTGTAAGAAGGTATTACGAACTAAATGAATATCTATTTTAAGCCAGACGCGTCAAGGTATACATAAATTATGCAAGATAGGTAAGTATTTCTTCAGTCACATTAAGTATTTCAACAAACGGTGACGCTATCCTACTCATATTACGATTTCTTTTGTTCTTATATGGATTATGTTGTGTTCTTTTATGGATTTGCAGGATATATTTACCCTACCTTAAGTGAGGCAAGTAATTACGCGGGCTATAAATTATTCGTCTCATCTCATCGAGTAATTCGACACACGCTGATCCTTGACAATCCTATATCCACGCTACTCCGCGCCTCCTGAACATAATTGCCATGGAAATAATAGATACTTCTCGAAACTAAGCCTCCTGCTAAGTGAAAATGCTCTCAACGTGTTCAATATTCATCAGCTGTCGCCAATAATAGATTCTGTGGTAATGTTATTAATTTCGATTAATATTAAGTGAACGCTCGATTTTTCTAGTGATTTACGGATGTTTGGTAGGTACTTACTTATTATATATGCATATTATTAATCGTTCCATTTATACTTTTAAGGTTCCATATCTACCTATAAGGAGCGTCGGTGGCACAATGGCTAGGACACCGGACTCCAATGAGTTTTTCGTATTTTTGAAAGACTTACGTACACGTACGTTATCCTTCACCGTACTAACGGTGAAGGAAAACATCGTGAGGAAACCTGCACACTGAGATTACCAGTGTGTAACATGGGATAGGCACAAAAGATCCTCAAGTGTCGAAGTGCCGCTGGGGTTATTCCCGGCGGTTTATGATATAATAAGAATAGAATAAGAATAAGTTTATTTGTGCGGTAAGATGACAAAGTATCCATAGTCTATACACAAGTAAAAACTTAAGCATAGGTTATATTAAACTAAATAAAATCAGTGCAAACGGGCAACTGATGCTAAGTGGTCACTGTCGCCCATAGACATCACATCACTATAATGTTACTAGAGGATTTTCGATGCGCTACTGGCCTTGGAGTGCCTCATGTGCCGGTAATTACGCTGGCTCTCTTATCTTTCAAACATTTTACTAATATCAGAAATTCACCCATTTCTTATTTACGTAAAAGCTAAGCCGCGTCGTCGCTATAGCTCGCTAAAAAACCTTCATTTGGCAACTGAAGCCTCTTAATATTTGATGTCCAAAATGTAAATGTGCGGTTACATTCAACCGCACTTTTTAACCCCCGACCGATTGAGGGAGGGCGTGTTATAAGCTTGACACGTTTGTCTGTTTATCTGTCTGTCTGTTTGTATGTTTGCCTGTGGCATCATAACTTAACAACGGATGATCAGATTTGGACCCGGTTTTTTAATTTTTAATAGAGAATTTTGTCGAGAGTGTTCATAGCTAGGTCAGATAAAAATTGGAACAGTGGTTTCCCAGATCTTGGAGTATCTTTGATGTCGGATGGGATCTCTGGAACGGTAATAGCTAGATGGTTCGAAATTTGAGCTTTCAGATGATGATTTTTGCATGTACTGTGTTGCAGGTATACGGTACATTCAAACATCAGCTACTGCTAGATGGTTTCCGATGGATGTATGGGTGGTCTTGAGCCTCTTTTACGCCAAGATCGTGCGACATTATGGCATGCTATAATGCCGTATCGCTATACAATGACGCACATTATCACTAAAATCGCCATGTCACACAATTAGCGAATCAGCATTGTAGCATTCCACACTGTGCGACATTGTGGAATGCTACAATGCCGATTCGCTATACGAGGACGTACGTTATCGCAAAAATTGTGTGACATGGCGATTTTTGTGATAATGTGCGTCATTGTATAGCGATACGGCATTGTAGCATGCCATAATGTCGCACGATCGATGTTGCCTCGGCGTAAAAGAATCTTGAAAATGAAATGAAAAATTAAAAGATTGTTTACATATATTTACTTTCCATTACAAGGCACAATAATAGGACCTCCAACTTGCAAATCAGGTCAAAACCTGTATCTTGGAAGTCGGGACTCCATCATACTTTCCGTTCAAGCATATGACATTTTACAACATAACATTAGTAACTATTTACTATATCTAAAAGGTATTTGGAACAAGTTAATCAAAAGGAATTTAGAATATACATAATAATAGAGAGGTAAGATAATGTCTAAGAGTGTGTGAGGATGGGGGTGTGTTAGGGTGTGCTGGAGTGTGCAATAATGTATAGTGTGTATCTGTAGTGTAGGGTGAGTGGGTGTGTGAGTGTGGGCTTAAGGCTCTTACACAACGTTGCAAACCCAAAACTCGACTAAAATTTAAAAAGTGCCACAGTTTTTCGTCATTAAACTCGAAAAGTACCTTCGTAATAGTTTGAAACTATTAACGAGAGAATTCCATTACTCGTCTTGCAGGTGGGTCTTTTCAAATTAGACTCAAATAAGAAAGTATTGGTAGTGCTTTAGTCGCCAAAACTTGCGCTCATAAAAAATTCAATTAGAATAATAAAGTTGGAAAGTTATGAACCGAGTTCTTACTTTGTAGTTGCAGTTTCTTTTACAGGCACTTTTCTTATTTCACGCTGGTTACTTTATAACATCGCGCTGGTTCTTAGTACCAATACTTATATTAATTATTCACTTCCTATAAATGAATCGTCGTTTGAGCGTCGGTGGCTAGGACGTCGGACTCCCATTCGGGAGATTCGAGTTCGAAACCATGCAATGTCATGTACCAATGAGTTTTTAGGTTTTTTCGAAGGACTTACATACATTTACCGACTGCTCTTATTGTTAATGACGGCTGTGATAGGAGTTGAAATGGACCCGCCATAACTTTCTATTGCTTTTAACTCGTAGGTAAATATTTATAGTAAGTTTACGTCATGTATATTGCTGATACGTTCGTACTTATCGTCTGGTTTAACCTGTAGCTGAAACAGATATAAAGAACAATAAAAGCTCTGTTACAACAGTACTACGAGTTTAGTAGCTACAAAATAGTCGAACTCAGTTCCTAGCACATTGAACACAAAGGAAATGTATCTATGGTGTGTAGTGTCGTGGACTGTACAGTCAACCAATAACTAAAGTATACCACCTGTCAAAAATCTTCGATTGAAACTCAACCTTAAACCTGCAGAATACGGTACAATTCATATTCTCAAATTTTGACGTTTTGGGAAGGTTGTGGTCGACTGTACATAGTGCTCGACGGACCTTTGTGCGTGACTTTGAAGTGGCACCGCTAACGAGGGTCGCACAAAGACCACCACGGTCCCGCGAGACCAACCGTCGCACTCGTCCAGACGAGAACTATTTGTGGCACAGCTCTATTTATCTGTTAATTAAGAGACCCATTTTGGGAAATAGTAAAGTTCGAAATATACTAAGTTATATGTATGGTCATCGATGCGATGCCTAAACATCCTGCTGAGGCCTGGATATGGGCTGATTCCCTCGTAGAGTAACTGCTACGTCGTAGCCAGAAAAAATGAAGGGTTGGGCCCGGCCTGAACAAAGCTAAATTCTTATCGGGTAACTCAAATTTTTTTATATGGAATTTGGGATTTCTGGATACGATCCTGGCAATACCAAAAGTTACAATTGACATTTGTTGGCTGAGATTTTACGTGTCATCCTGTATACTCATCAGTACGAGGCCGAGGCCTTGTGAAAGAGCGCGATTGTCAAGATTTCAAGAAGCTTGTATCATGATTGCGCTTTTCTCGTCTTTCTTGCTTTGTGCATACTTTACCGTCGTAGCTTGTAGACATTCCGTATCGCTCGAATAAAGTGTCCAGGAATTGATTTGGGGAGGGGACACACACAGGTGATATGGATTAGGTTAGAAGGATGGGGCGAGGAGCTCCGAAATCGAAGGGATTAATAAATTTCGGAGCAGTTTTGACAAAGATGATGGATTAGGTTAGAAGGCTCGGACAGGAGCGAGCGAAGCGAGGTTGAAATTTTTGCGCAGATTCGATACAGATGATGGAATGGGATAGAAGGTTAAGTTGATACAGATACTGGATTAGGCCCAGTATGTTAGGGTGACAGCGACCGTAGCGAGCTCGAAATTTTGGCTAGCTAGTCCTATTATTATAACGTTGACATGATGATCCGTTACTTTGTCCGATTGTTGTGATTTTTATCATAAACGGTAGATACGTTGCCGCTCTGCATGACACTTTGTCGTTTTTCGAATTCGGTTGCGGTTTCTTTTCAGGTTACATATGCTGCAAGCTCCTCGTTTTAAGTAGCGTAGTTAAAGCACATCATAACGCAGTTTCAAGGGTTTCTATATCTATAATACTTCCAAAGTTATACAGAATTTATATAAGTCAGTATTTTTTTTGGCCAAACTAAAGGACCAACTTCGGGAAGCTGTAGCTAAGCTGTGAAACAATGTTTCAGTTATTGTTAAGTATCGTCAGATCAACGCCGAATGACTCTATCCAATGGTATAACTTCCAGTTTTATAGGTTAAATAGTTCAAGAGCAAGTGGTGAGCTGAAAGTACACATTTTCGTCAACGTGACTCGACACAAGTCCACTCACATACGAATATGTAAGACATGAAATAGATTCCATGTCAAAATGAATGTTTCTATAAAGTAAGATGAGCTTATATCTACAGGAACATTCCTGTAGAAGACATCTTCTAATCTGACCTACTTGCGATAAGTACTGAACACAGCCCAGCTGTTCTGCAAGTTTCCAACTAAAATTACACTGCTTTAGAGAAAACGTGCTTGGACGCAGGTCGCGACTACTATACACACATTTCTCAATATTCCACGTTTATTTCTGGACGTAAGACACACACTATACGTTGCCTATAGTCTAAATGCTTAATTGCAAGTAGGTACCATATTTTGAATAAAATACATCGTACGTAGTATAAAACACAGTCCATCGCCGTATTTCGTCTATTTGGAAACGGCTGTACAGATTTTGTTAAGGTTTTCATTGATTAAATCCTGAAAATGGACTTGTCCACCCCTGCGAAGCGAGTCGCTAGTATGTAATAAAGTTTAACGTAAGCCGGATTTGAACTCACTATGCTAAAATCTTTTATTGAACACTGAGCTATCCGGATCCATAAATTAACAGCGAATTTTTTCCATAAGCATCGCCGGGATACAAGTTGTGAAATGGAAAAACTCAGAAGTTGATGAGCATCGACCAAATCATTGAAACGTATGATGATTGAGACTCTTAAAAAGCTTGAGATTGAGAGCTATTTTACGACAGCCAATGGAATTTTCTATTTTACGACTGCGAATTATTAACATTGACTGGAATGTTTCAGAAACCATACAATTAGTATGGTTTCTGAAATATTGCTTTTCCTCATTCAAGCTACGCGTTACTAACGTAACTGAGAGATATTCAAAAAAATTGTACATTTAACGAAAGGAAAAAAATAGGGTAAAATTAACAAAAGGGAAAAATTTCCTTATTGTTACTTTTATTTACCATACTTTTTTTTCCTTTTTGTTACGTTTTCGCTTGTAAACAAAATGTACAAACATTAAGAATAATCATCGACATTCGATAATCGACTAAGTATCATAATGACATAATTTCAGGATTAATGGTGAGACAATTATCTATTCCATTTATATCTGATTCATGCCTAAAATTCGCCTGAATTTAATATTCCCAACAAAAATTATACTTACTTACTTACCTATTATTTTATTATTCCTATTGTTCACCTGAAAATCAAGGTCAGCAGAGCATCTAGTAATTTACAGTGAAGTTTGATATCTATGGGCAATGGGTATTCCTCGTCCACTTTACAAATAAAAAAAATACCTTTAAAATATAACCTTTATGTTTCTTGTATCTCTTTTAATTTACCTGCTCTACTGAACTGTATATGCCTGTACCTAGGTGGCACATTTGTGGGAAAGTTGCGAGCGTAAGGCGCAAGTTGTAACTTGCGAGGGCTCTTGTCGCCCGCGCAGTTGTTATCTCAGACACTTGCGAACTGCGCTGCGCTTTCGACTTCCCTCATACTGGCATGGTCACATATGGTACGTATCGGTGTCGACTTCATCGTCCATATCAACCTCCTTGCCATCAATTCCAACCTCATTGTTAGCGTTTATCTCACCTCATATCGTGTTGGCATCTTCATTTCTTCGTCTATATTTTCAAAATTCAAATCATATTCCCATTCCATTTCTAAATTACATTATTCCATTTATTTCTTTGTTTTACTTTCTCTCTCTTTCTCTCTGTATTTTGTCTTGAACGGACGTTTCTCCGTTTTATAAAATTGTCTCCTACTACTATCTATTTTCTACTATTGTGTTGTTCTGTTCCTGATAAATATAATGTCTATTATTACCAATTTTCCTCTATTACTTCATCTGCACACTGTCCTAGAACCCTGCTAGCCGGCACCAAAAAATTGCGAAGATTGTGCTGATTGCAGATGGTGAAAAAAAACCGCACTGTGCAGCATATCATTTCGTAAATTATTCAATCCTTTGCTAATTAAAAAAAGAGGAGAGGAGGTGAATTCAGACCTCGCCCCGGTCCACATCCTGCAAGTGAGATAATATTTTACAAATAGTGACCACTCACGCGTTAAGCAGTAGACCAAGTATTGTTCGCGCAGGTATTTTAATTTAATTTATTTATTAGGTAAACACAACAGATTACAACCATAGAAATTGTAAAATCAATATAAAGTTATGAGCTAGGTCGTAACCCTTAACGTGTAAACACAGCATGGTTAGGAAGTAGAAAATTTATTGTTGTACAAAATTGAGTTGGGAAAAAATACTATTGAATATAATGACTAAAAAACTTATACCTATTTGAAAAATAAAAATAATAAAGTAAAGACTGTAAAGTAGGTGCGTGGATAGCTCACTTGAGGACATCCTCAACCCGTCTTTTAAAAACTCAATAATAATAATTAATAATAATAATAATTAATTAATTCTTAGTTGTCATGCACGAAACGAAGCATTCGCAGTTATATCGCTCTCTGAGCCAGTGTGAAGGAAGTCTTCCAGTTTGGGGCAAACGGCAGGAGACTGAGACGATAAAAAGTATAAAATTTATCTAGAACCGGAACATTTCGCTCGTTAGCTCCCCGCGCATCGCCCTAGGGACCAGTCGGGGAACTATTGCTTGTTTTGTTCCCATGAAAGGTGCTTCTCGATTCTAATTATATTTTGGTGGTACGTTTGAACATCGATTTAGTTGGTTTCATTAATGGACATATAATTGCAAATGCAATATAGAGAGATATTGAGGTCTTGTAAAGTGACTAGCATCAACCGTAATGCATTATTGTCGGTTTAAGGTTGTCTGGAAGAGATCGCTTTTAGCGATAAGACCGCCTAGATTGTATTAATCGTTTTGTACGCATTGTATCACACTAATTTTGTGCAATAAAGAGTATTCATTCATTCATTCATTACCTTTAATTTAGTGGGGTTGTGTTGTGGTAGTCATAAAGATATATATTGCTTTAGTCATATTCTGCTTTGGTCAGTTCTGCATGGTCGTTATTTAATTTTGCATAGGGTTGTGGCGACGCACGACGCGCCACTACGTTTAGTACCTACTCATATCGTTGTAGAACGCGCTATCGAAATTTTCCTGGGACTTCGTATATATACGAGTTCCAAACATCCATAGTTGGACTAGGACATCTGGTCACCAGACACAACACCCCGCCTGGTGGAAGATCTTCCCTTTTCCCTTTCATACAACATTACATTATCCATGTCCTCACATAGCGCGTTCCTATAGGGTGTTTATTACTTATCTTAATCCTGACTGATATTTATCCCATCCTTTCTAAATAAAAATACATAGGTACATATAATATGTTAAAATAAATTATATATGCTATGAAATTATATAGGAAATATTAGTGATACAATAATTTTTTATCACAAGATTTTCAAATAGGTATATAAGGAGATAGATCTTTGTTTTTAAAGGCATAGTTACATATACTTAGTCGTTGTCCGCTTCGGCGATCGACCTGCGGTGGACAACCTACGGTCACCGATCGTTGGCCAAAGTCGTCAAACGTCATTCGCTCGATGACAAGTGACACTTTGACATTCGACAAATGCGGTCGACGACTCGTAATTCACATTAGGCTGTGACCGCCCAGATCGTCGGTAGACGATCAAGTGTAACCGTGCCTTAATACTTCTAACTCCTTTCAAACTGAACAGAAATTCTTTAAATTTAGCATTGCTAATCCTTGGGGTCAACTACAGGCTAAGTTCGTATTTCAGTCCGATTGATGAAAACAAATCTAGACGTGTGACCATACAAAACCGTCTAAGCGTTAGCCTGATTTCTTATTATTAAATCAGATATAATCTCTATTTCGCATACCCACTTAGAAATGGTCACGAAAAAATTGTACCCTAAATGTTCAGTATCTTGAAATACCTATCGCTAGAGTGTCTCACTTGGTGAACTAAAAGCGACTGTCTCTCGCTTACCTTGTCGCAGAAGCTGTCGGTCGGTCGGTATGGCTACTTAAACTTAACTAACTTAGCCTACAGTTCGGTTAGGGGCTATTGTGAACTGCGGTTAGGTGTTGTTGATAACTAACTAAGCACTTACCTACCTCTTCACTACCATGGATGTAGTAATGTATATGTGTAAATATACTTAGGTACAGAGAATTGAAAGTTTGAATGTTTGTTACTCAATCACGTCGTAACGGCTCAACGGATATAAATAAAAGGATGGTGGGAAAAATATTATATATGGAATTTTATTCGAAATTAGAATATGGTCTGGATTAGCAGCTGCATACTTTTCATCCCACGAGATGAAAAAACTTCTCGCAAAAATACGCGAGCGAGGTCGCATGCAAATGCTAGTACGTGATAAATTAAAATCTGTGGGTTTTTGGTTATAAATATAACTTTACGTTATACACGTAAGTATACTTACCCTATAATAAAAATTACGAATAAGTCGTACCTAATTAACTATCTGAAAATTAACAAGACCTATCTATGGCTAAACAAGGTCGCTTGTTTTATCAACAAAGTAGAAAATGGAAGGTAATAATTACCAGCCTCAGGTTTGTCATCTGTTATAGTTACGACATTATTTAATTTGGCATAATTACGAGGGTGGTTTACGCAGGTTGACAAAGTATTATTACCAGGGTGGTTTACACAGGTTGACAAAATACCGTTACTTACTTGAATCATAGTAGTAAAATAAATAGTAGATAAGGAAGGGAAATTCAGACTAAACTACTAGCGTAGACACTCCCGCAGTCACATGCCACGCGATTCCTATACTCGTCACAACAAACATCATTTTCTGTATGTCACTTTTAGAAAGGTAGAATGAAGAAATTAATTATAAGTGTATGATTAGGTATATTTTTCTGTCACTTCAACCTTATAATTATTATCTGCGCGAAACACGAGATAAGTGTTTGCGCTTCCATTTGCTACGAGTTCTTGCTACGCTGTTACAGCGTAGAGGTGTGGGAAATGGTAAAATACTGACTATACAGGCTGTCCCAGAAAGTATGGATCAAACGAAACAGGGTGATGCATTTATATAACATATTATATATGGTTATCCGATTCTTCACGAATACGGTATCTCAGGATACCTTACAACTTTAGTTCGTGAAGACCCCATCTAACTATTATAGTTTCAGCGGGTTGATTATCTTCCAATTCTTCTAGTTTCATATTGTGAAATTGAAGTTCACTGACTTTTTGGTCATCATCCGATCCTCAAGGTTTCAGATGTCGGAAACGCACCATGGACCTAAACATTTGAGCTCAAATTCGAATCATCTGGCTATTACCGTTCCAGAGATCCTATCTGACATCAAAGATACTCCAAGATCTTGGTAACCACTGGTCCAATTTTTATCAGATCTGGCTAAGAACCTCTCGACAAAATCCTCTATTAAATAATAAAAACTGGGTCTAAATCGGATCATCCGTCGTTAAGTTATGATGCTACAGACATACACACAAACAGACAAACAAATACACAGACAAACGTGTCAAACTTACACTCCCTCAAACGGCCGAGGGTTAAAAATGATATTTACCGATTTCATGAAATTATTTTATTGGAGAATTATTTCAACTAAATTGTTTTCAACATTGAGCCTTTGCGGTCTGAAGTCTACAAATACATAATTAATATTTTGACAAACTTTACGAGGACATAGCAAACAGAAGTATCTGGGCACAAGACAATGTAATATTTAATAATTACGTAACTCGTTAAAAGTTTGATTGCTTTCATATTCTGGGACCCAGAGACTGATTGACTGGAGCTTCAGGATGTTGAGATCTTCAGCCAGCTACAGTAACTTTGAAATTGACTATTAACAATCTAAAGATTATTTTGTGTTACCAAATTTTTACTCCTTATTTCTGATTTACTTATAATTTTTACCAACCTTCACCTCTACTCTGAATCTTGTTACTCGTGATAGAAATGGGTGACTCGTCCATATCACACTTTTTCTTTCCATTTAAATCTTCTAAGTATAACCATGCGAGAAGTAAGATTTCAGACTCGCGTCGCAAGTCATCCTTTTTACCACTGGTGATTAGGCACAGAATAGAACCACTGGACCTAAAAATTGTAGATTGACCTCAATTACCTGGTGGTAAGTGACGATGAGGTCGAAAATGGAGCACACTGACTTAGTAAGTACTGGATCTTCTATAAAAAAGGCCCTAATTTTTGTATTGGCAATAGTTACGAGTAAGTCAGATTTTTCTAAGATGATTAATCAATTCTAACCCTTATTTTACACTTATAGGTGAATCACGAATGGAAGTAAGTACTATATGACTTACTATAGGTAAACCGCTTAACTGTGGGGTCGCTTGCGCGGCAAGAGGGGCGTGGGACGAGACGTTCTGACGTGCATGCGGCGGCAGGAACCGTCCGCCCGTCCTGTCGGCCGTATGCACGCCCTCTGACGTACCGCCCCGCAGTCTTGCTCGACATCTTGCCGCGCAGGCGACCCCAAAGTTAAGCGGTTTACCTATACCTTCATGGTGTCACGTTACACCGGGCCAGGTCACAACACCACAACACAAACCCATTTTGGAATATTTTTAGAACAATCCAGTGTTTTGATGTCTTTGATAATTGTATTTACAAGGTGTTTTACTAGTAATTGAGACCTTTTCAGTATAAGTAAAATATTAATACAGATATATTTTTGTTAATTTTGAGAAATATGTGAAGGCTCATAACGTATCCCGTTATTATATGTATTGAATATTATGAAGCAAACCTAGGTAGGCAAATAAATGGTAGGCAAGTAATTGTGGGTGCGATCGCCGTGCCAAGTGCCAAGCCAACCCGCCCGCCGCGAAACGTTTCCCCGATATGAATATCATACAAAACGCGAATATTACGTACAATGGGTTCTAAGGCGGCGCGATTGTCGGTAACATTTCTTATCTCCCACGTATTGGCGCACTTACCGCTCTCCACACGAATGTAAAATGTTATTGAGTCTTCACTGCGCACATATTGGACTTCCAATGTTCATTCATACGTACTCTAAAGTATGCGGTGTCCGGAAGAGTAGCTGGAATCGCCTTCGAGCTACCTTAGAAGAAATTAAATTAAAATTATCGACACTGTTTAATTAACACATTACGCATTATGTGTCTATCTAGATATTATATTACTCGTACCGATTACGACTAGTGATCCCACTAATTTGATCCACTAGTGGTATAGTATCTCGATATAATGGGATCGTGGTTGTTGATAGGACAATGTAGGTACCTACTACTAATGTGTATACCTCTAGGGGGCAACGATCAAATATACGCAACTTATGGAAAAATATTATAGCCTCGAGCAATAGAAAGCTCTATAAACAAAATAAATTATCTACATGTGGATGTGGGGTACTTAACCCAAATTTTTTATCTTTAGATTTCTTAGCCTTAGTTTAATTTTAGCTTTAGTATTATTTTAGTGTTATATAGTATAATTATCTACTAACCTATTCACTTTTGAAATTAAAAAAAATACATATTAGTTAAACCGACTATACCGTATCTTGTTTCAGCGGTAGCTGATTGTGCCGTCATATTATTCAAGACTTTGATAATTATACATTCATTATGAAGGTCTGTGGCAGAAAGACTATGTATGGTTATGAAAGTCTATAATATTCAGTAAGACTATGTTTTCATAAAGTTATTTCCACACTCTCACAAATATTGGCAGGCGTGAGAATGGCTCCAGAGACAGCATGTAGATCCAGGGTTGGTTTATCGAAACGAGCCGACCTCGCCTACCTATGGCGGGAAACAAATGTAATTCCATTTGCTCTACCCGACTTTAAACAGACTTTTCTGTGTGGCTATATGTCTGTCTATGTATAAATTACAATTCTTATTTAAACTAAGTACGTTTTTTGACAGGAAACCCTGTCTTCCTATTCAAAACGGGCGGTGCTGCAACGGCGGGTGTCGAAACAATTTCAATCAGCCAACTGTAAATACATACGGGATTCCCTGTCCAAAAGTGTAGGCACAATCAGAATCGTGCTTCGGTTTTTTTTATTTTATAAGGAAAGAAGACGAGCAAACGGGCCATGTGATGGTAAGTGATCACCGTCGCCCTAGTCATCTCCCCTCACTATAATGTTATTAGAGCGTTTTCGATGCGCTTGCTGACCTTAGATGGAGTACCTCATATGCTGGAATTATGCTGGTTTACCCTTCAAACCGAAACAGCGATGCAAACATTGCTGCTTTGTGACAGAAATAGGTGAAAGGTTGGTGCCCAGGTACCCATCAGGGTGACACTGTGCAGATTCGTACTACCTTTAAAACCTGTCTAGCAGATGATGGCAATTTTCAGAATTTTACGAGAACGTATAAAATTTTGATGATGAGATTTTTGAGCGTGTTTCTTTTGTAAGTAAGTACTCATAGGTACTAGTAGTTGTGAAACACCGGATTTTACCATACTCCAGCGGCTCTAAACAAAAGAAAGTGCCCAAGTTCGAAAGTCTTTGGTTTTTATTTGTTCTTTATTGTGATGTGATAGATAATTAATGTCAGTGGTATAGAATTCAAGTAGGCCGTTCATTATGTATTTTTGTTAATTAACCTATAATAATTAATAAAAGATCCATTCTTGCTGCATATCTTCTAAACTGGATCCAATGAGAAAAGAAGTCTTTCTGAGAATTTACTGAGAATTATCCGAGAAAAATGTGGATGGGAAAGTATTTCAAGTTTAAGCTGTACTTTGTCGGTCTCAGTTGTATGCTGAATAAGTTAGTATTTCAAATACCTCTCGTTATATGCAAAGGGGATAAAATCGCGCTTGTAAGGCTGTATCGAACTTTAAAACTTACCGGAGATATTCTTCTACGTATTTTATGAGCCGAATAACTTTCTTATCTCAATTTTCCTCGAGACTGATCGTCCATGCGGCGTAAGTAAATTTTATATCTACTCGTAGCTGTTAATACCACACTGAAGTTCATGGCAAAATGTACCTATTTTGTATTGATATTCACCTAGGTACATAGCCGTAGCCTTTCTTGGGGGTACAAAATTTTTCCTGTGCGTTAGGAACTTTGGGGAGTGCTCCTCTAAAGTCTATGGCCATGCCTATATTTCTCGAGTATTTAAAAATATATATTTTTCTGACAAAATTATGCGTTTATTGATTTACCTATCTTCAGACCTAAACTTGCCTCAAGACTGTTTATAAAATAAAAATACATTTCTCATTATATGCCTATTGTTCGAGTACCCAGTCCCCCATTAGCAGAATCACTGACATGGTGGTTGACCCACTTTTGTAATACATTTTCAACGAATTGAAAATATAAAGAAATAGGCATACATCCAAAGACATTGTAGGTTCCACAAATTTTTTGTATTATGTGACATCGTTTTATTAGCTTTTGAACCCCGAGAGTCTCTGAAGCTCGCCGGAAGTCATAAATATCTCTCGCGTCCCCGATTCCTCCGAACTTTGCTTGCACTACGCTTACTCCGGCGACATTTTCACTTTGCTTATATTTTAATATTGTCATAATAGGGAAATCTTGAATATTCTTAATATTATAAGAATTATAAGAGTCATATGGCATTTGCATCATGGTAATAAAGTATTCTAAATGAATCTTCAAAGAGTTCGGTTGTTTTAATAACCTTCTATTATTCCTTTCCATGTTTCTTATTTTAATTTTAAAATGTAGGTAAAGTAAAAGTAAAATACACTATATTGCATAAATAGAAAACAAAAAACAAGAGATAGAAAAGGAAATAGTGAAGTTACAATTTAGACGGCCTTATCGCTAAGAGCGATCTCTTCCACCTTCGGAGGTATTTAAAACGGCAAATAATTATTGTTGCCGTAAAATGTACAATGGAGCGTAGCATACTCAACATGAAAAGGACGGATCGCGTCAGGAACACGACCCTGCGCTCCAAAACACGCATCGCTGATGCAATCACTAAAGCAACTCTATTGAAGTGGGGCTGGGCAGGCCACGTATGCCGCATGCATCCGGAAAGGTGGGCAAAGATCGCAATGCACTGGGTGCCACGAGACGGACAGCGGCGCCGAGGCAGGCCCAGGCGTAGGTGGAAGGACGATATCGACCACTTCCAAAAAGGATGGTATAGGGACGCCGAGGATAGGGAAGGATGGAAAGGAGGAGGGGAGGCATCTGCCCAGCAGTGGGACAGCCTATAGGCTATTATAAAAAAAAAATGTACAATCATTTGATTAGGATTTCTAATACTTTGGTGAGGACAAAAGATTTGACACAAATGTACAATTAATTTGGCTCTTTAAAAAACCATCGCTGATCGTATAAAGTATAAGCAAATCTAAAATGTGCAACTGGAAAGTATTTCAGGAAACACGCAAAAGAGTGCAATTAGAAAATAATGTTTATAAATATTTTTCAATGTAGGTAATTCATGAAAGTGAAATTATTGCCTGCGGAGGGAAGGAAGTGAGAACGACAATGAACTCACTTAGAGACGAGGGCTAAAGAATAATGACCCCGGCCCGCGAGCGCTCTGCCTTCCGTACCACAAAATAGATATTGAAGTACCAGAAGAAGAACAGCGTTCGAGCGTGAAGGCACTCACACACTCTTGTTAAAGGTGGTATATCCTGATGTGCAGGATCACCTGGGGAGATACCACCCTCTTGCCTATTTCTGCCGTAAAACAGAAATGCTTTCATTGTTGTGTTTCGGTCTGAAGGGTAATAGAGGCACTTCATCTAAGTCCTTAAGGTTAGCAGCACATCGTAAACCTTCTAATAACGTTATAGTGAGGTGAGATGTCTATTGGCGACGGTGACCACTTATACCTTCTGAAAGCCCGTTTACTTGATTCTTCTCAATAAAATCGGGATGTTTAGATCGGGGCTACTGCTGATGGTTTAATTATTTCATGAATTCAAATTTCGTCCTCGGCGCTCACCATTTTGGTCAACCTGGTTCGAGCTGGTGTCATTTTCTGGGCTTCTTTCTTTCTTCTATACCAATATTATAAAGAGGAAAGGTTTGATTTTTTGTTTGTTTGTTTGAATTGAATAGGCTCCGTAACTACTGAACAGATTTGAATAATTCTTTCACTGTTGGAAAGCTACATTTTTCCTGAGTGACATAGGCTATATTTTATTTTCAAAAAAAATGGGGATCCTTACTTAAATTACGATAAAGTGTAAAAAAATATCAAAAAACTTCCTTACATCGCGTACGCTGCGAAAACTATTGATGATAGAACAAAATGATATATAACATTTTTTTAGAACACACCATTATCAACAAAAAAATCAGCGGCAGCGTGTCTCTAACTATTATAGTCATGTCACAATAAGCGTTTTTTTTTATTAAAAAAAAAAGAAATTAAAATACCACCGCTACAAAAAGCTCTTTATTTGTACCTTATCAAAATAAATGATTTATTATTTAAGACGGCTTCAATACCTTTATATTACTTTTTGAATTATTCGATTCTGACATTCCATTCAAAAGATATCACGAGTTTAAAACTTTGAAAAAATAAACTCCATTCGGCTACTTATGCGTTGTAGGGCGTCACTCGGTTTTTTTTTTTAATTTACTCTTTTTTAGGAGCTCGACGCAAAAAGGAGTGAATATGTGTGTTATATTATTATTATTATTATGAATGTGTTAAAATTAACAAATCTAAATGTAATGTTTAATGCCCGTGCGAAGCCGGGACGGGCCGCTAGTAAACAATAAAGACGTATACTCTCCGATACCGAAAGTGGTTTTGGTTCGTTGCAAACGGGATTTAATCTGTTAATTTTAGCCTTTTTTTCTTTCGACCTTGCCATTTTCACTTGCAATCAACGTCAGAACTTCATTAATATCGCAAACTGTATTTTTCTTACGTCAAACCGTAGCGTATACTCTATTCTTTAAAATATAGTTAAAGTTTATTTGATCCAAGCTGATGGAGGGTCAAGCATATTTTTTTTTCTTGTAGTCAGACCGGTCTTTACGATGGTCTTTCCGAACTATTACGTTTCAAAATCTTAAACTTTCGTTACACGAAGCTGTCGAAAGTAAATATTTTTCGTTACACATTTTTTCTTGGATGACGTAAGACCTTTTTTTTGCACAGGAGAAACCCTTTATGGGTATCACCCGCCCGGGGGGACAGATGATTATGTCGGAGTCCCCACCCCCGTAGGGATGATATACCGACTAAAACTTCTGGGGTGTTCCGACCGCGCCGCGTGAGACGGGGTATATAGCGGGAACGCTTTCGCACACGACCATTACCCCGTCAGCGGGAGCCCACATCGTGGGCCCGTATCTTGAGCAAGCCCTCTTCCTCCGCCGAAGGCGCTCCGGAACACGTGGAACGCCTTCCAGCTCGGGATCTCTCATTTCAGGCGGTGGATCCCCCGATCCATCGCCCGAAGATCCCCGTTAGAGCGGCAGGCGGTGGGCATAGGCCAATCGCGTGCGGCCAGGTCTCCGACGGCGGATCGGAGGCCCCAGGACGTCGTCCTCGCGTTCCCTCTCCGCGCCTAACGTAAGACCTTAACCTAACGTATCACTATAACCTTAACCTAACGTAAGACATTCAATAAATTAAAAAAAAACTAGTAAACAATGGTATGATTTAAACATTTTAACATACTTTTCAAATAAAGGTCAAAATTCATGTCAAAACACTCATACGCCGTTACACGCGTGAGTTTCCTCTTTAGTACCTTCTTATCTATATTGTGGTACTTGCTCGTAGATTATTTCAACTTATGAGTATTTGTCTCCGAATGAACATTATGAAAGCGCATTAGGTGAAATTTAGACGTTTTTATTTTCCTTCTTCCATTGAAGGTGAAATATATAACGAATAAAACATTTTATAGGTTCCGCTGTGTTTCCGTCGGTTCCTGAATGAACCAGAGCACTCGTGTAATTATTTAAATTAGACTTACTTAGCTTAAAATGAATATTAAATTATTTAAATTTTTAGTCGTGGTCAGACTTTTACATTGTAAAATAAACTTTTACAAAGTATTGTTTTAAACTTCCACCATAAGGTGCTAAACGCTGAAATCAAAGCAACGGCACAAGCAACAACCAGTATCTCAGTTTTGAAATAGATATACTATAATTTAGAATTTTATAAATCAGTTTCAAATATAATTTCTTACCTATTAAATATCGAAAGATGCTTGTATCCAAAGCGCTTCCAATTTTTATCATTTTATAAATTATACACATGGGATATGTTAATGTATATATGCGTTAATCTTATCTTATGATAGAGGGCCGGGAATAACCCAGCGGCACTTCGACCCTTGAGGATCTTTTGTGCCTACCCCATTTTACACACTGGTCATCTCAATGTGCAGGTTTCCTCACGATGTTCTCCTTCACAGTAAAAGCTGTCGGTAAATGTACGTAAGTCTTCGAAAAATACGAAAAACTCAATGGTACATGGCATTGCACGGTTTCGAACCCGGACCTCCCGCATGGGAGTCCGGTGCCCTAGCCACTGTGCCACCGACGCTCTTATATATGCGTTTAGATCTTGTTTTTTTTAATAAATATTATGGTCAATGTTTTCTTGCCTATCTGAATGAAAATTCAACGCTATCAACTTAGCAAAACCCAGCTAAGACCGCTCTATTACCTATATCGATACTAAATAATAGCCAGAGGTCCACCACAGGTGTTTTTAACGTCTTTTATGGTCAGGGGACGAACGATATTTTCTCGTCCGAGCGCCCATCTAATTGGTACGTAGGTAACGACCTATATAACTTTACTGAGCGATTTCTTTAAATAAACACGTTGATTACTTTTTTATTTTATTTTATTACGCAAACAGATTACATTCATGAACATATATATGCTTAGATCAAAAATTATATTCTAGAATATTATAACAACAACTTTTTGGAAAAAGTACTAATATCAGTTATAGGATGTGATAGGATAGTGGTGATATAGTGACCAAAATAGAGCAAAAATTGTTAAAATCTTAGTACTTAGTAGTATATAGTACTTTAGATAAGATAAGATTTATTGTGTAAAAGTTTAGGTAAGAATTACAAATATTGCAGATATAGTTATATAAACATGTCACACTAAACTTTACCTTTACAGGCATATACACCAAATTCACAAATTAATAATGTTTATACAGATTTTGAGAAGAAAACAAAAAAGAATAATAAAATGACATTATATTTATATGTATTTATTTATTTGTCAATAATATTAATTTTACAAAATTTCCACAAATTAATGCTGTGTGAATAATATTAATACAATCATTTATTTAATAATAATTCAATAAAATTATAAATATATTAGCAATCACAAAATTATCATTTATCGTCCAAAAATTCCTTGACGCTATAAAAACATCATTCCACAAGCCATGTTTATTAATGTTTGTAAATTTAAGTTTATTAATTTTTATTGTCTTAAATTCTTCCGGAAGCTTGTTATAAATTTTGACGCACATTATGAACGAGTTTTTGGATACTAATTTAATGTTAAGTTACATGCAGGTTTATATAATTCTTGATGATATTGAGAGCGTAGGTTTCTTGAACTAAGAAGATTTAAGATTGAGGACGTTCGTAATACATCGTTTGTAAGTAGAGAGACTAGGGTTAAATATCACTTTCATTATTATACATAAGTACGAACTAGATATACATACAATAGATCTATATATAATACTGGTAATAACCATAGCAATCGGCTTATGTATTGACTTAACTTTACATATCCACGTAGCCTAATTCTCGGAACAATGTTTAACGTAGGCAGGGTAGGCTCCCGAGATATTATTATGTAAGATTTCACATTTTCGTAGGCAAAAAGTCAAGCGTCACATTGAATTACGAGCATTATAGATCCACATACGTAGAAAAACCACGAGGCGAGAACGAACACCAAAAACTGTATCAAACCACATCCGCCATTTATTTTTCAGCTATAATGTCTCTTATGCAAAAGTCATTCCTTCTAATCCTACCTAGTTGCATATTGACTATTTTTAGATTAAATTTTATATACGTGTACCAGACATGTTCCAGTGCTAGTGGGTAAACACTATGAACCGTTAGATTAATCCTGTCTTCGCTATGATTAGATAAATTCGTCACACGAAAGGTCGCAAGTATATTCACATATTTTTGGAAATTACATATACGAGTATATCCGATTTAGATCCACCGAACAAAAACGGAATAGGTAAGTACAGTGCGTCAAAAAAGAGTGGACAGTTATTTCACGCGGAACTTAAAATAATACGTACGTTTTGACAGTCGCTCCTACATTTATTAGTGTCTACTCTTTTTTGACGC
Source organism: Hofmannophila pseudospretella (assembly GCA_947369225.1). Lineage (NCBI taxonomy): Eukaryota > Metazoa > Arthropoda > Insecta > Lepidoptera > Oecophoridae > Hofmannophila > Hofmannophila pseudospretella. The sequence goes on along the minus strand of OX376317.1, from coordinate 9,433,218 downwards.
ACTGTATCAGGTACTAGTTAAGTAATTAACTCTAAGTAACTAAGTATATATAATGTAATGTGCAACTGAGAATAAACCCACGATCGTATCACTTTCCCAACTAAGCCAACATGGTTCAAACAAAAGTACACAGTGCTCATCAATTCCGCCCTCGCGCTCCCGGAGATCGTTTGATAAATTCCATTCTTCCTCCAGGATGCTGGGAAACTTTTTGTTGTTTAAGTTGGACGTAACGCGCTTAGTTTACGAATAGCCGTTACTTGTTATGTCGCGCACTTACGGGGAACATATTTTACCGCTCTACAGCTATTAGTCTCCGGTCTCCGCACGCCACCGGTCTCGAACCCCGACCGTCCGACTCTAGGACCTGAGTAACGACCGAACCTAATGCGCTCACATTCCTCTCGTATTTTTCAAGTCGAGCCACTGAGCGAGTAAGATGTTTATACTAACTTTGAAATAGCGTGTTACTTCTCTGTTGTGTTATAAGTTAGACGCGAGATATTAGTTTATAGAAGTTATAGCTTCTATAACCTAGTTCTAACATACGAGTAGTTACATTGAATTATTGAATAGCGTACCTACATAGTATTTACAATATCTACTAGATAAAATAAATTATTTGTAATAAATGTGTCCAGGTCGATTATTTAAAGCTGGCACGTTCACAGTACTCACACCAATGCAATTTCATTATACAGTATATAGCAATTAGTTGGGTGGGCTATGTATAAAAAAAACAATTGGATAATTGTAGAAATATTATATTTATGTTGTTGAGTTCTGGATGGTAGGCGCAGTACACTGTGTCCGTGATCTACCAGGATTTTATCAAGTACAAATTGTTGACTTGTAAACATCACACTGTATTTCTCAATTTTTTTTTTTTTTTTTTTTTATATAAATTAGCTACGACAAACAGGCAGACGGGCCACCTGATGGTAAGTAGTCACCGTCGCCTGCGTATGCAGTGTGACGTCATGCCGCGTGCTTATTCACAGACACTACACAAACGCAATGTGTGAGTGTGTTGTACGTGCCAGCTTTAGATAATCGACCTGTACTATTGTTGCTGTTCTGAAAATCAATGAAAGACTTCGGAAAACCCGATTCAAATTGTTATACTTTCTTTATTACTTTACAACGATAAAGTCGGGCAATAAAGTGAGTTATCTTTTTTTTTTCAGATGTAATTTTGCTTATACTTACCCTGTGAAAATCAACAGTTTCCGTAGGAAACTCCAAAAATGCGGCTTCACGTGGAAACATAGATGTTACTAACTAAAAGTTTCGAACTAGAGCTACATAGAAGGAAAAATGTAGCCGCAATATAGTAATTGAGGTGCATTTATCCAGCAATTGGCCGCGTCCCCTGTGTTTCCGTTCGTTAGCCGCTCGGAAATGTGGCGGAAAATTGTTGCGATTCTCACACAGCTACGGGCACGCAGCTATAGCACAATGTTTATATGTAAAACCGACCAAGATGTATTCCGTCTAATTTTTAATCTCGGACAGAACTTATTTATGTCACAACAGTTATAGTGATCTATAATTCATACAAACATAATCGATGTTTTCAATGTTATGTATGACATTGTTTTAAAACATAACTTACTCGTATATCTATTGGAGGCATTAATACTTATTTTTCCATACAAAGTGTTTCGCTACTCACTTACATAGAAGTACTCGTATTTATTATATTTAAAAAAAAATGACGTTGTAAAAATGTACTATAAGATACTTACTTACAATAATATCTTATCTTTAATTGACAGTATGTTTTTAATGGACTTTTTTGTTTTTAAATTTAAGAGATGTAGATTTTGTAATAAATAAATAAAAAATAAATTGATTATGTCACAACAGTTATAGTGATCTATAATTCATACAAGCCTAATCGATGATTTCAATGTTATGTATGACATTGTTTTTAAACATAACTTAGTCGTATATCTTTTGGAGTCATTAATACTTATTTTACCATACAAAGTGTTTTACTACTTACTTACATAGAAGTATTTAGTACTAATCAGATATTTAGTATGTGCGGTATCGGATTATCTAACAAAATATGATAATTATTACTTCATTTACCATCTGTATTAAATAGGTACGAGTGTACCTACCATATTTCATTTCAAACCAATTTATTTTCTAAATGTGTAATTGAATTTTTATTGGTGAAATAAATAGCGTAGGAACGACGTCAAGGGCCATATTATACATGTTTTTGTGCGTGCTCGTAACAATAATTGTTGTGTCTGTAACTGCGCCGGCAGATGTCGCTATTTAATTAAAACTTTGAGCCATCATTACCAACCCTTCGACATTATTGGACCTCCCCGGAGCCAACTCATAAGCTGTCTATAAAGTTTCCAAATCGAGCCAAATTTGCGGATAAAACTCCCCCAGTTTTCAATAATAGCCTTTATATTCCACCTGAATTCAAAATTGTTTCCGTAGAGGTAAAGGGATGTCCTAAATCGGTGCTCATTATTTGATATTTAATTGGTAGCAACTATTTAGAAGATCAACTTGAAAGTATAAAATTTACATCTCTTCACTACACACAAAACATTATTCTACAAAAGCCGCCTTTATTAGTACCTCTTAGGTAACTATCAAACATTTCTTAGAGCCTCCGTTCCCTAAAATCAAAGGATATTTTCTGGCTGGCTCACAATGTTAATTCTTACCTAATTTGAACAGTGTTGGGCGTTAACTTGCTACAAATTTATCAAGTCAAGTTTGGAGAAAGTTTTCGTCTGTAGCTGTGAGGTAGGTGTTAAAATAAAGTCGAACAACTCGAAGGATAACAATTAAGTATGTAAGATTCTAACGTCTACGTAACTGTCTACACAAGGGAAAGTCAAAGTCAGTCATTTTTTTGTAAGTACCTAAAGTAAGTACATTTTTACAAAGTAATATTTTTGACTCTACCTCAAAGAATGAAATTCTTTCTAACATCCTTTACTCACAATAGAGTATGTTACTAGCAGTTTTTAGAATAGGTAACACAATTCGTAGACTTATTCTACCCACTCTTATTTATTTTTATATAAGCGCAAAGTCCGATAAATCTTTCAATATGTAGGTGCAAGCTTTCAAAGATGGTCGCTGAAGCAAAATGTAGAGCTTTGGAAGCTGCAAGTATTATTCAGTTGTAGGTTTGTACATATGTATATGGTATTGTAAAATAGAACAGCATGAATTTTGCATGACATACTTACCTATTTAAACAGGTATTTAGTATTAACTCGAAGGAACTATGATGGCACATAAAAATGTTGTTACCTTTTTTAGCTGAAATTCATAAACTAAAATGAATTTGTTATGCATTAATACCAAAGTTAAATACAAAGCGCTTACTCGTATTAGGTATACTTGACTGAATTCAGTCAACTAATTAGACAGGCTTCTATTTACAGGCACTAAGTGGCATATTAACCGTACTGAATGATCCAGTCTAATAATTGAATTCAGTCAAGTGTAATAAGCGCTTTAGTTAAATAATAGATTCAAGATTGTCATCAAATCATATGTGAATCAAATCATATGTGAATCTGAAGTGGACTTATAGTGACTTATAGTCACACATAAAAGATGATAACATACTTCAAAGTCAACTTCTCCTACGTCTGAGAATTTAATGTTTTATGAAAATTGTAAGAAGCCTTTAGCGAAATAGAAGTTTGTTGAAATATTAGGGGTTCTTTAGCCCATTAATCTAGAAACGTGTTTGATAAGGTATTCCCATTAATGGCGGGCAGTATAATTCATTTGTTTTTATGAGAGTAGGATTATAAATTGAAGGATTAAGATGCCAATGCCGGGGGCTCATTAAAAACTTTTATGAGTTTCTCCGAGTTTCTTGCATATACCCACATTATTACGAACAGACTGACATCTGAATTTTAATGACTTATTGTCGACCTTCTCCCTTCTTAAGCTGATACTTCCAGAAGTGGAAATTGAAATCTATTGTTAGAAAATTGTGAAGAGCGATTTATAATTATTTTCCATCGTACGTTCGCGGAAGTAAATATTTCAATGAAGATTGGACGTTATGATTTACTTTTAATTACTCACTCACTCATTAGAAATTTTACGTAATTAATTTATATATTACGTCGATTTAATAAATTAAGGTTTGTACCTACATTACATTTTAAATAAGTAATTTTTTTACATGTTTCATAACTTTGGGGAGTCTTTTTATTTTTGAAAAGAATAATCTCTCTAGAGTTATGCAGTTATGCTAATCGAACGTATGTAATTTGTTTACTATTCACAGTCCGTATTTGGTGCGGTCAAACCCGAAAGGCTGGTATATTTTATTGGGCGCCGGCAGCGAATTAAGAGCGATTCACACAGGCCGATTTTCCGTCGTTGAACGCTACGTGCCACGACAATCCAATTAATAAGCAAACCTTTCGTATTCAAAGCGAATATCAAATGTTTGTACGGTAGCCAATTGGCCGTTCAAATAAAATATTCATATTATAACTTTGTCGGGCGTGATTGGGGCACGTACATCGAGCATTCATTTTGTATAAATGTTTTCCGATTGTTACCAAATCGTCGCCCACGCGTCACGTTTCGATGGAGAATTTGTTGATTGTAATACCTGCCCGTATATCCATCAAACGTACTTACAATTTTTTATGACGTAACGGACGGAATTCAATTAAGTTAGACATTCTCGTTGAACTGTAAATCAAAATTTCGAATTTTTGAAATTAGTCCGCAGATAGACAAATTCTAATTCGATCATTGTCAGGATATATACATATATATCTAAACATTCTCCTTAAATTAAAATATTGCCAAACGAAACGTTACTAGATCGTGTAACAGTGAGGTGTCACACGATCTAGCGTAATATGACGAGCGAGATAGTTTCATTTAGTTTTAACTATAGATTTACTATCACGGAACATTTAAGTACACTTCTTCTAAATCGTATTCCTCATTGCTGAGGGTCGTGATCATTCTAAGGAATTAATCACATAGAACGTCTCTTGGCAGATTTAATGGGGTGGTTTGCCATGGCCTCCCCCATTTCACACTCTGGTTATCTCAGTGTGCAGATTTCCTCACGATATTTTCATTCAACGTCAGAGCAGTCGGTAAAAAACTAACAACAAACATGACATTATTATTATTATTATTATTATTATTGGATTAGCAGGCAGGCAGCTAATGCTGGTTAGCCTGTTTCTTCACATTTCGTAAGTGGCTGTCTAATCTGTTTTTAAACTGGTTTATAGTTTATTGCATGGTTTCTAACTCAGACCTCCCGCAGGGGACTCCGACGTCCTAGCCACGACGCCACCGACGCTCAATAGGTATTCAAGGCTTGCCTTTCTTGTAGCTTTGTCTCTATCGTCTAGCATACGGAAACCATCACAAAACCATTCAACACATCATCATACAATTATTTAATTTGAAAACTTGCTTGTCCAACCCTCCATCCATTGTGTGCTCTGCCCCCAGCCTGCTAGCCTGAAATTATGTTACAGTCAGACTACTGTGTCGTTGGCGCTATTGTAGCTTGGTTTTCGAGATCCGTTGTCAAAATTTTCTGTCAAACTGAATTCTACGGGTTAAGCCCTTTGTTATTTTCCGAGATATGAAAATAATATATAAAATAGTAATATGAAAATAAAAATAGTATTCAGAGGTATATTTTGAAATAATCTTACCACCTAACCCGACAGATGAAAAGAAAGTACCTACCAAAATATTATTTTTGTTTTCAATTTTCTTCTTTGATCTTATAACATTGTATAGATATTCCTAGACTTTCATTTGGTCACATTTTCTTGTCTACGTTTGGACCCTTTTTCAATTCACGTCATGTTTGTTTATATTAGGTAAGTGTACTTTTATCTGTATAGCAAGACCTGTGCAGGGGACGTAAGTGCCTTTTACCAACTCTTGGCTGATGACGAATGTAGGGATCAGGGTAAGCTGGTGTGCATGTGTATAACGGATTGCTCGGTCGCGGTTGCTCTGATTTCCCACAAGATTACCTCAATGAGGGTAAGAAGTCAACCGCACTTCTTGCGATGTTTCTACCTCAGTTATTATATTTCTAATTTCGTATCTCGCTTCATCCATCTCGCAGTGCTTGCTCGTGAATATTTCATTGTTTGTTTTGTTTTCTACTGCGGAATAATGAAGTACTCGTAAGTATGTATATATTTGTGAGATTTCACTTAGAATAAGATAAACCTACAACGCAACATAGTATATCATCATCACATTGTTAGCTATTTTTTTTAACCAACTTAATTAAATAAATATACCTAAACTATTTTTGACGTGAAACGTCTTTAAAATCACATCGACACGTATGTGTCAATTATACAATTTTTGCGTACGTGGGGCGGTCCAAAAATTGTTAGTCAGCGGCTTGTTATCAATCTCAATGTTTACTTTTATTATTCCTTAGAGGCAAATTTTATTACAAACTCCTTGGCCAAATATCACTGGCTGGCGAACTTTAGTTATTTTTTAATTAATTTTACCATAATACCAGTAAATAAAATGTCTATATCGTCTTGGCTTAATAGCTAAAGAGCTATTAGCCTCAGAAACGTAAGGGATGTGTCGTTGTGTAGCATATAGTTGGCTCGCTAATACTACTTTGAGTTTGCATCGCGGACTAGCGGGGCGGCGGGGAGGGGCGCGGATAACTAATGCATAAAACCGACCCTCGTGCTCTTTACTATTGAGTCATGACTCGGACGTGATAGCGCGGTGATTCAGGTGTCTGAGTCAAGAGTTTGTCGAGCTCTATCGAATTAAGTAATAATAAGTGTATTTTGAACAATATTTTTATGTAGAAACTTAAAGTGAGTGTTCAAAATATTGAAATAATTCAATATGTCCGCCTTATCACGAGCAAGAGCCTGTCGAAAACATAGATCAAGTATATCGTTGCAAAGAGGAGGTTATGGGACATGCACAGGTACCCTAATGTCCGGCGCCGAGCGAGCGAACATCGCAAAGGTAACGCGCCGGCTTGCTCGGTGGTGAATGATCTCTGCCATAGACGTTTCACGTTAAACCAACGGCCGTGCCCCCCGACACAGCCCCACCCGATTTTTTTCATTACGTTTTCCATACCACAGATTATAAAAGTACAAGTGACGTCCACGTGACATGGTTTTTATTTTCCTGGTCAGAATATACATATTTATAACCTTAAGTTATTAGTTATTATTACTAGCTGATAGTTCAATCTAAACTCACTAGTTAGGCCATCCTATTATATAAAGAACAACGTGTGTCTGGAAGCCGTACCAGTGGATGGGCGAGCTTTTTGTTTTAACGGCTGTAGATGGGAGTTGAAATTGCTATCTCATAGCCTGCTATTTTCAACTCGTAATTAAATAATGTTTTTAATCACAGCTACAGTATGAGTGTAGTCGTCACTCGCGATATGTCTTCATCCGTTAGGCCGGGGGACGTTTACGTAATAAAAATTCCTCGACGACGCGTCCCCTTGCTAAATTACTTTTATTAACGTCAAGACGCTTTAATTTTGTACCCTTTGTGTCACTGTGCCACTATTCCGCTGCTATATGACGGTCACAAATATACGAGTACAGTATTACATAGTAACATTGATTACTTATCTACATACTTGCTACCAAGTTATAATAATAGGGTCAGATAGATTGGAGTGGTCCAGTGTAAACTGAATAAATGTAAAAAGGGTTATTATAATATAAATGACTTCTTAAATGATAAAGAGGCTTGGTCCTAAATTAAGTTCCAGCTCAGCACATTGTGTGTGTAAATGATTGTATTCATAATTATTGTAAGATATATATTTATTTCAAAAGATGTGCTGCTTAATGTTACTTGCGCCGTTTCTTTCCTGTTAGCTACAACACCTTACGAAATGGTGGTAGACTAAAGACTAAGAATGTACTTTAAGGTACTTACAATAAAAAAAGTTTGATTTGATTTGATGTAACAAACTGAAAAACAATTGTTCTAAAAGTTTTTATAATTCGTTTAAAAAATAACCAAAATATTCAGTCGAGTTTAATTTATTCAATTGGTAACTTGGTAGATAATAAACAACCTCTTAAACATCCTTTTACTATATCTAACACCACTTTTGTTATACATTGTATATATTTGTACATAGGTACGATATTTTACTTATATTATATGTAGTTTTATACTGACACTGATGTGTTGTGGAGTGTAATGTAACTCGCTTTGTAACCATGCGCTGCTATGCGTTACTACGAGTGTGCTACGAGTCGTAGAACGGAAAGCTATACGTTAGTCGTGCTACGGTTTAGAGAACGTTCGTAGCGAATGTGCTATAGAAAACTGTAGATAAAATAAAGTATACTATCTCCTTTTATAAAGTGTATGTTGCTAAATAAATATTCTTTATTATGAGTACCTATAGTAAGGATTGGAAATTACGTTTTGTAATTTTAATTGGGGTGCGTTTTATTGTAAAAAAAAATTATGAACATCTGACACTAAGTTAAAATTTGAATCTGTATTATAATGCTCAGAAATGTTGTACATTAGTAGTATAGATAAATGTGCCCCTCAAAAGTTTAATTCAGAAGTCAATATAGTAAAAACCCCGCAGAATTTGTTATACACATAAATAAATCAAAGGGGCTAACAGGAAAGCTTGGAAGTAAGTAAAAACCCAATGGGAATAAAAGGTAGAAAACCTTTTAGAGCCATATCAACTAAATGTATTATTCAGAAAATGTTCGATAATCAATTTATCGGGATGAAAATGCAGGTTCAGTTAATGGGATAAAGTTCAATTACTAGTACTTTTACAAGATTAAAGCAGCGGGATGCAGGGATATTGAAACGTTGCATAACGTTTATGTAGGAAAAGTATTAAGAGAGATAGGCTTTGAATTGGCTGGAACCTTACCTACCTTACATACCTAAGTACTTTGCGCGAAATCTGATCAAATATAACGAAGCATTTATTTATAACCACTACTTACGTACTTAGGTAAGTAAGCTTAGGTACCTTACTTACCTAAGTACTTTGCACAAAATCTTTACTAAGTTCGTTACGTAAGTTCCAGCCAATTCAAAGCCAAAATTGGGTCAATTTTCGACCACCACAATAAATGATTGCGGTGGTCGAAAATTGTCCCAAATATAAAAGAAAAACCGACAGACTACAGACTGACTAAACACGCCAATTCTCATCATAATTACAAATTAGCACCTATCACGATAAAATATCTATTTTCAAAGTACGTATAAGGTAGTAGTAGGATGTACTACTTAAAACCTCCAAGAATTAACGCAAACAATAAGATAAATATACGAACTCCGTGCCATTATTCTGTATTTATAGCGATCATTAAGGGAATTAAAGACGTTACAAAGTGAACAAAAACATTATCCACCACACACACCCGCCACATCGGATATCAATGGCCGCTAATCGTGTATAATCCGAACCAAGTGTCTGAGGTCCGTTCCGTACCGTACCCATAAAATAGATGGTAAGAGAAGAAAAGCTACCCCACTGGAGACCTATTCACACAATTACACGCGATCGCTTGAGCTGAACAGCTAAGGAAATATTTTCCTGCTAATACCTTCTTAAAAGATAATGCCTATCTACTTAGAATTATTTACTAAGATACCGTTGCCACTCATAATAAGAAAGTTAAGGTCTTTTGTTAAAGTTAAAGGCGAGTTACTGTAATAATTCTTTCTAACCTTAGTAACGTAGGATAAATACGTATAATGTATAAATTAGAAAAAGAGTGAAGTTTTTTAGTATGCCTAATATAGCTAAACAAAAATTACTAATATTATGTCGTAAACGAGAAGTTCCGGCCCGTGTAAATAATATGAAAACCCAATCAATACATAGTAGAAGAAAACTTCTTTTCTGTAACCTACTTATCTATTTTGTAGTTCCCTACCTTACCCGTCCCGGTACGCTCGTTATGGAGTCGAATGCTTCCTAAACTATACGTTAAGACCCCTGAGCACGAAGATGAGCGCCTCTTTAGAAACTTATCAGTTATTTACTAGATGTATGGCCAGATTCTCACTACAACAATTTTACTTTAGCTATCTACTTTCTATCTACAGAGCGATGTTGGCGTAGTGGCTAGCACGCCGGAGTTACGGCAGGTCCGGGTTCGAAACCATGCATGTCATGTACCAATGACTCTTTTAGTTTTTGCGAAAGACTTACGTACATTTACCGACTGCTCTAACGGTGGAGGAAAACATCTTGAGGAAACCTGTACACTGAGATAACCCAGTTTGTGAAATGGCGAAGGCAATGGCAAACCAGCCCATTAAATCGAAAGCCAAGAGAGTCGTTCTATGTGGTTATTTCCATAGAATGAAGACGACCCACATCAATGAGGAATATGACTTAAAAGATCTATTTATTGGAACAAAGTTATACCTACGCTTTGCCATCGAGGTTCTTTAGACAGTCTTATCTTATCTTATCTTATGATATATAGCCAGGAATAACCCAGCGGCACTTCGACCCTTGAGGATCTTTTGTGCCTACCCCATTTTACACACTGGTCATCTCAGTGTGCAGGTTTCCTCACGATGTTTTTCTTCACCGTTAGAGCAGTCGGTAAATGTACGTAAGTTTTCGAAAAATACTAAAAACTAATTGGTACATGGCACTGCGTGGTTTCGAACCCGGACATCCCGTATGGAAGTCCGGTGTCCTAGCCACTCTGTCACCGACGCTCCTTTTGTTTCCACTCTGGTATCCCTTCAAAACGTACAAATCTTTCGCCTTTTAGACAGTCTACCCGTGACTATGACGTATACAAATGTGACGAAATATCGATAACCTCTTAACAATTACATTTTCTTAACAGTTTTAGTGAGGTAAAACTATTGCTGTTATAGGAGACATAAACATGATAGGAACTCAGATGTTTACATAAATCTGTCTGCTTCTTTAGGTCTGCTTCCTTCACATTCGTTTCCTACACATGGCAAGACTTATTTGGATCACGTTCTTATAAAAACATCCAATTGCAAGGCCGCTATCGTTCTTATGTTACTGACCCCTGCTTACAACAAAACAAAAAATAAATAGAGACAAAAAGGGGAACAAGGCTACACTTAAAAGTTTGGAGTCACTGCTGCTTGAACAAAGTATGCACTTGTGTGTTTTTATCTTTGACTTGTGATTTTTAAAAGAGATAAAGAGTGAGTCCATTTAAAAATATCTAATATTATTACATAAGCTGTATACGTCTCCCATCTTATATATAAACGTGGACACGTACGAGTATTTTTTTTATAAATCGATTGTAATCTTCGAGGTAGGTAAGCTTACTCGTATATCCGATATCTTAGATTGATAAATCTTTTCAAGAGGTTCAGTGCCTAATCAAAGTTCGAAAAGTGTATTGTCTTGAGAATAACTATTTCAGAAATAACAATAAGTCAGGTCACTAACAAAGTTCATTTGAAATTAGCATAAGTCGTATAGGTACTACATTTAAATGTGGCTTTGGTTACAGGATGCCAATAGTTTTGTATTTTTTCACGTTATAGGTAGGTAAACAAAGCTTTAGTTACAGAATAAACGTAAAAAAATCCCATTGACCAATCAAGGCGTACCTCATTAAAGATTAGCCACGAAACAGAACAGTAAATCGTTAACCAAATGTCAACCCAATATTATTTTTGCCGGCCTTTAGTATGGGACGCTACCTGCGTCGATACTCTCGCGCCGTCCCATCTTCCAGCGACCGTGTCGAGGGCTGGCTCAACGGCTGCGTTAGCCGAAAACCTCAAGCGGCGCAAATATGCAGGCCTCAGTGGGGACTGCATGTTTGTGTCGTTTGGGGTGGAAACGCTGGGGCCTTGGGGTCCTGCGGCGCACCAACTGCAACAGGACATTGGGAGACGGCCGGTGGAGGCGTCCCATGACCGGAGGGCTGGCGGCTACTTTGCCCAATGCCTAAGCCTCGCTAATCAGCGGGGCAACGCCGCCAGCCATCTGGGCACTCTGCCTGTTGGTAGGAGCCTGGGAGAAATCTTTTATTTGTAAATATTAGTCAGATTAGGTTAGATTAATTAGTTTAGTTTCTATTTTTATTTATTATGTACCTAAATATTGAATATTTTGGATATATTAAATAGCTATTTTTTAATATTATCTTTACTACATATAGATAGACAAATTGTTTAGCTGCAAATAATGTTTCCTCAGCCCAAAGTAACATCTCCGCTACAATCCAGTTTCTATATTTCCATAGTAATCCGGCTCTTTTCGCCCACGACACATAAATTAACGGCTCCTCGATTAAGCGCCTCCAGTCGCGGCAATGAAATAAATTCACCCTTCAGCCGTTCTCGGACGAAATATTGATTTCGGTCTTGTCGTCCCTCGCGCCAAATACTCCAATTAGCTGAATATACTGCCGCCTAAAGATGTAATTGGGATTTAAACGTCGATAATACTTTACTCTTAATCTGGGTAAAATTGGAATAGATGGTTTGATGGTACATAATATGTCGGGGTAGCCTGACCTGATTCTTAAATTTTGTGTACGGGGCAAGCACTGCAGCACATTTTACCACCAAAATAAAACATAAGTCTCAATGAATATTTTTTTAAATATTAAAGGTTGTACCGTCAGGTGGGAAAATCCTGAATTATGTACTTTCGTAATAATTGTACATATTTTTAACGTACTTATGTACATAATTAAAATGGGATATATGTATATTTTAATTATGAATATTTACAAATATAGTTAAAATAGATACTTTCTTACAACTTATGTATTTTACTTACAACTGTAGTTGCGATTTCAGGATTTTTCCAGTGGGAAGCTTAGCGTCTGTGGAAAACGTTCCATAAATATTTAAAAATCGCTTTTTCCCTCGCGTAAGGCGATTTGCTGCCGCCACATTGAAATCACCCAATAACGGCCAATGACTGGCAAACCAAATGTGCTCCAAGTATGTAACTAAAAACTATATTCTAACCATCTCTAGCGGTAGTTTGCAGTCAGTTTATTTTTGAATCTTCTAAAATAGATGATTTAAATTATTTCTTTCAAATAACTAAGATGAAACTGAGAATCAAATTCTATAGGCTAGGAATAAACAGTTTACAAAGTTGGCATAATACAACCAACAAGGTACATAATTACAGTAAAAAATATTAGTTTCTACAGCGAGCTTTTTCAGAACTCGTTGTAGCTAAGAGCTCAGCTAATGTTGCTGTAGAGTTCCACTGAATAAGTTGAAGCACTCTCAACAGTTGTCGCTATCCGGTACAAAGTCTCCGCAACTTTTTAATTGGCCAGCATCACAGATTGAAAAAAACATTAAGAGCCCTTTCGAGTTAATTAAATTTACTCTTCGTCCGGCGGAACGACACGAATCTCCTTTTTTCGTTCGATGTTTCTTTTTAACCTATCTTGGAAGTAAACTAAACATAATGTAATTAGACAAATTACGATAGCAATCGCTACTTTTGTACTACGATCTAAAATAATACGGTCTTTATCTATTTTTAGAGAACATTTTCTTCCGTGATTCTTTCAGACCAGTCTGAGCAACAAAAAACTATTACAAAAATAAATACTTAATTCATTTTTTTTAATGATTCTAACTTCTTATCTCTGAAGTTTGTTAATGAATACCAACTCCACTAAACAACTAAGCAAATTAATACCGACTTTAACTTAAATACAGTCTGAAATTGTAGTTAAGTAATATTTTATCATTGCGATTTCAATAACACAGATTACTAGTAGCAGATGGTAATACCAGTGGCAGTGGCGCCATCATGATAAGGTTTTTAATTTCCTGGTCAGAGTATAAATAATAATGTATTTTATATATTGCAGGTGAGCAAATACATCAAGTTACTCGTACAAGTCAAATTAAGAATTTAATAGTTTTGTATAATGTAGTAATTGACAGTAAAAGCATTTTTAGAGGAAAATTAATTGTTCATAAGAAAAAGAGAGATATATTTTTATTGTTTGAATAATATAATTTGGGTCGACTTATTCACTAATTAATTACTTTTAAATCAATTTACTTAAACCTTGACCAGGAATATGAAAACCCTATCAAGATGGTGCCATTGGTTCTGTAGAGTTTCACTATGAAAACCCTATCAAGATGGTGCCATTGGTTCTGTAGAGTTTCACTATGAAAACCCTATCAAGATGGTGCCATTGGTTCTGTAGAGTTTCACTATGAAAACCCTATCAAGATGGTGCCATTGGTTCTGTAGAGTTTCACTATGAAAACCCTATCAAGATGGTGCCATTGGTTCTGTAGAGTTTCACTATGAAAACCCTATCAAGATGGTGCCATTGGTTCTGTAGAGTTTCACTATGAAAAAAATAGTACTTACCATTTAATTCCGCAACATGACGTGGGTTTTTATATTCCCGGACAGGGTATACTTATTTCTTAACCTGTGGCATATTTATATAAAATTGCTAGTCATAACAATGCTACCAAGAAATGCACATCTAGGAAACAATTGAGTGGAAACCTAATGAAAAACCAAAGGAGATCTGAAGGAGAAAAACCACATCTGAAGTGTATCTACAGAGACGAGCAAGTTTCCCAGAAAATGTTTCTCTTTACCGCGCACTATTATTCTGTTTTACTTACATTTATTTTAAAACAAGCTCTTAGTGCTCCTCTAAAAGTATTTACAGTTACAGTTAGACGACAGAGAGTGTACTTTATTAAGGTACTTACCTACACTTACTTTTTGTTTTAATAGTTCGATACTTACAAAGGATGAAGTAAAAACTACCTCCATATAGTGTAAAGTATAGGTAGATGTCAGAAAAACTCGTCAATTTAGGCGGTAAAATTTTCAGACTTTTATTTTTTCAAATAGACTAACGGCGGTCACTCGATGGAGTGGTCACTATATCCTACAAAATCAGAATTTATGTACAATAATGCCCGACGTATTACAAGGATTCATCCATCCAGCCATCGATCTTTTGCTAAAAGTCATATGTATAACGAATGAATATACTTTAATGCACTAAAACTTAGTGTGAAACTATGCGTATAAAGCAATCTAGGTGGTCATATCGCTAAGAACGATCTCTCTCAGACAACCTTTCGGTAGAGTATTTATTGGTATAGAAAAAGGTAGTGCAATTACTACATTAATAATCATATAAGTACCTACCTTAGTAATAATAATACATAGGTAGTATACTATACTAACATATATTATATATTACTATGGCTATCTTAAAATTCCTAGCTCCACATCATTTTCATTTATTTTTGACGCCATCTTTATTTTATTTTTTCTCTTGTAATGTCTCAGGATTCCCTACAACTTTAGTTCGTGAAGACTCCATCTAACTATTATAGTTTCGGCGGGCTGATAATCTTACAATTCTTCCAGTTTCGTATTGTGAAATTGAAGTTCACCTTTTTCCTGGTCATCATCAGATCCTCACGTTTCAGATGTCGGAAACGCACCAAGAACCTGAACATTTGAGCTCAAATTCAAACCATTATCGTTATATAGCTATTATCGTTCCAGATATCCCATCTGACAATAAAGATACTCCAAGATCTTGGAAACCACCGTTCCAATTTGTATCAGACCTAGCTAAGAAAACTCTCGACAAAATTCTTTATTGATTTAACAAACCCGGTCCAAATCGGATCATCCGTTGTCAAGTTAAGATGCCACAGTCAAACAGACAAACGTGTCAAACTTATAACACGCCCTCTCTCGATCGGTCGGGGGTTAAAATTATACCACCACACCTCTTTGTTGCATTATGCAACTTGCATAATTGCACAAAATAAGGTGACTAACATCTACCTATTCCACTATTTTTTGTGGAGGTGTAAAAAAGCGGTAGGTATAAAGCAACGGACAGATTTCACATAGGAAGGCATATCGAACTTTTATAAAAACCTAAATAAAATATGGATTCTCACTGAATGAAGTTGGAAATCTTCTGATTAGTATCGGCTGAGTCACAGAGAGTACACAGGGGAGGACTTCCGAGTTTCATCGGTGAGAATTCGTATTTTAATTAGGTTTTTATAAAAGTTCAACGTGCTTTCCTATGTGAAAAAAAACTATAGTGAAAGAATATGAAAATTGTATTCTTTTATGAATTATTTACGGTACGACTTGAGACGCAATAAAGACCACAAAAACCATATTTCAAAGAGCGTTTAACATTAATAATACCGGGTTTACTGAAAAAACAATAAAGTAGATTAGGTACTTAGGTACCTAGGTACTCTTTTCGATGTTTTGATGAAGAGTTTCCTTTATTACCACAGAAAGGTTGTAATAACAGACGATAGATTCACGTGGTAAATTACTGCATATTCTGTATTAATTATATGGTGACTTGAAGGCTGTATTGAGGCTTAACGACGGAGAGAGGCGGCGCGGCGTTGGCGGCCTAAGCTCAATATCTGGCGGCCGCGGGTTGTTTTCATTCGGACACCTTTGTACGCGAATCCGATAAAGGGATTGAGGGCGTCCCTCGGCACTCACTATTTTCATCAAAACTGACGGCAACAGGCCGGAATTTCCTCAGCCTTTACCGTACTTACGTTATCTCTAATTTAACTAGTACATATTCTCTTCCATTTATTTCCATTACAATAAAAATAACCCTTTCTTGCAATTGTGTTGTAAATGGTCCGTTACGAAGCCATACAATCGAAAGTCCTTATAATACCCAGAGAAAACCGAGCATAACCACAATAGGGTGATTATACGATAGAAATGTACAGTGCGCCGCTCGAGCGGTTGCATAAAATGTATTCCTCCAGTTACCAACAAAGACAACCCTTTTATTCTTTTCTGTCGTCAGAGGCGGCGGTGTAATTCTCGTCTTTTAACAAATGGAAGACATTATCGCTGTGCCTGGCTTTTGTGTAAATTCATGTAGAATAAAAGTTAGTAAAAAGTTAAAGCGCTTACGTGGCGCTCGCATTTCAAATGTATAACGACTATTTTAAAAACGGACAAAAACTTCACGTTTGTATGGTGGTGCGATATGTGAGCGCTGGGAACTTTTAGTATGATAAAATGCAGTCGTTTATAGACATAATTTCGCATAATGAAGCACAAAAACGTGTCCGTGTCGAGTGTCTGTATTGTTTGTAATTTCATTGCGTTGTAAAGCCGGTGGCGATGTGTGAAGGGCTCCGTAAGGAGGTCGTTGAAAGGCTAAGGCTGCTCTATCGACATCTCGCAGGCGCCTGGTTCGATTACGCTCTCCGGCAGTCGTCGGCCCCTCTCAGGTTGCCTCGCCAGCTCAGCCCTCTTTAACTCCTCGTTAAAATTGCTTTCGATGACTTGAACAATTTTCCATTGTCCAGGTGTCTGTATTTCTATAAATAGTTTTTGATATATATTTCATTGTTGTTGTCTAAATTATCTAATATACACACATGACTTCACGCTATGCCCCTTGCAAGGTAATAAATAAATCGAACCAAAAATGTAGAAAGATTAATTTATTAGCTAAGTAAGGGCCTATGCACACCGCGTATTTTATACGCGCAGAGGACGCGCGTTCTCAAAACGCGCGTTTACGGCGCCGTAGAACTCTAAAAAGCAGATTGCAGATTGTTTGCGTTTGTATCGACGAAAACGCGATACAAACGCGCGCAAGAATACACAGAGACGCGATACAGACGTGCGTTACCTGCGTGGATCTACTATTGCAAAGGTTTACTGACTGCGTCTGAATCTCGTTTGAAGCGCGTCTACGCGTATACGCGTCATCTGTGCGTATAAAAAACGCGCTGTGCATAGGCTCTAAGAGGCTAAAGAAGTAAGTTAACTACCTAAACAGGTACTTACTTATCTACTACTGAGTCTAAATAACCAAAAGATCAATTAACGTAGACTGTCAGAATATACGAGAGATTTGAATGATTAATGTTTAAGAAACTCTGCTACCCCAGAGTACATACCAGGGTGTTAAGGAGCAAATCAAGAGGATGGGAAAAGGGGAGGCACGTCATTTGTATTTCCCGAACTAAATATTGAAATGGCGGCTGCGAAATTAATATTGAGAAATAAATTCCAGATGATCTTTAATAAAAATTCAATAGCCCAAAATTGAGTGTTGTCAGTTGTTTCACTCTTTAAATTAAGAAGTAAATACAACAAAAAACATTCACCGAACCTTTACCAGGGGATCGATTAATGTGAACAACTTCCAAAAAGCTTTTAAAATGGAGAATAAAATTTTTGAGACCCTCCGTATAAATCTTTTATACGTGGATAAGTAAAATTCTAACAAAATTTCTTACATTCATGATGAGTAGAACTCCTGGTAAAAGTCCAGCGATTGTTTTTGTTAAAACCACTTAAAACCCTGTATAGGTATGGCTTTAGTTCACAAAAGCCCAATTCCACTATTTTACAATGTTTGTCATTCTATTCCTATTAAATTGCGATTATGTTTTGGTATCGATTCAACTATAACCACAAATCGTAGGTATTCTGTTACAATATAACACGACGCTAACACGAGTTGACCGATCGATCGTAGGCTTGACCGAAACGTAACGTTAATCGAACGGTTCGTGACTAGTGTCATACGAAAAACGTTAAGTCGTTGCAATTTAGTTTATATTGAGGTTACGTTGTCAATATTAGTAGAATCGGGATCGATTCACGAAATGAATGGCTTGAAAAGCTATGTAGAGTGGTGGTAGTGCAGGTTCCCGCCGGGGGAATATCTTCTGTACTTGTTTCCAATATTTGTAATATCAAAATATTTGAATTATGAATTAAATTCCAAGTAAAAAATATGCAATGATATAGTATATATAACACTATGACAATAAATAGGTGAATAATTTAATTTTTGAAAGAATTAATAATTGAATTTTGAAATACGTTTCATCGACATATGAAAAATACAACTAAATAACTAAGTATCATAAGACGTAGGTTAAGTGGATATATGTACGAGAAAACAGCTCCAAAGAGAGAGAAAATAGTACCTAATCATTACGAGACAGGTTTTATGTGACATGTAACGACGGCATTTTCCAAGTGTGGGCGTGAAAAGTCGTCAAAATGTGATTTAGTAGAATGTGAACATTTATAGAAACACCATATACAGAGTGAAAACGTTACTCATACTCATACTCATACCATTTATTGCTTTTCATGTGTTACAATTGGTCTTAAAAATGTATATTATCTGGTCATACATGAAACCCTGAATAGGGCACCGCAATATTAAATAAGAGATTATAATATTTTAAAATAGTAATAAATACTAACGAGATAAATTGAATTAAATGTCATTATAAGTTATACATAATTGATTTTATAGTTAAGTATTGGTTTTATCATCAAAAAACTCCTGCAGTGAATAGAAACATTTGTTAAGAAGATACATCTTTAATCTTTTATTGAATATCGAGTCTTTTAATTCGATGTCGATACATTTTGAAATTTTGTTATATATTTTTATTGACATAACGAACGGTCCAGAACTGTGTATATTTAATTTTGCTTTTGGCAGAGCCAGCCTTTTCTGGTATCGAGTGTACTGTATGGCGTACTGTGTAGGTCCTCTGCTTTTTTAT
This sequence comes from Hofmannophila pseudospretella, assembly GCA_947369225.1. NCBI lineage: Eukaryota > Metazoa > Arthropoda > Insecta > Lepidoptera > Oecophoridae > Hofmannophila > Hofmannophila pseudospretella. Next base: position 9,413,592 of record OX376317.1, on the reverse strand, counting down.
ACAAGTGTGCCGTTAAGTGTGTCCAGCCCATTATTTCGTTAATTTAAAAGATATTGCAAAACTTTGAACTGATATAGAATCTGCGTCGTTTAACGTAGAAAATGACATAAAAAACATTTAAAAAAATTTTCTTCAGAATTCCCATATATTTACTATAGCAACGATTTATTGACTACTTAGAACTCTTACATGTAAAAAAATTATTAAAAAGAAAGTGAATACATTAAACACACACTGTCACTAAAAATACAAAAAAACCAAGAAAAAATATATATGCTAAAATGTTATCTAGAAGTGCGTTAAAACGTGCATAAAACTCTAATACGTTTGATAATCATTCTCGTACAGTAATGAGTGCTATAGTTAATGTATGGGAGCCGCAAAAGTTCAAATTCTGAACGCATGGCGTTAATTTTTTAATATTTTTTATGTCATTTTCGGCATTAAACGACGTAAATTCTATATCAGTTTAATATTTTGAAATATTATCTTTTATATTAACGAAATAATGGACTGGACACACTTAACATTTCCTATTCAGATGTTTGTAGATACGAGGTATGTATGAAGCAGCTAGGCAACGTAAACTTCAATTAAACAAAGCATAAAAGTTTGTAAACAAAGGAAGCGGAGTTACAAGTTGTAACGGCACTGAATACCTACGGCTTATTTATTGCTTCCCGTGAGATTACCATACTACCACAAACAAGGGTACAGATTACCTTAATACTTACCTATCGGGATGCATAAAATTTTATGAAGAGTCCTTCTTTAAAAATTCCATCGGGAGACGTCTGGGGAAACTAGCATTAATAACCTTGTTTGAAATCCTGAAGTTACTGTATTTCGCATTTCCGCAATACACAAAAGTCTTTTGGAATACCTAAATACCTAGTAATTTTACTCGTTAAACTGTTAAGAGAATCTTAACTGTACCCGCTACCTATCTACCAATGTGGTACAGTAAGAACTTCTATAATTTATATACATTATGGTAAAAAACAGCAACTCCTAAAATATCAATAATGGTCATTTCTGGTAGGTAGGTTCTATATTTTTCTATTACCCATCACTATTTGAGCCTCCCTGTACCATTTGTCAAATAACGTTAATTTAATCAGAGCTAAATATGATTATACTAGTAATTACTAAGGTTTATTTTTATACTTGGAATTTACTTCATATTGAAAATAAGATGTTACTAATATTTCTGATATTTATATGGTTTTAAACAAGGTATAGGTACTACACTTCAGATTGCAGTTTGATATTTGGTATACATAAACCTGCTGCCCACTGTACATTAGGTGCTATTTATATGGCTCAAGCTCCGATTAAGGAAACATGAGTCACACTGTCACGTAATTTCAGGTCTTACCTTACCTTAAGAGTAGAGTAAAGGCGCGGTTACAAATAGTCGTTGACCGCTTCGGCGACCGCCCTGGGGCGGACGACCTACGGCCACCGACCTCCGTTGTTCACACTTGATCGTCGACCGAGGTCGCATGCTGTGACCGCCCAGACCGGCAAGTCAGTCAAAATCATTTTTTTATTATTTTTATTATAGGTAGTAAGTATTTTAAGTTACTACTTGACAAATGGCATTTACAAAATACTTGCCATTAAAAAGTACCTTAAAGAACATTTTTACAGTCTGTTTTTACTCTACCACCGCTTCGTATTGCTGAACTAAAAGAATGGCTGGAACAACGCTAGGAAGAATTCTTAGCAATGAACGACAGGGACTGGAACGGGAATTATTTTTCAGTAACACAAACAAACATAAAATATTTATTATGAAGCAGACGTCACATAACTTCGCGACACTGAGTATGTACATATTACCTAAAACCACTTAATTCACTATCATTATATACAATGATGATATCCATTTTCTCGACTTCACTACTACATTGACAGGATCGAATCGTGGAAGATAGATACAATGTAGGTACGTAGGAATACATTGTGTACCGTGGACAACACATCAGGATTTTATCAACGCATGTCAAGGAATACTAAAAAAATAATTGCGACATGTTTCCACGGAGTATAACTTGATGTGTCTTCCACTATACATAGATACCTAGGTTACCTATATTCCATAACGTTTATTTACCCGACAATAATTACTCTATCCGGATCCGAAACACAACGTGAATGTTTCATCTGACAGTTCAAGTTGTGTTATGGAACCGGGCAATCGGGTAATAAGTATTTCAAATGTCAGGTTAAACTTTTTAACCTTGAGAAATCCGAGTTAATTTTTACTCCTATCAAAGTGACAGATGCGTTGACATTTGATTTATTCACGTTGACAAGTTTGTGGCCGTTCCACGACTCTTTTATAAACCTAGGCATATAGTTAGCTGGTTCCAAAACGTTCACTTTACCCAAGAATAATTGTCGGATAAAACGAAAAGCGAATTGGAACGTAGCCTTAGTTAATTAAAAACTTTGCAAGTTTGACATAAAAAATTACGCTTCGTTGTAAACAGCAGCCGAGTTAACTCGGTCACAAACAGCGTAACATCGTTACGGACATGTTACAGTCTTGTTTATGGGCCCTAAAACGCATCTAAAGTTCCCCACAAACGCTTTGTCTACGCAAGTGCGCACTGGTCTCAACTTTGATGTTGTTGTGGGGTTTTCATACTCCAGTTAAACAACCCTATAGGTTACGTCAGTATATATAGTATTATACCTACTCTGTCATATAGGCCCCTAACTAGATATTTCAACCAACGGTAACTGAAAGTGAATGCCAATTCATACACTTACTTTATCGACCCCCTTTACATGACCCCGTTTAAAATATAATTCTACATAGGTACTTACCTTATTATAAAATCTATATTCGGATTTAACTCAAAGGAATAAATACATAATTCCATTTATGTGCTAGAATCGCGAGACAGACGCACGCCTGGACGGGTGAACGGACGACGGAGCACATCACTAGGGTTCCATTTTTCCCCTTCGGGGTACGGATCCCTAAAATACCTGCAAACTAAACCCTGTTTTTCATCCCTTTTTCAAAATTCCTAGTAAAAATCACGGAATTGTTCTTATGAGACACGCCTACCTAGATCAATTTTCCGATAGATGTATTTACCCACAAAAATGTCTTAACACACTCCATATTTGCAAATCAAATCAAATAATTTATTTGTAAAAATAGGTTACAAAGATCTTAGGTTATGTGGTGATGTTTGCTACCTTTTGCCTTGATAAGACGTCCAAATATTCCTTATACATTTATATAATAATTATGTTACAGAAATAACAGTTATATCACAGTAACAGTAAAATGATAGTTGCTCGGTTGATTGTGCTGGTTTGTATCCATGTATTCTTATCTTCGTTATTTATATCGTTCTGCAGTTGACTCGTATGATAATAAATCCTTGGAGGCGTCTTGACAAAGGCTGTGTCAAAATAAACCTCCGGCGGAACGGATATTGATGAGGGCGTCCGCCAGTCCGCCCGTTGTCAGCTTCCCGCTGTCCGAGGCGTCTACGAATAGTCGAATAGTGAATAGTCAAACTTCGATTGTCCGAACATTCTATTATCCGAATCGAACTTGAGATAAGTATACGTAAGTATCTGGAGGATGTTTCGACTATATTACGAGTAGGTATCTACGCAGAACGTAGAAGTGAGCGGAATAAGCCGTACTTTGTTACAAATCCGGGCCTTGGGTTGGATTTGCCGGTGTCCGTTTTGTGCTTGTTATTCTTACGCTCACAGACCGCACACACTGGGAGAGTCTGGCTTTAGCTCGTGGAGTATTTCTAGGCCCGGATGCAACGATCAATCTGAAAGTCTCAGTTATTAAAGGACATAAAAAAGTTGCTATCAAGAAAAGATAACTACGTTTAAATGCTAAATTTAATAACGTCTGTTATCTTTATCGGTAAACAATCTATGATGAGAAGTAAAGCCTGTGATCCGTGAGTGACGAATTTTCCATTTACAGGAAAAACGCGCCGTTGAAAGAGGAAACCCGCTGACTAAGTCACTCAAGGGAAAAAATAAAACGAGCAGTCAGCCCTAACGACCGTCAGGGGATGTCATTAGCTGATGTGATGTCCACTGCTGCTGCATGACTCGAATTAGACGATTTCTTGTTATAAGTATTTTATGTAAACGTAGTCATGACGTAACCTACTATACTCAACTGAAATGGATACCAGCTCAAAATCCAAATACGGCAAATGGTTAGGTACGTATAGTCGACCACAGGTTAACCTAAAAATTTGAGAACCTGAAATGTATAAATACAAATACAATACAAATATACTTTATTGCACACCCAGGACAAAACTAAAACATACAACATAAAGAGTACAATAAAATGTGCTTAAGGTTGCGATTTTAAGTCTAACTTAAGACTGTAGGTACCTATCTCAATAAGCCTCTACGATAATGATTTTACACAAGAATGAGGAATACAAAGCTTGTTTCATTCTTGTTGATAAAATGAAGATAAAATGATATTTTCAATACAATCGTAAAACTATAAAGTTTCAGAACTTTTATAGTGCTTTGTGTATTGTTGATCGGAGGGCTTCGTTCAGAAATTTTTGAAAAATACTGAATTACGAGTATACTTACTTACCTACTTATAAATTAGGTATGAATAAAAAACCGACGTATTTTAAAATATTTACTTATTATATTCATACCCAATTTATTAAGTAGTATTTACGAGTAAGTAGACCCGAACGGCGAGCATGTGTGAGGTTAAGGCCGTCGCCTTAGCTTCCTCTACAGTCATTCGTCAATTACTGTAGAGGAAGCAAGAGAAGCGTGCCAGGACAGAGATTCGTGGCGTGGCGCTCCGTTCTCTCTGACTACCCCGCAAGGGACATAGCGTGAAGGTATGTTTGTATGTAAAATTGCGATTGTGTGGGTTGCCATGTCAATGGTAACCACTTTCTGACCCCATTGTACATACCTAAGTATTTCAATATTTTTTTTTAAATCATGTCAGTTACCAATCCTACTGAAAATACACCAGTTATTGAATGATTTTTTTTATTCACATACACAATACATATATAATACAAGGCACAATAATAGGATCACCGACTTACAAACTAGGTCGAAACCTGTATCTTGAAAGTCGGGAGTCTGTCGTACTTTCCAAGCAAGCATTATGAGATTTATAAGATTACATTAGTAACTATATCTATATGAATAGTTAATGATGATAAATCCATTCAATTCATAATTAAGTAAGCACTCACTTATTGGGAAATTTCGGCGAACCCCACTGCACAATAAATAATTTAGACACGTATTCCAATCAAGTTTCGCGATTTATTACAAATGTTTTGGACTAATTCCAAATAGGGTGCCCTTCGAAACTTTTAATTGGGCTGCTCCAACAATCAAGCATTTCAAGAAAAGATAAGTTTTATTAGACTTCAGCAACTTGCAAAATAAGTAAATGATGATAAGTAGGTACAATAGCTACTTTTGTGTTTGCATCGTAAATCAAATCGCTTCCATGGATTAACGAAAGCGCGGTGTCGTTCCGTACTCTCCTATTTTATTTATTTGCGTGGAAGTAGCTTGTAATAAAATAATATTAATGAACATCATGAGAAGCAATCTCTTTTAGAGATAAGTTCACCCTTTGTACAATGTCTCATTTTAATTGTTTTTTATTAAGTCTATTGTAGTACAATAAAGTGTAAATAAATAAATAGAAGCTAAATTGACAGGAATTCAGTTACCGTAATGGTTGGTGTGGTTTCTGTCTAAAAAAACTTAAGTACTTACGTACTTCAGTATTATATCGACTAATAAATGTTAATAACTAATACAAATAAGTTGCAGCTACGCATTTTTTTCAGTGGCGCATTGACTTTATTTCACGTCTTTTTACATATACCTAATCATTTATGTTACCCTGAATAGGAATATTAAAAATTAAAAACCCTCGCAACCCTCGGAATTAAATGGTACTATTTTTTTACAGCAAACTCTCCATAACACAGATTATAAGACTACCAATGGCGCCCTCTTGACAGGGTTTTTATGTCCCTGGTCGGGATACCTACCTACTATTTATACTCTACAATCACCACAGAATATGCTACAATTATAATATAGGATTTATCGAATACAGCGCCATCTATTTCGCACAGACTGCACTTCGACATACGCAATATAATGAGGCAAACTGAGGTTGTGAAACGGTTTTGGTTTGATTTGATGAAGTTTGAAGGCTGGACCACCAGCCAACTAAATAATGCCTGGATCTGGTGAATTACATAATGCCGATGTTGGTATACCTACCTAATGTTACACAATTTATTATTGCTCACTGCTTCTTACTTACATAATCACATTCATTGATTATTGTATAACATTAACAAGATACAATGTACAAACATAATACCTACCTACAGTGGTTATGTATTTAGGTCAAAGTAGGCATTATATCATTCTTATAATTACTATGACGTAATTTGAGTATGCTGATTCTATAATTCCTTTGTCTCCAAAGGTGATTGAAGTAACATTGTGAATAATTTTGTAAATGACATGAGATAGCTAAATAAAATAACAGACTTATTACACATGTATATTTAAAGTGAAAAAGTAAATTGGAATATTTTTAAATAGACATCAATATAATTTGGTGCAAGAGTTGGTATTGGGACCCTAGGTTACTTGCAACCTAGAATAAGAATTACATTAAGAATACAATAAAAAATACAAGACAAAATTCATTGAACATCTTTTTGTCCTTCTGTTTGCAAATCACTCTTAAATTTCTTAGGTTGTGTTCCCTCTGTGTCATTACATGACTCTTCCTTACATAACTCATTCAAATTGTATTTCTTATATGTAAAATAATTGTCCACAATCGTTAACAGGCAAATGCCTTTGATAATTTCAACTATTATACAAAGTTGAGGATTCTTCAAGTCAGCTTTATTGTCACCATTCTTCAAAACAATAAGTTCTGCGAGCTCTTTGATTATCATCTCCCGTGATACACTGCTGTTGAACCTCTTGTTAAAGATTACTGAAAATGTGGAAGGCTCCTTCAAGAAGTATTTATCAAACAGCTTGCCGGCACTTTCCATGATGTCTGGCAAGTTTGCCTTGCACGTTGCCATGATTGGTAACATACGTAGCACATGTCGGGTCTTCTGTATTCGCGTCGTGAATAAATCTTTGATTATAGCTGCTGATAACTCTTCTGGACTAGGTAAATTGGTTTTTATAAAGATACAATTCGATGCACCTGTCTCCACTACTTGGAACCGTTTGTGCTTGAGAGATTTCTGCGAATTCTTCTTCATAGATTCTACTTCACGTTTCAGCAAGTCTCCAATATCTGTCTCATCCTCAGATTCGCTGTCGGATTTATCTTCGGTGGCGGTGGGTGCAGGCGTCTGCTCTCCTTCCAGCTCAGGGTATAGCCGCCCGGCGTACTCGTTAAGTAGATTGTACGCTTCCTTTATACAATCTTTCTCCCTGAAGTTGCACGTGCAAAAAAAGCCTCTGAAGCCGGGTTCCAAGAAGTATTTGTTTCTGCGTTTGCGAAAGTAAAACTGTTTCTTCTTTCTTGTATCGCCCATTGTCTTGTACTGATGATAGCCTCAATGCTCTCCGCCCACTTTTGACTGGGTCAGGTTGTGATATAACAGATATTATTACGTATTGAATTGAATACCTAATTACCTATGAATTCACATAACACCGAATCCAGCAACTGCGCCCATTTGTCAACAAATGTCACTTGTCAAACTCAAACATGTGAATGTCAAGATAACGTCAAGTAATGTTCGTTCAGAAATGATTACTTAAGGAACCTATACACGTTCAAATAACCTTGGAAAACTCATTAAATTAAAACAACGCTAAACAATACGTCACGCTCACTCTTACACTATCTAGCATATGAGTGAGTGTGACAGTTCCATTTAGTTTTAACTTTAGGCTGGCGGTTATTCCAGAATAGACGCCAAACCCTTCAAATAGTAGTATATCATAGGGGTCAACCAGTAAGGCGGATAGATTAGTACCCTGATGGCATCGCTGTATCGCTACGAGCACCGCGCCGATTCTAATCACATTATTTTTAAAATTTATTGATTAATTCAAGTAAGTGTTTAAAATACAAATACAGTTTAAAATAACCAAAATACTGTTTAATTTTTTAGATCGTATTAATCATAGATGGCACCATATATTCGCATACTGGTACGGACTCATTTTCTATGTAAGATGGAGAGTAAATGTCATTTTATTTAATCAACGTCATTTTATTTTACCATTTTCAGGTAACACTCGACTTTTTCAGTAGACATTTTACTTTCGACTTATGTCGAAGATAGAGATTTGTCAAATTCTGTGAGAATTGCCTTCCAGGACGCATTGCCATGCATGAAGCTTGATTAGATTTTAATTTTTGTTATTGGCCTGGAAACTTTGGCAGACTGACATTAAATATTCGCAAATATGCAGCGCCATCTAGTACGGTTTAAGGAAGCTGTCAAAAAACCGCTCAGACCGCTCAGCCCTTACTTTGCGCCATCTAGCAATCTCTTACTTACTTACATGTCCTTTACCTATCTTTGACCCACTAGCGCTCCAAGCGCATTTTCGCTAGAAATAAAATAATCAGAATTAAAGGGCGCTAGTCCGATTTCTGTGGATTATGCCAACCAGAGATAACAACTTTGACGTGCATGGTGCAGTGGATTTGAGGAACCATTCATGTTTTGTACGAAGCAATATGCACGCACTACCGCATGTCTCTGTCATATATCATATATTTCTTCCAAATTAGGAATTATTATTATTATTATTATTCTAAAGTAGGAAGATACATACTGTTTGCTAATCATAATATTTATTTCATCAAAGTATGTTTATTCAGAAATAAAATAATTTACATTTAAAAAACTTATTTATTGTACATCGCCCTATTTATTAATATTATATAACAATCTTACGTAATAATAATAATCTAATATCTAAAAACAATTTTTCTAATACTACTGTAATACTTTGTGTAAAACATTTAAGTGTGTTGTCCATAAAAGCACAGGTTTTACATTATTCAGTAAGTAATTACTTACATTACATTCAGCTCGATTCAGTACCTACCTATGTAAGATTGAATTTTGGTGAACAATAGGGATGTTGACTATTCTTTATTTAATTTAAAATACTTTTCCATATTAGTAACGCAAAAATTAAAAAATAATTTCTTGTTAACCTATATTATGGATTAAAAGGTTGCCATAAAGTCTCTATGTCATATTGTATGTAATATTCGTAGTAGTTTCTGATAAATAAATGTTCAAAGTTACATTCTGCTTCTTTTTAACCGACATTCATAAATGGTTTTTTGACATTATATTTATATAATTTCAAGATTTATGTACACCCATGCCACAAGAAGAAAGGCATATCGAGTACGCACATTGCGAGATGTTCACTTCATTACAAGGGTACGTCATCATACGGTTTGATGATGTACCCTTGTGCTAACTCCGATACCTTGTACTGACGTGAACATAGTGCAATTTGCGTAATCACCTGGTATATCGAAATATACCAGGTGAAGAATGAGCCATCTTCTTGTGCCATGGTACAATCCGCATCCGACTTCTTGAGGCAGGACCGCAGTCTTAGCACACACACTCATAGCCATCTACAAGCTTGACGCGATCAGGGTAGCTATTACTGTTCTCAAAACGATGGAATGATGTCATGCGATGGCGTGCTAAACAGAGACAGCGCTGTACCAACGCGATAGCATTGACTCTGTTTAACATGTCCCGTCTCATGATATAATTTTATCGTTTTGCGAACGGTAATAGGTACTCTACTGAGATTCAAATATTACAGTGTTAGTTAAATTATCTTCTCTTATAATTACAGTATCTCGTCTCCATGACTGTTGGTAAATTGGCGACTACGGGTTTGTTCTGCTTCGGGCAAACAGTAATACTGAAACAAAAAGAAATACTTGCTTAGAGTATTGTCACAAAACATCTGTATTGATGTGGTTGTAAGGTGACTCAATATTAACCTGCCAACTTTTTGAACTTGATCAACTTTTAACGAAGTCTGATTTTAAAGATTAGTAGAAGAATTAAAATAATGACAAATTTCTATACATCGATTTCAAATCGGAATTACATTTCCATACGATTTCAGTAAAGGTTGCCATTAAGGCTTATACAGTCGCCAATGACCTTGAGGGTTTGATCTTCAGCGTCTAGAAGTTTACGGCTTTGGACTATTGCTGAAAACAAACTTCGCAAAATCCTGCAGATATAATCTCCGTACATACAAGCTTCTTTTTCTTTTTGTTTAAAGCCTGGTTTAAAATCAATTATATAGTGCCACCAAGTTATTTTGTGAAGTGACAGTACTGGGCACCGTGTGGGCTCAGTGCCAGACATGCAGGTTTCCTCATAATGTTTTTCTTCAATGTTCTATCTAACAGTCACACCACAGCACAGTATAGTAAATGTAAGTAAATCTTCAAAAACTATTTTACATTGAACTATATTACTACTTACTCAGTGTTATATTCAATTGACGACAGTTTTAGATATTGGATGTATATGCTCGGGGACTTTAGAAGCCTCCACGTGATGGGGTTGAAGAGATTGGTCTCGTACTTCCATTCGACGATGACGGACAGAGGCGGGTGGCCTGTGTCTTTGAAGGCCACCATTTTCGTCTCTAGGTCATTTGGCTTGTAGTACTTTCTGGAATAAAAGTTAAAGAAAAAACTATAGCTATAATCATGGGCTATTCTCAAGCTATTCTCTAGTATACAGAGGGAGGGGTGGAGCGCAGCAAAGACGCCTTCGCCTTTTCATATATAATAAATATATGAAAAGGTTTGTTTCTTGACAGTTAAGTTTTCCAAAAATTAAGTATGGTCTGAATGAATTTCCAGCTGCAAAAACCCAATAGGGAAACCCCATTCGTGCTTTTTTCAATAGAATATTTTCTCGATATATTTAAACAAATATTTGTGTTTGTATGAGGATGAGGTTTTACTTGTATGGGGGGAAATACGACTGGGAAATTCGTTACTAGGAAAAAACAATTTCGGGGAACAGATCTAACCAGTCAAAAATTCTGACTTGTCACTACCTAAATTAAAAAACATCGCTAATCAAAACATCTTACTGTTACATAATCTATCTTAGCATATATATGAGTGAACGTGACATTTTTATGTCGTAATCGATGCCAATGTGTACGGAAATTATTCAACCTATATTATTATCTACGTTATTTTTGATAAACTTGATACCAGTCAATTGCAATATTACTATAATAATTTCATAACAATAATGGAACATTAAATTCAATTTTTATTAATTGCAAAGGTAAATATTTTGGAACCTCTGCTTTGTGTCAAGAGTCAAAACAACTTTCATCAACTTGAAAGACGTCAAGCAAAAAACATACACGAGGAATATATTATTTACAAACAAAAGATAATACAGTTCCGGCTACAGTATTGCGTTCTTATGATTAGGGGTAGGTATAGAAATGGCATCATACTCAATGACCCCATTTGACTTATATTGATATTTTATGGGTCTAAAGATAACACAAATCCACAGTATAGTGCTTGCATTTTTACTATTAGTACTTTCCGAACTATTGTTAAAACTATTCGAATAATGAAACTATTAAAATTGCACATCACCATGAGATTAGAAGCTTCGGTTTCGGTCCCAATTCAAATATAAAATGAACTGACAGTTGAAATAGTGCCGGTTCCAATACCGATTCGGGCAATGAGTGCCTTTTGGTCATTTTCACATAAGACGGTAACGACACCGACGCAACACCGTTATGTATGATGTCGTGGACGACATAGTGTGAAAGAGTTTAGTACTAAATGTATGAAATTCGACAACCGACGATATTGTTATCGGTATCGTGTAATGTTAAAATGCACTTTGTCAGAACTAGTCGGGAGCGAATAATTGGAGAGTAAAGTTAGTGTTTTAATTATTACCCGACAAAGGGCGTTTTTACATTAGGCGATATTGACAATGATAACGATATGGTCGTTGTACAGGGTGGACCAAAAGTCCGTTAACATTTAAAATGGTTATAAAAAATACAAATGCTACTTTAGTGAAAAACTGTTTATTTAATAATAAAGTAGACAAATTAGGATTTCACTTTTTAAAAATAACATCATTCAAATGTGACCCTTGTTCATCCTGGCACACCTGTAACCGGGAACGGAAATTTTGCATGACCGCCCGACAAGTGGTTGGTGAAATGTTCTGCATTTCCTCGCGTATATTTTCTTTTAATTCCTCAATAGACGCCGGGTTGCTGATGTAAACTTTACTTTTGAGATATCCCCAAAGGTAAAAGTCCATTGGAGTTAAATCCGGGCTGCGGGGTGGCCAGTGAATGTCACCTCTTTTGGATATGACTTTTTGGCCAAAAATTTCACGAAGTGCTGCTATAGAGTCATTGGAGGTGTGACATGTTGCCCCATCTTGTTGGAACCAAGAGCTTCGATTAAAGCCTGAGAAGTCCTGTAATGCTGGAGCAAAAAAATTCTGTAGCATCACAATGTATCGCTCTGTATTAACGGTGACGGCGCGGTTTCTCTGATCTTCATAAAAATATGGACCAATGATTCCGCTGGCTGACAATGCGGCCCATACAGTAACCTTGGGCGAGTGTAAAGGTTTTTGGTGCTTCAAGTCCGGGTTAGTGTCACTCCAGTATCTGCAATTTTGTCGATTGACATGTCCATTTAGGTGGAAGTGTGCCTCGTCTGAGAAAAAGATGTTATTGAAGCTCGTAAACCTCTCAAGCACTTCGTTAGCAAACTGCAGTCTCTGAGCAGGGTCATTTGGCTTTAAAGCCTGTACAATTTGAATTTTGTAAGGATGTAAATGTAAATCTTTGTGTAGAATGCGATTTAGAGATGTTCTGGGCACATCTAAAGCACTAGACCGCTTTCGAGTAGAGAGACCAGGTTGTTCTCGAACAGACGCTCGTACACGCTCTATGTTTACTGGATCGCGCGATGTCCTAGGTCGGCCGGATCGTGGTTGACTTAAAGTTGAACCTGTTGTTTCGAACTTCTGTACCCATTTTTTAATCGTTTGAATTGTTGGTGCTTGATTTCTGTTCTGTATATTGTAATGATTACAAAATTTCCGTTTAGCTTCGGTCGTAGAATCGTTGTTTCGATAGTACTCGCGTACGCAAAATGCGCGTTGCGCTCCGCTGAATGACGCCATGGTACTAAATCCCTATTAGTAGCTCTCGCTTGTAGTAACACCCCCCGCGCCAATACCCCACCCGCGCCGACGCAGCGACCTATTCAAATGTTAACGGACTTTTGGTCCACCCTGTATTATCTCATTCATTTAGTACAGTCCACCACAAGCTATATATATAGTGTCCGACCGAAGCTTCGGCTTTGGCCACCTTCGGCCAAACCTTCGGCTTCGGCCAAAATGGGCCGAAGTTTTGGCCGAAGCCGAAGGTTCCTAACAAACGACGAATTTGAACGAACTTTTACGAATGAACGGAGAGCGCGACGGACAGAGACGTGGCGGGCGGGAGGGGAGAGTCACACACATCACATTTCGTTTTGTGGACTTGACTATTGTTGAAAATTAACATTTCAACTTCGACATTTCAATTAACAACACATTTCGAAATGTATTATTTGATTACCACCAAGGTAATTTTGATTACCACTAGATCAACTTCTAGAGAAGATTAAAATTACCTTTCTATATTATATTATACAGTCGATATAAAACCTTCAATTTTAAAGTTTTAAAATCAAATCATTTAAATTAGCTTGTATCCAATCTTGAACAAAATTCTTAGAGCTTTTAAACCTTCGGCTTCGGCTTCGGCCGAAGGTTGTGCCGGTAGCCGAATAATCGGCTTCGGCTTCGACCAGAAATCGACCTTCGGTCGGACACTATATATATAGTATACCATATGTCAAAAACCTTCGATTAAATCTCAACTTATGCCTGCACAATATGATATATTTAATATTCTCAAATTTTGACGTTTTGGGTAGGTTGACCTGTGGTCGACTGTACTAGACCCTTTCGCACTATGTCGTCCACGACACCATATATCCGACAAAGCGAAAGTAGTTTTGCAGTAAGTGATTAATAACTTACTGTTCCTCGTCCAAAAACTTGCTGTCACTTTTGTTGTTGTTCCTGTCAACCAGCGTTATGGAGACCCTGCCCACGTCAGGACCGTGCACTTTGCTCTCCGTCGAGTTGGACACCTTTAGAGTAATCTCGAAGTGGACTCCTGAAAAGTGAAGGACACAATGAAACATAAGTAGAAAATATCGAAAATAATCTCTTTACAATTCTACCAGAAGAAATAGATAAAATCAAAAATAAACGCTGGAGCGGACTGAAGAGAGCCACGTTGTGACGTTGAATGTAAGCTGATGAATGTCAGATAACATGACATGATAAGAGTCATATCACACATTTCTTCCATCTTTAAGGCTAGGGTACTTACCGCAAAAGGGCGAAGTACTGTCAGTCTTCAGGAGTTGGAGTCGACCAAGCTGTTAGTAATATGTATAGTAACGGTAGTCTATGGCAATAGGGTACTTACTGCAGTAAGGTGAAGAGCTACCAGTCTTCGAGTACAGCGCGAAGTTGGAGTCGACCAAGCCGTTTCTCTGCAGACGCTTTTTAGTAATATTTGTACTACGGTAGCCTACGGAAATTAGGGTACTTACGGCAATAGTGTACTTAAGGCAATAGGGTACTTACTGCAGAAAGGCGAAGAGCTGCCAGTCTTCGAGTACAGCGCTATGTTAGAGTTGGAGTCGACTAAACCGTTCATCTGCAGTCGTTGGTAGTACTTGTACGAATGGTATCCCATCGGCAAACAGTACTGCTTGTGTTTGTTGTCGCATGCAGTGCAGTTACCCGCCAAGAATGCCTGTAATTTTAGATAATTTAAGTTGTAGAGTTCGATTTTTGTTGAAAAACTGATTTTAGATATGTGTAATTTTACATTTGCGAGTAGACACAAGTAGATAGCTCTTTAGTATCAGAGGCCAAGATTCTTTTCAGGTCGAAATGGAGACATATTTTGTAGGTTAAAAAAATTATGCATGGATTGAAGCATTATGGGTAATAATAATATCTGGATAGTAGTAGGTATCCCATCCAGCTTACTAGCTGGAAATTGAATTAAACTATCCTGTGCCTGACTTTATAAGCCTGCATGCTTTATATGCGTAACTGTTTAGTCTTACAATGGCATCGATTCCGGGTGGCCGCCAAATTTAGCCATGATCGATAAACGAAACATCCCGCTAACTCGTATACAAAGTATTATATGAGTGAGAGTGACTGTTTCATTTAGGTTTAGTTTAAGATTTATCGGCCACCCTCGACGGTGGCGTCGATTCATAGTCAATGGTGACTATGAATTTAAAGCTTCTCACCTCATAAGAGCTACACTGGACCCCAATAAAGGGGCACGAAGGCGCAATGCTCTCCGTAAAGTAATGGTAGCTTCTCTGGTGGTTGCAGCCGACGTACTTGAGAATCCACTGGTAGATGTCGTCGCCCATGCCCTGGATAGGTGAGTCCACTTTCTTGCAGCCCGGCTGCGCTGATCCGCCGTTGGGGTAAAAGTCCACGTGGCCGATTGGTTCGGTCATGCCGAAACCTGTAAATATTTTTAATATTAATTTTATCTATTTTCACTTAATTGTGTCTTAGTAAGTAGTTTTTCAAGGTGGTACGACTGTGCAGAGTCAGCCTAGGTGGTACCACCTTGCTACAATCTGCTCTCTAGGTGCCGGCTAGCAGGGTTCTAGGACAGTAATAGAAGAACCTGGTAATAGTAGATATTATATTTTTAAGAAACAGAACAACACAGAAAATAATAAATGTAGAAAATAGGTAGTAGTAGGAGACAATTTTATAAAACGGAGAAACGTCCGTTTAGGACAAAATACAGAGATAAATGTGAAGACAATGAAATTAATGGAATAATGGTATTTAGAAATGGAATGGGAATATAATTTGAATTTTGAAAATATAGATGAAGAAATGAAGATGCCAACACGAAATGAGGTGAGATAAACGCTAACAATGAGGTTGAAATTGATGGCAAGGAGGTTAATATGGACGATGAAGTCGACATCGTTACAACCTAAGGCCTCTAGGTTTGCGGCGTATCAAAAACCCCTAATAACTTTAAAGTGAGGCTCACCTTACATCTCAACCTCATCTCACCTATACATCTCAAATTCTCAATGTATATGTGCAACGGTGACCACTTAAGTCTACTAACGTTTACTAGATATAGTCTACTATACTATACTGAGGTATAAATAAATATAGTATAGATATAGTCTACTATACTATACTGAGGTATACATATTAATGTTTGTATGTTATCTTTGGAGCTGGATCCATGACTCAGGGAACCCTAATATGGTCGATTGGGTGTGTCGTATCTATGAATTAAAGCAAACGACTTCTTAAGCAGGATATCATCAGTATAGAAACTGTCGGTGTCTGTATATGGGTGAGATACACTATTTTTACTCTGATAGCCTTTAGATGTCCCAATGTATGTTATTGATTTCTATAAAATGCCTTCACCGCAGTTAAAAGAGCAAGACTTATTTCCTGACAGTCAAACGCATTAACCATGTCGCTATTTTTTAATAAAGAGTTAGTGGGTATTGTTTTTCCCTCTCTTTTTCTCCAACTGCTTGTCCGGTTGTTGTCGTCGTTCCAGCCAATATCAAGGGCGATGACGCATTATATCTAACTACATTGTTAATTTGTTTACAGTGCACATATCTTTAGTTAGCCACAATACTAACTTAGTTATATTTCATGTACTTACTCCACCAACGTAATTAGAAAATGAGAAATGTGACGTCATCTGTCGGACTTCGAGACCAAGTACAGTATGCAAAAAAGTTTGAAGCAAATAAGGCAATGGACAAAAGTGAACAAAAGTATGGAAAGTTGGCGATGAGTCACATAATGAATTACTGTGCGAACGATACTAAGGACTTAGGTAGCTAGAAATGGGGATGCCCGTGGACAGAGGACCGCATTCCTACCATTTTCTAATTACGTTGTTGGAGTAAAGTAAAGCGACTTTCGAGTGAATTCCGAGCAGGAATAAACATGAATTCACAAAATGTGCATTCTAAATGTTGACAATCCATGCACTAACCACTTACCTGTACTATGAATCACTCAGCGACAGTCACTTTTGTCGTTATTGCATGCAAGAGAAAAGGACAGAGACACTAATCGGTCACAATCGTAACGCAACTCGGTAAAGATCGGTGTGAATACGATTTTTATCTCGTCTCTCTGGCCTAAGTTTAGTAGTATTCATTTCTAAGTAGCATTAATTAATAGTCAGCCAAGTAATAAGATAAACATACCCGAGAAATATAGCGGAGCGGCGTTACTATGTATAATGTCGACGTATTTGGCGTCGGATCGATCCAAACGCACCAAAGTTACAGTTTCGCTGAAATACGGCGCCGCTGGATCCAATGCCGTTATCCGCCCCAACTTAAGATTGAACTTCTGTAACAGAAATAATTATGTAGTCAATGATTGGATTGTCAAAAGAAAACTAGCGCTATCCACTAATAAGAACTGGGTAGCTATTACATGAGATAGCGTGCTAAATAGAGATAATGCGTTGGTTGGTATAGCTTTGTCTCTGTTTCATTTCATCGGTTTGAGAACGGTAATAGCTCGTTTAAGTTACTTTACTTGCTTGCTTGATCATCGTATGGTTAGTGAGTGGCCAACCTATTGTCAGAGTTGTTCAGGCGGCCCGTAGGCCCGTAGACAACAACCGGGACCGACTGCTTAACGTGCCCTCCGAGGCACGGAGGAGCTCAGATGAAATATGCCACTAGCAGTCACCCATCCTGGTACTGACCGCGCCCAACGTTGCTTAACCTGCATGATCACTTTCGGACCGTGCTCGTAACTAGGCTAGAAGCTCCTCAATTACTTCAGCCTATGTTTTTGTTTGTAGATTCAAATTATTACACGAAAAAGGCCGAAAAATTGTCAGACGATGATGGGTCAAAGGAGAATAACCACTGCAATGTGGAATGCGCTAAAAGTTCTACGCGCAATATTTATTGCGCGTAGAACTTTTAGCGCAACAAAAGAATTCAAACCCGAGAGCGTCTTCTTTAGAACCTAAGTTTTAGTTAAACATTTTAATTTAGTAGAAGATGAGTGAAACTAACCCTCTGAAGAGCGTGGCCGCAATACCCGCCCAAGTGTGAGCCCAAGGAATGGCCGATGAAATGGAAATTGTCCAAAGACTGCAGCCCCAGCACCTCCTGCAATTAAATCAAGGGTTAATCCAGATGTACATATAATATAAACAATCAGAAATCAGAATTTATTTATTGTAAGTACCTAAAGTACATTTTTAAAACGTCATTTTTTTTACTCTGCTTCATAAGGTGCTATAGCTGAAAGGATCTTTCCTTTCTTTTCTTTCAGCAGCACATCTTTTGAAATAAATATATCTTACAATAATTATGAACACCTACAATCATATACCAATACGTTAAATATTGCGCGTAGAGCTGGAGCTGAATATATGACCCATTATCATTTAAAGTCATAAATGACTTTAATAATAACCCTTTTATGATAAGGTCTGTCGGATGTGGGTCTTAAATTTTTTCTCTGTCATATTTATTACAGATCAGGTATTTTATTATAAAATCGTACACAGTGAGACATAAATGATGTATTTACTTTACTAACAAGGAAAGTACCCCAAGTATCCGGCTCCGATTTGATTCATTTTAAGATATATTGCAGAGCATTGAAAAATAACCGACTCGTATTTATTATCGGCCCAAATAAATATTTAGTGGGGGAAATAACTGATTTCGCTATGTCCATAAATTCGAAAACTTTAAAGGGCGATCTCTCCCACTAAATATGAATTTGAGCCGATAAAAATTATACGGGTCGGTTATTTTTCAATGGTCTGAAATATATCTTAAAAAGAATCAAATCGGAGCCGGACACTTGGGGTACTTTCCTTGTAAGTCTAAAGCGTGGGACTGCAAGTTTGTTTTCAGTTACTCTACTCTGATTTATAAATATTCACTTATCGACTAGGTCACGTCACGTCTCACGATGGCACGGAACTCGCGCGTCTACTATATGCTTGTAACAATAGCCCTACAAAACAATTATGCCTGGGAAATTGAATAAGAATAGTTAATGCAATCAGTTATTTATTCTATGCTATTTTTGGAGGTATATAACAAATTATCTTGTCTCAGGGCTCAAGGTAACACAGATAGAGAAGAAAGAAAGAAAGAAAAAACATTTGTATGCCACAAAAAATAAAATAATACATATTTAGTTCACTCCATAATACAATTAGCAATAGGCACCTGACTCAGCTACTGCTTGAGTGAATACACTAGCGTGTAAACACACAGCACTGACTTTCAGCCAGTCCTTATACAAAGTTAACAAACAAACAACTGCGACAATCCGACAATCAGATTGCTGTCCTGTTCTGTTGTATTTGAAGAAGTTGCCCAAAAGGAAAACATAAGGGACAAACCGTCCTCCCAAGGCAAGTGCTGGGAGGGCACAGGTGCGTTCCTCTGGAGAGCCATCAAGGGGGTTTTAGTAAGTAAAAATCTCACATAACACGGTCTCCTCCCCAGGGGGATGGGTATCTCTGGAAGATTTCCCACCCGATACAAAAAATAAAGCTACTAACCATTGGGTAAACAACAAACAAAGGAATACTTACATAAATGTTATGAATGAGGTGTGCCGTCATAACGCCTATGAGCCGTATATTCGCCACGGCCTGTCCGTACGGCGGCTGAGACCCGCCGCGCCAGTCCACCACCAACACGGTCGCCGCGTCATTGCCCTTCAGGTTCAGTAGAGCTTCCGTCATCTCATGGATCTAGATATTGAGAAACAATAAGTATTCGCATTTACTGGTGGCAATAGGCATTTACTGGACCCACATGCTCCATCGTCGACCTCATCGTCGCTTACCATCAGGCGAAATCGAGGTCAAATGCGGGTTTTGTAGTAAATAAAAAGAAACAAGAAAAAAAAAACGTTTCTGAACAAATGTTGATACAGTCGCATGCATAACTATCACGTCATAAAGAGATACAGATAAAAATAATGGACTTATTTTATTATTACACTTAAATGCATAAATGTAAATGTATGCATTACGTAAATGCATTCAGTAGGTAGTCTACCACAAGCTATAGTATACCATCTGTCAAAAACCTTCGATTAAATCTCAACCCTATGACTGCGCAATACGATACATTTCAGATTATCAAATTGACGTTTTGGGTAGGTTTACTGTGGTCGACAGTACACTCGGCCTCTAGTTAAAGTATACCATCTATCAAAATTCGACAATTCAAATTCGAATTTGAAGTCTACAGCGAATGCATTAAGATTCATTTTAGATTGTAGAAATTTAACAGATGATTAGTCTGCGATTTACCGCCTATAAACAACCATGTCTAGTTAGTCGACAAAATCGTCGACTGAATTCAGTAAAGTGTATAAGCGCATAAACAAGGGCACTGTGGGTTTTCTCTAAAATTCCAGGACCGATTGGAATCCTTTTTCAATGTTGTAGAACAAAAGTTGTTTAGTGTCACTGAACAGACCTGTTTCGGCGTATTCGGTTTTATACAGCCTGTATACCAGCGAAAGAATTTTTAGAATCGGTCTGGTAGTTTTTGTATACTTTTCTCTGCATGTTACCACTGACCGTACTGGGATAGTTTGCAGACTTTGCACTTTGATAAGAACTGAGGGCTCTACTTCATCTGGGAGGTCAGTTTGGTGACCGCCGTGTATTGTTTACAACATTTATAAAAAAAAATGGAATTTACGATCAGTGCAAATTGTATGATACAATGGAATAGTTAGTTAGTATTTATTACTTCGCCAGATTGAAAATACCTGTGGTATTATTTCATCATATAATAGAAAATTAATTGTCAAACTCATTTTTTGGTAAAAGCCTACTCTCATAATGTGTGGTGATGATTCATAGACCTGGTTACTCTAAATTTAAGGATTTTACACATTGGAATTCCCTATCTGGCATACTGGTTTTTCCGTGTTTACTGTCTGAGCCTTATCTATTTATTTACCATTGAGTAATACCGACTAAAACCGAAACATCGGAAATACGTATCTGGGAAATACGTATCTATTGTACGGCGAGCGCATTTCCAATTATTTTGTTATTACTAACTACTAATCACCTATACAGTGAAATAAACAAGTTTATACAGTACAATAAACAAGCAGTGAATCAAAATAAGGAAAATACCCAGGACTTATGACCACCTTCCAGGAATCCGTGCGAGATCAAGTAGAACGGTCCTCTCGAGTCAATGTTGGCATTCTGTATTTTCTCCCTATCGTCTGCGTGTAGAAGAACGGGCAGCAGTCTGTTTCTTCTAGTAAACGCTGCATAACTGCAATAAGAGAAAATACTAGTTAAATATGTAAATATTGGTTAGATTCCTCGTTAGATAAATATTAGGTAAAACTAAATGAAACTGTCACACTTACTCTTATACTAACAATAATAATAAATTGTAATTTGTGACTATATTGCTTGGTATTCGGTAAGGGGCGGTAGATAACTACCTAGTTATCTATGAGATGAATGCTGACCTTTATCGAATACCTTCTTTTTGGGAAAGCACTGGCTCCCAAGATACAGGTTCGCCTAGTTTGGGAGTCAGGATATTGTTCGATTTACTAATTTGTGATGTTTTCAATAAAGATTGTTTTTAATTTTTTATTTATCTTATCTTATGATAGGGGGCCGGGAATAACCCAGCGGCACTTCTACCCTTGAGGATCTTTTGTGCCTACCCCATTTACACACTGGTCAACGTGTGCAGGTTTCCTCACGATGTTTTCCTTCACCGTTAGAGCAGTCGGTAAATGTACGTAAGTTTTCGAAAAATACGAAAAATTGGTATATGCCACTGCACGGTTTTGAACCCTGACCTCCCGAATGGGAGTCCGGTGTTCTAGCCACTGTGCCACCGACGCTCTCACGCTTACTCTTACACGACCGTGTAATGTAAGAGTGGGGGTGACGTTTTGTTTAGCGATGATTTTAGCGAGTGACACGTGAGCTTTAATGTAAAATATATCCCTTTATTTAATGCGAAAACCGACGTCAAAATAGTGTTAAATAGGACTAAAACATGTCTACAATGAAATTTATAAATTAAAAATTCGTACACAGCAGTAACAATGTTAACGAATTATTTTTGTAGATGAACTTATAATTACATGCTTATTTTATGACATGTTATCTATAAATACAGTATCTATTACAAATGACCTCATAAGGGCCACAAGTCCAGAACGTTGTAACGAAAAGGGCCAAATCCAGAACATTCGAGTCATTATACCCAAGTAACCTATGGCCAGTTGATAAATAGACGTTGCATTGCAACTAAAAAAATAAACGTTATCATAGTCGAGATAAACACGTCACTATGCAATCCTGGACGTAAACATTTGTTTAGTCTCGTTGTGATTGATTGAAGTCACGGACGAGCCCCCGGCCTTATCATCTTACAGACATGACAATATACAATAGTATGTATTACTGTTAGGGGCGGCTCTAATAGGGCTATCAGAGGCTCAATAGCTCTATAGAGCTATCATTTCGCCTATTACATACATGCGAGGAAGAAGGTAACTAAAAACCGAAATGGTTTTTCAAACTGTTGGTAAATAAGCAAACCTTCAAATCGATAAAAAAAAAATCACCGCAATCAACCTGAGATATTCCAGTTTGAAATTATTTTTTTTAGACTTGAAATTTTAAATGTTGTCTTCTGAACATTTTGCTCAAATTGACTGTGTCTTTTCATCCCCTGTTATTTTCTTAAAACTATAATCATGTAAGATGATAACAGAAAAAAAAAATACCTCAAAAGAACAGTGTCATGAATTGAATATTTACGTGCTGTAAAATACATAGGTACTGAAAATTTTTACGTGAAAAATTACTGTCAGTGTATTCGAAGTCTAGACACGCTTTCTTTTTTAATGAACAATCTTTCCATTTCCCTTCCCTCGTGCCTCGTATTGAAGGAAAAATATAAGAATAAGAATTAGTTTATTTGTGCGGTAAGATTGCAAAGGATTCATAGTCCATACACCAGTAGGAACTTATGCATATGTTATATTAAACTGAACAAAATTAGTGAGCAATAACTTAGTTATAATAAACGCTGACATCCGAACTAGAAAATACATATTTATAAAAAAAATTCTCCTGCAATGGACATAACAAAGACAAAATAAATCCTAGAGCCGTCCCTGTGATGGACACGAAAGCGGATACGCGGATATCACTAATATAATGAAACTCGTCACTCGTCAACCAATAGAAAAACTGCAGCATTTCAAATGACTTCATTTTAAATGCTAACAAGAGTAAACAATTTTATCAAACGAGTAACTAATTTATTTGAAAACAAGTTGGCTATCTGGACACCACACCTACTTTTTACTTTGTAACATTGTGACTGGGAAGTTGAGATCGTTGAATAAAGTAATAACGATAGGTATTTGGGATTATGAGAGTACTGGCCTTTTCTACCCGGCTTCGTGCATGCGTGACATGACGAATGACTGTAGAGGAAAGCAAGAGAAGCGTGCCAAGACAGATATTTGTGTCGCTTCGTTCTCTCTGCCTACCCCGCAAGGGACTTAGCGTGAAGATATGATTTTTGTAAATAATTTGCAAACAGCGGTAGGACCTATCCTATTTGGGGTTGTTTTGCTCGTACAGCATGATGCTCCTCAGCGTCAGTTACCCGCCGTTCCTTCCTTGTTGGGTTCATGATTACGTGCATACGCAGTCCGAACTAAAAGAAAACTGGCTGTGTTCAAGATAGGGTTTCAAGATAGATCAATTTCTTCTTCCTTCATTTAAAGTTGCCCTAAAATTTCAAGTTACGTCGCCGCAGCTGTCATACAAGTTATGTTTCGTCGCAATAGCTATTATAGCTAAATGATTACATGTATAATAATACCTACCTAATGTACGAACTTTAAATCGCAATTAGCGATGCCTCATATGCCACGCTTATCGTTTTGATGATAGCGCAGAAAGGTATCGAATTACCCATGAGCCCATGACAGAATTCTCACCATTCGCATTAATAAATACGTTTAAATATATTACTGATATTGCAAAAGGGGCGCGGACGAAGTATGTGAGCATGTGAGCGAATGTGAATATAATTAATTAATTATTAACTCATTCAATATGATAGTTCAAGTAATGGGAAACAGAAATATATTGATTTCCGATCATGAAATAGCGATTTTAATTTAATTATTTAAGTCTAAAATCGCCTTTTTTAAATCTGTATATCACGTGACCTGAAACGCTATCCGCCATGACGCTGTCAAGTGTGACGTCACTATCGAGTAAACAACGCAACGAATGTAGGGCGATCAGTTCTGTTTTGTTTGTTTATTTAATCGATAGTGACGTCAGAGAAAACTATTATGGCGATCAGCATTTTCGCGGGTATTGAAAATGAAAATTTAAATGCTGTTTATGATAATTTAGCGACTTTATTTTGAGGAATTAAAAAACTAGTAAAGAATGGCTATGATTTAAACATACTTTTCAAAAAAGTGTCAAATATCCTATTATCTTTTTGGCGACTTGAAACTTTGAAAGTTAGTTTATCTTACTCAATAATATCTACTTTTGTCACGTGGCAAAGCAAAGATGCTTGATTGGTCCAATAGGCTTCGAATGCAAATGACTAACCGTATGCTCATTGTTTCAGTTGGTACCGGGAAGTAGTTGTCGGGCCGGTTCTCCGTCCAGGGGTACACCTTCGAGAAGCATCCATATATGCCGTAACATCTCTCCACTTCCGTGTCGTCTACACACAGGGAAAAATAGAATCATTAATGTTTTGAAGGCAATAAATGTGTTGTAAGCAAAATAATAAGTGAGTTTTCAGTTAATATGTAATTTCCGTTCTGCAAGAAGTTGTCAAGAATCACAAGCAAACTGCAGCTTGCGTGGAAGTTTTGTTGCGTGGAATCGCGTATTTATTGCAGTTAGTGGCCCATTCGGATTTGTGATTGTTTCATCATCATCATCAGCCTATTAATGTCCAGTGGGGACATTAATAGGCCGATGATGATGATGGGGCACAGGGGGTACGGGCCATGATCCACCGAGCGGGCCCAATGCTAATTGGTGGATGTTTGGTCTAAAACGCAAAGTGGCATAAACGCAGCGATAATTCTTTATAGGTCTACGAATAGTTTACTAGCATTTTACGAATTTTGCTGCCTAGGCAATTTACATTTTAGATGTTGACTTTACGAATTTTGCTAGATGTACATTTTGCTTTCTAGACCAAACGATTACAAAACATTACAATTTGTATGAGAAGACAAAATAATTCGGGTTTTTAAAGACAGCATAATGGGAAAAGTATAGACTTTGAATCACCCTGAAAGTTATCAATATTAATTTACCCATTGAAATTGAAAACGTTTATTTAGCACTAAACACCAGAATAAGAACACAATACAGAAGTATACAAAGATTAATACATGCAGCACAAAACATCCGGTGCGGTACAGTGCCTAAAAGGGTACACCAGCTCAGCATAATGCTGAGGCAAGCCAATTTTCAGCTGGCCCCTGTGACTGCACGGACGAAGAAAGCAACAGTATGTGCGTGTTGTGTTGTATTTGTTTCTGAACTATTGTTAAAGCGAAAGAAACTCCCTAATACTTATTAAATATTACTTCTTAACTTTTCCCAGATGTGTAATGTCCCAGAGTACAAACTCGAAATAACTTAATTTCGAGTTTGTACTCTGGGACATTGTAGCATAAGTGCACATCGCGTGTTCTATAGAACATACCGAGTACAAATTATGTAGGTACTTGCGTAGAGAATGGCAAAAGTAAAACAAAAATATTGGTTTTCCTTGTTCTCTTGGAATTAAATTTATCACTTTTTATGGGCGTATAAAAGCTATCTTTGTAAGGTGACTAACAACGAAATTCGTACAAAGTGTATCAAACATAATGCCTAGTTGAATTAATCATTCTCAGGTAAATTAAAACTTTTGCTTTTAACAATAATTTTGTAAATTTTGTTCAAATTTTTGTAAATTTTGTTAAATTTTTTGTAAATTCTGTTCAAAGCAAAACTTGCTATGTGTACTATTTTGTAATAAGTACAGTGGAAGACGCATCAAGCTATACCCTTAATATCTACTTGTCGCTTTAACTTCACATTACACATTCATACATAATATAATATTATATATATGATATAATCAATATGTATGTTTTTAATATATATTATTTTAAAATAATAAGAAAGAAAAAAAATAATTGTTAAATCACAATAATATTGCTTGTTCCTATGTCTGTTTTCTTTGTTTTTAATTTTTAACTTTTCTATTTTAGCACCTAGTTTTCATTATCTTGTCTACTCGCCTTTAGTAACTACGAGGCAGCCTGTTATTTGCCTTATTAATTCACTCTATTAAATCTATGATGTACGCTTTTCCACGGAGTATAGCTTGATGTCTCCATCAAGTTATACTCCGTGGAAGACCACTGTACACATAGGTGTTCAGTTATAGATACACCTCATAAATGAAAGCCAAAAAATATATCTATATAAAATAAACTAACCACTATAACTGCTGGGGAAGCTGGTGACATCAGTCGAGTTCTGCTTATCCATCAGAAACATAATCGTCTGCAGCATCAAAGTGGCACTTGTATTGTTGTACATCTTCAGTCCATACACTTCCACGTTTCACTAAAATGTAACCGAAAACCGCGACACGTGATTTATGAAGTCTGTTTCAGTTCAGTGTAATTCGATCAGTTCACCCGAACAATGGTCTCGCTCATCCGTTGTCAATGTTCAAATGATATATGCAGACATCGTCAGCAGCTTATATAGAAGCTGATCAATGCACTATACAACCTCCAGTAGTACATTACCTAACAACCCTGTTGGTTCTAGTTCGCAGACGTTCCGGGATACGGCGATAACAGAGGTTACGACGTTATCTCGTGGTTATTTGTTAAAAACGATTGACGCACGAACAGTCCCGCCGATTGTAGTATATATGTCCTGTGATATATAGTGGAATAGTAGCCACGTTAGGCGCAAGCCATACGAGACGTAACGCAGACAGGTCAGGTTCAAATTGCAATAAAGTTCACTATTGAATTGCGCAAAATATTTACAAATGACGCGGAAGGCGTTATTATGCTTTTGGATAATAATCAAAAGTAAACTTTATACTGATTTGCACATAGTTCAAAATGCGACGGACGCGTGGCCCTATCGCCACGTCTGCACTCGACGTCTCTTTGTGTACCTGAGTACAAATTAGTAGGTACCTAAGACCAAACACGATAATATATGTGTATCATTAGGGAGTGATCCCTGGCACACAGGTGACGCCTGAAAATCAGCGCCGCAGTGCTAAAAGCGCTCCGGCAACAGGCCGAGGCAGTCCTCCTTTTCCGGTTTTTTGTTTAATATTATTTTTATCTTCTGTACCTAATTGTTTGTATGTGTGCGCTATTGGTAATAAATTCCTTCTTTCTTTCTTTCTTTATAATTGGTTTCTAATCTCTCACTTGTAACAGAACCGCAAAATAAATTATAAGCTGTAACACTTTTATTTTACTTTAATGTAAATACAAACGTACATTTTACCTATGTAGTTGTAACTACTTGATAAAAATATAAAAAGTAACAAGTACAAAACTTAAAATTAATGAGCAAACAAAAAATCTGGACTTTGATACCACTGCTCTGCTCGCTCAGATAATTCAGTCTAATTGACATTAACATAATCTTGCTAAGTAAATATTATTTATTACTCTCGAGTCTGGATACATTAAAGGATCCGAAGATATGACCAATTCGATATTGTTATATTAATAGTGCGAGTAATTAATTTTAGCGCATCGTCAATTAAAGGGAGACACAATTATTATCTTGATGGATGTACACTTGTCAGTTAATAAAGGGGTCATAAGGCAAACGGATCCGTAATGCAGGGAAATAATACATATTGTTTACGTTCGCCACGTCAATACAAGACTCACGTAAACATACGTGAACGTACTACAGAATACACACAGAAGGACCGCTCAATACAAACGCGCGAAATCAACTCACGCACACACGGGTTCTGAATACAGGCGATCTCAGGGCAAATCAAAGGAGCTCAGGCGCTAAATACATGCGCTGTGGCGCGATCGTAGGTATAATTTTTTGTACTTTCAATAAACGAAATACATTGCCCGAATTTTTTCACAAGGTTGATTCTTTTTCTTTTAAACTGGGAATTATAACTGCCACAACCGCGGACGCCCGGACCTTCTGTGTATATTCTGGGCATGTACTATTTTAGACTAGTACCTAAATTTTAATAAAAAAATTACTCGAAATGCTAAAGTAAAATTACAAAAAATATATTTCAAGCAAAAAAAAATCTTAGTCATAGCTTCTACAAAATCATAGATAAAATTGTCCACAATAAAGGAGTCAAAACAGTCAGCCTAAGTAAATGCATCTATAAAATTCATAAGTCTTATAAAAAAATCAGAACACGACAATTAAATACCGTAAGAGCAAACTAAAATTAATATTATGTACAGTGGCAGACACATCAAGCTATACTCTGTGGAACCCTGTCGCAATAAGTTTTTGTTATGATTCCTTGACATTCCTAGAATGTGTCAAATATGTTAAAGCGACAAAGCGAAAAAGCTTGAATGAATGAATACTCTTTATTGCACAAAATTAGTGTGATACAATGCGTACAAAACGATTAATACAATCTAGGCGGTCTTATCGCTAAAAGCGATCTCTTCCAGACAACCTTCATGATGTGCTTGATGTGTTGTCCACTGTACATTACGATTGAAATTTACGCGACTTATTTTTAGACGGCGTTGAAGAAAAGTTACAATTGAAAGTCATGTCCTCAGTGAATATATCAGACATTGACATAGCTTCATTTTTGCTGGAAGCATGCACAAGAAATTTATCGAAATCCTCTGCAACCACATTTTCCTTATCTTCAAGAGGTGCTTCGGAAAAGCGATAACATGAAACTTTTTTATTCGAACCATCATTTACGGGATAAAACTGCATACTATCCGCAGAGTTCTCATCTTTAAAACCACTATCAACTCTCATCCAAGGAACATTCGAGATTTCCTTCAAAACAGTCTTGTTCATCGTTTTCGATGTGTTAGTTATAGTAAGCTCTGAAGGCTTTATGGCACTTTCGTAATAACTAGAAGCATTAGCATAAAATGTGTTTTCATTGAAACCACTGTCAACTTTCTTAAGACTACTTGAACTATCACCACCCGCTTTAGTTGTGTTGTGAGCAGTGTAATCAAATTGAGATACATTATCAGTCAAAAATTTGAGATCAATGTTATTAAAGTCTATCTTTTTGTGCTCCAAACTGAGCGATGTGTCCAAATTATCTAAACTGTTATCTAGAGACATGTGCAAAGGACTTACGACCACTGGTGCTCGGATTTTGCTAATTTCATGTGATAATACAATACTTTTACATTTACCCTTTACAGGGGTATCATCTAGTATGTTTACATTGACACTGTCTATATCAGTAGGCGACTGTGTGTTTGTGTTATCCTTGAGAGATTCCACTTTCACTAACTGTTGAATGCTCGTTTCCTCTACAATGGACCAAGCAGCATCTGGAGAGCTGGATTCGTGATTTGTATCCAATGGTGAAATGAATTCTGGGTCCGCTGAAAATAATTTCAAAAAAGTTGTATTATAGCTACACTCTAATTGCAGAAATGGTGAGCGGTGCGGAGGAAAATACCGCACTAATAACAATTTAGAAGGATACATTGTTTTAGTATTGTTGTTTCAGTTTAGACATTTATGCTTTGCTTTTTAGAAAACCTTAATTTTAGACGTCACGGTTTAAACGTTTTGTATGCAGGATTTAATGCTCTATAGACATCTTAGACATAAAAATATTTAAGCACTGCAATAGCATTTTAAATATTCTGATCATAAAGCGTAAAATTGTATTGACACACCATACCATATTGTAACCATCATGATTTGTAAAATTATATACAATTAAAGACCCTATAAATAATTCAATTGAAAATAACTATAACGAATTTATTTTTTAACTTACCGTGAAAAGATCCATCGACACTCATGTCCATACTAAAGTCTAATTTCTGAACAGATCGGCTTCTGTGCAAACTGGACATGCTAAGACTGCGTTTTTCGGCAAAGCTAAATGAACCCTTTCTACTTCTTGGCGGGGACTCTTTTAAAGACGCACTTCTCTTTAATGTGGATTTATTTGGAGTTTTCTTACAGAAGCACGGTCCCTTTTTTTCGCTCTTCGGTTCTGTTATGCAATCAAGACAAGTAGCCATCGCTTCTGATTCTGGTGACGTAAAATCATTTTTCTGAAAATGACAAATAAGACTAATTTTTCTCACATACCTGCAAACGACATAACATAGCCTCAACAAACAAATATTTACAAAGTGAAAATAAAATGGTGTCAAAGCAAAGAACATAAGAACAGTCATAAAATTAAAATATTAATTATGGTTCAAGGGTATTTAGAAAACTCATCAAAGAATTGTACATAGGAATATACATATATGTACATTCTTCTAAGAATTAGGGAATGAGCCCTGCCTGTGCTTATAATCCGTCGGAAATACGTGTGGGCCATTCAGCAATACTGGTACGTTCGACATGCAAAAGGCGATCGAATACACATAGATGTCTCGTTCACTCACACATATTATATGTTCGTGTCTGTATGAGCGAACAAGATAACTAATGTCGAATTCGACTTCTGGTATCGATCGTAAAGGCCCACATATATTTTCAATGGGTAGTGCAAGTACCTCTTCATCGCTGGAAGTAACCTTAGTAACGGGCGAAATGGAAGAAGAAGCGAGAGATGACGATGTATGCGACTCCTGACCACGCTTGGGTGTGCGGAATTCAATGGGACTGAAACACGGATCGCCCAGGTCCACGATGTCCAGTATTTTGTTCCGATAAGGTTTTGCTGACGCACCTTTGTTTACAGGTGTGCCGAAAGTGCGCTTCATTCCTTTGGTCACCAAATCTCGACTCTGTAAAAATATTAAGGAAATATCCAATAGGCGAAAATGCAATAAGCAGTGGTTATTGCTCGGAGTATCTCCGACAACCGTTGGGGTAGATGAGTTCTGGAGTGGAAACCACGCTGGCCAAGTGTAGTGTGGAACGCCCCCTTCCACTATACTCACTATTTTTCTCGACATACATTCGGCACTAATTATGTCAGATTTTTTGTAGATAATAAATAAAAATATATTTTTTTTATTTTTTTTTAAATTATAAATTTTTTAATCTTCATTTAATTTTTGCTGTAAAATATAGCTGGTTATCTATGAGTCTGAATTATTTCAGATTTTTCGGCTCGCTAACTTCGGTGATAAGGGCAACGGTCATTTTCCGCACATAAATAAAAAATTAAAGCATAATAAAATAAAATAAAAAATAGTTTCGTAATGTGCAAACAAAACCCTTTCATATGACAGCCTACTTTCAGATTTCGAACCCCCATTTTCAATAAATATAAAATTATTTCCAAGTTTCTTTAGCCTCAGTAGTTCCTGAGAAAAACAGCTGTGACATACAGATGGACACCAAAGTCTCACCATAAGGGTTCCTTTTTTACCATTTTGGTATGGAACCCTAAAAAAACCCTAAATATATGTCGAGACTTGGGATTGAACAGACCTCCCATTCACCACCATTGCTCCACCTGTCTTACATATTAATCGAATAATGTATTTACATTATATTTCTGAATATTTATTCAGAAAACCGTGTGTAAAACTTTGCATACTGTCAAATCAGTGTCTAAAATATGAGCCGTACATACTCTACTGCTTCTTATCAAGATCAACATCGCATCAATGTCATAATTAGTATACTGGGGCTAAGTAGCTGTTACCTGACACTTACCATCAGCAGGGCTGTATGCTTATCAGCTAAAACAATATAATAAGCTCACTTACCAAATCAGGACTGAATACTACAGGTGTATGTTCCTCGTAGCTCAGTGCCTGGGGCTTTTCCACATGAGTCTCGTCATCAGTCTGCTCGGAATCATAATGCTCCATATCACTATGTTCTTCAAAGTACAATTTCCTTCGTAACGACCCATTGGCGGTAATCTCATAATCACCAGATATGTTTTGCTCCTGGAATGTTAATTTTAATGTAATAATTTTAAGGCTTTTAGCTAATTCTTTAGGTATTTTTCTTGTTTATAACCTGTTTGAAGAGTGTTGATGTATATTATAAAAACCACCGACATTCTTAATACTTTTCAAACAAACTATAGAGATTAGTCAATACTAATCTAACTAATAAGTAACTAATTCAGTAATATTTATCAATATAAGTATTACTGAATTAGTTACTATTAAGAGGAACATAGCTCTCACTTCACATTGCTGTGGATTTTGAATTCCTTGCGAACATATTTTGTTTCAAGTCAGTGTATAGAGAGAGGTAGAGAAACAAAATAGGGTTTCGGAGCAAATATAAAGCATATAAATGAGCAGCCTACTCTCAGGACTGCGCAGACATAACAGCCTATAGAAAAAAACTAAATTACATGATTAGGTGATATTCGTCTGTTTTCTAGATTTGACACTAAAACATAGAAATACAGAATGATTAGAGTATGTGTAAAATGATAAATAAAAGTAATGGTTTATGAACATGATCACCTGTGTAAAAGTGCAGAATGGCTGAAGAATTTTCTCTAATTCTGGAGGCAGTTCCGGCGGTAACGTAAGAACAGTTTGTGCTGAAACTTGACATATTTATTGTTATATCACCACATATGATTGTTTAGTATGCTTCAACATATCTTATGGTGAGGATTTAGACCAACTTCCAGCCAATACCAGATCATGTAGTAGTTTATAGGCCTCCCAACTAAATTATGCCATTGTTTTACTCATTTGAAAGTAATAGATACTATTATAGGCAAGTATATGGACATAGTTATAGTTATTAGGTACTTACCATCTACCAAAATAGCCTTTTTCTTATTAAAGCTTGTGTCATCAAGACTTTCACTAGATATCTGCAAAGGTTTGATTTTTTTGGAAGACTCAAGTGGACTAGGCATTACCATTTCTTGCGAGAAGAATCTGAAAAAACATTTTGAACTAAGTATACTTAATATTAAGTTTTATTTGTGCAACTGTTTACTAAATAAAATCCGCTTTTATAATGTTTAAATTTGTAATAAGTTTGATACCTCAACAAAGACATACAAAACTTGAAATTTTCTTTCGTATAAGTTTGGATTATTTACAGCCTAAAAGTTGTTTGGTAATTGCAAACTCACCACAAGATTCATAAAAGCTACCATGGCTCTTTTTTTTTTAAATCAAAGTTTTATACTGACAACAGTTACCTAGAGTACTTTTCAATAACTCTTGCTTTATACATAGACCTACAATAGATTCTAGTTTTATTACACCACAAGAGCTAATGTTAAAGTGCAAATGCAGTGAAAATGTAATGTAATGTAATAAAGGACCGGTTTCCGCAATGCAACTTCTACAGCGCCTATTTTGCGTGTGAAAGGCATACTATAAAAATAACGGCAGTCAGGGTAGGTAGGCTGCTTTGCTTCGTTGGGGGCACTGAGGGAAATCCTCATAGCAAACTGTAAATACCATGTGCGGTATAAAAAAGATATAAAAAATAACACTGACTTCTCATTAGCGTCCTCAGCAATTTTCTCTAAGACAGGATCAGGCGAGGGCTCGAACTGGCTGTTACATGCGACGATATCCGCCGGCACCAAGGTGCAAGTCTGGTCTATGTCCCAGCGGAAGGAACCACTGCTATTCTGCTTGTATATCTTGCACATCCCAGGGCTGATAAACAAAACATTAGTAACTTAACAATGGTCTCGAAATTAACCAGATGTAGAAGCGGGTGAAATGGGAATATATTTACCTGCATATCGGATTATGAAGCCTTTCAATTAACGCTTTATCAAATGGATTTCGAACTTTTTTGTTTGTTGGGGGCGTGGATACAGAATTATTACTATTTGGGCTAACATTTTTGTCACACATTTCGAAAATAACGTAAATTATAACGTCAATGACCATGAACGCTCCACACCACAGCCGCACAAACCACAGTCCACAATAAAAAAAAACAATCAATCAGACACCACTAGCCACCAGTGCTGCCAATGTTAAATTTTAGAATCCCCGCCGCATTAGGTTTTAATCCCCGAATTTACCCGAAGTTTTATGACCAATTCCCCGAAAAGTCTTTTCGGGGAAAAGTCTTCAACATGATACATTTATAGAAATAAGACAATTGTTTGGTTCAAAGTGTTTAATAATATAATTTACAAACCGAGCTTATCTACTATACATTTTTAAGATATTAGGCAATTCTTTTTCTATAGTTTTACTTTCAGCATACTGCTGCTATGCACGAACGTCAATATTCCAGGGTCACCAAAAAACCTGATCTTAAATAAAACTAAACGAAAGTGTCACGTTCACTCATAATTGTGCTAGATCGTGTGAGGGTGAAAGTTTTGTTTAGTTTTAAGATTAAGTTTGGCGGCCACCCCGGAGTAGAACCCAATTGAATTGTCTATTACCCGATATCTTCTAAACCCTGCGCTCTGACAGCGCTTACATATTATTTCCCAAAATTCTGGGAATTCCCCGCCAATTGGCAACACCACCCCACGACACCACGCCTCCGCCCGTCACTGTTCACCTGTCAGTCTATCGAGTGTTGCCGTACGTATATATTTATTGGGCAAAATGGTTGCAGAAAGAAAAATACCCAGGGGTGCGTTCGTGCAAGCTTTCGGATAATTTTTAAATCTCCACCAATGAGCCTTTTAAGATTACCGTGCCGTTACCGTGTCCACGATTTTATCATCCATGTCCGAGGTTAACTCTTTTATAATTTATCTATCGGTAGGCGGGAAGCGGGGCTCGAGGCGCGAGGGCGACCTCACTCACACATCTTTAATATTTTTGTAGGTACCCAGTACCGACGATTTGACAGATGTGACAGTGACAATTTGACAGGGAGCTTAAGAGTGCCACGGCAACGGTAATGCCGTCGACGGCAAAACTGTTACCCTCAACGGATATTTAAAAGCGTCTTCATACATTTTGCTTCCCTATTAAATCGTAACGGTAAAAATGATTCTATGGCAGTTAAAAATACTTGTATTACTAGAGTGTCCTCAGCACAACTTGAACAGCTGTCATATGAACATCCAAGTTGTGTTTCAGAACTGGATAGTTTAATTATTACCCTTTGTCGGGTAATTATTACACGTTATGGAACGGAACCCCGGTTCCGAAACACAGCGTGGATTTTCTACTGGCAATTCAAGTTGTGTTGGGAACCGGACAATCGAGTTCAACTGTCTGTTGAATGTTTTTACATCGATGGTTTTTGCTCCGGAAAATACAGTTACATTTACTCCTGTCAGAGTGACAGTTATATATGCGTTGACATTTGATTTATTCACGTTGACGAGTTTGTGGCTGTTCCAAAAATCTTTTGTAAAACTACGCATAAACGTGGTTCTAAAACGTTTATTTATCCGAGGACAATCGTCGGACAAAGCGAAATTGGTTATGGAACGTACCCTAAATTTAAACTAGTGTAAATCACCAGAATTTGGAGATAAATCGGCAATACTGACAATCCTATCAATCATCAATCAATCAATTCTATAGCTTTATGGCTCTTGGTACTCGGAACGATCGATTATTGTAGAAATTAGTTTCAGGATTTCTTAATATTCCATAAATTATAGTCTATGTTCTTTTGATGGAATGTACGAAATAGATATATATGTGTGAAAAAAGCACAGAGGTACTAAAAAGGCATAATCAGCATTGGTTTATTTCTAGAAGGCGCAATTCATGGGATAGATCCAAGTATAAGTGGACTTCTCATAGGTAGTGGTTTGTGCAGCTTCTTGACCAGAACCGAATTGTTAAGAAAGAACTAGAAAGTGTTAAAATATGTCTACAATCTAGATCTGTTGATCGTATCAAGTTTAGGCTAATAGACATTGATGCTGTAGCATTAAATAAATAACAAAAAAAATCAATCAGAAATTGTCACATCGAGAGCGTTCCATAACCAGTTGAAATAAATCACGTTTGCAACTTTACATGTTCCATTTCCGCGTTAGCAGCTAAAAATTTATAAAACTCTTATTCAAATTGAGTAATGGAACAGCTGCAATATGAATGTCAACTGGTTTCGGAACGCACTCTCAATGTGCATGTCAATGTCATAAAACTTTCGTTCGTTACGTTCAAGTTTTCGCACTATATGTACTCTTCTACCACTTTTCTACAATATTACTCAAGAAAAA
This sequence comes from Hofmannophila pseudospretella, assembly GCA_947369225.1. Taxonomy (NCBI): domain Eukaryota; kingdom Metazoa; phylum Arthropoda; class Insecta; order Lepidoptera; family Oecophoridae; genus Hofmannophila; species Hofmannophila pseudospretella. Next base: position 9,376,943 of record OX376317.1, on the reverse strand, counting down.
ACAATAACATTAGACACAATATGGATACAATGGATAACATCGACGAACCCATGGACGTCGATCTTAGTGGCAATTCTGCTAAAATTGATGTATCATATATCGAATCTGATGACGGTGTTTTTAGTGGGAAAGGAAACTCCCAAACAGAGGATAAAAGACTGATTGAAACTGCATTTAATCATTCTGTAAGTGAGCAACCTAGAAAGATTATAAAAACATATCACATCAAAATGAATAGAAATAAAAGTGAGAATAAACCACTAATCAACAATTATTTTATGTTGATATTATTTGGACTATTTATCTTGGTTGTTTCTATAGTGTGTCACTTGACTATTAATTTGAAGTGTACTGAAGAGTTAAATCTGAGATATTTAGAAGAAAATCTCTCTACAAAAGTTTTTGGACAGATAAATGCTATAAATGCAATTATTGAAACACTGTCCATTAATGTTAGCAGTAAAATTATGTTTCTTTATGGTGGCACTGGTGTTGGTAAAACTTTTACTACATCTTTAATATATAAACAGTACTGGAAGTCTTCAAATATCTACCATTACACTATGCCCAGCTTTGCCAACACTTTTTCAACAGAATTTCTGTTTGGAATGACCATGTGTCAGACTTCTACTGTAGTAGTTGACAATTTAACGCCAAATGATATGTACATTAAGTCTCTTATTAAAGATGTAATAGCAAAGAGCGAGTACCTAAATAAAAATATTACAGTAATATTAATTTTCAATTGCGATAATATCACTGGAGATTATATCAAGAAGTGTGATGAAACATTTTCTACTGAACTGAACAAAAGTTTTGGAGATATTAAAGTTTTGAAGAAACTAATCAAATTTGACCAGTTAACTGAAGAACATTTGATAAAGTGCATTGAGAAGGAGTTAGGTTCTACTAGAGTGAGTCCACGTCATATGAAGAATATTTTGAAGAATTTCAATGTGACACTTGATGGCTGCAAGGGTGTCCATACAAAAATAAAGTTTTTGAACATTGTTTAAATTATTAAGGTATGTTTTTTATTGTTTATTTTAAGTATTGTTGAGTTGTAAGTAGAGCTTGAGTAAAATCAGTATGCTGTAATATTTTGTAAATAATATTTAGGTTGATACAAAAGTAGCAGTTAATCCCCTGTTACCTACATTAATGTACAATTAAATAATAGTTACCTAATCAAAATTATCCATGCATGTTAAAATGTGTTTATCTTAAGGAAAACAAAGCACTAAAATACCATTATTAGATCAAAAGAACTTTATTTTAGAGAATGTTACATATTAATCGGCAATGCAGAGGATCAAGAAATTATGTTGAATACAAATATACTGACAATTCTTTAATACACCTACACTTTCACATTTGGAATTTATTCTACGAAAACTTAGCTTTAACAAGCAAATTCTAAATGAAATCCCTGGTGCAATAAAGTAAGTAGGTTGGTAAGTAAGAATACTTTGATAATAAATCTAACTATGAAATACACAAAAAATAATTTCAATCACATTTCTAGGCAAGGGTGCAAGATTGAGTTAATTTTGTCTAAACAATTCAATATAGTTACACCCTAATAATAACTTCGATACAATTTCTGATTAATAAGAAAAAATGTCTTAACATAATTCTCTAGATAAAATAGATACTTAATACGAATTACGTTTACATTTTAAATCTGAATGGTCAGCATTTAATTGGGAAAAATATTAGCAAAGAAATTTCCTACATGGATGTTTATAAAATTTAAAGTTGAGTTCAATGTTTGTTCATAATGTAAACAAACCACCATATTGCCGATCGACGTCGATGGTTAGATGAATTTTGCTAGTGACGGGTAAGATAATTATGACCAAATTTCATTGAATTCGACTTTACTAAGAACTATTGAATTAAAATTTATATTTGGTATATTGCGAGACTATTTACCATATTGCACTGCACCCACATTTTATAATTATCTACCTAATTACCTATTAGGGACTTGCCATGAAACCATTTGGAGCACAAAATTGTGTAATTTTTCATACCTAGGTATCTATTACTATACATACATACATAAACTCACGTCTACAACACAAAATATATAGATATTTGTATCATGAATATATTTTGTTTTGTCATGAATATATATACTTTATGTCCATAATCCACCGATTACTATAATTCAAAAAAAGGAAAAGAGAAAGGTACTTAATACTTATCATATATAGTAGGTACCCTATGATAATTAATAACCCACAACATTTATTATGAAGTCCAAGTAGGTACTTACTTCGTAAATTAGCAAAATAAAAATAAACATTGATATTTATTTTTTGCTAATTTCGTATTATAAACCCGAGACTTTGACCCCATAATAAACGTTGGGTGTTCCCTAAGTAATAATAAATATGACAAAAATTTAATTTTTATCGGTAAGTTAAGAAATAAAAAAAATATACTACCTACTTGCTATTAGTACTTTCACAATAAATATTGGGAAGTAGATAGTTGTTTCAAAAGAGAGTTTGTTTTAACTGGAACATCATCCTCTAAGATAATAGGTACCTAAATCTTGGTGCGTGTTATAAACGCCTAACACAATCTAATGGACCTTCAAATGGTTACATGATTTTTAAATTTAAGTAAGTACACATACCTATTTATATTTCAAATTGAAAGTAATTACTGAAAGATAAGAATAAAAATGCGGTCAATAGACAAAGTTGAAATATTATTTTAAAAAGCCCTCCTAGATGTAAAAGCCGGTGAGATAAATGCATGCAAACAGGTAAATGTGCATTAAAGATTTGGGGAGAGCAACATTCAAATTTTCAAAGTAGATATATTCGCAAGAAGCTGGCAAAGGGGTATTATGCATTTCTTTCTATTTAACTTTTCTTTTTTACAACAACATCATTTGGAACACTGTCGAGGGAAGACTACAACTATATTGCCGTGTTTGAGTTTATAAAGAATGAAACGTTACTGGTCTGGGGGATCCGTAAACGGGACAAATTCTTTTGTTTTTTTCTTTTTCGATATTTTTAGGCACGGCATATGTTTTCAAAGTGGTAATTGTATATTCCCCATAAAATGGCAAGAATGAAATGGAAGGTTTCCGGGATATGTTTTAACTTGAAAATGTTACCTATATTAAAAAAATTAAGTGAGATAATGATTTCTAATAAATATGTAGTTCAAATCTTGGGATTCATACTTGAAGGTGATCTTAAATATCCTCGACACAGAAACAGAAATATAGGATCCTAATAGAAATACCTGTTATATAAGACCTAGATAAATTGCATAATTTCAACATTTAATATGTTCATATAAATATCTATCACTTGATTAAACAAATGAACAATATTTCGAAAGTAGATACGTAATACATGGTCTTATGAATAAATAATTCCATACATGTGAAGCTGTAATTAATATTTATGTATGATACCTAGTTAATGTTTCACAGAACTAATTAGAACTTAGAATCGTAGACGTATGAAAAAAAAAAATGCTGTAATAACTTATGTTCCCCACTTAAATCATTACTTTCAAATAGTTTATTTCGTGTTGGACTAAAATCATTACTTTCAAATAGTTTATTTCGTGTTGGACTAAAATCATTACTTTCAAATAGTTTATTTCGTGATGGACTAAAAATTTTCGAAATGTTAACGTGTTCTATAATCCGAGTCATAGATTCACAGGTGTTTGATTATTTTGTTCTCTTATGTATTCATGATACTGTACAGTTTTCAATATTTGTATATATATTACAATTTTCACAAAAAAAAACCTATTCAGCCGCCGTGCATGGCCAATGTAAATAAGGAGGTATAATGCTATTATACCCGAGTCGAATTTGAGTACAAAATTATCTATTGTGACAGCGAATACAGCTTTCAAGAACAGGATATTTATTTAAATATCAATCTCACTATTGGCGAGTCAGTAAAAAAATAAAAGTAAATATTTTCACGCCTTCTAATAACGAGGGTTCATAAATAGATAGATAGGTATTAAAAAAATAAGCTAATGTTGTAGACGACAATCTTAATCATGCAATGTGCAAATTAATATCTCTATGTATGTACTGTACACAATGTAAGTTAACTAGGTATGTATGTATATTATGTTCAAAATAAATTTTAAAACGTTGATTAAATACTAAACATGCGTAACAATAAAGACTAGATACAATTTTATTATTACAGTTATTGGCACTAAATTCAATGAAAATGGCACAACTATGTACTCTGGATATATGTATAGTGAAAATATCACCATGATTAAAAGTTTAAGTAGTTACTTATTATGCAATGCATTTTATAATTACAATTCCAACTCTCTTTGATGTAATACAAATTAAGTTTTGCTAACTATACTAAAAATATGTTACAAAATTGTAAAAACATGATTAACTGTCATTTACATCTAAATATATTTCTAGGAAATACTGAAATTACTGCAGACTTACAGGTAACGATCCATTAGTTAAAGCACATATTTTCCTAAGTGAAACTGTGCAAAAAAACACATTCATTACATATTAATATCACTGTTGACAAAGCTCCTCTTATCTTAGTGAATATAAAAAACCAACTAGCAGACCATTCTCTTGCACAGTTCTCACTTTAAAATTTATTAGCTAGGTTTCGAGATGCCTACAATACAAGTAAACAGTTTAATCATTGAAACAACAGATAGGTTCGAAACCAGTAACGAAAATAAGTTTAAAGTTTCTGTTTGAGAAAGCATAACGCATAGTAATAATAATATTAACAATGTTAAAATCTAAAATTGACGAAATTGATATAATTTCACTTAAAATATATAAATGGTACTAACCCGCACTAGCTAACACTACGAGTAGTTCAATGAAATTCTAACTCAGTAATACTCTATTAGATAAAAAATTATTTTTATCAATCTAGGTACTTGAACTCCTCTCACAGTATGCATCTGCAATAGTGCCAATAACTGCATCATTAGTTACTTAAATCTTACTAACTAGGTATTTGATAACAAATAGAACACCTTTTTTAAGCACGACAAAACATTCATAGTTAAAAATGTAGAGAGACTTATTGAGAAATGTGCTAATAATTCTAAACCTTGAAAAGTTTTGCTGATTTTATATAGGTAGGTTCTTATAACGTAGATTCATCAGTATCAGATCTGATAGTAGTATTTGAGATTTCATTTGTGAATCGGCAACGTTTTGGCTCGTTGCTTCCACTGTATGTTGGTAGCCGAGATCAGGTTTGTTTTATAATCTACTAAGTATAACTAGCACAAAGCATTGGATATTTTAACGGTATCACATTATTCTTTTTGCGGACTTTTATAAAGTTACTTTTACTGAATGAGAAGTAAAATTTGATTCATATTGGTGTGGATAACATTTACCTATACGTAGTTAACTTAATTCCTTGAGATTACAAAGAATTTCTAATAAAATTCGTGTAATTTTCATAGCAGAATTGGATATTTAAAGATTTTTAACGTGAGTCGATGCCGAAGGATTCTTTTAGTTGTGGGGTCTCCAAATTTATTCAATGCTTTGAAAAGTTATAACAGTTGCGATGGCTTCACCGTTACAGATAACTTTATGTACGAGACCATTATCCTCTGACTTTCGCTTGAGACAAGGGGCTAGTTAGGAGCGATGGAAATGTACCGCTGTCCACTTGTTGTGGCGTTTGTGCCAAATACGAGTCTCTTGTGACTGGTGTGTAGCTCGCCGACCTTCCGCATCTACACTTTGTGTCACGCATAGATACGCTATTACAGCTACGTCTTCGCCAAGAAGATGAACTCTAGGATTTAGAATGGTCGTATTAGTTTTAACGTGGGTCGGAGTGTTATCAATGAAGAATTTGTGGAACTCGACTCCCTCCACCAAGTTACCTAATGCATCTGGATCAAATGCTGTCACGTTAGGATCACATAGTTTAGAGTACGTGTCATAGTCGCCGTTATTGATAGCATCTATGAGCACCTCAGTTACTTTAATCACTTCTGCACGACGTAATGAAGCGTTGCTATCGCCACGAGCTTTTCCAAAAGAGTCTGCTTTAGACAGCCCTTCTTCATCATGATCTTTAGAGATGACAGTACACGCTCTGTCTACGCCCTTTTTGTCTTTATCTAAATCGTCATCTTCCAAAGTCGTACTGCTATCAGTCGATTCTTTAACTTGTGATCCATCACCTTTTTTGTTGACCATTGATTTTCCGGAAAAGTTACGTGTTGCAAGCATAGTAGTCAAAATCGCACCTTTTAATTTACGACGTGCGTTGAACTTCTTCAAGCAGTCTACGGTCTCCTGCCTATGCATGACAGAAGCAACACGCTCGCGGTGGCAAATCCATGGATGCTTTAAAGCTTCTGAAGCGGTTATCCGTTTACTTGGGTTAACAGTAAGCATTTGATTAATGAGACTTTTTGCTTCAGGCGTGACGGTATCCCATTCAGGAGACGGATAATCATAAGCACCGGCCTTGATTTGACCGTACAATCGGTGCTGATCCTCATCCCAAAACGGCGGATAACCGACGAGTAATATGTACAGTATTACGCCGCACGCCCAAATATCGACAGGTTTACCGTAAGGTTCTTTTTTAAGAACTTCAGGCGATAGGTAACCTGGAGTCCCGGCAAATCCGAACCATGCTTGTTGGTCACCTTGTACTTCAATAGCTAAACCGAAATCTGCCAGTTTCACTGCAGCTCCCTTGGCTTTGCTAGCCAGTAAAAGATTTTCAGGCTTCAAATCTCTATGTACGACTCCATTATGGTGGCAGTGATGCACAGATTCGAGAATTTGTTGAATGCAATGCGAAGCATCAGCTTCGGAGTAGAATTCTCGGGCGACAATATCTTCAAATAGTTCTCCACCAGTCACCAAATCAAAAACAAGATAATGGAAATGTTCTTCTTGAATTGAATCATGAAGTCTTACAATATTGGGATGCTGCAACTTTCGACAGATACGTGCCTCTCGCTCCAACTTTTGGAAATCTCTAGCGGAAAGTTTTTTAGTATTTATAATTTTGGCCGCGAATTCAAAACCTGTTGATTTCTGGACGGCACGTCTCACTATCGAGAAGGCTCCCTTCCCAAGTTCTTCTTTTAGGTCGTAGTTATCCGAAAAACGGGTGCTGACACTTTCTCGGTTTGGATTAGCCATCTTTCAATTAGTTATCTGACGACCTTCGAACTGCGAAAAATTTGAGCACAATGCCGTTGACTTTGTGGGTACCTGGAACAAATTAAACAAATCTATAAATATTACTTATATCCGGAGGTGAGCACCGTTAATCAAAAAATTAACGCCGATAATCGTTAATCTGTTACTATGAAAGGTAACGCCGATACAGTTAATCCGCTATTCTTACTTAAAGGTAACGGAAGTTAACGTTAATCCGTTAACATAATTTTTTGCTTAGTTTTTGAACTATATTATTATTGTAAGTATACTTTTTCTATCATAGCATGGTGCACTTCTGTTTCAATACGGACAGGCAGTGGTGTCAAGCCTAGTTTAGTACTTATAGTGTATGAAAAGAAATGAATAATTAATGATGATTAATATATCAACGTCCAGAAAAGTTTTCGACGATCACTAGCACCAGCGTCCGCATGTTCTTGTTGTTGTGATTGGCTGCAGCGAACAGAACCGGCGCTGGAACCGGACGCGTATAATCCAGCACTAAATGCACACCCTTGCATGAGTTTCCATACAAAGCAACAAAATCCATTGCGATTCGATACCGACGAAAGTGCGCTTTAGATAGAACACCTACAATGTGCTTAGACAGCGCTGTCGCAGGTTTCAGCCTTTCGGAAATCTTTCTGTTTCATATAAATAATTTTAATTAATCGCGCCCTTGCAATTTCGAGCATAGACTACTCGTATGGCACTACTCGCGCGATGATTACGATCACCGATTTTCTGAAATCGGTGACGTCGGCCGAATAATATTTTTTGGATAGGTAGTCTACACATAATTATGCTGATGTTACAGGAAAACTCATGGTCGTGTTAACGCTTTAACGGACTTGGTTTTTGTTAACGGAAGATAATAACGGGGTGAACGAAATCAAAGCGTTAATTCGTTATTTAATTCGCTTTGTTAACGCCCTTAATTAACGGCTTAACGCGTTCTGCTATATCATATTATAATGCATACCATAGTTATAAATCACATTCTACAACATTTACTTATTTTAAGTATCCTTACGAAAAATGTAGGTATCGTGAGGAAATTGTCGAAAGTAAATGTTGGCAGAAATGAAAAAGCTAGTCGCACATATGGTTGCAAAAAGCTAGTCGCACATATGGTTGCAAAAAGCTAGTCGCACATATGGTTGCAAAAAGCTAGTCGCACATATGGTTGCAAACTGATCGCAAACTGCTATTCCTTTGACCAAAATAATATTTAATAAGTCTAAAGGGCCTTCTGGCAATCAAATCTGTTTATATAATAATAATAAATAAACGTACGAAAGGTTGCGTTATAGTCAAAGAAAATCTATAAAAAGCTTTAAGACTATCAGTTATGGCGAAATCACAAAGCCCCAAAAAACATTTAAAATACCTAAATAAAAACTACATTTTAAATCACATCATAATTTAATGTAATATAATGAAAAATGGTTTTTCTTTAATTTTATTACAAACCTGTATTACTAGTTCATTTACTGGGTTTAATTCCGTTCATTTACTGGCAACTGACGTTCATTCCCTGGTGTTTTGAGGTAAATTAAATTTTTTAGACTAGTTATCTCTCCAAACAATACATCCATTCAATCAAAGTTGAAGTTGAGTACTTTCTAAATTAATAAAATGGTATTATTTTCAATTTTTATAATTTGGAAAAGTTCCTAAATTTTCATTCCCTGGCGCGCTTACCCTCTGTTTTAAAATGGTAATACTAATAAAAAAAGGTAATACTTAGGTATAAAAGGTCTTTGAAACTACGAGTAAAACTGTTAGCCTATTGTCTTTTAAATTATAATGTCCTTGTTACATTTAAGGTTCCGTAGCAAAAATGGAAAAAGGAAACCAATATGGATCCGTTGTCGGTCGTATTTACTGTACGTTGATGTCTTTTGAAAATTGAAACAACTTTAATTATACTAAGTTTTATAAGTTTAAAATGTATGGGGCATGGGCTTAGATTACTCTAAGCCCATGCCCGAAGTAGTTACATGATTTTACAAAGTAATTTGTACTACCTACTTTGTAAAATCTTTTTATTTTTAGTAAGAAGTAGGTATCATATGTTTTTATTTATAAAACGATATCGCCGATACATCTTATCGCACAGGAGTTGGCGCACGAATGGACGCCATTATGATGTGTTACTATTTTCTGAATAAATAGATTCAACAAAAAACTAATACAAAATATTTCCCTCTATTTCTATAACAACAGAACAAATTGCGACTGAACTGAACGAAAAATAAGTGTTTAATTTTTAATCTGTCAGTTCGGCGTAATGGTTCTGCAAATCATATTTTTTTTTAACTTTTTTTTTGGCTTCGATTAACGTAGGCTCTTCCCGAAATCTACGTAGACGTATCAAGGTTAAAGCTAATTTTGTGTAAATGTAAATTATACATAATACATTATAATCTGACGAGGCATACGTCTAACGTCTAATAAATCTGCTCTGCTATGAGAGAAGGCCGCTAAGTGCAAAACGTGATTTCCGAGAAAAGGCCCAAAATCGCGCCAAATGGTTTTCTAGTGTTTTCTGCAAATTTTATTTAAAAAAAATCTGGAGTAAACTCCAGAATTCCTGTAAACAGGAATTTTCATGTAATTCCAGACAACATTAGAAATCATTTTTTTTGACATTTTCCCGAAAATCACTTTTTGCACATATTCTCGGCATTTTTTCGTATTAGAGCAGAAATCAGGTCGAGACTTGTTTTTATGTAGGTTAGTACCTACGATAAGCACCTATACAGACAAATCCAATGAGTAACTGAAAACTAGAAAAACAAAATGACTAAGTTCATAATATATGTTTTGTGCAATTTTTCTTAGAAAATTTCTGGAGTTTACTGGAATTTTCATGTAATTCCAGACAACATTAGAAAACATTTTTTTTTGCCATTTTCTCGAAAATCACTTTATGCACATATTCTCGGCATTTTCTTGTATAAGAGCAGAAATCAGGTCGAGATTTCTTTTTATGTAGATTAGTACCTACGATAAGCACCTTTCTTTTTATGTAGGTTAGTACCTACGATAAGCACCTTTACAGACAAATCCAATGAGTAACTGAAAACTAGAAAAACAAAATGACTAAGTTCATAATGACTATCATCATCATGATACATGTGTATTATAAAGTTACTTTATTATTGCGTTCAATCTTTAGGTTTTAAATAGACTGCCTTTGATTCGTCTCACACTTAATAAATGTTGTAAGCTAAATAGCACGAAGAGTAAATATAACTCAGTCATGTCCTAATTTAACATCTATAAAATGTCTATTTAGGTAAGTATTATCAAAACGATTACTTTCCTATTATTTTATAGTACATTTTTAGCTACGAGTATATAGATTTTTTATTATAAATTATTCCTTTTAGGTGCATTAATTGAATGAGAATTGTTTTCACTTAATATGGTAGGTACCTACCTACTCAAAAAATAAAATGTCAAGAGTGCCCGTTTATCCGAATAAGAATCTTCGGCACTATTTTGGTCACACACACTAAATTGCAGTTCTGCAAGCTCAATATAAAACGCGTAGATGCCTAGACAATAGTAATCGTGGTCACAAACATAGATTTCTAATATTAACACTACGGCATCGGCACCGGGATGACATTTCGTTAGCGCAAAATAATCGATACACCATTGTCTCAACACATTCACTAAAAACCCGAGGACATATAGAATAATCCACTTAATTCATATCTATATCCGTCTCGCACGATCCAATGCGACTTGACAAAATCACAATCGTCAGTTTAAAAATAACACTGAAATTAATTTATATAGCGACAAAAATCATCACTCCACGACTTTTGACGATATTCTTAGCAGTAGTAACTCGTACGAGCCATTCGCGGTTACTTTTATTAATAGCAATTAAGTTCATTACACCGAGGCACGAAATCAATACATATTGCTAAATAAGAACTCATTTACCTATTATGTGCCCATTTTACACGAATTTCAACTGGGCGAAGATCAAAAACGAGGGGCCTACGCCAGTCTCCTCTGCTTCGGGACACGAGCTTCGGGGTCAAATTCATAGACATTTAAGTGTTGCCAGCTTTCCGTACATAATTTATATCTTATCTTGTTTCAAAGAAACGCCTTTTTGCTCAATACGAAGTAATCTAGTTGATGTAGCCGATTTTTAGAAGGTCACCAGATGTTCATGCATGTGATTTTGAGGTGTATTTATTAGTATTTATCAAACTTTGTGCAAAGGTATTTTTACCCGTGTAAATACTGGCGACTCTACATAAAATCGATACACTAGCGCAGCGCTAAACCAGAGAGGTCGGTTCTCAGCGCCATCTACTGGGACATTGGGATTATTAGATTTTTCGTTCAGGAATTGGGTAAAGCAGTTACCAATTATTTTAATAAATTATACATACTTACTTGATTTATATTTTACATATTGTAGTATGCTATGTACTTGTAGATGAATGTTTATCCTTTATGTTGACAATAACGACGTGATCTTAGATAATTTTAAAACTTCGAATTCACATTCTGGACTGATATAGCTTTTTAAAATTCTTTTATCAACATATGATGTGTTGTCTTACTGTATATTTACGTATCGATACAGTCAGTGACCTTGCCAGATGTTAGTGCGCGCAGGACCTACCTACCTACGTAGATTTTGCTAATAATGATAGATAACCATGCAAATTGAAGTTAAAAGCTTAATCACCATAGACCGTGTTAGAATGAATTTTAAAACCGTAAATAATTTGACCTAATTTTATTACATTCATCATAATAAGAAAACTTGAAAATATAGTTGATTATACTCTGTAGGTACATATAACATTTCTTTGCCTCTGTCGCCCTAGCTTAGAGGTTTATGGCCCTTATGCAGCGCTGTAGAACATGCTGCAATTTTGATTTGTGAGTGCGCGGAGGCGCATTCAACTCAAAACCCTTTGTACACAGTATAATTATTATTATAGCAAGTACCTAATTTGTCTACGATTCTAGTATGTTGTTGATCCGAGTCATGTACCTACGCGTCATGTAAGATATTCGTTATTTGTTGGATTTCTTGTTACAGCTTTAGTAATAATAATGTCCGAATTTGTAAGTAAGTTGGGTGGAACTTAAACGTAAAAAAACTGAGTAATCCCAATTCTCTCTCAATTTAGTAGGTACGCAGTTGTTAGCAACAACTAACAAGACACACATGAAAATAATTACCGGTCCTTAACGGCATTGCGGCACGATAGGATGAAAGACCCCTTGTTGCCCCCTGTGAACGGGCTAACTCCACAGTTACTTCACAAAAATCAAAACTGGTTCGCATCTTGCGCAAGTGTAGGGGGAAACTAACAGGGGCTTTTCGAGGGGGCCCTTCCGAATTTCGCCGGTGCACAATGCACCCTCCGTACCATCCCCACGCGAGTACTCTTATTATTACGCGACTCCTGTTCTTGTCCCCATATTGTTCATATTTGTATTGGTACTCGCTTGACGCGTAGCTAAATGATCGTTGTGCCGTTTCTTTTAAAAATATATTGCGAAAAGACTGTTAAAGTGCGAATTTCGAAGATTTTGAGTTCTTTGGTGAGCAGAATTGAGTTACGTCGACAGGGTTGTGCAAATGTTGTTTGCTCGAAGGTATTTGATCAGCTCCGTCGTCGGCTGTCACCTAATATTTGCAGCGAAGGGAAGTATTAAGGTTTCGAACGTTGCGGTCGTCTCAAGTTCCCTTTCTCATGAGTGGACATACGTGTAAAATAATAACTTGAGATTAATATGTGTGGTGTAGAAGCGTCGGATGCACGACTGGCGTACCGCGTGCAGCGTCCGCTGCTGTATAGTAGTGAACGGTGTATCGATCGCGGACCGTCTCTCTGTTCGTGAAATGCGTGTTGTATTCGGTGATCAATTTAGCAGGAAGCTCCTGATCATTATGCGTATGAAGCGTCGTGTTGGTAAGTCTAATGACTTGTGCATCTGATTCTGTCTATTGAATTTTTCTATCTTTGTGTTTATGTCAAATAGTTACTGGTCAATATTTTTATTTCCAGAAAGTAATAGGTATTACCTACTTAAGTATTATCTTACGTATTATCTTTTGTCTCGCACATAGGGTTGCTAGCAATTTTTGAAATGAGAGCCAATCGTCGTTAAGAGACATTAGTTTTTTGACTACCTACGTTACGTCCGTAATGTACCTACCTACCTATTATACGATTTATAGGTATGATATTTTTTCTCGCTTTTCAATTATTATTATTGTAGCATGTAGCATGAAATAAAATGTGTTTGTTACCACTAAAAAGCTACGACCTCATGCAGATTTAAATGCGTTTATTTTAATAAATTTATTTTAATTTTTAACCGACTTCAAAAAGCAGGAGGTTCTCAATTCTACTATATTTATCTTTGGCATTTGTGAATCGATTTTGATGTTTTTGATGGGGTTTTTAACCCCCGACCGATCGAGGGAGGGGTGTTATAAGTTTGACACGTTTGTCTGTGACTATCTGTTTGTGTGTTTGTCTGTGGCATCATAACTTGACAACGGATGATCCGATTTGGACCCGGTTTTTTTATTTAATAGAATGTTTTGTCAAAAGTGTTCTTAGCTAGGTCTGGTAAAGATTGGACCAGTGGTTTCCAAGATCTTGGAGTATCTTTGATGGCAGATGGTATCTTTGGAACGGTAATAGTTTGATGGTTTTGAGCTCAAATATTCAGGTTCATGGTGCGTTTCCGACATCTGAATCCTTGAGGATCTGATGATGACTAGGAAAAGTTAGTAAACTTCAATTTCACAATATGAAACTGGAAGTATTGTAATATTATCAGACCGCCTCCCTCCCGTCCCCTTCCTTGACTCAATTTATCCCCAAAGCCCCTTACAATAACAAAAAATAGTGAAATAAAACCTAGGTATACCTAATTCATTTGAAAGAGGTTTTTATTTTTTTATTTCACTATTTTTAGTGTTATTGTAAGGGGCTTTGGGGAAAGTCCAATATGCAAAATGTTCAATACACAATCATTAAAAATACAAAATACATTATAATTTTATAATACAAATTTAAATCTAGATGTAATTAAGTAAGTGTGTACCTCTGTTATTTGGAGTATCGGTGTCAACCGCGTACAAGACTTTCTATGCGCCTCGCCGTTCGCCGCGCAGTGCAACCCGATATACATAATCGTTTATAACTAATATAAAATCCATTAATCTAAATTATTCACATACGACATTTTCTCGCCAGGTAACCGTTTATAGTCTTTTATATTAATGAAAGAATAGAGGGTTGAATTAATTATGCAAAGAAACGAGCCACATTCCCGCTTGCAACCGCTCGTGGAAAAAAAGTCTTACGCCGTCAAAAATACCAACCTACGGCACGGACAGAAAAAAATTAGGGGGGTATCTGACATCGGAAAATAGTACTAAAAATGGTCAAGGGCGAGTCGAGCCTCGCGCCCTAGGAGATCTTAAGGTTTTGAAGGGGCCGTTACTCCCTAGCCCACCTGGTCTGCCCTGGAACAAATACCTACATATAAGTTTTAACTAGGAATCATAATGCTAATATCTGCAGAATCACTAGAATATCACAGGTATGGAAAAATACAATGAAAAATTGATGAAATATTCGGCTAACCTTCCTATCAGTGTAAGTATCCGCAATTTGTGCAATGGTTGGTTGTTGGTTGTGGAGTTTGATTCAGACATCATAATTTCTGAAGTTCAAGAAATCGTTTCATCGATTGTAACTTCTACTTTTGTTCAAGGCGTTGTTTCGATAGCAAATTATTTATGAAGCCCATATAGGTAAGTGATTGAAAGCTTAGAAGCTAAGTCAATCACAAAACGGAAATGAGGTACATACGAGCATACAATAAGCGTGATGTA
This sequence comes from Hofmannophila pseudospretella, assembly GCA_947369225.1. Lineage (NCBI taxonomy): Eukaryota > Metazoa > Arthropoda > Insecta > Lepidoptera > Oecophoridae > Hofmannophila > Hofmannophila pseudospretella. The sequence continues at coordinate 9,361,827 of OX376317.1, read as the reverse complement.
GGTACGTTACGTGTGTAGGTTATAGTGTCGTACTTACTGAATGCGTGCGGAGGCCACGTGATCCTAGGTAGAGTTAGTTTAGTAGGGCAGTGTTGACGTCATGTGCGCCACGTTTCAGGATTTGTACAGGACTTCCATCTTAACATAACATAACGTAACTCTCACGTCCATAATACCCGAGGGGGTAGACTTCCATCTTCTATCTTTTTTAAACAAAAACCGGTCTCTTTACGACTTAGTTTCCACCCTTAAGAGGCTTATACAGTTGAGGAATATCACCTACCAAAATCACAACTACTTTTAACCTCCGATCAAAGAGAGTAGGGTTAATTAATGCTCTTCAAATATTTGTTTGTTAAGGTTTTTGTTTGTACGAAAGTTTGTGTACCAATTCTCAAAGTCTCAAAATTTAACAGGTCTATTTTGATGCAGTTTTTTACATGATTATTTTCACAGTATTTATCTGAGATGGTTCTTAGGTATAATCATGTCACTAGCACAAAAGGCAGCCGAGCGGGGGTGTGGAAAGGTTAAGTGGAATTGACGTTCGAGTGAGACTCATTAAAGATCCTACTTCGTTCCTGTTTTCTTTGATTTTAAGAAACAGCTTACGAAATAGATTTTGATCAGTTCCGGTCAAAAAAGGTCCAGTGATTTCGAAGATCTTTGCTTATCTTCGATGTCAGATGGGATTTCAGGAACGGTAATAGGAATAGGTATAGGCGGTTCGAGTTTGAGTTCAAATGTTTGGGACGTCCGACCTGCTTTTCCGACTTCTATTCTAATGTCTTGAGGATGTGATGGTGACCAGGAAAGAGTAAGTGATCTGCACAATGTCAAGTCAGGAGTTTTTTAATTTCTAGTTTAGTATTATTTTATTAATATTTATACTTCTAAAGTACCCAATAAAACGAATAGGATACAATACAAACTATAGGGAAGTACAGGGCTAGGGGAAATAAATAGTTCTGGACATTTTTTCTTTTCTACCAGATATGGTGTTAAATTGTCTCTTGTAGGACCCGTTGTTGGGGACAGATATACGGTATAATAAAGTACGGGGCAGGACGCGGTCGGGCCAATATAAATGCTAATTCCAGATAAGATGGTACAGCCCCGATTATCTTACCACTATCACGGGTATAAGTTACTTTAGTTAGGACATGGAGAAATAGGTAAACTTGACTAAGTCAAGTAAGATTAACTTAAGTCGCTCTACATGAATACCAAGAGAATACGGAGAAGTGCGAAGCGTCATTCGAAATTAATGACCATGGAAATATTGGCGCAATAAAGCCGACACAGATGAGTTTGATATTAAATTCATAGTCGTACATTACTACCTAAATTAATATAATATAATGGTTAGGAATTATCTTTTTAAATATCGTAGAACTTATAAAAGTCGGAACCAATTCTTATGGACATGGAAACTCAATATTTTATTTCGAATTCCAAATCGTTATATTGTGACTTTAAATCATCTGAGTTCTGAGTTGTCGTTATCATGTTTCATTTTAGATCCAGTTTCCGATAAGTTAACACATTTGTCGACATGATTATAAGTATTTGATACCACAGCACAGATATATCCCAATGCACTAGGACTACCTATAAGTTGAAAACAGTTACTCATATGCGTGGGGAAGTCGGTTGATATTGGATACCATGTCTCCGATTACATGCAGTCCCTCCCCTTGTTGATTACGGACCACGCAACAGCTGATTTTAACCTACAGTGATATTATAAGTATTGGGAATAATATTTTCTAAAAAGTATTTTTTTTTATAAAGGGATTGATAGAAATATTCTGTTTTAGACAGAAATTAGAAATAGAAATATAATTTCTTTGTAAATATGGGTAATGCAGATGTTACATTGTGTTTCAGTATCACCATATTATTCCGAAAGCATACAAATTTTTGTTCAATTAATAAATAAATCAATCATAAATTATCATCAATAAAATAATCAAACATTGAAGAGGAAAAGCTATAAAGTAGTAAGTACCTACGTGGAATAAAAGTAGTAGTTAAGTTTAAAGCTTTAAAATTAGTACCTAGTTCTATGATAGAAAAGTAGGACCGAACATCTAGTTAAATAAAGTTTTAACAAAAGATGCAGACCATAAAAGCCAACAATGCCTAAAGGGTAAAATTGAAAGTTTCGCTTATATGCGTGATCAAAATATGAAGACTTTCTACTGAATAAGTGAGGAAATTCGTGGACGCGTAACATGTTAGCTACGTTTCAACAGAGCTCTAGTGGATCGTAGCAACAGATTTGTGTTTGAATTATTCATTCCTTGTTTCGGTCGATGCCGCTGTGTCGTTCGTTTGACCCATTTTTTAGGTCTTCTATTTAATTTTAATGCTACAGTCGGAGATCGGATTAGACTCAAGTAAGTCTTAGTCGGCATGAGACTCAAGTAATTACGTTATGTTTTATTACCTATTAACAAAATTTGGATTATGTGTAGGTAAGTATTATTATCCGAAATAATCATTGATGACAAAGATCCTCTTATCTTAGTGAATATAAAAACCAATTAGCAGATCATTCTCTTGCACAAGTGATAGGTAGCTAGGTTTCGAGATACATACAGGGTGACTCACGAGTTTTTTAACACTTTAATATTAAATAAATCCGCACGTGTGACGTGTTAGGGGATGCAATATTCGAAGGCTTAGTTTTTCGTTTTTTTTGTCACTATAGCCCAGAGGTCTGGGGCACACTGCGCATACGACTTTAGAATCGGCTCTTCGTACAATCAATTTGAGAGTGAGTTTCGTAATCGGTTGAAATCCGTCATTTAAACGTTGCACCGAGCATTCACTTGATTAGGTTGTGGGTAGAAGGTTCCGATTAAAAGGTTCAACGAATAACAAAAGGAATCACTGAGGAAATAAACCCGTCAGATTGACCGAGAACATAGGTCGCATCGCTGCTACTGTTCTCAATTGACCGCGGCGTTCAATCAAGAAACATTGCGGCGTCACTGAACGTTCATTGTTCCAGTGTTCCTTACAAGATTCAACTTATTACAATAATTAAACCTGACGACCTTATCAAACGGAAAAATGGCTGGAAACAAATGTTAGAGACCCCGATTTGATAAATCCACGATGTCAACGTGAAAACGATTTCACCAGAGTTGCGCAGTCTACGGTGGGGAATATGCACCTTCGCTGGTAGGGGCGTTCAAGTCGACAAGGGGTACATCTCGACAATGTAATTATTCATATTTAAAATACGAAATTGCGTTTTCTAATTCAGTATTCATAATTTTTTTGTAAAACAAAGATTAGGAAAGCATAAAATAGTATGTTATAGTATAGTGTAAGGGCACGAGTAAAGAATTATGGGTAAGGATTCCCTTACCCATAATTCTTTACTCGTGCCCTTACCCATTCGGGTAAGGACATAGATAAAGGCATAGGTAAAGTCATGGGTAAGGATATATAACGGCATGGGTAAAGGTATGGGTACCTAAGGGTATGGGATAGAATGGATATTATATGAAATACAATTTTAATCTACTGGAAGATATTTTAGACAGTCAGGAAAAAAGGGTACCTATAGGCTATGGGGTAGAATGGATTTTATATGAAAATCAATTTTAATTTGCTGGAAGATATATTAGTCCGTCAGGAAAAAATATGGTATATAGGGTTAGTGCAGTAGATTATATTGCCTTAGGTATTGATCGATTTCTAAGCGAATTAAACCTACAAAATCCTGGACTTATACGAAAAGATTTGTATCTACCCGATTTAATGCCAGGGAATCACGTAAAATTTGCTTGATTTAACGCGGATTGCGGTCGGGGCTGACGAACGGGATGCGGGGCTCTCGACAATCGCGGTTGATTTGCCATTTCCAAACTTTATGTTGAACCGTTCCTTTTGAACTTTACCAAAATGGTTACTTTACCAAATATCTACTAAATATAATTTATAAATACTATCGCCGTATAAACTCGACAACATAGCATAATTTATTCTTGCATGAAAAAAGGAACCTTTTTATCCCAGTTGGACGGGTACTGTAGCATTATTGTTCAATACGATTCGTTGAACACATTCCAGACACGTTGTGTGATTTATTGCCTTATTCCTATTTGTTACTGTACCTACCTTGATGTGTTACGAATAGGTGTACTTTCCTAAAACATTGCGCTCATTCCATAAAAATATGTTACGACCAGGCAGATGGTAAACTACTTACCTATATCGAACATGTTGTTGCGAAAATATGTAACATATCCTAAAGATAATGTATATTATGTAAGTATCTATATTAAATTCCCATTAATTTACTTTTGTAGCATAACAACGTCACAATGTGGCTGCTTCCCCTTTTGTATAAAATCTGGTTGATAGACAGCTAACATTTTCTTTCTGCATGCGTTTGTAAAGGTTACAAGAAAATCTAATTTGTTATTTAACGGCATGTATTTAAACGCCTACCAGAATTGTACCTATTACACTGCCAAAAAATCCAAATCTGGTAAAGGAACGAATAAACCTCCATCAAATTGCGTTGACAATGTAACCATTTTTATTTTGCGTTATTAAAAATAATTAGAACCCGGAAAAGTTAATTCCAAACCAAATATTTTATGTCATTACTAAATAGATATTACCAATATTTTATTATATGATTTTCAAATAAGTCATCCTTACTGAGGTAAAATAAATAATTATCGACCTTATAATATTATTCAGACCAAATATATTATTTCATTCCCAAACCATGTTCCTCCTATATTGCTTCATAAAATACCTTAATAAATTATTACAATAGCAAAATAAATAATCCTTTCTCATTACTACAGTATCACCACAGCCCGGCTCCGGCTCATGTGTGCGTTAGGCAGTGTTGTGCAAAATTCAATCTGACTAATGATAACGTCGTTAGTCATGAACTCATAAATAATGATTGATGATTTATTAGTGTTAATCATACGGAATGATTGATGACTAATTTAGTTTTAGTGTCAATCATTAGTTATGATAGAAAAGATTTGATTGAAATTGTTGATAACTTGAAAATTAAGGGAGAGGGCGGAAGCGGGTGCAGGTTTTAGCTAGCCAGTAACAAATTTTGATGTCGATTATATAATTTGATTAAACACAAGCTATTATGAATACAGCTTTTGGTGTTATTGTTTACATTTTAGTATTTTGGAACATTCTGTAAACCAGACATTATTGTTATAAAGAAATGAAGTATAACCATATTTGATGGAGATTTATCCATTTTGGGGGCCAAAAGGAATTTTTGTCCAAAACATGTAATTATTCCGGTTCACGTATATTTATTTGGAACTAAATGCGTTCTTTTCTGGACCCTTATTTAGGTGTTAATTTAATTTATTGAGAGTCTATTTATTTTATTTGGTACTTAGTGTTGCGGTCTAAAAAATATTTGATGGATGTTTAATTTATAGCCTTATTTAACTATAAGTAGTTAGCAGCATGATTCCTTTAAATAAATCAAAAACGGGGCACTACGTTGGAGGGCGTTAATAATTAATTTTCAATTTAGGGTCATAAGCACCGGTGATATAATAAATTAGGTAGGTAAACTACTTAAATATTCCGCCTTTAGAAGCCAAATATTTCCCTTTAAAAATGTGACGTAAAAGTAATTTTAGTCACCTTTTCATACATGAAATTCGATATCCATGCCTCGTCAATAGGTTTTCGTTGACTCTCAAAAGCCATAAGAAATTAATGTCAGTCCCAGCTCAGTGAGATTGGATCCCTCGTCATAATGATGAGCAGAGCAAGGTGACAACGGAAAGAAAATTCAACCAACCGAATATTTTCGATACATAATGTAAACTAACATTAACTAAGTAAGTATATAGGTGGAAAGTTTCGGCGGGGCACCCAGGGCAGCTACCAGATCCGTTGGAGCTACGAGAAAATGGTCTCAGGAGACCTTCCCTAACTTTTGGAGCTATTTAAAATTCACAGATTTTTGAAAAAATAGTACAGTTAGCGAGAAAATTGCCACTTTTCACAAAAAAAATTATTTGATTCCAATCGATTCTATTCGTGTCAAGAACAAAAGACTATGTGGTCAACCGCGGTTCGAGTACTAGAAATCTCAGATTTCAAAACTTTCTGAATAATCCCAATTTGTTCGATTTTCATAATTTTTGCCGATGTAGTGGCCAGCATTTTTCGGAATTCATTGTTTCACAGTCACCTTTAAATCATAACTCGTACTAAATGTATGGGAATAGTTTTTTGCTACTTTTGAGGTTTCTAGTACTCGAACCTCGGTTGACCCCATAGAGTATTTTGGTCCTGACACGAAAAAGAATCCATTGGCATCAAAAAATTTTTTTGTGAAAAATTGCATTTTTCTCGCTGACTGTACCTTTTATCAAAAATCTATGAATGCAGTTTTAAATGGATCCAAAATTTAGGGAAGGTCTCCTAAGAACATTTTCTCGTAGCTCCAACGGATCTGGTAGCTGCCCTGGGTGACCCACCGAAATTTTCCATCATGTATATTAACTTGCAGTCAAAATAATGAATGTAAGTATTATTCTGTTACATACCTATACACAAAAATATTGTCACTGATTCGATTAAAGACTGCGTGTAAGTATTTGATGTATTACATTAAAGACTGCGTGTAAGTATGTGATGTATTACATCAAAGACTGCGTGTAAGTATTTGATGTATTACATTAAAGACTGCGTGTAAGTATTTGATGTATTACATTAAAGACTGCGTGTAAGTATTTGATGTATTACATCAAAGCAGACAGTAATAGAAAAACATTGACATAGCATTTTATTTTCTTGCATGAACGTATCGCAATATCGCTTTTATTTTTTCGCTTAAAGTAAATAAAGACGCAAAACAACGAGGGTCGTGAACTCGTGATGAAATTCGCAGTGGCGGCCGTGCGTGCCTTATCTTTCTATGTGGAGGCTTGTAGTACCTCCCTGTGCTCCCCTTTGAACTACCAAGCTTTTTGTAGGTGTGCGTGAATACGCAATACGTAACATAATTGATACTTAAAATTCTTAAATTATGCCAATAAAACCTAGTTTAAGTTTTATTTAAATACATATTTATTTATGGAAGAGGTCGCGGTCATTATAAGGAATTAACGACCGACTTCCTGGGGAAAAAAATTGAATTGATTTGCATTGTCATTCCAATTTCACAATCTGGTTGTCTCTAGGTATGTAGGTTTCCTCACGTTTTCCCTGAAAAAACGAAAACATGGACATCCAGCGTCCTATCCAATACGACACCGATACTCTTTTGTCGACGGTTTGCGATAGCCAATCAGCAAACTTATCTCTCTCACTCGCGAGCTTTGATTGGAGATCCCGCAGCGGCAATCCTGCTCAATTTTAAGAGTTCTTTATAATGTAATGTCTTCTTTTTAGCCAACAATATTTATCTGACTCCATAACATGAATACTGTGAACGTTAATAAAACACTTATCCTCTATAAAGACGACACGACAGGTCAAGTGGATATGAATATTCAATACTCGAAAAAGCATTCAATATCCTACAGTCGAATCGGAATGATCAGATCCTGAATGTAAAGCGATTACTTTCTGTTATACACCATTTCTATGCCAGATGCCAATCCTGCAGATTGCGCAGGATCAAAGTGCTCAGTATGTATTGTTACGTAAGTATACGTAAAAACGCTACGTTAAGGTAACGTTACGTTTTAGTCATTAAATTGCCCTGAAATTAAATTGTTGCCGCAGTGCCGTAATGTATATATCGATCATGGGAACGGTATACTTACTAGTGAATGAAAAATTGCTATCATGATCCGAATAAGTCATTAAATGGGTAGGCAATGTTCGTAAGTCGATGGTGACAGGCCGTTAGTTATGTTTAGTAGTCATCAATATGCGGGCGACGCAAAAGGGAAGGCATCTCTGGCGTCACGCAGTCTGCGTTATTTCACCCATCTATATTAAGCAGTTTTATGACCTTCCCTCGCTCCAGAATTGTCGATAATACCAGACTCGTTGTAAACATGGACATACAGAGGGGGGAGAGGTTGACAGACTACCCCCTTCAGTTAAATTATTAAAACTTCAAGTTTTCGGAATAAAAGATTCAATCACGGCTATCAACCAATCATCATTATCAGCCTATTATTGTTCCCACTGTTGGTTCACAGGCCTCCCCTTGCACTATTGCGTAACGGCTATAGTATTACAGATAATGAGGAGCTCGTAGCCTAGTTGCGAGCACGGTCTGAAAGTGATCGTGCAAGTTAAGCGACGTTGGCGCAGTCGGTACCTGGATGGGTGACCGCTAGTGGCATATTTCATCTGAGCTCCTCCGTGCCTCGGAAAGCACGTTAAGCAGTCGGTCCCGGTTGTTGTCGTTCGACAGCAGTCGTTAAGCCATGTCAGAGGCCTACGCGCGGCCTGAACAATTCTGACAAATAGGTTGGCCACTAACCATACGATAAGCAAGCAATTACAGATAATGAAGAAAATAGTCAGTTTTTGGATAATAGAATCAGCAATCTCTTGATATCTCATGATCTCACAATTAAGAGAGAAAGAGTTATGAGAGTCTTAAACTTACAGAGCTTAATTTTATAAAGTTTGCCTGAACTTATATCAAATATGTATCGATCTCGTACTGCAATAGTAAATTATAAACCCAGGCCTTTGAATAGCAATTTAAAGGCCATATGTATAATTCTGGCTACACTAAGACCTTAAATGGGTTTGACGTAGCACTGGCTACGACATTTAGCCCCTACCTACCTACCTAGATACCTACTAAGGTATCGAGAACGTTATTGAATAAAATGGATCACTCGGTCTTTGGATGTGCTCTAATGTTACCATTACGTGATCTGATTATAAAGGATTTTAACGAAGGTTCCCGATGGGATAAACCCGCCTTTGTCCTTGTTAATTTGATGTTTCGTTCAAGATTTATTTCTAGTTAAGTACATTGTGTATTTATGGTGCAATAGTGTTTATATTCTTGTCTTGGAAGCAAACAAATAAAACCTATGTAGTTAATGTTCTTATGAAAAAACTTAGCAGAGCAAGTTAATTTTCCTTTTGTTAGTATAATATTCCTTTTGTACCTATACTCGTAAAGGTTTAAGTAGGTGTCATTATATACTTAACATCCGTCTAGTAGGTTTTCATCTAATTCGGACATAAATCTGCAATGTTAATGTTGATATTTTACAGAAATTCCTTTATTATTGTTGGACTTTACTTTTCACCTTCCTCTTTGTGTTTCACGGAATGAAAATTCTAGCTTGAAAGTTTTCTCTTCCGTTCCAACCAGTTTCTAACTTTGTAAGTAGCTTATAAGTTTGATGGACTGCTATGTCACAGAAAACCTATATAGATAGGTAGGTAGTTATGTATATCCTACCTTTGTTGACTCCTTTTACTTATCAGATCTGGTAAGATCCAGAACAGAACATTATAGTATCTAATAAGTAATAACGGGAAATGTAGGGTAGGTACACATTGCAGATAATATATTATTTACACTACTTGAAGCTCTGCGGAACTGGAATGGATATATTCTGGGAAGGCGAATATTATAGAGATATCCTTACTTAAGCATTATTTACAGCATTATCTGAACAAAAGGCTTAGAGCCCCTTTTGACAAAGGGATTACTTTTTGATGTACCTGCCGACGAAGATAAAGGACAAAGGTAGGTATATACGCACAAAAGATTACTAAGTTAGGCACCTATAAGTACTACTGTGGCAATGTACCTATAATTATGGGAACAAACTGAGTTTTACAATATATAGTACTTAGGGGAACGTACTGGAATAGCAAGTACTTTTGGAAAACGTGGATACTACCTCCTTGTCGTCATAAGTACCTACAGGTGTGTCAAATAAGTGACAAAGTTTGATATTTTCGTAATTTATATTTTTATTTTTAAAATAAAAGTTAAATACTATTACTAACTCTACGATACTTACTACTAATACTACTTTATGTTTACGAATTGTTAAGCGATTTATCCTATTATATTTTAAGGCACATATTTGTGATTCTGGAAAGCGGACGGTGAGTTTTTAAGTGAGCTGTGAATGGGATTTCAAATGACCCCGCTATAGTTAGGTGTCTATTAATATAAACCTGGATCTAAAACCTTAGATTAAAGCACGGATTGCAAATGTAGGATCATATTGCTGGTTGGATCACACTATGACTGAACAGGGTTCCAGACGACTAAATATTCTAAGACAGACTTATTTGAGTACATCCAAGTCCCAATCTGTTGCCAATAACAGCATGAAATTGCTAAAGTAAATTGCTATCAATCTCATTTTGTAGCACCTTTATGCTACACGTTCAAAGTACTTTGGAGTCTGATATTTAATTGCTTGATGTGAACATTAATATGCCTCGAGATGAATAGGAAGAAAATGACATCAAACCGTTTTGTACAAATGTCTGGTACTTCATATACAAATACTAGTTCAACTAAATACTTAATATCAATTTCGGTACAACAGATAAACATTTGTTATTGATTACCTAACATATTTAACCATGTTACGCACAATCCTTGTCTATCTCACTGTACCTCGTCCCCAGACTCAACGTGGTGAGGCATTGGGCGGGGTACAGTTAGCGGCTAATTTTTAATCGGTTACCCACGAAGCTCAAAGGCGACATCACGCTTAGTAATTTCAGACAGAAGTTGAGGTCACTGTTATTGCAGAGGTGTTTCTACTTGATAACTGTATTTCTAGGAGCATAAAAATGTATATTTATTATTGACATATTCTATCCCCATTTTATACTTTTTGACAAGTAATATCCTCAATATGTTTTGTTAAATTTCGGACACAAATGTATATTTGTTTGCGAATAAATAAATGAATGAATCTCCATTTATAACATGGTTTTTTTGGATTCAATCGGTAAATAGATGTACCATATCCGTCTACCTTTTATCAATACAATAAGCACGGTTATAGGCAGCGGTTCCTATTCCCGAATTATATCACGCACCTCACCTCATTCCAATCCCACCTATCTATTCAGGAGATAATAATATTTATGACGATGCCGCGAGAATTCGCAGTCAATACGCTGCCTTCCTAAGCGTATAATAATAAAAGTCTATCATATTCTGTCCAATTTATATCATCAAAAGGCAATAAAACAAGTTGAATTATTGGACCGTAAAATTTTGCCATCTCTGGGTTTTAAGGGTTGATCAGACATATCGAGGGAAATGTTATAATAAATCGATGAACTCTGAATTCTATAGGTTAAGTACCTATTTACTTGGGGGGAAATGAAAAACAGCGCTGCATGTTTGGTACCCGAGTATGTTAGCATTTGCTGACTTTCCCCCCTTTTGCCAAATATACATTACATATAGTGATTTGTACTTTAATTTTAATTTTATATGAGTATTTGGCAATAAATGTATTTCTATTTTCTATTTCTATTACTTAGTTGCATTAGTATTTATGTCGTTTTTTAGTACATTAGATTACTCTGTATGTTTATTTATTGATTATAGTAAATTTTTACAAGGATCCGTGTTAGCCAAATTACAATAAAGTATATAGCCAATTATATAGTCATCCCTGTCTCCCAGTAGGCTAAATTAGATATCATAATTAAATTTATTAATTAGTCTGTCTGTCTACTGGTAGGTAGGTATACACTTTTAAAATAATTGCTTCTACCAAAGAATATAATATAATTTACTACGCTTCTACAACTAGAACGAACGAACGAACTACTGCGATTCTATGAATAGATAATAACTTGATTCTGATGTCAGTTCAAGATAAATAGGTAATTTTATACTCAATTACATTATTATTACTTAATAATTTTATATCGATAATAGAGGTAAATACATTTTATCTATAAATTGACCAAAAATAAGTAGTAAGCTCTGGTGGAAGTTCTACCGAAATGTAAACACTGAATTTTCACGCTCACTCCCCTCCTAGCCTTCATATTAGAAGTTCACGTGAATTTTCGAGCTCGCTTCGCCTGCTTCCACCCTAGCCTTGTAACCTATTCTATCACCTGCGTCAAATCAACGCGAATTTTCTAGCTCGCTTCGTTCGCGTCCACTCTGTCTTTCTAACCTAATCTATTACCTGCATCGAATCAACGCGAATTTTCGAGCTCGCTTCGCTCGCTCCCACCCTAGCCTTCTAACCTAACCTATTATCTGCGCCGAATCCACGCGAATTTTTAAGCTCGATTCACTTGCTCCCACCCTAAACTTCTAACCTAACCTGTAACCTACGTCGTATCAACACAAACTGTGGAGCTCGTTTCGCTCACTTCCACCCTAGCCCTCTAACCTAAACTATCACTGCGTCGAATCAACGCGAATTTTCGAGCTCGCTCCCACTCTAGCCTTCTAACCTAATATATCATCTGCGTCGAATCAATTTTAGAATTTAGGCCCCTCTATGTCAGACCTCAGATTTAAAGAAAATTGTACTATTTCTCTGTTACCCGTATATAAAGTGAATAATTAGGTGGGTATGTAAAGAATTCGGGCCCCTGACTCCGGCTCATATCTTAGATTTTATTGACAGCAATATTTTGTAGTAATTTAAGGCAGAACTAATCTAACGTAAGTATCTATACCTATTATGTAAAAGTAACAAGAGGCTTACAAAATTCAAGTATTTACAAAGATATAATTCATAGGTAAGTAACTTGCTTTATACTTAGCTGCCGTCTCGTGTACGAGTATATGTACTTATCTACTATCTTAATTAAAATAGAGAGCAAGGGAACGAAATATTATTATTTGCATATTACATAAGTACTACATGTAATGTAGATATTACTGTATGTACTTAAATGTATTTGTATGTAAATACGTAAAGATTTCATTTGCATTTTGCTTAATCGAGGGAAACAAAAGCATAGCGTGTACGTTTTATTTTAAGAATTTACATAGATGAGATTTTTAGTGTTATCCTTAGCTATAGAGATACATGACAACTTAGATACTTTGCTTGTCTTTCAATCTAAAAAGACTATTGTTTACCTACTTGCGTGATAAAATCCCTTCATAGTGATTTGAACAAACGTCGACCGATGGCGTAATGTCATCGTTGTTTTGTTTTTCTCTTTCGTGCCAGCAGAGGCTTGTGCAATTTGTTTTGGCTTAGCATGATAGCAAACTGAGCTTGTATTGGTTTTTTATAGTATATTTGTATATTTATTCATTTTTAACCAATTGGAACATTTAGAGCATTGCGGTTACGTCAACATAATATTATACGCATTACACAAAAGCGTTGAATTGAAAATTTGCTTAGTTTAGCTAGCACTGTTAAGCGAAATAGAAAGCAAAATAGAAAGATGTTCAGTGCAAATGTAAAACGAAATAATGTATTTACCTAATAATCAATCTTGGCTACTTTCGAAAGCGACGACGATCTTAAACTTTTATTATTTGCTCTTAAAAAAATGCAGAATTAGGTAAATACGAAGTCAAACCTAAAAATCTTTATTGTGATCGGTTACAGTACAGAATATACATTTTTTTATTAAATAAGGAGAGCAGCAGCATGGTCTTAAAAATAGATTTATGTAGGTATCTCACACATTATCTACCTACCCACATTGGGCAATACATGTCAGGAAAGTTTTAGTAATTACATACATACATGCAGAAAATATATAGATAATTTGTGTCCATAATCCCCGAGGGGGTAGACAGAGGAACCACCGAGAGGTAGTTCCCAAAGCTTCTAAAAATTAAACATCCTTCATTACCAGCATATTAGCAAAGTGAGAATAACTACGGCGATAAAACTATCCGAACATTAGTTCTGAACTAACAAACTTTACCTCTGACGATAGCGAGAATCTAATGAGATAAAACTGTAATGAACGAAGTTGGCCATCACGGCCTCGCTGTATTTTATACCCAAGTTGAATATCTGTAGGTAAGGAAGAAACGCTTTTGTTTAGTTAAAACACTTGGCTAGGAGACGAGGATACCATAAAAAACCTTTTTTCTTCTCTTGGTATACAAAAATTTGAGTTGTTACTCCTCCCTAGACAACTTAGGTACGAAATATTGTTTATCAAAGGTGATTGAAGTTGTTGTGTTTTTATGCATGATAATTAATATTCTCTAAAATCAGTTTTCTAGCTTTGTTCAAATTTGATGCTCTAGCTAGCCGTTTGTTCTCCCTTGGTTCTTGATTATTTCGCCTTAGGTAAAAAATTAACTTCTCTCGTAGTATACACAACTGACCTTCGACTACCTATATGCCCATGAAATGTTACCTGCGTAAAATTACGTACTTATACCTATGTTTCTTTTTTTTTGCATCAAAGACACGCGATACAATAGATGGTTCATTTGCATATCCAATCGTTATTATGAATGATAGTTTAGTGTGTTGGCTGCAGGAATAAGATTTTATATAAGGCTTAAAGTGAACGTAAGTAACGTCACGTCGTAAGTTAATACAACCTATAAATATTATAAAGGTTTAATGATATGAAAACATCGTTTTAAGATTTATATTGTCGCCAGACAGTATATTTTTTAATTTGGACTTCAGGTTTTAGCACAAAATTCTTATATCTAATATCGCGCTCGGTGGCGACATACTTTTGGCCAAAGACCTACTGATGTCCGCCTACTACTGTTTTACCCTAACTGTGGCTCGCTTGCAATGGTCGCATCGCGCCGGCTGATACCGTGTTTGCATTAAGCCATTTACCTTTATTAGAATTAATTTAGCAGCAGAATAGCGGAGTGCAGCACTGCTCCGTGCGGGGCGCCCGTCTGCCCCACAGAACTGGGTCAATGACAACCCCGCCGAGAATAGCACCGTCGTAGTTTAGGGGTGGATGAGTCCTATTGTTAACTTAACATTGTCAGTACGAAGATTCACTAAAATCGTAATTTCCAGGCACAACCCAACTGCTACTAACAAGGGAAGTATCAAAACCCGAACACACCAAATTGAATGTAATTTTGAGATTCTGTATATCAAGTTATTCTGGATACAACAATTTTGTTTTCGTGCCAAATTTCATTCTAGGGCGGGAAAATAACATTTGAAGTCCGCCTATTGTTACCCCATTATCGGTTTCTCTAAATACAGTATCAAAATATTGTATTCCCATCTCACGAAGAACACTTTCTTACAAATCGTAGTCTGGAGTGATTCCAAAAATAATTCTTCTTTAGTGACATAAAATTGAAAGAGACTGGTAGGTAGGACTGGAGATAGGAAAAAAATATCATCGATATAGATATATTTTTTCGGTGTGATTTACCTGCTAAGTTTACGGCACGAAAAAAACATAATTGGTTATGTCCAAAATAACTTGCTCTACACACCCACAAAATTACATTCAATTTGGTGTATTCGGATCCTGAAACCTCCCTTGTAAATCATACGTCTGTCACGTAGGACATGTTTAGTATTCACAGAATATTAAATAAGTGCCTATTACTTTCTTTAAATAGATAGGTACCTAAACAGAACATTGAGTAATGTAAATAGTAAATCTGTTAAAATGCTAGCGTGTAGAACTTCCTTTTGGGACGAGACCTAGTTCTTGTGTTGTTTACTCTATTTACGTCATAATTACGTCAAGTTACCTACGCTCGGCAAAATTAACTAGGTTCGTTATTAATAACTCTAAATTAAAAATTTAAGAAACCCCCGACGTACTATTGTGGAGATCAGGTCCTCAAGGTTCCAGATGTGGGATGGTCACCATGGTCATAAGCATTTGAGCCCAAACTCGAATCACCTAACTGTTACCGTTCTAGAGATCCCATCATCATCCAACATCCCAAGATGCTCCAAGATCCTATAACCATTTTTCATCTGACATGGCTAAGAACATTTAGCAGGTTAGACTTGCGACGCCAGAAGGCGGGGGGACGCTTCGGGCTACGCCCTACGCGGAGCTTGGCATTCGGCCTCCCCATGCCTATCTTAAAATGCCTAACTCCACATCATTTTCATTAAAATCAAGATTCCCTACAACTTTAGTTCAAGAAGACCCCATCTAACTATTACAGTTTCGGCGGGCTGATAATCTTCTAATTCTTCCAGTTTCATATTGTTAAATTGTAGTTCACTTTCTTTTTCCTAATCATCATCAGATCTTCAAGGTATCACATGTCGGAGACGCACCATGAACACAAATTCGAACCATCTATAGCTATTACCGTACCAGAGATCCCATCTGACATCAAAGATACTCTTCATTTCTGTTCTAAACCTACTATTACTCATAGTTTGTAGATTGATTGCCTCTTAGAGTAGCATAAGGGACCCACCATTTTATCTAATTAACCTACCTTTGATTTCATTACCCGGCTGACTCATCGTAGAAAATGAATTTACTTGCATACCGTATAAGTGTATGGGACAATTCAAAAAGTCGTCAAAAGGCTAAAATCGGCATTCAGCAGCTAAATCACTGGTCATATAGGTAGCCACTACAGCACAACCCGGCATGTGCCCAAGGGTAGGTGCTCGTACGTCTTAATAAAGTGTTATTAGCTAAGATACTATTTTCTCTCATCTCAAACGCTGAAAGAAAATAGGTAACGTGAAAATCCCGAGGGACAAATACTTATCTTCCATTGAAATCCGATTTATTAG
The DNA here is from genome assembly GCA_947369225.1 of Hofmannophila pseudospretella. Lineage (NCBI taxonomy): Eukaryota > Metazoa > Arthropoda > Insecta > Lepidoptera > Oecophoridae > Hofmannophila > Hofmannophila pseudospretella. Next base: position 9,345,166 of record OX376317.1, on the reverse strand, counting down.
CGAGCTTCTGAAATGTCTTAGATAACACTACTTACCAAGTAAGTTGTGCAAAAATCTTTATGTTACCTATTTATTTAGCATTAGGTAAGTCGTGTTCGGCGTATGAAATGGCAAACAAACCACGAAATGGCAAGGTCGCAAGTTCAAATCCTGCTCTGTAAAATATTTTAGGCTCATTCAATGACAATGACTAATTTCCTCTCTTAATTATAAAAATTCCAAAAATATTTTTCAGCTTTTTGGACGAACTGTTAGCACATTATAACATGCAAAACCTTCGCAATTGATGCACCTAGGCAACGTTCTGCGTGTACTTAAATGAAAATGAGTATAGTTAACCTATCTAGATAGCAAATTATCATTAACAAGCTCTTTACGAGTATGTATGCTCGCCCGCCCTTTCGTGTGCGGCCGCCTCGCTAACTAGCCGAGGGCGGTTATTTCACAGTGAAATAAGTAAACCTACGTAATATTTGTACAATTTACTTTTTTATTATGAACACTCGTTACTAAGACCCTTGTGTGTACTCATTCCAAAAATTCTTTATATCCTTCATCTACATACTTATACGAGATTTAAGTATATTTAGATGTTATGTTATTCCCTTCTAATGAACGCTGGGCCTAACTCAATACTCTGCTATCAGATTTACCTTTCAATTATTTGCTCTTTGATTATTTTTGAGACTAATTGGTTAAATGTAGGTATAACTCGACATTTCCTCACCTCAGAAACCAAAAAACTAGCTTGTTGTATTGTTGTTGTAAGGCGAGGGGGTAAGCTTAGAATATACAATATTCTAAGGGGGTAAGGTGACCTTACGAAGTTTATAAGTGTGCGTTGATCTATGGAACTTTAAGAACTAGGAACGGTTCGGATTGATCCGTTGCCCCGGAAATTATTATGTGCTATAAGCTTATCCTCACTTCCACGTCACATGTCATGTCCACATCAAGCTTAGTCAATTCGCAGTTTATAGGGAGCGCTTTGCATTTAGCATTCGTCAAAACTGTCACACACAGAATTTACGCCGCAGAGGTTTTGGTGCCTAGCGCAAATCAACGGGAAAATACTTATTGAAACATGAATACTACTGCTGAGGAAAGACATACATTTTCTGTACTGTGGAACATTTAGGTTTTAACTATAAGCTTCAATAAAATAGCTGCCTGCAGAACCTACTTTCGTATTAGATACCTACTATATCCAAATTGGATTAACTTGTAAATACATTGCAATTAAAACGAAATCTATGAACTGAATGTTCTAGTTACTATAGGTAGTTATAATTATAAGTAGAGCTTTTAGCTGCAAACAATCTTAATATACGAGGGGCAAACCGAAATTATCGGCAATAAAAAAATCAACATGCAGGATATAACAAAATTATTTTTCATTGTTTTTCGAAGTATTCTCCGTTGCAAATTATGCACTTTTGCATTCGTTCAAACCAATCGTTAAAACAGTAATTCCAGTCTGAAGTTGACGTTGACAAAATGGCCGATTTGTAAGCTTCCACTGCTACTTCTTCTACTACTACTACTACTACTACTACTGGGTCTTCAAACCGCTGACCACGTAATAAATCTTTCATTCTAGGGAATCTGAAGAAATCGTTAGGGCTCAGGTCAGGACTGAACGGAGGATGGCTCATCAACTCTACGTTTTCCTGCTTCAATAAATCTATTTGTCTTCCGAGCTATATGGGAGCTCGCATTATCATGATTCGTGATGATGCGACTGTTAACTTTAAACCGATATATACATTTTTTTAAACATTTTTTTTCTATTGTGTAAACGTCATTACGATTCCAAGTGGCCAGTGTTCACGTAACAAAAAGGTTTGATTCTAACTAATGAAAGAGTACTCAATTCCCTATCTTTTAGGTTTGCCCCTCGTAATAAAGCACAAGTAGGTACTTTATACCTTTGAGATATATTTTTTTGTTAAAAAGGTCTTTATTCATAAACTTTTTAAGTATATTTTTGTTGTCTCTGTAAAGAAATTACGAAGTGGCCGAGTTTATTTAATTAAGAAAAAGTTTAAATTGGCGGTTTTCGCGAAAGAGGTCAATGGGTGTGGACATAGTCAATGTACCTACTACAATTTAACGACATTAAATATTTGCATGCTCCATCCGAGGCTTCAGGGCTTTCACTCCATTTTAGTACTTGATTTACGCATGAAAAATAAAGTCTGGCTAAAGAAAAACTACACGGTCTATTGGTCTGGCTAAATTAGTCTTTTGTAATTGTTTATAGCAATTTTAGTTTATATTTTGGGATTATTCGTAAAACTGGAGAAGACGAAGCCGGGGTCGTCCTAGACTGACCTTTAAAGATCAGATTGACAGAGTGCTGTTAGATTTTAATATACCGAGCAGACGACCGCAGCGGCGAGCATGCGTGAAACGACGAATGACTGACGAGTGCCAAGACAGAGATTTGCGGCACTCCGTTCTCTCTGCCTACCCCGCAAGGGACATACCGTGAAGCTATGTATGTATGTATTCGTAAAACGTGACACATTTTCATTGCATTGGCATCTATCATTCGAATATCACATGGGCTGAACAGAGTATATTAGTGTTCGAAACTGATGTGTAAGTTACTCATAATAGTAGAAATTGTTGTATAAATAAGTTATTAATTTGTAAAGAAAGAAGTAGGTATTTATCTGTTATTTCATCGTCTGTCGCTTCAGAGAAAATTGTCGGTAAACATTTGCTTCGTTTTGCTTTGCCAACGTTGAACATCTTTTTCTTTTTACGAGTTAAATATTTACATTATACTTAAATATTTACATTATATTTACATTATACTTAGCTACCTACTTATAACAGATTTACGTAGCAACAAGTTCGTGAGTGTGTAGCAAAATGTAGTGGAGCATACCTTCTAATGTTTGCAGTCCGTCAAAGGCAAAGTTTCATATGGACTTTATACATTAGTTTACGAGCCACCCGAAAGTCTTATGGACTTTGGTCAATGCAAAAGTTTTTCATGACAGCTCAGCTGCGTAGAATGATGTGTTAATTTTGTTTCTAAAGTATCTATATTTTGATAGGTAGGTAGATTTCGTAGTAGGCAGGATATAGTTTAACGGATAGAAAGGAAGTAAGTATAACGTAAGGTAGATTATTACCGCTACAACTATCATATTGTAAAAACGCAAGACTAATTTTTTGCGATGTTTAGAGAAAGACAAACCCAGAGCACTGCAGTCAGACTTAACATCAGAGATACCATGCAAGACTAGAATAGGACGGAGTTTCCGTAACACGTCAAGAGTAAGTGAGACGGGTAATCGGGCTAGGACATAGCCCTCGTGGGAGTTGCGGTCTGACTCTCGTGGGAGTTGAGGCTGGTTACCTACCTACCTACAAAGTCTAATTTTTGGCTGCTTTGTGCAGGCAGATGCTTTCATTACTTATAGAGTCCTTTTTCGAGAAGTTAGGGCGGTACTTTTGTGCCAAGTAGAAGTAGACGTTTTAAAACGATAATCGACGATGGTAAGAAATTGATATTTTATGTTGTATATATTAAGGTACGTGGGGGCAGAATCATGGTGGGCGGATTTATTTTTGGTGTGCCGAAAATTATTACACAGGATGTTAGGAAAACGCACTATTTTCTTCTATACGTACAGTATGTAGGTAGGTACTCCAATTGAGCATTTTCTCGTGCTCTGACTTGTCTTGGCTCTTCTACTGGTAGGAGTATAGGAAAAGCACTTCTAAAATTTTAAACTGGGTTAAAAAAAAATATTTTTCATTTTCATGGGTACTTTTACCCTTTTTTTCCTTTTGCCCTGTATAGTAAGTAGGTACTGGTAACTGTGAGTGGTGCGTGGGTTAAGGTACCTACGACATCACAACCCACAACTACAAATTCTTGATATTTATATCCAAGTACAGACAGAATCTATATTTGTAATAGTACTTAATAACATTTTCTTAAAGCCTCTAAACTGAGATTTAAAAAAAAACAATTTCTTTTTATATACCAAGGTGTTCATGAAAAATATATTAGTTGACTATTATTTAGGTCTCCAGGCTACCTATTTTGGCTAAAATTGCGACCTGTTGTGGGGCGAATACCGCGACCGATCCTAAATAAATAACGTTTCCAACAAACTCGGTGTAGCGTATTCGAGCGTGCAAATAGCCCCCGGCCCCCCGCTGATTTCCTATCGTGTCTACAGCTCGAATAACCGAAAAATAATTTCATTGAGTATCTTCACTTTCCATTAAAAACTCCTCTTGAAATAAATGCAATACTTCTCAAAGGCCGATGTTAACTTCTAAAAGAATTCTCAAACGTTTCTATTATGAAAGCTTAAATTGCACTGAGCTCGCGTACCGTGAAGTGGAAAGCGTTGTTATTTTGCAGTTATATTTCAGTCAGGAGCTACAGAATATAATTTTTTAGCGGAACTCGTGTGGTCATGAAAACTAGGGGTTCCTTGGAGCTAATTTATGCTGGCATATAATAACAGTTACCTGCCAGGGGTTTGCTTGTAAATTATGTTTTACGAGGTTGCCTTAGTGGGTCACACATTGACCGTGTCGCGTTTTACCTAGGGAGTCGATAGGGGTAGGCGTAGCCGTAGGTGCTCAACACGTTTGTGCTGTTCATTATACCATTCGCCCCCTTGTTGTGTTTACAATTATCTCATTATTCACTATCATGTTGTTGGAATTTTCCGAGTAGAAATCACTTACCAAGTAAGGGCTTTAGGGGAACTAAAGTATGTGAGGTTGACCTCACATTTTAACGTAAAGATGTGAGGTATGCGTCAATGTAAAGTTGGTTTTATTGTACGTAAATCTGCATTGAATTATTTACAAATCCTTCTAGTAGGTTTTTATAAATGCGTGAAAATGATTTTTATAATTTGTACTTATCGGTAATTATCGGCATCGAAACGGATCATGACACCTTCAATTGGTAGTGGTAATACAAATGGCAAAATATATTGATGAATAGATATTATAAGTAAAGAAAAACCAAAGTATTCACATTAATCATGACGTTTATGGTCCCTAAGTACTAGTTTACTTTTATATCCCACGCATAAATTGTTTTTAGAAAAACAATACCATTCCAATATTCGGTGAATTATCCACATAGTGGAAATAATGTTAGGCTCCAACGTATCCATCCCTAGGGCTCTTCTGAATAAAACATGGACCGTGTTTGTTATTTCCTGCTGCTTACTGCTACAAAATATTACTTATCCCAAAAGATTTACATAGCTCTCGCTCTGGTTTGCGTTTCGAAACTTGTTTCTCTTATGTACGTATGCTACTTATATGGATTGTCGGTAAATACTTATAAGTACCTACATATAATGGTATTAACATAGGTTTTTAGATAATTTTATATTTAAAATGCATATATGATCGATTTATTCAGGAATCAATGTCTATTTTGTCCAGTTAACCTATATACGACATATAATGCCTACGATATAAAAATCTATATACGACAATACGATTTAAAATCCCTATCGTCCACTCGGTCCACCGTTCCTACCAGGGTAGACAGCTGGTAGGAACTAGAAACAAGGTCCCTACCCAAAGTATAAGCGTGGATAAACTATGGTAGCGCTGGTTATAAGTATCGTTTCCTAAGTATAATAATATTTTTAGGATGTTACCCCCGTGGCGATAACCCAGCGATGGATTTTAGTGGACGTAACTGTTTATTACTAATACTAACAACAAATATACCTATATTTACTAATGTAGCTTAGGTAAGGATTTTTTGACAATGAAAGTCTCTAAAATTCTTCTCATACACGCAGGTCTAAGATATTTTTCTCCATCGGTCCAGCCAGTGATAAATCCGTTGTAATACGTGCGCAGAATAGTTCCCGCAAATGCTAGATTGGTTTATTCAATTCTTATTGGAACCGCTGTAGTAGTCCGCTGCTGAAGTATATAAGCATAGGATAATATCACTATCGACTATTGTTATTACAAATAGGAGACGAGTATTCGATTTTATTACAAATATGTAATGATGTAATGTGTGAAAATATCTCTGACTTTAGCGGCCTTAAAAATGAAACCCTATTTACAAATCTCTTTCATCTATATCGTTCCGTGCGGAGCATATCTAACTTAATAAAAATGTTGGACCCTGTTGGATCGATCGGAGCTTTAGGTATGTCAAACATGCTCAACCTTTCCGACAAAATTGTGGAAATATCGGTTAGCATGTAGGTACGGAATAAGTTTCGGGTTGTGAAAGAAGAGTTTTTGGGATGGTTCGTAAGGAAATTAATTCTTTAGTTAGGACGTTTTCAAAGTCTGCTGATATGCAAACCCACGCGGGTAGATCTGCATGGGCGCTGGTCGCATATGATAGATATAATACACTTAATTAGTGGGACGTCTGTCGACTTTGTGGTTTTGATATATCATACATAATGAACGATTGGCTATATACTCGTATGTGGCTTGCATCGTAGAATGTACACTGAAAGAAAAGCTTGTTTACTTCAAACAAGAACTTGTTCACTTCAACCAAGATATTATTTGTATCTATCAAGTAATTTATTCAAATTAATAAAAAATACTTTATATGCTCGAAATCAAACAAGTGTTCGTTCAGTGTCCAGCTGCGATGTAAGCTTGCGTGAGCAAATCCACCAACTCTGGAAACGTTCTTATCAGAAGTTAGAGCAATGTTGGGGCTGTTTGTCGTCGGTCACTGACGCTGCCACCTCGACACTCCGCGCCCTGTCAACCAGACAATGTCAACACAGATAGCGTTCTCAACGGCGCCGCGTAAAACTGTGCTCCGCAAACAAAGGGCTCGTCGTCATCAAATATTACACCTGTAGGGCTACTTTGGAGGATTGGAGTACCCTTGATTTGTACTGTGAACATAGTTTAGCAGAATTTGTCTGTTTAACTTAGGTACTTCAACCGACCCCACAAACAATAATGAGTAAATCCAGTTTTCCTACCTGAAATTCAGTTATACGCTCGCGGAGGTTAAATATCCCTCATTAGTTCACATGTGATTGTGAATTTCAAACGGAAAATCACTCTGCACAATTCCTGACCGTTCAATTGCTCGGTAATGAGTTCCCTTTTAGAACATGTCTAGCTGGTAACTAACTATACCTAACATTGGAATAAATCTGGACCAAATATCTCGCTTTACTCTAGCATTATGAACTACAGTTGTCAGTCTCACAGGAATTTACAGTCTCTGCTTCACCTTCGGCCTCATCGTCACTTATCATTATGGAGATTGAATCCAGGCGCGGGTTTTCCCTAATAAAAATACAAGAGGAATATAGGTACTAGGTGCTGAATAAAATGAAGACAAGACAGTGCAATAAATCGAATACATTTAGGTATGTGGAACAAAGATGAAAATTCCTAAAATCTGAAAAGATTTTTTATGAAAGGTCTGTAAAACGAATTGGTTCATGTAGGGGCAGACATAGGACAAAGTAAAAATAAAATTGAATTAGATACCATTTCCGTTAGCGAGTTGAACCGAGACCGAGGTCGTCCTCATTTTATTATATTTCGTTGATACGAGTCTATAAGTCATAAAAAGTAGGTAGGTACATATTATTATAAAATAATAGAAATTGCAGATATTATGTACAAAGTTGGATGCTGTCATTTGACAAATGACTCATTTGTCAAAACATTATTATGAATAATTATGATCAACGGGAATTACTTTTATTTTATTCGTGTATTATTATTATTTTATTATGTTGTTACTAGTAAACACTCTACTACTTGTTAGAGTGTTTACTATAAAATTGTGGGATGGAGTGCAAATACCGGGGCCTGCCTCTGAACACGTCCATAAGAATGCATTCAAAGACAGTCCCCGTTAGTAGCATGAACTATCGGAGAATTTTATTTTTAGTATGTTATTTTATTATGTTGCTTGGAAGAGATCGCTCTTAGCGATAAGGCCGCCTAAATTGTACTTCACTATTTCCTTTTCTATCTCATGTTTGTTGTTTTATATTTGTGCAATAAAGTGTATTTTACTTTACTTTACTTTATGGTGGGTGTAAAACTAATGTCTTCTCGAGCCTTGCGGCCGGTTTTTAAAGCATAAGTGGGGCCGGAGCCAACATTTATTTTATTTATTATTATTATTATCCTGTTAGGTTTTCTCCCATTTCTGGGGTCAGTTGAGAGCGAAGCTCACGGGTCCAGGACCAAGTGAGCTTCACTTCCTAAAGCAATTTCACCTGACGGTTCATCCTGTAATTTTTTTTATTATTATTTTTATTTTTAAACTACTGTTTTTCTCCCATTATTGGGGTGAGTTTACCATTATTATTATTATTTGATACTGCTGTATATTATTATTATACTCGTACCCGTGTCTTGTATTACAGAAAGATACGAGTAGATACGTTTAAAAAGAAAACGACAGTTCCCTAGTAGAAGTAATATGCAGGGGTAGGTAGGTAAAGGTATAAAGAGTGTTTACTAAGGTTCCGTCCATTGTTCCCGGCTCTTTGTCGCTCCTTTAGATCTGTTTGCCCATCGAGATTTAAAAGAATAGCTGAGAAGTTACGTGCTCTAGATATTTCAGTTGCTGGAACTGTTCAGTTTGTGATTAAATTAACGCCCGGGGAAATTGAACTGCGAATTGCGAAACATCCTAACCCTAATATCTCTCTCGTAGCTCAAGTTTTGGGGACAAGAGTTCTAAACTATCTCTCCAAATATTTACATTCAATTCCTTTGAGAAAAATACTTCTGCCGTTGAGTTCTCCAAGATCATTAATAATTTCAAGTTTGTTATATTTAGTTTATTTACCTACCTATTTAGATACTTACCGTGAGTTTCAGGAGACGTCCTTAATGTTAAGGCTTCCTTAAGTTTCGTGTCATCTTTATCTAGAGCTCGTAGAAAAGGATAGTATGAACTTTACTGAAGAAGATTTGGTGCTTGTGACGTTACTTATGGATCGCTATTGAAAATATTTCAAAATAAGTACCTAGTTTGTAAGTAGACACCTATAGCTACCTACCTAATCCTATCAAAATCTACTCTTTCTTCGTTTATATTCAAGAAGAGAATGTTAGGTTAAACCCAACCAAAAATATAAGTATGTGCGCAATATTACGGAATTTATATAAGAGGTATGTAGGAAAAGATAGAAGTCAGAATGCCAAAACACATAATTCTAGGTATAAACTCTCTCATTCCCTTTTTACGTATTCCGCCACAGTCAGCAATTTAGTTCAACCCCGCATAATTCTAGACCTAAGTAATACTTATTAAGTTAAATGAAATTGCGTCGCCGAGTGGAAGAAAATACGAGGCACCAAGTTCCTTTATTTATATTGAAGTGGTACCAAGACGAGTCACTGAAATAGGTGCTGCTTATATCTTTCGCAGAACCAACTTCTATTCTCACAAACAGTGTAACCTAGTTTTGCCGACTTCAGCGTTTTCTCTATTAAATAGCCGTTCTACTCCTTTTATAGTTCAGCGACATAAATATTCGGGACGAGAAACCCATAAACCATTTCTATTATTCCTTATACGCACTTAGGTTCCTACTGGATTTCAGTCTGCGACTTCGTCTGCTTTTTATTTAACTTCGTAACATTGTATGTATTTGAGATCTATGACTTACTATAATAAGTACCTATACTTACGCCGTGGAGAAACGGCATCATACTTAGATAACCTAAGTTAATTAGCTTACCAAGTGAAATGCAATATTAATATAGGTAGGTATTGACCTATAGGTTGGTACTTTGACAAAAAGGGACAGGTAATTCGGTTATTTCAGAATTGACTAAACTTTGGCATGTCATTACCATTGCCCATTTGAAATTAGTAATTACGTGGTTTACTACCTCAATGTGGCTTTGGTTACATGTTACCAGCAATAGCTTTGTATAGTCCCTGTTTTCACGTTAAAGTTAGACAAAGCTTTAGTTACATTTACATTGTAACGAAACTTTTCTCAGTGTATCGTTTAGACCTGTAGGTATTATGTACCCACCCAAAACACTTGTACGTACTGTACTTACTAATTCTAACAAGTAAAATCCTGAAAAGAGTCATGTGAAGAAAATCGTTACACACTCACAAGTCGTCATGGTATTTTATCTTTTGTACAAATAAATTCATGAAATATTTAATTCACTGCGTAACACGAAATACCTACTCAACGCCTACTTACACGTTTTACTTTGTTAGGTTCTCTCAAATGCCTTTTGTTGGTACTTGCTTTCTTCGTTAAGGGTTTCAGCGAAAAGGTGTAGGTGCCAAGTGTTAGGCGTAGGTATAATTTTAATGAGTTTACACAATAACATAGATTACAAATAAGTAGGTAGGTAAGTAATGGCAAGGATTCTAAGATGCTCAAAGCAAGTTTCGTTTGACAATCAATGAGAAAAAAGCGTTCAACGAAATTAATAAAATATGACTGAAAACCGTGCAGTGTCAAAGTGTAAATCTCTAGACATCGATATCTAAACCATCCGGTCATAGGTTCTAGACAGACAAAAAGCTTAGTTACAATGACTGGTTGCTATCGAATACAAGCCGTCACAACATTGCGATCTTTTTATACAAAGTAAGTATTAACTGTTACCATTTGATCTCCAGGTACCGCATACCGCAGCGTGAGAAATTGACAAATGTTTCCTGCTATTAATTATAATCATAATGTACCTTATAATCAGTATTACCACCTGTTGTGAGAAACTATAGGTTCCTAGTAATGATGTTTCTTAAAAATTCTTTGACATGTTAATTTGCCATTAAGTTTTAATATATTCCATTTGCCAATAATATTTGTAAGACATTTTATTTATACCAACCAATTCAAAAAAAAATTCAAAGACGCCTTTAAACGTATTAAACAAAATCATTAAATCGATACTTACATCCACCTTTATCTGTTCTCAGTTATGTATGATTCTTGACTCAAAGAAGGGACAGGATTGTCTTCTACGGTTTTAAACCTGAAATGAATTACGTTAGGTATCAGTTGAAGTGCTGCTTAACGTAGCTTTAGCGTAGACTACGCTACTTAAAATCGTATTAAGGGATTGCACAGTAATCCTCCCTTGACCGATATTTAAAATCTGTTGGTACTGTTTATGAAATTCGGTTGGGTCAGGTCACATTATGAAGGGAGGAACGCGCCTGTTCCACAAGACTATTTTTGATCGACTTTTTTGGCCAAGTGTGACGCATGCGTAGAGAATTATTCGTCTTAATTCTCTAAGGACGCGTGACTATAGATAAATAGCTTTGAAATAAATCCCAAATTGCGTATCCCGCAGGAGATTGCGATTAAATTTTTCGATTATATTCCTTTCGAATGATTTTTTGTTGAAAAATATATATAAATAATTCCTGTAAGTAGATTTGAGCGTTTTCAAGAAAGAAGATCCGTACCTTCACTGAAGATACGATGCTCAGGGCCTCTTCAAGCAGTTTTACACGTGATTCCTGTAAATAAAATAACAAACAAATCTACATCAATTCCTGCTTATCAGGGAAGTCGAAAAAAATACTGGTTCTATAGATAAATCTGGCCAAATACTTTTATCTATAGAACCAGCAGGGGCTGGTTGTAGATTGTATTTATTGACATAAATCTTTCCTATATACTCGTACACCGCGAGGATCTTTTGGCGCAAAAATCGGAACTAACACCACATTCCTTGTACAAATGTCACTTCAAGACAGTTCGCTATACAAAAAAGTGATACCAATGCCCTCCTGTTAATTCGCCAAAAGATCCTTGTCAATGTAGGTACTATATTTACATAATAAGTAGCTATTATATTTTCATCAATAAACAGTAGTTTATATTTTCATCAATAAACAAGTAAGACAAAAAAATAAAATAAGTAGCTTTGATGGTTTTAAAGAAAGAAGATCCCTACCTTCACCGAAGATGCGATGCTCTGGCTCTCGGCCTCTAAGCAGTTTTACACGTGGATTCTGTAAATTAACAATAAAATACTTAATCCGCGTCTAAGTTGGATCATCGGGGTGCCACATACAAACAGACATACACGTCAAACTTATAACAGAGGAAGTCGGTCGGTCTGGGGTTAAAAATGAGGAAGTAGATAATATAATGTAATTTAAGTGGACTTAATCATTTTAAAATCAGGCTAATTTCTTAGCTTAAACAAATTAAAAGCCGTTATCGACTGACCTTTAAAGATCAGATTGACAGAGTGCGACGACGAATGACTAGGGGAAGCAAAGAGAGGCATGCCAAGATAGGAATTCGAAGCGCTCCATTCTCTCTGCCTAACCCGCAAAGACATAGCGTGAAGTTCGTACATACGTACGATTTCAATGCATAACGGTAGATTGAGCGAGAGTCGACCGATGTCGGACGTATTCTGTAGCATCGTATGACAAAGCTTGGCGCCTCCGGGGACCGTCCACAATGGTTCCGAATCCTACACAAATCAATTGTAATTTCATCTCGGTTCCATAAAAGGTAAGGTAATAGGTACCTGCATTAGTAGTCTGTTTTGTGACTGATATTGTTTCATAAAGATAGGAAGTAAGGGAATTTTTAGACAAACAATTTGAATTTCTAAATAACACAACAAAACCATAAAGTTTTTAGCTCTATTCCGTATCTTGTCTTTAGTGATAAAAATGCTATTTTATTTTAAAAAGTAAAGGTTATGTTACAAGATATACAAAAAACCGCTTGTTTGATGAATACTTACGTTGTAATTTTATAATAAATACACGTACAAGTAAGTAAGTCGGAAAGCGTGTTGCTACGTTAAAGTGGCGGTGGGCAGGACACATAGCTAGGCGTGGTGATGGCAGGTGAACTAAAGCCCTCACAGAGTGGTGGCCAAAGATTGGAAAACGAGATTTGGGTCGTCCAGCAGCCAGGTCGCATCGAAGACCTGGATGCGACTAGCACTAGACCGTTAAGGGTGGCGAATAAGAGAGGAGGCTTATACCAAGCAGTTGGATGATGTGGGCTGAGGATGATGATGAAGTACTTATAAACCTTTGTTTTAAGACAGAACACAGATATTATAGGTACGCTTTCTGTCTCTGATTACATTTGTACAACATTTTTTTTATATGATTCACTAATGCCAACCAACCAACCTTTATTTGTCTATTGAAACTTAAGAGAAAATCAGCTGCAATCCAAGTGAGAATTGAACTGCGTTAAATGACACACTGTCAGTATGGAAATAGTGATAATCTTAAGTAGCGTTATTTAAAAAGTGACTGACTTATAGGATATGACAGTACATATTTTTCACTAGAATCATTTAGAGGTCTGAATTTTTACAGAAACTGTAACCTTTATAGATGTGTTTAACTCTTTCACAGCAGCGTCGGACTAGAATGTCTCTATAGCTGAAACCTTTGTTAGAGGAAGTATCCCCTTACAGGCTTTGTCCCCAGACGCCAGCTAGAGGCAGGATGCACCTCTAATTGTCCAGGACTCTTCGCGCGGAACAGCTGTTGCCTTTAAATAACATCTCTAGGCTCACAGCATCAGTATTGTAGCGACGTGCAAGTAGATATAAAGAAATTGTCCTTCACTGTTCATAGTTTTGAGTGCTTTAGTGGTGTCTTTGTATGAAAAATAAGTAGAATAAATCGGTTTATACTTGCGGTTGTTGGTTCTTGGTGAAAATTATACGATTACACGATGGATATTAAATTATATACTACCTACTTATATGAATATATCTAATAAAACATGAAACAGTAGGTATATATTTATCCATAGATTAATTTGGTCTAGGTATAGTGATTTGCTTACCTAATTACTTATTCTATTTTCTTCTAATACTTATAACAGGTAGGTATAACATAAATATTTCCCATAGGAAAATAAAGTTACCTCTCAAGATTGTTCAACTATCTAATACCTCGTTAAGGATTAACGCAAATGGGGTTGGTATATACAACGCCTCGGAGCTTAAACAGTTATATTTACCTACGTTCACAATAACTTCCTAATATCGGGTTAAGTAATGCTGACAACGTGATGGGTTACGGTTTTTGTGGTAGGTAGGTATCTACCTGGCATTAGTTGAACCCCTCTCAAGACTGACAGCCGTGATTAGGTCTTCACGTGATTTATATAGGTATCAACTAATTATAGCACCTTCCAATGATAGTTTGAAAAAATTACATGTGGGTAAGTAAGTACCAAGAGCGTCGGTGGCCTCCCATGCAGGAGGTCCGGTTTCCAAAGCATGCCATGTTCCAATAAGTTTTTCGGATTTTTTCGAAGACTTACGTACATTTACCGACTACTCTTACAGTGAAAAAAAGACTTCGGGAGGAAACCTGCAGGTTGAAATGTTCCCTACATGACGCCCACAGAGGAATCCGCACGATAGTCCTTATCTATATCTTCTGAGGTAAAAAAAAAGCCTCGTAGGGAACCAGTTCCATACAAGTAATTTAAAAGCCTCGTACGGAACCAGTTCCGAAACTCCGGTTCTGTAGACGGCCGAAGGGCTTCTGAATTACAAACACTTTTTTATATTATAATTATATCCCCAGAATTTGATACTTTATACGTAATACGTATATACGTAATCTTGATTCTACCAGAGCATAGAAAACCATTTCTAGTTTATTGAAATCACAATTACATGCTATTTATTTTTGTTAAACATTTTCAAAAAGTAACGAGACATAATCATTTTACCTAGAAATACTAAGTATGTAGGAAGGTACTAAGTAAAGAAACATTACCTAGTGTCGTAAAATATCGTTGCAGAGGAATAAATCAAGACTTACCTCAGCACCGCTGTATACCTAGTCACGCAGAATGTTATGGAATAAACGCGTCGAGCGATGCTCCTATTACGAAGGTTTTATCACAAAAACTACTTCCACTATTGTTCGTTCACTGGGTGCTAATGCTAGGCCAAGTCAAGTGATGATTAACTCCTAATTGCCAGATTAAATAATAATAAAGTAGATTACTGATTTACTCACCGTAATGCCAGATTCGTTTTACATTGCTGGCCGTGTCTCAGGGTAAGTTTATACTATTTCCGCGCTGTAATCAAGTCGTTCCAGTAAACATTATTATTTGGTTAATATTTCACAGAAATTATTTAACCAGTAGCAGTTAATTTGAATTGGAGTTAATGACTAAATAAAACATCGGATAAGAAACAGCAATGTAATGCAAATAGGTTCTTATATGAGGGTAGTAAGCAGCTTACCCTACTTTTAATGTAGGTAGGTAAAGAATGTAACATAAATATGTCGTAACCAAGCAAGATGATACCTAGTGGAAGAGAAGTACTTACGTCAGTTTTGCAGATAATTATTGTAGTATGTAGGAGTTGAAAGTACAGTTTTTTCGATTAAGATCAGTTTAAAATGTCCTATAAGAGATGACGTAAGTTTTCGAGCAACGAAAGTCACGGACTTGGGTTCTTTCCTCCATCCATAATAACTTTTTGATCGGATTAGATTGCAGGACCTCAAACTTGGCCGGGATACAATATTTTGCGCCGCATTTTGGAAATAAGTTGTCACACACAACTTACACACGTAAGTACCTATATATTACATAACATAGTTATACGTAACATAATATGAATTATTTGCGGTTTTAGCGGTGGTACAGTGTAACTCTGTGTATCCTGATGCAATAAGTTTTTGTTGTTTTGTTGACATTCGTATGAATTGTGTCAAAGAAATTAACGCGACAAAGTAATGGGATATACCATTGATGTTTTACTACTGTGGGCCACTAACAACTATAATGAATGAGTTACCACATAGAATAGGAACAAAAGCCTTTCATGTCAAATGAACAGTGAATCCTTAAGATAAGCAAGAAGCCCAAGGAAGCTCTCAAGATAAGGGTTTGCATGGAGGAATTCCACCCATACATACCCCGTTTTTGTTTAAGTGTTCCTAGTTAAATAGAATAGAAGCTGGAACAATGGCACCTGGCAACCCTGGGTTCCTTTGGGGCTGTTGCGAAGGCCGTGTTCAATGACTATAGAACCGTGTTACAGATTATAATACCTATGTATGTTAGTAACAGTGGAAGACACATCAAGCTCTGTGGAATTCTGTCGCTATAAGTTTATGTTATGATTCCTTGAAAAGGCACTTTAAAACATAATTAAATTACTAAGGTACTCTTTCCAATAATCAACTGTTAGATAAAACTTTAAAAAATTATCTTACAGTTATATAATTTAGATACTTATAGCTTATAACATAGCAACCATTAGTGTTTGGGTAACTAGAGTGCGTTCCAAAACCAGATGAAATTATTAACGTTGACAGCTGTACATGTTCCATTGCTCGTTTTGAATAAAAGTTTGATACATTTTCAGCTGTTAACGCGGTAATGGAACATGCTCAGTTATCAACGTGAGTTATTTCAACTGGTTATGGAACGTACTCTCAAGCGACAAAGTACTATTGGGTGTAGGTAGCCTCAAGTAACCTGCAGTATTGTAGGTATACTACTCGCCGCGCCTACTCGCACGAGTAAGTACAGTCAACCACAGATCAACCTACCCAAGTCGTCAAAATTTGAGAATCTGAAATGTATCATAATGCGCAGGCATAAGGTTGAGATTTAATGGAAGTTTTTGACAGATGGTATACTATAGCTTGTGGTTGACTATACAATCGATTTACCATAATATGATCGTGTAAAAAATTCCACTCTTTCAAGTTACGTCTGTTTTTGCTACCTTAAATAGCTATTAAGGTGAAACGTCACTACGTAATTTCATACTAACTTTCTAACACATTCCTATCTAAACCATCAGAATATACATATAACGATTTAATTTTAAAAAATCGCTTTTATTTTTAAAACTGATACTTATCACGTTCGATGGGGTCATCTTTTGGCGAAAGAGCTTCTGACGCTCTTGAAATTTAACCTTATGAGGACCATCTAGCTAGAACATTATTTTTGTAGGTTACTCATATACTTAGGTAAATACCTGTAAATAAGTCTATGGAGTTACCCGGTAGGTAGCTTATAGTTAGTCGGTATTAATTTCATATTCATACACATTATAACTTTCTCTAAAGATATTGTAATTTACCCCATAGGTAAGGTACGATTTAGTTATGTTTTTTTCAAGATACGAATGAATACACGAGAAAAATATTTGGTTATCATTTTAATTTTATTATACTTATATAATTTTATTTTACCTAATTTAATTTTAGGTTATATCAACTATAGAAACATGACTTTACTTCCATAACAAAATAATGTTAGGTAGGTACCTATTTACCTACCTATTGTTTTTCGTATTCGATACATAAAAAAACTATTCAATACGTAACACTTTAGTTACTAAGGTATGCATAGGTACCTAATACCAGCTACTAAAACCCACGAAGAAATGTTTTAGACGCCAATAAAATAATCTAAATAATATTCTAAGTTGTATGAACACTGGAGCTATTCAGTATAGTCTTAATAGAACAGACAAAACAGAAATAGAAGGGTTTTCTGCGTAGGCGTTTTAATAAGTAATACTAAAGTAACGTAGGCGCCTAGGTAATACCTAAAGTCTTTCGTGCTTCCCCTTGAATACTCAAACAGATCACGTTTGCTACGAGTGAGCTGCGTGGCACATTTTGAAGTCAATAATGTTCTTTCCACCCTTATTACCCCATTTATTTCTAAAGTCGCCATGAATAATCAATTTGTAATTTGTAGCACGCTCTACAATCCCCTTACCTGAAAATTCGGCAGAGGAACCGATTAAGATATTTCAATGAAATAAAAGAGTCCTTGGAAAGCCCCTAAATAATTAAAGTTTATATTTATTTTACAACAAAGGTAAAAGTAAGGTTTAAGTGCTTAAATAAAATTAATGTAACATGAAAAGGCACTTTAAAGCATAATTAAATTACTTAGGTACTCTTTCCAACAAAACAGAATCAACAGTTAGATAAAACTTAAATAAATATCTATCAGTTTTATAATTTAGATACATATAGTTTATAAAATAGCAACAATTGGTGTTTGGGTAACTAGACTGCATTCCAAAACCAGTTGAAATTATTTACGTTGACAGAAGTACACGTTCCATTGCTTGTTTTGAATACAAGTTTGATACATTTTCAGCTGTTAACGCGGTAATGGAACATGGACAGTTGTAAACGTGAATTATTTCAATTGGTTATGGAACGCTCTCCTAAAATGATAGATCCATCTAACTGATGGGGTGGTCTGGGTCAATGTAGTGTTTCACCAGAAAAGTGGTAGGTAGTCTACAAAAAGTTACACCTAACTCAAAGACGTAAGAAAGGAAAAAGGTCTTAATTCGGCAGTCTGTTCACGTATCAATTCATTCCCATCTATGCTTACCTACATTGAAAATAATTGAAAAATCATAAAGTGATATGATTGACATGTTAAACATTCGAATAATAAAATATGAACTTTGATCAATCGTTTGTCGGTCGGTTCACGACAGTTAATTGGCATGGCTCGGGCGGACGTCATTGTCTGTATATTTCAGCTTCTCTCGGGTTTCACGTTTCGTTTTGCCTTTTCCATGAAGCCATTTAAACATTTTACTTTTAGGTACTTACTTTCCAAATATTTCGGGTCAAACAGGTCGCCCTGTTGATACCTCGTTCGATTTCTGTGGTTCAGACATGGATAGTTACGTAATTGGAGTTCTATTTTAATAAATAGCAGTATGAAAATAATAGATACCTAGTAAACTTAAACAAAGTAGGTAAGTACATTATGATAAGAAGATTATGTGTGTAAGATAGCCTAATTAATTAGGTAGCTTTTACGAGGTAAATAGGAGTTTGTAATTGGGGCACTAAAATTTAATTAAGTTTTTGCGTGTTTATATTTTGGCCTTCATATCGAATTTCAGGTTTAAGTATTTAGGTATATAGGTTTTTCAAATTTTTAAATCACACTTATGAGATGCTTTTATTTTTCAGTAGGAGATTTCAAATTGTAAAGCTTATTACTGAATTCAGTCAAGTGTAAAGATGTATTGAGAAGTCTGCGATTTAGAGGCAGTAAATAGAAGTCTGTCTAATTAGTACCCTAATTAGTCTAGTGTAATAAGCACTTAAAGTCTGAATAAAATAAAAATAAAAATATTTTCACTGAAGCGCAAGTTTTAATGAGATGTCGAGTCGTTTGTTTCAGGAAATATTGGTCGTTGCGGCGGCCAGCGGCAAGGGTATTATAGGTGACTACTTACCAGGGTCGGATCCGGGGGTGAGGGGGCTAGAGGGTCCAATACCCCCCCCCCCCCCCCCCCCCCGTAAGATCCCTGGAGGCCACGAGACTCGACTCCCCTAGTCCATTTTTTTAGTACATGGGTCATACATACATACATAACTTCAAGCTATGTCCCTTGCTATTACCCTTGGGGTAGACAGAGAGAACGGAACGCCACGAATCTCTGTCTTGGCACGCTTCTCTTGTTTCCTCATCTCTATATCATTCGTCGTTTTACGCATACATGCCGTTGGGCTCTTCTGCTCTATATACTAAAATCTATGAGCACTGCTCTGTATATTCAAATCTATTTTTAGTACTCTACTTAAGTACTAATATTTTCCGATTTCAGTAACCGTTGACCCCCTTAATTTTATTTACTGGATCCGCCCCTTCTGCTATACTATACGGTGGTGGTAATAATATCGGTTCCAATTATATTATACGTACGTAATATAAAGGAATTTATTTTCGTATCACCGTTTAATAATGCCGAGTGGTAGGTGCGCGGGGCGATGGATCGATACTCGCCGGACAGGTAACTCGACGTAAATAATGAACGCGCCTCGCAAGGGACGTCTCACGTCAAATGTCAGTAGCAATCAGACACAAAGTTGGTTACTCCTGGCATGAGAACGTCTTGGACGTTTAGTTAATTAGGGGCTGTCTTATCCTTACGGGTATATAGATATCCAATTATATAAAGCACATGTTTCTGCTAGGTGGGCGGGCGTATAGATGGGCAGTTTTTTTAACGACTGTTACTGGGAGTTGAATGTTGTTGTTGCGCCGCAGTGCTAAAATCCGCTGCGGCAACAGACTCCCTCAGTGTCAGTCCTCTTTTTCCGGTGCTGCACACCACCTTCATCACCTTCTTCAATAACATATTTGTGTAATATTATTATTTTTAATTTCTGTACCTAATTGTTTGTATGTGTGCGCTATTGAAAATACATTCTTTCTTTCTTTCTTAAATAGCACCAGTATTAGCTCAACTCGTTGTAGGTACAAAATAAAGGCAAAATAACAGCGTCAGTGGCGTAGTGCCTTGGATACCGAACTTCTATATGGGAGGTCCGAGTTCGATTCATTTCAGCAATCCAGCAAACTTCTCGAAGCGGTAGTAGATTTCAATGGTGCTTTGTAAAATGTAATTTTAGTTACCTACTAACTGCGCTCTAAAAAAAATTTCTTAATGCCAAACAAGTTTTCCGAAGGTTTATAAAAGCCACCAATCGATACTGGGCTCGAATTTTCTCTGAAGGCGACTGTACCTACATGCATCGACTGATTATTTATGTATCATAATTCATACGTATTACCACATAACCTAATCTGTTTACACGAATGCGTAACTACCTACATATCTGATATTTGTGTAGTTTTGTAAAATGTAGTAAGTATAGGTAGGTATGTTTGTATATAGGTGATATTTGTAAGATTTGAAATGAACATCTATAAATGATATATATTTACTAAAAGTTAAGTACAGAAAATAAGTAGGTTGAGTATAGAAAATAAGTGACCAACACTAGAGGCTACAACGTGCTACGCCGCTACGCATTGCTACGCGAACTACTTCAGCAGTAAAATTAATTGTCACTCTGTTGGGCGACTGTATTTACAATCCTTTGTTAGGATAGTAGCCCGTGTTCCAATCCCTCAACTCTCACCACCCTAAAAGGCGATAGAAAAAGACGTCAGTATTTTTCTCTCTCAAATATTAAAAATATGTTTTTTTTTCAGACTACAGCTCTGGTACATACCTACATCTACCATATCTCAAAAGGGCATGGAACATTTTACTATAGAGCCTGGCAAACCTACATTCCGTAATTTTGAAAAAATGACGATTTTTTGGCGATCGATCCTAGCCTGATAATTCGATATAGGACATCAATAGAAACATAAAACATATCTTGACAAAAACTCATATTTTTTTTAGTAAGATTCCTGGGTCAAATAGATATTTGAACCCAGATGGGTTCGGAGACACTTCAGGAGTATTTGTCAAGATATGTTTTATGTTTCTATTGATGTCCTCTATCCAATTATTATGCTAGGATCGATCACCAAGATATTGTCTTTTTTTTTTCAAAATTACGGAATGTAGGTGTGCCAATAAGGTTCCATGGCCCTTGATATTTTCCAGGCGTTAGAAAGCAATTTAACAACTGGCACGAGGCAAGGACTTCGGACTCCATTCAAGACGCGTAGCGGGAGTATTCACGAAGTACGATCCATAATTTGGCAACTGCATTCGAGTGTGTGGGTAGAGTGATACATTCTCTAGCACCATTCGAATTCAGTGCTCGAATTTGGTCGACCTACAGGCTACGTGGACGATCGATGCCAGCAAATTGAAGCGGCTAATACGCGTGGTTCAGCTAATAGGTGTATTAGCAAGCGAGGTAATCTCATTTGTGAATGTGTTATGCATAATGGACATAGTATTTAGTTCGATAACAATTTGTCTGTAACAAAATATATTATTTTGATCATTTACAGGCGACTTTATATCGATAGCTGTAAGTTTTTTATGAAATTGTACTGAAGGACTAACAATGTTTCGGTTATTCCCATTACATCGAGATTATTTATTAATGAATTTCGAGGTGTTGAATGTTAATGTAAGTTATATGGCCGCTCTGCAAGTGGTTAATCAATACTATGCCTTTAATTACTAATGCTGTGGAACTTTTAATAAATAACTTCGGTAACATTCTGATGACTTTCGTGTCGTCGTGATGGCGTTCGATAGTATCTAATTTGTAGGTATTACCTATTTACTTACTTGCCATATTTTCAGCCTCGGAAATCACGCACGGCAATAGACTACTTTTCGCATATAATTTTCAGTAAGTAACGTGCAGATGTAACGTGCTTCACGTTTAATAAGACCGATTGTAATAAACTACGGGCTATTAAAATCAATTTCTCGATTTCCTTTCCTAGACATCTTTAGATTGACATTGCAGCAATACTGCAATGTCAATCTGAACATCAATTGTTCGATGCCTTCGCGACGCTGTTTATCGTCTGCAATAGACGTAACAGGATGATGATGATTGATTTGTCACTGCCATTAAAATCTTATTTATATTTTCGAAGCCCTAACCTAACCCATACCTTCTCGAACATAATGGGACGCAAATGTCTAAAAGGATGTTGACAGTTGGTAGACGATACTCAACAGCCCTTAAATACTGGACTTTCTACTATCGTGAGTCCAAGAAGATGCAACAATCAGAGTCGAAAAAGTGCCTACACTACAGATACAATCGGTAGCAAAAGTCCTTGTAACCCTTCTACTATTATTTTTTTGAAGATTATTTGTAAATAATTAACATTTCACTGAAAAGTTATTTCACAGGATCATAGATTTGTTTTGTATGTGAATCAACTTTCATCAGGAATCGAATTGTGAACCCTTTTCACAGAAGGCAAATGCATGATTGACTACATCAGGGAGGTTTTAAAAATTTGTTCGATATATTTTAACGACTTTTGGGATTTCGTATGAAAAGAAAACATTTAGAAAGGTTTTGTGTATTTAATTACTTATCGTCATTGAGATATTTCTTAATTAGGTGCATAAATAGGAAATCGTTATTTACACATACATTGAGAAACCAACATAAATTATTTAAATTGTTCACTGTACGTACAATGGCCAAGCGAAATAAATTATACCAAATCATTGCAATCTTATACCGTATAACCATTGCGTTAAAGTGCCTCTTAGCTTGATGTGTTGGCCATTGTACAATAAGGAAAACGGCGAGCTGTCGAATAATTGACAGGAAAATGGATGAAAACTATTTGCAGGAAACCGTAAATTATACAGAAGAATTCTGCAGAAGCATTTTTAGCATAAATTATGTACAGTATGTGCACTGAAATGTCCGGACCCCTTCATATTAACGTGACACAAAAGCTTAGGGGAGCGCTTTCTAGCGAAATACTATTATTAATTTAGGCTCCATTCATTTCATACTCCCTCATTATTATTATAATTAGGAGGTCGGATTTGTTATCCTTTGCGATGGTAAATCCTTCTGGATTTGGTCATCGTTGGGGAGGGCGAATCCGAGGGTAAGTGGCGTCGTTCTTCGCCCAATAATTGAATTTCTGTCGTGTAACACCTGGAAGCCAATTATCGCAGCGTTCGACTTACAAAAGTCGAGCGCTACGAACGTCTTGTCACGCTCACACATGTAATGTGAGCGAATGAGATAGGACTAATGTCGAATTCGACATTCCACTACGAGAATCGCCGTCCAGATTCCATCAACTAGGGGGTCAGATAACTCAGGACACAGACTGTACCCATACATAATACAACTAGTAATATTTACATAGAGAGACACAAAGTTTCGATTGGTTTTTCATTGTATTCGAATTTGACAT
Organism: Hofmannophila pseudospretella; assembly: GCA_947369225.1. Classification (NCBI taxonomy): domain Eukaryota; kingdom Metazoa; phylum Arthropoda; class Insecta; order Lepidoptera; family Oecophoridae; genus Hofmannophila; species Hofmannophila pseudospretella. The sequence continues at coordinate 9,321,500 of OX376317.1, read as the reverse complement.
AATTTACATACAACATACCTACTAAAGTACACATTTATCGAGGAACATGATATAATTAATAACAACAATTATTACTTAAGCATACAAAAACTTTTCCCTTCCAAGTTTCCATTCGCAACTTATTCCAATTCTCGTTTCTAATAAAATATTATTTACAAAGTCTACCTATCTATTAGTTAATTAAACTATAGTGATTTGTGCAAAAGCGCTTATATTGAGGTAATAACTTACACTGTGTAACTGGTGACTATACTAATTGACTACAACAAATAGTTTAATAACATTTCAAAAGCTTCCCAAAGCCTAAGGTAACAGAATTGTCATGGATTCGAACTGTTATAGTATATAGGGTCCTATTTTATTAGTAGCTTGTTAGTAGTAAGTAGTTACAAATATTTCTAGGGTGTCATCTATAGGTTAAATTAGGTAAAATAAACGACAAAATTGTTTGTTTGAAAATTCTACAAATGAATAAATTATTGCTATTCTAATACTGAAATAAGAACTATGAATGAAACTCGTTTCATTCATAACGACATGGATGAGTTTATGTCACTAAGGCGCAAAATAATAGGGTTTATTTTTCTTTAGTATGGAAAATTTCAAAGTTTACCCTTTGTACAATGTCTTATTTTAATTGTTTTTATTATTGTGGTTATTTTTTCGAGTAAAGTTGTACAAATGACCAGCACATACCCCCCCTCCAAATATTTGCTACTAATAAAAACGGACCTTATATTGTATAACATGTGCTCTAACTTTATTGTGGATACAGGAGATGCGACAAGTGGTTTTCTCGCACGTGTACACACCTATGAGAAAACATAAATCAAAGAAATTAAAATCACTTGCTTATTGTATGTGGCGTACAGTTAACTGTTAAGGAAAAGGCCACTTTTCGAACAGGTGTTACATAAAAAAATATAAAGTTGGACATGCTATAGTCACGGTCGGTAGGTTCCCGTCATCGATTACAGAACATACAATGACGACGTGTACGATAAATTATTCAGTTACAGAACACTGAATCTGCCGCAAGGCGTAAGCCGTTTTGTCGCGATTAATGACCATGTAGCCGTAGCGTAAATAATAGCTTCTTTATGTTAAACAAGTGGGAATTTATTGATACTTCAGTTAGCATCATGAAACCGCCTCGTAAATTTTACAAGGCAGTAAACCGAACCACCCAGAGTCGTAACATCATTATTATATTACGACTCCACTTCTGGAAATAATCTTCGTTGATTGTTCTTTCGATTTGTCCTCCGGGTTTAAATTCAATTTTGACGTTTGTATTTTCTGCCACGTGTCTCCTAAAGCTTTGCTGAAATGATCGTCGACTACTCCTTTGCTGGATGTTTGCGTTTTCTCGTTTTCTTTTAGTCTTGACGTCTGTATTTGTTTCCAGGTGTCTCCGAGGGCTTTGGCGAAGTGGTCATCAACAGATAGGCTGGCGTCGTCGACTTCCATCGCAATTATTTTGGTAGGTTTGGGTGGTTCCTCAGTCTTGAACTGTATGGGGCTGCTTGCTCGGTCCTTGGTGTTGGGTTTTGGGCCGGGCTGGGCGCTTTCGGAGTTTTTCTTGAACAAGCTCATATAGTCGTCTCCGAGTGAGCGCCGGAAATGTTCGTCAATCACTGGGTCGCACATCGACATGGAACCTGCGACAAAAATATACTTATTTAGAGACTCATGAAGGAATGAACGTCGGGAGATATTTTTTTCTTTCATTCAAGCTACCACCGATACTTTGGGAGTCGGGGTATTGAATGATTCGTAAGCATTGAGCTATTTCAATAATGTTTTATTTTATTTGTTCTGGGGTGTCACGCACTAAATTTTATCATCCCTAAACGAAACGTCACGCTCACTTTCACACAATCTAGCATATGAGTGAGCTAAACAGATTCATTTAGTTTTAGCTTTAGATTTGGCGGCCACCCTGGAATTGACGCCAGTTATCTTGATAAAAGCTCTAAAATTAAACATATCTTGATAAGTACGAGTATGTCGTTATTTTTAGTTTGTTGATTTGATTGTAGCTAATAAATTCCAATTCAAGATAAGAATGTGTTTCATTTTTATAGACATTTTCTGCTTCTACATTTCATATGTAGGTGTGTATATTACGTGTATGAAAATAAATATTGACAGGTTTCTTTTGTGGCGAAGAATCTGGATTAGTTCGGGTTAGTGCGTGTCGTATACTTAAAGTGTATGCATTTTATACGAGTATATCAGGATCTATGATTCAGTGAATAAATAGAAGTCGGTCTATAGGGATCCATAGTAAGAAAAAAGATCAATTTGCAAGTTTTGTGCAAAAAACTTATGCTTGTTTGTTTTACTTACAACCAACCAACCAACTCACAACTTGCAAATTATTACCAGATATATCATGTTTTAGTATTCGTGACCAATATTCTAATTAATTTTCAAGTTCCTACCTAGTACCGTTCATGAGATAGACCTAGTAACAAAAAAATTACGGATGTAAAGACGGACGGACGGATAGCGACATCAATTGGGTTCCGTTTTCCCCTTCGGAGTACGGATCCCTAATAAGCCTCTCCCAAGCCGTGTCACATCCCATTAAAAATTAACTTGTTAGTGAACACTGTCAGTAACTAGGTTTCTTTCTATATAAAAGGCATACACTGTCAACTAGGCTTTTTTCTGTATAAATGTCATTCTTAATTACATTTGACTTCAGTGGCTAATAAGGTCTCCGCATCCCGTAACTGCCAGTTACCTATGCCTCGGACTGCACGAGTCCGGTTCCAGCCCCGGTTTGGTTCACTGCAACCAATCACAAGCGCTCCGCCCTTCCCCCATTTGAAATCAGCAGTAAACCGAACCAGTGCTGGAAACGGACTCGTCAAGTCTGAGGCTAGAGAGCCTATGTGATAAATATAATTTTCATCATCATCATCACTCTAGTCTACTGCTGGACATAGGCCTCTCCCAGGGCGCGCCAGTGAGCCAAATCTTCGGCTCTTCTCATCCAGTCGCTGCCAAAACCACCTTGCGCAGATCGTCGCTCCATCTACCAAATATAATCTTACCAGGTGGGTTATCATTGCTCTTAGTGATGACCGAAGGCCGGTTGTAGGGCGGGGGCGCAGGCCGCGCTCGCAGCCTCATGTCTATTGGGGCCTCGTGTTTGTTACCAGAGTACTCGGGGGGCGCTCCTGTAAACAAGGAAATGCTTGATAAATATAGATATTTGTACGGGCAAAGAAGGTTTAACGTTTGGCCATTTAACCCCTGGTGTATTTGCTCTTACTGTACCCTTTATAAAGGAAGGAATGCTAGTTTTAGCAAACCGTTGACTGTTTAGTCTTGCGTCTTTTATGCCTTCCAGAATTGATTTGTTATCTAGTCGGCATGGAGAACAATAAATAAAATATATTCTTCCTATTGGGCACAGACAGTTAGTTTGGGTGCCAACAGTTCTTTATCGTAATTTTTTAATCTTAGAAAAATATGTAGGTATTAAAAAAAATATGTGAAAACATTTTTTTGACCAGGAATGGACCTCGAATCCAAACAAATCCAAACAAATCAAACAAATCCAATACAAACGACAAGCTACATATATTTAATTGAGGAGGAGATCGCCAAGAAAATACTTACAAAAGAATTGAAACTTGCAACTATGAAAATTCTCGACTTTAAAGAGTAGAATTCATATATTTCCCGTACTATTTCAGTAAAGGTTGCTATAATTTAATCAAATTGTATTTGATCTTGCTAAAGGTTTCTTTCCCCTTTCAACTAACAAACTACGTTTGTAAGTAAATAAACTCCGATCACGTGATCAAAGCAACTTGTACCCCAACTAGTGTTAAATTGTATTCACTCACGTCTTTAAAGAGCAAAGGGAATCCAGTTAAAGTTAAGCCGACCCCTCGAAACGTGGCCTACCTACGTCCTGCGTTTGCAGACTGGATTCAATTATGTACAATGAAATCTCGTTTGTAAGACGAACCCACAGTATCTGTTACCCTCAAACGTTCTTTGTTACAGTAAAAGCGCCTGGCTTTTTTAAGGAAATGCCATGTAAACTTCTCGTAGTAACAGGGAAAAAATATTTGCTACAATTTGTCACGATTTCGTGTGTCGTCCTTCTAACTAACGCCAGAACGATACAATGCCTACTTTTTGGAAGAAGGATATTATACCCAACATTTTTTTACGACCCTAGTCGTAAAAAAATGTTGGGTATAATATTTTACTATTATTACAGGAGCCAATTTGCTCTTTTGGGGAATAGAGCTTCAATTGCACAAAGGGGTGGGTTGGACAAATCACATCTTCCTTTCTACTTACTACCTAATTTACCTATTTATTTAAAATTCTAATATAATTATGTACATTTTCAATAAAAAATAAATTTACAAAAACCACCTGTAAGTTTAGGTTTTGGGTATATAAGGAGAATGATTATCAACCAATTAATTATTAATTAGGGATATCGTCACGATTATCTTGCACCCAGGCGAACATACTTATATAAGATGGCCCTGTAAATTCTAATAGGGCTTCCTACTGGAATAGGAGGTACCACTAAAGTATTATTTTTACTGTATTCTGACGTTGGCACGAGGAATGGAAAGGAAAGGTAAGTGAAACCATATAAAGTTTATTGTTTATTGTCACGCTATAATATGAAAGGAATAATATGGTAAGCACATGTTCTAAATGTTAACGGTTTTGGTAAACGCAAATGGAGTCAATTTTTTATAGTCTTGAGGAAGGAAATACCTATCAATGACAAACTACTTCAGAATTGTAATACTTACTCTGAATATCTTATAAATCTTTTCAGTACATTCATTCCGGTTACGAATTATTATAATTTCGATCCCTATGCATATTATCGCTGATGAACAAAAATCCATTCGTATTCCTATTATCACACCTCTATCTTCTTTATTATAGAAGCTTTTTGCTGTAACAGCTAGTTACAGCAAAAAGGGGATCTTCCATGGTCAGTTATTAAGGGACCATCCATGGTTTTTGAAGTTCCTGCTTTCACAGATTTTTTAAATGGTACAGTTAGAGAGAAAAATACCTTTTCCATTGGTGGCTAAGTTGGCGGGTGTATCGTCCGCCTCGTCGGAGAGCTCTCCGTCGCTGTGAGGCTGCGCACGTGCCACCGACGGCACGCATCGTCTCTCGTTGAACGACTGTGATCGCAACGCCATCTTGCCGTTCTCTCTGAAAAAAATATGGATTTGTTAGATTTCAGTGATAAGAAACTAAAATGGCTAAAAGTTTAAGTGTCCAAAATTGCCTCAAAGAATATGAGAATGCAGCGCAATCGTCGCCGAATTGAATCTATATACCTCTGGACTTGTGGTGGACTACTCCAGGAACAGTTTTTAGTAGTTTAGTTGAAGTGGTTAGAAGATAATACATATTAAGTAAGTGTAAAACACTGTTTTTAATTTCTTACTTCGGCCTGTAGTCGGGAAGCCGCACGGATCTCCGCTCCCTGCGCCATTTGCCCGTCAGCTCCTTGGGTTGCGCACGCGGCGCTTCTGGAGACAGCGTCCGGTCGCCCTCAGACTCACCGCTCGACGCTGTGCTGGGGCTCTCTGCAGATAACAGATAATAAAGGATAACAACGCCATTCTTAATTACATCTTCTTTAGTATAATAAGATCGATCTCTATATTTAATACTTCTGTCTGTAAATATAAGAAATTACTCTTTTGCAGAATGAAACTTATGATCAAATACGACCTGTGTTTGACCACAGCTGAAGCTATATCAGAAAAAATCTAGACCCCTGATTATACAAAACGTTCAGGGACTAACAGCTAGTAGTGACGTAATGAGCGGAGAAGATCTATCTTGATTGGGCTTGATAATGATTACTAAGTATGAGGTATGACGTATAAAGAAAGGAATATCATGTAGGTATATTTTAATGGTGGTTCAATAGCAACCTGGTAATTTACAGAAACACTTTCTAAATAATTTAAAGACCTATTACCGCTATACCGATTCCTAAAAAGTATTTTTATGCATAAATACCTAAGGAAATATGTTTAATATTCGTACTTTTTATTTAAGTTTTAATTGGACTTTGATCGTATCCTGTCGCCGCTTTCGCGTAGTTCATCTAAGGTTGTCAAAGGAAATTGATAATGGAAAAAAGTCTTTGTTAAGTTAATTGGATAAGCAAAGTTGGAAAGAAGTCGCGTTATTTTGCTTTGATCATGGAAATAAATTGAAAAATAAACCTTTTTAATATTTGTATACCTTTTTGAGGAGATGAAACCCAAGGTTGCCAGAGGGGCACGTTGAACTTGGGAGATTGAGGCGGTTCCATTGGAAGTAGATGCAGACGGCTCAACGAAGTCTGAGCCAGAAGAAACAGGTATTGTGGTAGTTCCATCATCATAGCCCTTAGGCGAGACTGAATGCACTGAACACTATGTGCTTCCTGGAGAGTCCTTTACATTTTCAAATTAGCACTAATATCCACTATTATTCAGAAGAACTTTGCACAGTCACGTTGTATAATACACTAAACCAAGAGATCTTATAGCAAATCTCAGGAAAGCTGTCAGACCAGGCACTGGCGTCCCATCACAGGTAACACTGAAGGCCGACTGAATAAAAAATGAACTGGAAGAGATTACATTGGAATAAATAAATGAGATGAACAAAAAATAAACCGAAAAGGAAAAAGAGCATCACGCTACATCCACGCGGCCGGACGTTGCGGCGCTTCCTTCGAACCTTCTGCACACAGGATGATGCTTAACAACCACTTTTTTCACTAACATCCAAAGATGTTCAACAGGAAAATCAAACAATGTCACGTAGCACAGCAATTGTAAAGAAAGTCTCTGAATAATCAGGAAGTTGATGAACACTGCGACGAAGAGGGAACGAAGCATTGTCTTTGATCAGCCGTCTTTGACAAAGATGTGACGAATAGCAAGTCAAGCACGTTGATCTCTGGCCCGATCCGCGCCACACAAAGGAATTGATGAAATCACATTTTAAAGTCAATAAGGCGACAACATTTTTGTTTTGCAACTTTGAATGATGTCCTAAATTTATTTCAAAAACGTGTGAACAGTTCAAATTGGCAAATCTTAATGACATAATAACAAAAGACTAAAACTAGCTACCACAATAAGTTGATCCGATTACGAAACACGAAAATATCGTGAAGATAATCTAAAAACAAGATGGTGATTAAAATCTTACAGTTACAAACAATAAATAAAGATCCCATCCTGTATTTGGAATACATCAACCTGTTCCGTCCATTCATGAAAGTGCGTGTGCGCAGGGCGCGGGGATTAATGAACCCCCTGTTCGTCTCTCCCTTTCTTCACCTCTACAACCTCCAAGGCAGAATTTGTTATTGCAGTTTTGAACTGTATGTGTGAAACATTAAAGTTGTAAAATGTTTGCATAGAATCTCAGAGTGCATGTTAGAGTATTTTGTAGTTTCTTATGGGGTAGTTAGAGAACAATTTTGTTTGAATGTGTATTGGAGGTTTGGATTTAAAATTACGGTGGTTGTATCCTTGGAAGGTTGTGTTTTATTTTGGTGTTGTCGATGTGGAGCCGGTTAATGCACGACATAATAATGCACAGTCTTGGATTGTACACCGTGGAATGCGCGGGCACGGAATCGAAACTTTGGCCTTGTCGCGCCTTCCATGCTGTACAATACCGGTTGTGTATTCCGCCCTGTACACCAAATGTACGGGGCGGAATGCACATCATGGAACGTACACCATGGAAAGCACAACCATTGAAATCAATGTGACGTGGTTTCCGCGGTGTACATTCCACGCTTTGCATTCCCGGGCGTACATTACGGGTACAGAGCGGAAAGCACGCCCTCGGAATGCACAGCAGTGGAATCCAAATCAACATGGCTGCGGTTCCGGCGTGGCAAATTCAAGTGTTGCCATTTCTTTTGATGAGTTCATTCATATATAATTTAAATTTTGGCATCGATTCCAGAGAGCCAAATTTAGCGAAGATGGCCGAACGAAATCGATCACTCCGTGACGGTTTCGTTTATTTTTAGCTTTATATTTGGCGGCCACACAATAGTCAAATCCAATGGTGTTGAACCTGGGATGGCCGCTGATTCTAAAATCAAATTGTCACGCTCACTCTGAAAAAAATCTAGCCTATGAGTGAGCATGGCCATTTCATTTAGTTTTAACCTTAGATCCTAATTCCAGCAACTCCATTCCGCCTTCAGACTACCAGGCGCGGGGAGGGGTTCCATCCTTATGTTGTTGATATCCCATCTATTCTTACGAAGCGATTTTCTTCTTTGTTCATTATGCGAACGGTTAAGGAATGGAACAGCCTGCCGGCGTCTATTTTAGCCGAAACCTACAACCTAGGGATCTTCAAGGACAGAGTGAATTGGCATTTACTGGATCCGCATGCTCCATCGTCACTTACCATCAGGCGAGACCGAGGTCAAATGCGGGTTTAGTATACAATAAAATTAAAAAATATCAATCCCTAGATTTAGTGGCTATCCAGAATTGACGCTAATATATCATCAATCAAGGCAGTTTTTTTTCCTTTCGATCTCGAATTCTCCTCTAATCTGTGAATTCTCTATCGACTGTTTGGTTTGTGCTTCACTGTCTGCACCTGGACACCTGGCTTCTGAAACGTAGTGATTACCTTCTCTCTGCTGGCTGCTGTCCTCTAGTTAATAACTTACCCATGATTGATACTTCTACGAGCAAACAACCTAACAAGAGGTCTGTCTACCAAGAGGGCTCGTCGGCAAGGAATAAGACAGACGGTAAACAATGGAGAGTGAACCAGATGTTGCAGGTGTACTAGCTACCTACTGGATACGAGTAGAGAGGATACAGTTTAATCTTTATTGATTGTTATATGCATATCTAGTGTCAGATGATATAGAACATATGCAAAAGTAGGTATTCGTACAGGTGCTAACGACAACAATCTTGTTATTGTTTTTAGGTAGTAAGGATGACATGAATGTGATAGACGATGATGGTTGTACCTACTCTACGCTAACCCATTGTAATTATTTTGTAATTTGACTATATCGTCCGAGCAACGGGCTGCGGAAAAGGTCCTTGTGGTCTGCCCACCGACCTTGTCCCTAGTCTAGGCCTCCACTCCGTCGCTGACCTAGTCCACCGGCCGTCATTCCGGATAGCCAAGTGTCCTGCTCATCTCTACTAGAGTGCCGTTATTCTTTTTCCGTCATCCTCCATCTTTGTCCGACCGAAGGCGGATCTCAGTGTTAGGGATTCGATCTCTTAATGAGATACCTAACATAGCGCGCTCCATAACTCTGTTATTTTAATTCTATGCATTTTGGCCTTGGTGAGCGTTCATGTCTAATAATAGTACTTCATTCAACCTAATTCAGAACCGAGCTCAGATTGACAGAGTACTTACTCTTAGATTACCTTTACAGAGCAGAAGACGCGTCCAACGGCGAGCATGCCTGAAATGACTGTAAAGGAAGCAAGATAAGAGTGCCAAGACAGAGATTCGTGGCGCTCCGTTCTAGTTGCCTACCCCGCAAAAGACATAGCGTGAAGGTCCGTATATGTCGCAGGAAAAGCCGAATACTCTATGGATTTCAGGTTTTTTGGTCGTCAATAGTGACAGAAGGTTGCATTAAAACTGTTTATCATGTAGTAATGAGTTACGAGATTGGTTGGAGGGGGTGAGGGGGACTATAAATATTGTGTGTACGTAAGTACCGTCTTAAACTTTTTTAAAGAGTAGGTAATATGTAGGAAATAACCCTGGGGTGCCTGTCCTCCCTTCGTGCCCTCCACCTTCCACCAAAGGTGCGTCGAAGCCTCAGAGCAACAGTTATCCCCAGTCTTGGCCAAATTCCTAGGGTATTCGGCTATTTCCCTTCGACAAATAAATTAATAATACTGGTGGTTGTCTTAATAAGCATTTATTTATTCTTTAGATAACTGAAACATGGATCACAAACAAGGTAGCAGCATGTAGGTCAGTAGGAAAATCACACTTACTGCAATGTATCACACCATCAATAATTATAACAAAATATGCACATACAAATTCTATATTCACTGTCATAGAAATCGTTCAGCACAGACGATTTTTATGTAAAATACACCAAGTTTCACAGTCATACGATCGCTGTAATGTAAACAGTTATACCACTAAACTAAAATGAACTTTTATGTAGTCATTTTTTATGAAGGCGACGGACGGTTTCTTCTTTTTGTTTTAATCTCTCGCGATGAAACTCTCCAACATAAATAAGACTTTTATGATCCCCTTTAAACTAATTATATCGTAATTCGTGTTTTTATGCGTCGGTTTCTTCTTTTTGTTCAACGTCTTTGATTGTTTGATTGATTAGGTACACACAATAAAAATGAAGTAATGAACGCATCATAAACTACTGGTTATAAATAGCAACACTGATTTAATTCAAATTTCGCGCACTGTAATAAAAATCAGAAACCGGATATAGTTTGGATTCCAGTGGTGTGCATTCCATGTCGTACAATGTCAGCTCGGACCCGTATTGTACACAGCGGATCGTACGTCATGGAATGCACGACGTGGAATTCACGCCATAATGACACGGTTTACATGTCGTGCAATCCAGGCTGTGCTTTCTGACCTGTACAATTATTGTACACCACGGAACGTACGACGCGGAATCCACGACATGGAATTGGCGCTTGGGGATTGCATGAAATATTTGTCGCGCATTCCATGTCGTGCTTTCCGTGGTGTACATTCCGTGATGTGCATTACGGCGCTCCGTCGATGTGGAGTGCGGGGAAGTGGAGAGAGGTGGAACTGTGAGAAGTTGCCGCGCTTCTCTGCTGCAGGACCGTAGGCATTAGTTTTTTTATTGTCTAATAGAGAGAAGGCAAAGGGCCGCCGACAGGTAAGCTTTGGCGCCGCTAGTTTAATTAAGTCTGGAGGATTCGGCGAAGAGAAATGAGAAACTAATGAACGTATTAATGGTTATGAGAACAAAGTGGGTATGTTGAACGAAATTAATTTTCATGCAGTTAAGTTTTTAATAAACGAAACCTGTTCTATGTTATCTATAGGAATGCAACGACGGAGCTAGGCTAGGTTTAAGTTTAATTTAACCATAATAATTAATTATGGTTTAACTGAGCTAAGGAAATGATATAGAACTGTTCAGAAGCAACATATAATTTAAAAGGGTTTGCTTGGTTTATTTTCCTCACTTCCTTTTGCTCCGTGTTTTGTTGGGATCCATCTCCGTCCGCTCCATTCAAGCGAAGCGCCTTGGGTCCTATAATTTCAGTATATACATACTTACTAAGTAAGCACTTGTGTACCAACTAGGGTTTTTGAATTCCCAGACTTTTTCATTCCCGGTAAACGGGAACGGTTTTATTTGTTCTCGGGAATCGGGAATTCCCGGGAATTTCAGTAACTTATTATAAAATATATAAAAAAAATGCAATATACATGTACTTACTTTTTTTTAAAACAGAGTGCCTATGCTTATCATGGTGGTTCGGTTCAAATGAAACGGGAAACTACAAAATTAACTTTGAAATTTTAAAGTTATATTTGTAAATTGCAACTATGGTGAGACTTCGGTGTCCATCCGTTTTTCTCAGGAACAACTAATGCTATCGACTTGTAATTTGGCAATTTTGTAACATTACAACGGAAAGGTACAATGAATACTACAAAAAATTAAATTAAAAAATAACATACATATTTCCTAATACCAAGCCTACGATTAGCACCCACACTAGGTAATCCTGTGTCGTGGGCGCTGTGTGTGTGGGGGGGGGGGGGGGGGGGGGGGGTTATTTTTATTAAAAAAAAATTATTTTAAGAACGGAACCATCGATGTGTGAGTCCGACTCGCACTGGGTCGGTATTTTATTATTTACTAGCCTGGATACTGGATACTGGTACTGAATTTATTATATTGATACCCCATTTCCGACCCGGGATTCCCGAGCAAAATTACCGGAGTAGAGGAAACTAGTTTTCCCGTACCCGATAAGGCGGGAAAAAAACCCTAGTACCAACCAACTAAGTACTTGTTCAGGTAAGATTATAGTAGAATCATCTAACACAATGAGTTCAGTATTTGGTGGTTGTGGTTATTTAGTGATATTCTTATTTTTTGAGATAAGAAATAGCAATGTAACTATTTTACTCTTTTAAAAGTGGATCTGGCTTCCGTATACTGTAAGCTACATAGTAGGTAAAATCTCGTTAAAAGTACATCCTTACTTGAATTGTTGTACCTATCTTTAGATGTCTTTATTTTGGAATCGAGTCTTTGTACAACTTACTGAACTTCAGGTTAAAAATATTCAAAATTTCTGTGTACAAATAAATAATTTCCTAGCCACAAGCGTAGGATGTGTGTAATTCAGTAACCGTGCGCATTTGACCGCTGGGCTTGCATCCGTTCTTGGTTCCTTTTAGCTTTTAGTTACACGCACGACGATTACCTCGGTAGGTTTACAAAAGAACTACTAAAGTATGTTTTTTATTAATTAACTATCATCGAAAATGCCCTTAGGTTCGTATTTTCTGGGCTGCTGGTGAGATCGAACTTAATGACGAGATTTGGGATCAACTATTTAGATTGTGCGTTGTGATGTGTGTGAATGGTCAACTTCTCGGTTACCAATAGAAGGGAGATGGGATGAAACGAATCCAGATTTGGCTATGCTACATTTATATACAAGAATGCTATGTGCGAATTAACGATCCGCACTTCACGAAGTGGCTAAAAATCTTAGACAGATAGTGTAGAAATCGACCATTACAGTATCTGACTACTACTACTCCTTCGCACTTCGTGAAATGCGTTACGCTATGTGTCTACGACATATATAAGTAAATGTAGAATTCCCTGATATACCTACCTATAATTTCACTTTGGTATCAAGAATATTTTTACACTGATTTTCAGGATACAACATCTACATTTACTTGTATAAAGCTTCGTACTAGAACATATTCTTGTATTATTTCTTTATTAATGATAAACTTGTAAGCGTTGTTGAGCTTTACGAAGCTTTGAAAATCTTCTTAAGTATTTTATAGCAAATTTTGCAGAGGTGCTTATGTTATTATTCAAAGCAGTGATAAATTATTCAAATTGTCCGATTGCGTGAAGCCAGTAGCCACGTCCGTGTCCCGAGGCTGCCGAGCTATCTATAGTGTCTATAGGCACCTTGCACAGCCTAATTTATTCAGTGAATAAGGCAAGACGCGCTCAGCCTACAGGCACGTTTATAAACACGAACTTTTGGTAGCCAGCCAGTCGGTAGCTGTTTGTTTCTGATATTACTGTATGTAAAGGTGGCTATACTACAGTCAAAACATACGGCTATATAAGTCGCATTTTTAGGACAGCCATGGCGAGGCCGAAGGCCAAGCTCCGTGTAGGGCGAATCCTGGAGCTTCACAAATAAAATCGAACACATGGTGATCAGTTTACATAACAAGCAAGACTCGCGCTGCATTGACGGCAGCGCAGGCGCATAGGCGCGGAAGGCGGATGTTTGCAGCGAAAGTGCGGGAAGCGACCGCCGCGATCGCGCAAACATTCCGCATTCCGACACTCGTGCGGTAAGTTTGGTGCTATTTCAGGCAAGTTACATCTCGCTCTGATGACTAAATAATGGCAGTTAAGTATTACATACTCCACACAAAATATTGAACATGGTATTGCATACATAAGATCCCAATGGGTCGACGGAAATCAGAAATCACATTTTTTTATTGTAAGTAATTATACCTTAAAGTACATTTTTACAACGTCACTTTTTTACTCTACCACGGCTTCGGAAGGTGCTGTAGCTGAAAGAAAAGAAGCGGCGCTAGAAACAATCAGCAAAATAAATATAACTTACAATAATTAGGTAAGTCGAAGGTGGACGAAGTGATATTTGGTCCGTCAGAGATCATTGGTCCTCAAAGATAAGATGCAATAAGTACCTACCTTACCTACCTAGTTTCAGATAAAAATTAGATCGGATCATATCATCACTACAAAATTTGAGATAATGAAGAGAACCGAATTTATTTACGTATACATAATACTCACATACCTGATTACCGGTATTTCATATTATAGGTACGAGTAGTAGGTATGTATGCATTTGAAATAAATAACAATTATTTACTTACATACGTTACCAATCAAATAAAGCGCCAATAAAATAAATTAAATAGGCTCTACCCAGACAATCGGCTCAACTACTCAACTAATAAAAGGAGGCATGATAGGAGGTTCTATGGCTCGATTTATATTCCGCCGCTCCCCGCTGCCAATTTTCTATGGAGAAACTTAGTGCACGTGCATTCAGTCCATACAAATTGAGCAGAGCAGAGCGGCGGAATATAAATCGAGTCTAACTAATAACGGACTCGTAGCGTCATCTCTACGGAGGACTCGTGAACAGGACTCTGTCACCACTGCAGCGCCATCTGGTTACAAAATGAGATAGGACAGACACCACGCACAAAGGGAAACTTATCGAGCACTTCTTGAAGATGGAGACGTAAGTAAAGGCTCAAATTCTAAAGAACCTTGGAGGTGATAAGACTGCACCACCGTCGGCGTGGTAGGTGCATTTATTCTTCATAACAAATAACATAACATAACTGACGATCGCTGTACGAAAAATCAAACCAAAATATAGAGTCATGGTAGAGCCAGAAGAAGCACGCAGTGGCAGCGGAGAACACATTTAACCTTTATTCACGTGAAGAACGGATACTTTAATAATACAGCAAAGGACGAACACTAGATTCTTTATGAATCTGTCCAATGAACTGAGAATGAACGGAAAGCCACAAACTGATAGTACGATACGATTCACGATGTCAAAACCGAACTGCTAAATTCCACAACACGAATGCTGCGAGGATATATAAGTACCTACGCAATCGCTTACGTGCCTCTTATGTCATTGCAACATGAATTACAATCGGACACTAAATGTTGTCATAGTGCGTGATCACTGATCACTAAACGTGAACGAAGTAAACATTTTTCGTCATCAAATTTGATCTCTCTATCACACACGGATGTTACTGAAAACAAGAAGATCTAGATAGAACAATTTTACCGTAAATTCGGGAAAAATAACTCTCAGGCGATTTGATTCCGGTTATTTCTCATCCCCAACAAAAACAACTATAGGTACAGTCGACCACAGGTCAACGTACTCAAAATGCCAAAATTTAAGAATCTGAAAAGTAGCATATTGCGCAAGCATAAGGTTGAGATTCAATCGAAGGTTTTTGACAGATAGTATACTATAGCTTGTGGTCGACTGTACATACTGTAATGTTAGGTATAAACACTTACATTGTTTATTAAACTAAATATTTAATATTTTATGTTTTTTCAAATGCTAAATATTTTAAACAATTGAAAAAACGTTGGGTTCTTGATTGATACCGTTTATTTTAAAACTTACAGTTTACCTGAGTGGATAATTAACTAACTAGTATTTAATAACCCGTATTCGGGTATAATTTTAAAGTTAATACTCCATGTAGAGTACCCTCACTTTTCAGTTAGAGCATGACGGATCCGTACCGATGCGCTTAGCTTACGTTAACGAAGCATTTCGCCCGTGACCTTCTCGCATCGTGTGGTGACTTTATTAATTGAATTAATTGTTACTATAGTAGAATCTATCAAATGAGTTATGTATGTCACCCCATTTTGTAAAGGAAAATAAAAATCGACCTTAAACAACACTAAAGTAATACTGTTTACATTTACATTACCAATCACTGAGTAGTACAGTATGTTACAAATTGTACGAAAGAAACTCACACCTAATCGATGTGCAGAAAGTAAGTAGGTATTGTAAATTTTATGCCAATAAAATATGTATTTATTAATTATTTATTTAGATACACTTAATTGGTATTAGTGCTATTTCTGTGTGATAGAATTTTTAAAATGAGAATGGTAATTATGACATATAACTTGTATTTTATTTTGTGGTCAGTTACTGTTATGCTTTTAACTTCAACACAATTATATTAAATTTATGAAATATTAATTTCATGAGCACAAAAAGGGGTGGGGGGTGGGGGTGGGGGGTTCCCACAAAATCACACCAAATCTCATTAAGGGGGAGAATGGGGTCAAAT
This sequence comes from Hofmannophila pseudospretella, assembly GCA_947369225.1. Taxonomy (NCBI): domain Eukaryota; kingdom Metazoa; phylum Arthropoda; class Insecta; order Lepidoptera; family Oecophoridae; genus Hofmannophila; species Hofmannophila pseudospretella. Next base: position 9,305,315 of record OX376317.1, on the reverse strand, counting down.
GAAAATCTCACGTCAACTTTATACTATCCTATTTTTGTTGCTAATTAAACCCGTATTTGATAGAACACTATCATAGCAACTCTTTATTAATGAACATATCGAATAAAAACTATGGGAGACATCTTACGTTTAAAATTTTACAAAAAAAAGCAACTCACGTAATTTATTAAGTATAACCTTTTATAGTGCCTAGTGTGGAGTCCGTAAGTAACACGTAAGTTACAAGATGGTGTGGCGACGCGTCAGTTGTGCGTAGTTTTTTGTATTTGTATTGAAATTATTGGAAAAATCGATTTCTTCGCCTGCAAGTTCGTCCGTCCTTATGTATGCGAGGACGGCCTTATCACTACATAACTGCACGTAAATACGTTTGTTTGTACGCGGTAGCCCTGACACGCTTCGTCGACTCGCTGGCTAACAAGGAGATCCCTTATGTGGAACAAAGTATGACCCAACGACTTGCCTTGCCTAATGTCGCAAACGATATCAACGTTTCCTATATGGAATTCAAACTTGAAGAAAAAAAATTTAATCGTAGCTTGTAATGAAGCGACATATTATTATATCTCAAATAATGACGCATTCATATGAGCTGGTGATTAATCTTCATTATGAACTTTCTCTAATTTGTTATCTTAATGTCATTTGGCTACTTAGGTATTTATTTTTAAATAAAATTATTATTTGTAGCACCTACGCCATTCTCTGGATTCCATTCCATTGATTTACATATTAACTTTAAGTAGGTATTTTACAACCATTATTCGAACTTATGTATTATTTATACAAGTATTCAAATTATAATTCCTGTATTTTTACTTTAAACAACATAGGTAAAAAGCAAACCAAATTGAAACCTTTAAAGACAAAATACGTGTGTCATTGTTAGTTGTTATAAATTAATTTTCTGCCAACTATTTAATGCCATTTACCATAATGTAAGACAATGTGAAATAAATACCTATCTACTTCTAACTACGTTTATTATTTCTATGGTAACACAATAAGAAAAGCACAATATTCTATTTTCAAGTCTGAATAATATATTTTTAAAGGCTAAGGGAATTGAGCCCATACAGCCATGTCTGATGTAAACAACTCTTTCAAGTCTTCATTAAACTGCTGGTGTAACAGATTTCAATGCCACCTGGGAGAATGTTCCACGCTTCTGCACCATCCGAACCAAAGAAGAAGGCGGATCGGGCTGCAGCGTCTTATTTGACTTTATTTCACTGTCACACATTATACACATCTTGTAGAAGTTCTTCGGGCAAGAAACACCATTCTTACTAGAAAAGCACTACTGTAAAACAATTTGCAAGACAAAACGAAACAAAGCTCACCCTTTGTACAATGTCTCATTTTTATTGTTTTTATTAAATCTATTGTTGTACAATAAAGTGTAAATAAATAATAATAAGGCCACTTTAGGAAAACCTTTAATTGGCTTATGTTTAGATTATTAAGTATGGTTAATTTGTTTTAATAATAGCTGTTGGTTCTCTAAATAAATAAAATAAATAAATAATAATAAAGCTGACGTGGATGCCACAAAAGCACGGGAGAAAAAACCCAAGTTTGACAGAGTCCAAGGATATAAATTGTGACACTGGTACGTAAACAGAGCAACAGAGTCATTTTCGATCCCGTGGGGTATATATAGGTGTACAACACTTACCTGCCTGTATAGATAGGTATGTCATCTTAAAACGTAAATAAACTAAAAAAATGACGATTTTAAGCATTTTTAATTACCACAACAGAGGAGTCCTGATAACTTGACAAGTGCTTGAGTATTGACAATATTATTATCTCGAGCATTAAACGAATACCAAACATTCTTTAAGAAACGTAAGCAAGCAACTATCTTCGATCATGCTAAGTATAAAAGGTCAAGTGAAAAAGCCAACACCTTCGACGGCTATTAACATTCCTTACTTATTAACAAGTATCCATACCGATGTTTGTAGTCATATCGTAAGAATTGCGGAACAAATCACTAATTGGGCATCAAAAGTGGGAGATGTATGGTATTTTATAGTTAGGTACTTACTTACTGCTGAGTATCAAAATCGCTAAATAATTAGTCTTAAGTAGGTCACATAAATAAACACTATGAACAGGGTATGGATGGATAAGGGTCTCTAAAGAACTATTCGAAAATAGATAGGGCGCATTGTTAATAAGTCTCCGACATTCCTGAATCTCATTATGAGTGGCGGCATATTAGGGTCTGTTGTTCCTCTACACCTAGTTGTCACAATTTTGTAGCTCGTTTATTCAGTGACATATCCACAGACAAGATAAATCTCAAACCATAGACCCGAACCAGTGTGGCCGTATGATTTGTGTTGCCATACATAACATGACAATGGGTATTTATTATAAATTAAAACGGTCTGTAAAATGGGTGTAAAGAAATTAAAATGTGGGATTCGCGTGACGTTTATTATCGTGAAGTGCGTTCCGGACTTATCTACGATCGGCGCGGTTGGCTGCACAGAATGTGAATGGAATGCGACCGCACTGCGGATGAAACGCACATTTTCCAAGCCTATTCAATTCACCGTCCAACTATGAGGAAAATGAATACGATGTTGTATTGTCTCAGGACTACAATAATAATTGCAGAAAGATCCCGAGAGAAATTGCAACGAGTTATTTTCTATTCTATTATTATTTAATTTATACGTTAATTGTTACATTCCAGTTTAGCTATGATTATTGACGAAATGAGAACATTTATTTGATGTTTGATATTTTTCAGTTAGCAATGGATATTGCTCCGTCGAGAGAAGAGCGTCGATGGCATAGTGACAAGGACGGCGGATTCCCATGTGGGAGATTCTGGGTTCAAAACCATGCAATACGGTAGTTTATAAAAGCTACTACAGAGACATAACGGCTTTGGACGTTCATTATAGGCTTACTGACAAATATACACGAGTAGCGCACTGTTAATCGTCCGTGTAACCAGTAGATGGTTAGCGAAGTCGATCATTCAGACAATCCGCGAGACGGCCCGAATAGCTGGAATAACAGCTCTCGCTTCGCTGCCAACGAAATGGAATCCGTTGCCATTAGAAATTCTACTCCACATGATGACTTCATTGCTATCGGGATGCCTTCTGCGCGTGCGCCGGTGTCCAGCATGTCACAGTGACACGAACACGCATTTTTGCTATCAAGTTACATATCAATTTATACATTATATCGTGCTGGAATTTTTTAACAAGTTTCGTGTTATAATTAAGTTTTTTCTCGTTTAGGTAAGTCGTAGGTAGTGTTTACATAATGCTGAATATTCAGCTTTACCTGCTCGCTTACAAAATTATTTTAAATGCGCAAAGACATATTTTACCACAAGATTTATTAAGTTTAGTAGATTGTAAGTAGATATATCATTCGGCTGAAACAGCTAACCTAGATCTTCGATTTATGATGACTGAAAATAATATTTATTGTGACAACAATAGCGATACGGTTGCATTCCTAAGAATGCTCGAGTCGTAACTGTAGTCCGCAACGCAACCTACATTCTGCATTCTTTTCGAAACCGTAACACGCCCCTGCGTTCCGGATATACGTAAGTACCGCGCACGGCACATTCATCCCAATATCATGCACAATAAAACACATTTCAACTCGATACATCCGATAGAATCTCGAGTATTGCATTTCTAGAGAGTGGTAAAACTGCTACATACAAAGTAGTTGGCTTATGAGTTATGATTGATAATGATAAGTTGATGACCGAGACGAGCGATATCACGAACGAATAATGTGCCATGGTAAAATGGGCAAAGATGGTATTGATAATTTGTAACGATTATATTATTATGAAGGTAATAAAGGTTGGTCGGTTGATGTGGAGTAGAGAGCATGATTCGACCAAATTCCTGAACGCTTTCTCTGACAGCGAGCGGCGCAGCACGCGGCACGCATGCGGCCGCGCGGCGGCGGCGCCCGCGCACGCAGCGCAACGAAAGTGAGCGCTCATGTCGTCGTCGCCGATGCGGCAGCGTGCGCGCGCTCATCGCGTTGCATAATTAAATTATTCGCGAGCCGACCACTGTTTGTAAACAGTAAATAAGCAGAATACATCATTGGACAAATTGCGTGATTGTATTTTGATTAGATTTGGCAATGCATAAGCACTGAAAGTCCTGATTGGAATTTTCACGACAACAAAAGCAGCCAATTACGATTCGTATCAGCAATGTAGAGACTTGTATGTCATTAGCATCATGTAGCATAAGTAGGTCTGGAAACCGCAGCAGATTATATTTCGATTTGAAATTGGAAATGAAATTCCTTGGTTACGAGTTTACGTGGTTATAGGTATTATATGTCTCTATGTTATAATCTTAGTCTATTTCAGAGTCTCTTTGTTAGAACAAAACATGTGAGAGAACTGAACGTAGGCAAAGACAATGAGCTTGCTCTATTTCTTATTAATGTATACCTACCAACCAACGTACATGAAAAATGGAAATTAAAGTCGGTATGCGGATGTATCTGGGAAACAAGCCGGATGAGCTGCCAGATAGTGGGTCGGCGAAATTCACTTACATTACAACGCAACGCTTTTCCCGTGCCTATAACGTGTAGCTGCAGCAGAAAGCTCTGCTTTCTCAGCGAGATCTAACTCCATTGTAAAGTTATGCAGTCAAGAGAGAAAGGTATAGTAGCTAAATTCTGAAGTACACCATTTGACTCTTTGAGTTTTTAATGTGAATTTAAAATACTTCCACAGGTAGGTATCTAAAGTCGTGAAGTGTCTGAAATATGTCAATATGTATAGTGTTAAAGTAATCAAGTCAATAGACGATTGGAATTTCGAATAGAGGAGCAAACTCAGGAAGTATATACATACTTAACTTACTAATACTTACTGCTAACCTAGATTGATTAAACTTGTATTTTTTTCGTAAGTAAAGTTTTTCAATTAATTGCGAATCCCAAAGTGGCCCAGTGTGGGAAATAATGCACCAACAAAACAATAAGCAACATTTTTACAGGATATTTTAGCGATTGATACTAACACTTTTACGCGATATTTTTAGTTGATTCTTGTGATTTTGTCCACAACTACCTATACGCGGACGTGCCGGTCGAGTGCGCGAGGTATTTTTTTTTGGCAAAAACAGGCGTGACGGTCATTCCGGCATGGAGCCGGGAAACGTGAAGGCTCCGCGAAACCAGTTCACGTCAACAATGGAAACCATTTCGAACCCTGTCGAATCGTGAGAGGGGCATGAATCCGCTCTCTACATTGAAATATTTCTGTTAATTCTGTTGTAATGCCGTACATATAGTTACATCACATGTCTTAATTTTTTAAATGAATTTATGGGAATTCGGTGGGAAGTGGTTCAGGCTCGCCCTGTCTGGCTGGCTGGAGTTAATACCGCACCAATTTGATTTGATGAATTAACATCGTATATTTCTAGATGTTCTAGTTTCTCTTTCTATTACTCCGTTCAAGCATTTTTTAAACAAAGAATCATCTAACCTAAAGAAAATAAAAATCTACAATTAAACTATCTAGCAATTTCAAGGCTTCGTCTGCGTCACCGCGCTGGTCCGGTGGTACAGTTGGCGAAAAAAATATGTTTCGAATGTAATCTTTACCAATGGGTAAAATTTACTTAATTTGCAAATTAATCGGTCTAAAAACTACGACGTTAATCAGAAAACAATAAAATATGCTACTCGTCACGATAATTATTAATTAATTAATTAAAAATAGTGCGAAATTCATTCCTCACATAGGTATAGATTAGTATAGATGTGCCCCGAACTATACTGCGGGTGGGAACGCGGCAAGTGTGGGTCACGGTGACTTTGTCAGTTCAGACGATAGCTTGAAGATGCTAACTGCGTACCTCTTGATAGGAAAAATATTTTTTTTTAAAAAGAGAGAATCTTTAAAGTTCAGCAAACTCGTAGAGTAGTACTATAAGTACCAAAATAGTGTAGTACTAAACTAGGGTAGTACGTAATTATTTGTAAATAATTTTATTATGAACCTTTGACGTTACCATTATTTACAAATAAACATGAATATGAATACGTAAGCAAGAGGTGTAAGCGAACGCAATTGGAATGGGACTCCTATTTTACGCAAAACCCACAATTAACCGATGAACCATGAATACGCAAGAAAGAATCTAAATTTAGAAACAAAATCTATCCAAATGTGTCTCGTACACGCGGCGCGGCGACAACTGTTAACAATGTCAGCTGGAATCTGGAATGCGACCCGCCTACAAGGCCGCGTGCCATCTCAGTAGTATGGTACAGTCCGAACGAATATCATAGAAACTAATTATGTATGCTTAAACTTGCCTAGTATCTATACTTAGATAAACCTAGATACCCTATGAGGAAGCACGATGCCTAAAAATCGCCGGTTGATTTGAGCACCACTGTGGCGAAATTGGACAAAATTTCCATTACGGATTTAGTTTCCAACGAATTCTTTGGTGAAAAATATTATACATGCATAACCTAATGTTCATTTAAATGGATGATAAAGATTGACAACGTCAATATAGATTTGCAGAGAGATTAGGATCCAGTTTATATATTTATTCAAAATAAAGTAATACTAAAATAACACTGAAATGCATACTTAAGTTAAAATTACAAAATACCTAACTATTTTACAAGTAAAAGACCTGGCTCAGGTCGCTCCCTGCAAGAAGTGTCCCGTAGAGGCTGGCGGCGTTGCCCCGCTGTATAGCGATTGATTGATTATATCTAGTTGATTTACTTAAATCCATTGTTAGTTATGTGATAAACCGCTTCATTTAACATGCTATTAATTTTAACTTATTACTTATGTTAAGTTCCACTTGAAGTTTATCTCATCGATTATATTTCCGACTGTACAACATACATATTTAATAAATTCGGTAGCCATAGCATTTATAATCAGAGTATTTGATAGTGATTAATAGATGAACTTCGATAATGTGTCTAAGGTGCCTACATAATGCTGATTTATTAAAATGCTAATGTACCCATGATCATAATGATATGACCATAAATTGATTGCATTCCAATCCTACGTAGTGGATTAAGTTTCTAGTAAATATGTTCTTATCTGTTTGAAACTAAATATACTCGTAGGTATCGTGAATGAAGCATCATAAATTCATAATGCAATTGCGGTTCCCTTCCCATCCATCACTTACCTACCTATTAAAATGTATGGAAGTACCTACTTTCCAGATTACCATCAGTTGGTACCTAGAGCTATTAAAATGAGTTATAGGTACTTTCAATACCCAAGTAAGTAATTATTTGACTTTGGTAGGGCCCGTGGCGATGAGGAAAGTGAATTTATTACTTACCAAAGCTGTCGGAATCGCTGACGGGATACGCGGGGCATGGTTGCACCATAGTTGCAGCTCGGGACAGGACGTCCAGTGCAGATTCCACCTTCTCCATAGTCACCTGTTTGAAAAAATATTGGAATGTACAACATAGGTAAGTACATTCCTGAATACTTGGCCTAAATAGAAGAAATAGCGTATGTAGGTACTTACATATACGCTATTTCTTTTATTTAGACTGAGGATTTAGGTATTAATGTTCTAGAGTTACGTGTTTATGAATCCTAAGAAAAGAATGTTGGAGACTTTATATCTTTTTCGGCGACGTTTGCAAATCGAATGGTAGAGTACGTATCTACCCAACTCCAATTTGAATTTATCTTGTGGGTATGTTGTTGTAGACGTCATTTCTATAGATATGTTAGTGATCTAAGTAGTCTGATATGTCGTCTTGTATAGGTAATCAATAGACACTAGTGTAGATAACTAAAAGGTAGGAAGAAAAATTGTGTATAACCTATATACAAATTCCTAGTTATATACCTACAAACCTTCTCATAGGAAGTATCGCGCTCTCATTTTTATTTCAAAAGTAGGTTATTAACTTACCTATATTTTACGCGCACCCAGTGCTAACAACAATTAATTAGATATTTACCCGAATTCCAATAACTGATGCTAAGGAAACAGATGAAGTCATACTTGACCCACATTACGAATTAGTAGAGCTAAAGTAAGTATGATTGTAGATTAGCAAAAAAGAATAAAATGTTATTTCCCAGTATCGATCGGAATGTCTGTAAAATCTAGAATGGGTATTTTCCGTTGGCTTAGTAAAAAACAGAGGAATCCTATCCTACGTCTGGGTGAAAATATTTGGCGCGATCAACAAAATGTCGTAGACATATAGGTTGAGGCATGCGAATACCCAAGCGGCGGAAATTCCTCGTGGAACGTAAACGGCTAGACGGTGGACAGACGTGGACCAAGGCGTACGAGCAGCACGTAAATAAGAGGAGTCAGATGATCAAACAAAGAGTTGTGAAACGTGGCGAATGGCCGCATACCGCGGCGAACTCGGGAACACAGCCAATGGACCACTGTATCGCGAATCAGACACTGCCAAACATTGTGCGAAAATATGAGACGGCTCGATCTGATGACCCAATAACCGACAAGTGTCTCATAGACTCTGTCGAATAGTGTTTTAAAAACATTAGCCGGAATAATGATGTGGTAGTTGGGCGAGTATGGTATACCTATCAGGGTTGAAGTTCACTTAAAGAGAAGAATGTTTTACGCACTAGGTATCTAAATGTAATAAAACAGTCGTACAATTTGAAGTACCAGCTATCATAATCCATCATGCTTCTCCTATTAAAGATCTTAAAGTTTGGTATCAGTGCATCAATAAAACTAACAGCATTGCTTTTTATTGGATAACACTGGCCAAATATTGTGTTAATAATAAACAAGATTCGCTTAGTTAAATTGGCATACCAGGGCGAAATATTTCTGACGACCACGCCAATACAAACAGAAAAACGTTGTTATTTCATTACATACGATTACCTATTTATACCTACCATTCTAAAGGAAGGTATTTAAAAAAGATAAAGCTTTAGGTACATTATCCTACCCTAAATGATAAAAATACAGAGCGCGATTAAGGACATTCCAAACATTGTCGACATACTAGTACTTATTTCATAATGAAATCCGACTGATGAATCTTAATGAACGTAATGGACGTCAAATTCCAGGAATGTGAAGATGTATAGTGACATTATACTTTCAAAAGTTGAGACAAGATTCTTGAGGTATTCTCACGCGAGTACCAAACGAAAGTGTGGAAGAAGGGACGGGTAAACAAAACCGTTGGAATGACGAGTGATGACTACGTTAATAATGAGGAATTTGGTACATTAACCACAATAGAATTTTTCTGACCGGAGGCGGAGTCACGAGTTCGGGCGGAGCGGAGATGGTATGCCGGGTCTGTAGAACCTTACCTACACAGAATAGATCACTCGACACATACACACTCGGATGGTCACGAAGCCATTCAACGGACAGGAACCTTGTAGTTAGAGGTATTGTATGCAGTTCTTGTTAACGTTTCGATAAAATCTCACATGTACAAATTTAATTGCGATGAAGACATCGAAGAAGATAATAGTAACGAAGACTTTAATTACATAATGTACTTACTCTCAAAGCGTCTCTCCATTTCACCTTAGATTGAAAACTGAGGTTTTGTACAAAATTGGATAAAATATACAAAAGAAGACAAGGTGCATAAAGAACCAATTCGATTTAATCGTCAGTCTGTACCAGCTGCCCGACATCTGCTAGTCTTTCATTCGATGTTAACATGATGTTAACAATTTGGAATTTTAATGGTAATATTGATTAACGTTATGACGTACCTATTACATATAAGTATAAATATCAACACATTTACAGACTTCCATACTCAAGACTACAAAGTACGTATAACCAAATCATTATCAGCAGTTTTCAAAACGCAAACCACATGGTGGTCGAGCCTTGACATTCCCGATGTTAAAAATAATAATCTGCCTGCCAGTTTTGTGTTAAATAAAGTAAGTCATAATGTGATAGCGATAAAGCTGAAATTCTTTTCGAATAGTAGAGTAAGCCCGCATTTGGGGTGCGGTGTTTCTTTTATGACAACCGCTACCCCTGCTGTGCGCATGCGCACGTGGCCCTCGAAGGAACGAGGGAAGGGAACGCAGATGTTCCTTTCGTTGTGGGGATACCCGAATTCTACAGTCTATTTACGTTAAATTGTAAGTAATGGCAGAGTAGAGTCGACATAATATAGAGTATGTATTTTTATCATCCTCGTCTTTAACCAGGATCGATTAATAGGGTACGGTTCTAATTTCAGTTTAGTTAGATAGTTTAGGTAAGGAAGACAAATCGTGTGTACGACTGCGTCTGTATTATTACTTTATGCTCTAAATCGACTCAGGTTAGAAAATCTGAAAATCAAGATAAAATTGAAATTCATGATTCTGTGATGACTGATGACAGATCACGTCAATGCTAATAACGATGATGTTATCGATGGGCGGATGTCAACAGCGATGACGTTCTATGGAGAAGCGTTTATTAAAATACCAAAATAAAATGTCAAATTAATGAACGTGTCTTAAAAGTAAACTATGCAAAATTTTAGAGAAGTAGGTAATGGTCACGAATATGAAAATCTCCAACTAATCAGAACTCAAGACAAGTATGCTAAGAATGTAGGTGTTTCGTTAGCAGCGATTGCCTAACCTCCATCCGATGCGTCGGTCGAAAAAGTACAATGTAAATCAGATCGATTTAACCCATTTGGATCTGCCCGGGGTCACATTGCTTAATCGGGCGGCGCTTTATCGCGCTCTTATCACGCCGCGTGTGCGGGAATAGGAGCGTATGCGCAGCATATCGGTCGCATTCCTCGCCATTATGTTCGCGAGATTCCATGCTATGTACCGATGAAGCTCGCTGAATGCCTCGTGCCTTTGCCCCGTGTAGCGGCGAATTTTTTGCGTGGCGCGCTCGCAAATCAAACCGGTAGGTATAGTAAGTACTTATTACATTACGTGCTGTAGCGTTTGTTGTTTGCTGGAGATTTTGAATGGCTGAAGACGAACACTAGATATACAATTACATAGTTATATGGAATTTAAATTGATAAAAGACGTGACTAGGTTGTAGGTAGGTTCGTGGTACAAAAATAATGATAGTCGAGAAATTAGGAAAGGAATCGTCTAATAAGAAATAGGTAGGCAAGTACAATAAAAAGTGCCCTAGGTAAAAGACATTAAAAGTTAATCTGTAAGAAGTTACGAAGAAAACAGTAAATTAAGTGAAGAAAAACAGTAGAAGTTTACTTACCAAAGGTTTTACTTCCCACGGTTTCACAACTAAGATATTATTGTTTATTCACTATTCAAATGTAAACGTTCAACTGTTAACACGCAAAGCAGTCCAATGAGTAAATATTATAGTTATCTAAGTTACTGAAACTTCAAAACAGTGTAACTAAACCGGCAAAGTACGAAAATCAATAGGTACTGAGTCGCAATAACTTCTGTAGTCGTTGCTGAATGCACAAAACTAGCAGCTACTTCCTACAACGCAAAAAATGTACTGAATTCTATCGTTTATTGCCCATTGTCCGTCAAACACACTGTTGTATTATTTGTTGTTAATTCATAAAATCCAACTATCGCGCCACGAGTCTGTTGACGAAATAGTCGCGTTTGACATTTGAGCCGAGCCCACTGCGATCGGAATCCATGGAATGTCAAATATTTTCAGTGCTGCCACCTATGTGGCGGAATCTCAAATGATCGAGAGGCGGCACACTGGAGTCAATGCGACTTTGTTTCTATAATGCAGAACATATTCAATGTATTCGTTTTCGAGTAAAGCGTTATGTGAATAAAATGATTTTGGTCAAAAACCGTGTTTACATGTCCGATGGTAATGTTAGGTGATGTAATTGAAGAAATAAGAAAGTGTGGCCGGGCCGCACGTTTGCGAATCCATTGGAATGCGTTCAGGTTAAGGCCGCCTCTGGGAGACGTCACCGGCGGCGCAGCGCAGGCGTGATGGCTGGTAGGCCGCTGCTGCAGGGTTATCGACACAGCGCGAAGGCGAGGAGGGTCGGAGTCGGGTCCAGTGTTGCCACTTTAGCGACTTTGTCGCTAGATCTAGCGGTTTAATACTTTGTCAGCGATTCTTTTGCAGGCGTTTCTTACATTTTAGCGACTTTTTATAGCTAGTGTTCCATACATTTAGCGGTTTTTGGGCACAATTTTACCTAAACTAGCGACTTTCTCAATAATCCTAGCGATTTTTACAGAACTTAGGTGGCAATACTGCTCGGGTCGGCATTCTACCAGTCGGGTCTGCGCATGTAGCGTAACAGACTTCTACTGTTTCGGTTCGATACTCACCTACATTAGAATTTTTAATACCTACACGAATGTAAGTTTTAAGTCTTACCGTCAATTGCGAGAATTGCTTCTTTATAACAGGACAATTCCTTTTCTACGACATCTTCGTTAGTAGAATAATTGTCACCAAGTCACTAGTCTTCTTTATGAATGCTTCTTGCATCTGGCCGTTAGTTACCCATCACCTGCTACCAGAGATGTGACTTATTTGAGATACAAGTATTTGAAATACAGATACAAGATACAAAATACGTATTTTCATTTTGTATAAAATAAATAAATAAATACTTTTCTTTATCTTTATTTTGTATCTTGTATTTCGATACTTTTTTTGGTATCTTGTATTTCGATACTTTTTTTTGGTATCTTTGTATTTTGGAAATACTATTTACGCATTTTTTACGTTAGGCATCATAAAGACAACAACGGGACGCATTCGTAAAATTCCTCTATTGCTAGTGCCGCTAGCGGCGACAGCACAGGGTCTACTGGCAGCACCGTTGACTTAGAAACACTTCAATACCTAAATTATAAGGACATCTGCCTAAAAAGTTTAAATGTTTATCCAACAATAAAAGAATATTTTAAAAATATAACACCTGTTTCAATTGTTTGCCGAGTTCCACCCTTTGGAGCGACTCTTCTCTTTCGGGGGGATGATAATGAAACCCCATCTAATAAAAATGAGTGATCAGATGTTTGAAGAACTGGTTTTACTTAAGTCTTAAAGAACGTCTTGTAGATTGTAGACAAACAAATATGTTTAAAAATTAAAAAAAATACCTATCATGTAAAAAAAAAGTATTTTAAACGTATTTTGTATCTTGTATTTTAAATACCATTTCCAAAAATATCTTGTATCTGATGTCTCAAATACATTACTTAAAAGTATCTTGTATTTCAGATACTTTTTACGAGGTATCTGCAAGGAATCTGGTACCTACATCTCTGCCTGTTACATAAAATAGGGTAGTTAAATGTTAGTTTAATAATACCTATCAATTAAGACATACCGAACGTACTGTGACTGGCCATTCGTTTCATGCAAAGGAACATTCAAATGTTTTATTTTATTTCATTAAGTAGACGTCCACTATTAGTTTACGTACGTTACTGAACCATAAAAGAGATTGAATCGAAATCGAAGTTAGCGGTCGCGTTTTCAATGTACATGCAGCGCCATCTATAGGTAAAGTAACATAATATTTAAAGTATGATATGACCTTTAACAGAAACCATACCTACATCTTTTGCATAGCAGTGCAGCTTAAATTCGAATAGATGACGCCTTTAGGGATAATTTTCAGGAATTTACTGGTTCGAGTATCTAGTTGAAGAAGCAACTTCAGCTTTAGGTCTCAAATTGTATAATGATTGTATGTGTAGGTATACTTGCACCGATCTTGTCGGTAGTTTCCAAGTAACAAATATTAAATGTATTTCTAAAAAAATAAGAAATAGACATAGGTAAATTGATTGTCAAATTTAATGTGAAAACAGATTTAAAATTCGTTGGAAAATAAAATAGCTACAAGCAATCAAAAATCAGACGATAGAAAGAAACGGCAATATTACATCATGACGTCACTGTGTAATAGCGCCATACAAGCAGATCCTGGCTACATATAAGGAACTGTTTTGCTAAAAAGGGACAGAGAATCTCTCTAGTACTAACTTAAATCATTAATATCTCTGTTGTTAGATGAGATATCGAAAAACGAATTTTAGATCCTTCTTCAGAATGTCCATGTAAGTTGATTGATGGAATAATTTTTTTAAAGTCAAATACTGAATTATTTCTACCATTTTTTGTAATGTTAGGGTCTCAACTGTAGGTCTATTAAATGAAAATCTCCCGTTTACATGACACAATCTTTATTTTTAATCTAACACAACATTCGTAAACTTCGGAAATAAATTAATGCATCATTAACAGAAAATCAGAGGCAATTACATCTCTCCTGACGTCCATTTTAATCTCGATTAAGTCGCATTGTGTTTAATTTGCCAACCGGCATTTTATAATTAAAACTATAGTGAGACATTTTAAATATGTGATTAATTACTGATTACTTGAAACGCCACCGTGTCGACAGGCACTTCGCACTCTCTGTGATCAAGGCCTTCGAAATAGGCCGAGACTATTGAGGATTTTCGACATTCTTCAGTGAGTAATCCGTAATTAATCATTTATATTGAACTCATTTAAATTTACATTTGAGGATTAAGGTTAAAAAATTCCAGTTAAATACAAATTATTTTTTTAACTGGATTTTTTTAAACCTTAATCCTCAAATGCCAAAATGTTCGTGATAAACTTTTGATGACTTTGGCATTTTCAGATACCTACCTACTTAAGGGTTTTGTAAACAAAAAAATTGAATGCCAAAATGTTCATAATCAACTTCTGATCACTTTGGTACTTACAGATTTTGTGTCAACATTTTTGTCAACAATCTGTGAATGCCAAAATGTTCGTAATCAACCTCTGATCACTTTGGTACTAACAGATTTTGTGTCAATATTTTTGTTAACAAACAATCTGTGAATGCCAAAATGTTCGTTATCAACTTCTGATCACTTTGGTACTTACAGTTTTTTGTCAACATTTTTGTCGACAACAATCTGTGAATGCCAAAATGTTCGTAATCAACGTCTGATCAGTGATCACTTTGGCAATCACAGATGTTTGTCGATAAAAAAGTTCGGTTGGCGAATTAAGCACTATTCGATGATTCAATAGTCATGCATGTGACTGTTTAGCTACCCTAACTAATCGGTGTATCTTACAGTAATAGCTCATCAGATAATTCGTGTTCATAACATTTACTGGTGGCCTTTATCCAACAAAATAAATATAATGCTAAAATAAAATGCATGAAGTAATCATCAGAATAATTTACGGAAACAGTGGAGAGACATCGCGTACACTAGCGCCGAGGCAATATGCACATTTTATTTTAATTTAATTTTATAAATCGATTTATTAAACTGTTTATTAATTCACAAAAAAAATAGATTTTTTTTCTATTACGTTTATATCTTAGAAAATAATATTTAAAATTTCGATACTGCTAACATCAATTCAAACGGGCAGCCATTTCCCGCGCTGCTTGTGACGTCAAAGATTATGTTAACAAAACTGAATCCGTCACATTTGTCACTGAATATATCGTTTTTTACCAAGTTTCTCGTTTAAACTGCAGTTAACACAAAATACACTTTTTAAATCCAATAAATCACGTAAGCATCATACTAGCAAAACCTTTGACGTCGCGACCATAGAGAAGCGCGTTTGAGTTTTTTAAATTACGTTTAGTTTATGCAAAAATAATGATCAACAAAACTATGAATATTTCAAAATCTACTTATCTACATAAAAATATAATGGCGTCATTATTTTTTGTTGAGGTCAATAAACATAAAAAATTGTTCCAAATTTCTAAAAAATATATGCATATTCCCTATTATTACCATACCATAAAGTGGCTTAAAGTAAAGTGGCTTTTATTTAGAGATAGAATCTAACAGTACAGTGGACAAAACATCAGTACTATGGTACTTTGTCGCTTTATGTTATTTGCAACATTCATACGAATGTAACGAAGTCATAACAAAAACTTATCGCGACAGGATTCAACAGAATACAGCTTGATGTGTCTTCCACTTACATGGACTGTAACTGTACATACAAATACAAATAAATTTATTTTGCAACTAACAATTAATACATGGTTGATGCTCTAAATCCCGCACTAGGATACCCTGTGTCGCGGGATTTAGGATAAAACGGTCGTTTTTGGCGGAAATCCGTACCGTAACTTCAGGAAATCAAAAGGGTAATTTAATGCTAGTTTAATAAACACTACCTAGAGACAACTCATCGAATTTTCTAAATAAAAAGGGGATGTAACAAATGTGTATTTTTTCCAATGGCTGGCGATGTCTCTCCATAAGAAACTCTTCAGTCTATAAACTATCAATTTATTACCACTATCAATAGATTGTTGGAGGAAGGCCTACCACTTTTTACAGGTTGAAACTGAATTCATGTAATAAAAGTTGACATCCATGTTAGGCCACTGCATTTGTGAAGGATAATTTACTAGGTATATGAACCTAAAAAATTTGCTGTATGCAGCAAAGTCTCTGTTAGCTGACCTCAGTGAACGGTATAGACACTCTCTCAGACCCAAAAACCCAATTGTTATCATCACAAGGAAGCTAAAGCCAGCTACATATTGTCATCCATTTTAATATAAAATTCTAATGGAGATTTGACCACATAATCGTGTTGTGTCCCGCAACCAGCGCTCCATCTAGCATGTTAGGCGAGACCTGAAAACCAGCGTGTCGCTGAGGTCTCGACCATTTCATTCTACACATAGGTCAATGCGTGTTATATATATATGTATCATATTGCGCAGGCATAAGGTTGAGATTTAATCGAAGGTTTTTGACAGATGGTATACTATAGCTTGTGATCGACTTTACGAATATTTTCTGAATATTTTACGAATATGCCACGCTTACTCATTGTGTTACCTATATTCTATGATGCAGTCTAAATACAATTTGCTCATATTCATAGGCATTTTCATCCTTTAGTTATAGAAAATGGTGCCAAATGTCTATCGGAAATATCCGAAAAAATAAACAACGGCATAGTTTAAACTTTTCATACTAATCGGTAAGTTACTACTATTTTGTAACTAGGTGGGGAAACATATTTTTTTACACTTATTGCGATTTTTAAAACGATTTTAGTCGAAAGTTTGTTTATATGCATGCCTTATTCAAGAGAATGTACTCGTACAACAGACTGTATATTCTTCATTTCAGTTTTTACAGGAATCCAGTTTCACACTGCTTTTAATTAATTCAATAATAATTTCATCACGTGTATAATTACTAAAATATCCATTTATAATTAATTACGTTATAATTATAATTATAAACATCTCACTTGGGTATCGTTTCATATGTATCCCTAGGATCTATCACAATAAATATTTAGGATTAATATAATTTGGTTCCATCGTGATTTGTTAATTTAATCATAGAAAATAAATGATAATACAATACGTACAATACGTCAAAATAGGTAAGTGTCTATATTAATAATGTGTGTGTTAAATACAGTATAACGAAACATTTTTTCTTGCAGAAATTAAAAAACAAAAAATAATATTTAGCTTTTGACATTCTCTCTGAAATGTAAGTATTTTGTTATATTATAATATATTACTGCGAGAGTGAGTACCTACATATAAGAAGATCGTTTCTGTAAAATTAGATAGTAATAAGTATTTTTAGAAGGAAGGTCTGAAAACGAAGGATATTCCTATTAAGTACTGTAGGCCATTCACACGTCTAAGAACTTAGAGATCTATGGACAATAAACTTCAGATTCGGGTGAGAAAGCTGTGATAAAACAGAAAATCATGGAACTGTAGTCTCAAGTCAAATTTCGTATACCTACTTAAAATGCTACATTTAGAATCTAAAATAAGTATGTAAGTTCTGTAAGTCTATGATTTTTTGTCACTTCATTATCTATAAAGTGAGGATTAGGTATTTCAGGTGGAGGGAGGTCACACATACATACTATTTTTTGTTCAATTATATTATGCCTGATCTCTATCTACAAGGTATCAGGGGAAAGGCATGGTGACTATAAAATCGTAGAAAAACTGAACTCGAAAAACTTTAGTGTCAAATAAAATACCGATCGTTTTACATCAAGTTATTCCTTTTTGTGGTTACTGCGTGTTCCTCGACAACGTATAAGCTGTGCTTTCATAAAAATATGTATTTCTTTGTCTACGTAGTAATAGTGAACTATAGTTTTGTTTATAGATATATTTTATTTTATAAGTTACCTACATCGTTGTATTAAGTATACTTGTGTAAAATAAATAGCAATCGAGTTAAAAAAATCTTTAGTTGAATGCCAAAATATTGGTGAATTTAATGAATATGAACTTCGACTCGCGTGGAAAACTTGGGTTGAAGATAAAGAGCCTTTAGAATAGTTAGATGGAATAGAAACACTATTGTATATCATTTTAAATAAATTACTTATAACTTATGATGATACATCTATTTTAATGATATATAGAAATAATGATGTATAGGCAGTAATAATCATTTGCATACATACTACATACTGTAATAAATATCATTGTATATCTTAGGACAATTTGGTAAATAAATATTTAAATGACATTGCATTATGTATATGTATGCTAATTAATTTTGTAGACATAAGTACTTAAAACTTCGAGGGGACGGCTTTATATTTTAATTTAAAATATTATAAATGGTATTTATTTATTAATTTTAAACTATATGAATAGATAGAATAACTGATCGAACGAAATACTTACTACAATATCGTGCAGTCTACTTAACTTTATTCATAATCGACCATTTTATTTTCGACAAAAATCTGTGAATATCAAGTGTTAGTGTGTAATTACATATACATATTTACTATCGATAAAAATCTATGAATGTCAATATATTCGAATTCGCTTTTGATTACAAGGTAACACTTGATATTCACAGATTTTTGTAACCAATTGGTTAGAAATTTAAGAAAAGTAGCCACGATTTGACGGTAATACATACGATGGTAAGGTGTAATATTTAATTTTAAATTAAAGACAATATTCTGTTGGATGATAATGTAGGTATAACGTGTATTAGTAACTAAAGTGACGAGACAGCTTATCATGATATGGCAACTTTAAAGGATGATGGGCAAAATTGTATGGAGATACTTGAATTATCGGCATGTTTCAGTTGGCCCTATTTCTCTTCTCCGGCGACTTTGGTATTTGTGGCCATAGTATGAAATACAGTACTAATTATAAGCTTTCATTTAAGCTATATTTTAAATATGTTAGTCATACGCCCATTTTGCCCATCACTCTTTTATAATAAAATTAAATGCCTATAAATTACCTATCTATAATTCTGAAGTTTTAAACAAAAATAAAAAGTAATTCTATGATTTCAACTATAATAAAAAAAATAGATAAGTTGCCAGAAACTACCCTTTTCAATCAAAATGATCCTACGGTACGTAAATACTATTTTAAGTTCCTAAACCCTACCTATTTCGTGTACCTACCTACCTATGTATTTTGCCACTAAATTAAGTTAATACTTATGTAATTTATCTGTAGCTTAGATAATGAATGATGATCAATTAAATAAATTTTAATTAAACAAAATAATTATTGGAATTATTAATAAATGCAATGTTTTATATATTAGGTATTACGTTTTCATTTAAATAGATACAGTGGAAGTGTAAAACATAAATTCAAAATTACCTAATTAACTTATTATATGTCATTATTATCACAATAAAATTAACAAATAATTATAGTAAATATTAAAAATGATATGTCACAATTACCTAATTATTCATAAATTCATTACTTATAGACTAGATAATAGACAAGCATGAAATTTTGATCAAAACAGAAAATATCCCTTCTATTTTAGATATATTAAGAGTAGAAAAAAGCTTTTGCATTATATGAAATACAAAACGATAATTTAAAAAATATTTTACTTATTGAATGCCAAAATTATCAGAAGCTTAGTACACAACGGATCTACCCGTGAAGGAACGAACGCCCGCCCCTAGAGGAGAAAGTCAATTTTTTCTTTGATTCAAGGTTTAATCCACCCACCCACCCTACACTACAGATGCACACTTACATTATTTCACACTCCCACACAACCTAACACACCTGGGGGTGTGTCACACACTCTTAAACATTTTTTTTAAATTTTTTTATAATAGCCTATAGGCTGTCCCACTGCTGGGCAAAGGCCTCCCCTCCTCCTTTCCATTTTTCCCTATCCTCGGCGTCCTTATACCATCCTTTTTGGAAGTGGTCGATATCGTCCTTCCACCTACGCCTGGGCCTGCCTCGGCGCCGCTGTCCGTCTTGTGGCACCCAGTGCATGGCGATCTTTGCCCACCTTTCCGGATGCATGCCTGCCCAGCCCCATTTCAATAGAGATGCTTTAGTTATTGCATCAGCGATGCGCGTTTTGGAGCGCAGGGTCGTGTTCCTGACGCGATCCGTCCTTTTCACGTTGAGTATGCTACGCTCCATAGCACGTAAAATTATAAAATTATCCTTAAACATTATCTTTCCTAAATTCCTTTTATTAACTTGTTCCAAATTCCTTTTAGGTTTAGAATATAGTTACACTAATGTAATGTATTAAATTGTCATATGCTTGCACGGAAAGTGCGACGGAGTCCCGACTTCCAAGATACAGGTTTCGACCTCGTTTGTAAGTCGGAGGTCCTATTTTTGTGCCTTGTAATAAGTGAATAAGGGACATTTTTGAATTTATTTCGGATTTAGAAGAAACAAATGGTTGATTGTACATTCAAAAACAGACTGAGGTCATGGATTTTGATCAAATTTCATGCTGTATCTTTATGTAGTTTTATAAGTAAACAATAATGTATTTTCAAAAATAGATAAGTATATAGGTACTTAATAATAATATGAAATTAATTGTTTGGTGTTTTATGCCAATGGAGGGATTGCATTAAAATACGTAAACTGTAGGCCTTTTATGTCAACAAACATTACTTTGGTATAGATTAATCCCGCTGATGTCAGAAACAATTCTGGATCTAAGGCTACCTACATTCGAGTGTCCCGAAAAACCAAATACCGCTGTGACTAGGTAGGTACGCATTTAATACTGCTATCCTAATTGTAAGAACATCAGAGTATCAACGCTTAAATCTTCTTTCTGAGAAAATTTCTATTTTTTTTTCTGTTTCAAATTTTCCCTTCATCACACCCTAACCCTCAACTTTAACAAGAATTCGATTCTTCAACACCTTTTACTTTGATGCTCTGGCGTCACTACATCGTTGCTGTCGAAATAAAAGAGACTTTACAAAAACAATTGCCTTACGAATAGCAGAGGCCTGTCGCGAGACATCAAAGGGCGACGACCGTCTTCGATCTCCTCTTGTGCCACTCCGGCGCAAGGCATCATTCGTAGCGGTCTGGTCGAGGAATTCGCGCCGCATCTACGGCACTGGGTCCTCCTTACATCTAACGGCCTTCGCCACCACCAAACGCCCTCTACGGATGCTTCGTAGCTCGCTTTATCTGACGTAGAAGGTTCGTAGCTAGCTTTATCTGACGTAGAAGGTTCGTAGCTGGGTTTATCTGACGTAGAAGGTTCGTAGTTTCTGCTCGACCAAGTGTTTCCGGACCATGTAGACATGCCGCTATCACACGGTGTAACCGGAGCGCTCTTAACTGGTTTTGGTTCGTATAAACTTATGGCCTCTTCTGTTAATGATCCTCGTTTCTGAAATGATTGGAGATTTACAATTTAATAGAATTCACTGGGTATCAAAGTTCTTGGACAAGTGTCGGTGGCACAGTGGCTAAGACGCCGGAATCCCATGCGGGAGGTCCGGGTTCGAAACCGTGCAGTGCCATGTAACAATGAGTTTTTCGGATTTTTCGAAGACTTACGTACATTTACTGACTGAATGAATGAATGAATACTCTTTATGACTGCTCTAACGGTGAAGGAAAACATCGTGAGGAAACCTGCACACTGAGATGACCAGTGTGTAAAATGGGGTAGGCACAAAAGATCCTTAAGGGTCGAAGTGCCGCTGGGTTATCCAGCGGCACTTCCACCGGCCCCCTATCATAAGATAAGAGAGATAAAGTTCTTGGGCACTTTATTATTAATTACAAAAGGATTCCAATCTAACTCTGACTATATTTTCCTTGCTCTAAGACTTTTCTGAAGATGGTTTGACTCTGTGCAGTCAACCTGGGAAGGCACTTAGGCACCCTTTTACCTATTTCTGCCGCAAAGCAGCAATGTTTACTTTGCTGTGTTCTGGTTTGAAAGGTAAGAGAGCCAGCGTAATGACCACCACATTAGGCACTCCATCTAAGCCCTAAAGGTTAACAGCGCATCGAAAACCCTATAATAGTGAGATGAGATGATATAATAAAAAAATAAATTATTTTGGGTATAAATACCTACTAACTATAAATAACATCGTAATATAAGCAGAGACAGATATTAATTTCAAGGAATCTTAGTCTCTGTCGGAGAGAAAAAATTAAATCAAGATTAAGAAGGATATCCGGTTATTAGGTATAAGATTGATAAAATTTCGAATTCTGGGAAGTGTCAAACTAAACTGCCTGAGGATTATGAATTCTTAAATCGGCAAAGTTATTAATTCGTGGAATATTTAACAGAATTTTCGTTTGATCGTTGTAGAGGAAAATTGTCAAGACACCTTAACATATGTACACATTTAGAAAATCTGGGTATGTTTGGCAAATGTTAACTTATTTAATATAAAATAATTAATTTCAAATGGGTTAAGGCAGGTCCAGTATTGGTTTGGTAAGACATGGAGGACTTTCAAGATGGATTGTAGTGGTAGATCCTAATGTGAAGGATCGCCTAGGGTGGTACCACCCTCTTATCTATTTCTGCCGTGAAGCGAAAATGCTTGCATATCTGTGTTTCGGTTTGAAGGGTGGAAGGGCCAGCGTAGTTTCCGGCACATGAGGCAGTCCATCTTAGTCCTTAAGGTTAGCAGCGCATCAAAACCCTCTAATATTAATACAACGAGGTCAGATGTCTATGGGCGACGGTGGCCCGTTTGCTCGTCTGCTCTCCACATTTAATTTTTTTTAAGGATGTTTTCCTTTAACGTTAGAGTCATAAGTCTCCAAAAAGATCGAACCTGTAATTGTAACCTGGGGATCGAACTTGGATCACCCAAATGAGTGACCAGCGTCTATAGCCAGTCGCCCTTGCTGGGCTTGGACAGAGAATACACCATGTCTTGGCCCGCCTCTTTCACTTATTATTTTAATATTAGTGGTTTAAAGCATGCTTTAAGTATACTTAAAAATATATAATAATACATTTTTATGTATTTATAGAAAGGCATCATGATGCTGATGCGTCTATATCACAGTGTTAGAAAATTTAAAGTCTTTCGCAGTTTTCACTTCATGTTATATAATATTTAAAAGCTTAAATATTAACCATCTTATCAAATTTAACCTCTAATTTGGGTGTAAACGCCCAAGGTCCTAGGCATATACATAAGGACTAATTTCTAAGACCGCCAAATGCATCGAATTAGTCCTGTAAAACGAAGAGCTAAAGTAAAACTTCAAAAATACAACCTATATTTTTGGAGTTTGGGTCTGACTTACTATAATGATCTAATTCTACTTGTAGGCCAATAAACTTCACGAGGCTAACTAAAGTCCTAAATAAACGTCATATATAATCATAATTACCTTCATAAAGTGGAAGTTGGGCAGTTTAAAGCGTCACACTTCCTGCAGAAACTTGACCGGACACACGCCCTGGCGGTTGTCCCCGGAGCGGATCATCACCATCCCGTCCACCTCGTCCCCCACTTGGATCACGATCTGGTCCCGGAGTAGCATCAGTCCGTTGTCGCCGTCGGATACCTGAAGATTTTTAATAAGTAAATGTATAGTCAAAGTCAAATAATAAACAGTTAAATAAAATATAGATACATTTGTACATTACAACAATGTACAGTCATACTACTCCCAACCCTGAATCGCCCCCCGTTGTAAAAAGGTTGTAAAATATATATTTTTATTTTACAATTTATAGTAAGTAGATTCTTAACTGGTACAGAAGAATGTCGCTAAGTGGAAAATGTGATTTTCGAGAAAATGCCAAAACACGCGTTTTTCTAATGTTTCTGGGATTCCAGGAAAATTCCAACAAACTCCAGAAATTTTCAAAGAATTCCAGAAAACGCTAGAAGACCAATTTGGTGCGTATTTTTTGTGCTATTTTCTCGATAGTCACGTTTTGAACTGACCTTCTTCCGTTTCAGGTCAGTATGGGACACTAATATATTCTCCATCCAAAAATATAAATAATAATTATCTGTCTAGACAGATATTCATGGCGCTCCCTTCTCTCTGTCTACCCCGAGAAGTTGTTTATGTATGTATCTGTCTAGAATAGTGTATAAAATAATACGAGTCTTACTTTTACCTGAAGATTATGCGTGACTTGTAACGGCCTCTCGCCCGCTTGGAGCTTAGTGCAATACTTGGACGGGAAGTAGCCGATTTTTCCCAGACATTTGCCTTTCCACCAATCAGGGTCAGAGGTGTCTATCACGGTCACTTTGTAGCCCGCTTTCAGGTCCAGTTCATCGGCGTGACGAGATTTAAAGTTGTAGAGTATCACGTAGAGGTTTGTTGGTAGGAGACGTTGGTGCTTCTGGAATGAATATGTCGTAGGCAGTTCAATATTAATAGATCCCTAACTGTATGAGTAAGCTTTACATTTTCTGCTAGTAATTTTTTGCTTTTGTATACTGCGGGCCACTGCCTGTGCACTCCTTATGCAATGATATTAATATCAAAGATTTTACTTTTAGTCAGTTTTCTTCTTTACCTTAGCAATATATGAGAAACTATAACATTTGAACATAGTAGCGAGCGGAAATTGTTATATAAGTATTTGGTCCTTCGAGCCGAATAACAACTCGATATATTTATTTTGCACATAATTAACTTTACTTACTTATAAAGCCTATATTCTACGCAATATTACTGTCTTCAAACTACAGTGTACCGTGTTCAAGAAGACATAAAACTACAGCAAATAAAACAAAAGACAGTCGCTCGGCCTCTAAGCATAACGTTGTCGTGCTAAAGTTTTGTGATATTTATGGGGTGGGGTAGGGGAATCCAATATCACTCACGCTATGTTGCTTGACAGGCGAAGGGCACGGGCTGGCGCTGTTCGAAGACAGGCTCTTGTCGGGCTCGTCCGGGAGCTCGACGCTGCTCATGCGAGCCACCCGGGCGGTGAGCAACCGTCTGCTGTGCACCGGCGACGACGGCGCTGCGTATTTCACAGAACTTTCCAAATTCAAATCTCTAACCGAAATAAATTGAATTCGGAATTCAAACAGAACAAGCCATTGCACAAGAAGACGGCTCATTCTTCACCTGGCATATCAAGTACGCAAATTGCACGATGTTCATGTCAGTACAAGGGCACGTCATCATACGGTTTGATGACATGAACATCGTGCAATTTGCATACTCGACCTGCCTTTCTTCTTGCATGGATCAAATGTGGAACAAATACACGAGTCTTTTGTTTTCCTTCTTTTTCTTCTCAATTTTGAAGGTGTAAGCTGCCAGTTGTAAGCTGAGCCCAGAATTTCTTACGTGGTTGTGTAGAGAAATTATTAGATATGCATTTCCATTGTCAACCCGTTTGATATTTTCTCAGAAAAGATGAAAATTAATGTTTAATTAAGTATAAGTTCCTATCAAAAAAATTGAAACAAAAACTACGTATATCTTTACGTGTTATGGAATTTGCTACGAAAAATATAGCAGAATTAATTTCCGCAATATGGAGAGGGTTTTTTAGTTTCTGGGCAGGGTAAAAAACATGGGGACCTTTCCTTGTAGAGTTATATCTATGGCAAACGTTCGACAATGAAGCTACTGAACTAGTCTAGACTCAGCTTTAAAAGTTATTATCTAGATAATGTTACGAGTCATGCAACGTGCTTAATACACCATAACAATGGCCATAATACTTCAGTGCTACGTATAATTACTACTACATATCTATTAATCATACCACGGGCAAACAATGGTGTAGTGAGTAAACTGATAAGGTCACTAATAAATGGCAAACTCATTTGTTTTGTTGAGGAGCCAATACAAAGTAATAGCTAGATAATGTTACCATCAAGAGAAGAGATAATAATGTTGGTAAATAAATAAAATCCTTATAATGAAGGTCTTTGCCATACGACCATGGGTATCGATCAATCACATTATTATGAGAAGATAATAAGTATATGCTATGACAAAAACTCTTCTTCTTAGTTGAAATGGGGGTGTTCAAGTTCAGAATCGATAACTGAACAATTTTGTTCTACTACTTTTGGAAAGCCAAGATCCACTTCGGGTCGCTGCGCCATCGGTAAGTAAGAATATAAAAATGTCAGCTGATCGTAGAACTACAATGGGTCATGGAAAATTTTTATGAATTAATCTTATATTTTTCCAAAAGCATACAAAACAAATATAGGTACTAACAGCATTGTCATCCAAACTGCGTATGTATGTTTTTACCTCTATTGGATGTAGAAGTGAGTCAACAAAATATTTTCCGAAAATTTTCCAAGTGATACTTTTTCACAGTAAAATTATATTATCCGGAAAATACCTGATCGGCATTTTTAGTATGGGGAGACTATATTTTTTGCGTATTACAAACGTCGTAGAACAAAAGTTGTGAATTTATCGATATGCTTCGGCTTACAAGCCGGTTTTTTAACAATAAGTTTTAAGTTTGCCTGTAGTACGACTGTTATTAATTTCAGTGACGTACTTGATCGTGTTCTATTGTTATGAATCACTTGGTTACTAATTCTATAAAAGCCATGTCTCATGCTTAACGTTCGGCTGTCACCTAAAAAGAAAGGAAAATTAAAATTAACATGCAAAGCAAATCAACTACAAGTTACGATATCTAGAAGATTTTGAGGAAATGAATTTTGACTTATTTTCGAATGGATGATCATGAGACAATTTTAGATGTGATCAAAAATCAATTGGAAGATTCATTTAGATTTCACTCCGTGATTTGCAATTTTAAGTTTCAATTCTTTGCACAAACATCCTCACATAATTATGAAAAATCCTCGCTGATAGAACGACAATAAGCCAACACAAAATACTTAATTACAGAAATACGAAAATCACTTATTTTCTCCTCGGAACCACGCGACGTAGAAAGCACCACATGAAGATTCTCTAGACAGCACAAACTGGTTACATTCTATGACACACAAGCTAAGCCAGAGGGAGGTACGTTGGTACTTTTTGAGCTGAACAACGCTGGTGCTGACATTAAGTACACTTTGTTGACATTTAATTACTAGAGTCCAAAGAACCGTGTCGAAGCACGTCCTGTACTGCGGCCATACACGCTATGTCTGATGGGTGTTTCCCATCCCGTTACGCTCTTTTTCTGTTCCTCACGAATAAAGTAAATGATATTTGCACAGATCCTTGATCTATTCCTTACCCTTAATCTCATTCTCTGTAAATATCATTTGCTTTATTAATGAGGATCAGAAAAGAGCGTAACGGGATGGGAAATTTCTCAGGAATCACCAGATACTCCGCTCCGAGCCCGGATCGGAGTCATTCCGTAAGTACACGTCCGATACGTCCGCGGACGTACGATCGAATACCCGTTGGTCCGATCGAACGTCCGGAATAATTCTGCTGTCAGATGTATATTTCGTGTTTAAAATTGACTTTCAGAGTTCTGGATCGAAGTATCGGACATGCACGCCAACTCTCTTTGGTATTTGAGGGCGCAATGAAAGCAAAGCTGATTACAAAGCGGAAGGTTGTTTGGACTCGAGCTATTGTTACTAGCGATGTTCGTACAGAGGACGCGACTGCCCTGCGAGGGAGCCTGGTCGCGCGCCGGTCGTCGCCTCAGCTCCCCACACTCCGGAGAATCCAGGGAGAGACTCTTCATCCTAAGGTTCAACTTTTGGCGTCTCGGCGAATGCGGCGCTACAACATTCATGTAGTATGAGCAATCAGCATTTACTTACCCATCTACAAACACTTTCGTATCATGAATTAGGTAGGTATCTATACTGGTGAATTTACTACTAGTGGCACATGTTCATGTAAGAATTTACAGTGTACTAGGATGATTATTATTAATTTGTGACGTTTAATCGTGGAAATAATTTATCATCATTTCATTGAACCTTGTGTGGATGATGAATTCAAAGATGATATGTTCATATATCATACAATGGTAAATTACTTTTCACGATTTATTTTTTTATCAGATTACTTTAAAATTCATATTACTAGAAATGAAACTGTAAAATGTTATTAAGAATACACTAAATTGCAAGCAAAATGTATTCAATTAGTGTTAAAATTATACAACAGTTAGTGTGCGTAAGCTAGCAAATAAAATTAACTACAAGATAAAGTAAAATTGAACTGAGAAACAGGAAAAAGTAAAAGAAGAATGAAGATCGAAAGACCTACTTTGTAACATTATTTTCTGACAACTGAATGATACTACTGTGAACTATCTAGAACTAAATGAAGCTATTAATTAGTTTTCTATTTGTATTGCGCTGTTTTAATTCTAACTGACTAAGGTACTGGATGAAATCTATTATCGGATGCAGCCCCGTCATCAGCAGCGTTTGTTGAATAGCAAAAAGTGGCGTCTCGTAAATGACAAAATGCTCGTCGATGCAACATATCTCGCAATCAACAGAACTCTACGGGGATTCGCATAGATACGATGTCATTTTGGTACCAGGTAAGGGACTGGTGCGGTCTGCCTGCCTCAACATTTGGGCACTCTTCGAATTCTTCATCGAACCTGTGTGGACAAAATAAACAGGAACGAGTCTATAAATGTTTAAACACAGATATGAATGCCCTGTTACGTCGGGAGATAGCTGCCCTGTAAAACCAAGAAGTGAAACGAAAGCTGTAGATGATTAGCCAAATTAATATAGCGAAATAAATACTCAAAACGTTAGCGGTTTTGTGGTTTAGTAGGTACAAACAAGGTGTCAAAATGTACTGTGATCGAGTTTGATTTGCTCGGCGTGAAGGTTTTTCGAGAAGGTAAGTAAGTACGCAGTGAGTTATAAACTGTGATAAGAGAGAAGCAGATTTGAGCCTTGGGTTAGTTACGGATAATCGGTGCGTAGGAGGTCTCGTGTCAAAATGTTATTGCCGAAAGAAAACGCATGCAGTCGCAGCACGCCGCGCCAAGCCATGCACCACTTACATCCAACGCTCGTACATGAGGCCTCAGGCGCTTCCGATCGAATTCAGAGTAAAATGGAGTGCAAATTGAGGATAAACCAGAAAAAGGAAGCCGCTTATATTCTGACTTTTATTGTAACAATAACAATGTAGTACATATCACAGTACGCGGGGCGCTTCGGGGTAATTAGACATTCGACATCCGAGAAGCGGCTGTCGGAGACGAGCCGGCTGCCGCGCTGAGCTGAGCCAGTGCTCTGCCTACAGCCGATGTGATTAATTATCTCGATCCTCTGGGGGTGAATACTCTCTAATCATTTTTTTCTGACACTGGCTGTCGACTTCAGAATCGAGGGCGGAGGATCGCCGTTCTCGTTAACGAAACATAGGGGCTGTCCGAAAGGTCGCGTCGTCGTCTGCTCTGATTCTGCAATGACAAGGCGAGGACAAAACAAAATAAATAAAATAAAATATACACTTAATAATTATATACAACAAAAACAAATTAAGTAATTAAATCATACAACAAATAAAGGATAAATAAGGGTGGAGTGGATATGACACATAACATGTTCATCGATGTCTATCCATGAAGTGATAGTCCTGCGAAGGGACAGGTTCAAGCATCTAAAGGTGTATGCCGAGCTTCGTCTAGTTTTAGTCCTATTGTCTAAACTAACACCGCAAACGCGAAAAAAAAACAACTGAATGAACAAAACATACGGATCACACAACGTAAACGAGGCACCGAAACCGAATAAGACGGGACAAACAAAGCTTGGTTCACAGCCGTGAGACTGAGAGAGCGTTGCGCTACGGCGGCCGAGGGCGCGTACTTTCCGGCAGAGAAATGGATCGGTGCTGCGGCGAGCCGCGGCGAGAGCGCGAGCCCCACATGGACAAACTCTTGACGCCGGCGAACAGCCGCCGCCGCACGCCGCCGTCGGGCCGCGCCGCCGCGGCCGCGCCTACCGACAAGCAGCGCTCAGTACCGCACTCCGCCCTTACCCCGTCCCCGCCCAGCGCCCGCGACTAGAGGAATGCGTGCAAAAACAACTCGACGCTACTGAAAACGAGTGAATTGAAGCTGCCGTCGGCTGTCGCGTGCCACACTCCCTGAGAGCGCGTGGCTCGCGACGGCCGACGGCCTACGGCGCGGCTCGAGCGGAGAAGCGAGCGAGCTCGGGTGCGGCGCCAGACCTGAGCTAGAGGAGACGGGTTGCGGCGCCACGGCCAACCCCGCAGTCGGCCGCGCCGGGGAGCGCACCGGCGGCGCCTCGTCGGGCGCCGGCGCCGGCGCCGACACGCGCACTACGGGGCCCCCGCGCGATTCCCCGCCGGCGGCGATTGCGCCTGCGCCGCCAGGCTTCGCTATTTCGTTGGCTCGCTTCAGAACTTGGTAGGTCTGATCCACTTCCTCCTCTGAGCATTGAGCGAAAGGGGTTAGGTTCAATCTCGACGTAACAACGAGCGTAACATGGAATTCGACATGTTAGTATGTGTGTCAGGCGAAGGAAGGTGTTTCTCGGTTAGTATGTGGGTAGAACCTCGAACAATGGTCTCTGTAAGTAACACTAAATACATGGATTTGTCGTGTTAGTGTTGTCGAATGCTCGGCTTCGGAAGGGTGCAGAGGGTCACTCCTGACAGACTGATACTGTACCCTCGTAGTTGCTATCGAAATCATCATCGAACTCGATCGATCCCTTGAAGGATATCTTCGTGAGTCTCTGTCCCGGCAGCCATCCATCTTCCACCCCTGGACAATGCGAAGTTAACTTCCGACTATGTTCAGTTACTGTAGTTGCTGCGTGTTTATGCAAATTGTGGCGTAGTTTTTGCAAGCTGGATGATTTAGAGCAGTGTATTATGTTATAAAATGTAAATTCATTACTGCAATGCAAATAGTTTCACCAAAGTTAACTCTCGTATGTAGGTACAAATTACACTGTAAATTTGTTAGCGTAATCAAAAGGCCTACCATGTTTTATCATTTTATCAACAATTATATACCTACCTCTAGTACATTCTGAACTTAAATACCTACTTACCACAACTTCTGTTGGTGTCTATTGCTACAACCTACAAGTAATGGTAGAGTAAATATTGTAATTACTGGCTTAACTGTGGCAAGTAACGACGTAATGATTTTCATTTCATTGAATATTCAAAGCTAAGTGACAAGGCCTTGAAGTATCTGTGTTAGGTAGACATGTAGAGACTAACAATAGGTTCCGGTAGTTCAACAATTTTTCATGAATTTACAATAATGGAACTTACTTTCTTCGTCAAAGGCGGTCTCCTGGACCCGATGGGCTTCGATTTCGGAGGTGCTTTTCTGCCGGCGTAGGAGTCGCGACTTGGTCTGGCACTTGCCCACTTGGGGCAAACAGTCTGTATGGACGTTCATTTTGCACAACCTGCATCGTAGTCCTTGTCGAGTGTGACCTGTTTAACAAAACATACATACATATACATAAACCTCACGTCCATATCCCCGAGGGGGTAGACAGAGGAACTACCTTCATTATGCTAATGCCTGAAAACCAGCGCCGCAGTGCTAAAAGCGCTACGGCAACAGCCTGAGGCAGTCCCCTTTTTCCGGTGCTGCACACCACTTTCATCAAACCTTAATTACTATTGTTTATTTATTTTTATCTTATATTTATTTAATATTATTTTTATCTTCTGTACCTAATTGTTTGAATGTGTGCCATTTTGAAAATAAATTCTTATTTTCTTTCTTTCTATATGTAGTTCCCACTTTTCGCCGTAAGATTTGTAGGACAAACGTGGTAGGTGACAAGCCTATCGCCGTCTACTAGGTGGAGAATAATCCTTAGTTGCCTCACAACACCTACGGGAAGAGTTGGGGTGATGCTATTCTTGGCTGGCACGACACGGCACAAAACAATACCTAAATAAACAAAACAGTCTTTAAACGAGCCGGATGTTAACCGGTCGACCACCCCGTATCGCAGGAGAGAAAAATCTGCGCGATTTCGAAATCAGTAGCTGGCAGGAAATTGCGCATGGAAGTGATAGGTCTTCTTAGTAGTGGAGGTCAAGATACATTTCGGGTCGCTGAGCCAGCGGCGTAAATATGTATGAACGTGCCGAGGTATTTCGATTTTTTCATGGTTTTTCTTCATAAATGATTCATTATATATTAATGTTTTCTTTCATCGAATAAGAATAATCACACGAAAAGGATACGAGTAATTATATAAATAATGAACATTAAACCGAAACCGAAGATTTTGCGCGCTCATCATAGGGCGTTTTCAGAGCCGTGCGAATTTCGTCACGCACGCGGGTTTTCCCCGCATGCCAATGTCATTCACAATGACAATGTGCAAGGTTTCCACGCACCCCGCATGCTGGTTTTACGCAAAATACTGAAATGTTGTATGAAACAATGTGATGCGTGGAGCACGCATGCGGAGCTAACCCACGTGGGTGACGAAAAGTCGTGCGAATTTTGTCACGCACGCGGGTTTGCCCCGCATGTCAAAGTTATTCACAATGTCAATTTGCAAGGTTTCCACGCACCCCGCATGTTGGTTTTACGCAAAATACTGAAATGTTGTATGAAACAATGTGACGCGTGGAATACGCATGCGGAGCTAACCCGTGTGCGTGATGAAATACGCGCACGTCTCTGAAAACACTCTATTATTATTCTATTAGGCGAAATTGAAAACTATTCTATTAGGGGAAATTGAAAATATTTATGTAAATGACGTTATAGTTTATTTCGAACCGCAAGCTAACTCAAATGGCTCAAGTTCCATCGACCCACCTTGTCACTGACCCGCGAAAATATTGGAACTCGAAGTTAATCGGAATTTGTGGTTCAATGGCACGAGACAAAGGAGTTATCGCGTGAAAGGTGTCAGCTCACACTTTGATTTTAAGTCTATAGAAGTTCGACCCTTTTGAGCGGGAAAGACTCCCGGTCTGATAGCTATCTCCGATATCTGATTCGGTGATCGGGTTCACCAAAGACACGTCCAATACTTAACTAACTTATTTAGTGGAAGCTTTGAATGCTTCACTTTTTAAACCCCGACCGATTGAGGGAGGGCGTGTGATAAGTTTGACACGTTTGTCTGTCTGTTTGTGTGTTTGTCTGTGGCATTATACTTAACAATGGATGATCAGATTTGGACCCGGGTTTTTTATTTAATAGAGAATTTGGTCGAGAGTGCCTTGTCAGATGAAAATTGGATCAGTGGTTTTAAGATCTTGGAGGATGTTGGAGTATGATGGGATCTCTGGAACGGTAACAGTTAGGTGGTTCGAGTTTGAGCTCAAATGTTTATGACCATGGTGACCTTCCCACATCTGAAACCTTGAGGATGTGATAAAGACCAGGAAAAAGTAAGGGGATCTCCACAATGGTACATCGGGGGTTTCATAAAAGCTTCTTCATATTTCAATTACAGTATAGAGGTTTTATGGGAACTTCTGTGACCTTGTGCAGAATTATGAGGTTTATGTATAATATAGTAGGTATTTCTATCTATCTACGAGTTCTAACTTTGTACCAAACTCAGTTCCGTAGCCCTACACAATTTTCGTCTAATTTCACTGTATTACTAGGTGTCGATCGAATTCCCGGAACGAAATCTATCGGACATTTATATTTCATGTGCGGGGAGGCCTTCAGGGACTTTGAATTTGATCAGGGACCCTGATTATGCTATCAGCGATAATTACTCGTGTTGAAGAATTCCCGCTAAGTAACTTTCATAAATGAAACATCATTGGTATTAAAATTGTCAGTTCGACGAACCATAAGTAGCTAGAGTACCTAGGTCTTTGGCTATAACAGTAACTCTAACTCGTGCTTGGTACGGACAAATTATCTCTCTATAGGACTATAATAGTACCTATATGTTTTCAATTTCAGTAAGCATGTGCCAGGCAGTAACAGACTTAAATTATGAAGAGTTAAATTGATGTAGGTAGCTGGTGTTTATCGTTATATACATTGCTTACGTCTGCAATTCTTTAATCATTCTCGGTAATGGCTCCATAGTTCGGCTAACCTTCATAGTTTTCTAAGAACTGAGGTCTACCTCAGCAGTACCTATACATCAGTAGGTACCTATAGCTACTTGCGTATGTATAGGTACCTACTGAATATTTCTTCATACATTTTCACACAACATATTTTAAAACAGGTACTTGGAGTGCGTTCCAAAACAAGTTGAAATTATTCACGTTGACTACTGTACACCTTCCATTGCTTGTGTCAAATAATAGTTTGATATATTTTCAGCTGTTATTGCGGTAATGGAAAATGGACAGTTGTCAACGTAAATTATTTCAAGTGGTTATGGAACGATCTTTTACTTAAGATACTCTATGATAGGTAACTTGTGTAAACAAAGATAATATAGATTTACAGTGCCACTACATATTATGTATGGCTTATATCCGCATGTGTATTGTTGTTGTACCTACATGTAGGTACAAATTCCTAAGAATACGAAGTACCTGGCACAAAAGGCAGTGTTTTGATTTACCTGGCACAAAAGGAAGTCCTCTTCTACTTACATCCTATGTAATGTATGTATGATCTTTTAATACAAATTCTTACCTCTAAGCACTTGTGAGCAAATATCACATGGTGTGATCTTCTTGTACGTATACTCTTGGAAGTTATGGGCATCTGAATCAGCGCCGGCACGCATCGCATCTCGAGCCGCGCCGTTCCTCCTAAAACCATAAATTGTATTAAACCCCTCCATATATTTCGAAGATTAAACGAGGGCACAATTTTGAAGTCTGTATAATATTTTACGATAACTTAGCATAATAATTTACGAGCCTCTATAAGCTGGATAATCGACCGGACAATGCAATGTTTGCACAATCTTTAGCATAATTGACGAATCAATGTTCAGTAGATTGATGTGTAGTGTAGTGGGTCATTTATCATGATGTTTACTTTACAGAATGTCACATTGAGCACGTCACCATAGGCTTCGATCGATGACGTTCAAGGTCAAGGGGAGACTCCACGTGGATCTGTCTGCGAGGTTGTCGGTAATCACACGCCCCCAACATTGATACAACACCTAATGACCCTGGGCGGGTAATGGCCCCGATTGGCCTGAACTTTTCAGTTCACACGAAACACTGTCTTCTACACAAATGAGGCAACACTAAAAGCGACACCCATTGATTCATGTTTGATGGATTTTAACATGCTATATGGCAATAAGTAACAACAGTCAACAGGGTATAAGCAGTACGAGTATTTATATATAAAAATATATTTGAAAGCAATTATTCATAAATGTCCATGTACTGCTGTAAACAGATCACTAATAAGCTGGTGAATTTGGCCACACTTGTCCATTTATCCCATGCTAAATATTTGGTCATCCAATAGGTTCTATGTGCTAGGGATCGAGCGATAGTTCCAGTATGTAAGTAAGGTATAGTGTATTGAGAGGAAGGGAAAACATTTACCATACAGGCTCAAACCTATGGGGTACAGTTACCTCATCGCCATTACCGTCGACACCGCGTGGTACATTTGATTTTTTCTTTATCGATGCAAGAAGAGAGAAACATCAAGATGAACATGACACACAAGTTAAGTGTTAAAATACAAGTCAATGATGTGCGGAAATCTGTGATGGACATGGGCAAGTATTTTTTGCTTTAAATGCTAGGTTTGTAGTCTTAATTCAGCAGGCATTCCTGGGTACCACATCACAGATTACAGTTAATGGCGATGTAAGTAATCCAATTTATTTGAATTCAGATATTAACAAACATTATGAAGGTTGATTAATTGAATTACTTACACCAAAAGCTAGAATAAAACAACGTATAAATGGAAAATAATAAACAATTCTGAACGACAAATGAATGTGAAAAACATCAAGTTACGAGTACGAGATACGAATTTAAAACATTCTAAATGACTTTCATTTATTCATTCTCTACTCTAGCTGCCACTTGTAAACTATATGAATGTTAATTCTTTCTGTGTAAGCAGTCACGAAACTATGAATAAATTTTGAGAGCAAAATTCTATCGAGAAAAGTGCTGAATAAATATTGTAGTTCTGCTTTGTATGCATCTCGTTATCTTGTATTTTATTATTTACTTTGCGCTCGAAATTTGTCGGAATCTTGAATATTCTTTGAATATTTTGCTTACTTGAATCTTCCTCCGTCCAACACTTCGTTTTCAGTTTTTATCTTGATAAGATTCAAAAAGCTGTGTAATAGTGTCGATACCATACATGTTGTAGGCACTTGTAAAACTATGAGATTATTTTCGGTTATCAGATCGGTTTTTCTATCTGACCTAGACCGAATTAATTATTTAGTTTTTTTCTTGTAGAATAAGCTATACACATAATTAAGTACATTTAAAGAAGCCGTAGCATCACTAATGCTTGCGAAGACAAGTCCTCTTTAATCCGATTTGTAACGTTACATTTAGTAATGCTTTTACGTAATAATGTCTGATGGATGAGTGATAATCAAAGTGTCTGAAAATTTGATTCCTTGTTCAGTACATATCTCCCTCTGTCCCAAGGTTTGACTCTAGGTCCAGTGATTCCTATACCAACAGCCAATCTTGTTCAATTAAGGTTAACACGATATTGGACATATGGCATACCTATTACAGTATTACCCCACTTTAGTATGTTACAGCACAACCGTTGTAGCATGTTGTTGTGTTTCACATACTAAACAATTTATGCATAGTTAACGAACCTCAATAACTTACCTAAAGAGTCCTTGACTAGATAAGTATCTGCCATGCATTATTTTGTAATTAAGTTAAAAGCGTTTTTGTTTGTTTTTCTAAAAAACCGGCTAACAGCGAGTCGGATTCGCGTACCGAGGGTTCCGTTCTAAAAATAAATAATTTTCGTTTTGAAAAATTACCA
This sequence comes from Hofmannophila pseudospretella, assembly GCA_947369225.1. NCBI lineage: Eukaryota > Metazoa > Arthropoda > Insecta > Lepidoptera > Oecophoridae > Hofmannophila > Hofmannophila pseudospretella. Next base: position 9,268,153 of record OX376317.1, on the reverse strand, counting down.
TTTTATTTTTTGTTTTATTTTTATATTATATAAAACGAAGTATAGTAATATCTAGACTTCGTTTTATTTTTCCCGGCATTCATACAATACCGTCTATAAATACTAATTATTTAATATGTTTTATCGTTAAAAAATAAAAATATCATTTCATATAATCAAATAAAATTTTGCAAAAATTATGCATTGTTCATTTTATTTTTCCTGTAAAATATTGGTATGAGTTTATCTGAGTCAGAATTATTACAGATTTTTCGGATGACAAATTTCGGTGATAATCGGGTAACGGTCTTTTTTCGCACATTTTTGGCCATAAATCAAATATTTAAAAAAATAGTTTTGTAATGTGCACCAAAGCCCTTTCATATGACACCCCAGTTGCTCCACTTTCAGATTTCGAACCCCTATTTTGGCCCCATTTTCAATAAAAATAAAATTATTTCCTAGTTTGGATGCTGGCAAGTATATGTTCTACAACTGTGCCAAATATTAAGTCGATAGCTTCGACATAAAGCTGTGACATATTCGTACAGACGGACGGACGGTTGGACACCGAAGTCTCACGATAAGGGTTCCTTTTTTACCATTTTGGTACGGAACCATAAAAATATAACGCTAAGTCAGAGTATTGAGTCGCTTTATCTGTTAATTACTGTCCCTAAACAAAAAACAGATTTTAACAATCTAATGCTGTTTATGTAACAATTTTCCTAGAAATCGGTAATTTTGTTTTTCTTGAGATATTTGCTGATTTATCCAATTAGTAGATCGAATATTTCATTAATTATCTTCAAATATCAACAAGTCACTTACGTACGTTGGATTCAAATCACAGACGACATTTTAATTACAACTGAAGTAACCTACCTACCCAAGAGCGTCGGTGGCACAGTGGCTAGGGTACCGGACTCCTATGCGGGAGGTCCGGGTTCGAAATCGTACAGTGCCATGTACCAATGAGTTATTCGTATTTTTTGAAGACTTACGTACATTTACCGACTGCTCTGACGGTGAAGGAAAACATCGTGAGGAAACCTGCATACTGAGATGACCAGTGTGTAAAAGGGTCGAAGTGCCGCTGGGTTATTCCCGGCCCCCTATCATAAGATAAGATAACCTACCTACGAGTACCTAACAATATTATCTATAGTGTCTCCACAGCATCCCGTCTGTGATTGAAATGTTTCACCTACATTTACGAAGATATAACTATGTATAGGTTGACAACCGCCGCAAGGATGCAATCAGCTTCCTCGCAACCAGGAAATGATATTAAGCCTGTTTTCGAATAGGAAAAACGTGTAAGAGAAAGTATGTTACCGGCTTTAAACTAAGTTTATGCCTAAGCTAAAAGCTGCTAAAGCTGAAGTGCCCCAACAAGATAAAGTCTTTAAGTTTTCAAGACCTTTAAGAACAACATTTTCTTTGGAGTTAAGTAAAAGCAATCTTAATGAGATTTCGAACAAGTATTGAAGTTGTTATTAGGTTACAAATTGAAATATTTAAATTACTTATTAACTTTAAAGATTCTGAAACCTATCAACTAGAGAGCAGAGAGCGGTTTTAGATAAGATTTATGAATTTGGAAACCTTTTAGTAGAAAAGGTTTAGTTTAGTTTTTGTCCGATAATCAGACACTGGGTTCGTGTGTTGACCGGGTGCGGGTAGGTACCCGATGAACGCACCAACTCTCTGTCCCACATGCCTGCCTAAAATGTTCTTTGTAAATAATTACTAACATAGTCTTAAGTCCCTGCATTGTTACTAACAAAATTTGAACCCTGTTGTTCCGAGGAATAAATTGATTTGATTTAGACATAGATGTTCAATTTGTAGAGTACCTACCTAACGGTCTATTCTATGTCTATTACGTATTAATATGAGAAAAAGTGTAGGTTGTTGTTTGTTTTGCAATCAAAACAAGTCATATCGAATTGTGTAAACGTCGTCGTAACCAAACGAATAAGGCTCTACCTGATTTTACTTATAACTTTAGACTTTACCATAGTACCTACTTATTTGTTTTAGATTCCACGAATATTATACAAGCTTGACGTGTCATATTATTATTAATTTAATTTCAGTGTAAGTAAGTATAAATGCCGCCGAAATCATGAGTTCAATATTATACCTTTCGATCATTTTGCGTAGATACCTACACTTTTACATTTGGCACCAGAAGAGTAGAATACAAAGTAGGTTTATCTTACTTGTCAGGTGGGGCGGCGTGAGGAGGTGGCGCACTAGGGGGCTTGAGACTGCGGAAAGCCTTCAGCCATTTGTTCTTCATGCTGCCCGCTGATGATGACGACAGCTTCCGGTCCACTGCCGCTGCGCCGCTATCGGCCTTCGCTGCGAACAGCTCTCTCTGTGTCCAACAAACAAACATCTGTTATATATAATGAAGTTATCCGAGCTAAACAAACACTGGTACGTTACCTACCGATTTCGGAGAGACACTTTTGTTTTTATTTAAGACTAAACCTGCGTTTGACCTCAATATATCCTGATAGTAAGTTACGATGAGGTCAAAGATGGAGCACACGGGCTTGGTAAGTTTAAAACTTTTCTAAAAGCCATCCACTTCGACCCATTTATTCCTCGAAATCGACAAGTCTAATAAAATATTTGCATATACGAGTACCTACCTATGTATAGGATTTAACCGTTTATTTAGTTTTATGAGGTACAAGACCATGTATCATGTTTACGGTAAAATTGAAAATATCTCAAATAAAGTTGTTTTTTATGGTAAAATAAATAACCTACCTGCTTCCTCTAGAGAGAATAATCTTTAAGAAGACCCTAAAATATGAAATCAAAACTACTTATAACGCTTTAAAAGGTTCAAAAGCTCCTAATGGAATGACAGGTTACATTAGTGTTGTGAATGAGACTCGGAGCTGCCGCCCCGGGCGAAATTATTTGATAGATATAATGGAAACTTAATGGCCATCAACTCCCTATCATTTTGGTTTAGTTAACATCACATCGCCTCAGTGCTATAGCATTTATTTCCCCAAAAAGTGAATGCCAGTTTCTGATCACACCGTGAATGTAAATCACAGATTTTTGCCGAAAATTACCTACCTACTGACCAAAATCTGGTCTACGATAAAGTATTCAAAAAATACCTAAGCAAATGTCGTGTTTTCTAAAGTTTCCAAAAACAAAGGTTTGATTTAGTGTTAATCAAATTAAAATAGGTATTACCTACCAACCTAAAATTACCTATCTATGATGTCTACGATTTATCTACGATAAAGCATTTTAAATGAAGAAAAATATAAGCAGGTGTCATGTTTTCTAAAGTTTCCAGAGAGTTCGATTTAGTGTTAATCAAATTAGAATATTACCTAGCAACCTAACAGGTAGATACCTACTTCTTTAGGGTAACTTAACTAATGAAGTCGAGTGTAACCATTTCATTTAGTTAAACCGCCAATTTGATGATTGCGTGTATAAAACCTATTAAGTAAGCAAAATCCTAAGGCTTGTACCTACATAAATTGGAATGTGAGTAACGCCGTGTTGCTATAGGAGGTCACTAATTTATACAATTATAGCGTTTGGCACCTCATTTATCAGAGAAAAACAAACAGAAATTGGTTATTTCATACAAATAGACGAACAGGCCTCAATGAATTGGAAGAAACATCGACATTGGATGTATACCTAACCTAATAAACAGAGAGTTTATTCTCTCACAAGCCACGAGATTTAACCATTACGTACATTCGTTACATAGGTAACTGAATATATAGGTAAAGTAGAAGAAGTATCACGTAAAGTCGTTTTCTAGGGAATTGTAGATATGCCTCTAGCCTCTACATTATCTAGTCAACTTGTTAACGTACACGCGGAGATCAAGCGCTCAAGAATAAAGAATTTCCTTTCCATTCCAAGGTTGGGAACTGTGTGATGCAAATTAAGTGATTTACATGCCTTTCATTCAACGAGCCCTTTCACAAGTTTTAGAAGTTTCAACTTTTTTATTTTTCGTTAATAATCAACGGTAGAGGCAAATTCCCCGAAGCAAGGGGCACCTTTATACCTAAAATTACGCCTAAAGGTGTAAAGCCAAATAAAGTCGGACTCGTAACAAAATTTGCAAACAAAATGGTTTGGGTTTCCTTTAGAAAATAACGGTTTGATTATAATACTTTTAAAGAAAAAAGTTCTTTGTCTAAGTCTTACCACTACGCTGTTCGGTTTGTTTAGAAACCCGTTGTTGGTTAGGTACAGTAAACCCATCTCGTATATTTCGGCTGTATCGCTGTATAACTAAACCGTATCTATAGAGGTAAAGTAGAACGTAGAAGAAATTAATGAATTATCGAAGTAATAACCGGATTCGCAACTAAAGACAAATATGATCATAAAGCAGCTTGCCAAAAGGCGACATAAGGATTTTAGAATAAACGAAGGAGGCAATATTTTCGCGGGGACTAATTTCCAAATCTATTATCAAATCTAAGCAAAAATGGATCAGTTTTCAAAGGGAATAACGGTAGCAGAATAATAATTGCTAAAGATTTAGTTACAAATGTTAATTATTCCAACAAAAAAAATCTTTATCTAGGTAGGAAAGCTGTGACGCGGGTATCATTCTATCGTAAAATTAAGTATAAAACCGAAAGGAACGACAAAGCAACGTGTCAGCTTTAGACCTTCATGCCTCATGGTTGCTACTAGCATTTAAGACAAACTTACATAATACCTACTCCGCCTTCTCATATAGGTCAATCTACTAGCAAGACAATATGGCACCATAGAATACATAAATAAGGTTTGTAGCAAACGAAACGTCTACTGACTAGACTGGAATAAAGAGCCCCCAATTTATTTAATTGTAAGAATAGCTATTCAATGTAGGCAGTAGATATTAGGTACCTTTCCTATACGTGGTAGGTAACTAGGGTAACCGTAGTAAAGCGTGAATATTCACAAATTATTTACAGGTATGAATAAGTATTCATAGTAAGATTCGGCTCGAGGAAACAATTTTGCGAAGGTACGGTAACCTACTTAGGAACACGTAAGTACTATGTAGGTATTGTTCACTAGGTACCTATGTCAGGTCAACTCTGGTTGTCAGGCCAAACCGTTGCGTGAGCCGTGCTTCCTCTTTCAGCCAAGAATTTTGTGATAAGGTTTCTTTCAGTGTACATGTCGCAAGCAGAGTTATCACGTAATGTCTTTGGAATATTTTAACTGCCACAAGATAGACCGATATTCGTGTCAAGCGCAAATAAAAGCGAAGACTATAAAGCTTTCTTCTTATCATGGGGATGGGTAACGGTGAAACGAGTTATCTGTTAAGGTTTTCTTTTATTTCCTGCTGCAGGACTAATCTTATGCTAATATTTTCGAGGAAATTATGTGATTCTTTTTTGAGTAGGACAAATAAGTATTTTTCTTTTATTGATACTATTCTAACGCAAAATATAGGTACAGGTAGTACTTACCTTAGAACAGCCTTTCCCAAAGTGGGCGATAACGCCCCCTTGTGGGCGCTGCAGGCCTAAAGGGACCCAGAAAAAAAATGGGGGCGTTGTGTAGAGGCTTGGGGGGTGATTTGTAATTTCATTTAGCTAAGAGGCCTCTTAGACACCGACTGCATGAGCTCTCGACTCTCAACTACAACTTGTGAACATCAACTAATATTAGTTAAGAGATTGCTCAAACTCGGTTCGCTATTTCTCTCCGCGTAGTTCATATATCTGTCCTGTTTTATTGAATATATGAAATAAAAATCATGTCAATTTGTTTTATTTTGAATAAAAGATACTCTGAATACTATAAAGTTGCGTTTCAATAATCATTCTCATTGGCAGGTGTAGCCCGTAAGAGTTAACTTGAGACCTGAGCGCCGTTGTGTATTACCGACTGCGCTCAGGTTTCAAGTTAACTCTTGCGAATTATAGTAAAAGTCTCGTTTAGAATTAATGTTTAATCTCCGCTAATATAGCTCACAATAATTAATTTATTTAATTTGAAGTTATAGTCGTTTTTAAGTAGGGGAAAAAATGGGGGCGCCAAAAAATAATTTATTCTCAAAGTGGGCGGTAGACAAAATAAGTTTGGGAACCCCTGCCTTAGAATAATATATTCACATGTAATTCTAAGGTGCTTACTATAATGCCATTAGAAATACATACATCTGCATCTTATGTAATGAAGTATATATTAGTAGGGGTTTCTAATATGTGAAAATAATGAAAGTTGTATAACATAACCATGGCCAATTTAATGCTGCATGAAAACTCTATTCGTTGAGAAATAAATGGACCCTGTTCGAAAGCGAAGAAAAAGACAAGAGCAACCGTAGTCCACGAAATCTGTGTACTTATTAGGTACATCTGAATATATAGGTAAAAATATATAAAATCATATTCTTGTAACAAAAATAATGAAAGAAAATGATCACTCACATCATTGAAATAGACTTGTTCTAGCCGCTGGCGCGTCTTGTTCGCTTTACTATACTCTGGAAGGCTCGACTGCCGCCGCACGCGCAGCCTTTGCTCTCTCTCCATTGTCAAAAGATCAGACTTTTGAGAGAGCACGAGATAGTGCAGACGATGAACTATATCCATGTTGGCTTAATCTAATAAACCAGAAAACTTCGTGGGCTAAACACTCAATTAAAGTTCTCACGATAGAATAAGAAAAGCAGGCAGTAAAAAAACTTCGCGAAGTTAATCGTATTTCGAAACCGGAAATTGTTACGTAAATAAACAGTAAATGTCATGTCATAACATGACTAAAATACGTGTTCTTGTAAAAACTTTACGGGCTTCCGGGCTTTATTAAAGAATTGAAAAATGTGTTTAACAAGACATGTTAAAGTTAGAAGAAGGTTTGTGGTAGTGGTAAGACAGATAGAGGGCTGGGTTTGGAAGTGGTGCGACCCGCCAGTCCGCCAGGGCGGCCGAGACGTGACTGGGGCGGGCGCCGCCGGCCTCCGGATGTAGCGTGGCGGCTCTCCACCAGTCGCGTAGCAACCGTTTGCAAACAACACCCTATCTTGGCCTAGACTCGAGAGACAAGATTTAGAACGAACAAATCACAAAAAAATCCATAGAAAAGTGGAAAATGGCACTTGCAAATATACCTTCTTTTACTAATGTTGTAACGACACAAATCGTAATGACCATTTGTAGGGTAACTCAAATGTCAATAAAAAAATTTTTTCGGAGCTTTGAGAAAAGTGAAGGTACCTTACCTTAACTACTCAAGCAACTTCTGAAGGGAAATTGATGACGTTTTTGGTAAAAGTTGATCAATATTGACTTTACCAACCCAAGGTAATTAATTACCTGTATGAAGTCATGAACATAAACAATGACTCAAAATGTAAACTTAGTTACATCACTCTTTTCATGTGGTCTTCAGGTGTTTTGTAACCTTTCAAGGGTAGCATCTACTATCTATCTAGGTGTATAACAACCACGATTACAAAAAAAAAACTATATTTTTATTTTTAAATTTTTGAGAAAAGCAACAAAATTGTTTTCTCACTTTAAGTCATGAACATAAACTATGGCCCAAAATGTAAACTTAGTTACATCACTCTTTTCATGTGGTCGTCAGGTGTTTTGTAACAACCTTTCAAGGGTAGCATCTACTATCTATCTCTTTCTCTATATCTACCTATGTAGGTTTATAACGTTTAGGTTCACAACGTCCACTTCCTAAATGGTCCACTTCCCATAACTTCCACTTCTTAAATGGTTCACTTCCCATAACGTCCACTCCTAAAAGGTCCACTCCCTTGTTCAATAGCTAATAAAATACCCACCTATACTACAAATACAACTACACCACATGAATAGACAAACTACACACCCACATGCTAGTTAGTGGAAGCTGCGTATGTAGCTTCTGATCCCAAGAGACACTTTTAGGAAGTGGACGTTATGGGAAGTGGACCATTTAGGAAGTGGGCGTTATGGGAAGTGGACCATTTAGGAAGTGGACGTTATGGGAAGTGGACCATTTAGGAAGTGGACGTTGTGAATCTAAACGGTTTATAACAACCACTATTACAAAACAAAACTATATTTTATCTTTAATTTTTTTAAAAACAACAAAATTGTTTCTCACTTTCAATTTTCTACGTTTAATTTACTTACCGAAATATTCTTTTAATTTAGGGATACGAAATGGTATTTATAACCATCATTATGCCCCTAACAAAATATTTGCATCTAATAAAATATAACCCTATAAAGAGCATAGCATTGCAGTGTAGTTTCCCAAATAAGAATACTTTAGTTAATTAAAATCGTTTAATAGTAAGGCAAATTATGCCAATGTACAATCTCTCAAGTATAAATAAATCTATGTCCATTATCTATGATAGTACCATCATCAAAAAGTAGGTGCCTTTATTTAAATAAAGTGATCAGAAATAATTTTATATTTATCATTGAAAAACCCCAGAAAAAGTGGCCACTATTTTTTTCACGTTCATTTCAGAGATCTTTTTTTATGATTGTGGCGCTAAATATCGCAGTTAATTAATAGTCAGTGAACAGTCATTTTTAAGTAATGGTACTATACTAATAACACCGCATTTGAGCTTATAAATATAACAATATCTATTATACAGAATGGAAAATTAAAATGGCGTTGGAACTACAACTTACAGCAGTCTGGTATTTCCAGTTGGTACTCTCACTCAACTATGATTTTATGTGGCAGGCACTGATCTCAAATGCTCCGATAGTCATTTGTTCCTTACCAATACTGATTCTTTTTAAATTCTGTCTGTATTTAAAATAGGTACAAATATTGTATTATGCTCTTACCATAAAATCCTAGATATTCCAAGAGGGAGGGATAGATACCTACACACATAGTTTTAAATTGAAATCGTTTATTTAGCGCTGTAAACACCAGAATACAGAAGTATACAAAGTTTAATACATGCAGCACAGAACATCTGGTGTGGTACAGTGCCAAAAAGGGTACACCAGCTCAGCATAATGCTGAGGCAAGCCACAGCGCTGATTTTCAGCTGGCCCCTCAGTGACTGCACGGACGAAGAAAGCAACAGTGTGTGCGTGTTGTGTTGTATGAATGTGTTTGTTTGTATGAATGAGGATATTAGTGTGTTTGTGAGGTACTAAGTGTGTGGGAGGGTGATGGCGTGGTGCGGGTGTATTTACATGGTATTATGTGTGTGGATGGTAGTTCACAGTAGAGGCATAATATTACCGAGCACTTCCAGATTGTGAAGGACAGTAGTTACAGGGCACCTAAAGAATGTACGGAGCAGTGTCCGATGTTTGTAGATCAATTGTATAGATTTTAAGTTTTCTCCTTCTCTTTTTAATGTTAAATTGAGCTGTATTTATGAGGTCCTAAGATGTTGAGTCACTGTATGAAATTTAACATTGATATACGGTATTATTTCAGAATACTTGATATTTTTCTGGTCAAATTTTACAAGTTTCAAAGAGTGAAATCACATACATTTGGCAATCTTAACAAAATCGTACATAGATGACATTTTACATCTCATTAATGATAATTGCTTAGTTTATTTATAACACTGTACTTCAATATTGTTAACGAAACTGTACCAATTTAAAACAACTTTCAAGATTTTAACCAACACCTATCCCTAAAAATAAATTTTAGAGTTTTTTAAAGCAAAAACGTAACAAATTGATCTTAATAAGTAGATAGATAGAACAAACTGCAGAATATTATAAATAATTAGTTTAGTATGTACATTTAGGTTTCCTAATTTATATATTCTGCACCATAATGTAATTTTCACATACCCCATACAACATACCGGAAGGTATTTTAAAAACATATATTTGATATGTGTTTCTGAGGTACTAAGAAACCAACATAAAATATTTTACACTCCTTAAAACTATAATAATGGCTATTATAATAGTTATTAGCTTAATCCACTATTAGAATTAATTTATTAGTTTAAGGCTCACCCCTAGAGAAAGTGGCGCCACTCCAGAAAAAAAATCATTTCTCCTGAATTAAGACATTTTTATTCATCTGTGGAACAACTGATGTCCACTATTTTCAGATATTTTTTTTTCGGGGTGGCGCCACTTTCACTAGAGGTACCCCCTTAATGAACAAAATATGCACTAAGTTATTTATGCACCTTTAGATCTTACTTTAAATTAATATGAGTTTTTGGCTAGATACCTAAGTGCTCTGGAGGGATAAAAATTGCATTATGTATGACAAGTGATTCTTTAACTAAAATGGTAACAAATACCTAATTATAATTAGAGACAATTAAACACATGAAATGAACGCATTGTGGTTTTTTTTTTACTTTTTATTCTATTTGTTAGATATAAGTATCTATTATTTACAAATTGTGTAAGTAAAAATATATTATTTATTTATTTTTATTAATGGGGCACAGCAAACATTAATATTGTTTTTCTTTACAAGGTCACTTTTAAAAGATCTATTTACACAGAATGTAGTAAATTCTTCATTACTTGCAGGATAAGTCAGTAACAATACATTATGTAATATGTAGTGTACGAATAAAAATCACCCGCAAACATGCAAAACTATTTTTTTTTTCTAATCTCCAACAGTGCTTATTCTGCAAGTAATTTGTGATATTCAATCTACAATAACTATAACAAAGTAGTAAGTGTAAGGTGTACAGTGGCCAACAAATGATCAGGCTTTACCCTTTGATACTTTGTGCTTAAATTTATTTGACACATGACAAATGTCAAGAAATCATAACTAAAACTTATTGTCACAGGTTCCAGTGTCTTCTACTGTACAACTTGTATAATATAATAAATTAATAATAATATATAGTTACAAAAAATAAAAATAGGACAAATAAATGTATTTCTTTCATTTCAATAAATAAATAATGAATGAATGTAAACATGTGCCTATAGATACCTATGTAATAATAATACATTATACTTCACCTATTTTCGATTTACCATTCAGTTTGCCGAGCTGTCCCAACATTAAGACAGTATTTATTAAATTTTCTGAATAAATACGCTGGTTGGTTTCCATTTTTCTCAATTTTTGCACTACATACTTAGAGAAAAATTCAAGCTCGTATTCGTTTCCAGGGTTTTTAGATCCTGAGTCATCTAAACTCCGTTTACGCTTAGGACCTCTTGGGCTTGTCTGTGTTGTTGAAGTTCTTGCCTTACGTTTTGGTGGATCATTAGTATTGCTGTCACTATTGACAAAGGCAAGATTCAAATCTTCACCAAGGTCGTTTGCTTCTTCCTCATTCAGATGTATAGTCAAATCATCTGGCACTGTGACCATTGGTACATGATTCTCTGAGAACAGCGGTGAAGGCAGGAAGGATACTCGTTTACGAACTTTCACAGCGGAGGTTTTTGGTTTAGTTGGAGGAGCCTCTTTCGTTGTCACAGCTATTGTATGCCTGCGGCTAGTTTTCTCCTTATTCGAAACATCATGGAGTCGACTTGCTGATGGTTTTGTGCTCCAGAAATTAACTTTAATTTTAGGCTTTGATTTTGGTTTCGGTGCAGGTTTGACTTTAGACAAAACTGTAGGGAATTTATACCGGACATTATCCTCATCTGTGTTCAGTATTTCTTGTTTCTTATTCTGTTTATTTGGAGATTTCCCAGCATTGTTGAAATATTTATCGTTTAATTTATATCTTATTGTGTCATCATCGGACTGGTAGCCATTCTTCTTGGCTGATATCTTATCTGCTGATATAGGCTTCATATTATTTTAAGCACTTCCAGATAATTAAAATAAGTACCTAGGTCTGTAATGTGTAGATGTCTTCCAAATTATTAATTTTTCTTGAAATAAGTGTCTCCTGAAAATAATTAGAAATAAATGAATACCTAATATTTCAAGTTCTGAATAATATTATTAACTAGATAAGATATGTAGGTATTACAATAAAATGAAATTCTGTATTAGGTTAGTGATGGGTAGGTACCTACCTTTTCAGGCATTATGTATGGGTTCCCGCCAAATGTCGTAAACGTATTGGCACAAATCTAGGTATTATTTTGACTTAAAGTCATACTAGTAACAATTAGTTAATACTCGTTTGAATAAAATTGACCGACGAAGAATCAAAGTATTTGGAAAATTACGTTCGGTTACTACTAAAAGTTTAGATAAAACTATTTGAGGTTATGTGATATTCATTCATTGTAACAACGGAAAACCCCAAATAATTATTTATAAATTAGGTAGGTACATTCCAACCTATTATTGAGGAATATGTCACTGGATAACTTTATGAATACTACGATTTATCCAAGGTTTCTGTACAAAATATGACTCGTCATCATTAGATCTTTGGGCACGATTACTATTACATAACAAAAGTGTCAAATGTTGAAAACTTACCTTATTGATTAAACATAATTATTTATTCACTATTCATTCACTTTAGATAACCGAAGGTGGAAAATAAATAAAATATCGAACACAAACACGCGCGATACAACGAAACTTCAAATGACGCATAGTGATTCCGAAAATTTCCACAAGTGGCGCTCGCTTCGCGCGGGAAATCTGCGATAAGGTACGTTCAGGAACTCATTGAAATAGCCGCCAAGCTTGTAGTTCCTGTAGATGGCACCGATTCTGCGGTATCACTAAATGGAACGACACCGTCACATAACATAATCTGACATAGGAGTGAGTGTGACAGTTTCAATCAGGGTTTAACCTTAGATTTAGCGGCCACCGTATACGACGCCAATATGAAAGTTCTTTGGCCAAGACATCCATAGGTGTTTGGTAAAATGACCGGATCCTTATATTGCTGTCGCTCATCCATCGTCCGTCCGTCTGTCACGAGGTTCTAGCGCCTAAACAGTAACGTTTTACCGTTGCCGCGGCACACCTAGGCTCCCGTCAAATCGGTACGGCAAAGTTGAGAGTGTAGTGGTAGTTTATACCTACAAGTATATTAAAGATGTACGAGTAAGCGCCTCCCGCCCCGCTTTCTATCTACCGGTAAGTAAATTATAAAAGTCTTAAACGTGGACGTGGACGATAAAATCGTGGACGTCCACGGTAATGTCGTGGACGGCACGGTAAAAAAGCAGCCTTTGGAAGGAACCCAGGATTTTTGAACGTTGATGGTATTTATTCACTTATTTACTTATTTATAGGCAAGTAAACCCGCCTGCTCGCTCCATTGTCGACCTCCCAGGTTGAGGTCAAATAATTTTAAAAAATATATCAAGAGGATCACCTCTAATCATAGAGTTTAATATAGGTAGGTAATTAATTAAGTAGGTTCCCTAAACTAAACTGTTTGTGTACTCATGTAGGTAATAAGGTAGACAAACTATGACGACCGTGTGTGCTATTTTGAAAATAGACGGATTTTAGCCTCGTTGATTGATTTTACCTAAGTAAAATCTCAAATCTCATCCGTATCCGTAAGGGGGACAACGGTACTATCCCTGTCGCTACATCGCCGTCCGTCCGTCGGTCTGTTGCGAGCTTTTAGCTCGTAAACGGAATAAGATCCAGAAGTTTCACTTACATGTATTAGGTATTTCCCTTCACCCAATATAAGAGCTCGCCCCTCCCCCAGATATAATTAGGCTTGAGCGGATGGGACAACTAAAACGTTTAACTCTACTTTTCGTGTTTTGGCATTTGCAAAATCTGTTACGATGTCACTGATTTCAACGTCAATTTCGTGTTCTATGCTTTTGGTCAGTCTGCTTTGAGACAGCGTCGATCTTAGATCGTTTTTGTAAATTTTTTGGCATTGTTTCCAATTATTTATGTTTTGTCCTTCAGACTTTAGTAACCGATCAGGGTTTAGGGTGCGGTCGGTCGTTATATCTGTTTGATTAAATATATAAAAAATATTGCTTGCTAATAAAATAACTATATGCTAAACTTGTCAAATTTTCACAAGACTATTGAAGTCTACTCTAGCCAGAATTTGAAGAGGAAGCTTTTTTATTCCTTTATGAGATGTAATTTGAAAAGTTCCAACTAGCCGCTGAGCTGGCATTTTGAGAAGGCTGACAATTGTACCCTGACCAGGAAAGTAAAAACTCTCTCAATGTCACGAGGGCGCCACTGCTACCTACATTTATTATCTGTGTTATGGAAATAGCAATGATTTAAAAAAAATATATTTCATTATAAGGTTAGGGTTTTTATAGTTGTGGTCAAGATTTACCTAAGTATTTAGATCTTATTTACGTACGTTATCTACAGAAGTTAAGTTATTTAAATATTTTGTAGATTTTTCTATTACTTGCTTCCTGCACAAAAGCTTGCTAATGATTAGTAGGTAGGTATTCGAATTTAGATAGGCAAGATAGAAACACTTTTTTGTACCTACACAAATACAGGAAAAGTAAAACTACAGACTAATTTATTTTAATTACCTAATTTTTCCTTACAGTGATATGTAATCATTATGTAATCAATGTAAGTCTAAGTTACCTATGACGTACACAATAAGAATCTAGATTTTATAACCTACTAGCTTCTACTTTCATATTTATGTTTACTTTTCCGCGACTCACTTAATCACAAATCATTCTTCTATTCTATCCCAGTTTGAAAAGGACTTAGGTACCATAAGTTACGTACCATAAAAAGTAACATGGAAACATTAAAAAAGTAAATAATTAATGATAAATTGCTTATTTAGCTAACACTTACCATATGGTTTTTCATAGATATCCAACCCATTTTGGCACGGAACCTGAGTTTACGTTTGTTGTCCGTGATTGTTGCTTTCTTTACGTATTAAAGGACGGAAACGGGTGAAAATAAAACGCGAAATGACTTGTTGTCAATACGGGATGCTGCAGATAACCAGACTAAAGAGCTAGTAGGTTATGTCAGTCTGTGAGATCTGTTCCCAGACCGAGAGTGGGAGGCTGTGCGCAATGCGGCAAAGCTCACAGCAAAACATTTTTTTAAATTTATCATTACTTAAGAACAAGGTTTAGAATTTTTAATAATTTCGAATTTGATTAAAAATATTTTTTAAATTAAAATGGGACTTTTAATAAATTATAAATAAATCCTAATTTCTGCCTTGATCCGTAATTAATTTTATAGACTGTATGTACCTACTTACCTCGTGTGAAAAGACACTTGTCTCGAAACTTTTGGTGATTTTCTTAATTAATTTGAGCTTTGTTTCCGAGCTGCGGCAAATGGCGGGAAAATTTTGAAATATTGATTGACCCTCGACTTCGCATGCGCGAGGTGTCTACGCATGCGCAACGCCCTAGCAACGACATTGTTTGTGTGAGAGATGAGATCTTTCAAGTATGTAAACAGCGCCTTTCTTTCAATTAGGTGACCTTCCTACTAGTTTTATAACGAACCCTCCACCCCACTACTAATTGTCTAGCTAGCTACAGTACATACATTACGTAGTGTTTGTGAATGAATGTAGGTACCTACATAGATTATGAACGTTGATATGTACGTCCTTTTTGAAGTTCCGTACTAAAATGGTAAAAAAGAAACCCAAGTGAGATTCGATGTCCGTCCGTCCGTCTGTCCGTCTTTTCGGTCTTTCGTCTTTCGTCTTTCAAGTCGATAGCTTTAGTAACTAGTTCCTGAGAAAAACAGATGTGACAGAAAAACAGATGTGACATACTGTTTTTCTCAGGAACTAGGTACTAAAGCTACCGACTTGAAATTAGGCACAATTGTAGACTTGCTTGCCCGCATTTATTTTGCTTAGATGAAAAAAATTAGGAAATAATTTTATTTTTATTGAAAATGGGGTCTGAAAGAGGGGGTCGAAATCTGAAAGTGGGAGAACTGGGGCGTGTGGGGTATCTTAAGAAAGGCCTAAAATTGCACATTAAAACCTTTTTTTATTTTATTTTATCAGCTATAGTTTTTGACAAGGTGCAAAAATAGAGAGTAAGGGTCCGTCGCCCGCCACTAGTAGCTTTATTTGCGTTATTAAATGGAAATCGCTATGAAATAACTCTAAGAAAAAATTTATGAAACCCCTGACTTACATACCATTGTGGAGATACCCTTACTTTTTCCTGGTCATCATCAGATCCTCAAGGTGTAGGAAGAGCACCGTGGTCCTAAACATTTGAGCTCAAACTCGAACCACCTAACTATTACCGTTCCATAAATCCCACCTGACATCAAAATACTCCAAGATCTTGGAAACTAAGATAAGACATAAGTTAAGATAAGACATACCTATCAGACTGAGATAAGATGAAAGAAGCAGGGCAAATATTTACCCAGCAGTGGGATTAGTAAGTACTTACTCACCTACATGCCTAGGTGACTACCTTAGTGTTGCCATCGATTCCTGGGTGACCGCCAAATTCAGCGCTTGACACTGAACTGAACAAATTGAGATTATCACTAAACGTAACGTCCGGCTCATTCGTATGTAACCAATAGGTAGGTACCTACATATTTGACCCATTTTAAAGTAGAATTTTCAAAACCTCTGGAGCCTAGATGTCATCATCATCATTACAGCCTATTAATGTCCCCACTGTTGGGGCATAGGCTTCCCCTTCCACAAGGGGGGTACGGGCCATGATCCACTGAGCGGACCCAGTGCTGATTGGTGGATTTCACACGCCTTCTGAAACTTAATTTCCTCAGACATGCAGGTTTCCTCACGATGTCAATCTGGACTTATTTAAATATATCCGTAAAAACTCCATTCAAATCTGTTCAGTAGTATTTATGTGATGTACGTTCTAAGACCAACAAAAAAATTCTATTACGATTTTATTATATTAAGTTATAAGTTTTATGTAATTATGTATATGACGTCGGCAAATTGTATAATTCGTCCTCTCACAAAAAACGTCGACAGTTTACAAACGGTCGCTGTTTTGTAAAATGCCGAAGGCAAATTAGAAAATACCTCGGCATTTTCTCACTCCCAGACAATTATGCCAACAGTATTGTGGGTTGTTATAAAAAAAAACCTAACGATGGCTAGGGCGGCAAACAGGCGTAGCGAGCGCAGCGTAGGCTTCATCGTAACCTATCCGTGTCGGTTTCGCTTCACGCTTTACCATTATCGTAGCGATTGAAAAGCGACAGACATGTTTTTTTATTTTTATTAAAAAATAACTTAAGTTCGCCAGCCAGTGATATTTGGCCAAGGAGTTTGTAATAAAAATTGCCTCCAATGGATAATAAAAGTAAAACAATGAGGTTGATAACAAGACCTTGACTAACAATTTTTGGACATAAGTAGTTGAGCGTGACAGTTAGGTTTAGCTTTAGATTTGTCGACCACCTCGCCGAATTGACGCCATTATCTTTTTTTATAATATAGGACTTACCTGAGCTCTTACTGCAGCCAGATGCAACTGTGTAGCTCGGTAGTCATATTTCTTGATAGATATTTCCTCCTGCACAAAATACAACAAATTAGTACAAAAAAATGCTCCTGAACCAATCGGACAGCGCGATCTGGCCACGCGGAATGTTCCTAGTAGAATAGGTTTATTCCGTTTATTTATCCGGTGATGGAGTTCCTTTTCTTTGTAGCATCAAGAAACTTTTTGGTAATCCCGGTAGAGGGTTCTGCAAAGGTTTATACGGCTTATACAGGCTGTGGTTAAGTATATGTTTGTAAACAGATGCATAGGTGGCGCTAAAGATATTCTATTCTAGTCGTTACATCTACAATACCTCTATTAAATTATAAATAAGATATTGAATTGAAGATACAGGAGAAGACCAGGGTGTAAGATAATGTCAATTAGAGTAAAAATTTCAATACAACTGTAATATCTCAGACCATAGATAGTTTTTGAGAGTTTTAACCTTTTGAAGGTTTGCAACAGTTACCTAACACCGAAAAAACTACGAGATTTCAGTGTTGAGTGACTCTCCCAGACTCTTGCATCTAATCTAGGAATTAAGTTTATTCTAGGTTTATTTAAACGACCAAAGGGTAATTGTTAATAAATAAATTTAAGATATCTGGAGAGACAATTCCTCTCTACTACATTCTACGTTTTTATATATTTTATAAAATTAAAGGAAAATGTAGTAATACCTACTAGGTACCTACCCTCCGTTCTGTCAGATATTCCACGATCCGTTATCTCGACAATGGGAGAAATTTGAATGGAGGTTTCTCTTATTTTCGTTTGCTCGAGTAACAGGCTGAGCGTAAATTTTTAATGAATTCGAACCCGGTAAGGTAAGTACTTAACTTACCCACGTATTGTTTTTCGCTGCGTTGCTCGATAAAATTACAAACGGGTAAAGTACACCGCAGAGCAAGTATGAAAAAAAAAATGCCGGTGAAAAAAAATATATATGTTACATGTCTTGATACATAGAAAAACATACTACAAAAGTAAAAACTTTCTATGTTTAGATTTCGAGAAAAAAAATGATAAGTGAAAATTCACCTGAATAGAAAGTTTTTACTTTTGTAGTATGTTTTTATATGCATCAAGACACGTAACATTTTTTTTTTATTTCTCCGGCATTTTTTTTTCATACTTGCTCTGCGGTGTACTTTTGATATTACCCATACGGTCAGCACAAACCTCTCCCAACCGTCCGCCGACTCTTTGAAGTTCAACAGCCCTTGAGTAAGCTAAATCCTTTTCCGCTCTAGTGACTCATAATGTTTTGTGTTTCTTTTTATATTTTGTGTATATGCTTACTTGTATTTCGTTGACTTTGTTCAAAAGGTTGCCCTCGAGGCTTCGGCTTTGAAGGCGATTCAGCGAGTCGAGGCTGTCCTGTAAAATTTATCAATGGTGAGTTTTATAGGATAAGTGTACTTACCTACGTTTGAATAAGATTTAGTAGCCATGCATAAATTATAAATAACGGAACCTTAGTATCGCTATAGATGTAATTTAGTTGAAGCTAGACTGCAAAGTTTGGAACATCGGCGCAAGGTTGCCTGTCTATCGGTATTTTATAGGATACATTTCGGAGAGTGCGCATCGGAATTGCACGACCTAATTCCAGCATCTCCATTCCGCCTTCGGACTACAAGGCGCGGGGAGGGGTTCCATCCTTATGTTGTTGATATCCCATCTGTTCGTACGAAGCGATTTGCTTCTTCGTTCATTATGCGAACGGCTAAGGAATGGAACAGCCTGCCGGCTTCTATATTTCCCGAAACCTTGGGATCTTCAAGGCCAGAGTGAATAGGCATTTACTGGACCCGCATGCTCCATCGTCGACCTCATCGTCGCTTACCATCAGGCGAGATCGAGGTCAAATGCGGGTTTAGTAGTCAATAAATATATTTTTTAATAATAGCATCTTTCCATAATTTTATAAATTCCTTTATTTATTTATTTATTGAAAATCTATATAATTACATTATTTTTTTTACATTCACAGTGTAACAAAAACCAATATAGGTTTATTAAGAACACTGACAGACCGTCCACGGTCGCATAATATTTGTGAGTGCGTGAAGAACAACTGTGCTTGTGCATTTCCAGTGCTAGTGCACTGCTTCGGCAAGGAAACACGTTCATTCCCTTGTGTGCGTTATCGGGCAGTACTGCACAGTAGCGTCCGTATACTGTGCCCCACACAGTCACGGGTACGCTGCTCATCACAGGTGTTACCATTTCCAAAAAAGATTAATTAAATATTTTTAGTTATAAATTACATGTTTTTTAATAGCTTACTAAGCTTATCAATATGAACATCCCACTTTAGCTTTTTGTCAAGGTACGAGTATATTCCAAGAAACTTTACAACTTCTACAAACTCTATGGTTTGATTACCAATCACCACATTGGTGGACAGTTCAAGCTCACGGGTCCTTTACTAAAAATATAATGCTTTCGTTTTGTTGACGTTGAACAAAAGATTGTTTGCTGAAAGTCAAAGGCTTAATACTTATGTACTTGTTTAGACCTTTTTAAACGTAGTCGGGTTTTAGTTTTTTCCTTTTTAGTGGTTTATAATTGTTTACTACCTACGATGAAGGTGGTTCCTCTGCTGACCCCCTCGGGGACTATGGACGTGAGAGTTATGCTATTAAGCTATAATTATGTTTACAACGATTATGAATTTAATTATTAACTTAAAATAATTTACCCTCTTAATTCAATAACAAATGTAATATTTCCCGAACCGTCTTGTGCAAGATATTGTGGCCCTTTGTGTGACGAATTTAAAACATAATTTTTTTTAATTTTAGCTGAAGTGCCTATTTTCATAACTATACTATCGATAGCAGCGATTCAGATATGGCCGCCATATTTAGCGACCGTCGCTAAACAAAACTTCCGCCTCCTCACTACAATCTAGTAGTATTATTTAGTCATGAAGGAGCGGACCCTAGGGAGAGTCAATTTTTTTCATTCAAGTATTTAGTATTCTGTGATATGAGTGAGCGTGACAGTTTTAGCGGTTTTAGCTTTAGATTTGGCCACCCCGGAATTGACGCCAACGTTAATTTAAAATAGTCCCAGATACAAAGAGGAAACTAATGGAAAAATGTTTAATATATCTCCCTTCATTAGTAGATGCCATTAGATACAAAAAAAGGAAACTTTTCTAACGTCAAAGTTGTCGCGGCATCTTAAGCCGGCTCTACATTCACGTCGCGAACTGGTGAGGACCCCCTTATAAGAATATAGGCTGGGCACGTTCGAGGTGTTCGCGCTTAATTGCTTCGTTCCCGGATCGATGGCGGTATTTTTTCACGTTTACGCGAGTCAGTGGTGTGTCGCGATTGTGTGTGGGTCACGTGAGTACCGAAAATGGGTATCTAGGCAATGGAGTAACGCATTAGAACTCCAATTCTTGGAAAAGTACCAAGGGGAGTTAAAGGCAAATATTTTTTTTTACTTTTTAGATAATAATTAATATGAAATTAAAAGATTTTTTTAATGAACTACTAATGTCTGCGACCAACAAAATAACACAGAAAAGCAGATTTCAGTAGAGTCGGTTTATTTTTTTATACGTTTTTAACTTCTAAAGGGCGAACATAGAACTTCAAATGAGCCACGGCAGCTGCTACTTCGACATATATCTCGATATTTTATATCGAGCTAGCGTTATAAAGAGAATGAGAAACAGAGGAACTGCGAAGCGTAGTCGCGTTCACATTCGCGGGAAATTCGCACAAATTTGCACATGACGTGAAAATCAAATCAATCTTTTCTTGTAATGTTTTCTTTTCTACCTGTATGAGCTTAAGTTATTTCGCGGTTGAAGAAACCAGAGTTGTAGGTACAGGTAGGTACCTACCTACTTTTTTGTACGTAAAATGTTCCTGTTTGCGCAAATAGACTCCGATTACACCTGCTTATATTTCGCATTATATTCTAAGTGTAGTGAATAAAATATTTAAAAAGTAGGTAGTACGAGTAGGCTACTTACATGACTATTTATAGACACGCAATCAATTTGAATTATCCCACTTTCTTCTAATTATAAAATAATGAAATGTCAGAAATTTTGAGGATATATTAAAATGCTCGCGAAGGCACTTAATTAAATTTAAATTATGGCAACTCCCGACTTCTATTAGGTCTAATTATTTAGAACATTGTAACGGATAATAATTATAATATTCTGTCTTCATCTAAATTTTTGATAAAATTAAATAAACGTTTTTAAAATACTTAATTACAACTTTTTTAAAGTTGTACTGTATCCTATATGTAGATACCCTACGTCAGAACTTCTGATCATTTTATTAATTAATTAATGGCGTGTGATTTCTATAAATAAAATAAAGTGCAACTTTGGGAAACCCCCTCCTTTCCCATAATAATGAAATAAGACTTTACACTACTATAGTCCTATCGATAGCGAGTGCGTTTCTGACTTTCTGAGTGGATTATTGCTTGAATGGCCAACCGATCATAGTTTTTTCGACAAAAATCTGTGAGCTCAAAATGATCAGAACATGTTCAAAATTTTTTCTCAAAAAAAAGATCGTTTGGTCTATCCTATTATATAAAGCACAAGGTACCTCAGGCAGGCGGGCGAGTAAATGGTGGATGCTTAAGCTTAATTTTTTATTTTTTAACAGTTGCTGGACGGAAGTTGAAATGGGCCCGTAATGGCGTTCAACTTATCAAGCAATAAGTGTCAATGGTGTGCGTGGCGAGGGGTGAATGAATTTCGATTACCTACCGTTGCGGAAGAATAAGATTACTAGCAACGTACGTCAATATCGACTTGCCCGTGCCTTCCGCACGCTTCGAACTAAGGCTAGCACTTCACGTGTCCGGTTCCAGCCTCGGTTACCAATCACATACACTCCGCCCTCCCGCCACTTAAAATCAGCGCTTTGTGATTGCAGGGAAGCAAACCAGGACTGGAACCGGACTCATTAGTCCGAGGCTAACTGTCAACTTTAGCCTTCAGGGCGACGACTAACCTGAAACTGCTTGATTTGTATTTCTAGGTCCTGCGCGTCTTTCTTGAGTTGCTCGTAGCTCAGCCGCGCCTGCGCACCTCCCATCCGGTCCAGCAGCATCTCTCCCCGAAGCACCGGAGGCATGCTCTCCTGGATTAGCGACAAATTAAAAATTACTCCTGACCCGTGGCTGAGCCCTTAAGCCCTTGCCGGGCTTTTAGAGCTTGGACGAATAGCGAAAATAAAAATTAGAACAAGAATGAATTATACTTTACAATTGAAATTTCAGGCCCGTACCTATGTAGGTAGATCGTTTTTACGAGTTGTGGAATTTTGAAAACCTAAACGAAATGAGTTTGTACTTACTTACGAATCTTTATACTATAGTAAGAACCTACTTTGAATAGGTACATAAGTGTGCTGTTTTCTTGTGTGAAGGTATATTTGCTAGAAGAAAATGAGTAAGTCTATGGGCTTGGATAAAAAAAGTGAAATAATTATAATGGAGCAAGTGTGTTTCTTACTTTATTTATTTAGGTACTTACCTACCCACCTAAGTACCGAAATAAATATTTTATATCATCATCATCATCAGCCTATTAATGTCCCCACTGTTGGGGCACAGGCCTCCCCTTGCACAAGGGGGTACGGGCCAGGATCCAACGAGCGGGCCCAAGTGCTGATTGGTGGATTTCACACGCCTTCGGAAACTTTTAATTTCCTCAGACATGCAGGTTTCCTCACGATGTTTTCCTTCACTGTTAGAGCAGTAGGTAAATGTACGTAAGTCTTCGAAAAAATCCGATAAACTCATTGGTACATGGCATTGCATGGTTTCGAAACCGTTTCTATATATCATCATCATTTTATCCACAATTGGAATATTAATATCTAAAACTAATTCGGAAATACAAAAAAGTTTACATTGGATGTAAAGTAAACCAAAAGTCTCAAGTCTGTTATAAAGTTTATAGAGAAAGGGATAACTTCGTTCTGAACAATGATCCACGTTTCACTGGGTCTGAACTCGGCTCAAAAAAAGGAAAAGGCAGCAGTGTCTAGTTCATTGGGCAGTGTACATTTACATTTTTGTGAAATGAATACTTTCCAATCGAAAGGAGAATTTAAAGTGTAAGGTAGAAATGCGCACAACAGAAATAAATTCTTAGTAATACAAATTGTTTAGAACAACGCAGTCGAGTGCTCATTTGTATTAAAAATAAATAATAGTAAGTTCTTACTTATAACTGCTTATATTAATTAATAAGTAGGTACACCTAAACAAACTGTAGGTAGGTGTACTTATATTCCGAGTAAAGAACGGACTAGAAAATCTTACTGCCATTTTACAAGTGTGTCGTACCAAAGCGACTAGCCCGAGTAACATGCTGGTGGTAGGACACCTTCAGGGGCCGTCTGGCTAGCGACCACCATTCTATGAAGTCTGTCGTCAAATATCTTCACTTCGGCCCGGCGTTGATGTGTTTCGTCAATGTTTATAGAAGAGCCCAGTACTTACTAAGTCCGTGTGCACCATTTTCGGCCTCATCGTCACTTACCACCATTTGTGACTGAGGTCAAATCCGGGCTTAGTCGTAAATTTTTTAAAAAACATCTATTTGTAGTACAGTACGTACGTAGGTACTTACTATATATTTTGAAAACGGTAAGAGGTAAGTAAGTTGGTACTGCAAGCGAAATTGTTTGGAACAATAATAAACATGTTTACGTACTCATACATGCTTAACGTTATTCTGAGGAAGTCTAGTACAAAATTAAAGAGATAGAATTACGTGAGATAGGTACAGGGATCGGAAAGGTTCAGTTGAAATTAAATTTCGCATCGTGAATGATTCGATTTCACATTGTGACTGAAACAGATTACGAGACGCGCTTCTATGTAAGTACCCAATATGGGTGTGTAAAAGGTTATATTTGAAATAATAAATATTTTATGAGTTGTCAATTACCTACAGAGACATGAAAATTGTACGCTTACATTTTTATGTTGTAATAATTTTGTTACCGTGTTCGTTCATGATGACAAGGATTTTGGCAATGAAAAATAACAATGAGCAGCATGTTCTTACGTATGAACATTTATTTGATTAGATTTAGATAACAATTATAGATCTATGATTGGATTTTATGTATGGCGTTGCGTTGAAAAAAGTTAAATAAGTACCTACTTAATTTTAAATGAGTTTAGAGAGAGATCATTTCAGTTTCAGTCAGCTACACTTTCGTGTTAATCTCTTGATTTTGATAGGACGTCTTGGTCTTTTTCTAGGAATGAACTTCGCGCACATGTAAGCAGTGGAGACGACCCCTGTTGAACATCATCATCATCAGCAGCCCACTCTAGTCCACTGCTAAACATAGGCCCCCCAGGGCGCGCCACTAAGCCCAATCTTCGGCTCTTCTCATCCAGTCGCGGCCAGCCATATTGCGCAGATCACCGCTCCATCTAGTAGGAGGCCGTCCCACACTACGTTTGCCCCATCGCGGTTTCCACTCCAGAGCTCGTCTACCCCAATGGTTGTCGGTTCCGATGTGACCGGCCAACTGCTACTTCATCTTGCTAATGTCTACACTTTGGATTTATGATGGACCTCCTCATTTTGGATCAAATACAGCAGAGATATTCTGAGCATAGCTCTTTCTATAGCACGCTGAGCGACTTCATATTAGCGACCTGGTGAACCGACGAACTAAAAACGATTACTGACGATATCTGGATGAAAAGAGGAAAACCGAGTGATGTGCTAAAAGATTACCGCGGGGACATCTAGTGGTGGGTCGTCCGGTTCAGGTGGGTACGGCGGCAGGAAGGCACGGCGCGGCGGCCGCATCGGAGGCTGCGTGGTTAGCAATGCACGCGCAAGGTGCGCCAGATCCGCTGTGCTAGACACCGCCCGCGCCTGCGCACATAACGACTCGTAGCGACGGAGTTGCGCGTTGCTCTGTTTCAGAATAAACAAGACCTCATTAATTAATTCAATATTTAACGACTATTATTGTTGTAGTAACACTATATAGTTATAGAGGATTTAACAGGTCAAGTGGAGTGGCAAGTGGCGGAGAAGAATATATAACTGAGAAATAGAAGACCTAGTATCAGAGCCCAGCATATTGCAGAAACGAGCAAGAATCTGTTATTTGGACATAATTGATGAAACGAAAGCTGCAAGGGAGAGAAAGGATCGAGCGGCGTGGAGAATATTATTATGTCGGATGGTCGGCTGTCCTAGGCCGTGCTGGAGAGATGCGGTGGTCATGCACGTGCTTCAAGTCATCTGCCAAGATTGTACCCACTCCGCGCAATCACGGAAAAGGAACAATGGCGTTTCTGGTTTCAGTGGAGTGAGTAAGTACCTACCGCTTATTTATTAGAACCTCAGAAATGGTAAAATTTTACCTTCATACACATAATTATTTTGTTCTCGGTTCTCCTTACTTTTGGTGGTAGAAAGTTTTACGTTGTTCCGTATCATACGTGGGGTAACTTTCACTATGAAGTTTAGGTAAGAAACAAAGGGGGAAGTTAGAGGAAATACCTACCTAACTTCGAGATCGTTGACAGCAAACTTAAGATTAGGTACTGACAAAACGCCTTGACTCTTGGAAACCACAACTTAACCAATTAACTGTCATTGTTGAGTAAATATCACTTTCAGAAGTTGAATCTTATTTGGGCAATCTGTTTTATTTGTGTATTAATGCTCTTACGAAATACTGAATTTCAGTAATAGATACATGAACCTACTTACATGTTCATCTAGATGTAGATAGCTTTATTGGGACATACTTATACCTACTGTTAAGGGGCCTACAGTCGCCAATTTTCCTTTTTTTTTCAAGCTCTAGTGACGACACAGCTTGATCCTATAAGTTAATATTTTTCACATACATACGACGGTATCATACTATATTAAACACTGTTGTTATGAAAAGGATCCAAACAAACAAAACAAGAAGAAAAACAAGTATGTATGTATGGAGATTATATCTGCAGGATTTTGCGAAGTTTGTTTTCGGCAAGAGTCCAAAGCCGTAAACTTCTAGATGCTGAAGGTCAAACCCTCAAGGTCACAAACGACAGTATAAGCCTTAATATAAAAATGTGATCTTTGAGTTAGACACTAAACATAATTTACCTTATCCGTAATGATTTCGCCGTCATGACAAATTGCTTCGCTAACCGCAGTCGTAACATCTGTCAATATTTCTTCTAATTCCTGAAATGAAAACAAAAACATTCGTGAGATTCGTGGCACTCCGTTCTCTCTGCCTATCCCGCGTAGGTACACATGTATGGAAACAAAAGACAGCTTATAGAACTATTGTTAATTAAACTCAGTAACAGTTTACTCTGAATATACTTAAAATTAACTCTTCTCTATTATTCTACTGTTACAGAGGAACAAAGGGACTAGATTCAATTATTCTCAACGAAATTGATTCCCGACTGCAGTGACGTGAATGCCGTTTTAATTGAAATCTGAGCTAGATCGTATCTGTAGTCAGTCTGTACTAGTCTGCAGTGTCTCTAGATCTCCTTTAAACCTGGGTTTACCTATAGGTATAATAGGGTTGCCAACACTATCGAAGTTAAATTACTTATAAAATCCATTATTTTATAGTTATGGTACCTAGTTCTAATAAATGTTTATCGTATTGGTTTGCTAGGCTTTAAAGGTTGAATATAATGGAGTATCTGAACATTTATTGTCATTCTCATCACATTTACTGTAGGTACGAGTAGTAATTGTGGCTAAATGTTAAAGGAGATAAAAAACACATTAAAAAATAGGTAAGCACCTCCATGAAAGTACCCATTATTTATTTAATTCACATTCCTGTGTTAAAAAACCCATATTGGCAGGAATACCGTGTGTCCATTAGGTAATTTCGTTTGAAATTGTATTCATGTAAACGGGCTCGCAATACCCATTTCGAGTCCCAAATTCAATTTCACCTTCGATGTTTTTCATCAATATCCCGTAATAGTACATTATGATATAAGTGCGGTAAGTTGAAAATTACAGCCGAGGCGATATTGCTAGCCCGAGCCGTAGGCGAGGGCTATAAGGAAGCAGAGGCTGTAATTTTCAAAGCGCACGTATGTCATACGACGTTTTATAACATATTTACGAGGAAATAAATAAAACTTTGACTTTCTTAAACGAATAAATCTTTAATTACTTGTTAAAGCAGTTATAGAAATTTGAACAATTTTTAAAAGTGATTGTTACGTTGCCAGTTGCTTTTTAGCATTGAATAGTAGCACCACAATGAGCTTGACTTATATTTTTGAGAAAGTTCCATGAAATATGCTAAAAACACATTTTCTGAAAATGAATTTGCATCTTTGCTTGTTTTCCATATGATGAAATTTTGATACGCTTGTAAGTATCTATCGGTCGATTTTTCAGGCAAGAGGCTTAGAGTAGCCTTTTTCGCTGCGTTTAAGACTTGTGGCGGTGTCAAATTAATAAATTCATCACTACTTGACGACATTTTCAAATAAAAACAATACAGCGAAAAGAAAAAGCGCGCGGAATAATTTTACTTGTCCACAAATTAGCGATGCGCGCGCATCAACTTTTTTTAGGTAAAGGTACAAAAACAGCCAGTATTACTAATAAAGTAAATTAATATTTTTGTGTTTTTGTTACAGATAAATGGTTGTAATTTATTGTCAAAATTAATTAAATTAAAGAATTAAATCTTTATTTATTATATTTTATCTCCCAAAGTTAATTTTATTCATAAAATATTGACCACTTTTTTAACATAAAAACTCTTTGCTAAGATTTTAAAAAGTATCGTTCATTTTTAGACGGAGCATCTTAAAAAACCGTACATGTTACTTTATTTAAAAAAACTCGTGCGTTTCACATTACTATAACGCACAAGTGCGTAATGAGATACATTACGATATTGAAATTGGTGTAATTACAGCCACTTTACGAGCAAATATGTTATAAAAAAATGTACACTGTGTATCATTCATTGTTTTACCTCACACATTATAAGTAGGTACCTATTACTACTAGGTACTATAAAGTAATTAAGTAGATTTATCATATCAAGTTTGATTGCCCCCTCAGGTACTATAAAATCCTAGACACGATGGTATTGAAATGGATACGTATACCTACCCTTCTGAGTGATTTATTAGATTTCCTAAGGGATTGTCTTATAAGTCAGGTTGATTTGTCTGGAGAGCCATTTACTGTGAGATTTACAATCGGGATTCTAATTTTGAAACTAACTTATTTTTTTGGGAATAGGTCAATCCTGTAAGTCGACGATCCTTAGGTAAGTAAACAACCTAAGATCTCTTATTATCTTTCGTTAGGAAAGTGGCAATCAATTTTCACTCTGAGGAGCGTGTGTCAGGTGGCCTAAGCCCGTGACCGTTTTGTCGGTCACAGATCTAGATTTTCTCACGTGACCCGTTCTGGCTGAAATTCGCACTTCATCTGTATTTGACCAAAGGATTATCTGTTTTGAAGAAATTCTGATGTTTTTGAAGTAGAAGTATTACAACAACACACACAACCTCACAGGCAGATACGAATCTCATTATTATACAAGAGAAAATAGTTAGCCAGTAACCATATTGTATGATTACGGTTCTAGATTTTTTTAAAAATTGATTTGACTCGAACTAAGAACGTAACCAATATTTGACCCTAAAGATTAGCTCTTTAAAGTTTATTTTGAGTTAGAAGGGAGTTAGAAGTAGGTATTAAAATCAGTCAGGCAATACGATAAGACGAGTAGTCTTAATTGAAATAACAATCATAAGACAATTGAAACTCAAAAGGCGCATAGATAATAAGAATGCGAGGCAATAATTAAATTTCAATTTATCTTGAAAGTCCACAATTGATAATGGATGGGAGTCGCAGGCTAAAACCTAGATAAGTACATAATTTATAGCTATCGTGCTGAAGCCGTTGCCAGACCGCCACATTTCCCCAGTTTTATGTGGAAATCAGGAACTTTGTTTCAGATGACATTTCATTCAGAGACTATGCCGCTAGCAGGTAAAGTTGGATTGGCGGACTGTACCGATCTGTCTCGGAGAGTTTCCAAACTTTGATTGAAAACTATTGTTTCCTCAATAACTTAATCAATCTACCAACATATCAATGTATCTACTGCAACGCGTATATAGTTTGTTTCGGAATGCAAAGTTGGGGATTAGTTTAATTACTTATCAATTTATCCGCTTTAGTATGTTGAGATTATACTAGTAGGTTTACCGCTGGGCTAAAACTTAAATAGGTAGGTATAAGCTCTAAAAAGTGAAGGAGAGTGGCGGCACTTTTTGTCCAAGAACATAAATTCGTGGCTACTGCAAAAGCTCTCATCGTGTACTTCTACAATTACTATATTAAGTGTTAGATTCAGTTAAAAATAGAAATCGAAGAGAGTGTATTCGTTCAATGAAACTATAGACAAACATTTGTTCCACAGTAGCCGCTGCCGATTTATGAGCCCCAAGCGTGTTTAATGCTAACTCCGCACTCTTGCCAAGCGGACACGAGGCGAGGCGAACGGGAGAGTGTTGATGATCCGCTCGTGTCGCCTCGCGTCGCCTCGGCGCGCCTCGCCTGCGCTTGCTGTGTAGGCGGTTTTTCGTGCAATGCTAACTCCGCAGATTTCGCACTCTCGTACGAGGCGCTCGGGCAAGCGGTGCCGAGGCGGGCGGCCACAAGCGCATTCGTTCAGTCTCTGTGTGCTCAGTCGTTGTAGAGACGCCGACAAGAGATGTTGTTGAAATTGCTGCTGCTTTTGCTTTAGTCGCTCTTTCTCACCGTAATGTGCGTACATTTTGCACTAAAAAGCACGTATACCTTGGAATAAAGGAATCGGTGTAAAATAGAATTAAAATGAAACAATTTTGTTATTTTAACAAACTGAATATACCTGATTTAATTTTTATCTGAACTAACTAATTCAATATAATTTATCCAATCAATACACTATTCATAACTTTAAATTAAAAATTCGGTAATTAATTATTTTCGACGTGCTAAAATACGACACGAGTCGAGGCGAGCGGAAGAGTGTGGATGGCTCGCTCGTGTCGCCTCGCGTTTTCCACTCGCGCCTTTGATCTTTGCACGAAAAATCGCCTACAGAGGCGAGCGCAGGCGAGGCGGGCCGGGACGATGCGTGGCGACACGAACGGACCATCCACACTCTCCCACTCGCCTCGCCTCGTATCCGCTTGGCAAGAATGCGGAGTTAGCAAACCAACCAATATCGCATTATCGTAATGACACTCCCCTCCATCCATACCGCCAAATATACACAAAATTGTTACTGCACAACTTCATCATCGCCTACGTTTCGGTAGCTGTATATTGAATGTATAAGTCTTAAAATCGTGACATTGTCATGATGGATTAATTGATGATGATGGCTGTTACTCTTACCTGTAATATAGTGGGCAACGTATGCTTGTGATACTGGTCCAGCATGGCGTTTGTGGCCGTCAGTTGCTGCACGTAGTTGTTGTGGGAATCGTAGTAGACGGCGAGGGCAGCTGGGTTCGGGCTATTGCAGTAAGTCAGGAACGCCGACCGGTATTCTTGGCGACTCTGAAAATTGTAATGTATTTAACTTTTTAAACTTTCTTGGTTATTGTCAATACTATAGTTTTACGCTCACTAATGGCTTCTATTAATTATTATCCTTCCTTCCTTCTTAGATTATCATTTTAAGTGGGTATGTACGTTCTCACTGAATTTTCTCAGCTACCGTACTTACTGTTATTTATTTATTTTGTTTGCATTTTGATATTATTA
Source organism: Hofmannophila pseudospretella (assembly GCA_947369225.1). Taxonomy (NCBI): domain Eukaryota; kingdom Metazoa; phylum Arthropoda; class Insecta; order Lepidoptera; family Oecophoridae; genus Hofmannophila; species Hofmannophila pseudospretella. Next base: position 9,236,974 of record OX376317.1, on the reverse strand, counting down.
TCTCGCTTATTCCTCAACCCCTTTATATATCTATAAGACCATTAAACATTTATTTACAAACGTTCTATAGGCGAAAACTTGTACATGGCATAGTTTGTTATATTATATTTACCCAAATTTTGTATATTAGCTGTAAGTTTTCCGAAAAGAATAAAATAAAAAAAACCAACCCCAAACCGTGGTAAGAATCCCGTGTCTAACTATAGTATTGAATGTATTCATTTACAAAAATAAATTGATGTAAGTATGTTACGCTGATCAGGAATTTAAAAAAACTCTCGCCATATTGCGGAACAGGCTTTTTATATTTCTGGACAGGTTATACATAGTACTTTTTTTTCTTAAGTAATAATTAATAAGTACTAACGTTGCTGCCCTAGAATTGAGGAATATAAATTTCTCTGACTTTACCCCATCTTCCTGATTGAGACCATCTGGTCGCCCTAAGGCTATTAAAGCTGTTACAGACTTGATAATAATGTGTCACTGCTTCTTTTTGATAGTACATAGACGCTCTAGCTAGGTCTAGGTATATGCTTACTTTTGTTACAAAATGTTAGCGATGGCTTTTAATCAAGTACAAACACAACATCATGATTGAAAACGTTGTTTAATTCTGTTCCGGTTAAACGAGGAACTTCGTATTCCTAGAATAAATTGTAGAACTTGATCTTGGTCGTGCTCTAAGTTTTCATTTGATGTACCAATTCTACGACTTCACGTTTGTAATATTGTAATAGCTGTTGGAACTACTTTTATACCCGCGAAAACAAAACGTTAACAGAAAAAGTTGTCTACCCCTTGTCCAGGGTTTTTCAACTTTTATTTAAAGTTTGCCCCCATAGATTTGAAAAGTTACATCAGAGCAGTCTTGTGTGTCTCAACTCATCACTTAGTGTTGCACAATAAGCATTTTCCTTTTTTTAAAAAAAATAGCCTTATGACTGTCTCACTGCTGGGAAAAGGCCTCCCCTCCTCCTTTCCTTTATTTAAGACACCAATAAAATTGTAAGTACGAAGACCCTCATACCTACATATCTGCTGAGCTTATTAATAAAACCAGTAAGTATATGAAACGGGATAAGATTAAGCCATAACCACCTCATTAATTCTCATGAGAAAAGTAATGACACCATTAGACATTTTGAGCAAAATATTAATATTAGTGAAGGTGTTGAGAATGTGTGCGAGCTACATCGTAAACCTGAAGAATAAATGGTTACAATATTTCATCTTCAATATGTCCCATATTGTTTTTTTTTCCAACTTGTAATGACAATGATAAATCTGAAGACTTATGTAGGCTAAAATGTGCGTGTGTTATGTGTGTGGTTAGGCATGTGTGTTAAAAATTGCACAAGAAATATGGCAGAAGGTAGATTTATTACAAGAGTTTTATCTCATTTGTGGGGTTCTTCTAAAATATGGTTTTGCATAATTTTTGTTCTTATAATCACAAACAGTATCAGAACTGTTATTTATGTAGATTTACTTAAGTAAAAAGGGTATTTGATTTTATGGAAGCTTTGTTGGCAGCATAGGCCCCTAGGTAAGCCATCTAATATTTGTTTCTATTTTTCTGACTAACTAATACTGCGAGGAGAGCCAGCCTTGTCCACAGGTGCGTCACACTTTTCGTGACCAGGAGATCGATTCCACTAAATACAACGTAACTAAATAGAATCTAAACTGCGTCATTATGACGTGTTTCGTATGCTACTATCCACTAACGATCAAATTTTAGTTAAATTCCGATCGAGTTAACGATCGCTCGAACAGTAACGTATTTGTACATTCTAAACGTTTAGTTTATACTGAATCGCAGTTAAACGGTAACAAAACGCTTCAACTGTCAAATATAACGATCGAACATAAGTTCCTCCCAAGGTACTTTTGCCCGATCGATAGTAAATCTAAAGGTGGCAATGGTAGAGTTATGCGTCAGCAGAATGCGATTTGGTATATAAATCGAATTGGAACGAAAACTAAATTAGGCGTAATTTAGGCGAATTGGGCCCCAGGTCTTCGAAATAGGCCGAACTAGTCGGAGGACTTCTGATTTTCATCTTACTATCGTTTCCATTTCTAAAACTCAAAATAGTGTAGGTATTGGCATAATACAATATCGTCAACAATATAATGAAATGAAACAAACATATTATTATCAGTATCAGTGTGTATATCACAGGAGTAGGAAGGAAGGCATCGCCCACTTAGTTTGATGCTCCAATAAAATGGGGTAATTGTTCAGCTTGACTCAATTTATGTCCTGAGTCGTATAAACTCCGGTTATTGTTAACAACGGCTCTTTAACTTCGTTTTATGTGGACGCCACGTAAAATTAACACCAGGGAATGACAACAAGGTAAGGTGTGATAAACAAAGCCGTATGTAGGTGGTCAGTATGTAATTACTTATTTATCTAAACTTTAATTTTTTTAGGGTCGGATTTGAATATCCAATATATATTAATATATATTATATTAACTTCAAAGGTTGCCTGGAAGAGATCGCTTTAAGCGATAAGGCCGCCTATGTACATATCGTGCTACTATCCCTGTAGTTTTACTTTTCCTGTATTTGTGTAAAATAAAGTGTTTCTATCTATCTATCTATCCTTTTTACCCACCTAGCGCATATAAGAGACGAATAATCCGAGGAAATATCTGGTGAAACTTATTCATGGTCAAAATCACTTTGGTGCTATGTACAAACAAACAACAATATGCACAAACACACCCTTCCTACTATTCAGCACGCACACCCCCTCACCATAACACACCATAACTAGGGTGAGTGTGTGGGTATGTGTTAGGACACCCCCCCAGACCTACACTCACCCTCAAACTCAAACCCACCACACATTCTCAAATACAACCCCAGGCACATGTACAACGTCACTCACGCTGGTTGATAATGAAGCCGCTATATAGAGAATCACTGACCCCTAAGGCACAGGTTCCACCTAGTTTAGAGATCAGGCGCACGAAACAAATCACGCTGTACAACCAGTGTATACTAAATTGTTCAATAAAGATTTTATTTATTTATTTATGTGCTCAGGCTTCTAAAAGTGTAAAAAAATCCTTGTCCTAATTTAGAAACACAAGAATGAAGTAGAAAGGAAGTAGAATCCAAAAAGAATATTTTTGAAACAAAATGTATGATATTTTGATTGCAAATGCCTTCAGGGAACGTTAGAGAATTTGACGTATATTTACGGATTCAGCGAAATTTATCTTTGAATTTCTCTTCATCACATGCCTTTGTATCATAGACATTATTTTTTCGATACGTCGCAAAATAAGTCGTAAAATTTTCAGAAATTTTGTGTCTGTCCTATAAAATAATTTAAACTGCGTTAGTACTGCTTCTTTGAATTTTGATATATAATATGCCATAGGGTATTTGACTTTTTTATTGCATCAATCAACTTACATGGGCACCCTGAAGATGGATCTAAAATCCGTTTATCGATATCTCAACTAACATCAGTTATATTAATGGTTAAAGTTAGTAGTGGGGGGCTGCTCTGTCCCTTTCTAGCAAAACAGTCCATATTATGTAGCCAAGGTCCTGCTTGTATGACACTACACAACAGTGACGTCACAATTATCTATTGCCGTCTCATTCTACCGTTTGATTTTTGATTGCCTGTAGCTATTTTATTTTTCAACGGATTTTAATTATGTTTTCCCATTTGACTATCAATTTATGTCTAGTTTCTTATTTTTATGAAATGTGTTTAATATTTGAAACTTGTCAAATACCCTATTACAAAATTATCTAATGAATTTTAAATTGATAAAATTACAAGAAGCTTGACTAGACGATTACGGAGGATTTGGATAAGGTATATTTCGGGCAGGAACTAAAAACCCTGTCAAGAGGACGCCATTGGTAGTTTTTTAATCTGTGCTATGGAATACGCTATGAAAAAAATAGTACCGATTATTTTCGCAAAGGTAGGTATAGCGAGAGTTTTTTTGATTTGTTGACTTTAGAGAAACTAAAACTAACAGTTTTAGTTTAATTTGCCATCATAAATATACCCGGTGACTTAAGCAATAGGTATACATACGAGTATATATTATATACAATATACCTATTCTAATTTGTACACAAATTAGAACTAAAGCTTAGATATTTATTAAATTTGGCAATATTTGAATTAAGTAAAGCCTTATTTAGTTTAGTTTAACCTAATCAACATGTAAGCATCTAAAAATAGCAGAATAAGTTCTTTTCACCGTTATTATGTGATAGATGTGAATAGAAATTTAACCCTTTTCAAAAGATATGTGACGCACGAATTTATAAGTAGAGAACATGTACCTATAACATTCTTTCTGACTTTCTCTCACAAAGTCGTCTGATGGATGAAACGAGTATCCAGGCAGTAGGAATTCTGCTTTTGAATTATTTAAAAGCGTCGGTAATAAGTATGTATTAAAGTTTAAAATATACTCTCTGAAAAAAATCCTACTCAGTGGAATATTATCAAGTTGTGAAAACTTTAGACGTTTAAATTAAGCGTTGCACGGTTGCTTTTCAACTTCCCGATGCCGAAACATCGTATTTTTCTTAGTTTCTAACTACTGCCATAGTACATCCAAGTTTTACCATTATTTTCACGTTACATTTTCTGTGGTCCCTTTGTCATTGAAAAAATGTTCATTGGTTATTGGTTAGCCTGTTCCAGAAAAGGTCCGGAAATTACCTAAATAATACGGGAAATATGAAACCAAGTATTGGAATAAGTAAGTACCTAATTACGTTATCATTAATAAAACGTCGAACACATAAAAGACAATGCAGATATAATCTAATTTCCTCGTTTCCGTTTTCAGCTACGAAAGCTCTTGTACCTATTTGATAGAATATCTATAAAATGTAGATACAAATATTTAATATTTAATTCTCTTATCTACTTATATTCTGATTTTTTTAATTTCAATTTATAGATATGGTTTTTTCTGTGAAATAATTCCAATAAATCGAATTTCCGATTAAATAGGTATTTATTGGTAATTTTTGCGGTGAAAATGATTGATGTGAATATTATCTTCATTCTAATAATAAGTTGGGTGTACGCTACGGTATATAAAGTTGTATAGATTTCGGTTTAAGATTAATTTATTTGAAAGATTCAGTTTAGCAGCTAAAGAACACTATAATTATATTATTGTTTTGACATATCATTGTATTTATCACTAATGTTGACAGCAGCTAATTATATTAACAACTTCCATTTTATATGCAACTACCTAAATATTTCACCATAACCCCATGGTTAGCTGGTAGAAAATGCCGCAAGGCATTAAGCTCGCCTCACGTACACCTTTTTTTGTGCATTAAAGTGTAAATAAATAAATATTATTATTATAACCAGTGATCGGAGTAGGTAGAGCTGTTTTTGGTACTTGCCACATACGGTCATAATATGGATGAGTATGCCCAATAATCCCGGGATTTCCGGGATTGAATAAATATAATATTTAGATTTTTAACGTTATATTTGTTTTGATACACATTTAAGATTGGTGGCGAAATATTTTTTTAAGATTCATGGCGCTAGTGTACCTATGGTAGTGTTTTAACTTCTTCGTAAGTTCACAATTTTTAAAAAATCGTAATCCGCCGAGTAAGGGCGAGGTTTATAAAAGTAATTTACAACATTTGCTCGATAACTTAAAACGGGATCCCGAAATCATATCCATATTAATATAACCTTTGAGGACATTGACCCGAAAGAGCTCTACCTACTCCGATCACAGGTTATGACATTTCACTATGTTGACAATGCCTCTATGTACAGCAGCTAACTTAATGAAAGAATTTAATTTATGTTAGCAAATAGTATGACAATGCCTCTTTACAGCAGCTCGTATTTATATTGATAGTGTAGTGTAGTAAGTTAAACCATTCCCTTGTCTATTTCTGGCTGGTTTGTCTCTTATATTTGCCACTTATATAGAACTTTTGTTCTGTAAGTATATTATATTTATAAATATTCTCAACCACATGTACCAATTTCATGACGTAACCAAGTGGTCACTATTGTCCCTAATGGTTTTAATAAAGAGTATGGGTATGAGTATGAGTATTTTAGATTCATATAAGTACCTACGTACCTACTTTTTTAAGTGGTCTTGGTTTGGTTTATTCATATCACAAAGTCATTACTTAAACGTCGTCGTTTAAATATAACATCATAGAAACATACCTTATTGAGCTGATCGTCCGCCTTCGCAAGTATAACCTCGCATCCTTCCCGATGTGCGAACAGCTTCCGTGCCTGGACCTTCAAGTGGAAGGTGCGGTCCATAAGAGGAGTGGCCACCACGCGCTCCAGGGCTGATGCCGCGTTGCTGTACCCCACGACATCGGCCTCCACCTCTTGGAGAAATGTCTCCCACGTGTGGAACAGAGACGAGGGACAGGTTGCTCTGAAAGGGAATAAGGAGGTGAAGCAAAAAGGAATACGGTTTTGAAGTATTAATTTGAGATAGGTACTCGTAGAGATTGAAAATACTTTCAATTTATGTTTCTGTTAACGACAGTCAAGAAAGTTTCTCCCGTTTTCTGTGCTAACAACGCTAACAGAATAATAAATACGGTTTACTAACGAACCTAATCCTTATTGCGATAAAAGTCCAAGTATAATAAATAAGGATAGACATAATGTCCCTAATGGTTCAAGGTAATAAAGCTGATATCCCGAAAATAGATAAAAGTTTTAGCAATATCCAATAAGCACTGTGACTTGTGACTTTTGACGTAGATGGAGCTGACACCCGAGGCTCGGCGGTTAAGTGGGAGATAGTACAGAGATTGCCGTCGAGAAATGGGGTCACAGGCGTTTGATATCGTCGATTTAGGCCGCATATTTGATATACCACGATAAAATGAACACCGTTTTATCGCAGGATTACTCGATGTGTTAATTTAAAGCCAAACACGGTCCGTACTCACACAGGTATGCCTTCAAAAGGCTTCTAGTTTTAACCAAAATGGTATATTGAAATTGAATCCAATCTATACTGGACCGTTTGAAACAAGCTATTTTCAGCAGCGAGATAGACTATAACAAATTTAGAGAACGGATCAATTGAAATTGTCCAGTCTCAGATGATTTACTTTGCTGAAATCCGCTATTGATGGGTTTGTCTTTCTCCTGCAGGTGCAGGTGCTGCAGTTACTGTATTAGTTAAATGTTTTGGTGTTTTATATCCTTCAGTAAGTGTCATCTCCTACTTGTATAAAGTAAGTAAAGCTTGACGAGAAATATTATTAAAGTATCAGTTTCATGATACAGTACCAGAGTGTTCATGAGGGTTTTTATTTTCCTGGTCAGGGCGTACTTTATTGAATCTTGCTGGAGAGTAAATCAGATATAAGGGTCCGAGGGTAAATGCTCACGTTAGATGACTGACGTGTCTAAGTGCCCTGCGACCCATCTCAAAGCCTCTGACCATTCTTGATTAAAATTAGTACCTAACTCTACGCATTAAACTAATAAATATTTTGATTTCATTTGGTTTGCCTTGCCTTGAATTTTGTAAACTGTAGAGATAAATGATACAACAGCTCATTAACAGCTCATATAGACTTGTGCATAAAACTGCTGCGCAAGGGTTGTCGGATCGAATCCACCTTTAGAGTATTTTGGTAGACCACTCCTAGCACAGGCTTTGTAGACTAGTTGGAGAGGTAAACGAAGAATTTTGGTAATGTGAAAAAAATTACCAATGTTTAAACAATGTAAGTGCCTGGAAGAGATTGCTCTTAGCGATAAGGCCGCCTAAATTGTACTTCACTATTTCCTTTTCTATCTTTTTTTATTTGTGCAATATAGTGTATTTTACTTTACTTTACTTTAAGTTTATGAACTGCGGGTAAATGCCCACAATAGATTTCAATCAACGTACCTACAACATGTCGGTACTCTGCGCTTGCGACTCCTGCGAGCCAGTCTCTAACAAAAACTCAAAACGTTGCTACACCCTTAACTAATTTGTCGCTTTAACATATTTGACACATTCATAGGAATGTCAAGGAACAATAACAAAAACTTATTGCGACAGGGTTCCACAGAGTATAAGCTTGATGTGTCATCTAGATTTCGTGATGAATTTTGTAAACAATACAGCTTGAACGAGGCTCTCTCGATGGATGATGGACGGGTCTGAGTGCCCTGCGAGACCCGTCTCAATGCTCTGACCACTCGTAGCGAAAGCGATTCGTATTCTCCATAGCTCTACGTCGAATTAATATTTGATTCCAATTAAATAGTTAGTTACGTCGAGTATTAACAACATATACATTATTTGGTAGGTAATTCAGCAGCTGTTATTATACGTTGAGTATAGATATTATAATATACTCGTATGTTTAATTTTAGCTATATTACTATTAGCTCTTATACTTTATTTAGCCGAAATATGACAAAATTCCAATAGCTCGAAAACCACAAGGTATTTACTGAGGTCAAGTTTACTTATTCTGGTTAGGCATGAGCTAGTTCATCACGTATGTAATTAATTTGATGAGTTGCGTTAGATCTAATAATATTATAGGTAGTTAAAAAATAGAACACATAAGTTTTATAAACTAAGTGGACGACATTTGGGTTGGAATGTTAAAAGATGTTTCGATTTGACTTAGGCTTGTTTGTATTTATTTGTAATATTTATAAGAAAGTAAGAAGCTTCTGTTACTTATCCGCGGATTCTGTTACTTACTATGAACAATTTTGGTGATATTTTCGACAGCTACGTAGCTCTATTCATGTAGAAGTGCAGAAGGCTTACCTCTTACAGTTATACCTAGTCCGTTCCCTCTTGTTGTAAGACAGGTTGAAAGCCATATCAAGCTATGGAGGGGCCATTTTAACTCCCATCCAAAGGCGTTATAAAATGCTCGCCCATCTACTTAACCGGTTATCTACAAGAAACACATAGTTACTTCAAAAATCAGTCGCAAAAGTTTAGTTTTCGTTAGTATTAGCTCACATTTATAAAGATATTTCTTCCAATATAATAAATAACAAACCTATGTTAGTACGAAGTTCGTGAAATATTAGGGTTGCAACTGACCCTTGAATATAAAGAAGCACCTCGAATATTAGACGGATCTTTTCCGTTTTCTTCCAGGACGAGACATTTAAATGACTATTTGTCTTCTGGAGTATCCATTACTCCTGTGATGGTCTACTACGTACTTTTTTACAACTTGCCTTTCGGACTGACATAAATTGACCTAAATTCTAGGCGTCATTTTTATACGAAGCCAGTTTGTATGAAAAATTCTATTTCTGATTTAATTATGACTTCAGTGTTCAACTCGAAGGATGCAAGGAAGTTAAAATTTTAATATTTCATATTGTTCTCCGTCGTTCAGTATAGGTTGAAAAACTACGATCGATCGAAACAATAACATTTACTTAGGTATTAAATTGTTAAACGTTGTGTTATCTGTTACATAATAATAACAATTGACCCCAGAAATGGGAGACAACCTAACAAGCTAGAATTTAAATAATAATAAGAAATAATTTTATTTAACGACAACACTATACAACGGAAAGATACAAAAAAATAAAAATAAAAAACATACATATTTCCTAATACCGAGCCTACGATTAGCACCCACACTAGGTAATCCTGTGTCGTGGGCGCTGTGGTGGGGAGTGTGTGTTGTGGTTTGTACCTAAATGTACTGTAAGTAATGTGATTTGGCGAAGTAAAATTGTGAGAGTAATGTTGGGGTCTCTATTTGTAAAACTAAATTATTTGAAAAATAATGAACAGATAAAGCTATGATAATTTAAAAAAACTAAAAAGTATATAAAGCCTGGTGGGTACGTCCGCTATAAATACCTACCCCATACTCAAACCGTCAAACAAGATGTACAATAACAAAGAGGTCTGGAATGACAAATATAATATAAGTTCTGGACATGTATATTAATTTCACAGATTTAATAATGTATATATAGTTATTTGTATTTTATTGACATTATTAGTTGAATTTTAGAAATCTGAATTTATTTATTAAAGAATTGATATTAAAACTAAAATCCACAAACTAAAATTACAAAATACCTATTTAAATAAATTATACTTCGGTCATTTAATTTACTCGTAAAATCGCGTGTTACAATTAAATTTTCCGACGCAGGTGTACTTCGCACAATATTTACGCGAACGATCACTCAATTAATATTACCAAATATAAAAGTAATATTGCCGAAGTTATAGGACTTCATGTAACATCTGTACCCATCTATCAATCTTTGACAGGTACTTAAGGGCCTATATAGAGACGAGACGTGTTGGCAAGAGCCCTCTAGAAACTAATCACCGACGTCCCTCGTCCGCCTAAATGGCGATGTTGGCAATGTAACTGAAGGAGCTAAATTACAGCTCGGCAAACTTATCTCTGCGTTTGTCGGAAGCACTAATAAGCATTCCAATCGTAGACCTGGCGTGGAGAACTCAAAACGAATACGATAGAAAATGTATGATTATATTTTTCAATACCCGCACTGGTATGTTTGTGAGACTGTACTTACTTAGTAACGGTATAGGACCAAATAAATACATTTAATTGTTATTATTGAACTACAAAACTAGTAGGTATTGAAATAAAACATTTCTGCATCTCCAAGAAGTCAACTGGCAGAAAATAGGTATTTTTTATCTAATAAATAATAAAAGTAGCTCGTAGCCTAGTTGCGAGCACGGTCCGAAAGTGATCGTGTAGGTTAAGCAACGTTAGGCGCGGTCGGTACCAGGATGGGTGACCACTAGTGGCATATTTCATCTAAGCTCCTCCGTCGGATCGGATAGCTCGTTAAGCAGTCGGTCCCGGCTATTGTCGTTCGACAGCAGTCGTTAAGTCAAGTCAGAGGCCGGGCGGCTCAACAACTCTGACAAATTGGTTGGTCACTAACCATACGATAAGCAAGCAAGCAATTGTCAAACAAATCAAGACTTCCTCCTTTCATACCACCAAACAGACTCATCTAATAAATACTCGTATATAGATTCACATCACAAATAGGTAATTAGACAGCTAGACCGACTTACCGACTTACCCCGTAACGTAAGAATTGCGTTTCAAAAATGTGCTGGAATTTCTTATTTGCAATAAAGAATATTGACTATTGTAAGTAATAAGTAAGTAAGTAGGTATTTATTTGATTTTATTCAGCAACTGTAAGAAAAAGTAACTGTCGACTTTTGAACTTGTACTCGTACCTATTACTTTGACCTATTTAAATAAAGAAGTAGTCTGATACTATTTTGGGCGACGATGGTACAATCATGCATCATTGATCACATTTCGAGGGTCCATGGGGTTCAGTATTTACCTGGTTGGACGATATTCTAAATTATACGACAGCACAGAATAAATAATACGAAGATAGTGTGTTGGCGCACAATCCAATAAAATGGATTGCCCACTTGTCCCTAACCACTACAGGCTGTGTTTGTTTAGGAACTTCGGGTAGCAGACACCTAATACTGACCCGTTTGTGTAAGGATTATTAAAATTGTAAATAAATTTTACCCCAGTAAGGGTTTAGGTGAAACAACGAAATGGAAATCCTTTATCTATTTAAGTTTTCAATAGTGTATAAAATTATACAGTTGAGCTTGCTTGCTTTTTTTTCTTCAATTTAATAGTCTCCCTCTCCTAGGGGCCGGCGCGTGTTTGTTCCTTCATACGGTGGAGTATACCCCGACCAGGAATATGAAAACCCTCGACATATTAAATGAAACTATTTTTTTCACAACGTACTCCATAACACAGACTATAAAAAAACGAATTGCGGTCTCGTGACTCGGTTTTTATATCCCTAGACAGGGTTTACTTAGGTATTTTATAGATGTTGCAAGTAAAAATCAGGGAAGTACTTCCCTATCTATTCTATAAAGTAATTTAGATTAGACATTAAAATAAAATATATTAGTAAGTCAAAACGAAATGTTTAGCGAGTTAAATCTATCGAGTTCGGATCTTAATGGAGTTTCACCGCAACTGATAGAATGTCACGATGTCTAGGGTTGCCACCTTAAGTGCAAGGATACTATTTAAAACTGTCACGCTCACTCATATAGTACATTTTGTAAGAGTAAGTGTGATGAAAATAGGGAGTAAAATTCAGGAGAGATCACCTGAAAAGGATCAGGATTTTTTTACAGAATTAGCCGTTTCAAGTTGTCGCGTACCTTAGATAACATTCCTTGATTTATTACATATCCTCGTAACCCTGCTCAGGAAAGTAAAAGATTTCCCTGATTTCGGGTAAGTTTAGCCTTTATCAGCCCTATGGATGTTAAAACTGTTTCGGGTTTGCGGCAAGAATCTACATTATGGCCCTTACCCTTGTTCTGAGCGCAGAGATTGTACGTACCTTTTCATTAGTCGGTTAATAGGCCGCATTTCGCAGAATGGTACCTCTCGCACAGTATCTCGGATTAACATTAATCTAAGGTCAATTTGTACGAGAATTATAACCAATTTGCGAGTTAATCTAAGTAAATCTAAACGTTGGCGCAAGTCAAACTTCAAATATTTATTGCATTAATGTAAAATAAGGCACTTCTTGGCACCCGCATGCTCCATCGTCGACCTCATCGTCGCTTACCATCAGGCGAGATCGAGGTCAAATGCGGGTTTAGTAGTAAATAAAAAATAAAAAAACTTGGAAAAATAATTTCTACGCCGTATTAAATGTCATCTCTGTCGATCAAAGTATTGTTTCTTTGTCGTTTTATATACTTAAATTTCTAATGTATAACTATTTTTGAAATGTAGTTTTTTTTTAATTTGGCCGTTCTTCGTCTTCATTGACGGCTTGGAGTACTTTTTTTTATTGTTGGTAGTTGGTCTTAACATCATCTTAATTCAATATCATATACGACTTGAACGAGTAAGTAGTTCTACATGATGCCAATTGCTATAGGCCGTCTTGCGCCAATCGTTATATCTGGGATTTTAGAGTAGGGTAACGGAATGAAGGGTTAAATGTTGGTGCAAGTCAATCTTAATAACGTGTCAGACACCGTGTACTTAGTATGCTTATTCTGAGACAATAAAGCACCTTAATAGCTAAGTAAACTCATCTAACAGTGACGTTCTGAAAGACTTGAGATAATTTTCTATAGGTACCAGTGACTGTATGTACTAATTTAGAATCGCTCATACAAGGCATCTTTCGCTCCTAGATAGGGGGTTGTTTTGTCTGTAACCCTTCATGTAGATGACAGTACGTGTTAGTGGACATAACGTAACCATTTCAAGAATTTCATTTAAGAAATTTTATTATGCTTTTTGTCAGAGGGTCGCACGTCAGGGCGTGTGACCGCAATCGGACCTACCTCATTTTATAACATGTCAGGCAAGTTTACTTCTACACAAATAACAATCTACGTAGGTATAATAATGCCTTAAAATAAACATCTTTTTCTGAACATGTTCCCTAAAGAATTTCAATTTATTGAAAGAAGAAATCGATCAATTACTCAAACGACTAATTTTTATACTTGATTGATGATGTTTTACTTTGAAAGCATAACCTGGGCCCTGAAAAGGTAGCTCTATAGTGATGTTATGATGAAATTATTTTAAGGTCTCTTGATTTTGGCCCTTAAAAAGTAGAAGAATTAGTTTTCTGGTAGTTTCAGACCCATACAATTTTAAGACTAAAAAACAAGTAACTTTTAACATTCGATGAATAGAATAGAATAGAATAGAAAAACCTTTATTAATAGACCATAATTAAAAAATATCTGTAAAAAATATGTACAAAATATGACAAAATGAGTCGGATTATAAATTGACCATATTTTACATCCATATTTTACATTCTGACATGTGATATAATCATATGATATGATCTATTAAAAGGGCCAAGTTCAGCTGTGTCGCCAGATGCATAGATACCTATACATCTAGCGACGCTGGTTTTCAACTTGACCCTTTCCAACTTATAGCTATAGAGAGCAACAATGTTGTCCGGTTCGTCTGTAGTGTTGGCTCATCTCCTTACACGTCACTCACAATTATTTACCGATACTCGACCAGTATCAAAAAATTAGGGATTCAGTCATAAACAAGAAACGATGCAATAATACAGTAATAATAAAGATATTTTCTTATAGATAAGAGGTTTTCTTATTGTGAAAAATTAATAATAAATACATTGCAAGCTCAACGAAATATGTACCCTATGTACTAATAACACATAATACTATTACAAATATTACAATCCAATGCGTGGTTCTGGTTCTGAGGTAGATTCTGTACCTACGTGTATATACATGATGTACATCACTATTAGGATCTGACGATAAGTATATAACCAATTAGAGGAAGTTTACGCAATTGACGTGGTTCACTTAGGTACGTATATCTATAATTACTTTAGGTATTCGCGTTTGCTTCCGTTTGTTAAAATATTCTTGGAATGACAGCGTTTAAACACTTTACCTGTCATACAGTGAGTACCTATGGAAATCCAAGACATACGAGTATATTATGAGCGTTTGATTGAAAGATGAGACAAGCATCAACAAATGTGCTACGTTATTTTTTACATTTGAACGCCTAATTCTGTTGTGCCAGTTTCCTCTTTCTCTGTTCCGTAATATACGTAATCGTGATTATCGCCTACCTATACATACCTATATCCTGGCCGAGTGACATAATAGGATCAGCATAGATCCGATAATGGCACTTTGGAATACGATATCAGTGCGAGTTGTTTCGGATTAAGGGTTTTTAGGGTTCCGTAGTTAGCTGAGGAACCCTTATAGTTTCGTGAAGTCTGTCCGTCATTTTGCCTGTGCCTCCGTCCTGTATCTTTTGAAATACAGTTACAAAATATCTGGAATTATACCTGCTACTTGTAGAATTTACCTTAATTTCAATGAAAATTATAACGATACCCGGTCCAAAGTTATATTAGGTATTATTTTTCAATAGAGGTTATCTTATATTATGTTATGATAGGGGTACACACTGGTCATCTCAGTGTGCAGGTTTCCTCAAGATGTTTTCCTTCACCGTCAGAACAGTCGGTAAATGTACGTAAAATACACTGCACGGTTTCGAACCCGGACCTCCCGCATGGGAGTCCGGTGTCCTAGCTACTGTGCTACAGACGCTCTGTCTATAGAGGTCAGTTACGAATACTTTGCACTGACTCCACGCAAATGTAAGTGTACAGTCTTTATATATTGTTATATACATTCCATGACTGCACATAATGACGTTTGAGTCGGTCTGGCATGCAAGGAGGCCTAAATTTATACTTTCTTGCAATAAATCTGGTGTTCGTCACATACTGACTACGGAGGCAAGCATCATCATCTTTTAATTTAATTTTAATTACAAAATTTTTTTATTACTTTATTTTTTAGCTTTTTTAACATATTTTCATTTATATCCAACGCGGCCTATAATAGGGTGTATTAAGGCATTTCATAAGGATGTCTGTACAACACAGCTGCTATGCCAGATACTACTAATAGAATAGTTGCTGGGAGATGTGCAAATAAGGAATTATGCAAACATCCGCCGTTGCCGCATCTAATTGTAATTCTAAGACGGGTGGCAGACATACTCACTGCACGTTAGAAATAAAATAGGTAATATGATTTTGTCAACTTAATCGCGCTCCTTGAAGTGCAATATGCGAAGTTACCAGATTTAATGATTTTATTAACAAAAATTCAACACACTTGCTCTTAACGTGGCTCTTATTGCACCGCTTTTAGGTTCATAACGCAGCTTATAGAACACGCGTGCTTTTTACTTTACATTATCGAACAAGTGCTTTTAACTTTACATTTTTTTTAAATCTCAGCAAACAGCATGCTTTTTACTTTACATTACCGCACTAGTAACTTTTTACTTTAATTTTTTTTACTTTACATTAGCGCACTAGTAACTTTTTACTTAAATATTTTTTTTAAATCTCAGCAAAGAGGTTTTATGCCTAAAAATATGTTTATAACATATTTGCTCGTAAAGTGGCTGTAATTACACCAATTTCAATATCGTAATGTATCTCATTACGCACTTGTGCGTTATAGTAATGTGAAACGCACGAGTTTTTTTAAATAAAGTAACATGTACGGTTTTTTAAGATGCTCCGTCTAAAAATGAACGATACTTTTTAAAATCTTAGCAAAGAGTTTTTATGTTAAAAAAGTGGTCAATATTTTATGAATAAAATTAACTTTGGGAGATAAAATATAATAAATAAAGATTTAATTCTTTAATTTAATTAATTTTGACAATAAATTACAACCATTTATCTGTAACAAAAACACAAAAATATTAATTTACTTTATTAGTAATACTGGCTGTTTTTGTACCTTTACCTAAAAAAAGTTGATGCGCGCGCATCGCTAATTTGTGGACAAGTAAAATTATTCCGCGCGCTTTTTCTTTTCGCTGTATTGTTTTTATTTGAAAATGTCGTCAAGTAGTGATGAATTTATTAATTTGACACCGCCACAAGTCTTAAACGCAGCGAAAAAGGCTACTCTAAGCCTCTTGCCTGAAAAATCGACCGATAGATACTTACAAGCGTATCAAAATTTCATCATATGGAAAACAAGCAAAGATGCAAATTCATTTTCAGAAAATGTGTTTTTAGCATATTTCATGGAACTTTCTCAAAAATATAAGTCAAGCTCATTGTGGTGCTACTATTCAATGCTAAAAAGCAACTGGCAACGTAACAATCACTTTTAAAAATTGTTCAAATTTCTATAACTGCTTTAACAAGTAATTAAAGATTTATTCGTTTAAGAAAGTCAAAGTTTTATTTATTTCCTCGTAAATATGTTATAAAACGTCGTATGACATACGTGCGCTTTGAAAATTACAGCCTCTGCTTCCTTATAGCCCTCGCCTACGGCTCGGGCTAGCAATATCGCCTCGGCTGTAATTTTCAACTTACCGCACTTATATCATAATGTACTATTATGATTTTTTTTCCTCACAAGTGTGTTGAAAAACGTATGAAACGCGTGAGCATTGGTCCTTACATTCTAGGCTCCATTACACCCTCGCCTTCGGCTCGGAAAGCAATCCAGTCTCGAGTGTAATGAAATCGCAAACTTAGCTCACTTGTATCATACACAATGTACTATTTTTTTAATTTTTTTATTAAATAAGGAGAACAGACGAGCAAACGGGCCACCTGATGGTAAGTGGTCACCGTCGCCCATAGACATCTCACCTCACTGTATTAATGTTGGAGGTTTTTGAAGCGCTGCTAACCTTGAGGACTAAGATGGATTGCCTCATGTGCCGAAAATTACGCTGGCTCTCTTACCCTTCAAACCGAAACACATAAATACAAGCATTTCTGCTTCACGGCAGAAATAGATAAGAGGGTGGTACCACCCCAGGCGATCCTTCACTTTAGGATCTACCACTACTTATTACTTTTCACCACTTACTATTACCGATGCATCTAATTATTTTAATTATGATCATTAAAAAATAGTAAGTAGGTAGTAGATATTGGTAGATGTATACACAGCTCTATGTAATTACAATTCTAATATAGTTCCATTGTATCCAAGTGTCAGCCTAATTTTCCCATATCGTCCAAAGCTGGGACATAAGTAAATTCAACTCACTCGCATTTCCGCTTTTCATAATCAAGCTACCTCTAAAACCTTGAAACTCGTCCCCCGTGTGTTCACTCTAGAACCCTGCTCTAGAGGTAGTCGGGTCCATGTTATAATTAAATTAATCAAAATTCCTGTTTAAATAAATTACTCTCTACTAAAATATTTACCCTATCCCTCACCCTGCATGCACAACAAACACGCCTACCTATCCAAATGGGAAAATTAAACACATTTATCAAATATGTATTTAAGTGCAGGTACTTTATAGGTGTACCGTCAGTGCACTGAACTCGGTAGATTCTAGGTAACAAATATTAAATGCATTTCTTGACATAAATTGATGGTCAAATGTGAAAAATAAAATAGCTACATGCAATCAAAACTCAGACCATAGAAAGAAACAGCAATATTACATCATGACGTCAGTGTATAGTAGGGGCTTACAAGCAGATCCTGGCTACATATAAAGAACTGTTTTGCTAATAAAAAACCCGACTGCGTAAAAAAGCGAACCAACGATGGAAACAACACGGCTTCAAATGGTCACTGTTCTCAGCCTTGAAGGCGCAATTGGAAGGTTATAGAAAATGTCGTGAACTAATATTTATGCTATCAAACTATATCACGCAGTCGGAGGCCTGCGTGGTAATGCCTTCCGTACTAAGTTTCCATATTGTAATGCCTCCTACGTCACTCTTGACAGCGTCATGGCGGATTGCGTTTCACTGCGTTTCAGGTCACGTGATATACAGATTAAAAAAGGGCAATTTAAAACTTAAATTATTAAATTAAATTGTGATTCCATGATCGGAATTTAATATATTTCTGTTTCCCATTACTTGAACTATCATATTAACATACTCTCATAATTTATTGATTATGATGGCAATTAGCCTATTGTAGGGTGGACCTCACGTACTTATTACATAAATAAACATCGAATAGTAATTGATTATAAAACGTTAGCAGCTCTTTAGCGGTAGCTTTTAGTTGTTTATGGGTCGATTCTCCCGTCTTTTGTTTAATATCATGATCCTGCGACGATTACTGATCAGATGGTCGTCGTAGCAAAATATTCTTGTTGACCAAACGACCGCAATTGCTACTGTGGCTTAACTATTTTCATATGTCAACAATATTATACACCTGAAAAAAGTAAAGTAAAATACACAATAAAAATAGAAAACAACAAACAAAACATAGAAAAGGAAATAGTGAAGTACAATATAGGCTTAATATCACTTAGCTGTCAATGTGACGTTTGATTCCCGCAAGGAATTTCTAAATTCACGCTAGATTCACGTAAAATAGGGATACCAGTTGGTGATTTTTAATTTCCCTTTTTCCCATACCATCAGATCCTGGTACTAATACACCTAGAACTACCTATAATGATGCTTCAATATAAAATTTATGTATATAATTACTCGTATAAAATATTATATGGACATTACATTCGTCAAACTTCATGGGCAATAAATTAATTCTTCGGGAACTTACTGAATATACATAATTATTAGAAATCAAGTAGGTATAGCACAATCTTCTGACATTTGAAGAGGGTTGAAAGTCCCTTGATAGCAGCTCGCTGAGTAAGATGACAGAATTTTGCCTCGACACTGCACACTGCACATCAAAGCTTGTACTCGTAAATGATACTTACTCGTATAACTGTTTGATACTAAAGTAATTAAGGTTAAATGGTTTGGTTTTATGTATGTTAAGGTTAAGAAAAATACCTACAGACATAGCTTCATACTCAAATCGTGGTCGATAGACTCAAGCTTAAAATAATTATAAAAAAATGTTGTTGTTGTTGGCTTCAACAAATAAATTCGTCGTGATTAATTTCGATTCGACGAAGTTTAAACATAATGGAATTTGTGAGGAATATTCGAATGTTTTTCAGAATTGTTTGTTGCCATTTAATAGTCCGTCAAACTGAAAACAATAGGCAGTAATTTTTGCCTAAGTTTCTTGTTGGTAAATTATTTAATGCTTAATTTAAGTTGAATAGATTTTATTATGGATTTATAAGAAATATGCAGAGGTAGGTAATCTATTCTCTATATTCGTTCCACTAAATAAAGAAACGTACATACTTACATGTAAATAAAAAGTATAGAATAGTAGTAAGTACCACTTGCAGGTAAGTAATATTTACCTATACTTAATTTCCACTGTAGAGTTATCTCTACATTTGCATATCACAGTTGATTTTAAATTTTAAGCGCAAATAATGTTTTAATTTTATCTATTTCGGTAAACGAAACACGATCTTTTCCGTTCCGGTTGAATTTCCCTAATCAACTTTCATAAGAATATAATGATCTATTCTTGAGTAATTAGTGTAATTACTCCAACCTTTGTTGTATTTAACAAGGTATCCTAGATTGTTTAACCTTGAAGTTTCCGCGTGTAATTATGTGAAGGAGGTAGCTTAGGCACTCAGAGGCAGAGGCGAACGAGCCTCTTGACATCATTTATGCAGGGAAGGAGTAGTCCAATTAGCTGTGCAATGATGTGTAGTGTAGGGCCTTTACGAGAGCTGTGTGTGTGATGTGAGAGTGACATTATTTGACACAGATATTAATGTTCTAAAGTATCTGACAAAAAATTTAGAATAGTCAGAAAAGAATTGGAAAGAAATAAGAAAAAACTGGACCAGTGCGAGTAGGACTCCCACCCTGAGGGTTCCGTACAATGTTAATTAGACATTATTCTAGTGAAAACGTAAGTCGGATTGAATGCCAAATGTAGTTATGTGGCGGCAAAGAATATTTTCCCATGCATCGGTTTATACCACGGCAGGAGTAGGTACCACCTGCAAATGTAAGACTAACGACTACTGTCGAACGACAACAACCGGGACCGACTGTTTAACATGGAGGAGCTCAGATGAAATTTGCCACTACAGCGGTCACCCATCCTGCTTCTGACCTAGCTCAACGTGGCTTTACTTGCACGATCACTTGCTCGCAGCTGGGCTATGAGGACCTATTTCAGGTAATGGAATGGAAAGTTTATGGAATTTACTTTCAAATACATAATCACAGGTTCAGGGAATGGACGTTCAAAAAATTAAACACAATGAACGATGGATGAACTGTGTAATATTTCAAGAAGTAGACTAATAATAAAATAGACAAAAAACTAAAATAGACGTAACCACAGAAATAAAACTAGTGCACCCTCTTCTCTCTTGCGACATCAACAAGTACAACACACGTGCATCTACCTACTTAATACTCCCTCCATGTCACAGCACAGCTGCGTTTAGGGGTAGTTTCAAGTATGCGGCATCTTAGATATGGATACCTTGCCATCTCCTATTAGAGACGCGCAGACTCTTGACACCTTCAGGGGAAAACTTTAAATCTATACAATTGACCTACAAAAATCGGACACTGCTCCGTACATTCTTTAGGTGCCCTGTAACTACTGTCGTTCACAATTTGGATGGGCTCGGTAATCTTATGCCTCTACTGTGAACTACCATCCAAACACATAATACCATGTAAATACACCCGCACCATGCCATCACCATCCCACACACTCAGTACCTCACATACACACTAATATCCTCATTCATACAGACAAACACATTCATACAACACAACACGCACACACTGTGGCTTTCTTCGTTCGTGCAGTCACTGAGGGGCCAGCTGAAAATCAGCGCTGTGGCTTGCCTCAGCATTATGCTGAGCTGGTGTACCCTTTTTGGCACTGTACCACACCAGATGTTCTGTGCTGCATGTATTAAACTTTGTATACTTCTGTATTGTGTTCTATATTCTGGTGTTTACAGCGCTAAATAATTTTCAATTTCAATAGAATGATGATATAAGCACGGACAGCGAGCCAAAGGGTTTGTGAAAATGCACGCATTGTTCCATTTGACATTCCAATGCCCGACGAATGTTTGGGAAAATGTTCACATCAGGAGCGCCACCTGTGTGACGCGGTTTCTGTATAAAAATTCTCTAGCGAGCAATCTAGCGCGAATTTCAATAACTTTGTACGTAACATACCCCTCCGGTTAAGATTATGAAAGTTTATGAATCCTTACGTAGGTGTTAGTTCTCTGTAAGTATCCAATGTACGAGTATGTAGCATGTAGCAACAGTTACGTAGTGGTTACGTATATACATTCATTGCCTTGTACAAGGTTTACCTAATAATTAAACATTATTGATTGGAAGTCATCGTTTTTTCAGTTTATGTCATACATATGAAATGTGTCAGGTGTACGTACATTGTTTAAAATTACAAGAACTACACTGCATTGCGGCAACAGCTAGCTTATTTTACTGACTTAGTGCGCCAGTGACTAAGTAATGTTTATTTTAGAATAATAATTTCATTAATCGGTATAATTTCCTCCAGTTTTCCCCATTTTGTTAATCATAATTTACGGTCAGGTAATGCAGTAAAAGCGCTATTATGATTAATCACCTGTAATTTATGAAAAGTTTTATTTGTGGAAGATACCTACTAAATTACTTATAATTTGTGTATATAGGGTAGTTTATTATAATTATAAGTAATTGCATCGCTCTAGCATAATGTGTACTTAGGTACATAATATTATTGAATAAAAGGTAAGTACTCGTATTTAACATAATATATTTGTCTTAATAAAGGTATAGATAGGTGAAGTAAGAACCTAAGTAATTCTGGCGATGAGCAACTTAGACGAGGTGATAGCCGGTGAACCAGAGCTCTAACTGAGTGGTGGCTAAGATTAAAGAAAAATAGGTCATCTAACAGAGCTGCTGTTAGAGTTAGCGTCAGATGAATGAAAGGGAAAAGGGAAGATTTTCCACCAGGCGGGGTGTTGTGTCCTGGTCTAACTATGGATGTTTTGGAACTCGTATATATGCGAAGTCCTAGGAAAATTTCGATAGCGCGTTCTACACCGATGTGATTACGTACTAATCGTAGTGGCGCCTCGCGCGTTGCCACATATAATAATGGGGGATATTACCAAAGTTGCATCGAAGACCTGGTTGCGACTTGTACCAAGATCGGAAGGGTGGTACAAAAAAGAGGGGCGAATACACTGCAGTGGGACGATTATGTGCTGAGGATACAATACAAATACTTTTTATTGACGTTTGTACTTATGGACGAAACTGACCTTTTAAAAGCAGATCGAATACGACCGAATTTTCATTAATTACATTTTGTTATTCAACTCGCCGCGTAGAGTTATTTTCAGAGGGCTAATTGAGGGGTAAATGAAACCCCGTTGTCAGTGTTTGCGATGTTATTTCGCAAAGTCGGTAAACATTCACGGATTTCAATGAAAATACGAAATTCACAGAGTTATCTTTACTTATTTGAAGATGGCTACGTGAGACAGGTAAGAAAGCAAAATAAACTTTTGATTTAGATTTTGTTAAGTCGCAAAAGATCTTTTGAGTTACTGATGCTGGATTGGGATGCAATCTGAATTCTCGATGGTTAAGTTCATTGTTTAGGCATTTATACGTGAATACTTTAATTTGAAGCTTCTGTTATCGTTGGTAAACAAGCTGTTTCATATTTCGGGCATATTTCGAATCACTTTGCATTATAATGCAAAGTGATTCAAAATATGCCATAAAAAAATAATATGGCATAAAATACTAAAATACCTTATAAAAAGGAAATTTTATAAATTTTCCTTTTTTATAAGGTATTTTAGTTAATAATTTTTAAGGTTTATTTCGCACGATAGTTGAATGTCATGTCCTTCAGCGGTCTGAGGACTTTCATTTTTAATCTATGATATACTCGTACCTACGCGTAAAGTCTTACGAGCATGCATACACGTCAAGTACAGCACTAGACAGACTGCATATGTATACGACAAGGCAGCTGAAGGAAGGCTCTGGAGACGTACTCGTACAACTACGTTTTGCCTTAAGGACATAACCTCGCGCGCAAAGTTTAAGTAGGAAAGTACCTATCAAATCGGTACTACCTACCTGATATTATGTTATGTATTTTGAGGGATAGAAACGACTAAACAGTACGATGATTTACGTTTATTGTAATCAATTCATTTACGTTAGTAGGTAAGTAATTATTTTATTATTATAATGAAAGGAAGTCCTTAGACATGCATGTGTGATGGGGGTCGTGACTCGGGTCTAACGTGTAATTATGGTGCAATTTCTCCCTTATTAGCAAGCTATGGATAGTTTCAACTGTCATCCTCAACCGCCATTAAAACTAAAACAAAAGAACAAAAGCACGTCCATCCGCCATCGCCCGCCCTTTCTGAAACGCTTGTCGTCTTATATAATAGGATTATTCTTTATTAAAAAATATAAATCGACTGCAGTACTCAGATGTGGTCGCCAACTAGGGCGTGAAAATTTTGTAAAAGTCGGTATGGTAGTCAGTAGTTCTTAGAAAGCGGGTGATTGCGTCTCCCGTCCCATTTCCGCACGTATGCTAATGCTTCAGGCGGAGCTACAACGCTTTTATCCGCAATAAAGTAGCGACGATTTTGTAGAAGTCTAGAACGACTTTTGTGAGGAATGTCGACGATTTGTATTCAACATTTGGAAATGTTGCCGTTGCTTTAGGAAGCTTAGTCAATTAATCAGATGACTCACCTTGGTATAGGTTCAGGTACATTAAAAATTAAGCACTGTTTTTTAGTATTTAACTTGAATTACTTCGATTATCCTAGTGTGGGAGCCATGGAAATCTGACAAAATGTAAAAGATACTGTCTGCATCAACAAATTCTTATTTTTTTAATATTTTTATTATTAGTATGTTGTTGCACGGTTCGGTAAAATAGTTCATTCTTTTACCATAAAATAGGTATTTCCATGGACCTAATAATATTATTGACTGTTCAATTACCATTTACGCCATGGACAAATCCACCACCGGCCCATGGTCCTGCCAACCTTTCGGTTATGAGGATCGAATCACAGGAGTTGCGCGCGGTACTTGTTACACCATGGACAGCTGTTTAAAATTATTATTTTATTATTTCCTCGCAGGTGTAATATAAAATATCGTGTGTATCACGTGAGAAAAGACCACGTATCCGTTGTGTACCCACAACACTCCCCTATCCTTGACTCGTGTTACGAAATAATTTCGCGAGAGAATCATACATACCACTCGTTTCGACAATGTGACACTTTCCCCACTAGTTTCCCCATTACTTCCACTTTTGTATACTTATAAAGTAGATACTTACACCGTACCTACGTACCTAATATAAATACTTATAATAATATAATTTTCCTGTTATTTCTAAACATTCTTTAATAATGTAACTTTATCCTAAATCGATCGTAGGTCATTCAACTCTTTAATTATTGTAACTATACGGTACCGTTGCGAGTTGACAAAATGGCGGAGGTACGTAACTACTAGTTTTAGTTATCATGGTAGGTATTTTATTCATAACGGTACGGAACTGTTATATGCCAACCTAGTATTGATCTGTATCGCGGTTTTATTTGTCCTTTGTCACGTTTTCTATATTCGCTTCCATTTAATGGATAATGGATATTTTTGTTATCGTTCCTACCCACGGTAAATGTTCCTACCTAGCCATTTCAAAGCATAATCCTGCGATTTATCCAATGAATGAACGGTTAACATCGGATATTTACTTTCATGTCTTATCTTTCGACAGAAATATCCTCATAGCACATAAAATAGACTTAAATCATAAACTTACTTTCAAATCAAGATAATTAGAGGCAAAGTTTTACATTTAAGTAAATATGTAAATAAGCATGAATGTAATGCAGCACAAAACAATTTTATAGAAAATTTCATTTAGAAACATTTTTTCTATCAATACTTTTGTATCCACCTCTAGTGCTGGAAATAAAACCGCAATTAAAATCATATGTGGTACACAAGTTTAGCTTTGTACCGCCGCGAGGAATAGGTAAGCAGCATACATACATAATATATACATACAGGTACTCATTACTATTAAAAAATATACTTATCCACTTATATTATAAGTAGATAAGTGTACATAGGCCATTTACTTTCATAATGTACAGTGAAACACATGACTGGCTTATATTCAATAACGTTAAAGGCTTTTAGGAAAATTAAATTGCCTCTATATTATTTGCTGCGTGAGTAGTCCAAAATTGTTTATTTTTATAGTACTAACTGAAACTGTGAATAAACCGGTCTACTATACTAAATCAGTTTGTGTGGAATCTGAACCAGAGATAATTTTATATTGGGTACATTTGGTAACGATTCAATCTTCCAATATCTTTCTGTTTGTCTGGTAAAACGAATGGTGATATGAAATATTACAGTTCTTCGACGAAAACCATAGAAACTAAAGATATTTTAATGCCATAAAAGCACAAGAGTTCCTTGAATATTTTTAGAATGCGATGTACCAAATGACGTCACGACTGCATGTGAAAAACATGTTATGTGAGGACCATTAGTTCTACAGCAGGAAATGAAAATATATTTTATATTGAACTTTTTTCATGCCCCTATTAGCTCCAATACAGATAGCAGGTGATACGGAAATTGAGTAATGATCATATCCTCACAAAATAGAGTGCAAATAATTGGACATACTCTCTTTGTATTCAAGTGCCTTCGACTTGAAACGTCGAGATTCCTCCAAGGAATAGAAATTCACAAGGAATGCCATTCCGTTACGCTCGTGTTACGAATTTGTAAGACTCATTAATCCGTCAAAGGTAAACCAAGAGTCAAGCTTCAGTACGAAGGTTGAAAGGTAAACGGTTCAGATGGGAACTAACCCAAATGACCCAATATATTTTATGTTCGGCAGCCATTCACCTCTAATTTGGCTCTTGATGGTTGGCCTTTGTCTATTTTGTTAAAATATAGAGTCCAGAGAAGAGGTATCTACTCGTATTTTAAGCAAATGGCCCTGGGTGATTTGTAGGTCGTTTCGTTCGGCCACGTCGAGGAATTTACCAGATGTTGTGTTCCCACCACAAATTCAATATAAACTGGACACATGCCTTCCATGAATGTAGGATTTAAAGAGTTTATCAATGTCCGAATCAATAACTGAGTAGTAGCAAAGAGTACTAACTACTTCGTAGTTGGTAGATACAGCTGCCGATATCAAAGTTGAACGATGACGACCAGTGACATACCTACTCATATTTAACAATTTTCGCAGATTACGATAGTTAACGCAGTACAAGATTTTTGGTTTCATTGCCAGCACGGACGAAGGAAGTATCATAGTGATCTTGTGATTGGTTCGTCGTCGACTATGTGAAGTAAGTAAACATGCAATGCACCAACAAATTCACCCAGCGCTCATCAGTACCGGCAGTAACCTAAAATAAAATACGAAATGCTTTTCTTGACCATCCATCCCAAATTAATTCAGTAGAAGAGGTTCTATATTTGTGCACCAGACTTCTACGCGAAAAAGGCTCCGAGAGAGAAAATAACATCTTCCAAGCTGTTGCCTGCGAGGCTTGCGCACGGCTGCCTCGCGTTTCAATTCAAAGCAGATACCTGCTACACAAACATTCTCTGGAGGAAATAAAATAGAATTCAGCGGAGAATAAGCACCTATCAAACTGCATTCTTTCCTAGCTAGTTTAACTACTGGTTTATTTTAGTTACCTCGATTTAGGTAACTCTTTAAGCACTAACAAATGTTAAAACTACATAATATTCTAAACAGCACACAAAATCGTAAGAACACAAATTTTCGTCATCAGTTTCTTTTGAGTGAGACATACCTACAATTATAATTGAGTGTTATATCTACATGTGTAAACTAAGTACATGTAAATAAAAATCATTTTATGACCGAAGATTCAACATTTAACTTTGAATAGGCATCCTTCCTGAAAACGTTTACATCGGAAATTCTGAATTTCATAAGGAGCTTTTAGATTTCCATTCCTTCTGTTCGGATATAATGAACGAAAGCCACCACCCAAATTCTTCGTAGATAAAGTTTTTATGATTCTGACGGCTTATAGTCTAGATCTTAAATTAGTAAATAAACAAAAGATAAACGACTTGGCTTTAAAACGTTTCTGTAAAAAGAAAACAAATCAATTGTAAGTACCTATTTCAAGGTAAAACGTCACGAGCATTAGAAGCTCTTTCGCCAAAAGAAATCGCCACCGAACGCGATATCAGCTTTTAGGATTTTGTGCAAAACCCTGAATTCCGATTTCTAAAATATACTGTTTGGCGACAATAGGACGTTACAATGAAGTTAAAATTAAGCGACTACAGAGGGAATGTGCAATAACTATCCAATACGGTAGGTTTTGTGTAACACACTCACTCACACACAGGTTCGCAGGTTGACTATTGTCAGAGCCTGAATTCTTGTGACTTTGTTATAAAAGGTAAATCATCGACGTGGGTACATCTTTCACATAAAATGAAACAAGCTTTACTACTCTACCTTCTACCTTCGCAGTCTAAAGAACTTCAAACTTCAATTACGGTTAAAAATATATTTTACTCTCAAAATTACGTACCTACATATTTGTAACTTTGGAATTATTCGTTCGTAGAACAAGACGAACATCACGAACATGAATTTATAAGTAAAATCCACTGATTTATGTTTTCAAATTACAGTGTCCCGATTCCTGTCGGGCAACAAAATGTCGAGAATCATTAATCAGTGCAGAAAAGACGCGGATAAAGGGAAGCAAGGGCTATCAAAGAGATTTAGATCAACTGAATAGGATTGCCACATTTATTTCCATCTAATTTGAAATATTGGGCTAGTAAATTTAGTTAGAGTAGCTAAGCCAAAATGTTTGGGGTAACACTGATATTCCAGACATTTTGGTTTGCTGATTTAGGTATAGAGACATTAATTATATCTGTCTATCAACCCGTGTCTGTCCACCGTTGCACGTAATCCGATTCCAGGGTTCGCGACATCACTCAGTTCACCCACCATTCTCATCAAACCATTGACAGCAATGTTATGTACTCGTATGTCGTCGCTCCACCGGGCAGGAGGTTGTTAACTAATGATCATGTCATGAAGTTCGAAACCATGCAGTGCCATGATACCAGTGAGTTTTTTTTTCGTATTTATCGAAGACTTACATACATTTACCGACTGCTCTAACGGTGAAGGAAAACATCGTGAGCAAACCTGCACACTGGGATGACCAGTGTGTAAAATGGGGTAGGCACAAAGGATCCTCAAGGGTCGTGCCGCTGGGGTTATTCCCGGCCCTCTATCATAAGATAAGATAAGAAGAAGATCATGGTATGATAGTTAGTGAACACATACTTATCACAAAATCATTGTATCAACGACGTAGGACCGCCCAGTCAGTGAGGAAATCTGTATTTCGGAAGTTTTCCAAGGGCATGTGAAATCTGTTACCTTACCATGGTGCCCTATTAATGAAGATGTTAATAATAAACCAAGGGTGATGTGATAATGGTACCTAAATACATGAAATGCAATTTCCTTGAACTCGGTCGGTACACAAACAGACACTATAAAAGAGTAAGCGCAAAATTAAACGTGGGTAGAAAGTTGTAGAGTTCAATTAAGCTGGTATTAATTTCTTTCTTTACTAGAACAAAGCTCTATGCATCACCTACATACTTTATCTAGTTAGAAATTGTTACATAGGTAAGTGTTCCAGCCATACGGTATTAACCTAATTTTTTTATTGCATCAATCAATTTACATGGACATACTAAAGAAGGATCTAAAATTAGTTTTTCGATATCTCTACAAACATCAGAGATATTAATGGTTAAAATTATTTTTTGACATATGTTCTGTCCCTTTCTAGCAAAACAGCCCTTTATATGCAGCTAGGAGCCCAGGACCTGCTTGGCGCTAGAGAACAGTTACGTCATAAAACTTACTGCCGTTTCTTTCTATCGTTCTGATTTTTGATTGCATGTAGTTATTTTATTTGTCAACGGATTTTAATTTTGCTTTCACATGTCACCATCAATTTATGACTATTTCTTAATTTTTAAGAAATGCATTTAATATTTGATACTTGGAAAGTACCCTGTTAATGAGTCTTTAACTTTTACATATTATTTACTGATTTAATTATGTTTTGTATTAATTTTATTAAAAATAAAGAAAATTAATTAACAATTTATTAAATTATATTTGATGTCAATAAATAAATTAAAAAAATCATTATACTTGCAAATAAATGTCAGATATTTACAATTTTTGACAAGTTTCTAAGTTTAAAATTTCCTTTATATAGAACGTCTGCTCGGTAAGCCAGTGTTTCAATGATCTCAGGCTATATAATTTATAGGCTACAGAATCAGAATAACAATTCTTGTTCAGTTACGTCTCTACCCACATCGATATCTATGAAAACAAACCTGACCGTCCCCTGTCGTCAGCTATTACCCATTTACAATTGCATAGCGATGCGTCGTCAGTCATCTGGCTTCAATCTGGGCCAGTGCCAACTGACCGGCCATCGTCGGCTAGTGTAGACGCCAAACGTTATAATAACCGTGTCAGAGGTCTGATATTGTTTAACAACGTGCTAGAAGAGGCTTGGTAACATTTGTATTTTTTTCTTACATCTAAAGTAGATAATACAATACTTTTTTTACTCCCATTTCGTAATTTGTTCATTAAGAAACCACAATCAACAACGTAAAGAGGTTCATTCGTCATGGTCGTGTGAAAATAGTGTTTTAAAGAAATTTTAAATAACAGTTTTCGATTGTAATATGTAATTTTTTCTTTATTGTATGGCACTGCATACAAGAACTCCTTCGTAGTAAATGCACTACTTTTCACTGGCCAACTACTTGGTACTATGGCCATAAAAAAACTCTTAGATAGAAAGACTTCTATGTTCATGCCCATCTTTTTTGTACCAGTAATCCAGTTTACTTCGCAAAGCTTGATGTAAATATCTCTATCGATTAAAGATTTTCGGACTAGTTAGTCAGTATACCTAGTCAAACATAATAGCTGCCTGTATTCTAGCAGAGAGATAATCCTGTTTAGTTTGATTAATCTGTCTGTACTGTAGGTGTAGGTAACGTAATGAGATTAGTTGCCGGCGAAATAACAGGATCCATTTTATACAAAAAATATATATTCCAGAGTCAAAAGCCTTCTATTTTAGTCACGGATCTATTACCTGTAAGTATTCGTATAATACCCTGTCTAGTCGAGCGCATCCTGCGCCCCCTGAAACACCCACACTTTCCCTAAGGAAGGCTTCAATCAATACTCCGTGCATTAATATTTTATGCAGCTGCAGTACATACCTACATAGTACATACATACACCCGAGCAAGAGAATGTTCTTACTTACGTGTTTTTGTTTATAAAAATTGTGACATAATTTTATTACCAAAAGAAAGGAAAAGGAAAAGAGGAAGACCTTATAAACGATGGGATGATACCTTTGTAAAGAAATTGGGAGCACACTGAACGAGAATGGTGAGGGACAGTGAACACTGGAGGAAATTGGGGGAGGCCTATGCCAGAGATGGCAACTACTGAAACAAATAATACATATTGACATACCTTAAAAAATTAATGAATAATGACATGTTAATTTTATCTTAATTTATGAATGATTGTGTATGAGTAGTAGGAATTAAAGGCTGTTTTTACTTTTATTTCCTTTATTTTTATTTACTTCTATAAAAAGCTAATATCGAGCCTGCGAGAAAAATCTAATAAAGTGAATTATGGTACAAAGTTCAATGAGATCATTCTAAACATGGTCGTAGTTCCCTTGTGTGTAACTTTTTATGGGCTGATTACGAAATGTAGTTTCGCATATATCTCCAATACTTATGGGTTTTAGACTTCGAGTTGTAAGAAAGAAAGAAAGAACTGTTACGATAATATTTACATTCTTTGTAATTTTTATCAATGGGCAATACTTTTTTAGAAAATTCCATTTCAAAGTGCAACTGTTTGGTAATCTAAAGTCTGTTTGGTAATCTCTTTAATTTCCAATTAACTTCATAGGTTGCTTGGAAGATATCGCTTTAAGCGATAAGGCCGCCTTTGTACATATCGTGCTATTATTCCTGTAGTATTTACTTTTCCTGTATTTGTGTACAATAAAGTGTTTCTATCTATCTAAAGTATGTGTTTAAGGGAGTTAAATAAGACATTCTTTTTTACGATCTATCTATTATTTTGTTAGTCATCCAGCAAGTCACATAATCCATTAAGATATCAGATGATTTTAGAGTGTCTATCACTCCAAAATCATCTAATATCATAATGGATAATAATTAGCCGTTCTAGATATTCTATGGCATGTATTACGAGCGGTCCTACAAACAAGATCACGATCAAGTACGCTTTGACAAGGTTAATACGACAGGCGTGCTACCGCTACCGGCAGCCGCTAAAATAAACACAGAGTTTATCTAAAATCGTTACAAATAGATTTAAGAAAAAAATAACTATATGTACAACAATTTTAGGGCAAGATATTTAAGATACATACAGATTTTGTATACGCACAAACTTTAAACACCTTGCCCTGAAAATTGTTGTACAGTTAATTTATTTTAAGATATGTCACTGTCACGTAATTTTACGAGTAACTTTATAATTTTATTAAATGGTTCTGAACGTCAGTTGGCCTAACGAAACGCGTTAGAGCCTAATCCCAAAAGTTTTGTCGCTCCCATCATTTCCCAAATCAGAGGAAAGCGAAAAGTGCCATTCCACAATTAGGTAACATTACGCGAAATAGAGAAGTCTTTTTTGTTACATCTGCTCCAAAATGAGCCTATTTATCGATTGAAAACTGTGAGGGACGGGCCACATTCCCGCACTAAGTGATATAATGATTACCAATGATCGGAAATACGAATAGGTACTCATCAATCGAGTCACTATACTATTAGACCGAAAACATACAAATCGTCCCTTCTAAACGAAAGATTTTATTTAAGGCTGTGACAATATTTCATGATTCATTTTATTTGAAAAAAAAAATATCTCAATTTATTTGAAAAAAATACAGTTTTGAATATTAAAAGACGTTGTAATTACTTCTAATTATTAGTCCTCATGACACGCGTCGATGAAACAGATCATTCTTTGAGACATGGAACTAAGAATATTACCGCTCACTTACATGTTTAATGTTTTAATAATTATACTGCGATAAGACCGCCTAGATTGTATTAATCGTTTTATACGCATTGTATCACACGAATTTTGTGCAATAAAGAGTATTCATTCATTTATTTTCTCGCCAATGTAACAAAAAATATCGTCTAATACATACGGGGAAGAACAACGTATCACACTCGTGCATACACAATACTCACACTGACTCGTGTTGCGAAATAACACTCATTGCGACAATTTGGTCGTTCCCGCACAAGTTAAACAATCTACTATTTATTAATAAAAACTTTTGACTTAAAGTTACTTCATATGAGTGGGTAATCTTCGGGGAGAATATTGTTGAAATTACTTTAGAGGTGTACGAGAACTGTCAGCTAACTCGGCTGACACCTCGAAAACGAGTTGATAACAATTCGTGAATTTTCCACCTGCTGTATTTTTACACTACAATATTTTTGTGTGGGTAAGTACTTAGGTAACTATCGTCTATAGTCGAGCTCAATGAAACTTGTTCCTAATGTAAACACACATGGCTAATATGGTGGATATTAGCGATGTCGTTGGTTTGATGAATTATCCATGTTTTATTAATAACTTTTTATTTATTTATTTTTTAAGCAGTTCATCGTATAATCTGAGCGTCTGTGGTACAGTGGCTAGGATACCGGACTCCTATGGGAGGTCTGGGTTCGAAACCACGCAGTGCGATATACCAATGAGATTTCCTATTTTTCGAAGACTTACGTACATTTATGACTGCTCTAACGGTGAAGGAAAACATCGTGAGGAAACCTGCATACTGAGATGACCAGTGTATAAAATGGGGTAGGCACAAAAGATCCTCAAGGGTCGAAGTGCCGCTGGATTATTCTCAGCCCCCTTTCATAAGATAAGATCGTATAATCCAGTTTAGGATACGAAAAAAGTGAATTCCACGTGAAAACTATATATATGATCGTCTAATGTGATAAAAATAAAGTGGCGGATCCTTCTTCCCCAAATAATTATAATAATTAATGTAATAAATAAGGACAGGTTTGTTTACATTATGTACAAATTCCATTGACTTTAGAATTTTTGTCTTGAATTTAATAATAAATTTAATTCTTATTTAAATACAAATATGTAGGTGTATCTAACGTCCAATAATTAATCAACGTTATTTTTAATTTCGTACTTATTTTCGACCTTAATCAAACATTCCTTTATTTCGTTATTATAATTTTTCGCTGTTACTATTATTTTTAATTTGCGTCTATTCTGTTCTGTGTTCAGAAGCCTGTTGGCCTATTTAAGGTCTAACAAAGCCATTGACATCTTCTAAGACTATTCGAGTAAGTCCCGCAGTGCGACTGCTCACAAATTTAGGCTCTGACCTCATCCATTATGCACGGCATCAGCCCACCTGCCCCCTCGGGCCTTTCAGTGTGAGAAACTCCCAAACACAAGAACCAAACGTTAAGGTGCTTTCTTTTCGTGTAGTACAAAGTACAATGCTGTTGCCAGTCCACTCGAGTATTCCATAATTTACGTTTAACATTTCCGCTCGCTTTAAACCTTATTTAAGATATTGGTGGTTAAAATACTTTTTTTTATTATATCAGGAGAGTAGACGAGGAAACGGGACACCTGATGGTAAGTGGTCGCCGTAGACATCTCACCTCACTGTATTATTATAAGAGGGTTTTTGATACGCTGCTAACCTTGAGGCATAAGATGGATTGCCTCTTGTGCCGGAAATTTCGCTAATCGAAAATTTGCGGCAGAAATAGATAAGAGGGTGGTGCCAACCCTGGCGATCCTTCACATCAGGATCTACCACCTGTGAAGATTAAAGATAAAAACAACAACCAAACGTTAAGGTGCTTTCTTTTCATGTAGTACAATGCTGTTGCTAGTCCACTCGAGTATTCCATAATTTACATTTAACATTTCCGCTTTATGCCCTATGTAAGTCTATGTATGTCTAGGTGTTTAAAATATTTTAAAGAAGTATGCAAGTACCTAAGTACGGAACAAGTGGTTGGCATCAAGAGAGTTGCACAACCTATCTTTTTCTAAAAAAATTACTCCACCAAAATCCACATCCACACCACATCTATGAAATTGTGTGTATTATACTCTATAAATCCTATAAATCCTAAAAAAAAGGTTGTCTGTAAGAGATCGCTTTTAGCGATAAGACCGCCTAGAATGTATTAATCGTTTCGTACTCACAGTATCACACTAATTTTGTGCAATAAAGTGTATTCATTCATTCATAATTTCTTTTGAAAATCGATATCATTCTTTATCATCTTATAAGTTTAAAGTTTTCTATAATAGGTATATATACCCGTAGGAATTTTAATTGACGGAAGCTTTGTTTTGTTCAGTGAACTTTTTATCAACCCAATGTTTATCCTACTGACGATTCGACACGACCCTCTCAAAAGATTTTATGAGCTCAAGAATTTTGTAGCAGTTAAATGACTTTTTTAGTAGGTGAAATTGGGCTCTTTCTATCGATTTCTATATTGTATATTTGGTAGGTAAGTTTTAGGAGCATGGAACTCCGAGTAAAATTAGTAAGTTAGCGTCAAGTATTTTTGCCAGCAAATGTAACTTTGTCAGTAAGTAAATACTTTTCAGAATATTTTTGTATGTATTGTGAATATCGCAAAGGAGTATGGTTAAGTATCGGTACCTAATAATTGCTTAATTTTAAAATTTGTTGATGAATATAATGATATACTTACGTAAAGGTAAATAAAACGTAGCCTCATTAAAAAATCCCCTTTTAACCTTGATATAAATATTAAGTAGTATTACTTTCTCAATGTATTTCTAAAATAATTCTAAATATAATGAATTGAGTATTAGAGAGTAGCTCGGAAATAGAAGGCCGCCTAAATTGTACTTCACTATTTCCTTTTCTATCTTTTGTTTGTTGTTTTCTATTTGTGCAATAAAGTGTATTTTACTTTTACTTTACAAATATCTCAACGTCTGAATTCTTAAACAATATCCTGTTCATACTATAGTTAGACACGGGATTCTTACCACGGTTTGGGGTTGTCTAATTATAATACTTTAGGTCACTTTGCCGACAGGTGTCGCTATACGTTTATACCTGGCGGCATCGTTTGGTGACCTCAGTTTTATATAGCATTTTTTTGATTTTAATTAAATTGTACTCTTCGAAAGTTCATGGCTGTCATTACCTTTTTGATATAGGCGCCCTCTGCGCAAACATAGTGGTCCTTCGAGCCGGATATTGTTTTGACAATAACCACGAAAGTTTAAAAAGTAATATCCTGTTCGTACCAGATTCACTGTCAAGCAGAAAATTTAAGGCCGTATCTAAAACCCGTACCCCGTCAATGTTCCATTATCCGCTCAATAGACAACATTACCGGCTCTTTGAGTTGAATAAAAGATTACGACGCTCGAACTCCTTGCTTTCGGGACTTATTTACCGGTGGCAATTGTGAAGGCACCTTTACAAGGCAATCGACTTTATGGCTGGTTACCTTCAGCTACATGTGAAGTATCCAAAGATCTTGTATATTACCTACAAGAGCAGAACTATCATAACGTACGGTATGGTACTAACATAACTTTATGACTGGTTACATTCAGCTACATGCTGAATGTAACCAGCCATCAAATCGATTGCCTTGTAAAGGTGCTTTCACAATTGCCACCGGTAAATAAGTCTCGAAAGTAAGGAGTTCGAGCGTCGTAATATTTTATTCGACTCAAAGAGCCGGTAATGTTGTACCTACCTACCTAATTAAATGAATTATTGAAATATTAAACTATTAAGTGGCATATTTAAATTGTGCCCAAATAATAGATCATAATTTAAAAAAAAGAGAAAAAAATAGCTATAGTCTTTTCTGGTGAATTTCAGTCCTTTTGATGTTATATAACTTTTTGATTGTATTACGTATACCATGTGAAGCTACAAAGTGAAGCATAGAACTTTGTAAATGATTCTTAAATATCATAATGTAGAAATTTCAACAAAATAACGAATTAACTTTTACTAAGAAATACGAAGATATCAGCATAAAGTCCAAGTTTGAGCTAGCTGGGCTGACAAGGGAAGTAAATTTTATCAAGAAACGTAGATAGGTTCTAATAAATTATTTTATCACTTACAAAAGGTAGATAGGCGAAACGGAGTTCCTTGAGGTTAATAATTTAACGTGATGACTTATATAGCTAATTTATCTTCTAATATTAACTTTGATTTTTCTTTCGATATGCGAAGTAAGATATTAATAGGTATACTTACTTAAATAATTATTTTTTAAATTTTGGTAAGTAGGTAACTAATACGTTTTATTTAGAGACAAACGAGACGAGACTAAGAACTTTGTGTTAATTTAGAAATCACAGATAACAAGCAAGTATCTGTAAGTCGCATTAAACAAAGCAATTATTATTTAAGACGTTACGTAACTTAAAGCACCTTATAACCTTACTTCAGGTTTCTCGCAGTAAAAGCCAATTTTACTTCTTAGGCTTCGGTTGAATCTTATCCTCGAGGCTAACCAGTAATTGCCTTCAACTGCACCGAGTGCTCCCCGGAGATTCAGTCTTTTTATTCACTAGGTACGTAATTGCATAGTTAAACGGCTTGGTTCCTCCCTAACAGCTTTATAAAATATACAGTTTTAATTATCCTTATAAAGTATTTTATAAGGGAATTTGACGATACTTACGCCTTCAGCACAACGCATCGACTTTGAAACGAAGGTGGGGCGAAAGCATAGAAACATTTGTTCCTTCAAGAGAATTTAATAATAATAAATAATACTTAAATAAAAAAATATTGATGCAGACAGTATCTTTTACATTTTGTCAAATTTCCCTGGCTCCCACACTAGGATACCCTGTGTTGTGGGGGCCAGTCTCTTCCGATAAATAAATTATGAAAACATAAGACAATGCTAAATTAAACAGTTAAGTATACGTGTATGCGAGAGTGTGTGAGGGGTGTGTGCGTGAGAGGGTGTGTGTATAGGGGGGTGAGCGTGAGATGGCGTGTGTGTGATGTGTGTATGTGGCGTGTGTGTGAGGGGGTGTATGTTGGTAGGTGTAAGGGTCAGTGTGCGTCCATAAGATTCAACTAATTGGTAACAATATTTTTTCAGTATTAAAGTAATCAAGTGTCAATAGCCAATTTTTAACCTTTTCTTTGCAGTAATACCTTGAACAGTTTAGGATGGATAGGAGTTTTTCGGCTCTTTTGTATGAGAAATTGAGAAAATCGTAAAAATCGAAATTCGGTACGATTTCGTTTCAAAATCGGTGTAGTGTGCTAATTAATTCTCTTAATGTATTATGTTGTAAAATGTCATGCGATAGACGAACATGAATAGAGCTTCTATGAAAGCAACGTTTGTTGTATAGACTTATCTACCTATCTATACTTTTACTAATACTAGTTAGGGTAAATAGTCAAGAACCAAAACGAAGGCAATATTTGAATAGAACTTTTGCTGAAACATAGCTTAAAGATTTTTTGTATTTCGTTTTATTAAAGATAGATAATGCGGGTGGGTACCAGAAAGTTCACTCTGATATCCTGAATCCTTTGTAATCTTACCGCACAAATAAACTATTCTTATTCTTATATAGGTTTTGCATAATACCCTTGTCATTTAATTGTTTTTTTAAGGCAAAGGGAACTGAGCCCATACAGCCATGTCTGATGTAAACAACTCTTGCAAGTCTTCATTAAAATGCTGGTGTGACACATTTCAATGCTATCTGGGAGAATCTTCCACGCTTCTGCACCATCCGAACCAAAGAAGAAGGCGTCCCGGACGCAGTATGGCTCTTCAAAATCCAGCCAAGTACGGATCGGGCTGCAGCGTCTTATTTGACTTTACTTCACTGTCCCACACATTAATCACATTTTGTAGACGTTCTTCGAATAAAAAACACCATTCTTACTTAAAAAGCACTACTGTAAAACAATTTGCAAGACAACGAAAAAAAGCTGGTGTGGACGCGACAAAAGCGCGGGAAAAACCCATCCCTTGTCATTTAAATACTCATGTTATATTATATATAAAAAAAAGTCAGCTTAAAAATATATATCGCAATACTCGTATATTGGGTAAGTCCAGTAGTACTTACTAAATCTATTTTAATAATCTAATTTTTTTTATTGTATAAGGCGAGCAGAAGAGTCGTTTGCTATCTATGGTAAGTAGTCACGATCATTTATTGACACTTCACCTCACTTTAATGTAATTAGAGGGTTTTCGATGCACTTCCTGAGAACTTTAATGGAGTGCCTCAAGTGCCGGCAATTACGCTGGGCGGCAGAACTAGGTCTGACTCTACACAGAGTCATATATACCAAAATAGCTAAAAACCACACCATCTACTGTTTCTTACTGTATAAGTACATGTTTCAGTATGTATCAAACCTAATCAATATCGCAGCTAGCTGGTTTTAACTTGTGGTAGGTAAGGTCGTTATTTCTTGTCAAGTAATTAATTAATTTTTCCATATTTTATTTGCCCTGATGGCTACAGCGTCATTACAAGCGAAATATATATATGTAGGTCGGTATAAGGCAAGTACAAAATTCCATTTTGTCTTCGACGTTTATTAGGTCATGGTTAGCTAACGTTGGTTTATTTTTATTCAATTTTGTTACAAGATAATGGAAAAGATTTTCTTGTTATAAAACGTAAAAAGCAGAAGCGTTTGCGTATTTATATTTATGTATGTTTATTTTATCTTACTTTCAGAGATTTACGTTCGTCGCTTGTAAATTTATACGATCAAAGCTTGAACGCTAATGATCGTTTCTGAAGAAAATATTTGTTACAAGACTAATTTATAATCGGATACATTTATTTTTTAATCGGATTACAAACAAACACAGTATGCTATTATTTATTATATATAACAAAGATAATGAAAGCATCTAAATAGCTTATTAATTGTTAGAATTAAATATTTTATTTAACGAAAATAAGGAAACGTAGAATCAGAAATAATATCTCTTATGTATTTTTAACCCCCGACCGATCGAGTGAGGTGTTATAAGTTTGACACGTTTGTTTGTTTGTCTGTCTGTCTGTTTGTGTGTGGCATTATAACTCGACAATGGATGGTCCGATTTGGACCCGGTTTTATTTCTTTAATAGATAATTTTGTCGAGAGTGTTCTTAGCTAGGTTTGATAATAATTGGACCAGTGGTTTCCAAGATCTTGGAGTATCTTTGATCTCAGATGGGATCTCTGGGACCGTTATAGCTACGAGTAGATGGTTCGATTTGAGCTCAAATGTTCAGGTCCATGATGCATTTTCGACATCTGAAACCTTGAGGATCTGATGATGACCAGGAAAAAGTTAGTGAACTTAAATTTCATAATATGGAACTGGAAGAATTAAAGATTATCAGCCCGCCGAAACTATCATAGTTAGATGGGGTCTTCTCGAACTAAAGTTGTAGGGAATCCTGAGACATAGTAAGAGAAAAATTAATGAAAATGATGTGGAGCTAGGAATTTTTATATAGCCATGGCGAGGTCGAAGGCCGAGTTCCGCGTCGGGCGAAGCCCGAAGCGTCCCCCCTCCTTCAGGCACCGCAAAAGAACATTCGGCAGGTTAGACAACCTGCTGAATGTTCTTATCCATGGCTAATAACAGATTAAAAAATGGATCAGTAGTTCTAAGATCTAGGAGTATCTTGGGATATTGGAGTATGATGGGATCTCTGGAACGATAATAGTTAGGTGGTTCGAGTTTAAGCTCAAATGTTTATGACCATGGTGACCTTCCCACATCTGGAATCTTGAGGACCTGATGATGAGCAGGAAAAAGTAAGAGGATCTCCACAATGGTACGTCGGGAGTTTGTTAAGTTTTTAATTTAGAGATATACAGAACCATATTTTTCTATCAGAACAACGTTACGCAATAATCAGAAAAACATCGAATCGAGTACAAAGTTCAGAAAGTGTTACGGTGTTAAACTAGCTCATCGTGCGAAGCTGTGACTAGAACAACTTACAACAAGCTTCACTGGTTTACTAGAATTACTAGAGCATGATGTAGGATAAGCTTTATTAGTGCTAGAATATTTATCGAAGCGTATAAGCCGTATATAGCTGTGCAGCTATTGTAAGCTCTATCGCAAGTTCAAACTAAGTACTTTTGATTTTGATATTATGATCATTTATAGGTAACTATTACGAAAAAAAAATCACAGTTACTTACTGAAATTGAGACTATACATACCTTTCTTTTCTGAGTTCGCCGTTCCTTTTGCGAAAGTTGGCGACAAGAGTCTGAAGCTCCGCAGAGTGACGCTCGTATACTTGCGACAGTTGCGTCGTGAAGTCGGCCACTGGAACAATGTTTTCAGCTTGTAAATTACTCTACAAGAATATTTTAGACTTATTCTTTGGTCAAGAATAATGTAAACAATAGCCTAAAAATTGTGATCTATTTTAGGGATTATCTGACATTGCTAAATAATTTTTGGTGCGATTTAAGTATATATTAATTCCCGATGATTGTCGTTTTGAAAGTTTAAAGCCGGGTTGAGTCGCTAGTAAAGAACCAAACAATCTTTAGATAATAATATTATTGCCAAATTAGACAAAATATACTTATTTTGTAATGGTCATGGTCGATGTATATCAAAGTATTTTAAATCGAAAGCTCATCTTTTAATTAGTTAAATACTGCCGCTTCTAAAAGTACGATCACTGATTCAAAGAAAGGGTTCCGGAAACCACAAAACTTGAACCATTAAAGGGTTTTACCAATAAACGAGGCTAATTTACTATAATAGCTTAACTTAGCTTAAGCACGCTTAAGTCACGCCTTGAAAAAAATTAGGTAGAATAAGAACTTTATAGGCGTTCTTGGGGGAAAAGAAAAAGGATAAGACATAGTATTACATGTTACTATACATATAGATTATGGACATGACAACAGTACCTCATATATGTTACACTTTTTAGTCGGCACAGCTGTCAGAATACATGCATTGGACATCAATCGCTATTCAATTTTTCTATTTGATTCAATTCGTTTCGAACGAATTTTTAGACGAATGTGTACACTGTGCTCCTGTGATTTAAATTCCGAACTTGGTGGACACACGGAAGGCTAATGAAACCAATTGACCTAAACTACTAAATCATACAGAAACCGCCTATAAATTATATACAACTACGTCATGAGATTATAAAAAAAGCTGCAGTTTTTTATGTAGTGGTATGTTTATAAACTTTCTGAATTTCCCATCTCAGTGAATCTCATTAACGAGTATTTACGTTATTACAGCGCATATTATATATTACCTATACCATATAATCCTATACGCTTGTCAAATATCCGGTTTACATAGGTAAGTACCGAAACGTCTGACTAATACACTTGAATGATGAAGTAGATAGCGCATTGTGTTGCCACAATACCTATCAGTTGTAAGCCAATACTAAGGCGGTGGCATCGAACAATACACGGATTAATAGATAGAAGATAGGCGCATATTCCACAATAATTGGGAATAAACATGATATCGGTAACTAAGCGTGTTACTTGTGTTAGCGAAGTATCACTTACAAGTTTAACTAAAGCAAACTAACGAGCTCATAACCGACTATTGTAAAACAACAAGAGGTATCGAAGTAATGAAACTAATGTAGGTAATTCTAAGGGCTCATGTTTAGCACTTCCTAGGAGTTTGTAATAAACTTGCTTTACGTTATTTGATGTTGTTAATATATGAAATGTAAGTAAAATCCCCAAATAAACCCCCCCCCCCCCCCCCCCTGTTTAAGGAGAGCAGACGGGCAAACGGGCCACTTGATCGTAAGTGATCACCGTCGCCCATAGACTAGACTAGATAACTCACTATAATGTTAATAGAATGTTATCGATGTGCTGCAAACCTTATGCCTCTTACCCTTCAAACTGAAACACAGCAAGGAAGCAAGGAGTGCTGCTTTGCGGTAGATTTAAATAAATGGGTGGTACCACTCTAGGCGAGACTGAGTCACACCACCTAGGTTGCCTGGAAGAGATCGCTCTGAGCGATAAGGCCGCCTTTGTACACTTATTCCATGTTTCCCTTCCTATGTAAATTTGTTGTGTGCAATAAAGTATTAATCTATCTATCTATCCTAACCTTCACACTGCAGCGAGTTTGAAACTGAATCAAACCGATATTTTTCTCGGACTTCTATGTTTCTATGGGTTCGGTCCATTAAGGAAGGATCGCCCCTTGATTACTTTTTCTTTCATCTAAGGTTCTTTCCGATTCCGTTTCCGCTACAATATGCTATAAAAAAGGCATTACATTTCATTAATTGTATACCAACTTAAAAAAATAACAAGATTTGTATTCATATTTCTTCTGTCTATGAGTTTCACGTAGGCACAGAATATCTAATAGTACCTACTTAGGTAATAACCGAGGCTGATATTT
Organism: Hofmannophila pseudospretella; assembly: GCA_947369225.1. Lineage (NCBI taxonomy): Eukaryota > Metazoa > Arthropoda > Insecta > Lepidoptera > Oecophoridae > Hofmannophila > Hofmannophila pseudospretella. The sequence continues at coordinate 9,193,743 of OX376317.1, read as the reverse complement.
TACAGACAAAGTTGTTTATACATTTTCTTTTACAGCATTATTAAAAAGTAATAATGAGAACATTGAGTAAGTACAGTCGCCCAATGAAATGTTTGTTCATCTCTAGTGCGTGAGCAGATGGAGGCTCTACGGTCTGCAAAATGCCCTTTACGCGTTTTGCTACCCATAGAGAGTTGTAGTGCGCAGGCGCCATATGCTAAATTTGTGTCTCTAAAAATGTAGCCCAACAATTTGTATCTCTCTCTTTCTCTTATTAGCCTATTAACGTCCCCACTGTTAGGGCATAAGGGGGGTACGGGCCATGATCCACCGAGCGAGCCCAGTGCTGATTGGTGGATTTCACACGCCTTCAAAATTTTTTCGTTCGAATATTTCCTTCACCATCAGAGCAGTCGGTAAATGTAGATAAATCTTCGAAAAAATCCGGCATAGAAATGCATGGTTTCGAACCTGGACCTTCCGAATGGCAGCCCCGGGCTACCTATAGCATTACGCCACTGCACCGACGCGACGCGCGACGCTCTATACTATAAATGTTCTATTTCTTTACTTTAATCAGTTGCAATTTGGTCGACTGTACTGTATTTAAAGAGTTTCCCTTATAGCTCGTCAGGTCGATACATCGGAAGTTAATTAGGGGTGCTCGAGACCCGACAAGCGCGGCGCACCCAATTCCCTAATTAAGCGCTTTTTACACCTCCGACTTTAGGCGAGCCATGTAAAACTTTTCACTAAGAACATCCCTATAATAGTACTGAAGTTTGTAAAGTAAGTCTTGAATGTTAAATATAGCGGTGGGCGATTATAAGATATACTAATACTAATAATTATGAAGATGTCTCGAGATATCTCGATTATAGCTATTAGTATTAGTTACTAATTTGTTATTTGCATCGAAGTGAGTAGACACAGAGCGCGTGGGTGGCGGGGTGCAATGGCCGCGGTAGACGTATATCGCTCCCTTTCAAGTAGGTCATAAATGTTGCGTGAAAGAGTGCGAGATTCATTTGTTGGCCTGGCCTTCATCGTTGGCCATCCTAAATATGTAAAAAAATCTTTATTACGAATAATCAACAATGTACCTTTATTTTTGTACTAATTACGAACTACTATAGAACAATTGACGAATAAATATTTAGTTGCGGGTTGGGGAACTGATACTGATACAAAAATATTAGTATTACTAATACAAATTAGTAACACCATTCCATTATGAAAATGAATTAGTTACTAATTTCATAATCGATTATATATAGTATTAGTAATTAGTAGATGTTTCGATGATGTAAATCATTAAAGACCTCTAGTTAAATGAACTTATATGTATTAGATAAAAAGTAAATTCTGTCCAAGAACCTAAACGCCCGCCGCCAATTATTATTATTTATTATTTATTTAAAATTCATTACAATTACATACAGCACTGAGCCAATTCGAAATTGTAGTCATAAAGTAAAAATAAAAAAAATAAAAAAAAATATTAAAATGTACTATACTTAGGTACATATTTAAAAGAAGACGCTATATTGTACCAATTGAACCTTTTTTATGGAACTTTACTCATGCATAATCATTGAGAAATTATACAAATAACACCGCATAATTGAATATCAAACACCAAATTTTTTCCGTTGGTTTTGTTTCAGCGCCTGCCTTCATGAATTATGCAAGCTATATAGTACGAGTAACATGGCACGGACATGTATTTTGTCAGAGGAGAGGACAAGTTGGTAGGATAGAAAAAATAATAGGTTCTTACTCGAAAGGGTAGAGACTCTACCGTAGAGTCAATATATTTTTATTGCGATATAGTGCATACCTACTTCACGCTCAACCCCTAGCGAAAAGCATATTGTTTCTCTACCAGGTTACTAAAATATTATTACAAATATCCTGTTCACTCGTGGAATATTATAAACCACTTTTTTGATAAATGCCTTAATTCAGGAGAAATGATTTAGGCGCTAGTTTCTTTGCTCCTGCTCTTCTATTAGAAATATTGGGATATATATATATATATATATATATATATATATATATATATATATATATATATATATATATATATATATATATATATATATATATATATATATATATATATATATATATATATATATATATATATATATATATATATATATATATATATATATATATATATATATATATATATATATATATATATATATATATATATATATATATATATACTCAGGGTATTCCCTAACTATAAGTTATTTATCTCCATATATATTTACGGAAACCCACAATTTAAAGAAAAGTTATTTACTAAATAACTTCTCAATTAATAATTCGTTACTGGTACCCAGAGTCCGATAAAATGTTTAAAACTTCAGGCTGAAGTTCGCAGCTACTCGTAAAGTTCGTACTTGGACCGGTGAGATCGGAATCTAGTGAATAGTTTAACACAGTTTGCCTTTCCTTTTAAAGTAGGTAAGACTTATTGCGCAGAAAAACTAACATTAATTTAAGAGTAAATAAAGTAAACGTTACTTTATATTTGATGGATGTCTCTATTTTTTGAAACAAATTCAGTTTATATCCAATGAGAACTCAATATAAATGACAGATGTTAATATTTGAGTTGTAGAGACCAAAATAAGTAAGGAGATGGTGGTTAGTATAAGATTATTTACTCTATGCAATTTGTCTGTTTCATACTAATCCCTACTAATCTCTATTTAGCATTAAATACGTAATGTCAATGATAAATAATGTTATTCATTACAGGAGGGTCACTTTGGGAAGTAGTCATTTTGAAAAGTAATCATTTTGGGAAAGTAGACATTTAGGCAAAGTAGTCATTATGGGAAAGTAGTCATTTTGGGAAAGTAGTCATTTTGGGAAAGTAATCATTTTGGTAAAATCACCGTGGCCCGCCCGCCGAATAAAGGCGGTTATATATAAATTTGAACTTCTACATTAATGATTTTCAGGGAAAAATTGTCTAATTTATTACATAACTGTTCGTATTTAACAATTTATTTTAAATTAAATAAAATGTTTTCATTGCCCTTAATTCAGAAATTCTTTGTGATTGATCGATGATGAGTTTAATATATATATTTTTTAAATATACCAAGATCATTATCGCAATCATCAAATATAATCCTAAGATATTTTTTAATTTATGCCTAAGATTGATGCTGATGCATTGCGGGCTACTGCGGGTTACTGCTAACGGTATTTTCAACGTAATGAAATGCGTTGATTTGCGAGGTCAAGAACTATGAGTTCATTTAAAGTTTAAACCAAGATGTGACATATTAATATCCTCAGGTACATTGTTTATCGTAATATCGATATTTATAAAATGATTGAGGGTAGCCGTATATCAGATTTCTGTATTTATACCTATGGAGGTACCACTGTGAAAGTAGTCATTTTGGACCTGAAGATAAGGGTATCTAGGACTGTTGTATTATGGAAAATATTTACTTACGAGTACCTATGGGTCGATTTGTTATACTCAAAATAACTAACAACTCTTAAATCATCAGTATAAGGCCAAGGATCAAGGTATATAAAGATATACTGTTCTATTCAGAAACAGAAGGTTGGTATACCGCTATACGAAATAACATAAGCCTTTATAAATAAATGGGAGGGTACTATGAATAATAAAGCCTCTTTGCTCACTCTATGTGCTATCTGGAAGGTCAATCACTCTGTCTGCGATACTCCGTCGACCTCAAGCACTTTCATTAGCTTTTCTAAAGACAATTAAGTGATGATAATTTATTAAAGAGTATTCCCTCATACTGAGCGATCTTGGGTCTAGGTCAATAATTTTGATATTCATACTACACCGGTTTGTTGAACTACGTAAGCCTTTACATTACAATACCTTTATAACTTACCTATAAACTTTTAGAAATTAGTTAGTAAAATATCCAATTCAGCGTTATTCCATCGTTGCCACTATATGTCGACACTAATGAAAGAAAAAAAAATTATCCATGTATGTCTAACATGTTATAATTAAACTAATTGAAAACTATAGCAAGCAATGACGGGGCCATTTAAACTCCAATTAAAATCCGTTTAATTTTTTTTAAACGGCTTGCTTTTTTCTCGCCCGCCTAACTACCAGACACAAAATTGTGTTTCTGTATCTGAGTTAATAAAAATACTTGTATCTAAATGTGTCTGCTTTTCATTCTGACGATAAAACACCTAAAGTCACAGAATCGAAACATTCGGTAGCTAAGTACGACAGTGTAAGACAAAATAATTACATGGTGATTAGTTCAACGTCGTCACGTCCCCAATGTCCCCAAAGGTCTCCCCTTTGCTGTGTCGTCACATGCCGTAAGAGAATGTAGACACATTTTTGGATAATTTGAATAACCTAGTTAACCTACCTACGTTCGTGTAACCAGAGCAAGCTCGCCTCTTTTCTGGAAGTTGTTTGGGAAAATACGTAAACTTGAATGGCTGTAGAATAACCATTGTCAATGTCAGACTAGGGCGCTGGGGTGATAATCAACCAATCATCATCGTCATCATCAGCCCATGTCATCCCACTGCAGGGTATATAAGCATCTTCTCTTTTGTTCTTTCTTGTATTCTTCCTTGGATTAAAATAATAATAATCACGAATGTTGCTTACTTCATGCCCCTTCTCTTTTCTACCAAATCTATCTCTATGTCTCCTGATTTTTATGTGTGAACTCTTCTGAATGTACATGATTCAGAAAAACATCCTAAGCGTTGTCCTGTCCAGAAAATAAAAGTATTTTGTCATTGTAATTATCAACAGCTTATCCTAGTCTACTGCTGAACATACGAGTATGTTTGACCCATACCAAATCTTCGACACTTCGCATTTTCTGAAATCATCTCTCCATCTAGCAGGAAGCCGTTCCACACTACATCTGCTTAATCGCGGTCTCCACTCAAGAAGTCTAAGCTTGCCACACCCCTAATTTCAATGAGCCTTATTCCTGTAGTTACCTACAATGTGGCTTTTACATTTAAACTCTCGAGTTCGTCTCGACGTCGAGTTAATTTATGCCGACAAGATTTATAATTACAGGGGTGAATACAATGGTAGGATCACTGTTCGTAACAGAATTACTAATGAGCATGTCACTTGCTCCAAAAACACGACATATCGACGAGTCTCTGACATATCGAGATATACAATACAAGAGCTACTACAAATAGGTACTTATAATTGTTACATAAAGGTGTTTAATTCTTTCAATTGTAAATAAGTATCTATATCTTTAGTAATTTAGGTTTCACTTGAAATCAGCATTTCAAATTAATATTTTTTAAAATCTTAGTTGATTATATTATTTTCTATTATTAAAAGATCGAAACATTTCAACTAATTTGATATGATGCGAACTAGGTAGTTACCTAACAAGTTCTGATTCCAACTTCTTTTGAATTTGAAAGTTTCTTTCTTGAAGAAAATAAGCTACTTTTTACTTTCACGGGTTTCTTGAAAGTTTTTGCTTCTTACTTATTGGGCTTCACAATAAGAATCTTTTAAAAGCCGTCGAGGTTGAAAACGAGTTATGCTGTAAGTACTTACCTACTTACTATATTATCAATCGCGACGACAACAAAAACGGATTATATTTTCTTTTCAGGAATATCTTTAGCTAAATACCTACTCTTATCTCTGGGGCTGTTAATCACGATGAATGTCATCGTGATGTGGGTCGTTATAGTACTGCGTCTGGAGAGGATGGCATGTCGGAGAGGCTGATCCTGCCATTTGTAGGGGTTAACTTCAAAATTCATGTAGGTATAAATATAATAATGGTAGATACAACTGATGGTCGTAATGAAATGCGTAGTGCCTTTCTACCAGCGTTAAAATTTGAAGAAAAAAACCATTGATTATAGTTATACTTAATATAAAGGAAAAACATTAGTTTCAAAAAGTTACGAAGTAATTCTAAAGTTTACCAATAGCATAATAATGGTTGTAATACGGTAAGAAGTAATACTGAAAGTCGAAAATAATAATTTTATTTCTCACGAACACCAAATGATAATGTGTCTACAGTGCGACACCAAGATTTTATTTTGACAAACTATCTTTTTGGTCTCCACCCTTTGTGTGACGTGCCGAAAAAGTCAGGCCTGCGGGGCCTGAGGGCCGAGAGATGCTTCGGGCTTTGCCCTACGCGGCTCGGCCTGCGGCCACGTGAGTAAATCTCAGCCTCCGCGTAAATTACAAACATATATTTTGACAAACAAATATAGTTCCATCTCTAACTTTACCGAATACCTACACAATACCTTGTACTTGTAATACATAATGGTCGTAAACGTAACAAATCGTTTCAGATGTGCACGCCCACAGTGAGAGTATGTACACAGAATCAACTGAACAAACGTAAATAGAGAGCGTTTCATGGCATTTGGTTTCTAAAGTGGGGATTGAAATTCAAAAAGGATTCAGCATTCATTTATGTTATCTCGTATATTTCTGGAGTGACGTACGTGACTTATGAGTAATCTCTGGAAGCTTTTTGAGGCATACAAATAAAATGTTTTACTTCGTATAAGATGGAAGATATAAATCCCGTCTGGATGCCTAATCCCTACCTATACTCGTACGTAAGTAAGTACTTGTATTGAGAAGTAGGATCTTTTGATGGCAAATGAACTATAATTTGTTTTATAGTACTCAAAGAGAAATATTAGGTAATCTTCTACTAATTGCATTTTATTTTAAATTCACGAACTCGATCTCTACCTATAGGTACGATATAATAGCAGCTAGATTACTAGTTTTATATTAGATATACAGTTAAATCAAGCCACCTGAAACCGAGCAACGATTTCAACAAGCACATATAGTCAACCAGTCGATATATTAGAAATACCTAAATATATTATTTTATATAATTTTAGACGATTTATAATATTAAACGAAATTTGGGCAAACTACTCCATCATGCCTGCCAGATGAAAACAAATGGAGAATAATTAAGTTTTCTATAATTACCTTATACAGCTGATGCAAGTAATAGTAATTTATACAACGGTCACGTAATGATAGCGGGTGTCGAGTTCTTTATTTTATGGCTATGGTACCAAGTAGTTGGCCAGTGGAATGAAGTGCATTTGATACGATAGAGTTCTTATATGCAATGCCATACAACAAAGAAAAAATTACATATTACAATCGAAAACTGTTATTTAATATTTCATTCAAACACTATTTTCACACGACCATGACGAATGAACCTCGTTACTTATTGAACAAATTACGAAATGGGAGTAGAAAAACTTCTAAAGCGTAATTCAAATTATAAAATTTTCACAAAGATAATTCAACAAGTTCAACAGTGAACCATTCGTATAAGACTCACATTCATTAAAGAGTTTTCTATGAATATTTATGTGCCGTGTACGAGCACACACTTATACAAATTGTTTTAGCAAAAGCTAATAAAAATTCAACGTTGTTTCACGTCAAAGGTACGAAATAAACCGTGCTATATATTTCTCTGTAAGATATATATTGCCTGTTCTATAATGCAATAGGTGATCAGTAACCTGAAACAGGTGTTTCATAATATTCCTTTACAAGAACTGTAAATATCGACGTTTCATCAAAGTTAAAGAGCGTCGAATATTTTTGTAGATCAACCTAGTTTGGATCTGAATTAAACATTTATTTCTGTTAAAACCTATAATTTATTTCAAGGCAATTAAATGTTTACCAAACCCAATTTTACTATCGTGGCGGTTTCAACTATCCATTTCTAAATACTACTTAAATTAGATTTTTAAAAACCACCATCTATTACTTAATACATAATAAGCATATACATTATAAAAGAATTATATCTTCGTCAAAACCAGTACCTAATTGTGTCCATTTCAACCATCAATTTCCAAATACTTAATGAGCATCAAACTAAGAGCAAAACATTGTTTACAAACTATCTCCGCGACTGTTAGCTGCAAATGGAAGAGTTTCCACTTACAGAAACTATAGTTAGGAGACGCTCATATGAGAGTTTGGTGAAAATGGACTTAGCCAACATCCAACTATTACTCAAGAAGGACGTGCAGAGTTAGCTACATTTTAACTCGATTGTACCCTTCGGCAATAGGCATATGATATAACGCGGGTCTACCACCCATGGTATCTAATCTAAGTCAAGCTTTATATCTAAATGAAGGTTAGAGTAATCGACATAAAGAATTATGATCGAACTATGAGTTATATCTGCAGCACGAAATAAATTAACCCTTAAGAATAAGAGGAAGGTTTCCTTGAGAAATTAAAATTCGAGAAACCTCACCCCCAATTTCATCATATTCTTTCTATGTATAGTTAAAGCAGAGAAAAACAATGTAGGTCTACTAAAAGCTGGTCACTCGTTATAGATAGATAATGAATAATAACACTAATTCCCCTTAGAATACTTCCATCGCTTAAGACACAGGTAATATGCCACCTCAACAATTGAAAGTAGAGATCCGCCGAAACACAGTCCAAAAACATTTCCCGTTGCAACGACAAGGTCTAGCTGTGTACGTGCCACTTGTCTAGCGACGCGTTGATTCGGCCTGTTTCCTAGAATAAACGTCACACTCCCGGCTCGCAGGTCTCTCTTAGGTTCGTCCAGTTTCTGGGCAACAACATTGTAGTCTGGTTCAGTACAAGAAGGCAAACAGCCGCAATCCAGACCAGTTTCGTTCGTACCAGGAATTTTTAGTTTCCTCAGCGATTTGTAATTCCTCGTCAAGCATTTCAACCCCTCTATGTCACAGTAGCGGTTCTTGTACGTCACTGGTGATAAATGATTAGTGCAATTACAAAAATTCATTTGTGCTTCTATTCGACACTGCACAATGCACACGGAGTAACTGTAGTATTTGTATGCCAGGAAATTTTCAGGCAATTCATGAGGAAATCTACACTGACGAACCTCAGGCGCTGTTAGTGCAACTTCTGGTTCGTTCACTACATCCATTATAGAGAATATCATTGTGGCTTCAGACCCATATACGACAGTAATTCGGCGGTCGTATTCCATATTCCAAAACGGTATATCTTCTGGAGAATGTAGGAACGCTTCATAGTCTTGCGAAGTTACAAGCTCCAAGACTCCCTTTTGACGCAGATTTGTGGATGCGATGAACATGGACTGTTTCCCTTTAACGTGCTTATTGTTTATCGAAAAGCATAACCCATATTCTGTGTGTATGGGTTTGAAATGGTTGCAGCAGTCTATTGGCTCATCATTCCATTTGCAACTGATCAGAAAATCTTTACATGGGGTGCGGTAATCCGACATTATTTTTGAGTAATTTGTCGTACACCTCTGGTCATTTCTGCATATGGATAGACAGCTATAACATGTACCTGTGAAAAACGCCGTATCTCCGATAAATCGATCGAGTCCTTGTAACTTTCCTTCTTCGAGATGTTGGCTTAACATAGCTATTTTGTCTACGTTAACAATCTCACATACTGTGATTGAAGGGAAGGTGGTGTTCCAGTCGAGATAATCCGTGCGTGTAGCGAACCGTATTGTGTTCTCTTGGTAGTGATTGAAGTATTTGAGGATAGTAGCAACGGCTGCCACCCACACCTGAATGTAAATAATGAAATATGCCACTCGGTAGATAAAATGTACGTCTTTACGTACCAGGAAGCTCGGACCATGGACGGATAGATTACTACAAGTGTGTTTAAGTCGCCGAGAAAATACAATAACGTGTTCCTTAATTTTTGATATAGCTTCCATGTTACTAGTTTTGTCAAAAGACAAATGTGGAATGGAAATATGAAAGCAAAACCGTTATTAAATAATAATGTAACTGTCTGAAATGAATCCATTTGGTTAAAACCTACATTAATGGAAAACAAGATTGAACTGTTTGATAATATTTCATTGCTCTCTAATGATAGGAAACAAAGTTTTTGTCGGACTAGGGGGATTTATTATTTACCGTTGGTTTTACATTTTTTGTTCTTGTTTAGGCTTATTTTAGGTAAGTAGGTAGGTAAGCCATAAGGCCGCCTTCTGCACATTGTATTGTACCTCTCTTTATGTTGTATGTTTTGTTTTTGTCCCGGGTGTGCAATAAGGTACCTATATTTGTATTGTATTGTAAGTACCTATAGTGTTTTTATTGTTATTCAATTGTCTATAGGTACTATGATAATTATACTGCAATACTATATTGGGATAATAAACGGAGTTCTGTCGTCTTTGCCGACGTTATTTGAACGAAACTATATGGCCTAAGGCATAATACTGAAACCTTAAGTAAGATTTTTTGCCTAATAAATTGGATCACCGTTATATGATATACAAGTAGGTAATTTGTCTGTACTGTACATGTACAGACATACGCATCTTATTGCTATAACCCTTGCGGGGTATGAAGGGAGATATTATATTGAGTGCTCCACGAATCGCATTTAGGAAATAATTTATAATAATATTTAATTCTCCAGGTGTCTACTTTCGCTTTGGATACGCACACATTTTATGAACGTTAGGTTATCGACTGAAACAACAAAATCCAATTATTACAGGCTTAGCCAGCCAACGTGGCGGTCGAAAGCAAAGTAAACATAATGTTACGTAGTTAAAATGAGAAATTACCATTGCATATTTTAGCCGTTGCCCGTCCATTTTATTTTATTTTATTAGGAAAAATACATATCTAATACATTAACATGGATACAAAAAATATAAAAACTATAAATATTAAGGTTTCGTATATAAGTAAATAAAAATTTAGCGAATATCTTTAAAGCGCTCATAACCCGATAAATAAACCCTGCTGCATTATGATTTGCTTATATTACTTATTCGATAGATGTCGCAGAATTTCGAATAAAGTTTTAGTATTGACTAAGAATTACGACCAATCGAATCGAATTCATAATAATTTGAATTTCAGTATACAATATTAAATTAATTTAGTGTAACTTTAAAGAGTTTATAATTATAAACGGGGGACTTTTCTATAATAATGAAGATAAAAGACAGTCTATAATTAGGTACTGACCTGATAATTTTATTATCCCGACTTGTATTTACAAGAACTGAGGATTGTTTTGTTGTTAGGTACAATAGGTACCTATAATAGATTACGTTAGACTGATGAACTATAATAGGTCCTCAGCAATATTTTGTGTCATCAAGCCTCCACCATATGGAGTAAATTACAGCAGGTTTGGACGGGTTACCTTCTTGACTCCGAATAATACTTCCTCGAAGATCATAACCTCCATGTCGCACCCTCGACGGTTCATTTCCTCGTAGTGTTGTTTCCTCGATAATTCATTATCTCGAAAGATCAAAACCTCAACAGTTCGTTACCGCGATAGTACTCATCTTCGATGATTCATTACCTCGATTAGATTAATCCATACTTATAACAGACAAGAGAAATCAAACCAATAAATCAATTACCGTAAAGTTATTATCTAGACACACGGGAGTAAGTCCGCCAAGTTCGGGAAAAGACGGACGACGGCGCTCACGCAGTGCCGCGCCGCGTCTCAGTGTGATAAGAACTAGCCGCTACAGACTGTAGTGCAGTTGTAGTTACACGCAGTGCCGCGCAGCGCAGAGTAAGCGCGTTGAGACCTTTACTAGTAAGACTACAGGTTTCGAAGTAATGAACCATCGAAGAAGAGTACTATCGCGGTAACAAACTGTTGAGGTTTTGATCTTTCGAGGTAATGAATTACCGAGGAAACAACGCTTCGAGGTAATGAACCCGCGAGAGTGCGACATCGAGGTTATGATCTTCGAGGAAGTGTTATTCGGTCTCAAGAAGGTAACCCGGTTTGGACATGAAAATGAATAGGTGAGAAATGGTAAATTATTGACATTTTACGTCTTTGACATTTCCAGACGTATCGAATAAATTAATAGTTTTGCTGGATTCAAATAAATATGTTAGTAGATTCCAATTTGGAACATAGATTGAATAGATTATAATTATAAGCTCGAAATACGATATTAATTATTCGGTTCCATTATTTATTTCGGCTTTGGCTTTCGGCTATTACATGGGTATTTCGAACTGAAGCCGAACCGGCAAGTTTATTGTTAGTTCTTGGTCGACAGAGAATTGAATTATTAAACGTTAGCCTAGTCCGTTTACTTATGTACTATGGGTCCTACGCGGTATATTTCGAATTGATACTGATGTATGCTTGCCTTATATTGATTGTACTAGAGTCTATTACAACAGGAGAATTTCTAATGCTTGCATAAACATTACTAGTATAATGGGGTAGCATACATTGAAACACAGACTTAAAATACAATAACAGCGTACATGACAAGTATCAAATATTAAATGCATTTCATAAAAATTAAGAAATAGACATAAATTAATGGTCAAATTTGAAAAAAAAGAATTGAAATGCGTTGAAAAATAAAATAGCTACAGGCAATCAGAAAGTAGACGGAAGAAAGAGTTGGCCCTACGCAGGAGTGACGTCACTTATGGTGAGACTTCCGGTGTCCGTCCGTATGTCCGCAGCTACTGAAGCAATCGATTTGAATTATAGAACGTAAATAATTTTAATTTCATTAAAAATGGGGTTTAAAAGGGGGGGGGGGGGTCGAAAACTGAAAGTTGGATAAGTGAGGCATGTGGGGACTCATCATAATGTAAGGACTTTACTTATGCATTACAAAACATTTTTTTTATTTTATTTTATGTGCCATTGTTTTTTACTTATGGCCAAAAATGTGCAAATCTTTGGGTGCAGGCTTCACAGGTTTGGAGCTCGCTATTTATTATACAGGAAAAAAAACGAAATTTCACATAATTTTTGAGAAATTAAAAAATATTATATTATTTTTTAACGACAATAAGTCTGAAATAATTAGTACTGATAAAATGTGTAGTATATGTCGGTGTGCGAATCTGACTCGCACTTGGCCGGTTTTTATCATTTTACTGTATGTCAAATGCCAACTGATATGAATAACTAAGTTTCATTTCAAGTATTTTAAAACAATGTTATTTGAGATTAATACGACAGTATAAGTGTTTTTGTCCAGTTTGTTAAACGTATACTATACAAGATGATGAAATATATGATAGGTAAGTTATCTTAAAATTTGTATAATATAGCTTTAGCTATTCAATTGCTTTACATTTCAATTTTTATCATAGTCTCAACTCATAACGTTTTCCATTACCTACAGCCGCCCTAGGCAAATAATTTATGCCTCGGTTTTTCGCGAAATCCCGAAAAATTCTCAAAAAACAAATTCAAATTTTTTATTTATAGTATCAATTACACGTCAAGTTAAAAAATTGATTACATTACATAGCAATAACACACATGAAAACATTTGTATTAATAATTAGATTTAAAAACATCATAGTCAATAATTTAAATAATAACTCATAATAAAAAATAAAAAACTGAACAATGTCTTGTTATACAATAAACAGATTACTGACATTACACTGTAAACATATTGCGCTATTGACAGTTAAATAAAAAAAACAACATTAACCCCTATTTTACCTACTTTCCTATATTGGCACAAAGTGGCATAACCGGTTAATTGTGATCAATTCGGCTGCGGTTGGTTACAGCATGCTACGACATGGGATGCTTAAAAAAGAACGTTAAAAAAGTCCTCTCCCTCCACGGCCGGCAACACACAAGCAATACCCCTGGTATTGCACGTGGCTCTAGGCGACGGTGACTACTTACCATCAGGTGGCCCCGCCTGCCTGTTTGTCGTAGCCAAATTATATTTTAAAAAAATACGATAAGCTAGCAAGCAACTGTTATCCTGGCTGAGTGAGTATATAACTTTGCACAATATTTTGTTCCAGTGTTCGCAACGGTACTACTTGTCGCTTATCACTGCGCCGACGACGCCGGCGCGCCTCCACAACAAGATCGAAAAGAAGTTGTATGTGACCCATGCACCCATGACTTCAAGCCAATATGTGCTTCCGACGGCAAGAGTTACCCCAACGAGTGCTATTTAGACTGCATTAACAAACATTTGGCAGCTGAATTGAAGAGTCCCCTCACTATTGTGCACGAAGGAATGTGCTATTAGTAAATAAACGCTTGTTTTTTATTCCATTAAAAAAATACAACCTGAAAAATCTTTTTGTTTGAAAGTGGTAGGAGGTATCGTCAGTGTCGCCTTTTAGAAATAAAACTTTAATAAAAAAATTACAAAAGCTTTATTATTTTAAAAATCAATAATAATTAAAGCTAGCTGCACGATAAATAGACTTAGGGTGTTTAAGTTCGAGCTCTGGAGTATTTTCTCTAGTACAAGTACACTGGCACTTCCCTAGCTTAGCGAAGCTTCAAAGGCGTCGACGGCGAAGCCACGAGGCAAGATCTTCAAAAGGCGGCAGGACAAGTGTTCACTTTAAAATCTACAAATAGTGGCAGGGAAAGTGTTAAATAAACAAATCGTAGTACGGAGGCACGTAGATTGGTAGCGGATTCGGGGCGTAACCCCAATGTAATAGATCCACTTCGGGTCGCTGCGCCAGCGGAGTAAGTAAGTAAGTAAGTACGGTATCGTAACCCAGAAAGCTTTTTGTTAATAAAAATGTTATTTTTTATCCCAAGTCTATAAAATAAGCCTACCTAACCAACTAATATACAATTTATTTAAATATGTTTATGCCCTAAGGCTTTTGGTAAGTATAAATGTGTAGTTGTTCTAATTTTATACCTCACAATATTCTATTCAGAGACCATGGTTTTTTCTCGTAGGTACATAGACGAGGGACGGGCAAAAATCCGGTAGAATGCTTGATTGTTAATGTGGACAACAAACACCGGACTTCTTCATTTTGTGCAAAAAATGACACTGGGATTTTCGTGACAAGAATTAAGTAACCTTTGTGTCTTTTTTACGTATCTATCTAGAGTAAGTTAAAGTTGAACATGAATATATAAGGTGAAACATTTTAATATTAAAAGGGTTAATAGGTACGTTTTTTTTATTAGTGACATATACCTATATTGGCGGTCAAAATCACCTGAACTCAAAATCACCTTACGACTATCCTCCGAGTGCCTTCGTAGAATTCTCGAGTACTTCGGTCACATTGCCAGGAAAGACAGTGATAACCTCGAAAAACTTATTGTTACCGAAAAAATGGAAGGGAAGAGGCCTCGAGGGCGTAGTCCGATGCGATGGTCTGACCAAATCCGAACCACCCTTGACTCTACAATT
This sequence comes from Hofmannophila pseudospretella, assembly GCA_947369225.1. Lineage (NCBI taxonomy): Eukaryota > Metazoa > Arthropoda > Insecta > Lepidoptera > Oecophoridae > Hofmannophila > Hofmannophila pseudospretella. The sequence continues at coordinate 9,178,522 of OX376317.1, read as the reverse complement.
CACGATGCCATCCACACCGCCGGGGACAGAAATAAATGGAGGAAGATCATCCGCCAGAAGGTGATACCTAAAGGTGGTCACGACCCTCAGCATTGAGGATTACGACGCAAGGAGGAGGATATACCTATAAGTATAAGTATACGTATAAGTACATATTAGGTACTTAAGTTATATTTTTATAATTGTTTCTACCTCTCTGTTAGGATAGACAGAAATAAGCCCTACTGTTAGTACCCGGTAAAACCCTAGTATAGGTACATATAAATTATCTAAAAAGGTCTCCATGTCCATTATTTGTATGTTATGTTCCTACAAAGCTAATATATTCAAACCGCTCTTTTACTGTAAATGGTGAGAGACGAGTGTTGGTGAAATATGTATTGAGTGCTGTTGCACTCAATTTTGCATCCCCGACAATGGATAGATAGGGTTACCACACGGTAATGTCAAAAAGCGGGTCGGGAACACAAAGTGCTCTCGGGCCTGCGGTAACGTAATCCCGTGTGTCCCGCCATACATTGCGGTTACTCCCTAAATTGCATTGTTGAAACGAGATTTGTCCTACAATGGGTGACCAGGCTTCATAATCCACATAACTGTGTCACATCCCATATCAAAAACGTTTACTTTTTTATGGGATGTTACTGATATCTCTTACCCCGTTTTACTAAATGCCTGCATGTATTTCTGGAGAAATAGGTACTTATGTAAACTGACAGTTAATTCTTATTTTAAATCTATTGAATGAAAGTGTAGTAGATTGGATGCCTTTTACACTAGTTACGGTATACTAATTGACATATATTATTCATTTGACCACACTAATTGATAGATTCGACTAAGATCTTGAGTGAAGTGAAATTCCTTGGTTGAAATTGAACAAGTCGACTTTTTTATGCTTATATTGAAACAAGTTCTTATTTAAAGTAAACAATCTTTTCTTTTAGTGTAACTACACATCTGCAGACCTTATTGTACAAAACTTAGTTTAAAATAGGACGTAAGTAAATAAAATACGATATATACTCGTACAATATTGGCGGTCTCATCGCTAAGAGCGATTTCAGATAACCTTTGGGTAGAAAACTAAACCAGCATTCATATCTGTGTGTACCTACAGGTATACTTAAGTAAGTACTTAGGTAGGTAACTAAGTAAGTAAATAAATATGCAAAGTTATCGATAAGCTTTGTTAAATGTGTTATACATTTAAAGGGTTTCTGAGGTCCTCTCGTGAGAATTTGTCAAGAATGTTCACAGATATGTCAATTTCTATTTGTTTCCATACAAAACGAAGTCAATAAACAAAATAATCTAATAACTATCAAGCAAGAAAATAGGAAACTCATGCCAAAGTACAAACTATGCTACAGTCATAAATTCATAATCATAATAAGTATCTTTGGCACATCATTTTAAAGTAAAGTAAAAATACACTTTATTGCACAAATAGAAAACAACAGATAACAACAAATACAGTACAAACAGACCACAAATCACTATGTATATCACTCAAATTCGAGAGAGAGATAATAATCTTGTTATTCGCAAAATATTTTTTCTCGAAATTAGATAATTACGTCGTTGTTTATGGTAAGTAACAACATTCTATCCACTTTGCTCTTAACAGGTAAAGCGTCGTAATAGCTAAAGCAATTTGTCAATCTAAATGCTCTCTCATTAATTAAATTATCGGCCGCATAAAATAAAAATACAAGCAACACAAAAAAAAACTAAGTAAGTAAGTACTTACTAAGATAAGAACGTTTTCCTGCAAGCAAGCTGTTTTTCATAAGCTGAGGATTTTTCAACGTACTAAAATAATAGATTGTCTAACTAGTGCGTGAAGGACCCAATTTTAACTACGAGTGTTATTTTTCAACACGAGCCCTAGGCGAGGGCGACACGTGGTTAAGCTGCACGTGATGGAAAACGAGAAAAGCATAACTTAAAAAATAAATAACGAGACTGACATGGTCACTTCGCTGTGTATCAAAGCCTCTAAAAGACTGATAAAAAAAACTAAAGCAGTTAGCAGTTCATGTCGTCATATATATGTCCATGGAGAAATGGAGAGAAAGCGTTCCATATTATTTATACGTCCATGGGGCTTGGCTTATATCGACTGTAGTAGAGTCTATATTCCAGTAGGATTTTAGTATCTATTGTTTACATTACTTATGAGGTAGCATTTTTAGATTGAAACATAGTTACTATTTAGATATTTAGATTATTAGATAGAAATTTAAGTAGTATAAATAAATCTATTTACATACTTCATTTACAACAGACAATGCTTACATAACTACCGTAGGTAATTAATCAAATCACTTGTTTACTTAATGTTTTTACTTCATGTCAAAAGCCAACTGATAAGAATCTAGGTACATTTCAAGTGTTTGAAATAATAAAAAATTAGGTATATGACAGTTTAAGTATGCGAGTACGCTTCGATTTTTTAAAAAATCCGGAAAATCATCGCGAAAAAAGGAAACCGAGATCTTATGTTAACAGATATAAAAATAAAAAAATTAACCCCTCCCCTACCTATTTTCTAAGGTTGGCGCAAGGTTGCACAATTCGGCAGCGGTAGGTTGATCTCCTTCTATTTTCTCAAGCGTGTGAACAAAACTCAGCGTTCTCTGATATATTCAATCTTTTGGGTCACGCTTTCCCTGGCTGGGTGAGGGTTTGACTTTGCACAAATATTTTGTTCCAGTGTTCGCAGTAGTACTAATCATCGCTCGACACTGCGCCGGCGCTCCGCAACAAGATCCAAAAGAAGATTTATGTGGGCCATGCACTTTCGATTACCGCCCAGTGTGTGCTTCCGACGGCAAGAGTTACCCCAATTAGTGCACATTCGACTGCCACAATAAATATTTGGTCGCTGAATCGAAGAGTCCCCTCACTATTGTGCATAGAGGAGCATGCGAAGAGAAAAATAAAATTACTTCTTAAAGGATTCTCATCAGTTCATCACTAAATAAAAACTTATATTTATGCTATTAAAAATAAATATAATCTGAGAAAACGTTTTGTTTGAAAGTGGTAGGTACAAACCTCCCACAAACCCACAAAATATTTTTTTATTCCTAATCTGTAAATAATACTGCTTTTCCACCAAAGCTGTGCGAGGAAGCGAGGCGGTGAGGGGGAAAAATCCGTCAATAGGATCGCGCCATTTTAATCGTCACGTGATATGTCGTGATAATGGCGCGATCCTATTGGTGGACTTTTTCCTTGCTCACCCCTCGCTTCCTCGCACAGCTATAGTGGAAAGGCACGTAAAGTCTAATTTTTAATTTATTTTAAAAAAAATATGCTCTAAAGCTTCGATAAGTATAGATTGTATAGTCGTTCGAATTTTACCCCTCCAATATTCTATTCACAGTCCATGATTTGGTTATTTTCTCGTACATAGATGAGAGACGGACAGAAACCCGGTAGAATGCTTGATTAATGTGGACAGCAAACACCGAACTTCAAAAATGACACTGGGATTTCATTCGGTAAGCTTTGTCTTTTTTGCGTATTTGACTAGCTAGAGTTAGTTAAGGTTGAACATGATCAGTGATTATTAATCACCACAGAAATCGGACTCGTAATAGCGCCCATAAGGTGAGTTTCAAAAACTTGGGTGAAATATTTTAATAAAACAAGTCGATACGAATTTTTTGAATAATTTTATATTTATGTAACTAGGTAAGTATCGTAATAATTAAAAAAGTAACATAGTAAAATTAGTAAGTTAATTGACACCAAAGAATACTTTGTTCTTTTATATTTTCTGTATTATCTTTATAATTATTATGTGTACTTACTATTATTAATTTAATTTTTGTATTGTAAAATTTTACTTATACCTATGGGTTCTTTTGTGTCTGAAATAAAGATTTATTATTATTAGTATTTAAGTTATAAATTTTCACGTCTGGACGCTACGGCAAAAATGTGCTCAGGCGGTATCCTCCGGTTGAGGCATCCAGGTGACCGGAGGTTAGAGCGACAGGGAAAGAAACCGGCGGACAATGCGAGCGCTGTCAAGGAGCACCGCCTTCTGCAGCTGGCCACCACGGAGTCCCAACCGCTTCAGGTGGTTTTCGAAGCTGGCTGGGATTAGGCCATTCGCGGACACGACTATCGGTACGATTTCAGTCGATACCACACTCCACGTGTTGGTCACTTCGTGCGCCAGGTCCAGATATTTGGTTCATTTATCTGTTTCGGCCTTCACGAGGTTCTTGTCATGCGGTATTGTGATTGGACGTTGACTGAAAACGTTCGGGATTGAGCCCGGTCCATCACAACGATATCAGGCTTATTCGCGAGAATCGTCCTGTCCGTGATGATGGACCGGTCCCAATAGAGTCGCGGTCGTTCTCGAGTACAGCTTCCGGTGAGTACTTATAGTAAGGCAACTTCTGTGCCACGGCAACGAGGCCGTACTTCAGAGAGAGCTCCTGGTGGAGTAATCTGGCTACTTCGTTGTCTTTATTATTAGTAAAACTTTTATTTGTAAAGCTAAACACTCGTTCATATAGAACTGAAAGTGTAGCATGTCATAGCTATTAAAAATTCGTAGAATAGACTGGACTGTAGGTACTAACCAATATAGCAATATGTATAATTTCTTGACTGTATAGCCTGACTTTGATAGAATGACAGCCTTTTTGCGGTTAACGAGGATTCAAGAGAACCAAAACGTTAAAAAGTCACAAAAGGTGTAAAACGTTTTCAACGAATGAATGGAGCCGGATCTCACCTTGTTTTACTGCCTTTGACAACCCCTGGAATTGAAAATTCCTTTGTGTGACGAACGTGTCATGAAAACGTTACTTTTACCTTTTACTCTGAATATCAAAAAAACACATCTAGTACCGTACTGTCGAAAAGAAAAATCTAATGTAAATACGTATCCTATTCAATCCTGTTTATTGCAACATTTCACGTGGTAGTGGTGGTGGTATACATGGGTAGATACTTTACACTAACAAAAAAAATAATGGTTATTTTATTTGGTTTTGTTGGTACTACTGATTGTTATGCAAGAGTAATTTAGAAACATATCCTAAAATCTCATACAAAAATTGCTATAAGGACCCGAATCTTCGCTTCTGAAAAGAAACTGGCCACGGTTCTGTGAAATTTCATCTTCTCGCAATCGAAGTTATAGCGGAACAAGTGAGATACAGCCTTACTAGTTTCCCTAATGGAACTGTTGAGGTGACTGTGGGCATTACCCACAGCTACGCGTTTGCTGGATGGATATAATTTGAAACTCAACGTTTTATATTAAGTTAAAGTTCTCTGAATGAACAGGCTTTGATGGAATTATTTATCATAATTTAATTAACAGTCTTAACTTGAGTCGCATGGAGTATACCTACCTAACTTACATAAAGTTCAAAACGTATATTTTAAATTAATTACATTACCTTTGTAATATAAGCATTCGTCGAAATAAGTACTTACATAATGACTTATGGTATCATAATGAATAAATACATTAAATAAGGGTGAGTGAGTGCATCTTTTGATACCTGAGTCAGGTTACATCTTCAATTACCTATATCTTACCTGTACCTACTCGTGTAAGTGTAAATAAAATAAATTGAAATTAAAATAACATTTAATAACCTTACCTGTTTTGACAAGCTTGAAGGTGACTTGTTGCTGATTCTTGAGCTGTTCATTATGTGTGGGATGTGTGAGCTCTCGGAGGGCCATCTCCATGGAGGGCTGAGGCTGCATGCTGACTCGCCGGGTAAAGGGAGAGCCCTCTTTCGATCGACTGAACTTGCGGAAAAAGCTGACCTTCTTAGGCTTCGAGTTTGAACCTGCAACGAAGTTAGGAATTAAAATTTAGATTTAGTTTTCAGTAACCAGATTTTAGCTGTAAGTTTTATTTGAAAAACCAAAAAGATTCAAACAAACGTTAGAGAAACCCAATGAGGATGACACGATTCAGTGAAGCATGATATGTTGGTAAATCATCGAAAGTACCATGCGCAATGGACGTGATTCGCAGTCGGTTAGTCGATGAACAGTCTCGCACTCAATCCCAATGCACACTCTCGTTCAAAAACCTTCGTAGGAGGAGCGCTGCAGCGTCGGCGTCGAGGGAGTGGAGGTACGTGAGGGCGCGGGCGAGGGACTGGGCTCCGAGTAAGGCCGCGGCGGGAGCAGGCTCAGCGACGACGTCGCCGGGGACGGGAAGTGCGCCGCCGAGACATCCGGCCGGTGCTCGGGCTCCGGCGTCGTCACGCGGATGTTGGCCGTGAACTGCGGCGAGCTGGCCACCTCGAACAGCGCGTCGAAGTCGCGGTCGAATATATTCTTCCGCGAAAACGCCGGAGTGGGCAGAGGGGCGGGTAGCTCGAACTCATCCGGGGCGGGTGTCCTAACTATCTTCCCGAACTCGTTGGCGTCATGACGAGCGCCGAGCTTCTTGAGGAACTTGGTTTTGGTGCGCTCGCGCGGCTTAGCCGAGCGCTCGAGCGAGGGCGTCGGCGAGGCCGGCGCGCGCTCCGGGGGCTCCGGGGGCGCCGTTTTGGAGAGAGAAGCGGCTCGGGGCGGGGCGGGCGGTGGGGGGGTGCGCGCGCGGGGCGCGGGCTGCGGCGGCCCGGAGAGCACGTCGAGCGTGGGCCGCTGCCGGGGCCGGGGCAGCGAGTTGGCGGCGTATGTCAGGGAAACTACTTCGTCCGCAGGATATATTACGTACATCCCTGGCGAGACCGCATCGCGCCGGCCCCTCGCGCCCTCCGAAGAGGATCAGCGCGTTACTCCACCTTACTCCTACACTATTCGGCTTAAGAAAATCTCGCTTGAGATAGTTTCCTAACAGGAAAAGCGCGAAAGCATAAAGCGAGGGGCTTATGGCAATCGCGATAGTGGAATGTGTTTGTTCGAAATAACGTCGCTTAGAGATTTAGAACGAGAACTAAGGAATGTTTCAAGGGAGGGATTTTGAGCCATTAATAGGAGGTAGGGAGGAACTTTCTTCGTGTCACGTCAGCCACAAGTCCGATCGACACATCTTCAACCTAAAGTGGAAAGAAAAACAAAATTAAAGACAGAGAACAAGAGAACCATGAGTATGGAAGAAATAATACAGAAAATAGAGCAGATGAATCGCACAAAAGTACCTTCATTTTGAAGTTATTGATATTGATAACCCAGTTTTGGTAGTAACCTGTACTTCAACAGCTCCCATTACGTCGAGTATGTACTCGTTAACTGAAGCGTGAACTAGCTGGAATGGAAGGCGATATAAGCAGGTCAAGTGTCGCCTCGCCACAATAGCTGAGGGGCGTCGGGCATTCCGAGTACCATTGAACTTTTATAACGCTGCGATTTTACAAAGGTTCATTAATTCTTCTTCCAAGGAAATGCAAACATGTCAAAATAGTACGTACTTATATAGGTTACTGTGTAGGTTTATACTCTAAATTAACCCTTTTTACCCGACTAGCAGCGCATCAACGAAGCCAAAGGGAGGGTATTAAGTTTCACAGTATATTCGATGTTTGTATGTTACCACCTAGGACCTAGAGCCTGAACGGCTCTATCAATTGGACAAATGAAGTATCGTTGGATTCCTCTTTTTGTAGTGATTGAAGATTTAGATAAAAATCTAAGATTAAATTCTAATTCTGATGACGAGATTCCCAGTTCCCTGTAACATGATTTCAAAGAGATCCCTCATCATCATTATCAGCCTATTAATGTCACCACTGTTGGGGCCTCCCCTTGCACAAGGGGGTACGGATCACCGAGCCATGATCCACCGAGCGGGCCCAGTGCTGATTTCACACGCCTTTGGAAACTTTTAATTTCCTCAGACATGCAGGTTTTCTAACGATGTTTTCCTTCACCGTTAGAACAGTCGGTGTACAATTACCGACTGTTCTAACGGTAAGTCTTCGAAAATGCCGAAAAACTAATTGGTACATGGCATTGCTTGGTTTCGAACCCGGACAACATGGGAGTCCGGCGTCCTAGCCACTAGGCCACCGACGACGCTCTTATCAATTCGATCCCTTATCAATGTGGTTTAATACAAAAAGACAAAGATGAGCCAAAATATTTGCACAATGCACATAGTAAAATAGAGTTCAACGTATTTAAAACGACTTGGCGTATTGCCTACACGAACTCCATGAATCGAGTTAACAATATAGTTTCAATGGTTTTAAAATTCGTATATTAGAAAATAATGGCAACCTTTATTAAAATCGTGTGGAAATGTCATTGCGATTTGCGAACAATGTAATGTTGCCACTATTTAAAATAAGACTGTACCTATACGTCACTAACTAATTAACTGCGTCTGTTTTCTCATAGTTGTAATACAAGATCTCAGATAGTAAAAATCCACGAGAAGGCTTTGAATCTGCGACCTTGCCGTGCCGTGGCATTGCTCTAACCAACTGAGCTATCGCGGTTTATCTTGCTTTCTGTATACCGTCAGAGACTTTCGAAACGAATCGAATCGGAATTGAACCGCGACTGAAGTCAAATGCGTGAATTATGACAGTTGTGCCGACAAAAAAGTACTCGTATAATATTGTCACTAAGTATTAAGAGTACTATAGTCATGTCCTTATGTTAGTAAATAGGTTTTTGATCACTATGAATTAAATGCAATTCTATCTCAAGTCCCATCCATTAGTTGCGGTAGATACGTGGTAATAATATTCCAACAATCCGTAATTAGTAAAATTGGCTAATTGTAAGTTATAAGGAATTATTCTTAGGTGGGTTCATTTGGTAGCTTTGAAACTGGAGGCTCTAAATTACGGTTCACGCCTTGGACCCAAAACTTTCGGTATTTATTATTATAGGAATGGTATGCTATCTTTATCTAAGTACCCATCATAGTTCTGTATAATTAAGTTAGTTGGAGATAGTTTTGAAGATAGTCATTATTGAAATGGTACTTTTGTGTAAGTTATTTTAGTCGCAGGGTTCATAAAAATATGAAAAATGTAACATGAACAGTAAAATGACATTAATGTCATTAAAAATATAGAAACCCGAAGAAACCCTACATCGCAGAAAGTTGAGAAGTCCAACTCGAATCGGAAATATTACGGTACTATTAATAGGGAAACTTTTGTAAGATTGCTCATTGCAAAATAATCTTTCATGTACTACGAGTACTTATTTGAGAAGTTAATATAGTACATTGTATTTTAAGTCTCTGACTCTTTCGTGGCTCTTTCTGGCTGTGGCAGTAAATAGCGATCTATATTGTAGTAGTAGATGTGCAAATCTATATTGAAGAAGTTGGTACAGTCGACAACGAAACTTGCTAAGCACAATAACATTACAAAAATTACTAACAACAATAACTCTGCAAAGTTGTTAAACAGAGTTATGTACAAAATTACATTTACATCATAGAATTCCAAAGTTCGCTGTTCAACTACTGTCCACAAATTGCTAAAATCATTCCACAAATTGCTAAACATTAATTGGGACATAAATTTTTGTACACCTAAAAGTCCAAGTCGCTAAACTAAACGTAAATATGAGTACATACGACTGGTAACGAACGAGGTTTTTAAATGATGCTCGATTCTATAGTTTTCATTACAGATTGTAGGTAACTTAGGTATTTTTACGAGCATAATTTTAAAAAGATTTTCCCGTGGAATTAGATTTTTTGAATTCAGAAGATTTTCATTTCCTCATTTGTTTTTCATTCTTGTTTGTGTTTAGCTACTTTTGAAATTTTAGAAGATCATATCTATCTATTGATCAGTGGAAAGCCAAAAGGGGATAAGCGACATTTTAGTCTAAAATACGATATGTACCTACATTTAATAATAGTTATATAAAAGTTATGTATGTTAGTCTGTAAGGTATATATATCTATGGGCATTTTGTATAGTTAGGTATAATAAGTTGTTGCCAGCAAATAAAGAATTTAATTTTATTTATTTATTATAAGTCATTGTCATTTTCACATTTCTTGTTATTTTTGACATTTCTTATCATAATTGTATTTTTTTTACATTTTTATCTTTTTAGTTATTTTTAACAATTTTTGTCATTTTTGACATTTCGTTTTGACAGTTAGTTTTGACATTCTTTGTCATTTAAAAAAATAGGTATTTTTTATAAAACAAACCACTCCATTAATAAAAAAAACAGTGGTAGCCACTCTTTGCCACCAAATCGTAATACTGATAACAGGGTTTGTTAGAAAATGTTCAGCAACTGAATGTGCAGCGACTTCTGAACAAGAAATGTTTAGGGACTTTTGTTATTCTCAAATGTTCACAAATATTTGTATATCACACAGTTCAGTAAAATGTTGAACTTTTAGTGTGCAGTGTTTTGTAAATTTGAATCTGTTCATGAACTTTCGTTGCCGACTGTACATACCTAAGTATTTCGAAATCACCTACTACTATACAATGTCAAAAGAGGTAAAAAGAAACTTAACGTTGTTCAATCTACGTTACACAGTAATGGAGTTTAATCCAATTAAAGATCGGTTCCATTGATTCGCTCGCGTGTTCTCTCGCTAATGCGATTTGCGATACAAAACACAGTAGATGTAATTGTATGTAGGTCGGTAGACATTTACATTTTAGGGCTAATAAACAATAATTGCAGATAGTAACGACAATTATCTAAGTGTTGAACTATGGGGACCACCCATAGATATAAATATGGAAATGTGGGATCACAAAATTATTATTATTCGTATCAGGTCAACTGTTAATTCATACTCGAGTATGAATAAGGAATAATGATAACAACATCACTTGTAATGGTTTTTGTGATGGAACTTGGAAGCAAGGTCTACTTTGTTAATAATAACACAATACACCTTAAGACATTATCCCTACTGGTAGGGATAGCTTGGTAGGGATAAGTGCACCGGGCGAGACAAACTCTCTTTTTTTCTGACTCTGACGTCCTTAAAGTTAAGTCTATATTATAAGACATGCTGTCCCTTTCTACGCTATAGCTCTTCATAGAGATAACACGAGACTTAAGTAAACCTTAACATAAGGATGATTAGGCTCAAATAATATACTGTTTCACGGATTTTTACTGTATTTTTTTATAATATTTATAAACGAATCATGTACTACAAGTTTCAAGTTTCACCAAGTACCAACAACCGCAAGTATTAACCATAAGGACGTTACTTGCAACTCACGATTAATCTCTCGATTGTAGAATTAGTATAGGTAAGTACGTTCTTTTTCTTTTACCAATTTGAAAGGTTTATCTTTAGTTCTAAGTAGGTAAGTACATGTTGTGTGAATAAGAAATACAGCGTGTAAACTAACTAATGGAAGATATTTTATGGCATGAAACTACCCCATGAATAAGAGCAACTTTCACGAAAAAAATATTTGTAATTGGAAATAGTTGGAAAGGGTCAAGGTGGAAACCAGCGGCGCTAGATATATAGGTATCTATACATCTAGCGACACTCAGCTGAATTTGGCCCTTTTAATAGATCATATCATATGTTTACTACTCTTATCACTAGTTAGAATGGAAAATTTGGTCAAGTTAGAATCTAACCCCTCTTGCGATATTCCTTACATAATTTTTGTCATATCTATCTACCTATCTTGTCTATTAATAAAGGATTTTCTATTTTAATTAACCATAAAAAATTGGGACACAAATCCGTCGGTCACGTGACCTAGCAATGTATGGGAAGTCAATTAAAAAAAAATGTTTATTTCAATTTATTTTTCGTGAAAGTTGCACATATTCATGGGTACTTTCTTCCCATAAAATATCTTCCATCAGTTAGTATACATACTGTATGTATGTTCAATTAAATTATCCGGTCCGGAGGCATGCGGAAGCCTGGGTCACGTCAAGGCAGAGCATCCACTTATTACATCCTTAGTTCAAGTCGTACGTGACTGCAGCTTACATGCTACGCCAGCTACGAGTATTAACTTAGTTTTCATAAGATTTTGGATCTGGTTTGATTTGGACTCTGACTGTCCTTTGGGCCATTTTAAGCCACAACGATACAGCACTTTTTGAAATTTTTGAGGCATTTTAAAGTGAAAGGACAAGTAGAGTCAGACTCTTGGACAAAAAACTTAGGACTGATAAATCGGTGACTAAATAAAAGTAAGTAAGTAGGTATTCACCCAGCGGAGGGCAGAAATCGGCTGAAAAATATGTAAATACTCTTATGAAATTAATTAACATTTATACCTACTTATACAGGTGTATCATATGACTTATGGAGAATATAGACAAAAAGTAACAAATATTTTGAAACAGAAATGCTACTACGACATAAATGAATACGTAGAAGATATATCTGTAAATAATTAAGTTTGACTTTCGTTTAGGTAATGTAGTAAATAAGGTAAAATATGAAATTGACATAAGAAAATTGAATTTAAATATTATATGAAATTAATTACTGTTGTTTTTATTAATTATTTAACTTTTTTTTCTATTTATACGGTTCTATCATGTTAAAATGAAAAATATTTGTATGCTACACAATGTGGTAGAAAGTAGTGATACTATATTATAATTTAAGAACTCTGTAACGTACCTACTTTCAACAAATATTATATTTGCGTTGATTAGGTTTTTTGTTACACTAATGTATATACGGGTATATGATAGTCTGTTGAGATAATTCCTTGCAAAAGAAATACCTTCTACTAAGAAAATTGTACCAAAATCTTTATCCTGCAAAGGTTGATTGGCAATCCACATAACTATGACAATATCGCCCTTGGGAAATTGATCGCATCGAAAATAATATTTTTTCTTAGCAGGTTAGATATGAAATAACTACAGTGTATACCTATGAAATAACTACAGTGTATACCAACCTGTTTTGATTTGTTCAGTGGATTAAATTTGAATAAAGCTTAAAAATGGAGATGCATTCACGAGAAAATCTCCGGTAGTACCTATACCACTTATACCAGAATAGGGTATTAACAAAAAAAAATATTGCATCAATCAACTTACATAGACATCCTGAAGAAAGATCTAAAATTAGTTCTTTGATATATCAACTAACGCCAGAGATATTAATGGTTTAAGTTAGTACTGGAGAGATGCTCTGTCCCTTTTTAGCAAAACAGTCATTTATATGTAGCCAGGACCGGCTTGTATGGCGCTAGGGAATAGTGACGTCATAATTCTTTATTGCAGTTTCTTTCTACAGCCTGTTTTTTGATTGGCTGCAGCTATTTTATTTTTCAACTTATTTTAATTCTGTTTTCACATTTGACAATGAATTTATGTCTATTTCTTAATTTTTATAACATTCATTTAATATTTGATACTTGGAAATTTAATACGAGTGCAAAAAAAAAATTGAGTTGAAAGTAAAATTAGTTTGGTTTTGCAATGTGAACCTAACAAGTCCGCTAATTATTTTATCATCACATAAATATGTAGATATAAATGGCGGTGGACATACACGCTCCGCAAATAAATAACGGAACGAAAACGTGGGTATATTATTATCCGTTTGAAGCCCTTGACTCATTCTACGGTCGATCTGTAGCGCGAATGTTTTTTTTCTTAAAAAACAAGGTCGTTTTCATAGACGACAACGGTTTTCAAAGAAAATAACATTTGTTAATTAACCAGGTGGGTTACTTAAGGTTACGATTTATTTTTATAAACATTACCTTGGGTTCTAAAAGAAAATATGGAGTTCTACGGGCAGCACATTAATTATCGTAAAAATTGATATCAATTTGTTTAGATTCTGAGTTACTCATTGCAATACAAGGAATAAATCAAAGCAGGAAAAGAATATGATTTCCCGTCGAAAGCCATTATCCACATGAAATACGCTACTCTATAACTTTATTAGTACTTATTTGTCGACGGGTAATCACTGCATTATTATAAGTTTAAAAATAGATTGGGTGACTTAATAACTGAGCGAAATAATGTATAAATTAAAATCATAGTTCCTGTTTTAACCCAATTTGCAGCAAACAAATACATTATTGCTTATTTAAAGAATCACGCGAAACATTTTATAACCACATTTTCAATAATGTAAAATGTAATGTTGCACAACATAATTGCCATTTCAGAAAGAGGCACTCGTACTCGGAACGTTCGTTTCTCATATGCATAGGTCAGAGCATCATTAGCAGGGGGAAGTGGAACAGGTTATTGCGGCTGCACCTCATTTCCCGAAGGACATCATTTTCCAATATAAGAGACGAAACTCAATTGTTCGCCTACATTGTGTTGTGTAATAGATACCACATTATCATATTGAAAGCTTCTATGGTGTAGGCTTTATAAGGCAAAAAATATATGATGACTCTATACAATGTTTCTATCAAGTACATCATCTAAGAATAAATCAAATTTTATTTTTATCAAAGGGTTTACAAAACGAACTTTACAACAGAGTTAACACTATAAGCTCATTAGTGGATTACTGTCCAATACAATGGTTTAGATTCATTTACAAATAATTTGTAAATTTACAACTGAGGAAGGTTTAGTTTATAATTCTACAAATTACAGAAAAAATAATTAATAACAGAAATTACTGCAAGTGAACTAGATTATAATTATGTTTTCCGTTATTGTTTTATTCTTCGTTCCGTAAAGTTTCACTCAGATATTTTGTAACAATCATAGATCGATTGAAATTTGTCAGTTTTATTCGGTATGGGGTGGGTAAATTCCGTCAGAACTTTTTTCCTTGATTCTTCTCGACCGTGCTGTTAGTGGCAAACCTGTTATCAGAGTTGTTCAGGCCGCCCGTAGGCCTATGTCATTTATGATCTAAAGAAGTCAATGCAAAAAATCCCAAGTATAAAAGAAGGGAATAGTGAAACAGCATGTGCGGGTCCTCCTATGCCGTAGCATGAACCGCGTAGCAAATTTTAAGTCGTAACATGGCCGTAGACAGGAAAGAAATCTAGGGGGTAGATACCCCTCTCCCCCAAAGACCTCAAAATCATCTATTCCCTCCACGAAACCTCAAGCATCCTCTTGTGAACACCTCCCTATTACCTCCTAAATTAATTTCTGCCTATATATACTCGTATACGACCATTATGACTCGTAATGAAAACCGCGGATGCTCTAATATGTTTTGTTTTCAGCAGTGAATGTGTAAATACGGAAAATTGGGCAAATAAACTGAAGACCTACGAGTATTTTACACTGACATGCTGGTAAGCTTTATGTCTGCTATAAAACGTAAGAACGGCACGTAACGAACCATTACTTTTTATTACTCTTATAAATGACACGGTGAAACTAAATAAATTCATATTTTAGCTAGATACCTCACAGATGTTTTAATTGTGGTATACTTCCTAGCTTTGATACTCTTACTTACTAACTACGAAAAAAGTACCTACATGCTGTATTATTATCGATTTATTAAAATCCATAGATTGATTGATTAGTATAGATTAATCTTTGGTAAGTACCTACCTGTTCCATTAATATTTTAGCTTGTGGCTAAACAGTAATATACAAAAGGTGAACATACAGAAAATAAGTTTAGATGAACATTTTAAAACAAAGTTCCTCGTCTTTATAGGCAACTACCTAATGTTTCATCATTTAGAATCTGAAATAACTTTATTAACTTTTATAAAAATGGGTACTTACTCACTTACTAGTACTTCATGGAAAAGCAAAGTTTTTGATTCACCCTAAACCTATATTTCATTTAAAACAAGAACGATGTTAAATATCACACTATAGCGACTTACGTACGAGTAATATTAACAAATACCCTGCATTCTGTTATCCAGACATTAACCATCTTTATAGCTGTCATAAAATACGTAGAAAAACTATACCTATACCTCTTTGTCTACGCGTTTCTTTACATTTTACGGAAGGAACCGAGCTACGTCTTTGTTTACATTTTTTATTTTACTTTTATAGGTATTTTATATTGTTTGCATAACGGTTAGGTACTGAAGAAAAAAGCTGGTGGAGGGTTTTAGAAATAGGTTCTAATACCGATTAACATCACATATTAGAGAAAAGTATACAACGCTAACATAATATTTGAAATTTACCATTTCCAAAAATTCCTTACTAGTGAATTTAATAGTTTAAAGTACTTTAAAGACTACACTACAAGCTAGTGTAAACATATTTCGAATCTTTCCAGTAGATCTTACTCTAGTTACTCCTAAACGAATGTAAGTCCAACTATTACTGGTTGTAATTAAAAATAATAATAAAGACCAAAAATAATTTAAAAAAATATTGTAATTATCTTATTAAGTTTATTTATACTGAATGAAATTTTAATCCGCCTGGAGAAAAAATTACCACATTTTTTTTCGAAAGTGGAGGAGAACTTATATCCTGAAGATTTGTCAAAAGAACGACTGTTTTAAATTTATTTAATCTATGACAAAATCACGAAATAGACTGAACCCAACAATAATAATAATAATACTTATGTAACTAAATAATAAGTTCTAATCCGAATTATCAGCAGTGTGACGCTCTTCCGCCAGTATTTATAGGAATCGATATGAATATTTAACGTTTTCGGTAAAAAAATCTCGTTACAGGTTAGTTCAAATCGTGATATTACTAAACTAATATCATCTACCGCATTCCTTTAAGCCATACTTTTTTCTGACATACTGATAAATCCTGCAGTATAAATACCTATGGCTGAAATAATTATGTACTTATAACTTAGTTTATTTCATCGTGATGACGAAAACTCAGGATATAATAATAAAAAAATGTAAGGCAATTTATGTATGGCAGATGTATGGTTGGTTATCATATCACTTAGAAAGGGTTACCGTTGCTTTTATACACCAGTAACAATCAATGAACAATAACGCAATAAGTATGTACTTACACAGAGTTACGTCAATGGTATTTTTTGTAACATCGCTCAAGTATACCTATATTTATTCATTGCGTAGGCAGGCAGACAGATAACTGAGAACATCCTGATAAAAGTACTTACTTGTACGTTTTTCGAAAGTAGTAAAAATACCTAAAAGCAAACATTTTATAAAACAATTTAAAAGATATGACAAACTGAAAAAATAACTTGTTTGATTTAGATAATATAAAGTAACATTATTCAGTTGAACACATTACTTCATAGATACTACTAATTGTAAGCTCTTGGTTGAAGTGAACAAATGGACTTTATAATTATGCTCATACAAGTGCTTGTTTGGACTAAACAATCTTTTCTTTCAGGGCGAGGGAATTTTAACTCCAATTAACAGCCGTTAAAAAATAAAAAAAGCTCGCCCATCCACTCGCCAGCGCACCTACAAGAAACTCATTTGAACTGTATATAATAGGATAGGCATGTTAGTATAATTTATATTCTCTAAGGGCATACCTCCTAAGGGCAGAAAAATATGTCCACGTAGCGTGTGTTTATTACGAATGAAGGAATTCCCGTCGGGCCCACCTAATGAAAATTTATATGACGGTCAGTAATTCCAAAGAGAACGACCGCAAGTGGGCAAGGCACCCTTTAATGAACTCGGTTTGTTCTAACTCCCTGTGAAATTGCAGGAATCTTAAGGGTTCCTTATGAAAAAATAAATAAAAGCGGTCACGGAAGACTTATAGGAGTACCTACTATAAATCATAATTATTAGGTATTTAATATTAACTTTCTCTGACCTGACGTCAATATTTGCACCTGTAATTAGTTTTAATATCTCCTAAATTTTCACTTAGTAAGTACTCACAATGTTGTTTAAAAATTTAATTTAGTTAGAGCACTCATAAATCGTAAATATTGCACCTGTAATTATTTCAAATTTCTTCTAAATTTTCACTTAGTATCGCCTGGGGTGGTACCACCCTCTTATCTATTTCTGCCGTGAAGCAGAGATGCTTGCATTTCTGTGTTTCGGTTTGAAAGGTAAGAGAGCCAGCGTAATTTCCGGCACATGAGGCAATCCATCTTAGTCCTCAAGGTTAGCAGCGCATCAAAAACCGTCTAATATTAATACAGTGAGGCGAGATGTCTATGGACGACGGTAACCACTTAACATCAGGTAGCCCGTTTGCTCGTCTGCTCACCTTATTAATAAAAAAAACTTATACTCACAATGTTGTTTAAAAATTTAATTCAGTTAGAGCACTCATGAATCGTAAATACTTTGCCAACTTGGATGTGCATTATTTCATTATTAGATAAATAGCTGGATAAAGAGAGAACAAAGATTTAAACATCAACACCGGAAGATCCTTACATTCGGCATCATTGGGTTATTGCCTATGAACTGACTATAACCAATAATTCACAGTGAATAGCGCTATCAACAAGTGTTTACAGACCAGCGATTAAATATCGCATCAAACTTGACCGATATTTCGCAGGCGCACTTGGCCGAGTAACAAAACTGGGCGTACCGACGCGGGAGTCTATTTTGGCAACTCATTATCATTTTGTGCCAGGAGACGCGTCTCCTACCTAATGTCTGGTTCAGCAGTTTCTTGCTCATTGATTGCTAAATAATATACCCACAAATGAGACTGGTCGTCTCAAATTGTACCACTTTGAACTTTTTGCAATTTACTTGCAATGCGGTTTCTTATACCTACTGATTTTCTCATAGTATCTATGAGATCTCTAAGTAGGTATTGGGAAATCAAAAAGATACAATCTTTTGAGAATTGCCACAAATTATTTGTAAACTAATGCCAGAGTAGAATTTCAAAAGGAATATATTTTCTATAAACATACCATCGAGTTCATCTAACGCATTTTCGTTATCGTTAATTGTACGTCTCTATACTCAACATGCCGTTACAAAATACGCACAAGTATGTACTTACAAATACACGAGTAATATTCATCCTATGGGTATCTATTTTGTTTATTAGAAATATTTCCTTTGTACCGAGAGTAGGTAACATACCTATTAATTAAAACGTCTATCATATATAATATGTCGTAGACATATAGCGTAATGGCGAGTTTCACGAAGCGCGTATGCATTTCACGAAGTGCTAATAATCTTAGACAGATACTGTAATGGTCGAGTTATACACTATCTGTCTAAGATTTTTAGCCACTTCGTGAAGTGCGGATCGTTAATTCGCACATAGCATAATGGTATTGAATCTCATGTGGACCTTAATCACTCTTCTATGAAACTAGCGCCATCTGGTAGTTTGCCCCTATTTTATTAGAAATGCTATACATACGTACATGTATATTATTGATGCTTTATGCCGCTACTTCGCAGAACTTCATTTAACTTAATATTAAATGAAATGTATAGTACTTAGTTCTACAAAATTTATTATATTTGATTTTATTTTCAAACAAATTCACTGCGACCGGTTATTTACTAAACATTTACTTACTATATTTAACAAATTATCTAATATAACGTTTGTATAACGACATTTAAAGCAAATCAAGATAATGTTTTGGGACAGTAAAAGAGAGGGCGCTATGCTAGTATAGATTCATAATTTAAAACCTGGCATCATGAAGTACGGTTCAGATCAATAAAAATACGCTATGTGCTAACTAGGGATCTGCATTTCACGAAGTGGCTAAAAATCTTAGACAAATAATGTAAAACTGGACTATTACAGTATCTGTCTCACTTTATTAGCGCTTCGTGAAATGATTACGCACTTGCTGAAATGCACCATTACACTATGTGGCTACGACATATACATTACATAAACAGGAATCAAGAACGTGTTCAAAGGAATGTTTTAGTTCAAGCGTTGAATGTACGGTGTATTAATGGAAAATGGGAATTCCTTTCAAAATAGGAAATCTCAATAACGAGCGGCTCCATCAAAGCATGTCAGCCGAAAAGCATATTTTGTCAATGGATTCATTTTCGTTTAGGTATCCGATGTCCCATCCGTTTTTCGACGCGTCACAGGAGATTAGATCGTCAAATGGGTATTGTGTATAAATCTACCCAATATTACACAATGCGTTCAGAAATATCAGGTTCTTTTACGGCTGGCTTTCTGCTTTGTTAAGAATGTACTCGTATTTGATATTCTCGAGCGATTTCTATAGGTATATGTCACCATGTAGTATATAATGAGTTTATAATAGATACTGATCAAAGTATTTTTTGGACAAATACAGGCTTGGACCAATCTAGTAAAAGAAAGAGATTTGGGTGCTCGTCTTCAATGACTAAGGTTCTCGGAGAAACTATTCTCAGATTTACCAAATAACAACCTAAATATCTGCAAACCCCTTAAAGCATGAATCCTGGTAACGGGCCGATAGATCAACCAAAGCAACTTATTATAACTTGCATCCAAACCGTCCCCACTTCCAGCTGGCCACAAATCGGCTATAATAGTACATTATGATATAAGTGCGGTAAGTTGAAAATTACAGCCGAGGCGATATTGCTAGCCCGAGCCGTAGGCGAGGGCTATAAGGAAGCAGAGGCTGTAATTTTCAAAGCGCACGTATGTCATACGACGTTTTATAACATATTTACGAGGAAATAAATAAAACTTTGACTTTCTTAAACGAATAAATCTTTAATTACTTGTTAAAGCAGTTATAGAAATTTGAACAATTTTTAAAAGTGATTGTTACGTTGCCAGTTGCTTTTTAGCATTGAATAGTAGCACCACAATGAGCTTGACTTATATTTTTGAGAAAGTTCCATGAAATATGCTAAAAACACATTTTCTGAAAATGAATTTGCATCTTTGCTTGTTTTCCATATGATGAAATTTTGATACGCTTGTAAGTATCTATCGGTCGATTTTTCAGGCAAGAGGCTTAGAGTAGCCTTTTTCGCTGCGTTTAAGACTTGTGGCGGTGTCAAATTAATAAATTCATCACTACTTGACGACATTTTCAAATAAAAACAATACAGCGAAAAGAAAAAGCGCGCGGAATAATTTTACTTGTCCACAAATTAGCGATGCGCGCGCATCAACTTTTTTTAGGTAAAGGTACAAAAACAGCCAGTATTACTAATAAAGTAAATTAATATTTTTGTGTTTTTGTTACAGATAAATGGTTGTAATTTATTGTCAAAATTAATTAAATTAAAGAATTAAATCTTTATTTATTATATTTTATCTCCCAAAGTTAATTTTATTCATAAAATATTGACCACTTTTTTAACATAAAAACTCTTTGCTAAGATTTTAAAAAGTATCGTTCATTTTTAGACGGAGCATCTTAAAAAACCGTACATGTTACTTTATTTAAAAAAACTCGTGCGTTTCACATTACTATAACGCACAAGTGCGTAATGAGATACATTACGATATTGAAATTGGTGTAATTACAGCCACTTTACGAGCAAATATGTTATAATAGTACATTATGATATAAGTGCGGTAAGTTGAAAATTACAGCCGAGGCGATATTGCTAGCCCGAGCCGTAGGCGAGGGCTATAAGGAAGCAGAGGCTGTAATTTTCAAAGCGCACGTATGTCATACGACGTTTTATAACATATTTACGAGGAAATAAATAAAACTTTGACTTTCTTAAACGAATAAATCTTTAATTACTTGTTAAAGCAGTTATAGAAATTTGAACAATTTTTAAAAGTGATTGTTACGTTGCCAGTTGCTTTTTAGCATTGAATAGTAGCACCACAATGAGCTTGACTTATATTTTTGAGAAAGTTCCATGAAATATGCTAAAAACACATTTTCTGAAAATGAATTTGCATCTTTGCTTGTTTTCCATATGATGAAATTTTGATACGCTTGTAAGTATCTATCGGTCGATTTTTCAGGCAAGAGGCTTAGAGTAGCCTTTTTCGCTGCGTTTAAGACTTGTGGCGGTGTCAAATTAATAAATTCATCACTACTTGACGACATTTTCAAATAAAAACAATACAGCGAAAAGAAAAAGCGCGCGGAATAATTTTACTTGTCCACAAATTAGCGATGCGCGCGCATCAACTTTTTTTAGGTAAAGGTACAAAAACAGCCAGTATTACTAATAAAGTAAATTAATATTTTTGTGTTTTTGTTACAGATAAATGGTTGTAATTTATTGTCAAAATTAATTAAATTAAAGAATTAAATCTTTATTTATTATATTTTATCTCCCAAAGTTAATTTTATTCATAAAATATTGACCACTTTTTTAACATAAAAACTCTTTGCTAAGATTTTAAAAAGTATCGTTCATTTTTAGACGGAGCATCTTAAAAAACCGTACATGTTACTTTATTTAAAAAAACTCGTGCGTTTCACATTACTATAACGCACAAGTGCGTAATGAGATACATTACGATATTGAAATTGGTGTAATTACAGCCACTTTACGAGCAAATATGTTATAAAAGGTGTAAACATAACATTAAATGTCGTAAAAGTGTACACACAAATGGTTCGAATTGAACTCAAGGACTGTTACGGCCACCCAACGTCCAGAGCACCCAGGGTAGAGGCGTCACGAAATACCAAGGGCCAGTGTTGCCATGTTCTGGTAAGAATTACGAACTAAAATGCACAGCTCAGTAAAGGTACGGGCAAAGGCATTAAACAACGGACTTTAGTGAGCGGCTGTATTAAGCTAATTAATTAGTGGAAAATTATAGTGAAAATTGTACACCTTGCACTGTATTATTAATTATCATTTTATTACATAATCGTATAGCGTTTAGGGCTACGAATAAATTACAATTATTTCCAATTACATCTTACAGTGGAATTGGAAGGAGTAATTGGAAAGCTTTCCATCTAATTAAAAGCACCAGGTTTAGCTCTTTTCTCGTCAAACAGGCAACACTAGCTACCGACCGCTGCGAATTAATAATTTCACATGACACGCATTCATTTCATTAATAAATTATTACATGCGGTACAGCTGGGCGGCTTGTGTGCCACACCCAGCTTTTTTAATCCTTTTGGAGCTTTACACGAGGCAATTTTTACTTTACACCTCTATTTTTCACGGTACAAAGAGAATAACTGGATCAAAGAGAGGAAAAAGGTAGAAGAAACACAATTTTGAGTAACAAAATTTTCAAGAATGAACGTGTACTATTGCAAAAACTATTGTTCAGTTATATTTCACCCTTCAAGAGGTACAAGTATTTTGTTAAAGTGTCAAGGAGTTAAGAGATTTTTGTTTTATTGGGGCCCCAATTATTTTAAGTACCTACCATAATAATTTGGGAAATAGATATGTACCTATTGCCATTGGAACATCATTGGGGACGTCTGGAATAGTTTTAGGCTACTTTATGTTATCAAAAGTCTGAGGTAGGTATAGGTACTTTTACAAGACCTAGAAACTTTTAATTTCGTATGAACTCGTCTCGTACTAATTGCCATGTAGTGGAAACAATTAGAGTCATAATATTTTTATATTTAGGTTTTCTCTTCCCCAACCCCAACTCTTCCCGTGGGTGTCATACGAGGCGACTGAGGGTCTTTGTGGAAACTATTTTACACCAGTAAACGGCGATAGGCTCGCCACCTATCACGTTTATCCACCAAATCTTACGGCGAAAAGTGGAAACTACCTATGATGAAGGTGGTTTCTCTGACTGCCCCCTCGGGGATTGTTATACTATATATTTAGGTTTTCGTGAATTATGCAAATAGTGGCGACACTGGGTAATGTAATCAAAAATCCTATGTACAGTCAACTATCAGCTAAAGTATACCAGCTGTCAAAAACCTTCCATTAAATATCAACCTTAGGCTGCAATTAGATATTTCAGATTCTCAAATTTGATGACCTGTGTTCGACCGAACTTCCCGCAGTCGTGGAACCTTGAAATTTCATATGTACTTGTATTTCTAACAAGTCACAGACAAAATCAAAATTATAAATTAGATTTAAAGACATTTATTATAATTATATTATAATATGTTACAGTAGGTAGATATATATCTACAGTCAAATACTTGACCTTTAAATGATAATGAATGTGTGAGATTATTAAGAAGTGAACTTCTGTACTAAACTTATTAAAAGTTGCACGATCGAAAAACGTGTCCTGAAACTTTTAAGTCACTTCTGTAACTTTTCTGAGAGTTTGGAGGACTACATACTTTACACCGCTATAAATCTTTTTAGGTAAAGTCCAACAAAATTTTTCTTCTTCTTCTGATTGTGTAGGGTGTTTAAGACTATAGAGAGAACCTTCGAACGTTGGTATTCTTTCTTACAAAGTTTCTAATTTTTTACACTAAGCCAGGTATTATATATGTTTGTATTGTACTATAAGGAGAACAGACGAGCAAACGGGTCACCTGATAGTAAGTGGTTACCGTCGCCCATTAGATCCTAGACCTCACTATATATAGAGGGTTTTCGATGAGCTGCTTAGATGGAGTGCCTCATGTGCCGGTAATAGGTCGACTAATTTTTTTTAATTTCATCAATCAACTTACATGGACATCCTGAAGATGGATCTGAAATCCGTTTATCGATATCTCAACTAACATCAGCTATACTAATGGTTAAAGTTAATAGTGGGGAGATGCTCTGTCCCTTTCTAGCAAAACAGTCCTTATTATGAAGCCAAGGACTTGCTTGTATGGCACTACACAACAGTGACGTCACAATTATCTATCGCCGTCTCTTTTTACCGTCTGATTTTTGATTGCCTGTAGCTATTTTATTTTTCAACTGATTTTTATTCTGGTTTCACATTTGACCATCAATTTATGTCTATTTTCTTATTTTCATGAAATGTACTTAAACTTTATAATTGTCAAATACCCTATTACGCTGGCTCTCTTACCCTTCAAACCGAAACACAGAAATGCAAGCATTTTTGCTTTGCGACAGCAATAGATATGATCCTGCACATCAGG
Organism: Hofmannophila pseudospretella; assembly: GCA_947369225.1. Taxonomy (NCBI): domain Eukaryota; kingdom Metazoa; phylum Arthropoda; class Insecta; order Lepidoptera; family Oecophoridae; genus Hofmannophila; species Hofmannophila pseudospretella. Next base: position 9,153,744 of record OX376317.1, on the reverse strand, counting down.
ATCTACACTACCTACCTTTATGAACTTTCTTTGTGAACTTTATGAAGTTTATAATGAACGTATAGAAATAAGTTTTTAGCACTAAACAATACACACGTAATGATTTATACAATGTAAGCGGTCTTATCACTAAACGCGATTTCTTCTAGACAACCTTTCAGTAGATAATTTTGATAAAAGGAATAATGATTAATCGAAAATATTTTTGGTTTTGTTACTGTTATTCAATATTATTTATAACGGTTTTAGTCATACGAGTCGTAAAAGTCTCTGGGGCTAATTATATTCATATAATTTTATTTATAACTTAAAATACGACACGAAAAACGGGACACGAAATTGAAAATGATATCAACAAAGCCGGTGTTGACAGAGATCTTGTTACCCGGCTAAATTTATTGGGCCCATATTTTAAGGGAAAATGAAAAGTGTTATGGTTTTGAATAATTTATATTTATGTTTTAATATTTTTATGTTTTCTGACGTAGACGATATAGGTACTTAGACAAATTATATGTAGGTAAATATTGTAATGCTTGCTTATCGTATGGTTAGTGGCCAACCTATTTGTCAGAGTTGTTCAGGCGCCCGTAGGCCTCTGACATGGCTTAACGACTGCTGTCGAACGACAACAACCGGGACCGACTGCTTAACGTGCTTTCTGAGGCACGGAGGAGCTCAGATGAAATATGCCACTAGCGGTCACTCATCCAGGTACCGACCGCGCCAACGTCGCTTAACCTGCACGATCACTTTCGGACCGTGCTCGCAATTAGACTACGAGCTCCTCAATATTGTAATGAAAAGAATACTTCCGTGTTAAAGATAAATCGTAGAAACTTAAAAATGTTGTTGCCATTATTTCTCATAAAAGTTACATAAGCTTTACGGTTCGCATTAGCTTCACGAAACGATACTATTTTCAGTCTTTAATTTAAACTGATCGTACATTTTTTGGAATTATGAGCAGTTTGTTTATTTCTGTTTGCAAGCAGACCATACGTAATTCAAATGAGATAAGTTGGTAAGTAATCACCCAGCAGTGGGCAGAAATCGGTTGAAAAAGAAGTAAAATAAAGTAAAATACACTTTATTGCACAAATAGAAAACAACAACATAAGATAGAAAAGGAAATAGTGAAGTACAATTTAGGCGGCCTAAGAAGAAAGAAGAATATAGAAAGAGATGCAGTTAAAGTATAATATTATTATGCTTACTGCATGAATCTAATCGGGACAAACAGGATTTTTAAGAGAAAGCCTGCGTGAATACTATATTTTCTATATAGCAAGGGGTTACGCAACAATGGTATCTAAATTGTAGTTCAGATTTTACACTATAGATATAATACGGTTCTGCTGCTACATGACACATGGAATTTTAATTTTATCTGTAAATTTTAGTGACGGGAAATTGGATATGACTTGCTTTACCTCATTGAAAACGTAGCAGTAAACATTGTGAAAAAGCTTTACCTTTTTGCTTTTAACAACTTTTTATTGTTTGATTTCAAACCGAAGATTGAGTTTAAAAGTCTTCAGTTTGTTAAATCAAACAAAATGGAGCAAAAAGTAAGTAAGCAATTGAGGTTCAGATCGGAGGCGGCTTCAGTAAATGGATTTATCCTTCATTCTTGAACCCATTTTGCGCAATCAACGTCGCCGTTCGTCTTACTCGCTATAGACATTTAAAAGAATAATACCTGCGTTAGAGCACTTATACGAAAAGTGAGTTTTATCATCAGTATCAAATTGTGATTAATACCAAAGTTGCAAATTACCTCGTAGAAGTTTGAGTGAATTTGATTAATGAAATATGCGTCATTGCTAAATTAAGAAGATAAATAAATATTCAATCAATGGATTTATATAACTTCTTACGAACAAAATTTACAAAACTCTAATTAGGCCGCCAATTGTATTTGTATTTTGTATCTTTTCTTCTGTTCTGTATTTTTGTCCTTTGTGCAATAAAGAATATTATTAATATTGGTATTGTATTAGTAAAACCTTGCAAATAAATTGAACATTTTCCTAAATTTCGATTACGCTCAATGTAATTAATCATAAGGACTGAATTAATTAATTGGGACCTGGATTTTTATCTGTCAGTAATATAAAATTGTGTTTTATAATTAATTTGTTCGAAAACGGAAGTATAGCGTCTTAAAACCGATCACTTAAATACGATGGGATCCAATCTTTCTAAACGAACTCTGTGGCTTGAATTTCATTCATTTGATAGCAAGGGGACCGTAACGTTGAGTTTTATTTACTTTCGATTTTTTCTACTTCTTCGAGTTTTGTAGCCTAAAAAGTTCAGGCATAATAAGTTATTTAAGTATCAAAGGATAATTAAACTGTTGATATTTTTTTTGATTTTTTTTATTGCTTTTTTTTAAAAATTTTTTTAATTGTTTTTTTATTTTTGTTTGTTGGTAAGTATAGTTTTTTTATTGCAGTTAGGTCAAATAGTGTAGCGCGATATGATGTCTAATCAATTTGAGTACAAATAATAGAACCATTCAATATTTTTATTGGAATCATCAAATGCGTAATCTGTTATTTACTGCTCAAATAAAACGCAAGGTTTTTTTTTTATTGTATAGAGAGGAGACGAGCAAAAGGCCACTTGATGATAAGTAGTTACCATCGCCCATAGACATCTCACTCACATTTATTGCTTTACTAGCTGTTGCCTTCAGATCTGCTCGCCTAAACTCTATACTATATTAATATGTATAATTCTTATACGTGGAAATTATTTATGAGCGTCGGTGGTCCAGTGGCTAGGACGCCGGACTCCCATGCGGGAGGTCCTAGTTCGAAACCATGCAATGACATGTACCAATGAGTTTTTCCGATTTTTTCGAAGACTTACGTACATTTATCGACTGCTCCAACGGTGAAGAAAAACATCGTGAGGAAACCTGCATGTCTGAGGAAATTAAAAAAACCTGTAAAATCCACCAATAAGCACTGGGCCCGCTCTGTGGATCATGGCCCGTACCACCTTGTACAAGGGGACGCCTGTGCCCCAACAGTGGGGACATTAATAGGCTGATGATGATGTAAGTTAATTATAATTATTATTTTCTAGTAAATTTCCCTAAAAGCAAATAAATAAGCAAATAAATAATGATAAATGACTTAGAGGGTGTACTCAGACACACAAATTGCTTGCTCTACGCAGACGATCTAAAGCTGATCTACAGCTTAAAACAATTGGAAGACGGAATATCATTGCAGAGTGACCTCAGTGCAGTATTTGAGTGGAGTGTCACCAACAAACTTCTATTAAACCCTGACAAGTGCTATGTTATGTCTTTTAGTCGTGCGCATAAACCTATGCACATAAATTATATGTTAGGATCTGACTCAGTAACGCGTGTCGATTCTGTTAAAGACCTTGGTGTTCTCTTTGACCCACAGCTCACGTTTCATGAACATATGAAGTCCCTTTCTGCCAACTGTTTCCGAAGGTTAGGGTTTGTTGTTCGCAATACCCGTGACTTTCACGACCCTAAGGCAATACAATTGGTGTACACGGCTTTAGTGAGGAGCAAAATGGAAGCGGCTTCAATAGTGTGGAACCCATACGAGGTTACATATACTCTCCTTCTTGAGAAGGTCCAAAAAGCGTTCCTCCGATTTTTGTACAAAAAAATGTACGGATATTACCCATTCTTATATCCTACAAAATTTTTGCTCGGAGTCTTGGGCTTTAATTCCCTCGAAGTGAGGCGAAACTCTGATTTAATTACCACATCATACCGCATTCTTCGCGGAGAGTCGGACTGCCCAGACTTAGTGTCGCGACTGACCAGGCTGTATGTACCCGACAGCTATCTCCGGGCTCGTCGCCACCCCTTGTTGTTAGCGCCTTTGTCGCGAACCGGTTTCCATCGTAACTCACCTTCTGTGCGTGCATTAGTGCTACTGAATGCGCTTCTTGCACTAGTACCGGAATGCGACTTATTTGCCAGTCGATGGAGGGAAATATGTTGCCATTGTCTGCGATTTTGTGAGAGGATGAATGAATGAGCTTTAAGTTACTGTAAGATTGATTTATGTATGTAGATATATTATTATTATATTTAATATATTGTACGACACTATACTGTACATTGAGTACAGTATAGTGTCCATTTTAAACATCTGAATTCACAGTGTTTTAGTGTAAACTGTATGACTGTGCAATTTTTGTAATAATAAATAAATAATAAATAATAATAAATAAATGAAAATATAAATAACGAGTCAAAATTTTCCCATGGGTACCTAAGGCCAGCAGGTGATTGTAATCAAATGACAAGTCAAAATTCTCAATTTTAATGCCACGTATTCACGTACAAGTAGTACGTGAATACGTGATATCAGTTGCATAGCCTGGAGAGAGAGATTATTATGTAAGCCGAAGCCTACCGAGGTATGACGGTATGCTTGTAAGTTAACTAAATTTTGTGCAGATACGTTGAACCAACGAAGCGTAATTCAGTAATACAGACATCCATATTACACGGAGAGACATGGTTTCGCTTTTATATTTATAGGATGAGGATTTTATTACTATACCAGTTACAAATACTTATTGGTTCCTTTTAGTAGAATAAAAGTGATTGTGCAGAAGTGAAGGCGATAGGATGGAGAGCGCAAGTTGGATAATAAACGTTTTACGTGGCTGTAAAGAGCTACCGACAATCGGCCAGATGTAGGGGCGCTTAGCAACTATTTAACTCCCAGTCATTACGGATGTGTACACTGTAATTTAGTGCATTGACTTCGGTCTAGTAATTGCAGAATAATACGGAAAGGAGTTTATTACCATCCTTATTAGTACAGAATTTTACTAACCTGCCATTATTCTATTCGCAAAGAGTTTCAAGAAGCTTATTACGTATAGTGCCCTAGACTCTGCTATGATTTAATGTACTTACGAGTTTTCTGTGATGGTACTTTCGACGAAGTAAGAATCTATACTTTCGATTTATTAAAAAAATATATTAGTTATGTAGTAGAAATTTGTGTCAATTTTAACACATATTTTTGGGATGAATATGGAACTAGTCGTACTGTACTTTTACCGTATAGATAATATTAAACTCACTTATTTAAGTTTTTAATAGAATTAACTAAGTATCTAAGTATTATAATAAAATTAACTATCTTTCTCTATAAGCATTACTTATCGATATCAATCTATTTCATAAAGGCCTTATAAGTTACTCCTACGTTATAATAATTTCCAACTTTACTCTGTTATTTGAGTTAGTTAACTTAACTAGAAGTAAAGTTGGAAATGTTGTTATGAAGAAAAAATTAAGTAAACCAATTAAACTAAAAGCAATTTTTATTAAACTTTGTACCTTATTTTGTATCTTAATTTTACTCAGCAGCAAATAATACTACCTGAATTTTAACCATTAACTCCATTATTATACAGCCATAATTATGACAAAGTCGTTAACACTTGCTCGACCCGCCTACATCTTATCGTAGCTTAGATTTCCGTTCACAGTCATTATTAACTTTTAAGTATGTCCCCTTACTTTCTTACGATTAAGTACCTTTTTTGTTAAGGAGCTTTTTCGCCGCCATGTCTGGTTATTGTAATAATTCTGTGTTGTAAATATTTAACTAGCCTTTGTTGCTTTCTTGTTTTCCCTCTAGCTCTCTTTCATATTTTATGATTCAATTCCTGGAAAATAAATAGCCTGATAAAATAGTGATTCAATTTATAAAACGTAAATAATAGGCACTTATTTGGGCTGAAATTGAATCGGTCCTTCGTAATACGCAAAGGAAATAAAACCTCTTAACGATCCTATTAAAGTACACTTTTAATGTATTTTTATTTAAAACTCAATCAATAGGCTATAGGAACGAGGACAATGTCAACAAAATCTGAGAGGTTTTTAAAACGGAATCTAAAATTCCGGACGTCTTTGAGCGGAAACCGATTAGAAACGGAAATTAAATTCTAAAAGCCTTCAATCCATCTACGTTGTAATACGTAGATCACAAAACAGATTAAATTTAATCCAAGAATTTAATTTTGAACATAATTTGTATAACTCTAAATTAAACATTTATGAAAAACCCCGACTTTATGTATCACTGTGGGATCCCCTTACTTTTTGATGATCATCATTAGGTCCTCAAGGTTCCAGTTGTGATACCATGGGCACCATGGTCATTGCATTAGAGCTCAAACACGAATCACCTAACTGTTACCTTTCCAGAGATCCCATCTGACACCTCTGTCAAATGATCATCGATTGTTGAGTTATGATGCCACAGACAAACAGATATACGCGTCAAATTTATAACACATATTTCATTCGTGATTTGTACCTTTGTGTCCTAGTTAAGACATCAACGTTATGTGTCTGAAATATAATAGTAATATGTATATACGTAAAGTAAATAGAAACTCTATTTAAACAATCATGTAGTGAGATAGCTGCGTTGTACTCGTAGGCTCTAACAGCTACGAAAGTGATCGTAGGCTCGTAGCTTAGCTACATCCTTAAGCAGATTACGTTTTGATTGCGTAGGGATTATCATTCTAGTTGAATAACTTTCGTTTAGATTTATAAAACCGCGCTTAAGTATAAAAAAATCTTATTGTTTTACACGTCGGAACCCCAATTTAGAAATTCATTAGACGCCTTGCAAAAACTGAACTTGTAGAAGTATTAGGTTTGACTTCTTTATTTACTAAAAACATACTTATATCTACACTCATTCTTCGAATGTTTTGTACAGGTTATCCCAGTTAGCGACGCCCGAAGGGGAATTGTAAGAAGGGGTGTAACAACGTCTTAGTTAACTGACCTATCCGAAAATTAACGGTTTCTATGTTATTTAGTAGTTTGGAAAAAATTAGAAAATTCGCTACTTTGCCTCCTTTGTTTGGCCCCATGGTCAAAAATTCAGGAATTTCAGGCCTTTTTTGTTACCTGAACACCTCATAAAACCGATTTAAAAAATTCAGTAGCTGTCATAGTGAATTTAAAAAAAAGTAGGTACTTTCCTTTCTCCTTTAAACGTCGCTACCTGTGACATCCTGTATATTTATGACGTTAATAAACTACTTAGACACAACAAACAAGTTACGTATCTAATCAAATGATTTATTATATTCCCACATATTATTTATTGCTAGCCACCCACGTAAAAATCTCGAGTGGCCACCGGTTACCACGAAGATTTATCGCCACACCAGAGTACAATTATAGTGTACGTTTCAATGTTCTTTTAAACGATTTACGTCTCACAGCTATAGGTGAACCATAGACATGACGAAGTGTTCAGTGTTGTCATTAATAATTTAATTAAAACGACGAAAATTAGGCAGGCGTTTAATGAAATCGAAATACAGAAGCTCAGAAGTTTGATCCTTAAAGAAAGTTGAATTGGTACCCCCTAATACATCAGTAATGACTTTGAAAGTTGAAGCTCAGGTTGAAAATTAGAAATGCAAAGTAAGCACAATTAATTAGTAAGAACATACTTCTTTATTGTAATGGAAGGTGGATAATTAAACAACGAATAACAAAAGTTTAGTCATGACAGCATTTTTTAAACATTGAAAACGATACATGTCACAAATACGGTAGGTATGGAGGATATTTTTTCATCCAAGCTTGCAAGATGTCAAAAATGTTTGACACTAATATCAAGACTGAAAAATTGAAACGGAAAGCTGGAAACACATAACAGAGTTTTGTTGTGAACTGAGAGCGACATCCAACATTTTACGTCACATTTCTGATGTAAAGTAAAATAAAACAAATAAGAGTAGACTTTGACTTCGGATCCAGGAATCAATCAAAATGAAACCCCAGTTTCCCAATTCAATTTCGATAGTAACGCCTTTTGAAGCACGCAAATTTCTCGTCAATAAATAATACCTAAGAAAAAGAAACATTTTATGTCGGTAAGGTGTTTTATGGTTACTATTTATATACTAGCTGAAAAACATCGGTACACGGGTACACATCGATACACAGGTATTTATATCTTTATAATTACATTGAGCTATTGCCCCTTTGGGAATACCAATGTTTTCCAACTTTATCTAATTTATTTTTAATTATGTTCATGCTATACGTATGGTATACTTAAATAAATTAGAAAATGAGTGAAAATATGTCCGCGACCAGGATTTGAACCTTGTCGTTTCGTGGCAATGCTCTAACCAACAGAGCTATCGCGGCTTCATTTTTCATCCTTTTTTTGTTTTTGCGTGGTGGAATTAATAATGTAAGGTAAGCATATTTTGCTAAATTAAAGTTGATTTAGAGAACAAAGGTTCTTGTCATTTGTATGAAGCATCATACCGTAAGTGCACAATTGCACATGTGGTACTGTAATTATGTAATGTTAATTTAGAGTGGGCCTGCGCGGGTGGGCCAACACTCAACAATTTGTCGTGGGCCTTGGCGCGTGTAGGGGCAGGGCTGTCGGAAATGTGGGAAAACTGGTCGCTGTTTGCTTGGTATAGGTACGCGTAAAACATAAATAATAAATACATAAAAAATACTAAATATCTTTTGAAGTGGAGAAAGATCTGCGTGAGCTCCGGGCGCCTGACTGGCTCGAGACTGTGCAGGAGATAGAGCGATGGCGCTCTTTGGTAACGGAGGCAAAGATCCACTTCGGGTCGCTGCGCCAGCGGAGTAAGTAAGTAAGTAAATATATTTTATTTATTTAAACTAGGCAATATTTATTTCACTTTAAACTTAGTGTCTGTTTATAAAATAATAACATAATTATTTATGCATACAATAATACCAAAGTGTGAATATTACTATGTTAAACCTACATTTTAATTATCTTTTACTGGTGGTGGTGCCACTTACAAGTAATTTCAGCAGCAGCAAGCAAAAAACAGTGTTTGAGTGGAAATTAAAATGTATCCAGCGAGACACGTTCCTCTATAGATGGATTCCTGATATCCCACACACAGGGAAACCTAGTTGGGAGTCAGATAGTCAGACATTAAATAAGGGTGAGTGAGTGCATCTTTTGAGCCCTGAGTCAGGTTACATCTTCATATACCTATCTCTTACCTGTACCTACTTGTGTAAGTGTAAATAAAATAATATAAATTAAATTGAAATAACAACATGTTATTGGATGTGTAGTTTTCCTAGTAACTAAGTAATTATAAAATACTTGGAAATGGAACTATATCGACACATAATTGTCACTGCTCTTGTCAATTTAATTAAATTTAATTTAATTAATATTAGCAAAATACATACAATCATCACGACTGTCCCTGGTGGTGAAGGCGGAGAGATAAGGGCGCCACAAATCTCTGTCTTGGCACGCCTTTTTACAATTCGTCTACAGTTATTCGTAATGTCGCGCATGTTCATAGAAAAAGCATTGAAATATTTAGACATGCATTGGCATCAATTCCGGGGTGACCGCCAAATTTAGCGATGATCGCTAAACGAAATGTCTCGCTCCCTCGTACATACACAATAATGTCTATGAGTAAGGCGGCTAGGACTTCACGGGTCCGGTCCAATCACATGCACTCGCTCTGTCCTCCCCCACTTGAAATCAGCGTTTTGTGATTGTTTGCAGCGGACCGAACCGTGGCAGGAACCGGACTCGTGAAGTGCGAGCCTAAGCGTTACATTTCCATTTAGGTTTAGCATTAGATTTGGCGGCCACCCCAGAATTGAAGCCATTATATTTACATAGATTTTTTTTATTTTAAATACTGGTAGGTTGCATCTATCTCACTGTCAACCCTGTCTCTGGCAACCCTGATCGGTGACAATGAACGCGCGACTCATGCGCTATATTTACTGTGAGCGACCCACCTGCGGCCGGGTCTCACGCTCAGCTGTTTATTTCACGTACCAGTTCTCAAGCTGCTTCCTCAAACCACGACCTCCAGAAACTTTAAGCGCCAGACAAACATTTTTCACGTTTCTGACCGACATAAGAATTTCCACTCACTTTTCTTTTTACGAGAATAGGTACACGGTTTTAACTCCGGATGCGCCCGTCGTGATTCTTTTCACAAGTTTTTCATGGACTTGTTTGTTTCAGTTAAATTGTGCTTAGTTTGCGTGTTGTTACGTAATTGGCTTTCCTTCATTTAAATCAGATAACGCTGTACAAGAGAAGTAATAACAAAAATAATCTTAAAAAAATACGAAGTCTGTACAATTTCTCCAGTAGTTCTCGAGTCCTAATGCAGTCGTCTGCGTTGAACTCTGGCGTGGGAGGCAGAAGACATTGTGTTAAATAAATACAGATAAACGAAATTCTAAATATATTTTTAAAGTTCAAGTGTATGTCTGAAGATTTTAATTTTATCGCATTAGTGTTGTAATCGAGTAAATCAATTATATTCAGAATCAGAAATCATTTATTTTGTAACTGTGTGCGTTACAGATCTTATATTGAAATTAAATCATAGTACGAGTACATTACAGTTTATCCATTTTGAGCGTACAATAGTGACAATAAAATTATTACATACCTACCTATATGATCAAAATTACAATTTTCAAAGTATTTTTATTTTAAAATCAGTTATTGAAGTATTCGATTAAATCGTAAAATTCACTATTAACTAACCACAATTGTTTCTTAAACTTATTCCCTTCTAATAACTTATTTTTTAAATGTAAGTGGTTGAAACTTCTAATCGCAGACACAAATATACTTTTATACATGACCGAACCTTATGATCGCGGATTGCACAACAAAGAGGCACAAGTGACATCACTTGTGAGACTACTCATTTTGAGATGCTAGACATTTTGATACTGGACGTACCTACTGACACACTGGACATTTTGATACATTAATAGTCTTTGTGAACCTCAAGCGTGTTATCTTGTTTTCCGCAGTCAAGTCCCAAACTTTCCGTTCCGCGTATGTGAACATCCACAACGGAGGTAATCCTATTTTCGTTTGAGTAACCAGACTTCACTAATTATTCCGTTAGCTCGGGTCTCCAACAGAATTAGTTTTGTGTAGCAGGTGTCTTGGAAAAATTAGATCTTTCTTTAATTAAATTGTTATTGTTTTGGGGAAGGGTTTTTCTGAGTTACATAATAAAACTGTTTATTCTTTCTAATTCGTTGTCACTTGAATTGCAGCCTGTGCTCTAAAAAGTGTAATTTATCAGTTCTATAAAAATTATAAACCTAAATTCAGGTGTATCTCTGAAAATACTGCCATGATAAATGACCACCCTTTCTGATTTATTTCAATCACTTTGCGAAATCTCTGAATTTTCTACATGGACGTAACCTACACACATAAAGATAAGTAGCGATCTATATAGCCGTAGAACTACTGTCTGAGACTTACTGTTGGATTAGATGGTAATCCAATTGTTTTACTGCCGAGTATGGTTGCGTGAGCACATGGCCAAATGTCAGGTAAAATCGAAAATGACGATAATTGAGGATTAAACAAGTATAGTAATATTCGTGTTGTATTAGGTAGGTTCTTGTCGGCATCGGTAGGTTTCTATTGAATTAACTACACAGATCACATAGAGCGACTTTTTTCCTTCCCCATCACTACACCACCGACGACGCTCCTGAAACTCTTGGTTTAAATAGTTTCATAACATTTCGAGTACGCTCTGTAAGCTTTTTAATAAGCTTTCATGTCGCATAAATTGTAAATTAGTTCCTCTGTAAGGTTTGCGTAAGCAAATACTACACTAAGTATTCGGTATTATATGACTGAACCAAACTAAACTAGTTGGAAGTAAATAATACCTACATAAATACTACTGAGAAATTTAAATTTTCAACGACGAGCCAGACTTTTACTCTGGAATGAATTGAACAAAACCATTAATATTTTATCGACATCTGACATTCAGCGTCCTTTGGTTTCAAACTAAAACAACAGTAGTCTAAAGGGGTTTTGTCAGAGAGCATTACGAATTCTCTTTCAGGATTTACCAGTAAATTATTCCTAGAATGTTCACACAGCAGTATTAATCTCTCCTTCAAAAGAGAATCTTGAATGATGTCATGAATCATTTGTCCGCAATTTTAATTAATACGAAAGTTAAACATTGTATTATCATAGTTTGTTGCAACTATTTTTCATAATGTTTACACAATTGTGCCCTATCGTGCCGGTCATAAAGAGTGCCGTGTCGTGCCGGGCATAAAGAAAATCACCACCCCATCTCTTCCCGTGGGTGTATACGAGGCGATTAAAGGATTTGGTGGATACTATTCTATACCTAGTAGACGGCGATAGGGTTCAGCAAATCTTACGACGAAAAGTGGGAACTACCAATAATGAAGGTAGTTCCTCTGTCTACCCCCTTATGGACGTGAGAGTTATGCTATGTTCATAATTGGACCAAAACCAGGAAAGGGCTTTTTTTTCATGACTAAACAGAATAATAACAATTCTAAATTCCCTGTGCCACATTCATAAGTTGGATTAGTCCAACAAAATAGCAAAGTACAAATTGGAATGTAGTTCATCGAGTGACACGTCAAATTGCGGCCACAATGTAGCTAACAATAAGTAAGATCAAATTAGTTTAGTCTGAAAATGTCTGCGCCTAAATTTAGTACTAACCTGTCCAGTCCCATTTTTGGCCTCGTTTGTGACACGTGTCTCTGCACAAAGTCAGCCGCTATCCGTTTTTAGTTTCCACTAACGTATTGATCCGTCTGTAAATAATTCTATTCTAGATTTAACACGAGATCAGCGGGATTATACTCGGGAAAATGTTCAGTTACATGTTCTCAAATCCCGTGACATCAAAGTAAACGACAATGTAGGTACGACGCAATAGTCGACTATTTTATACTTATTGGTATGTAGGCAGTAATTAATTTTACTTAGAAATAATAAAAGATACGAAATAAACACTGCTGACTGACTTACTAAGGTGATAAATATGTATTGTATGTACGTAGCTTTATAAAAGTTCAGTGGTTTCGTTTGAGGATTCATAAAAATGTTTGCAATTCTTTCACAGTAAATTGCTTTCTACCGCATTTTAGGCCCGGGAAAATTGCTACAATTATTGTCTTTTTCCACGGAATATCCGTGCATGTTTTTGTTGAAATTTTTTTGTCTCATTAATAATAACCTAGTTCCATGAAAAGGCTTTATTTAGAAAAATTATCATTACGGATCATGGTTTTCAAAGTATTGATATTAGGTAGTCCGCTTGTCATAATGTCCTTGAACCAAAATGTCCAGAAAATTATAGTGTTTGATATAAGTACATTCTTTATTTATTCAGTAACTAATAAAATCGTTTGAGTTACCAAATATGAACAATTATGGGACGTGTCTCATGTAAAAATCAATCTGACCAAGTCAGATAATTTTATCAGAGATCGGAATCAGTTAGAGAAAGAAATTGAGCGATGCTTGTAATCTATTCTTACGTAAAAAAATAATTAAATATACTTTTTTCAATGCAAAGACAATAGTTCTATATCTATAAGCTGATCACTGATCACTACAAGATTATATTATTATTATAACATTCAGAACAGATTACATATTGAGCCTTAAATTATCTGAACTACACAGTTAAGTTGTTTATAAATTACAAATAACTTTCGTTTCAATATAACTTTATTTTAAAAGGTAATCATATAATGGAGATACGAGTATTTTCGTAGCACTTCGGTACATATTTTCCAAACGTTTAGGAAAACCTATTAAAAGTTTAATCGTTCCTTAGTACTGTGAGGGTTTCTTTCACAATACAAAAGAGAGATTACACGAAGTTTCCTCTGTACTTTATCTATTATGCAAAGCAAAGGAGACTCGATATTTAGTAGATTTATAGATGTAGGTATACTATTGACATTTAATCGAGAATTGAAGAGTTCGTCAAAGACCTTCACAAGACGCTTGGCATTGTGAAAATAAATTTAAAAATAGCCCACGATGTCATTGGACTTGGCACAGTCCGAAAGTTAATATGATCGTCATATAAAACGCTTATGCGTGTACCACGTGTGTGAGTCCGTTGACAACACGATAATAGCTGTGTTTTCTTTCATTCGGTGATTTATTTACCTACATTAATAAGGGTGTATTTAGTGCTACACTATCGTCCAATCCTCCCGCAAGGCTTCGATTGTCCTCGATCACGCACAATACATTATCTTTAACTTTGGAAGGAACAATTCAGACATGACTATATATTTCGTAATAATAATATCCCCAATTATTTTTTTAGTTTAAGTTGTAAGTAGTTTTGGACCGTATCCTGACGTTAGTTTTTGACATACAATTTAATTGATGTGTTTTGAAACGTAACTTGACATTTCGTTAGTAATAGCAAAAACAAAACGCAAAGTTATATTTTTCTACCTACATGTAGTTAAGAAAATAATTATAAACAAATACCTGAAGATGTGTAAACGAAACCGGTCGTAATTAATAAAATACAATAAAAATACCGTGAAACAGTATATTATTTAAGTCTAATCATGTACTACAAGTTTCACCAAGTACTAACAACCGCAAGTATTAACTATGTTTATATGTAATTGCATTAGAACAAAAATGTGTTTAAATAAAACGTAACTATTTAATTTGACTACACTTCGGTAACGTAGTCTTCAAAAGACCTGGATGCGGCTAAAGTATCCTGGGAAACCATAGAGTCGGCGGCATATTGGAAGAATACTGTCTCAGCTCTATGCACCACTAGGTGTTCTAGGACCTGAAGAAGAAGATACTTCGGTATCAGAAATTCACAGTCCGCGATTGCATATTTTCGTGCCCTTTCAAGGTTCACCGGATATGTCATCTTACTGAAAGAGATGGCATATTAAAACCATAAACTCAGTATTTGACAGGAGCTATCAGTTTATAATATAATTCTTCGCGATTCAAAACGGTGCTAGGCAATAAAATTAACTGCCCCGTAATACGGGTACTGAATTCCTGACGTCGTTCCTCCATAGCTATAGCTATTGAAACAGTGCCGCTGCACTAATGTTAACTGATAGTTATACATTACAAATATCGTAGTACCCACCATAAGGACTGACTGTCCGTATAGCACTAAATTCTGCCTTAAGTTAAGCTTCAACTCGGAAATGCCATTCTATTATTATTAAGAGTATTTCTTTAAATAATGCTATTACGAATATACAAGTGCCCTCATTATGAGCCAAATAAAAGTGGAACATTGGCACTCGCTCGGTAGATATTCGAAAACTTTTTATTTTAAGATCTAATTGTAATCGTTACTCTGTAGCTGTCATCTACAAAATAAAACTATACTGATCTTAAAGCGTTGCCTCTTATTTTAAAATTAAATAGTAAGTAGAAGTTTAGGTTATTTTTTTAGACATTATGGGATGCTGATATTTTGATACTATGGGCTTTTATAATTATGCAATTATGCTGCTCGAAAATAAAATATAAAGTCTATAATGTAACTTGTTACTACAGAATGTTGTTTGGCGTTATCAATAACAATAACAAGTTTTTTAAACACATTATAAAAGAAAAAGTAACTACCTAAGTAGAGGTAGTAAGTAACGAAAAAGTTCTTACCTGTTAATTTTAATGTATCTCTAATTAAATATATGCACAATTAACACTAAAACACGCACTATAGTTTATTTTATACAAGTATATTGATATACGATAGTCACACTAATATTTGTCTTTCTATAACACTGAGGTAAACACACACTCTATAAATAAAGTTCTAGTTTTACACTAATTATAAATGTCTTTGGTCACACTTATTAGTTCTATTAAGGATTTTTCTTTACGAAGGATAAAAATAAATGTCCAAAACTATTTGTAGAAAACGTGTAAATAGTCCTTATAAATCGTGTGTAAACTTTTAAAGGTTGCAAGTAGAAAGTTTCAGTCGTTTCTTGTGTATAAATAAGTTTTGGTATGACTTTCCTTTGAGATGCATGATGATGTGTTAAAGAAAAGTGAACTCGAGTGGATTTTGAGATATTTCAATCACTAACAGGAAACATTAGAAAGTCAACGAGAGTTGTTTTTAAGTTTTTCATTTTGTCGCACGATTCGTTCGTTTGTCGAGGAGCTACGGGTGTATAGAGTAATGGGGTAGAAGAGGAGTTATTAAAAATGTAAAGTGTGTTTCGTTTGGTCGATCGTAGTCCATGGGGTTACGTCGCGCGAATGTAGGGCGGTAAGCGCGGCGCGAGCGGCGACCGCGGCGGTTGACGTAGGACTGGCGCGAAGCGTCCACGACTCCCGTGCGGATGCCGTGCCAACCGCTCCTGTATGCACCACGACACGCAAACTATGCAATGCTGAAAGGTCACCGCATTTTTTGTCCTATAATAATCTTTAATTGCAGTCACACTCATTAACCCAGTTATGTTCGTCAATCAATATCTGCTTGGGCAGCTTTGGTATGTATTTGTTTTTGATTATGGATCTTTTGAGTCTTATCAATCGTTACAATTACATAAAGCCGGTAGTAGCCGATTTCAACATTACAATTCATCGTAAGTATCGATTTTTGTCAGTCTTTCTTTACTGCATACCTTGTGTATGAACAAAATAGGCAGAGGTTAGATGCTACAAGTTATATAATTACATTTGATAGGTTAGGTTAAGTTTGATTCGTCTAAGGGATTAGTTAGGGTTAGATTAGATGAGGTTTGGGTATTGGATAGGTTAGGTAAAGGCTATACTATTACATAATAATATTGTTTCACAAAAGTTTGCGCGGCCTCAATAAACTAATAACACGTACAGCTTCGTGTAGTTTTGACTGACCTACAGGGAATTCCGCATAGATATTCAGGAATTTGGCGGTCCAAAAATAGCAGCTAGCAGTTTTTCTAACGTGATGAAAACGTTCAATTGACTTGTTGTTTATAACGGGATAGAATATACGACGACGTAGATAAAAGCTTGATTATATTGTAAATTTGTAAACACCCACTTACTCCATGATATGAGTCCGAGAGGTATAGATACAGTGGGAGAACGTCACCTGCGTCCATCTAATTGGAGTGAGTAACACATACATACCATTATCGATTTAAACCACAGATTATTACCATTCCATACATTTACCGATATCAAATTGAATCGAATTAAAAAAGATTCGCGAATGTGGAAATATTGCCAGTTCCCAGATTTGAAGTAGGTACTATTCAAGTCCTTACGAGTGTGCTCTTACATATACAAAGAAAAAAAAAAGGAAATTTTAACCGATTGTACTGAAGTAGGCGACTAATAAATAAGCACAAAAGAGCGCGACTTCTGGAATCGGTTACGAGTTTTTATTTTTTATTTTTTTAAAGTCTGTATCTTGTCCTGTTTACTAGCTAAAAGCGCATGATAGATGGCTGGACGGACGACGTAGCGACAGCCATGGGTTCCGTTTAGAAATAGCAATAGGCGTTTGGATCCCTAAAAAGGTATTAATTAAATTAAAGGGAAGGGATTCATTGTACAAAGAATAAGATCATGTTTGTTCCAATCCTGCAGGAATAGCTTTATTTTATTTAACCTGGACAGGGTACCTACGTAGGTATATTTTTCATCTTGGAGAGTGGCAAGGCGTATATTATGGTCGCCGTGGGACAGCTAAATGTCCGGAGCCAGCGGAGCGGAACGTTATTAATTTTTACGTCTCAGATGGTTGACAAAACTCCCGTGTATCTCTGCTCATCGAAATTTTATATTTTCTGGCCTGTAGTGTATGTAAAATTACTTACTATGGGTGTGTAGTAGAACATTTCAGAATTCTGAAATTTTCTACTCAATAAACTACTCATAAATCTATATTTCATGTTATACCTAATGTTAGGTATAATGTTACCTAATACAGCAGTTTTTATGAACATACAATTTTTATTTCATTTAGATTAATTTAACCTATGCTTAAGTTTATACTTGTGTATGGAATATGGATTCTTTGTCATCTTACCGCACAAATAAACTTATTCTTACTCTTATTTCATTTCAAACTAATCGCCGTCGATACCTAATACGAGTCAGAATTCAATTCTAAATTGAAACAAATAAGCGAACACAAAGACTCACATACGACTCGTATAATTTATCTAATGTTTTGTAACAAGACGCTCTTGGGATGCGCACACGCATCACCTGACGCGGTGTGACGTCATACGCGCACGCCTGTCGACGTACGGTTATTTTGGGCGGCGCGACACTTCCGCCACTTTTAGCGAACCTCGTAACGGCGCGGCGGCGACAGCGCAACACCCAAAATAATGAACAACTCAAAGGTTAATTATATTAACATAGGTACTTACATAATGAGTAGGTATTTATAGGTAGGTATTATACTGCTGCAAGATATAAGCGGCGATCGAAGTCAAAATTTCTTGAGCGATTTGCATCTACGAGAATTTACTATCCACATATTCGGTAAAATAAAATATTATGGTAATGCCACAGAGTATAAGTACTTACTAATTTCTGTGTTATGTAAGCTTGATTCTCCTTTATCTTGATTTGTAATTAATGTACAATGTGTGAGGCAACATAAAATTACTATTTATTCCGGATTGGTCCCAAAAAATTCGCTCGAATTTAAGTTTCCGGATTGGTGCCTAAAACGAGAATTTCAATACTTACAAGTTTTTATCGTTTTGCGTTTTAGGTATTCTGATCATAAACCCTTCTACTTTAAAGTCAAAATGAAAAGATTTTGATCACGCATACCCACCTTTCTCAACGGATAAGCTGATGATCGGAATTAAAGTAAAGCGATTTTGGTTTATGAAAATTGTTTAATAAACCAAAATCGCTTTACTTAATTCCGATTATCAGCTTATCCGTTGAGAAAGGTGGGTAGGATCCTTAATTTATCTTCAATGGGATAGATAGAACACAGAATTTCACTCAGCTTAGAAAACTTTTTTATTTACAAAGTGCTAAGCTTAATAATTAATCCAAGTTCAAATTGGCTAGACTTAAAGTAAGAAGCAAAATGACCCGACTCATCTCTGTGTGTTTATGCCCTCTATTTTTACCACGTCTCTTTGGTCATCTGCTGATGACATGGAGGTCAATTCTCAAAAACGGGATATAATATCGAAACTCGATAAATATCGCGACTCTCATGTCGACTATAAATATCATATTAAATATCGACAGCATAGGACCACTCGTTGCAAGTCGATCGTTAGGACTCGATAAATATCGAAGGAGTTAATGCGAGAATAGCAAAAAGTCCCGTCCTTCGATATCCGCCATTTTTTTCGATATTTGTCTACTATGATATTTATATTACTTCGTGAGAATTGACCTCCAGACAAATGTAACTAGATCTCCAAAAAATAAAGTCGGAGTTTCTTAAAAAATATATTTAATCAGCCTTTTAGAGGCTTTGGCATATGACAAGGTGACCATGTCAGTCTCGTTAGAATCACTAAGGGAAGGTGTCTAATGCCCTACTTTATGTCAATTTGCCGATAGGTGTCGCTGTACGTTTATACCTGGCAGCATCGTTTTGTGACCTCTGTTTTATATAGCATTTTTAAAGATTTATAATAAATAGTACTCTTCGAAAGTTCATGGCTTTCTGTTCTTTTTGATATAGGCGCCCTCTGCGCAACCAGAAGGAATTTAATGTTATTGTCATCCATTGTCCGCAGGTTTCCTCAGCTTTTCACCATTTATTTGTTAAGATATAATTCGGTATCGCTTCCATTTAGGGCTAGTCATTTCTCGACCTTTTCGATTTCTCCGGGCATGAGAATTCTCAGTTTCCCGGGAATTCGAGAAATTAGTGATATATAAGGAAAATTGAAAAAAAATATTATGTATTTTTTAAATATCCATAAATTAACACTTAATTTTTTCTTGTACAAATTTGTACAAATTTACACATGCTACTTAATTTATATTACTTTTGGCAAAAAACATGAAATATATTAAGTTCTAATAGTTTTATTACTTAAATAAATATCAAATGCCTGCTCCACACTCGCAGTGTGAACAGGCGATAACGCTCGCGAACAGGAATGTCGACATTTTTTCGTATTTGGGACGGATTTAGAATATCCGTACCGGCACTGGATAAAGCGTGTCGTACGAGGCGATTAATTAGAGTGACTTGCTGGTGGAAGGATCTGTTCAGGGTCTGCCTGGCTAGCGACCACCCTTCTAATAAGGTCTGTCGTCCGTCAAATGTCTTCGCTCCGGCATTGATGTGTTTCTCAGAGCTTATAAAAGAGTCAATACTTACTACGAAAAATACGACGAGCGACGGGACGCGCAATACAGCGCGATTAAATAATCTCTAACCATTTCTCGATTTCTCGACTTTTCTCGAGCGAAATTTCCTGGGATCGAGAAACGCCGATTTCCCGGGAAATCGAGAACGAGAATTCTCGGGAAACAAGTCCTACTTCCATTGTAGGTTGAATATATAAGTTTGACCGCAATCGCTTTTTATTCCTAGTTCCCGCATAAATCCCGCTGGAATAACGTCGGGATGTAAAGAAGAAATAAACTGCCGAAGGGTTAGTACTTTAACTCCGCCGAGTGGAAGTGATGTTTCGAAGCAATAAATGTAAAAGTTAATTCTTATACATACGGGAATGTTCCATATAGAGTGATCGAGATTTCTTACAAACACAATTTCTTTCTAGTGAAATCATTATTTCTTTTCTTCTGCTTTTTAGACGATTTCTGCCCACTGCATGTGTATAGGCTATATCTATAGGGATATACTCGTACAATACAGCACTTTAAACGCCACTCGATATGGCCCTGAGCTAACCTCATACACGTTTTTCCTCGGTTTTGGCATTGTGTACTAGAAGACCGTATCAAAATCCGATCACTGGTTGAAATTTTTTTTTTTTTTTTAAATGATTTTTATTTATTTATTTTGTTTAATTGATGTTACTAATTTTCCCAAAATGTAATAACATTTATTCGAATCAATCAATCCCCAAAATTGGTGCTAGTTGTAGTAAAAAATAAAATTAAAAAATTATTTACAAGAATACACTATTTTTTCCAATATTTGTTCAACTTTCTGCAGTACAATTTTTCTTCTGGTGAATATCAATTACAGATGAATTTATTTTTTGGTAACTTTTTTGGTAAGTACTACTACTACTAACTTATTCTAAATTAGCTAAACAAAACATAGAATTAAATAACAATAACTTATAGTACTGACCGGCAAACACACCATCTAGTGAGTGAACTGAGCACACGCTTTGAAAGCTACTAGAGTACGGACGTTACTGTAAGAGCTGTGAATGCTGTTTTTCAGCTCCTGGACAGATGTCGTACTGTAAGCTTTTACTGAAACCACCTGAAACTATAATAGTTACAGTTGTTCTATAATAAGTACTTCATAAAGCTAGCTTGTGTTCTCTATTTGAAAAAATGAGTTCAAATTTAATTTAAATGTTCTAAACTAAACGAAAACAGCCTATCGATTAAATCGGATTACTATTTGTCTTCATCCTCGTTGATAGATTCACCTTCCATGCTGTCCTGTCTAAACTTCAACACAAACTTCGCAATCCTAAAACATTTGTATTAAATGTTTTTAAGAACAACACATCATTATATAACCCTATTGTGCGAATGTGTAGATTGTTTAACGAAATCTCTTCGAACAGCAACGATAAGCCATAGTAAGACTTATTCGATCCTAGGCCATTAGTTTTTAAACGACGGGTTGAGGATGTCCTCAAGTGAGCTATCCACGCACCTACTTTATAGTCTTTACTTTATTATTTTTATTTTTCAAATATTTATAGGTTTTTTAGTCATTACATTCAATAGTATTTTTTCCTAACTCAGTTTTGTACCACAATCAATTTTCTACTTCCTAACCATGCTGTGTTTACACGTTAAGGGATACGACCTAGCTCATAACTTTATATTGGTTTTTCTGTAATTTCTATGTTTGTAATATGTTGTGTTTTGCCTAATAAATAAATTAAATTAAATGTCAGTAGTGGTAATCATACATAAGGCCTAATAATTTATTCTACTTATCAACGTAGTGAACCTTTTTATGAGAAATAAATCCAATGTAATTTTTAAATCTGTTAAAGCTCTACGACGATTACTTATTTCAAACTTAGTAAATTCATACACAGCACTTCGCTGATGAATCCAGTCCAGTAATTTAAGGACTAAGCCATCATTCGTTTATTTTAATGGTGGTTAAACATTAGAACATTGAAAGCTATTCAAATACGCCTTACTATAAGATTTGAATCCTTCGAATTTTGCCACATTCGAATTCAAGTTTAAAGTTTGAATATGCAAATCCTGTAATAGTATTCGGATTCAAATTAAAGCCCTAATTTTTAACATACAATTTTGTCCTCAATTGACGATCTACACTGAATTGGTCTAGATTACAAGGGCGCATGACGAATGAAGTACTGGGCTGAGACCTCTTATAATTGGGTCAGACGAGGGTCAAGGCTCCCATTGGAGGCGGTACGAGCCCTGCCCTGACGTATAAAACACTTAGCCGTTGTGTTTATTCTATAGGATGGGATTTTAAATAAATAATCGGAATCAATTTTCATTTAAATGGAAGAAAATTAGCTTTAGAACGCTAGTAGGTTTTTAGATATTTTTGAATACCTGGAATTTATATTGTTCTGCCATATTTTTTTTGTATTGTTTATTTATTTGTATTGCTTTTTAATAAAATGTAATAATGATTCACTTTATTGTAAAAATTGAGTTCTTTTACAAATACTTACACAGATATGAATTTAGTACCTACGTTCTCTTTACGTTGAAAAATACGTAAACATTTCGCTTACCTATTCTACTCAAGTAATGGAATAATCTCCATCCCTCCTCAGGAGATGAGTGCGCAGATAAATCTAATAGCTGTCGAGTGAAGATGCCTGGTTCCAAAAATAGCATCTCAATGTCCCGCCGAGGATTTTACACTCTGTCCGTTATGTAAAACGGATATAAAAGTATTATACCAGATCCCAATGTCATCATTCCTACAACAAATAAACCGATTTGTTGAGCGACTTGCAGAGATATCTCGAGGCCAGATTATAGACAACTTGAAAATACACAGCGCCTTAATTTAAGGTGAACAGTGTCTTGTTTCAAACTGTCTATGAACTACAGCAGTTAGTAAATAAACTGCTGTAATGCCTATATAAATTGGTGTTTTCAAACAAAATAAGTTTGTGGTAAAAGGATTAATCCTATGGACAAGTTTGACAAGTCGTGAGGGTAGAATGCGCGCGCAGTGGGTACTCCGCCATCTTGAATTTCCATCCCACTCCCGTGCCACTATGAGAGGGAGTTCGCAGGACGTAACAGCTGTGAGCGTGAAACACTGCTCATCTATAATCGACGGTTGTAATTTTTATAACAATTAAAATATACGATTCAACAATTAACGCACATGCAGTGAAAAAACCATAAAAAGTCACGTAGTATTCGTAGTCTGTAAAAGTGTTAGTGTAAAGTGAGTTACGAAATAAAATTATCAAAGTATCGATTTTATACGTCTCAATGGACAGACCAGTACCAGTTCGAGATAGTGTATAGTTTTGGGATGTTTTTGTATGTTTTGATTGGTTAAATTAGTAGTTTAGGTGTTCGGATACAACAGTGACAAGAAATCGATAAACGCGTAAACCTCAGGCCCTCCCGTTACTTGGTGCGAATGTAAAAGGGACAGCAATACGCGGCGTGCTCACCATCTATCGCTAAAAATCATTCCAAAGATAAAAAATAAATAGCCAGTGATACTTTCAGCGGTCTCCTTTCTGATTTGGTGCAGGAACACCGATAAAAGGTTTGTAGTGACAAGTGCCGTCCTATTTGATTCTATTTGTAGATAAAATATCACTGAGAGCATTCTCAATTGTTAGAATTTTTGTTAAAAGTGTAAATTATTTGGTACCAAACAAAATCGGTTATTACTTAAGTTCATTATTTATTTATCACTCGATATTTTACCTTTTTTTAGGTACATTACCAAATTACTTATCCTGCCTCATTGTAGAGAAATCATCACTTTTATAAATAGACGTCTCATGTTTTCAATTTATGATGTGGCTCTTTCCTATTGGTAATACCATAAAAGAGGGTTTATTTAATTAAATAAGTTAATGTAGAATATATTATTTTCATTCCAACTATTAGAAAAGCGCTCATTGGTTCTTCAAAAAGTGGGAACAAAATACGTCTTTTCTGTAAGAGACTTTCAAACAGGGAAGAAAAGTAATTTGAATTTGGAACATGAATATGTATGTACACCGCGACCAAAGAGATAGAACGAAAATATTGTATGGAAAATGTTACTGGCCGGCTGACGCGGTATTTAAAAAACAAAATTATTTATTTGATCACAATATTTATAAATATAAATAAAATTAGAAGAGGGATAAAGGATTTCAAAATAGGCATTTAGTAACTAGTATGTAACTAGTACCTACTTGAAATGCTTGAAACAAACTGACGATTCTACCTATACATATAAAATATTTATTTTTGGTCTCCGTTTCTCATAACAGCTAATTATATTTAATACATTCGTGATTCTGTGGGAGAAGCTCCCCGTCCTCCATCCCTTTACGACCCTTTGATATTCTAGGGGTATATAACCATAGCGTCAATTGGTATCAGATCTTTTCATCTGATTAAATGCCCATGTCAGAATTTTCCTCTATTTTTGGTTTCCGTTTCTCATAACAAGCAATTACATTTAATACACTCGCGATTCTGGGGAAAAAGCTCCCCGTCTCCCCTTTACGACCCCCGAGATTGCTTTGATCAAATGAACAGAGAAGGGGAGAAATAAATATACGTCGAAACCTCACGCCCACGCGCCGCGAGAAATAATCGTAGCTCTTATATTTATTATTATTAGGTACTTAAGTACCTTGTTTACCGATATTGCCTGTAAATTCCTACACGACGTTGTCCTACGGCCCTTGCCTATATCCCTATAGTTCATCGTTTATCGTTCCCACGAGTCTGTGAATATCACCGCTCCATGACTATTGGGGATTTCCGAAAATAGTCGATCGATAATTTTGTTTCAATCATTAATAAAATTGTTTATAGCCATTTCATACCATACCTTTATACTTTATACCATGAAAGACCTAGGTACCTTTACTATTATTAATAGATACTATGAGGTTTTTATACTTCAGGTAAAATATTGGTAATAATAAGTATATTATTACCAATATTTTACCTGAAGTATAAAAACCTCATAGTATCTATTAATAATAGTAAAGGTACCTAGGTATTTCATGGTATGGTATTTTAATACAAAGAAAGCATACATTAAGCGAAGAATGACAGTAGTCGAAACGAAAGATGCATCCCAAGGCAGAAATTCATTGCGATTCATTCTCTTTGCCTACCCCGTGAAGATTATATTCACGGGGTAGGCATTATTATATTACACATTACCCGTAGAAGACATGACAGAAAACTATATATTTCACTATTGCACCGTTAAACTTACTTTTCGTATCACATTTAGTATCTCTTACTAAGATTAATGGCCGGGATCTACCCACATATTTTTGCAAATAGTTTAACGCACATTGACAATGTCGTACAATACGGTCATGTAGGATGTGACGACACGGCAGCATTATCTAAAACCACTTAGTTTTGCTCCACTGCACTACTTGATAAACAGAAAAATTCCTTATTCTCAACCATATAAATACCATTTTCCTTTTTACTAATACAAATGATAAGGCTTTTTACCGATACACCAAAGATTATTGGTCGGAACATGTTTGTAAGTTAATATAAGGGTAATAAAGTCCATTTTCATTTAAAAAATTAGTTTGCCAAGCATTATACCTACATTTTGCATAAGCGGTATTATTTAGTTTAACCGTTACAGAGTGGTAGTGACAATGGTGTTTTAGTAAAACTGTATTAAACAAACATGGAAATTACGGACGATAAAATTACCAATGAAGCTAGTCTTGCAGAAGAGGTAATATAGTTTCTAAATACATATAACTTGAAGACTAAATTTTCAAATGAAATTACATTCTAAAGTCAATTTCTATATACAATTGACTTTCTATTGTAATTTCATTCCTGATCCTTAGTACTATTCGTTGCCGAAATAAACAGCCCAAAATAAAAATTTGTCACTAAGATACAAGTAACTGTTCGTCTGCTCTCCTTATTTAATAAAAAAAAAAAAAGAAAAACTGAAAAATTTATACAGGAAACAAAATGTATATGAGGCCATAAACATTAAATTCGCATTACCTCCAAATTTCAATAGATATTACCTATAGGTAATTCTTTCCGTGTTGTCCTAAATTTATTAAACACGAAGGACTCGTACGTTCAAACTTTACGTACTTTTTCAGCCAGAATTTTAGGTTTAGAACCATCATCAGCTAAATCGCTCACATTCATACGAATGTCAATAAATCATAATAAAAACTTATTACAACAGACTAGAGTTCCACAAAGTATAGCTTGATGTGTCTTCTAGTGTACACAGCGTCTCTAATAAATACAAATATACTGGTTGAAAAACTTCTGCAAACAGCATTTGTGAATCTGTGACCCGGTCATTCCGGGTGTGTGCTGTAACCAACTGTACGGCACATTCGTTTTCAACCATATTCCTGTTCGCGGATTTTTTTCCACACTTTTCTAATTTTGAATTTTCTACCTTTTTCTACTCTCTTTATGTGTTATGTATGATATAAACAAATAGATAATACGCACGTATCGATGGAGAAACATATGTACAGTTCCCTAATAACCGAACTGTTGCATCTTCCTACATTTAGTTATAAAAAAATAAATTGAAAAAAAAACTTTATTAAAAACATCACAAATTAGTAAATCGAACAATACACTGACTCTCAAACTAGGCGAACCTGTATCCCATCAATATGAACCAGTTCTAAGTTATTTTTCACGAAACTTAGTGAAACATTTTAAATATATAATATATTCATGGCCTTCGAAACAGGTCGAAACTAGTCGGAGGACTTCCGACTGTCTTCAGTGAGTAATCCGTATAGTTAATTAGGTATACTTACTTCTATTTATTTTTCACATTACATTCTTTTCAGATGGCTGGTGGCGGAGACCCAAAATGGCAGAAGGATGCGGCAGACCAGAACTTCGATTACATGTTCAAGCTTCTCATCATAGGAAACAGCTCTGTAGGAAAAACTAGGTAAGTAATCTTACTAGAGAAAATTAAGCACCTACTTATGCTCTTAATGATGTGATGTGAATTAAAAAGTGAGCAAAAACAAACAAACAATTAACCGTGAGTTGCAAGAAACGTCCATAATGTTGAGGCTTTCAAGTCCCGTGTCATCTCTTTCTCTCTAGAGCAGGGTTCCTCAAACTTATAGCTCTACGTACCCCTATTAAATTTTTCAGTCGGAACCCCGTTGAAAAAACTAGCATTTTATTTAAAAAAAGGATTTTTATTTAAGAAAAGTAATAAAGTCACAAAGAGCAATATGTTATTAATTAATATGATAAATGGGCTAGTTACTTGTCGCAAATTGAGTCGATTTTAGGAGCAATTTTTTAAATTCAGATTCAGCATTCAGTCGATTCCTGTATTTCGTTTCTATCATGATCAGGTATAAAAATCCACCCTCAAATAAGTAAGTTGTCACGAAGGGCAAAAAGAAATTCACCGCTTTGCGTGAGAGTTCACTTGTCGCGAATCCCCTACGATCAACTGGCGAACCCCACTTTGAAAAACCCTGATCTAGAGCTATGGTATAGATAGGCATAATATGTATTTTAATGAACCCTTAACTATAAGGACGTTTCTTGCAACTGTCGGTAAATCTACCAAACGTAACTGTCAAGTAAAGCAAAATATTGGAGTTTCTGACATTAAAGATACACCGACATCTTCAAAAACCAATGGTTAATTAAAAAGAAACGCATCCAAATTCTCATTGCTCATTGCTTGTTGAGATATGATGCCACAGAAATATACGCGTCATAATTAAATCACCCCACTTTTTGGTCGGGGGTTTAAAAGTAATGATCTACTTACTAATATACTTCTCCCTTACATTTCCAGTTTCCTGTTTCGTTATGCGGACGACTCTTTTACCTCCGCCTTTGTGTCGACCGTCGGGATCGACTTCAAGGTGAAGACAGTCTTCCGCCACGACAAACGCGTCAAACTTCAGATATGGGTACGTTTTAAGAAGATTGAAACATCTCTCTAATGGCACATTTTACTTTTGTGAGTGAAACGGTACTTTTTGTATTGTATTGAACAGGTACTTTATTTTTAGATTTACTGGGGTGGTTTGCCTTTTCTATTTCATCTATTTCATTCTGGTTTTTCAGTATACAAGTTTTCTCAATATGTTTTCCTTCACATTTAAAACAGTCATTATACCTGGAGCATGGGAGTCCGCCATCATGAGACAGCAGAGTATAACCTTCTGTTTTGTTAATCCTTTTCGGTACTGTACACATCCATATCTTAGCTGCGACCAGATCATGAATATGTTTCAGACATTGATTGATAAACAAATTCATAGTTCCTTAGTATGGCGTGTCGTCAAGAAACATCCAATTTTTTTCTCATTGTATTAGGGGGAGCAGTCGAGCAAAAGGATCGCCCACAGACTTTACTATAATGTTATAAAAGGGACTTAAGGATTTAGATGGAGTGCTTCTTGTTCGAGATAGATATTATGCTTCATGTGCTTGTAATAACGCTGGCTCTCTTACACTTCAAACCGAAACAGAAGCAAGCATAGGCGAAATAGGTAAAAAGGTAACCGCAGGCTGACTTATGACTTTGTACAGTGACATACCACCATAATTTCGAAGAAACCTTCAAAATGTATGGCATGACTCTATCTAGAGAAATATATCTATGGTTTCAGGATACCGCAGGACAGGAACGCTATCGTACAATCACGACTGCTTATTACAGAGGAGCCATGGGCTTCATCTTAATGTATGACATCACCAACGAGGAGAGCTTCAACAGCGTACAAGACTGGTAATTGTATTTTGCTATCAATATTAACATCAAAATGTTCATAGTACCTTTTATATTAACAGCACAAAAGCTGTTAAGTCTGAATAAAACAGCTATTACGTCTATTCTACAGTATTTTATATTATTTCTCAACTTCTGGCCAAGTCTTCAATAAGCTTTACTTTAACACATACATACATAACTCTCACGTCCATAATCCCCAAGGTAGAAGATAGAGTAACCACCATCATCATCTCTTACCTAGTGTAAAAGATAGTTTCAAATGGATGTACTCGTATTGTCATTATTTTAGCAACATTATTAAATGACAGGTGGTTAAATTATGCAACTACTCTTTCACAGGGTGACGCAGATAAAAACGTACTCGTGGGACAATGCGCAAGTGATCCTCGTAGGGAACAAGTGTGATATGGAAGAGGAACGCGTCGTCAGCGCCGAACGCGGTCGGCAGCTCGCCGACCAACTGGGTGTCGAGTTCTATGAGACCAGTGCTAAGGAGAACATTAATGTTAAGGTGAGCATTATTACGAGTGTAAACAAGTATTCATAAAATGTCCATTAAGAACGCGTCATAAACGATGATCGTGACTCGCGTGAAAGCTCGCAGAAATAGACGGCGGCGCCGAGTTTAATGAGACCAAGGCAAAAGAGAACATTAATTAATGGATGAGCATTATAAATAAGCCTTCATAATAGGCTATAGGGAATGAAAATGTCGATTAAGAACGCGTCATATACGATGATCGTGACTGAAAACTCTACGTCGTCAATTTCTGCGAGCTTTCATCGCAGAAATTGACGACGTAGAGTTCAATGAGACCAATGCTTAATGCAAACATTAATGTTAATGTGAACATTATTATTAACAAGTCTTCATAACGCATGTCAGTTCTTCACTGACACGTTCATTACCAATAGCGTGTTATGAAGACTTATTAATGTTGCTTACCCATTAATTACTGCATAGCAAGTAATGAAGATGTCCACGTCAAAAACCATGATCGTGATTGAAAGCTCGCAGAAGTGGATACCGTCGAATTTAATGAGACCAGCGCAATAGACAATATAAATTATTGGGTGAGCAGTATTAATAAGTCTTAATAACACGTTATTAGTGATGAACATGTCGGTGAAGAACTCGTCATAAGCAATGGTCGTGACAGGTAGCTCGCTAAAAACACGGTGTCGAGTTCTGAGTTACGTTTAGCGTTTATTACAACATTAAATAAAACTAAGTACACAACGATTAAATAACTTAAACCTAACCATAACTAAGCGAGAAATATTCTGAAAGACTAAAAAACTATACAATAATGATAAGTTACAATGAAAAATTTGGGTTGTCACATACTACAGGTTATGTCGATGAAGACACTGCAATAAATCATCGCGATACTAACATGCCTATGAGCTTTACGCAGCAAGGTTCTACAACGAATAAGCAAATGCTTGAATAAGCAAAACAAGAAAAAAATCCCTATTACACTAGGTAACTGGTTGTGCTACGGGGGTTAAACGGGAAAGTATCTGTCTGTATATATAATTTGTATCTCTATGTATATTACTTTGTAGTAGTCAAGTACATTCTCATACATAATTATGGTTGTTTGTTGTTCTGACACACTAACAACACATAATAATATGTACCTCTTTGGAAGAAGAAAAAAATGGGGTTTCTTACTTTAGATGATACATACCCACGATTATATGTTGTTCACGTTACATTTTGTTGATTTTCAGGCGGTATTCGAGCGATTGGTCGACATAATCTGCGACAAAATGTCTGAGAGCTTGGATTCAGAGCCAGCTATGCTAGCGGGAGGGGCTCGCGGGCAAAGACTGACCGAGCAACCACAGGGCAACAGCAACCCTAACTGTAACTGTTAATATTACCATCCACCTTCGGTCAAAACTTGGAGATATTACACTCTTTACTTTACACCTTATTTACTAAAATATCCAATATATTTGCACGACATCGACTGAAAATCTCGACTCTACTGCAACTTTGTGATTTGCAAACTGCAATTTTATTCGGTCTTCCATAAAATCAGTGGATTAGTACTTATATCCGTTAAATTATATAGGACGCTGATATATTTTCCGAATTTATTATAGCTGTAGATTCGATGATTTTCAATCCGTGTGTATCCTTTTAACTTTAGTTTCTAGTTTACGATAAAAACTACAGGATTCATTTCATAGTTGTATCTTAATTTAATATTCCGATTAAATCACAATTTAGCATTCGTGTAGTTTATTTACTTAATGAATATATAATATAATTATTTAAATGACTGTATAAACCCCAATGTTAATCGTTTTAATATATATTTTTTCCAACATTTCGTTTTATTAGGATTTGCGGCATGACATTACTTCGTTGCTACATACGTAACAAAATGTTACCGTTTCAAGCTTACTCGTTTCAAAAATTGTTAAATCTTGTGTAACAATAAAGGAAAAAATATGTATTAGTATTATTAATTCTATAGGTGTTTAGGTAGCTATACCTATGTATATTGCGAGCTGGAGTAGGGATCTGATACTTCTAGAAGTTGTTAATACTTTTACCTTTATTTAAGTTATTCTAAGTAACTACTTACTTCTTTTTAATTTATTTTGCTGTGAGTTATCTTGGCGCTTTTTTAATTTGAAAATATGCAGATTTAATGAAGAGTTACTTAAAAAAGAATTAACAACGACTGTGTTTAAAAGCTTTCAGTTAAATTTCTTGGTTTCATTTTCAACTAATTTGCTTTAAGCTCATGAAAGTTTTGTTATAATAAAATGTTTTAAAAATGAAACAAAATTGAACTTTTGGAAATAGGAGCAAAGTCAAGTTTCGTTGTTTTTTTTATTAATATTAATTAAATTGTTAGTGTATGTTAAAGGCGCAAATTATGTTAAGTGAAAGCTATTTATCATGCTTTGTCATTACTTAATTAGCTTCAAATATTGTATTTCTTTAGTGTTACAACACAACAACTCTCTTGATAGTCTTTGTTGCTTCATTATCTATTAGGTACTAGTTAGTATAAAATTAGTAAATGTTAAATTTAAAGAAAAACTTTGTTGAATTTTGCGTGCTGCTAAATATTATCTCGAAGTTATATTCTATCAATGTTACCTTCAGTGTCTTTATAACTGTGTGTAACGGAATAATAGCTTCAAATTAACTTGGCCTGCAAAATTAAATGTTAAACTAAAATCAGGTATTTTCTATAATGCTGATTACCTAAAGTGTTTGTAAATACGTTTACCAGTGTATAAATAAACAACTGTATAGTATTATATCTACGTACATATAAATCTGTTTGTATTCTTGTTACCGAAATATGCTATGTTAATATCTAACTATAGGTGTTTATTCAGTCACAATCGTTAGATTAAGTAAGACAAACTATCTAATCCTGTTTTGGTTTCCTTTCATTGGCATTGGTTTGTACCAAGCACAGCATCAAAAATACAAAAAAAAACAACAAATAGGTATACTACACACACATATTTAAATTAAAATAGTAAGATTTTAAATAAAGAAAACCCTATGAGTTTTACGAATGTATCCACAGTATAAATTAATATTAAACCACATTATAATTGATTATAATTATTACTATTTTTGATGAGTGCTGGTGTAACAACGTAGGTAATATTATGCAAAATGTGTTTCACTCACATTGGACTAACTTTAGAATGTATCTGTAGATGACATAGACAATACGATTTATATCAAATTATTTTAAAACGTGAGCACAGTATTTTTTTTGGATTATATATAATTACTCTTATGAGTACTTACATAATATTAGTAAAAATGTGGATACAACTGTCTACATGAATATGACAAATATTCGTACATAATTTTATTAAAACAAATATAAATTATGTATTATTTATTCGCTTAATTTACTAAATCTTATAAAATTATAACTTTTTAACGATAAATGGCGCCAAATTTACGAATACCTACCTATATACGAAATATTTTAGCTAAAATATATAAAAAATACATTTTGTAATATTATTGCAAATGATAAAGGTATTCTGTCCAAAATTAAACTGAGAGAATGAATCCAATCATTATAATTGCTTGTAGAGTCATAAAAGAAATTAATTTTGCTTATATCATGATCTTTAAATGAATTTATAATGTCAATTGGACTAAATCAATTACAGAAACTTGACCAACAGTAACTGAAGTTGAAAGTCTATACGTGCAATACCTATATTAAGAAATGTGAAAATAAAAACCCAAAGTAATGGTAATAAAATGTAGGGGTATCGTAACTAGCAGTGTGTGGGCCCTGTAGCAGGGCATGACAGAGGCATATCGTAGAGAGGGGCTTTACGTAGAGTATGTTTAGCGAAACTCACTTAACACTTAGCAAATTTTATTTGTTTCGAACTCTATTGCCGATACGGAGTGCATGGCCCACAGAAATAAATCAAGATCCATTCTTGATTTATTTCTGTGTCATGGCCTCAACCGGCCTTTTCACTGAGTGTTTGTTTGTCACTGAGACTATATCGACTCATAAATCTATTTATTTAGTGGATGAACTAAATGACAATTTATCATTCGTATAATTTTATTCTTTAAAGTAAATTTCGTCACATAGGCTTTGATCTTATTATGAAGGAAATGATAACAGATTAGCTGTACTGTATGTTAATATTTGTTGTGTGTTAATAAAGGTATTATTTAAAACTACACCTGTGTAAAAGATTCACGAATATTATATATAATATATTAAAAGTTTGTTTTATTGTTTAGTGGTGCGTTCACACCGCAGTGATCGTGCAGGTTAAGCTACGTTGGCGCGGTCGGTACCTGGTTGGGTGACCGCTAGTGGCATATTTCATCTGAGCTCCTCCGTGCCTCGGAGAGCACGTTAAGCAGTCGGTCTCGGTTGTTGTCGTTCGA
The DNA here is from genome assembly GCA_947369225.1 of Hofmannophila pseudospretella. Lineage (NCBI taxonomy): Eukaryota > Metazoa > Arthropoda > Insecta > Lepidoptera > Oecophoridae > Hofmannophila > Hofmannophila pseudospretella. The sequence goes on along the minus strand of OX376317.1, from coordinate 9,119,816 downwards.
CAGCAGTTCGTTAAGCCATGTCAGAGGCCTACGGGCGGCTTGAACAACTCTGACAAATAGGTTGGCCACTAAACATACGATAAGCAAGCAAGCAACACCGCAGTTATATTTACATGTTGCAAAATGTTGCTCAACATTTGTTTATTTCACAATATAGGCAGCATGTGCATTTTGTTGCCTTAAACGTCATGTTGACAGATAAAGTATAGGGCACAAAACAACCTTAGTAGACACCTGTCTAAAAACCAATATTTTTCTCTACTGTCTTCAGGACCCTCATTTCCAAAGCAGTAAATAGGGATTACTTTTCAGCCAGCTATCATCAGCAATATTCATAAGGTTTTTGTACCTGAGGGTAGCCAGTGGCAATGTGTTTGCCTTTTAGTATGTAAAGTTTACATACTTTACATTGTACATTGTAAACTGTCTAGGGAGTTCGCTTGCAAATACGATAAACTTTGAAATACAATTTTCATTTATATACCTAACACCTTAATTTGTTTTAATATTAATTTAATTACATTATTTATAACTTAAATTGATTACCTAATAATGAGGCAAAACCTTATACTCCTTATGATCTGCTAATGGAAATTAACAGTTTTAATTTTAAGGTGCAACGCTACGAGTCAGTTTCCATACAAATTATTATACACATTCATGTCGTATTTGTGCAATATTTTACTGAAATATCAGATCAACAACAACCTCTAAAGGAATTGCTTAGAACAACCTCCTAAAGAAATTGCTTAGAACCTCCTACAGAAATTGCCTTACATATTACAGCTAACTTTTTCTGGCCTTTATCTAGGTTATTGAGTACGATCGATCAGGTCAAGGGTGTATTCTATCTATCAGTTTACCTATACGGTGTCCATTGTGCAAACGTTTAGAAATATGGATTTTCACTACGTTAGTTAGGCGGTAATACCTATTGAAGTGGAACTAATTTTAGTGGGCAATATTAAAGGAAACAAGAAGACCTTGGACTAAAGAAAAAATAGTCTCCCTAGGGACGGGCGTGCGTTCTTTCATATTAATACCTATCTAGCAGAGAAAAGAAGAGCCACAAATATTTTCATAATCATCTTCGTTGACAAACCGACATAGGTTTTGTGTCCATCCACTGGAAGATAAGAAGAACAGAAGTCCGTCAGTTTTAGTGATACTCGTATTACTTTCTGCTTGACCCTACCTACATACATGACAAAACTAAAAGTAAATATCTATCACTATTTCATACACCATCATAATCGTAAGTATCTGCAATGTTATTCTTTGCATTTACAGCAGTAACTTTGCCATAGAATTCTGAGTATTAGTCTTTATGTTGTTTACATTAAAACAGCATTTTCTTAACAAAACTTTATTTCTCCTAAATTTATAAATTGTAGCTTAGCAGCTTGTATATTTCAATAATAATCTATAGACTGAGTTGTTGTTTCATAATTCCCTGAGGGACAAGGAGTTAGGCCTATGCCGACCGTCTCGTCAGCTGTAGTCGTTACCGGGCAAAACCATTGTACCCTGAAAAACATGTATTATAAAGTATTTTTATCTACAAGGAGATGACATGACGATCAGGTTTTCGTAATAAGGGCGTTTTCAGAGTCGTGCGTATTTCGACACGCACGCGGGTTAGCTCCGCATGCGTGCTCCACGCATCACATTGTTTCATACAACATTTCAGTATTTTGCGTGATCCCTTGCAAATTGACATTGTGAATGACATTGATATGCGGGGCAAACCCGCGTGCGTGACTAAATCCTCACGACTCTGAAAACGCCAGAAAATTCGCAAGATATAAAAAAGTACATTGAGAGGTTGGAAGGAGGACTTTGCTCAGCAGTGGAACATAGGTAATTATAGGCTGATATTATTCTTAACTAGCCTTTCGGGATCAATAAAATGAAAATATTTAGACTTCTAGGAGCGCCAGCTGGTTTTCAGCTTCGGAACTGATCTGAAATATTAGTACATGGTAGGCGCGATACTACCAGTACACATAATGAAAACAAAAGATCACAATACATTCAAAGTATTGTAACAGATGGCGCTACTCTACACTTTAGAAGAAGAAAACAACTGAAATTGAGATGAAACTAATAAACCTATCCGTTTTTTTAACTAATTAAAATTGCAAGTCGATAATCGTTATGTAAATCCAGAGAAGGAATGCTGATTTTGTCTAATCTATAATGTAGGTAGGTACTTAGAGCTTTCAAAGTGAACAGACAGACCTGGTGAACCAGACCTGTAAACGGATCTGGTGAACCGTTTCAAGGACTTTTAGGTTTACGAGGAGTTAACGGAGACAAACAAAAATGTAGAGCTTACAGTTCCCCGAATTTATCGGATAACTTGGAGATCATGAGGCTGTTGATCTGCGGAGGCGTGCACCAGGAGCATGGTAGGGGTCCGTGCAGCCACTTAAGGAATAAAGACTTGGCTGGCAGAGTTAGAGGCGGCGGGGTAGAACGGAATACAAGGAAACTGTGCTGGGCGTCGCCACGGAGAGCTGATAGAGCACTAAAATAGGAGACAACAGCAGGTATTGTAAGATTAAGGGTAAATCCATCAATTTCCTTAAAGTTAAGTCTTTAAAATACATGCTATATCTTTCTATACTACGTCATAGTTCTAGATATAGATGACACGAGACATATCATCAAGGAAGACTTAACATTAAGGTCGTTTCTTGCTTCATTTTTTGTATTTCCACCAGAGTGCGGGGAAGTGAGGCGAAGGATAAAATCAGTTAATATATGATCGCCTTATTTTACTGGTGATCTGATAATAAAGCGATTCTATACTGACATATTTTATCTTCGCTTCCTCGCACATTTTGGCCTTAAGGCGTTTCGGCGTTAAGTGGCCTCAGATTGCTTAGCAGCGTCGGTGATGTAGTGGTTTAAATGCCAGATGCCGTACGGTTTGATACCAAAGTTATGCCATGTAACATTTGTTGGTAATTTTTTTCTCTACCAAGGTTAAAGCTATGATTTCGAGTTTGTCCGCAGACCGCAAAAGATGTTTTCGAAGAAAGGAAATCTAACCAATCAGTACAGATCCCTCATGGTTAATTGTGGCCCGTACCTCACCTCATACTAACCGGGATGCCTATGAAATAATTTAATAACCAAATAATAATTTCGTGCTTACAATTAAAGGTTGTGCAAATCATAGTCAGAAAAGTCATAATTGAAAGAATGTTCATAAGAAATAAAGATATGTGAACTCACTGGTTCTCGTTCAAAAAGAAATTGACGTCACCTATTTCTTGCGGTATATTAATTTTGAAGTAACCCTTTACGACACCCTTATCCCGATATTTATTTCTTAACACCAGCTGCACCTTCAAAGCTTCTCCTATATATTAAAAGAAAAACGAGGGTTAGGTTAAGCGTTCTTGCTGTTATGGCTTGTTCGTCCTATTTTATTGTTTAAAAACAGTGTAGTGATAATCTTTTTGTAAATTTACGTAAAAATTTACGTATTTTACGTAAAAATCGTCCGTGTGAACGTTATTATATTTTATTTATTTTCGCGAACTTGACAGCTTTATACTTATTACATTATAATCATACAGTGGCGTCCTCTTAATTAAATGATATTCCTGGTCGGGGTTGTTAGACATTTAAACCTAGTTTTAGTGTAAAAGTCATACCACAGAAGGGTGATGCATTCGAAGTGACGAAATAGAACCCATGACTGTTGTTAACCTCCCGTGGATTTGACATGGGATGCAAACTACTACACAACTCCATTCTTTTCCCACAAGACACACACCCTCCCTATGAAAAAGAAAGAGCACACGAATTAGTATTAATATTTGGGTCTTCTTCTATGGTAAGTTTTCAAGTACATAGGTACATTAAGTTACACCTTTTTCAGATTTAATGTTTAAAGTTCAGAAAATTACAGATTACCTTTAAAAAATCTTTGTAACAGTAGCAAGCAACGCCCAAAAAATTACAAGTTGGATTGACCAAAGCTTCAATGTAATATTTCAGACTACGTTTATGGGAACAGGCTGAAAGTGTTTCACCAAGCTGAAACATACAGAATTGAAAAATACTCTTATTATGTTTCAATGCTTTTTTTTTCACCAGATTAAAATCTCTATTATTTTTCATTTAACTAACACAACGCTTTAAATATCCCTAAACTACTATAAAGCTATTATAAAACATGATGGTATGACCCTGTGCATAATTATCCCGGGGTGGTAAACTACCCTTATATAACTATTTCTGTCGCAAATCAGCAATGTTTGCATTGCTGTGTTTAGGTTGGAAGAGTAAAAGGGCCAGCGTAATTACCGGCACATGAGTCTCTAGTCGGCGCTACATAGGTTAGCAACGGATCGTAAACTCTCTCATAACATTAAAGTGGGAAATATGTCTATGGGGGACGGTGCAATGACCCATCATGTGGCCCGTTTGGTCGTCTAAACTCGTGCAATAAAAAAAACGAATGCGCTAAAATCCCCTAAATCCCTGTAATATTGAAACTTGTTAAATGATAATTTTATAGCAAAGCTGATTAGTCCAATGGGGTATGATAAAAACAATTCCGTAAATGACCGCCATATGATTATAGAAACAAGCAGAATATCCTTGATACTTCTATCGAATCAGGGACCGACAAATCTGGATTAGGGTAGGTTTTATTGTCAAGTAAATTGTTGCTACTAATTATTCTCATATTGCAATTCATGAAAATCTACATGCTATGAGTAATTACATTCAAACGTAAGATTTGAGTAAGCCAAAGCTGAAAGTTTCTTGCGCCGCTTCTTTCCTTTCAGCAGCACCTTAAGAAGCGGTGATAGAGTAAAAAATGACGTTGTAAAATGTACTATAAGGTACTCACTAACAATAAAAACATTTGTTTTTGTATTTAACTTGCAATAAAAAAATTGACATTTGACTTGACTGTAATAAAATATAAGTCTTTATTCCAGTAATTCAATATTCCAAAAAAATATCGACATCAGTATCTAGTATGAACAATCTAGGAATGCCAAATTGCAGCATGGTATTGACTAGTCAATCAACCATACTACTGTAGTATATTTGAGACGGAAAAGCGAGGACAATGAAAAGACAATGCTTTGTCTGATAAGTATATTAACTGACTGGCGAAAACTCGCCTACCCTCTCGTACAATCATAATAGGTAATGTGCAACTACCTACACATACACTATAACTACATAGCCACATATTAGCCCATGTAGAAATCCGAAAGATCTCATATTTTGTATATGATCGTCACCACTGTTTTTGTCGCGACATCAAGTGACTCGGTGACGAGGGAGCCCTCGGCCCTCGGCTAATCACTGAAATGTCCCCTAACAATATTTTAGGTAATTTGTGTGCCCGCTGCCACACACACATCGTATCTCCAGTAGATTTAATCCAATTTCTATGACTTTCGATGACCTTTGGACAACTTTTAGATTTTAATATCGTAATGTGCTGCGGGTTGGACCGAAGGCTGAGCCTTTGTGTGAGATATATAAAGAAGATAGTTATACAATAGCATGTTTTGTATTCAAAAAATGTTGTATCTACAATTAAGTAGTTCCAAGTATTTTTTCACTGATTTATTATCGTTATATGCGCACTATGAGTATGTCAAGATTCTCAGTCAGATAATATTTGTCAGACTATAGACTTCTCCACGTATCTTTCAGAGATACGTATAATTACAGACGAATACAACGGTGTATTATATCGGTTTTAGACGAGGCCAAATGGTAAGGCGACAGAGTATTTTACAAGTGATGGAAATGAAGAGCGCAGGCGTAACTTTTAGTAGTAAAAAGCAAACTAGAACCTGTAAATCTCCGCGTTTTACTGATGTAATCTTCAAAGTGGAATCCACGCAGCCGGGTTGTTTCTTCCCTCCGTTCGGAAAGTAGTCTACATGACCTAATATTTCGCTGTTCCCTTGACCGCCTAAAACATTTAATTACACTACTATATAGATGTCCATGTTACTATATGTCCGGAGATAGAGATTCATCACATTTATATCTATGGATATCTACATCGACACCTGTAATAATTGCGTAAGGGTGATAACTTCTCTCTGGATGAGATTTGTATGTCTGTTATGAACTTAGGCGGCCGTGATGCAAACCGATCTGCACAGATTCATCTACACAGATGGCTTTTTCTCTGTCGTTTTTGTTTTCTTTTGTTCTTCCTAGGGGAAGAAACAAAAGAAAACAAAATAAACTAACTAAAGAAAAAGAAAACGGGATCGTACTAGTATCAGTATGAACAACTTCGACGAACTTCGCGTCGTCTCTGTGAAGCCTGACGGGAGGCGGCATGCATTTGAAGTAGGGTCCCGAAGGGTCGAGCGCAGTGATTCTGCGTAGGCGCAGCATTTTGCCAACGTAGCCCGCGATGTGTGCGCCCAGGCCGTGGCCTACTCCATGTACCATGCCAGGGTCCAGTCTTAATAGCGTCTGTAAACATAGTAAGTGCATAAAGACCAGACGGCCTAACGTTGGTGCCCTGGCGCCAAGGTAGGTGTCTCCTGTGGGACGCAACTTGCGTCAGTACGTTCGCCGCTAGTCACCTCAGACGGACTGCGTGGGTAGCCGGGGCAGCAGCCGAAGCAGCGGCGCAAAGAAAACGGGAGAAGTACGCCGCTCTGGAGCAAAACTACGTTTTTGTCCCATTTGCGGTTGAAACGACAGGTTGTTGGGGGGCGGAGGCAAAGGATTTTGTCAGGGAGGTCGGCCGTCTCCTGAGAGAGAGGGGCTGTGAGCCCCGCTCCGGGTCGTTCTTGGTGCAGAGGTTGGCCGTGGCGATTCAGCGTGGCAATGTCGCGAGCGTCGACACGGGGCGGAATTTTTGACTAAGGCTTTTCATAAGTCTTTTTTTTATTTTTTATTGACGAAATTTAGCATATCATTAAATGTAAATAAAATGTAAGTACATTGGACAACACATCAGGCTATACCCTTTAGTACTTTGTCGCTTTAATTTATTTGACACATTCGTATGAATGTCTTGAAACTTATTGCCACAACGTCCCACAGGGTATAGATTGATGTGACTTCCACTCTTCATATACAGAAATGTGTAATGATGATAGTAGCAGATTCTTCTGCTGCCGTTGCTATTATAAATGCCTTATCACACTGTCGATTTGCGAGTGTGTTTTCAGCAAGACGATCCATCAACTGTTGGAAAATCTAAGAAAACTCGCACGTTATCGAATCGCCCAGTGTTTATTAGGAAATACGTTCACAAATCGCTTGCAAATCGCTCGCAAAACGCTAGTGTGATAAGGTACTAACTTAGAGCATTTAGACATGTGTTTGAAGGCCAACCTATGGTCAGTGTTGTTCAGGCCCTACATAGACCTCTAATAAGGCCTAACGACGAGCAGTCGGAATCGACAGTTGACGCAATCTCCGAGGCTGGAGGTAAATGGAAATCAAATGGAAATGTGCCACTATATTGATTCTGCTAACTGCGCTTACGATCAACGATCTACGTACGTCATTATCACTTTATAACCATATCCGCCACCTCTGTGATCTACTAAGTTTCTATAGCTCAAACTTGTTTATTTAGAATAATAAATGTGACCTTGAAAAAATTAAAAGACAAAAATATAGATACAGTAAAAGATATCCTGCTATATGGCTAAATCGATAATAATAAAAAATAAACAGGTAAACACTTGTCGCATTGTGTAAGTATTTGAAACACAAATACTAGTATATTCTAGCGTATATCATATCATTTTAATACGAAAATGATCAAGTAAAATATCTTAATCAAAGAAGTAGATAGTGAGATTATTGATGACTTTGAATAAATGGAGATGTCAACCGCTTCTTCCAAAACCTATATACTTAGTTGTTTTATGTGAACGAGATCTACTATAGTCGACCTCAATGAAACTTGTAATGTAAACTAACCACCATATTGCCGATGTCGATTGTTTGATAAAGTATCCATGTTTTATTAATATTTCATCGTATATTGTTGATTTACATTAGGAACATTCCATTGAATCTGACTTTAGATCTATTGACCTTTTAATTTTTGCGCAGATAAAGCATTAAGTAAGGCAATAAGCCTTTTAAGATCCTATTGGTGATCTTCCAACGCTTGATATTGTATTAAATAAACAAGGAACATGTTTTTGCCGCTCGTAGAAGTAATAATATATCAAACTGACGTTTTATCGGATAACAAGGCGTAATGGAAGTATCCATAGATTGTTTTTTTTTTGCTCATCTACAGATAGTATTAGAATATCTATATGCAAGCAGTAGAAAATTATGTATAAGTATACAAGGTATAAAACTGTAATAGAGTATTTATTAGAATTAGTTCTACAATTGTCGTTAGCTACTTATTTAAAAGTAATACTTCGTTGCGATTCTAATAGAATCCAGCGGAAGGCACGCCCCACCTCCCGCTCGTCGCATGCTTCGCCCTCTGTCGTCTCGCCCCGCGCCCCTCTTACGTCGCGTAGCCAGACTTAAATGGTTTACCTATAGTGACATTTCTTTCTAGATATAATATAACATAGAAAGAGACATATCTTATTGGAAGTTGAAATCTCAAGACACTTCCTGCAACTGATGGTGAAAAGTAATCGATGTACCTAGGTGTAGATAATTTCTACCTCGGCTTCAACATGCAGAAAGACAATATACTTACTAATTATTTGTAGTATATTGAATTATTGTATTATTTGATGATCGAAGTTTAGCGTTCCACGAAAAAGGCCGTGAGGCATCTTCATCACTTCACACATGGGATTTGACTCCCTTCGTCGCCAAAATGTAGTATATTTGGGAAGGAAAAGCGAGGACAATGAAAAGACAATGCTTTGTCTGATAAGTATATTAACTGACTGGCGAAAACTCGCCTACCCTCTCGTACAATCATAATAGGTAGTGTGCACCTACCTACACATACACTATATTATTGTAGTTAGTCTACTTTTACCTTAAGTTTTTCCAAGAAGTTTATGACTTCCAAAGCCACAAGTCTCGCATTGGCTGCTGCCTGCACGTATGGGGGCTCCGCTCCGGCTGCCCAGTCCACAGAAACTATGTTCAAGCCCATATTCTCTGGTGTCCTTAGTAGAGCCCGAGATAAATGCTTTAATAATAATATCAAAATAAAAAATCTTATTACATTATTCACAAACAATATTTAGAAACTTGACTATAAGAAAGACAATTTAATTTATACACGGTAAATAATTAGTTTAGAGGTGTTGGTTAGCTCGTGACTGCTCTGTATGGAACGGGTTCCCAAACTTAATCAATTCGCGGCGCATTTACAGGTTTAGTATTTTGTCCCGGCGCTCTAGTCAAGATATGTGTACAATGACATGAAAACAACTTTTCAGTTGAAGTTGTTTTCATGTCATTGTACTGGTTGTCTGGCGGCTGGTTGTACTCTTGGCATTTCTCCATCAGCTGTTTGACGGTATGAATGTGGTCGATGGTGAAATATCCACTCCGAAAGCCTGCTTGTTCGATGGGCTGGCATTCGTCAAGTTTTTGGGTGAGCCAGTTACACAGGACCTTGGCCAACAGTTTGTAGAGGAGGTTTATTGGTCGGTAGTTTCCCAGTTTACACTTGTCACCCTTTTTATGTAACATGGTGACTACAGCATTTTTCCATACTTCTGGTGTTTGTCCACCATGCATAGCCTTGTTAAAAAGTTCCACAAGGACCTCGAGCACCGGTATACCATCCGCACGTAGGAGTTCTACCGAAACACCATCCTCCCCTGGAGATTGAACAAAACAACTTCAACTAAAAAGTTGTTTTGTTCAATCTCCAGGGGAGGATGGTGTTTCGGTAGAACTCGGTATGTTATTGTACACATATTTATTTACGAGCGGTGCATGCAGCGCGAGTAGAATTTTTCATTCTGTACCCGCGAATATGTATAAGTAATTTTAGTTTCCGGAGAAGAGAAACAGGAGTGCCTCGCGGCGTCCCAGGTTACTCTCCGCGGCGCCCCGGGGGTCCGCCGCGCACACTTTGGTAACCTGCTGTATGGTCACGGGTCTAGAAATTTTTACAATCCGACTACAATACAAACTCAACCTGTATTGGACCCTAATGATTCGTTGCTCAGTTTGAAGAGAGTAAAGAATAAAGTAAAGATAGGTAAAGAAGTATATTAAAGGCAAAGATCGATCTTATTGTATACTAGAAGTAGACTAGTGAACAAGAGCAGTATATTGCATGAGTTGGATACTATAACAAAGTTTTACCAACTTTTGCAGCATTCGACCGATGTAAACGGACGCATAAGCAGGCTTAAAATGTTGTAATAAAGTAATAAAAGTTATCAAACATCATTTAATTATTATAAAAATTATTGTAAATATATTTAATTATTATATTATAACGTTCATAAAAAGTGTAAAGATAATGGGCGTTTTTTACCTGTATCCATCCAGTGTATCCGTTACTTGTGAAATCGTGTATGAAAATTTTTAGGTTACCACGAATATCACATTGTCTCAGTTGTTCTACCGAGGATCCCAAAATATCTGATGTTAGGTTGTTCTAAAAGAAATCATAGATAATTAGGTAAGAATCCAAAATTTTTATAATAGAACTATAGATACAATATTACCAAACCGGCTGTAAAAAGTCTTTCTATAAAATAAAGTAATATCAGTATTTTTGTATTAGCTTTGTCATCAGTGGTTATAGAAGACTCTACATGACTCTACATGTGTGAGTAATTTTTTTGTTTGCGTTTTTATCTTCTGACTAATAGTCAACTACTCAGAATTTATCCTTAATATAAGAATTTCAATAGAATAGTGAGTTATAGATACACATAAATCACAATTAACTATACTATACTCCAGAAGTATTAAATTTTTTTCTATGGCAGTAGTCAGGTGTAAAGCATGTTCGAAACGTGAACTGACATTAAAATAAAATTATAAGTTAGCTACTTTACCTCTCTCCTTAGACAAACAGACAAACAAACAAAGTTGAATACAAATTACAGACCCGTATGTTTTTCCATTGAACAAAAACAGTGTTGACAGCATGGCGATCGGAAGGCAACACGTTCACTGGTCGGTGTTGATTATCTGTCCAGTCAGGAGTCAGAGTCACACAACCCAGACCTTCGTAGCATTTCTCTTTATCTTTTAGAACATGAAACGTATGTTATTAAAGGCACTTTACTTACGTACCTACATATAACTTAGTGTGTCGGTAGTCTAGTTTCTAGGTCTCCTATGTGTGAGGTCCGTGTTCGATTCCAGCAATAAGATTTTAGCCAAAGCGAATTACGCTTTCATCGATGACATAAACATGTAACATGTAACTACCGCAGAAATCGGATTACTAGGATAGGGCCCCTTTGTAACTACATTTATCGACTATTCTAACGGTGAAGGAAAATATCGCGGGGAAACCTACACACTATCGACGAACGTTATTAGAATGACTTCTATGTGGTAATTTCCATACAATTATTACGACCATCAGCATCAGTGAGGAATACGGCTAGAAAAAGATAATATACTTAGGTGACTAGATATAATTAAGTGACTAGGTCCTTTAATTTTAACAATCTCCTATAGTATACTCGTTATTCTGGTCCATTCTTGGTTCAATCCTAGGTCAGAAAGTTACGTATGAAGTACTTAATACGCACTTTTTTGGTGTCTCAGCTGTAGAGCAAGACTTCTGTATATTTGTCGCTATATCGCTATATACGTATAGACTTTGTGGTCCATGATATGGAATTCTATAAGCTGATAATTGGAAAGAATTAAGGTAAAACCAAAACGCCATCATCAGTCTATTAAGCGTCCCCACTTTTGGGGCTAATACGAAAAATATCTTAGGTAAAGAAAGTCAGGATACATTTTATAATCTGGTTTTAGTAGAGAAGCAGCATTATATAAAATAAGAAATAGGTAGGTACTTGCATGGCATAATTGATGAACTCTCATTAGAAACACACTGCATTATTGAATTAGGTAATATTATAACAAAAATGCAAAATACTCTAGCAATCAGAAAATAACACATCGTTGTTGACAAGTTTCATTATTCTCTATGGTGCAATTCAGAAGATTAAACTAGTATGGAAACTACTTAAGGTTTTTTATTTGAGGTTTTTCCTAGAACCATAGATAGAATTATTACAAGTTGTAGGAAAATCTGGATTCTCTTGTGTTTAGACGACAGGTTAAAATTATGCACACTTAAATAGGCCCTACAGTCTGTTATAGATGATACCTATTTCATACATTTATTTACTATATTAGGTAAGTAAAACTACTTAAATCTAGTGATAAAATAATTACAAAATACCACCTACAACATACAGTTTTATTATTTACAAACAGTAGAAGTATTGATGAAGGGAGTCAGGATCTCTTCAAATTCCTGCCAAGTGCAGACACCTTCGTTACATAACGATCTCAGGGGTTCCTCGTTGAGGTAAAACACCACATTGTAATCGACTGCATCACCTTTGGTACATCTAAAATAAATAAACCTAAATTGATACTCTATAAAGTGTCCATAATTATATATATACTCGTAAGTACCTCATAATAAATTATTGTTATTATAGTTACAATACTTGATGTTACTAATTCTAAGATAGCTAAAACTTATAAATGTGTAAGTATAGACATATCCCTGTTTTAATTTATACCTATGTGGGGGTGGTGCCACCTTCTTATCTATTTCTGCAGCAAAGCAGCAGTGCTTGCATTGCTGGGTTTCTGTTTGAAGGATAAGAGAGCCAGCGTAACTAACGGCACATGAGGCATTCCATCTCAATCCTCAAGGTTAGCACTAACCACATTATAATGAGGTGAGATGTCTATGAGCGACTGTGACCTTACCATCAAGTAAGTACCATCAGGTGGCCCATTTGCTCGTCTGCTCTCTTTAAACAATAAAAATAAAATAGAGAAAAACGAACCTGCTCAGAACTGCAACTAAGTTAACTGCAAACGAAGTATGTTTACTTGTCCTCCATTTCCTATTTGGATCTCTGTGGCCAGAAAGTATCGCATCATCTTTGAATAAACCAAGAGTAGTGTAAACCATATTCATCATTGCTGCATTCGTAAAATATGCTGTAATCTTTTTCCCTTGACCATTTTTAGCTAGTTTAAAAGTTTGTAGTAAATTATTCATTAAAGAGTGACCAAACGTGTCACTGTTCGGTAATCCGTAGCCATTTCTGTAGTAATATGTCAGGTCCTGGACGTATTCTAAGATTTTTAGGTCTTCAGTTGTGAATAACGCACACCATGGTCTGGGTCCATTGTTAATTCCAGACCAGGCATATCGACATAAATCATATAGAGCTGCTATATCTTGATTTGTTAAATTGTATGCGATGCCAGTTCGTCTTTGGATTCGATCTTTAGCCTATAATTGATTGTGTAATAAATAAGAAACAGAGTATTAAAAAGATGAATAATGAATATAAAAACAAAATGTAGGTAATTTAAATTCTTACGACAAGGTAGTCTGGATTGTTGAAATACTTTATGGTTTCTGCGTAGTCAGTTTCCATCAATTCTGTATGATATTTACCGCATCCTGAGTGAGTCTGAAAATTATTTTAAAGCAGTAAATACTAACACTATAATTATTGTTAAAAGAGTAAGGTATATAAGTAGTTTTACTTACTCCAAGGACATCGTCATCGTCTCCTTTTTCTACGGATAAATTTTCATGTTCTAGTCCTTCGATGAAGGCTTTCACACTATTTTCTATTGCATTTCCGCCAGCAGGGTGCAAAGTATAACTTCCTTCTTTTAAATCCGCTAATAATTTTGGATATACCTGCTTCAGTCTTCTTCCAAGACCTAACAATTCCTGATATCCTTCATCAGTCAACTCACTTGCTCGATTAATTATGTTATTGTCAAAAGACCAGTTCCGTAAGATTTCTATATCTTGTGCACATATGGAACTGTTACCTTTTTCAAAACTAGATTCTACATATTCCCTTATGGTCACAGCCTCTTTCATGCGCTTTGCAATACTTTTTCCAGGCCAATTTTTTCCATGTCTGTATAATCCCCATATACTAATTGATTCACAGCCTGTCAAGGGGATTAAAAATGATATTTAAGTAAGTACTTATAATCAAGGTTAAAATAAAAATAAATTAAAAGTATTGACCCACCCCTCGTAACCCACTGTAACAATCAAAACTAACTATAAATTGCATAAGATTAAAAAAAATCATTTTTGTCCAACAAGTTTCGTCCAAGTATTAAAATAGAGAAAACTCGATTTTACTTTACGTTTGGAATTTTACTGATAAAATAAATTGAATAGTGACGTGTAAACCTACCTTCCATATCAATAATGGAATCTCTTATATCACCTCTAATAACATTGTACGGAGTTTCACTTGAAAAGAATTTATATGGACAGCCTGTATTCCAATAGCAATACAGGGACGTCGCTATTTCAATATAAAAACAAACCAATGTTAAAACCAATAAATTCATTTCGATCTTTTATTTGTACGCAAACAACGACGCTTTATTTAATTACTTAGCCGTATATATCGATAATTATAACTGACACGTTTGCATTCAATCGTGGCCAAAGAGAAACTAAATATTCGAATACTTTTTTTATTAGAACACCGGTTTGAGATATAATTAATTCATCAATGCACTGGTGTGCAAAAAGTTGTTTGTCATTTATCTGAATAAATTATGCATTATGCAAATATATTAATTCGGATATAAATTACTAAGCCCGTGTGCTCCATTGCATCTTGGACCTCATCGTCACTTACCAACAGGTGAGATTGAGTTTAAACGCGGGTTTAGTCGTAATATAAAAATAAATTCGTTGTTAATATAAGACCAGTAAATAATTATCAGCAATAAAACAAACAATTTGGCACAAATAGTTTATTATCTCAACTATCATTTTTGTGATTTCCATTAACAGGGCGACAAAAACAAAATGGTAAGAAGTTCCTTTACATTTTCTTTACCGTTAAAATTAACTTAAAAGTATATTTAGTCTTCATGTTCGTAATATAGGTACTTATAATAGGTGTACCTACAAGTGAAGAGCACTTAAATTAAACACTTTAAAATCTGTGCCTACTCAGTAAGAGTATCAAAATGACATTATTCTATTTTCTATACATAATTATTTGCCCCATCAATGAAATTTCAAGTTACGCATAATAATTTAGGTAGGTACTTTCAATACCAATAAAACCATTTCTATGTACAATATTATACACATAAAATATCAGATAGGTATTTGATTTAAGTTTACTATAAGTACAATCTCTAGTATTAAAATTGGCGTCTCATTTTTATTAATAAATAATAAACATTTTAATGTAAGCAGTAAGAATTAGCTTTTAAATGTGTGTAAGCAATATGATTAAATGAAATAACCAAGACGATGCGGTGGTCGTACTTATGTCAAAGCTTTGTCAAAGCAATGTTAAGAAAATGTAACATGGTACACGGTTTCAACGTAGAACAGCATTGTGTGAGCTACTACAATACATTCCTAACAATACTCTACCTACCTCAAGCATCGCATGAAATCAATGATGGAATACATAATTATCAAGCCTATACTCTGTGGAACCCTGTCGCTATAAGTTTTTGTTATAATTCCTTGACATTCGTATGTATTTGTCAAATAAGTTAAAGCGACAACGTACTAAATATAGCTTGATGTGTTGTGCACTGTACATTGATTTCACGCGAAGCGTACAAATTCAAACCAATGCCTAATTAGCTTTGAGAACTCAATACTAATTTTTGATCGATGAACAATAGGTACTGGAAATACAGACTCTGAAATACAAACCCATAATATTTGAAATTATATTTTGTAAAACATGTTGCGGCAAACAACACTATCTACAAAAATAATTCACTAAATTGACTACTACACATACCACAGGATTGTAAGATTTATTTCAGGGCGGGTAACCTGAAATTGGTTCTGAAATTTCATGAGGGACTAGGTCTGGGGAAGAGGTTTTGAGGAATCGGAGGGTTCAATAACCCTATTTAACTAAATAAAAGATTTCGGGGGTGGAGAGCCCTAACTCCTCTTACATGTATGTAACACGATTGATTTCCTTTTTTAATAATATTATAAACCAAATAACTATAAAGGATGTGCATATAGGTTAAATAATTTCAACAAATTGTATAGGTCTGGGCCTTTATCCCAATTAAGCTGAAAGCGACTTTAACACCATTCTTAATTGTATTTATTGTTGGACTACTTACATTTACTTACACTTTTTTTTTCATTTTACTACCTATTACATAGTCCATAGTTTATACATTAGAGAGAAAAATGCATAAGACTTTAAATATCACTAGATGACTCACATCCAATAGAATTATGTAGTTATTTATTATTACCAAACAATAGGTTGTTTTGGTCCTAAGTTGGAATAATACAATGATATTCATTACTACATACATAAGTAAAACTGAATGTAGAGGTATTAAGGTACCTATGTATTGCAAACGAAGTAAAAATGACCTAGATGATAGGTATTTAATACCGATCTCTTTCAATTTGTCCTCTCTGCCTATTTCTATGTATTTGAGATTAAGCGCGATTAAATTCGTAAGGCAAGAAATTTAGAGTCCTACCACTAGATTTTTTAACTATTTAAAGTACAAATTCCTTACGTAGGTAAGTAGGTACGTGTAAATTAAAGAAATAATGAATTTTACAGTGAGAAATTATAATTAGTAGGTTCAAATAATAATGTTACAACACTGAAAGAAAGCCTGTTTGATTTAGAGCATATAAATTAATTTTTTCATTTGAACAAATTACTTGATAGATACGACTAGGATCTTGGTTGAAGTGAACAAATTCTTGGTTGAAGTTAACAAACCGATTGTATATGCTCGTATAAGTAAACAAGCTTTTCTTTCATTGAAGTAAATTATTGTAATGCTTGTACTGAAATTCCCGATATAGTGATATAAAAAATTATTTCGTAAACATTGCTTAATTCTTTACTATCAGTAGGTATTTAATTAAATTACTTTATAGGTCCTTATAAGAAAATAGCTAAGTTTTGAAGCATTTGGGGAAATACGAGAAGGAGAAGAGAAAAATCTAACTAAAGTCTAGTGTGCAAGTCTAGGTAGAAGTGTAATAAATCTCTTATTCGCTATACCTATTCCGATACGTTTGGCAGTTTTGTATTAATTTCTTCGTACTTATTTTAATTTTATCTATACTCGTCCCTATAAAGTCCCTATAGTTTTATGTCGGTTATATCAATGTTATTTGACTTTTTGTTATACACACATAGTAAATTCACCCATACAAACGTTCACACAGAGTTCCTAGACAATTTGTTCTAGCTTCACCACAGCCTCGACTTAATTCATAAAGATATATTTGGTTAAACATATATTTTGTATTAGTACATACATTTTGATTTTGCGGAAATTAAGGTATACATATTTTAGCGAAGGATGAGTTTGAATTAATTAATTTGTATCAAACATCATGTTACACATTTAGGTAATTGCTAAGTTAATGAAAGTACTTAAATTATACGAAACGGAATATAATTACGCAACTTAATATAGCGTAATTCTACTTTATATAACCGTCGAATCACTCCTCAATGCAGTTCCCCTATTCTGAAACTATTCGAAACTATACCGAACGGAAACTTGCTCGTCGAATGACAAAACAAGTAAGTTTCTTGCGGTTGTTTTGTTCCACGGAACTCTAAAGGAACAGGAAAATAGAAAAGTTGAGAATTGTCGTTCGATTCAAACCGCAGTGTTTTTCAAACACGATTTGTTGTTATATACAAGTAGCTTAGCAGGCGAATCAACTCACAAATAGTTTGAGATTGACAATATATTAACAGTGTCCGAAGACAGATTACGAATTTTAATTAATCAGGATAAATAAATTTCAAATAATGGCTGATTCTTTCAATATTGGACTACGTCCGTTCCTCCTCGTTACATAATTTGTACTAAACATTCACTGCCAAACACATTGTACTCGTAGGAACCAACACACCGTTCATTTTATATGTACCTAAGTACATTCATTACATTTATCGTGTTTATAAAATTATACTGCAAATTAACAAATCATCCTTTAATACATATAATAATTTGTAAAATAGCAAAATAATATTAACCTATTCCGATAGCTTTTGTGATATTTAATAGAATTGTAATATATAGTTTTAATAAAATTAGGAACATCTTTATACGTATACCTACCGACTTCGTCTGAATTTGCTAATACTGAAATAGCGTTGTAATTTTTCGCCAGATTTAAATTACAGTAATCCCCCGCTTTACGCGAGGGATGCGTTCCAGAGAAAATCGCGTATATTGGGGTCTGCTTAAAAACAATATATAAACATACTAAATCAATTTAATTTTATTGCAAAATACTAGGTGATACATTTTGAGCGTTGGTTTAACGAAAATACACGTCCAAAGTATTTTAGGTTGAGTTTTGAATACGTTCTTGCAATATGGCGTTCGTAGCACGCAACAAAATTTTTAATAGATTGACGCACAGATGAAATACGATTACCAATTTATGTAAGTCGCACAAGAACACAATAATACCCCAGTCAGTGTTTTCAGAAATTTAGCGATTTAGCGCGAAATTTGAAATTCGCTTTGTTACGAATCCGCGCAATACGGGGTCGCGTAAAGCGGGGGATTACTGTACTCGTATATTCATCAATCAAATTGAAATACATTCAATAGTTACCTATATCTTTATAATAATGTTTGACCGTGAAGAGCTGTACTTTTTATCCTACATAGAATTTCACATCTTGTTCTTGACTGATTTAAAATATCTACCGCCAACTAGACTATAGGATAAAGCACTTTAAATTTTCTGGTCACAACTATTTAATATTTCTTTACATACTCGTACATAATTAAGTATAATGTTTCAAGTCTACTATCGTATCTCTATCATCTAAATTGATTTTCTGGACGTAAACATCTCCATATTCAATAGTACGTACCATGTACCGTTATTAAATTGTTTGACGCGGGCCTAAAATTGAAGAAGCAATCAATAAAATAAGGCAGCCTTTCAAATATAATAATAATACCAAGACACTGAAATGAACACCGATTGTCTTACTACTGCTTGCTAGACGTGACCGCATCAAACAATGTAAAAAGGCACTAGCTCAACCACTGCAGGCGTGTCTTGTCCATCTCCTTGTCGCTCTCGTGCCGAGTAGCAATCAGACACACCTCTAAGAGATTGTGTGCAGACCAATTTCTTTCCAGAACTGGATATGGCTCTTTCATCCGGGGTCCTGTTTTAGGTCTAAAGAAGCTCGCCTCTCTTGCAACGCTGCTAACAGTGCCTCCCGAACTTCAATCTCTGAACTCCGCCACAATCTTATAAGTTCATCCTCTGATAACAAGGACAATTCCGACCTTGCTCCCGTGGGAGATACTCTAGGATACGGTGGGGCTGGAGGAATGTCATGTGCCTGAGAAACTAAAATTTCAACACTCACTCTTGGAGTTGGACCGTCTATACTTAAATAATTGTCGGATCGTTCTGAAACGTCTTGATAAGATCTTGTGGATGAACCTTCAGCTCTTCGCACCATGGGTGATGGCGTTCGCAGTCTGGTGTTGATGTCAGGTGGTGAATTAGTCAAGCAGCTAATGTCACGGCTCAATCTTCTTCCTATGTTGAGACTGGTGCGCTCGTAGAATGAGGCTGAATCTGAATCTAATACTGAATCAGTGCTAAACCTTCGAACGTTAAGTCCTGCGAGGCTGCATCTTTTTCGACGACCTCGCGGTGAACGCAGTTGTCGGGGGGAGCGTCCTTGTCTGGGAGAACGTGCGGGGACCTCAGGAGATGGAGACAAGAACTTGGACTCAGTCAATTCCTCCGATACGTCAGGTGTTTCCACAACTGCGTGTTCTTTTATGGAATCTAATGAATGATCGCGATTTTTTACTTGTTGTGCCCTAAAATGAAAGGAGCTCATTAAGGGTTATCGGACTGAGTAATGAAATTATGATTACCATCATTAGAATGTTATTTACCTTCTGATTTCCTGTATCATTTCAAAAAACTGAGCTTTGCTTTTTCTTCGTCTGCGCTGTTCATGTTCCTTCTGAAACAAATGTACTCTCCTGTCGTAATCTGATTTTGAAAATTAATTATCGTTACAAAAATATTTATTTAATTACCCTTTTGACACTCTTTTGAAATAATGATGTGAAGTGTCCTTGGCGGATGGTGTTCACTAGTTCCCGAGCGGCGTGATGAGGAGAAACCAATTCCACGCAGTTTATAAACCTGTACAATTTCTGGAACAAATAATTAATTATTTGAAACTTTGAAATTAATGAAGTTCGAGCTTATTATAGGAAAAAATGAAACAGAGTAAAGTAAAATGAGGATAGCTACTGACATAACAACGGCAATTCAGAAAGATTATGTCTAGTTCGCAAAGACAAGAGCTCGTTCAGTGTTAAAAGCCGCTGAACTGCGGCTCGCTCGACATAATCCGACTAGAAGCCGTCTTGGCTTCACGCTTGAGTAGGGCAAACAAAGTGTCCCAGAAGTGCGGGGGCGCCTTTGACTTGAAGCACTTTACACTAAGTTGGTTGTAATTTACTAACATAATTTATTTACAGTTTACCTCTACTCGTATATTGGTTGATTTTTATACCGTATGGAAAAAAAACTGACATGACAAGGTTAGTGTGCAGTGTGAGTAGAAGCACAGGGTACTGTATATTACATAGGGTACTTAATATACTGACACGTGGAACCTATATCTTAAAGATTTTCTAATTTCTAATTTATTTAATTAATGTGTAACAAAAATCACGAAATAGGCAGAATTGAACTTGATATACCTACACTAATAATTAGGTAAACTCTGTGTAATAAAATCCACTATTTCTGTATCACCTTTTATCAATCAATCATTTATTAATAAATAATATTTTATTAATTTATCTTAATCCTATCTTAAGGGCGTCACATACGGCAGCTAGAGAGATGTACATATTATAGCAAGACATATTTCAATACATCTTGCCATAAGATCCTTCAGGAGCCCACACACGGCAGCGTTAATGTATATTTACATCTTTTATTGACGGAAATATACATTAATATACATCTCGATATATTTTGATATATTACGTTACATTATGAAACATCTGTCTATCCTGCTCGCGCGCTCGGAAGGGAGCTATTGCTCTCCTATTCCAATCATCAGTCGACTTGCGTCAGCTAGCCGTTACACCAGTGAAATGCCAACCAGTATCAAAAATATACATCCTGGGATTATACATTAATGTATATTATAGCTGCCTTGTGTGACGGCCTTTATTTTCAGTAAAGCGCCCATAATGACAACCAAATGTCTCTCTCCTCAATCGGTATGACCGTATAATTATATTAATTAATTAACCGTTTATATTAATCTGTACAATTTTTTATCGTTATTTGTTAATTTATTTCTACTCGTAATATATTTTTATTTTCAAAACTGTTACCTTTTGGGACGCATTCCTATTTGTGACCAAACGAAACTATGACCAAATGGAACTGAGCCCTACAGATAGTTTAAAGTCATGAAATACCTATCCATCGTCGCCCTCATCGTCGCTTACCATCAGGCGAGATCGAGATCAAATGCAGGTTTAGTAGTAAATAAAAATATATACCAAAAGCAATATCATCTTACTGCCCTAACCCTACATACTTTATCTTATTTGTGTATCCAACTTACCTGACTAAAAAACATAATGTTTCTACTCCTCCATATAGTTCCTTTAGGCTGATGGCGTAGGACAGGAAGGGTGTATTTATAAAACAAGTGCTCTAGAATCAATATGAGGCAGCCGACGATCATTCCCACTCCGAGAAGAATGAATACTCCCGCTACCGCTGCCACTCCTTGAAATATAATAATATGTTAATTGGGCAGCACCTACTTACCAGTTATTAATATGAAAAACAGGAATTATTGAAAAAAACGGACTAAAGCGTGTCGGGCACGCACATGATAGGGTTTCGGAGCCATTTGATCACAAAAATGCTTTGCTGTCAAACTTATGTAAGTATACTTTATCAAGTTCTATTTCACACACAACGTACGAGTAACTTCGGTACTGGCTGGGTCCGTTATAATTTTCCTTGAAAGTATTATTCAGAATTGTTTCAGATTGTTTGTAACTCTATTTCAAAAGTTAAAAAGGGCGCCATGTGTGGTATACAGACGGACGGACGGACAGTGATGAGACTATACGGTTTCTCAGTTGGCTAAGGAACCCTAAAAAGAAGGAAAATCGGAGATCCTGATTAATTATTAGCAGTAGGTACAAGTAGGTGTTATGGTGCCAATAAATTTTATCTGCATGAAACGAGGTTTATTGCTACGACAATTCACAACACGACAAGAAATAAATTATTTGGAAGAACAATATAGTTACTAAAAATGTATTTATGCACAAGTGGAATATAAATAAACGTTTTTCATATTACTGAAAATAATAAGATTACGCGATCTTTACGAAAAATAACGATCACATTATTCAGTGCCCATTGCATTGCATTATAATATTTTACTTATAATATAAAATTGTTTTTTAATAGTATAAAATTGATCATTTATGATCGCTATTTCGATGGTTTTTGAGGTAAGAAATCCATTATAAATGTACATATAATCCAATTTGTTGGATATCCATCCAATTATAGCGATCACTAAATTGATGGATCGGTTATAGGTAATTATAAAATCATATTTTTATTCAGTATAATATAAATGCTGATTTTTTAGATTTAAAAGAAGATAATTATAATACTGTAGGTATAAAAATGCTTTCTTAGCAAAACGCTTGACATTTTTGTAGGTATTACGTTAACAAATGTTAAATTATTATTATTCCAGTTTAAAGTTCAATAAAAATAAGAAGCTTTGCTGTCTCAGTATAGTAAACAAAATAATAGGATAACTATGAACACGGGCATGTAATTTTTATTATAAACAACGACATTTTCAAATTAGTTATCAAAAGTAGTTAGTCTAAGCCAGCGGTCGGCAACAGGCGGACTGCGGTCCGCATCCGGACCGCAAAAGGTCGAAACCTGGACCGCGAAAGGTCGAAACCTGGACCGCGAAAGGTCGAAACCTGGACTGCGAAAGGTCGAAACCTAGACCGCCAAAAATTTAACTTATATCCAATTGGAAAAAAATATTTATTAATATTTATATATAATAGATACGTTTGAGCGATAGCATCATCAATGTTTCTTATATTTTACAAGAAATAGCGCAATTATTTTGATTTTTTAATACTTAGTAGGTAGATACATAGTTGCTATGCTGTGAAGCGCAAAAGAGTGCGTAGAAGCGCGGGCTCGCCTTTTTTTCTCTGGACCCGGATAAAAAATTTCAAAAGTATTCTGACCCCATTTAAAATTACTTGCCGAACCCTGGTCTAAGACTACAAAGTGTCCCACTTTTATAATAGATGGAAAAGAAAACGAAATATCAGACTTTATCCGAGTTAACTAGCAGCTTTGAATGAAATTGTCATAGATTGGCGTCATTTGTCGTTCCTTCTGTGTCGAGCTGTTTATGGAAATCATTATTGACCTCGTACAATCTACATAATTCCTTTATATTAAGGCCGCTTATATTAGTGGAATAAAAAAGTTAGCCCATTTGAATGCAGAGCTGAGGACAAGCTAACAAACAGGTGTTACCGTGCTCTACGTACAAAATTTCAAAGTAGAAATATGTCAGTTAAGTGCGCATAACAACTTTATTACACACTTTTTATTTGCATAATATTGCACGTTGTTTTTACTTAGTAAAAACACTTGTGCTAACTGCTAACTTTATGTAGCTACAAAACGTATGTGGATAACAGGCAGCTTTCGTCTTGTATAATAAATCACAATATAGTACCACTAACCGCCTTGAATGGAAACAACCGCTAACATAAATCAAGACTATACTACACTTCATTTAGTGTAAAAACTTCAGCAATATCGAATACAGATTCGAAAAGTTCAGCAACGCAGTACCTACGAACGACTACATCCCGAACTGCCATTAAGGCACCGCCAACTTTTATAACAGTTCCCGAAATTCACAAACGATATCTTACAATTTGACCCACACAATGGGTCCCGTATGCTTATATTTTTTACTGCGTTCGTCAAAAAATTGACGTTTCGTTTCCAAGTTTTATGTAGGTATTGGACAAGCTGGCGGGACATTTAGCGGAAAATACCTAAAGCTTAATAATCCAATAACCTCAATTGATATATAATTTGTTAATCGTATTAAAATGTATCAGAAAGTATATAGGTAGGTTTTAATTTGTCAGTCCCACTTCACAATATCATCTTGAATAATAAATAGATAAACACATTCTTGGTATCAGATCATTTTTTCAGCTATAAATCCTATGTTTAATCTTTTAAGTCGACTGGTGGTAATACCTCCCTCCACTGTTCGTCGCTGAGGGGTTGGATTAGTGCGGGGGTGGCGATAAATTCTAATGAAATTTCCGACGGAAACGAGCAACCTATACGAGTACATGTCTACTTACGTAAGTTAAATAAATTACGTACATTAAAATAGTACCTGATATAGAATACCATTTGAACTTTTCCGACGAAGCAAGACGTAAGAACTTTACAGTAATAATAAAGATCACTAATTTAAACATATATATTATAACTAAACAACCATTTTAAGAAAGGTACTTTAGTTAAAATCAGTTCAAAGAATAACAACTGAAAAAGTCGAGAAAAACTTGAGACGTCCTACTTTGTAACATCAAAAGAAGTTCCATAAAATTAAGATCATGAAAATACTTACCCAAAGGTTTTGGTTGAATTCCATAATCTGCGCTCAATTTAAAACAAGGGAGTCCTCCATACCATTTTTCTGACAAAATATCCATGTATCCATTTGACGAATATTTGGCTATAACTGCTGATATACTATCCTGTAAAAAAACCAAATTTTAAAACTCAAACACCTTTCGATATAGGAACGAGTACGAAAGGTTTTTGCAATGTTAGGTACTCGTAGATAAGCCCACGTATTTGTAAACGTCATTCCGCTGAATGACCACGTTTGAAAAAACAATAACGCCACATCTGCGCCCCATTTTCTGTATCCGACAAAGCGTTGAAAAAGAAAATTTCTGAAAACGGTGCTGTCACGATTCCAAACAAAAACTCTGATCCAGTGATTTATGTTGAGGTCCGCACAAATCTCTGAGGTATATCGAACAACGTCAACATAAAATGACGTATAATCGACTGAAACTGGGCTACATGACACCCCACTATCGATCACACCATTAGCAGGCTTGTGCGTCATCCATCAATCTTTCCTTGCAGAGATCCGGAGTCGCTCTCCCGCCACTCAGGCCGCCTATCAAAGTCCATCTACTCATGTAAATATGCGTCACTTTGCTACCAAAACGTCGTGCAATACAGTACAACTCAAGCCACATTGCCAATCTAATAAATCTCCTTCTACGCAGAAAGCTCGACGAAAAATATCACGGCATCGAAATGTTTCCCAACAACATTATTGAGTTCATCCTCAATTTCGTCATGAGTACTCAAGCACTTCTACGAGTATAGAACCATTTCGTGGCTAATAAAAAGATCCTTGTATCCGTATAAGTCTTACTAAAACTAGCTAAAAGAAAAGTGGAGTTTATCTACCTACTTTATATCTTACCTTTAAAGGAAATCCTTTAGCCATACCAATAGCATAAGTATCATCAGCTAGTGCATGGTCTCCGACCCGTTGTAGTTTACAGCCATGGTCAGTAGCGCGATAGTAATCTAGAACGGGAGTGTCAGCTATCAAGAGGTCCAGGGTTCCATTCCTACAACAACAAAATATACTTAATTATCAAAATATTCTTTCACTGACTGTTGATGCAATGTTCCAGCATAAACAAAATAATTCCTAAGTAAACGGATGGAATACTCTACCTCGTAAACATGAAATGTAAATACAACTCGCGGACGGAGCCCTGAAACCCTGCGCGGAATAAAAATATACTCCATCGTCACGATAAAAAGCACAATAAAAACAGACATTTCACAGGGTACCAGTAACTCAATCTCGTCTGGGATAAGGCACAATTTATCTCACGTGATAACAAAGTGCGTACCAGTAGGTTTGAGTATAATCTTTCAGTAGGCTACAATAATGTACTTTGGACTCTCTTCATGTCATGAGACTGATGAGTTGGTAGCGATTAGTCATTTTCGTGTAATTCAATTAAAGTTCAGGTTTAGTGTTCTTTATCTTTCCTTTTAGTTGTGTCATCGCTTTAGTTTAGTTTTTTACGAAAATCTATTTTATTTATTTAAGTAGATATATTTGTACCTAATCCAAGAAATTGTGCATATGGTTTGTTGACGCTACCGCACGAATGAATTATCATACTCGTAAGAAAGTATCTTACGATTTACAGTGGTGTTGTCAAAATATGGCAATGGGTACTAAATCAGGGTAATAAAACAAATGTACTGCTGGATATTAAGTGGCCATCTGATAAAACCTCGAGCAGTGGACTAGAAAATTTTACGATCACATAAAATTCGTTGCTTTTTCGAATGGAAGTAAGGCTAGACAGACGGGTATTGATTGATAATATTAAAACTAATGGTAAATAACTTATCTATCTACACTATACTCGTATAAGGAAACGGTAAAAAGTGTTTTACAAGCGATTATTTCGTCATTACTAAGAATATCCGAAAACATTCAACTGATGGTACTAATGATACTAGGTTAGCAAAAACATGGTAAGTTACTAGCGTTACAAATTACTGAGTAACCCTCTTATATAAAAGATAGCTATTTTACAAAATCCTTGCGGATAAAGATAGTCATGATATAAGATTACATTATTCTAAAGGTACGAGTAGTAGTACATTACGACTAAACCAACAGATAGAAGTCAATAACTTGCTTGCTCTACGAAATGCATTTCCATGAGTAAACGGACGATAAAACTATTTGCTTATCCATAGTATTCAAAGGCTTGCCTTCATGAATATGCGATTGACCACAAGTTATAACCTCTACCACAGCAAACTGGTATAAAGTCAACCAGTAGCGTGGATTCAACGCAAATAAAAATTCATCGGCATCTAAAAATTTGCTATCCCACTCTGAACTGTAATTAATTCCAAAGGATTAAAAAACGAAGTCTGATGATGAAAAATGAATCGTTCTAAGCAATTTCATTCAGATTTTATTCCATTATGAATTCCAATAGGTAGGTACAGTTTTCGAGGAAATAACCAAAGTTTTACAGAAAGTCGGCGGATTTAAGAGCCTTTGTAGATAGATAAACAGAATTTATGTGAGTGATAAGAATTATAAACCGCCCGCTTGCCGTGAACCGAGTCTTAATTGAGAAATAAATTTAGATTTTCAACAATGAAATGAAGCTGTTAAAATTTTAAGTAATACATAATGTTGTACGTACCTGAGCCGTTGGATGCCTTCCTCGAGGTCCTGGAGTGCGTAACGTCGCATTTGTTGTGCCAGCTGAGGGTTATTTCTTTGGACATAGTACTCGGCAACTGACGATCTAGCTGTACCCACTCGTAACGACAGCCACTGAAAATATTACTTCATTAGTGCTTAATGCAAAGACTATAAAGGAAATGTTTGGAAGACAACCTTACTTACATTACTCCTTCCCTGAAAGTCGTCAACAGCGTTGTGAAAAAATAGTCCAGCTATAAGGGCGGCAATATTGGCAGTGTAACTGGCGACGAATATCACAGAAAAACCACCCCAGACGTTTATCAAAAATTTGTTAGGCCAGCTTTTTGGAGCTTTGAAAGCAACTAAATGACCACATAGCAGACCCCACATAACCCAGAGAGCACTTGAAATACTGAAGTTCTTTGACCTTTGTCGACCCCAAGGATTTAGTCCAAAAGGTGAAAGCCACTCGTATATTGCAACAGCGATCGCAGTCACATTGAGGGATGTAAATATTGCAATCCACAGTTCAGGTGAAAAGGGCAAGAGGAAAGCAAGTAAAGGTATATCAGCCTTCTGCTTTGGGGCGGCTAATATTGAAACCCCACTAAAGAAATACGGTTGACTGAAATCTATAACTTCTGCCCTTGCTGTAGATACACTTAGAGCTGCAAAAGACATGTGAGCGGCTCCTGAAGCTAAATCTCCAATTATGCCATTCCATTTTTCAGGGTCTTCGCTATACAAATCTGATCTATCAAGGTCGTCTGTTTCCAATGAGTTATACTCATTTCGGTATTCTGTTCGATATCCTTGCTTCTTTAAAAATTCGCTAGCCATACGTTGATAATCATTCAATCTACGAAGTGGTTTTATCAGTTTCCTAGACCCATACAATCCGTCTTCTACAATATACAAATGAAAATCAAACTCGAGTTCTTCAGCTATATTTTCTAAAAGATCCATAGCCAGTCCATAACAGCAATGTGTGGCCATTCTGGAGAAAGTTGTTGGTGTAGGTGTAGGGAAGAAGAAGTTACTAGATTCTTGTTCACTGTCTCTTTCTAACACATTAAATGCAAGAGTTAGGTTATCTCTATCTGCAGATTGTGGTCTATGACAAGGAAGACCTCGAAGGCACTGGCCATCTTCATCGAGTTCACCTTCCATTACAAAAGGCGGGGCCAGTGCGGTGACGATGCGAAAAATCGTGCGAGCGCCCGCTGATTGTCCATGAGCGACGAGGCGGCCACCAGGCCACACGATCGTGTGCAGGCTCACACTGCGCCCGTGAACGCTGCCTACTTGTCTCCATACATTACCATCACCATCGGGTCCTGGTATTAAGTTCAAGAATGCGAAAGATGCCGTTAAGGCACGTTCAGGCCTTTCTGTTCCACCTGCTAACGCTGCTGCCGATGTTGATCTCGTTTCCCTGGGAAAATAAAATAGAGTATAAGAGGAATACAGAGTATACATGGAGAGTATGAGCGCAGAGTTTCTAAAATATTTGTATTGTCCCTTCGCTTATTCAATTCAGATACTTATATGAAGTTTACGATTGAGTGAGTCACCTCAACAAAGTGGTTGTCCAAACGTGTGTTAGGAACTTTTCGACATTTGTGTAACTTTGCTTTTACCGCGCTAGGGCGGAGGACCTATAAATCTTCCAGCTTAGTTCGTTCGTAGTTCGAGGTAAGTATTTACGGCTAAATATTTCACGAAAGGTATTCAAATGTGAAACATACTCGTGATCATGACTGGGAAACAATCTACCTATTACTTACGCCAAATAAAAACATGGCGTGTTTTCAATTAAAATTGTAAAGAAAAAATCCCGATAGCAAAAAGAAAATTCTTCATTTGAACATTAATTTTATTGCAGAAAGCACGGCAGGTGTCGAAACGAGCGCAGTATTTCATTATTCAGCAAATTGAATAAATCGTCAGGGGTACTTAACTGCTGGATGGATTTCAGAGGCGACATGAGTCGAAATTAGTGGGCAGGTTACACACCTTAGCAATTAGTTACCCTGACAGCTTGAGCGATTCGATATCCGGGAAAGCTGTGCCTTGAATAGCAATGTACAGGATCGTTGTGATAATTAATTACTTTAATTAATTAATGATAAAAGTGATTTATTCATCGGTTTCATTGAATTGAAATTATTTTACAGCAAATAATAAATATCTGTTTATCAGAAAGTTACCTGCGAATAAATACCTATTAATACTGATGAATCAATAATGCAAAGATAAAATAGATTTAAAGACAGCAGGCCATGCCAGAGGCATACGGCGCAGTCTGAAATTCGGGCCCGGAACAATTCAGGCGTTAAGTTGGCCAGGGTTTGTTATTAACAACACGATGTATTCCCTTAGAAAGACATTGGAGAAATGATACTTTATACCAGTTAAATGAATAAATATTTTTTTATTATTATAAAAAAAACTATACAAATGACTACGAAACCATATTTTCAATATAATACGTACCTTCAGCGATGCAATTAATAAGATACACAAGCACATTTCATGACTAAACCGTATATACATGCACTGCAGCAGGCCTCAGCAAAATGTTAACGACCTAGCTCGGAATAGTTAACGTGGAATTGCTGGGCATAATTCTATGCTCTCAGGAAGGGGAAATAGGCGAGAACATGCAATATCCGCGCCTGCCCGCCGATACCTGCCGCCAGCGCCCCCGCTGCGAAATTGATAACAAAACAATTTTGTATACGAGATTACCACTTGTGGCGCGAATTAAATTGCAGCCCATTTCCACGAGAATTACCGAGATAAGTATATTAAAATCTTTTCGGATTAAGAAGATATAGACTAAATGTTTCGAGTTGTTTGCTCTGTTTAGTGAAGTTCTAAAATACATAAGTATTTGTTGCCTTTGTTGGCGTTTAGCTGTGAAAAGAGCTTACGAGGCAGATAAGGAAGTAAATAGTAGGAACGCAAGTATTTCGTCCCGGAAATCATTACAAGTAGAAACTTTATAATGATTCCGTATTGTCAGAATTGTGAATTTTGTGCCATTTTTTTGCAAACAGTAACCAGTGCGCCGCTTCGTTTTACGTCAATGCATTCACAATTTTCAACAAAAAAGTAGGGGTAAAACGTTACAAAGAACCCGCTCAACGTAGGCGACAGACAAGAGAGCACAGAACAATTTTATACAAAGAGAGAAGAGGTCGCGCTAGATAAAATAAAAATCTAGCCCAGCAATAAAAGGGACATGATTACGAGGGAAGGATTAAATGACAGTACGTAAAACTTTATTCACCGCTGACCTGACCTACTTAACTGCCCTAATTTCTATGTGATAAGAAAAAGGCAACTATCTTCGTCAAGTCATGTCACTGGACATCATCCCGGGAGGGTATAGCTTGCAGTCTGGCTGGCCGCCAAATTTGATGCCGTGCAGTTCCAACCGATTTATGATAATGTTCCATTCTAGAGTTGGAATATACCCAAAAATATGACCTTCTTGTCATTAATCTAATTCGACATACTTAATTTCAAAAGCCTCTCGCCTTTCTTTTGATAGTTTTCAGTATACGTAAACCATTGAATATTCATTATTCCATTTGAATAGATTGAGGTAAGTTCGTTTTATAAATGTCAAGAAGCAACCGATAAAAGTGTTCTCGAGTACTACTTTCCAATAAGGTTTTACAACTTGTATAAGTGAAGGTACTTTAAAACCCTAAAGAATGTTCTTCAGCATAAAACATAGAACTAATTTAAGTGCCCGAACGCGGGATACCATTAGTAAATGTCGCAAGTCACTAACCCGGAATCTACAGAGCGATTTTTTATTTCCAAAGTGACATTGGTTTCATAAAGGTTTCATAATATATATATGAACTCGTGTAGAGCGATATGAATCGGGATTTTTTAGGTTAAAACCAATACCGACATATTAACACACTGGAATCCTTTAAAATTTTCTGTAGTGCATAAATTCATGTAAGTATTCCATTGCGAAATTGTAGAATCAAGAGGTTTCACTAAGTAAGTACGAATAACGTATGAAGGATAAAAAATTATACATATGAATACGTAAGTATAAATCTTTCATTTTAATACAAATATAATGGAAGTTGGAAACAGTAGAGGGTTGTTTCAAACTTTAATACCAGTAGCTTCTTACCTTTACCGATTCGTATTTAATTATCTATTGAAATACATAGGGTACACTGAAAGTTTTGCGTTCTTGGCCGCTCATAAATGTTTGAATTTTGAATGTTATATTTTTTTTAAATATAAAATTATTGAATAAAATATTTCTTGGCGGGATATCGCATGTCAATTGTTTTTTATCACATGTCGAAGTTCGTCGTCCGTCGCAAAAATGGAATTAACGTGAAGAGATTTTAGGGCGATGATTTTTTATGATTTTAAAACTTCCCTTTCCCCGTGGTATTGCACTTTTTTTTCTCGTTGCTAGTCTTCAAAATACTTTTGGGAGAGAAACACCTCTTCTGAGCATCGTAAGGCGTTGGTACGCTGAATTTGATCGTGGCCTAGTTTTCCAAAAAATCAAAGATTTGATGAGAGGTTGGGAGTCCTAGCCACTTCGTCACCGACACTTCCTACTGAACATTCTACTAAACTACTACCAAGTTTATTGAATAGTTATTTAAAGCTTTTTCAAAGAGTCTACAGGTATTCACGTCAATTTATAAATCATAGAGTGAACTATGTAATAAAAATTTAAGAAACCACGGACGTATCATTGTGGAGATCCCTTTATTTTTTCCCGGTCATCATCAGGTCCTCAAGGTTCCAGATGTGGGAAGGTTACCATGTTCATAAATATTTGAGATCAAACTCGAACCACTTAACTGTTACTGTTCCAGGGATCCCATCATACATCAACTTCCCAAGATACTCCAAGATCTTAGAGCCACTGATCCAATTTTCATCTAACGTGGATAACAACATTCAGCAGGTTAGACCTGCGACGTCTGAAGGCGGGAGATGCTCTGGGCTTCGCCCTACGCGGAACTCGGCCTTCGGCCTCGCCATGGCTATCAAAAAAAACCTAGCTTCACATTATTTTCATTTATTTTTGACCGCCGTCTTTAATTTTTATTTCTTTTGTAATGTCTCAGGATTCCCTACAACTTTAGTTCGAAAAGAATTATAGTTTCGAAGGGCAGATAATCTTCCAATTCTTCCAGTTTCATATTGTGAAATTGAAGTTCACTTACTTTTTCTTGGTCGTCATCAGATCCTCAAGGTTTCAGTTGTCGGAAGCGCACCATGAACCTGACTATTTGAGCTCAAATTCGAACCATCTGGCTATTACCGTTCCAGAAATCCCATCAATCATCAAAGATACTCCAAGATCTTGGAAACCACTGGTTAAAATTTTTATTAGACCTATATCTCAAAACACTCTCGACAAAATTATCTACCTATCGTGTGTGGTAATTTGCATAACAATAATAATAGATTCGGTCACGGATGCAGAACAAATACATTCAACGAATTAAATTAAAAAACCGAGTCCAAATCGGATCATCCGTTGTCTGAAAATAGAAAACACTCATAGATAGTGTCATATTATTATCAAAAGCAAAACATTACAAAGACCTCTATCTGAAATCCAGATCTACGGGTGTTGTGTGCCTTCGAAATCCGATTTTATAAGCTCATTTTAGCTTCACAGAGAAGTGGTTTATATTTCACCTTCGAGTTGCAATGTTATTTCGAAGTTAACTTGGCATAGACGGTTCTTGGGCTATTTGTATAACGTAGATAAAATGTTAGTTTAAAGTAATAGTACTTCATTACATATTGCTAGTTACTCACCAATTTTCATTGGCTGGGGATGTAAGGCCAACATTCCTACAGGAAGGCTATCAAAGATCACAGATAAATTATTTTTTAGATCATCATCGTCTCTGTCAATAATGGGTTCCTTCGTGAATGATCGATCTCCTCTCTTCTCGATTGTATCTCTAATATTATTATGCATTGTAGATGTATGCACCTTGGGATTCATTAAGAAATCACTAATATCACTTGAGATTAATACGCTATTTTTTAATTCGCTACTACTTATATCAAGTTATGACGCCACAGACAAATAGACAGACAAACGTGTCAAACTTATAGCACGTCCTCCCTCTTTCGGTCGGGGGTTAAAAAGGTGTCCAAATATGAGACAAGCTTAACCCGAAATCAGCTGACCTGTTCAGGCCGACGTGAAGCTTCAATTTCCGTTTGTGACGTTCCCAGTACCTACGCTTTGTGAGATTTTACTGATAATTTGTCAAACCCTAATCCGGGAACAACCTAGGTACCTACGTATGTACACACATATATATATAGGTTGTCTTTCTGGATTAGGGTATACATACATAATCCAGGTCGCATGGTAATTTTGAAAAAACAAATTCTCTGAATATTCACGTAATCAGTCAATATACGAAAAAATATTTATGTACGGCCGGAAAGGAATGTCGCTAAATACAATAAATTTAAAACATAATATAACTTTACTGGGACCGTTCATAAATCGACTAACAGTAGAAACGTATGATCAACAGTAATATAAA
This sequence comes from Hofmannophila pseudospretella, assembly GCA_947369225.1. Classification (NCBI taxonomy): domain Eukaryota; kingdom Metazoa; phylum Arthropoda; class Insecta; order Lepidoptera; family Oecophoridae; genus Hofmannophila; species Hofmannophila pseudospretella. Next base: position 9,085,642 of record OX376317.1, on the reverse strand, counting down.
AATAAGTTACATTACATAACGTTTCACAGGATTATACAGGGTGTAACATTAAGAACGGTCAGTATGGGAAAGTCTGAAACTATAAGACATACGAACATCTGTTCTTAGGAACCATGTCATCAATTTTAGTAACAAGAAAAACTGTATTCATACATTTTAAAAAAAACCTGTACTCAGCCTGGGAATCGAACCCGGTTGTTTTGAAAAAAAAATCCAACACTATTTCTATTTGGATATCGACTGTGTAGGTGTTAAGGAATAAATGTTAGTATGAAACGTGATGTTTAAAATTAATAAAACGCATTGTTTCCATATCTTTTAATTTATTTTAGACTAGACTATTAATGACTATCTTTTAATTTATTTTAGACCAGACTATTTCTTGTGGGGTTACGTTAAGGATGAAGTGTACAAAACAAGCTACGACACAATTGAAGACCTAAAAGCAGCCATAGAGACAATTTTAACGCAAATTCACCACCTGAAGATACAACATTCAATAGTAAGATCGTTACCTAAACGAGTTGAATGTTGTATTTTACAAAATGGTAGTCATTTCGAACACCTACTAAAATAAATTAAAAGATATGGAAACAATGCGTTTTATTAATTTTAAACATCACGTTTCATACTAACATTTATTCCTTAACACCTACACAGTCGATATCTAAACAGAAATAGTGTTGGATTTTTTTTTCAAAACAACCGGGTTCGATTCCCAGGCTGAGTACAGGTTTTTTTTTTAAATGTATGAATACAGTTTTTCTTGTTACTAAAATTGATGACATGGTTCCTAAGAACAGATCTTCGTATGTCTTATAGTTTCAGACTTTCCCATACTGACCGTTCTTAATGTTACACCCTGTATATGCCTAGTTTTTTGTTTAGGATTTTTCTGAATGTTCGTTGCTTAAGAATCTAGCGAAAGCTTTTACTTCGAGTCTCTAACCTCCACCTGAAGACGAATTGCTGCTAATGAATTTATGCTCTCCTATTCACAACACTTAGAAACTTCTGACCCAAATATATCATGGTACCCTTGGCTAGTGATACAACCTCATGCTCCTCACGTATTTCATTGAAAAACGCTTGAAGGCCTGTCTGCCTTCCAGTATTGTTATTTCAGAGGTCAAGATTCAACATCTCGCGTGTATAGCCGGTTTTACCGTGTGTTATCTGTTTAAACCCGATGCTACTCGTACCAATACAACGTAAACTTTATAGAAAGAAAGTAAATTGCAGCGACTTGAAGTTTTTCGTATGCCAACCATTTTTTTTGTATACCAACGATCGATCAGTACGCTCATATGTTTTAGCGTGGTGTTAGCAGAATACGATTTGTAGTTGAAGTTAATTGAAAAAAATATAGAAAACAGTGGAATTGGGCTCCAGAGCTTATACAAAAACCTTATGATTGAGACTAACATTTCTATCGATTTATGGATCTACCCAAATCTACCTGTGTACCTATCTAACTTATATTATATTTTTATATTAAGTTCCTAATTTTATAAAATTAATACTTATTTAATGTACCTAAAATGAAAATAGAAGTTTAATAAGCCCTATGTTTTACAAAAAATATCTGGTTTTAAGATTATACTCGTAAATGTGTAAATTCAAAACGTAAATATAATATAAACAGTTAGGTTCTTATAGAGTGCCTGTTACGAACAGCAATAATATACTGGAGTTGTAACAGTAACTCACCACACGATATTGGATTCGCACGTTGGTAATACCTAGGGCGATCCTTTATTTTTTAGTCAAATAGAAAATAAAAGAAATATTACAAATGTTAATTTACAACTTTTCAAATTATTCCCCTGCGACATGCACTTATGCATTTGACTTAACCAGCTTTCAAAACATGTGAAAAACTATTTTCACATGTTTTGAATAAATTGATGCCTAAATTGGTCTACTGCTTTCCTTCCCCGCAGAGATTTCTTCAACGTGGGGAATAAAAAGAAATCACACGGAGCCAAGTCAGGACTGTAGGGAAAGTGGTAGCAATTGTAAGCCCGAATGGGCTAAAAAGTCCATGGTTCTGACGGCCGTGTGAGCGGGAGCGTTGTCTTGGTGAAAAATTTTACGACGCGTTCCGCTTCGAGGACGATCGTCACTCAGCTCCTGGAAGGCTTGCGGCAGGCAAACCTCACTATACCATTGGCTATTAATTATTCTTAGATCTTCTAGTAGAATTACGGCTACAGGCCCGCTACGACGGAAAAAAACGGCAACAATTTTTTTGTTGACGCTTCGACCGCGAACAACCTTAGTGGGTAAATCGTCTTCTTCAAAGACCCATGTTGATTGCTGTTTCGTAAGCGGGTCATAGCTGTATATCCAAGACTAATCGGAAGTCAAGCCGTTGACTAACAATTTTTGGACCGCCCCACGTATTTTCACACTTTTCCGTTTCTTTTTTTCGTAACTGATTGTTATATGAGCTCGGAGCCAGTCCGAGGGTTTTGATAGGCCGATACTTGAAGACAGACCCGCGCAGACACTTGAATATAATCCACTGCAGACGAATGTCTATTTTGAGTTTTATTCTATCTGGGATCAACAATGTTTTGAGCAGGTATTTTTATATTTAAAAATAAAGTTCAGTCAATTTTCATAAACGGTCGAGCGTTATACGGTCGTTTGACTAAACAGGTTGTAAATAATGATAATACATTACATTGTATTAAGTCGACGTCCTAAAGAAAGGCCAAATGCGGTCAATCACTAACCGACGATGCGATAGAGCGTGTATGAAACGATTGATAAGTGTGGAAGAAACGAGAACGTTTGTCAAAATCGTTTAATGTGGAACTCTTTAGTCTCTGCCAGCCTCCAGCCAGGAAAAAGGGCTGTATCTATATATGTATGTATGAGTGTATGTATGTTTGTGTATACGTAAGCAAAAGCAACCTTATTACGGATTAATATTAGTACTAGAGGAAGAGGAGAGGAATATACCAATTTGCATTATAAATTTGAGAAATGTTACATGGTTTGCAAATGAACCCGGTTAATGAGAGAATTATTAGGTAGGTAATTAATAGCTAGGTAAGTGGCTTTACTTAAATACACCAGTCAACAATGCAAATACTGGGAAATGTTATTACCTCTGTAGATAAGGTGAGCAATATGGGCACGTATAAATGAGATGACAAAAAGTACGAAATGGGCGTGACAAATGGAGATTTATACAGCTTTCGAAGTGAACTGGATAAGTTATGGAAATAGGGTGACCAAAAGTGATAAGGGTACGAATGCGTAAAAAAACGTTTCAGGATTCTCGGTTTTTCACTTCTGTTTTTGGTGCCAAATGTTTTTTCGGGACGGATTCCGTTCAATTTGTTATAATATCGGTTATTTTTCATAGGTACCCTTATGGTGAGACTTCTCAGGAACTGGTAAGGCTGTCGACTTTAATTTTGGCACAGTTGTAGAACTTGCTGTCCGCATCGTTCTACTATTTAACAATTTATTTGTGGGGCAAATTTAATTTATTCTTCCTAACAAAATAAAAAATATATATAAGTATTACTCTAAACTTCTAGATTACAGAGATATCCTAGATCGTCTGTAGAACACTTGATTGTTTTTTTTCATCCTGAATAAAAGTATTACGTCACGGATCAACGTCTCCTAGATTGCAGATATTCCTAAACTGGTGGAATCTATCTGCAAAACTCTGGGGTCCAAGCACCCTCATCACTGTCAGAGTGGCCACGCGACGCGGCGGCGGCATCGTCCCGAGACTATGGCTGTAAATAAACCAAAACCGTGTACCATTTACAATTAATTTCCTTACTCGGTTGCCGTCTAAGTAACATCCTCTAACTGTAAACCGTTGAACAGTATTAAGTTTCGGCCGTTCCACTTATTCTCCTTAGCTATACCCCTTAGCAACTGATCAATAGATACCTAGTTATTCAATTTTTTTATCTTTAGTTTTCTTAGTCTTAGTTTAGTTTTAGCTTTAGTATTATTTTAGTGTTATTTATATGACATGACAATTAAAAATCACATCGTAGAAATTCCAGTTATTAATCAACATGACTGCCAAAATTAGTACCATTATAAATAAATTAGAATAAAGGTGAAAAAAAATCTACGAGCAGGATTTAAAAAAAATATTCACCCTTTTTCTAATTTATTTAAGTATACCTAGCATAAGAAACGCATAATTCATAAAATTTATTAAAATTATACATATAAGAATAAGAATAGTTTATTTGTTTAGTTTTTTTTTAATAGTATATAGTCAACTAGCGGCCCGTCCCGGCTTCGCACGGGCATTAAACATTACATTTAGATTTGTTAATTTTAGCACATTCATAATAATAATAATAATAATATAAGTTTATTTAGTGATCTTAACTCCCCTCCCGTACCCCTGCCCGAGTGACGCCCTACAACGCATAAGTAGCCGAATGGAGTTTATTTTTTCAAAGTTTTAAACTCGTGATATCTTTTGAATGGAATGTCAGAATCGAATAATTCAAAAAGTAATATAAAGGTATTGAAGCAGTATTAAATAATAAATCATTTATTTTGATAAGGTACAAATAAAGAACTTTTTGTAGCGGTGATATTTTAATTTCTTTTTTTTTAATAAAAAAAACGCATATTGTGACATGACTATAATAGTTAGAGACACGCTGCCGCTGATTTTTTTGTTGATAATGGTGTGTTCTAAAAAAATGTTATATATCATTTTGTTCTATCATTAATAGTTTTCGCAGCGTACGCGATGTAAGGAAGTTTTTTGATATTTTTTTACACTTTATCGTAATTTAAGTAAGGATCCCCATTTTTTTTGAAAATGAAATATAGCCTATGTCACTAAGGAAAAATGTAGCTTTCCAACAGTGAAAGAATTATTCAAATCTGTTCAGTAGTTTCGGAGCCTATTCAATTCAAACAAACAAACAAAAAATCAAACCTTTCCTCTTTATAATATTGGTATAGATAACATGAAAAAATGGGGATAAATTCTTAGAAAGTGGGGTAAACATCGGCCCTAAGAAAAAGTTTTGACAACTGCGAGATGAATATCCATCAAGCATCTACAAAATCTTCACTTTGTTTTCGACAGAAGGTTCATCGTGCCAATCGTGGCGAAAGCCGATCCCGTCGTTTCGGCGGACAGTGGAAATATCATCTATCTTCTTCTTCAGGTCCTAAAACACCTAGTGGTGCATAGGACTGAGACAATATTTTTCTACCGCGCTCTGTCCGATGTCGCCGACTCCATGGTTTCCTAGAATACTTTAGCCGCATCCAGGTCTTTTTGAAGACTACGTTTCCATGTAGCCCTGGGTCTTCCACGTTTGCGAGATCCTCCTGTAGGAGATCCTCCATCATTTGTAGTAGTAGCCTTAATTTGCTGATGACGAGAACAAAATATACGTGTAACCTTGTCTCCAATATCATGAACGAGCAGCGCCTGTCATACGACGATGTCTCGGAGATAAGGTTTTATGCGGCGTAATGCAGGCTGCTATATAAACCGACCAAGCTTCGCCTTTTAGATAGAGGCACATAAAAGTAATCTTACGCCGTTCTTGGACTCCATAGTCAATTTGCTTTTATGATGATGCTCTACGCTTGTTACCATTCTATTATCGTTGCTAGTTTGAATGCGGTACTTTAAAAATGTATATTGTTTTAATGGACTTCATTTCTTTTACGGTATTGTTCTTGAGATTGTTAAGTTTTTCATATTCACAAACGTCTTGAAGAATGAGGAAGAAAATTGAATTAAATATGTATTGTACACTCGTAATTGAAAAGTGTATAGAAATAGAAAGACATTTTTCAATTTCGAGTGAACAAAATGAACAAGTAAATGTTTGCACCTGTATTCAAATGTCGGCCTGAGTACGCCAAGTTATTACGTTCGATAAGAAAATTGGGGAAGCTACAGATAAATTATTCATCAAAACATATTGCTGGGAATATAATCTGTTACACGTTTCTGACTAGTTACGTGATATTATAAGAATTTAATAACGTAGCGACAAACTAAAATCCTACTTTATGTACATAGGTACTCGCGGGTACCGCTTTACATAATATTATCAATGAATAATGTACCATTTATTATTGTACCAAAAAACGGCTAAACATTTTATCGACAACAACAGAACGCATTTTGACAGTAACACTTGAGTACACACCATTCAATTGTACGAGCCCTTTCCATTACAAACATTTGCGCCATCCAAATTCGCCGAGCTAAAACGCCGCATGCTATTTTAATAAGAGCTTGAAATGACGGAAGATCCATCACGATGAAGGACGCAATCAGTCAAGGAGACGCAATACTAGGTTTTTCCCTGAAGCCCCTACTTATCGTAGGGTCATTATTTTCTCTCGGCTGATGCTAGTAATAAAAAGTTACGTAATCGCTACGGAAAGAAATTTTAGTCTCGTCATTTTCAAAAAGTTTTCAGCTTCTAATTACTTCGTTGTAGTCTAGATGATTGATTACTGAAATCTGTAGCATCAGGCGTCTTATATTGTCGTTAACCCAGATTTTTTTATCGAAACACTTTCGGTGCAGGCCATGTGTAGTTAAATCCCTCATGAACGAATTTCTTTAAATATGTCGAACACGAGGGTGTTAAGGAAATAATTTGCCTAAATTTTATCAGGACTTCCAGTTGTCTATATATTTTTTTGGGAAAAGTTGTTAATACTATTTATTCATGAACAACTTTCCCTTACATTTGAAAGACGACTCTAAAAAAACAAAATGAAAATAAACATCTTGAGTTTTTTGTTTGATTGAAGCTCTCGATATATTTTGGTATTGGGTTTTCCGTGAGAAGATCTTATTTACAAGCCGTATAGAATTCGAAATTCCTGTAGGAATACAGGTACTACAGTGTTGTTTATTGGCCATTGGAAACTCTATCATGAATGAATGATTGAGGTACAGGGTGACTACCGAGTTTTTTTAAACTCTAATATTAAATAAGTCCGCACGTGGTAGGATTGGGGATAGGATACTGGCAGTATTCGACGGCCAACTGGGCCGCTTTCAGATTCTTTGTTGCTATAGCCCAGAGGTCTGAGGCGCACTGCCCGTTCGCGATCTACTTAAGAATCGGCTCTTCATACAATCAAGCTAGGCGAGGGTTTCGTAATCGGTTGATATCCGTTTTTAATCGTTGCACCGATCATTCACTTGATTGGGTCTACAACCCAAGGTTCCGATTAAAAGGTTCAAAGTATAACAGTACACGTCACCGACGAAACCAACCCGTCAAATCGGCCGAGAACATAGACCGCGTCGCCGTACCTGTTCTCAATCAACCGCGGCGTTCAATCAGAAAACATTGCGGCGTCATTGAACAGTCATCGTTCCAGTGATTATCAAATTTTGTATTTGAACCTCAACTTCCACCCTTTTAAGATAAAATTATTATTTTTTAAAATAGACAGGAGCGTTCAAGTCGATAAGGAGGACATCTCGACGATGTTATTTATCATAATTAAAATCCGCATTTGCGTTTTATATTTTAGTATTTATATATATTTTTTACAACTATTGTTTTTTAAGCGGAGCGTCCCCCCTTCAGGTGCCGCAGGTCAAACCTGCTGAATGTTCTTAGCCATATCAGATGAACAATGGATCAGTGGTTCTAAGATCTTGGAGTATTATGGGATGTTGGAGTATGATGGGATCTCTGAAACGGTAACAGGTTCGAGTTTGAGCTCAAATGTTTATGACCATGGTGACCTTTCTACATCTGGAATTTTGAAGACCTGATGATGACCAGGAAAAAGTAAGAGGATCTCAACAATGGTACGTCAGTGGTGTCTTAAATTTTTAATTTCGAGTTATATAGTACTCACCTAACAAATTCCGTAGAAAAATCCGCCGCTGCATCACTAGGTTCCTCCCAACAAGAAGCGGTGGCGTCGCTGAAAAACTGCGCTTGCGCCGACCACGCGTCGCAAGCGCGGAGTACCCTTCGCAATGCGCCCACCGCCATGCGCACTGCCGCGCGAACGAATGTCCGATCTGAAAACAGACTGCATAAACATAACTAGAATTTATATAGGGTGTCAGGGAAAATGCTTCATTCGTTTTATGATGTAGTAAAAAGTATCCATGATAGTAAGTAAACATCATTGGAAAATATATGAAATTCGTAAAAAAAAATATTAGCCGCAAGCAACACCAAAAAGATGTAGAGCGTAGAGGAGGTCCTGGCACGAGATCATCGAATTTTGATTATCGCCATAACCATGACAGCGCTTCTTCCGCGTTGCTTCTAAATATTTTGCGCTGATCAAATGTGAATTTCATAGGCGTTTGTACACAGTTCAAAACTGTTCAAAGACCGAACGTCACGCCCCTGTCACGTCTCTTTGTGTGACGTGCGCCTTATACTTTCCATAGAAATCATTATTTCAAGGTGAACATTTAATCTATTTTTTTGCATTTTAGTTCTCCATATTTTTAGGTATTTTCTCCCATCAAAAAGAATGGTACATTTTCTTGACAGCTTGTATGTCTACTTGGGCTTTTAGAAGGCTACTGATCAGATAGTTTGACATAGTAGATAGATTTCAAAACGGTATTTCGCCAGAATAACTTTCTTATCAGTAAAATAGAAAACACTCATAGATAGTGTCATATTATTATCAAAAGCAAAACATTACAAAGACCTCTATCTGAAATCCAGATCTAAGGGTGTTGTGTGCCTTCGAAATCCGATTTTATAAGCTCATTTTAGCTTCACAGAGAAGTGGTTTATATTTCACCTTCGAGTTGCAATGTTATTTCGAAGTTAACTTGGCATAGACGGTTCTTGGGCTATTTGTATAACGTAGATAAAATGTTAGTTTAAAGTAATAGTACTTCATTACATATTGCTAGTTACTCACCAATTTTCATTGGCTGGGGATGTAAGGCCAACATTCCTACAGGAAGGCTATCAAAGATCACAGATAAATTATTTTTTAGATCATCATCGTCTGTGTCAATAATGGGTTCCTTCGTGAATGATCGATCTCCTCTCTTCTCGATTGTATCTCTAATATTATTATGCATTGTAGATGTATGCACCTTGGGATTCATTAAGAAATCACTAATATCACTTGAGATTAATACGCTATTTTTTAATTCGCTACTACTTATATCTTCTCGTTCAAACAACGAATTACTATTAGCTTTATTCACATCTACATTTATGCTATTTACATATTTATTAAAAGACTCGTTTTTCATTTTGCTATAACTAGTATGTCTACTATTATTCTTATCGAGGAAGGACAGTTTCTCCTTCTCAATTGAATTGTTTTCGACTTTAGAAGTTTCAACGCCTTTGATATTTACATTATAATTCCTTACTGCTTCTGAGCTAATATTGCGACTACCGTCGTAAGATTGACTATAATTTACATATAATAATTTGTTGTTAACACTGTGCGCTTCCAACTTATTACCACTAATACGACGAAAAAACGAATTTATTGAACTATTCTTTACATTAACTATGTTGTTACTTCCTCTTTTATTCGAGATTTTTTCGAGATTTCTTGTTGTATGACGATCTCTTATATCCTCTGTAGAATTATTGTCTGTATCGTCTCGTTTACTGCGTTCGGAGTGTTCATATTTTAATTCTTCATTCCTCAGGCTTTCAGAATCCAGATAGCTATCTTCAGTGAACTGTGTTTGGTCGCTGGTGTTCTGGAAGACATCGACTTCTCTAGAAGCATCTATCCATAGCCAAAAAAAATGGCCATCAAGCATGTTGAGGCGCCTTGCCTCAGCCATAACAAGCTTAGCGTAATTGATGTCGCATATTAGAACGACGACACCTCGGGTCAGCCTTGAAACCTCAGCGAGACGTCTGCACACACATAAATTAAGACATATCAGTATACAGTATGATTGAATACAGCGTTATAAAGTCAGAACACGCTCATGCACGCGCGGCAGAGATTTATTATTCTCTTAAATGTATTATGACTATCTCCGCGCCAAAAAGCGTTTACAGAAATCCCTCTTTAAATTATAAACCGACCTCCTTCCGATATATTGAAGATAATATTATTTCTAACAACTCAAACGTAGGATTAAAACTTCAATTACCTGAAGAGAGCATGTCTGGAGTGTTTCATTGGAAGTGAAAGCCATTTAGGATTAAGTGGTTGAGCGGTAAGTATCGAAGAGAGGTCTTTCCGCAGGGACAGAGTTGAAAGGATATCTTCTTCAGCGAGCAATGTGAAAGTATGCCAATGTGTATGCAGAAGTGTTGCCCTGGAAACAAAATTTAAATTGTATGTAAAACAGTCATCCTGTTTACAAAGCTGGTGTTCGATAGTTTGAAAATCAGGGAGTTTTGTGAGAAAACTTTCCATAGTGTTACTGAATAATTTTATTAAGCCTTTATTTAAATACTGTCATACATAACAACGACAAAGTTTTTAGCTGAATGCTCGTCGTAAAATTGAGAACTAATGGTAGCACATAAAAAACTGTAGTGGTGTATAAACTTCGATTCTTGATAAATGCCATAATGTTGACATAGAGAGCAACCTTAACAGTGGGCAGGGGGTCGATTATCTTACTATGTATGACCACATTATCATTCTCATGAATATAATATGAAAGTGTACCTACCGAAGAGCTTGCAAAGTTTCTCTGGCGGTAATCTCAACTCGGATCTCCAAAGGAAGCATGTCCTGTAAACAAAATTAACTATTTATTTCAACATCTGTGTTAGATGTATAGATAGAAACACTTAATGAAGAAAATTACAGGAAAAGTACAAATTACAGGAATTGTAGCATTATAAGTATAGGTATATATTTTTATTATATTTGGAGACCAGACAAGCAAACGGGCCACCTGATGGTAAGTTCAAAGAACTGTATACGACTTTTAGTCAGTGCGTTGTAAACGCAGCCCAACCTTGATGGCTCAAGGAGCCAGGATTCATCGCACCGGGCCGTTGGAGGCGGCCCAGCGGAACACGACGGGCGCGAGGCCCAATGACGGCACAATAGCGTCCGAATTCACCATAGACTGCAACCACCCAAACAGGCATATGGTTTCAACAAAGTGATCACCGTTGTCCATAGACATCTCATCTCACAATAATATTCTTAGAGGGTTTTCGATGCGATGCTAACCGATTTTATGTAACAAAGGCGGCCTTACCGCTGTGATATTTATCTGGGTAACTTATTTATCTAATTTCAATTAGGTACCAAACATCGTAGCCGTTACTCACTGCAAGTTACGACAACTACTTTCCTACTCAAATTAGTGTAATTGGAATAGTAGTGTACATTTGGAACACAAATTTATTTTGTGAATAAATAAAAACTTGAAGTTGAAAGTTAAGCAATACGACATTAAAATTATGAACAGTTCAGACAAAATACTGAGAGACAATTTTTTTCGTGAAAATAGCAATAGCTACCTATATTATCTATCAACCGGCAATCATATCTACACTTGTTCCGCTTACAAAAGGACTTCTAAGTGATACTCACTATAAGTACCTACAATGATCTACGATTTCTTCCCAAATGGGTACCTACTTATAGTTGTCCCAACCATTTTTTTGAAGGCGTTATTAGTTGCCGTCACAACGTAATCGCTACTAAAGTGTGTTATAAACGACCATCGTTTTACACGACACCCGGTTCCCTTACAATGGCAGCTAAAAAATGTCGGTATTCCGCGACAACCGCCTTAAAAAATTCTCCGACGAAACGTGTGAAGAATGTCCACGGATTTCGGAGTATTATGCACATCATAAAATCTTATACACCTCATGCGTAACAACCTCTTTATTCTTTTAGTAAAGAAGTGTAGTTATTTCCGTACTGCATTTCTTCTTTTTACTAACAATCGGTCGACATAACTTATTTCCTATCTACCCTCTATGTCCTTATTAATTCACTAGGCACAAATATCGACGTCTTCCCGCAGCGCTATGACATGGGATGCTTCAAAAAGAACGTTAAAAAGTCCTCTCCCTCCACGGCCGGCAACACACAAGCAATACCCCTGGTATTGCACGTGTCTCTAGGCGACGGTGACTACTTACCATCAGGTGGCCCGTCTGCCTGTTTGTCGAAGCTAATTTATAAAAAAAATAAAAAAATATGATGGTTTATCGACTCAATTCCAAAAATACGTGCATGTACTTACTCAATTTGATTCGAAATGAGACTGTACTTCAATAAATAAGGTAATTTAGAAAGCTGACGCGCTCTTGAATTTCTACTTTATTCTTTGCAAGATGGTTTAAAACATTGCATTATACGAGGATTTATCTCAAGCATTCGAGTCTCTGATTATACGTCACTTTGAATAATAAATCGTCATATGCATTGTCAACGATGTGTTATTACTTAATTAAACGTCACGCCTTACATTTGTTGTATTACGTCACATTTCAAAAGCAAAACAAATAAATGTATGTCGACTATGGTATCTTGAGAATTGTTTAAAAAATACACAGTAATTAATAAGAAAACCGTCACCAAATGATTATTCTGAATTGTGAGAAGTTGGTGCAATTTCTCGGTTTGTACAAATGCTCAGTTTATCCTTGTAGGTACTATATTGATTTTGTTAGTTGGTGGAGCATCGGTGGCCTAGTGGCTAGGACGCCGAACTCCAATGCGGGAGGTCCGGGTTCGAAACAATGCAATGTAACAATGAGTTTTCCGGATTTACGAAGACTTATGTACATTTACCGACTGCTCTAAAGGTGAAGGAAAACATCGTGAAGAAACCTACTAACCTGAGGAAATTAAAAAATTCCAAAGGCGTGTGAAATCCACCAATTAGCACTGGGCCCGCTCGGTGGATCATGGCCCATAACCCCCTTGTGCATGGGGAGGCCTGTGCCCCAACAGTGGGGACATTAATAGGCTGCTGATGATGATGAGTTGGTATGGTAGGTACTTTAGGTTTTATGTACTTGTTGTTATTTACTTTTCATCCTAAAATATATAGGTATCTCGCGTTATTCCTAAAAAATAGTGCACATTTAGAAATTTATAATAATTTAATAATTTTTAATTTATTTATAATAGGTACTTACTAGCCTAGATATTCAGCAAGCAATCCCACACATGTTATCCTCCCATCTTCAACTTGTATTATTATTGTTATTATATCGTTCGTGTTATGATTTGTCCCATGTTGCAATCTGAGTGTAACTCCATTATAGTAATCCTAATCACATCACACTTCATACGTGTGTAACTTCCGTCCTAATATTTATTAGATATTATTTCGTTCACATCACTTTACCTCCATTTCGGGGACGTGTCGTAAGCCGCGAGTGTCACGTCAGTATTATTTCACAGCGGTTGGGCGTTTGGCTATTCGAGACTTTGTCAGAGCACGATTAATGGCTCTGCATGAATGGCATTGTTAGCAGGTGGCCTTAACGACTAACACTAGGATTTATACGACGAAAGGAAAGTAATGGCTTATTTAGAATTTTAAATTTCACTACTCACGGGATCTAGCAGGTGGAAAAGCTTTTAAGTTTTATTAAATACCGGAAAGCGTGCGACTCCACCCCGCTCGACATTTTCTACGCCCTTCTCAAGGGTTTAATCTAGATTCAGAACCTTAAATCGAGCCTCTAATTCATGACCATGATCCAAAATTACAGCTGCTATACGATGAAGAGATGAGATTGGATGACTAAGATCTTTTATTTAGCTTGTAATTTTCCCATGTTGCCAGTCCGAATAAGTTAATCAACGACCTAAATAAACTGTGTTAAAATTTCACTCAAAGCTCTTCGTTTAGTAATTTTGGTTATTTAATATTTCTTAATATTTCTGGTACCTATTTGTTGTTTTGAAGTTTAATTTTTATCCTTACTTACATAGCTTTAAAAGTAACTTTTAAAAAGTATTGCAGGTACTACGTTAGCGACGTTGACCCGTATATTTGACTGGAGGGCTGGAGGTAAGCCATTAGGCGAGCACAGAACCGTGACTGTCGAAAGATTTAGAATTTACTCGCTAGCGAAAATCGATAGCGATAAACCTCTCCGGACCCGACCGTTTTTTAGCACCCCTTGCATAGGAATGTAATCAGCAGGATGATTGTAGATTTATTGGTTCAGGTAAATGTCGAAACAGCGTAAAAAGCGATTTGTTTTTTTCAGTCTGTCGCCCTTAACGGGGAAGTTTGATTTTGTTAACGTCATGTTTTGCAATGTGATACCCGGAGGGCCGAGCACTGAAAAAATATTTCACTTACAAATTGGTTTCAGCGTTTTTGGAAAATTATAAATGAATAATAAATAAATGTCTATTTCTTTATAAATTTTCTCAGTACCTACTGAATGATTTAGTACGATAAGTAGGTATTTCCAAAGAATTCAAAGATAAACAATTATTTTATATCCATTAGTTTATTTTATCTTTTAGCTTATCCTTTATATATTAGTTTATAGTTATAGTACCTACCAATAGTAAAATTATATTATATATTGTTACTTTGTAATATGGGTGTATGTCTGAATTAAATACATTTATTATTATTATATCACAAGCGTGTCTGGCCAAATTCAAGAACCCTGTGTAAATAATTCTTACAAAAAAGTGTTATAAGCAAATAAATCAAAAGACAGTCGCAGCTCGTATTCCATGTCGATAGAAATTAAAATTATGACGCGAATTATTAAACCCACTTTCGGGAATTATTGTTAAAACTTTACGCCAGTTGGCGTCGTGGTGTCGTATTTTTATTCACGTCGTGTATAATCTATTAGTCGGTATTGATTGAAGAGTTCCTCGCGCCTTCGCATCTGCTAAGAAAACGGAGCCACACCGAGTCGACCCAGTTTGAGGGAGCTATAAGATAGGTATGTGATTTATAGAGTTCTTCAAAGCCAATTGAACATTTGAATATTGATCATTTTGGCATTTGCACGTGCTGTACCTGGCGTGGAGTCTTAGATATTTTAGTGCATACAATTAGAAATAATTACTAAAAAGTACTTAGTAATTATAAAACTCTCCCCATATGAGAATAAGAAAGATGGATCAAAATTAAAGATAATTTCTCTGTATTGCAAATAAAAACATCTAAAAGGAAATATATCTAAGACAATACAGCTCTATACGAGTCTAAGACTATATATGTATGACTATATAGATGTATATAAGACAATACAAACCTACTACTCAAAGAAATAGTATTTATAGCGAACAATTATAATCTGTGTAAGTATAAACTCAAATAATTTTTAGCAGCCGACTCTATCATCCTTAGATTATCTGTCTATCATCCAATATGATAAGAGAACGAATGACGAATCAAGTAAAGTGACAGCTGCGTACCTAATAGATAGATGCGAGTACGTATGGAAAAACTCAAGGAAAAACATCCGATTCAGTGTATTCGATGTACTTTTATAATAAGACATGTTTTCTGTGTTTATACCGACGAGGTATTGATTTCATTACAACTAAATATACCAAAAGAAGGTACAAGTACTTTTATGCATGTCATCCGAGAAGAAAAACTCCAACTTTTTCTGAAGTGTACCCGATTGTGACTTGCGAAACCGAACTTGGTGTTGAAAATCCAGTCGCACTTTGTACAGAAGAAGCACTGCTGCTCAAAACAGTAATTATTATCGAGGAAGCTGAATGTTGAATCATGCTAACCTAATATAAATATATAATATACTTTTACTTATCTTTACGTATAAATATACATAATAATATGTTGTTAATATGTATGTTGGTTGCCTGGAAGAGATCGCTCTTAGCGATAAGGCCGCCTAAATTGTACTTCACTATTTCCTTTTCTATCACATGTTTGTTGTTTTTTATTTGTGCAATAAAGTGTATTTTACTTTACTTTTATTTAATACATTATAAAAAAACATGCCGGGCAGAAGGGATCTGCCGAAACATGGTATCTATTCTGCAACTCCAACATTGGACCAGCACACGAAGGGCCGCCAGTTTGCTCGTAGTTGTCAGATTGTTGCGATTTTTATCGCAAACAATAGATGCTCTTCGTTAGAAATGGGTGATGTTTGTCGAATACGGCTGCGGTTCTTTTTTATATCACGGCATGTTATGCGAGGCATGAGGTTACAACTGATGAAACTTGTCAATTATTTTCAACTGTTGAAACCAGATGCGATGTGTGATCTGGTTTTAAGTAGCGTAGTTCAAGTTCATCTCAACGCAGTTTCAAGTATTTCGATATCTGTAATAATTCAAAAGTTATGGAGACTTTAATATAAGTCGGTATAATTTTTTTGGCCAAAAAAAGGACCCACTTCGGCAAGCTGTATTGAAGCGGGAAAACAATGTTTCATTTATTGTTAAGTATCGTTAGAACAGCGCAAAATAACTCCATCCAATGGTAAAATTTCCATTTTAGCTAGTGGTATGCTGAAAGTACACATTTTCGTCACGATGACTCGACACAAGTTCACTCACATACTCGTACAAAGCGAGTATGTAAGACATGAAATAGATCCCATGTCAAAAAGTTAAAAAAAATATTAGTAATATAATTGTAGGCTTTAATACAAAAGGCGTGAAAATGTAGCCGAGTCACAAGACTCAATACTGATACTTGAACATGGGAGCGAATGTTATAGAACGCGTTCGACGAGCGGCGTGTCAGAGTGATAGTGATGACGTCACATGCGAGTGAAGTCGAGCGGCAATATCGCGTCGTGACATATAGAGTGATGGTCGTACGTTTTCTTTTTAACCACTTACCGACCGAGAAAGGGGTGTTATAAGTTTGACGCATTTGTTTGTTTGTCTGATGTTTATTTGTTTGGTTAGACACTCAACAACCGATTATCCGATTTGTCGCCGCCGTTTACCGTCAGCAACTCACGCTTGATATGAAACCCTCTACCACCAACGTCACTGCTAGCTCCATCCACGTTCGCCGTGGTGTAAGAGAAGTGCAGATGCGCCTGGTGACGCGCACAGAACTTGCGCGCTGGCTCATTAGGCGGCCTCCATCACGGCCTTCGCTACCGATAACCAGCTACTCACGCTTATTACGATAACCTCGCGATAGCTGCTACACCACCTCATTTCCAACGTCACTGCTGGCTCCACTCACGTTCGCCATGGTGTAAGAGAAATGCAGATGCGCAGGTGACGCGCGCAGCACGGGAACGCCGGCGCGCGAGGCGGCAGCCACCACGGCTGTCGCCGCCGAGCCGCCGCCGCATACCAACAAAGCCGCCACGCGTCGCCCGCCGAGCGCAGAGCATGTTCGCTCGAGCACTCGCGCACTGAACCTGCAACAAAACAACAGGGTTACAGTATAGGTATTCGACCAAAAATTTGGAAACTAATGCATATATAGAACGTGCACGTTTTGGTAGCAGAATCTTCAGTGTTCAGAAAAGGTGTAAAAAAATTGTGTTCGAAAAGTTGTTGTTGTAAGTTGTCGTGATCTTACAACAAAAACTTTTCAAGATTTTGAATTTTCCGGGAGAGGGTACTACTAGTCCGATTTATGCGGTAGTGACTTAATCGTGAAAAGACAAATTTGACCAAAAAACTTTGAAATAAAGCGTATTTTGACGAAAAGCACTTTGACCAATCGCAACCAACCCAAAAGGAATCCTTACGCTTTTCATTCTAATTTTGAAACTGAATCGTACCGTATCCAAAGAAAACTTTTCTAGATTTCTAAGGATTCGTCCGATTCCGTTTTCAAAATCGCTGAAATGCTGCTTTTAGACCTAAATCGTTAAGTTTTCTATATTTTGGGCTATAGAAGTAATTTGTTACATGTTGATGTCGAGAAATATGTTTATAACTTGGATCTTCTACAATAATTTACACCTAGTTTTGTAACGAACTAGAAGATAGATAGGTACTTACTTAACTAAGGCTAACATGATATTGTCACCAACTTAGGTCATTAATGTTAACATTGTCATATTAATTCGCTTGTGAATAGTCAATAATGATATTAGCTGTAGTTAGTCACATGACTTATAGCCATGTATCACAATTAAACCGCAATTGGATCATTTACACTGATCAGGCTACGCCGCAATGGCCTATTTGCATAAAACCTTAATAATATACAGCTGGCTCCATTTGAAGCGACGTCGCTCAGCTAAACAAAATTGGTTCTATTTTTTTATTGTTGATACAGATACCAGTTCCGACTTGATAATCAGTTTTGTAATACTTGAGACAAGTTGAAAGCCATGCCCAAAAAGCCAAGCTCCTATTAATAGCCGTTAAAAATGAATATGGCTTTTTCTGAATATACCTATTTCAGTTAAGATAGTTATTATTATTTCGTGAAATAAAGAAACGTTATCTTTATTTTTCATTTTTTTTCCAGTAAATTTCACAGCATAACAGTGATATGAACACTGTGAAATTCAAACAAAAATACATCTATAAATAATTACACACTAACTGAAGACGGACGCACATTATTTAACTCTGAGTAGGTATACCCATAGACAAAATTCAAAATGACGTGTCTTAATGATAAAAAAAACATTCGCTATCCCGTATAGGATCACGTGTAATAAATGTGACAGGTTTGGAATTGATTTTTCTAACCTCCTGGAACCTTTCATATTCATCAAAATTGTTTCACAAAAAAATGAAGGTAATTTAGGGATAGGTATTATTAGAATCGGAATGAGCGTCGGTGGCGCCGTGGCTAGGACGTTGGACTCCTATTCGGGAGGTCCGCGTTCGAAACCAGGCAATGCCATGTACCAATGAGTTTTCGGATTTATCGATAAATTTACGTACATTTATCGACTACCGACACCTGACGGTGAAGGAAAACATCGTGAGGAAACCTGCACACTGAGATAACAAGCGTGTGAAATAGGGAAGGCAATGGCAAACCACCCCATTAAATCTGCCACGAGAGTCGTTCTATGTGATTAATTCCTTAGAATGATCACAACCCTCAGCAATGAGGAACACGACTTAGAAGATGAAGATTATTAGAATAGAAAATGAGTTTTTTTATTTTTATAAATTAGCTACGACAAACAGGCAGACGGGCCACCTGATGGTAAGTAGTCACCGTCGCCTAGAGACACGTGCAATACCAGGGGTATTGCTTGTGTGTTGCCGGCCGTGGAGGGAGAGGACTTTTTAACGTTCTTTTTGAAGCATCCCATGTCGTAGCGCTGTGGAAAAACGTCGGGTGGAAGAGTTTCGTCAATAATAATCACAGTGATAAAAAATCTTAAGCATCATCAGGGCCCTGAACCTTAACGAGATAAAGAACAAGAGCCCTTATCATTTCTCTGCTCAACTAGCTGTCCCTTTCGGGTCCAATGCTATAACTTCTGAACCGGTCTGGGTCGAGAATAAGGCGCAAAATAATACTATTATGGAGAACTTTTCAAATTACGGTTTTTAGAGTACGGTCGTACGTACAAAAGCAAATAATGAAGGGTTGGGCGTGTAAATACGTGCTAATGACTTTATCGATAATACCTAATACATCACAGGAAATTTATTACTTAAGTACTTAATCGTATTTAAATGGCGTTAGATTAAGGTGGATTTATTCCGGATTGGTCCCAAAAATCTGTCCGAATTCCATTTTCGGGATTCGTCCAAAAAGTAATCCGAAATGGTGCCTAAAACGGAGACGCGATGAGAATTTCAGATGGTATCACCCGTGCTCACTTACAAAGTTAAATACTTATAATTGTATTGTATCTATTTGCGAATCTTTACTGGAAAATCGCAGAACAAATGCAGCTTAAGATGCAACCCTGTATAATGCACAATGCAGAAAATACATAGAGCTTAGTCAAAGGAATCGCATAGTAAATACGATCCAGTCTTGAATCACTCACCGTAGGTCTCAGAAGTCGTTTTAAATTTAAAGCCTTAAAAGCACGTCTTACATGCCTTCGCGTTTTCCATACTGTGCATGCTCGGTTAACCGAACTATTGCCAATTCGAATCGAAAATGTAGGTTAACCTCCTGAATTTTAGATTTTAAAACAAATACGAGTAGCAGATTTTATTTACTTAAAATACTTTTATTGATCACTCTCTCGTCCCTTTAGTAACTGAATAAAACTTATTGCCCTTATATCACATACACTGAAAAAACAGCTTGTTTGATGCTTACAAAGTAACTTTATTCAGTTGGATACATTATTTGATAGATATGATAAAGATCTTTGTCGAAGGGAACAAGTTCTTGGTTTAATCCTTAGTATACAAAGTACCTTTATTCAGTTGGATACATTATTTGATAGACACGATAAAGATCTTGGTCCGAGGGAACAAGTTCTTGGTTGAATCCTTAGTATACAAAGTAACTTTATTCAGTTGGATACATTATTTGATAGACACGATAAAGATCTTGTTCCAAGGGAACAAGTTCTTGGTTGAATCCTTAGTATACAAAGTAATTTTATTCAGTTGGATTCATTATTTGATAGACACGATAAAGATCTTGTTCCAAGGGAACAAGTTCTTGGTTGAATCCTTAGTATACAAAGTAACTTTATTCAGTTGGATACATTATTTGATAGACACGATAAAGATCTTGGTCCAAGGGAACAAGTTCTTGTTTGAATCCTTAGTATACAAAGTAACTTTATTAAGTTGGATACATTATTTGATAGACACGATAAAGATCTTGGTCCGAGGGAACAAGTTCTTGGTTAAATCCTTAGTATACAAAGTAACTTTATTCAGTTGGATACATTATTTGATAGAAACGATAAAGATCTTGGTCCAAGGGAACAAGTTCTTGTTAGAATCCTTAGTAGGCTCATATTGAAACAAGTGTTTGAAGTAAACAATCTTTTTTCAGTATAAAAGCTCCTCCGTTCACTTACTTTCAAGCAGATTTTACCTCGATAAACAGAAATTCTGGTAAAGTAGAGTTCATCTCAGACTGACAGTTTATACTGCTCTATAAAACTATGTCTCGCGAGTACCCTAAAGTGTGGAGCCGTTTCGAGAGGAGCGTCGAAGATGGAACGCTGAAGTTCGAGATAGGGGATATTCCGGAGTCGATGTGGAGTACTGCAGTCGAGTTTATGCTGGGGCACTACATTAGGGAGGACGTCTGGTGGGTCACAGCTGGTAAGTAAAACTTTGTACATATTATACAACTTAAATAAAGGTAGAAAATCTTGGTCTTGTAACTTAGATCGTAATAGAACGCGATTTTGTGGTTGTCTAGAAACTACAACACAAGGATAACCAAACTATTTCAATTATTTTATAAGTAAGTCTACAACAGTTTATTCAAAAATAGCAAAATTTGTTTACCAAACATCTTAAAAATGTAAATCTAAATGTAAATGTAAATCTCATCTTGTAAATCACTATTTTCACGTTACAGTTAGACAAAGATTTATGAAAACATTTTTCTCACTGTAGTCAAACCTCTTAAACATTACTTAAATTTATCTCATTATGTACCAGTATGATGATTTACGAGTAAGTAAGCATAACAGCGAAATTATTTATTAAACTAAGGGGCAGTTTTATTTTTTATTAAATAAGGCGATCAGACGAGCAAACGGGCCACCTGATGGGAAGTGGTCACCGTCGCCCATAGACATCTCATCTCACTATATTATTATTAGAGAGGTTTTGATGCGCTGCTAACCTTGAGGACTATGATGAATTGCCTCATGTGCCGGAAATTACGCTGCACGAAGTATCCCTAAGTTTTCAACCTCCACTAAAATTTACTTTCATCCTTTCTACGTTATAGCTCTAAAAAGAGAACACGCTAGATTTAAGGTACCTAGCGAGATTTTTTTAAGATGCTTTTGGCCGTTAGTATATGAAGGAAGGAATTTTCTTCTTCCAAGGCCTTATCTATTATGTGGTTAGGATCCTAAGTTAGGTAATAGGGTACGTACTACCTGTTGGTGGTTCCTCTGTCTACCCCCTCGGGGGTTATGGACACAAAATATCGATGAATTTTGTGTTGTAGACGTGAGTTTATGTATGTATGTATGTATATTAATTTCAAAAAATATATAATAAATACCAATTTAGGTAATGATCAGGTTTTCTAATAATCACTTTAAGAGTACCTCTTACGTTAATCAACGAAAACCTAATTCACGTTTCGGTGCTAACATTTTTTGCAATTAGCGAAATCCCTTCTTACGTCGTCGTCGGCGCGCGTTTTCTCACGCAAGAAAATACCCAGTCATTAGGCGTATTCAGAAGCACCCGCCCAATTATACCCGGACAGTGGAGCAGACCCTAATGTGGTGTCATTAGACATCCTTTTTACATAGCCTCACTTCTAACAACTTAGGAAATTATAACTTTCCACCTACACGCGGACAATACTGTTTTCTCATTGAAAATTTGAAACCCACCGCTTTTTTCCCCTAAAATATATAGCATATAAACAGCATAACTCACTCTCACGTCCATAATCCCCGAGGGGGTTGACAGATGAACCACCTTCATCGTTATAGTTCCCACTTTTCGCCGTAAGATTTGGTGGACAAACGTGTTAGGTGACGAGCCTATCACCGTCTACTAGGTGTAGAATAATATCCACTAAGATCCTTAGTCGCCTCGTACGACACCAACGGGAAGTGTTGTGGTGGTGCTATTGTTTAGGGCCGGCTCGACACGGCACTAAATACATATGAAAACCCTAAAATATGAGTATTATTAAGAAAAGGAGTACATTTCAAAGCAACTTGTTAATCACAACCAATAGCTACTTAGAAACCCAATATAAAAGTAATTATATCGAAATTAGGTCAACGAATATTTGTTGATTAATATCAATTGCGAGATTGATTTTGCGTTTCAAAATTAAATTCATTTATGTGAAATCTAATCAGTTGCGCTATTCATTAAGATTCCATTAATTTCACATTCCCTGAATCCTTATCATATCCTTATCTTTGCAGTGCGGGTCCTTCTTCTCACAATAAAATATGAACTGATCTCTTAACTATTTCTGGCATTTGTGAACCGATTTTGATGTTGGCACCTACTTCAAAACATTATAAGTACACCTCGGTTTTCATTTGTATATGATTATTTGTAACTTTCTAGTGATTTGAAAGCGATTTTTATTTTTTATTAAAATATTATTAAAAATAATTTTTAAATATTCCTTATTGAAAAATTTGCAATTATAGTTAGTACAAGCTATCTCTTACGAAAATACAGCTAATTTGCATCTTGTGTTAATTTTTGAATTTCCTGAAAAGTATGAAAAAATTACTGCCTATGCCTAGCACCAATACCATACACAAGGTGGAATTGATTTGCACTTCTCAATGCTAGCGCAAGTAGACATTATCGATTCTATCATTCAATAGACCTAGTTTGATAAGTAGGTATACGAAGAAAGGCGAAGAGATCTTCGTTCGATCATTCTTTTTTTTTATGCGGCTTTAAAGGGCATAGTTACAGTTATAAATCAACACATGTCTACCATAAATCATTACTGCTGGCGCAAGCACGTAACATCTTCAACAGCGGCACAGAATATACACAGAAGGTCCCGCTCAATACAAACGCGCGAAATCGGCTCACGCACACACGGGCTCTGCGTACAGGCGATCTCAGGGTAAGTCAAAGGAACTCAAGGAAGGAGGGCGCGATCGAGTGGTAGGTATAATTTTTTGTACTTTCAATAAACGAAATACATTGCCAGAAATATTTTAACAAGACTGTTTCTTTTACACTGGGAATTATAATTGCATGCCCTAGCGCTACGGTCGAGTGACGTTATCAAAATTATAACATTATAATTATTAACAAATATTCGTCAGTTTTTCGTCCTTACAGAGAGGCGACAACGAACAAACTGCCATCATCTCAAGCCGCACCAAAATGAATTCTTTTTACTTATATAATGTTATGTATGTTAGTCTATAAGGTATATATTTATGGGCCGTTTGTATAGTTGCTATATAATGTGTTGCCAGAAAATAAAGAATTTATTATTATTATTATTATTATTATTTTGTTACTCTTTTTAGGGTTCACGAGCCCTAAGGGCTTTGAAAGGCTTGCGTGGGGACATGGATCCAACACGTAGAGGCCTTGTGGGATGGAGCGGACCTACTAAGGCCTGACTCTGAACACGTCCATAAGAATGCATTCATCAATTCAGACAATCCCCGCTAGTTGCATAAACTATTGGTGAACGATAAGTTATTTTATTTGGGATATTGGGTTGGGTTGGGCCCAATGCTGATTGGTGAATTTCACACACCTTCGGATTTTTTTAATTTCCTCAGGCAGTCTGAGGATATAAAAAAAATCCGAAGGTTTCCTTACGATTTTTTCCTTTACCGTCAGTCGGTAAATGTACATAAGACTTCGAAAAAATACGAAAAAAATATTATAATTATTATTTAAAACACTGTATTTCTCCCATTATTGGGGTGAGTTTACCATACAGTCGCGAAGTTATTATTATTATTAAAAACGCGGACGCCCGGAGCGGACATTCTGTGTGTATTATGACAGCGAGCCCAGATAATTAATCTCACTGGATATCGGCAGGCACGGCGCGAGACTCGGAGGCGGTGCAAGAGTACCGGGTGCTCCTGACGTCTATCATTAGCCAGAAGATGTCGCTGGCGTGCTTCCTGGCTGAAGGCGACGGCTGGGGGCGCACGCTCGTCGCTGTCAACATGTGTTTGCCGCAAGAAAAGGGCCGCTTCGTTGAACACAACCCGGTAAACCTTTGTTTTATTTATAAAACAACAACTCTAATACAAAGGTTGTAACAGAAACACCCTATAGTCCGGAAGGGGAGTGTTCAGTAACCATAACTGAACAACCTTCACTGTAGGCCAACTTTGAAATCCGGTAACGCTTGTCTGACAACCTGTTTTATCCCTCTGATATATCGCCGTGGGAGAAATTGGATTTTTTGCGCAGCTTTATTTTTGCAAATGACAAAAGGTTCGATATTGATCTCCCATTTTATCGTTTATTTAGGTATTTATACATGATATGTTTTGTTTGAATTAATTAGGTAAGTTTATACGATCCTAATTTCAAGGATATATTACAGAGATTTATCGGCGATGTTTGTTTGTTTATCGTATGATTAATGGCTAACCTATTGTCAGAGTTGTCCAGGACAACCGGGATCGACTGCTTAACGTAGGTACTCTCTGAGGCACGGAGCAGCTCAGAAGAAATATGCCACTAGCGGTTACCCATCCTGGTACTGACCGCGCCAACATTGCTTAACCTGGTCTATTACTTTCGGACTAGGCTACGAGTTCCTATATAGCAGTATCAGATTTCATATGTTTCATTTATTATCCTACCATACAACGTTTTTAGGGTGCGATAATGACAAATCAGTTCAGAAATAATAATCGATATTATTTTCAGCACAAAATTTATTGATATATATAATAATATAATTTTCTCTGAAGTTACATACTCAGTCAACAAGGAAAATCTTTTCATATTTATATAGGTACATTGGTAGAATCATCATCTGTGGAACCCTGTCGCAATAAGTTTTTGTTGTTTTCCTGACATACGTATAAACATGGATAAAAAAATAGGCTGGCGTTCCTACCTTCATGCGTATAAATGTCTCAAAAATGGTGAAGCAACAAGTGTTGGCCACTGTACAACTACAAAGTACATTTTACCTACTTCCAAATTAATATAGCTTTTCAAAACAGATAAAAATAGATACTATCGTAGGTAAACTTACTTTGAAATTAATTTCATTACTGAGTAATGGATAACAATTCCATTGATACGAGCTTACAACCTTTTCATTTTAGATAGATAGATAGATAGATAGAAACACTTTATTACACTTTAGCATTTAATTCCGATTCCGTCGCCATATTCCCCTTCCCTAGATTCATCCCATTTATTCTCCCGTTTTTATTCGAGGTCGATCTACTTTTACCCATCACATTATTCAGCAGACCTATCCGTGAACTAAAATCATCTTTGAACTATCTTTTACATTAAGTACATAAAGTTTCTCCGTGAAGATTGAATACCTAGTCTAGGTTTATATAGGGTAAGGATTTGTAATAGAGTTTTGCTTAAAATATAAAAGTTAGTAAATTATTTTTCATGTACCAAGCTTTTCCAATTACGCTAAAGCCCTTTTTCATAGAAATATAAAGTAACTTTTTAGCAGAAACTCCTTGATTTTCCTAACTCATCCAGTAAATATTAAATAAGACATTTACATTGTATTCGAAGTAATTGGTTACGACGGTCCCCACGAAACGTCTGCAAAGATGTCGTGTCAGCCAAACATGTGTAGGTTATATTACAACAAAAATAATGTATCGAAAAATAAGAAGGTTCATTGTCCCGTAACCTAGCTCCTCCAATAACAACCGCGCGCCCGCTGCTCTAATCCCATTGTGTTATTTTCAGCCAAAAACCAAGGCCGGGTTGCTATCCTTGCGCATGTTCAGCGAGGCCATGAAAGTGACAGCAATTTATGACAAATGCGACGTGAATAAATATCTTATGGGGGCCGGACTCTCCGTCGCGCCGGAATACAGGGGGCTGGGCATCGCCGTGGAATTATTAAAGGCGAGGTAATGTTGCTAATTACGCGACCATTAAAAATACAGGGAGCTCTTCTGAAAAATGAAAGTATAGGTACTTATACTGTACTGTACAGTTGTGAAAGCGTCGGTGGCGTCGTGGCTAGGATGTCGGACTCCCGTGCGGTAGGTCCGGGTTCGAAACCAGACAATGCCATGTACCAATGAGTTTTTCGGTTTTTTTCGAAAGACTTACGTACATTTACCGACTGCTCTGACGGTGAAGGAAATGGAGAAGGCAATGGCAAACCACCCCATTAGAGAGAGAGAGCCACGAGAGTCGTTCTATGTGATTAATTCCTTCGAATGATCACGACCCTCAGCAATGTGGAATACGACTTAGAAAAATACTGTACAGACTCTACAGTAGAATGACTATTGTTTCTCGATGCATTAGAATGAACTTTTAGCTGTAATGTTAGCCCGCAAATTTTTTTATCACACGGGGTTAGTTTTTCACCGATTTAACTGAAATTCGAACTTGATCTGAATTTGCCCTAAGAATTAGCTCTGCAAAATTTGAAGAAACTGTGGTTATTCATCCTCATTATTAAACTAGATTGTGTACGAAGACTTTTTATCCATCATCTTTCTCAACAGACAGAATTGAGAAATGTTTTTCTTCCCTCCTCGATAGGCACTTATCCGTAGATACTCATGATAAGAATAAGGAAAATTAACTAAAGGTTCTTCGTCTTATACCCGGCTATGTTGTAATGAAAAATTCGTGATGCTGGCATATTTTTCTGCGTCGCGCTAGAAAGTAAAGCTCTTACCATCGAGTTATTGAATGTGAGGATGTGGAGGAATGTTGGTGTACCTACATATTAGTACTTGAATATTTCGTATATCACAACCTTGATCGTTTACTATTTTGAAATAAATACATCGTATTCTCGGTTTATCTTATTTTTTCCTTCCAGAATGAAATTATCCAAAGAGCTGGGTTTTCGAGTAACCGGCGGCATATTTACAAGCGGCCCAGCCCAACGGTCAGCCGAGAAAGCCGGCTTCGAGTGTTTGCATCAGATCTCGTACAAAAAGTTTGGGAAACTGTGCAATATACAGTTCGATACGCAAACAGAGGCTCTCAGGATATTTGCGGTTCGGATTGAATGAAAAACTTTTGCTTATTTAGTATCATACAGGGAAATTTAAAATCGTGTTTATCTTATCGATCGTAGGTATATATAAGCAGATACAATTATAGAATAGGCGCTTTAAGTGGCCACAGGCTTAGTTATTCCTTTACTAAAAAAGATGTTACTCAAAACATTATGGAAGGGTATGAAAATGCAAAATTACTGAATACTCTGCGGAAAATACGAAAATGGTAGGCAGACTATGCTTAGGTTAGGTTGTTGGGCTGCTTGTTTCCGCATTAAGACACATAAGTGGTCCTTTATACATGCTGTGATGCTTATTTTATTGCTGTGGCTTATTTAAGTAAACATTTTAAAGTCGATTTGAAATTAACAACGGCAGAGAAAATGTTCTCTTTCACATATCACAATAAATGATAAATGTAAAAAATTTCTTTCAAATGTCACATGATAAAAATGAAAAATTTCTCTGTCGTCAAACGTGTGCATTGTGCATATATAATGTTAATTCACGCGGAGTAATGTTTTTTTTTTTTTTATAAATTTCAAAAACTCACATATTTACAGTTATCACCAAAGCATATGTGAGCTCAATTATATACATAACACGACTATATGTCTATATTATTCAAATATTTTAACATATTCTTATAAATACTGCCAATTTTATCATTAAATTTATCTAAATACAGTACTTAAAATGATGTATGATACTTACTGGAAATCTAATCTATAATTATTATGTTGATGTTTAACGAACGGTAGAGAATTGGAACTGTATCATTTTGTACCGTTTATTACATTTCGCTCTATAATTAATTGCCTTGTCAGTTTCAATTGTAAGAGCGGAAATTTCTCAGAAATAGCACACTTACCTCTTATTAAACAAAACGACCGTAATTTACTTAATGAAATCACTAAAATAATATAATCCGCTTTGTTAATCAACATTGAAGCGAGTATTTGTCATTGTACCGGAATTTCTTAGTACTGAGCAGATTATTAATATTATCTATTAAATTATCTATAATTTTTATTTGTTTGATTAACAATTTGATTTATTCCTGCACCAATATACTTAGCTTAACTAAATTGCCTTAGTTCTTGTCGAACTCTATTTTTTTCGTGACATCGTAAATCTCACACAATTTTGTAGGTTCGCAGTAAAAGGCAATCTTATTCCGGTCGATTTCCTGATTCGGGACATTATTTTCCCTTCCCAATTCCTCCTAATCCCGTTGTTCTGGAATCTGGACGCTCCTTTCGTCGAAGGAAATCCAATAACAGACTGGTTTTGTGAAATTTTACAACCTCGTTTTCGTTTATCAAATATGATTTTAGATGTGACTTTGTTTGGCGAATGTAAAGGCAAAGCTTAAGATGTCTACGGTTAATTGTGTAGACCGGAGCCTGAAGCCAAAGCTTCACGACCACTGTCAGGGATGATAAATCTTGCCTCGCGTCGTGGTTACGAGAAGGAACTTATGTTTCAGTGGGTACATAAATTGTAAACTTTAGTTAACATTCCAAGGCACACACAAATCAACTTTGGGTAACGAATTCAAAATTTTGACAACGTGTCTCGAATAAGAAAGCGCCAACATTGCACCAAATATAAATACTTACCTACCTACTATTTCAGGCTACAAGGCTGTGGAACATTGTAATGCTCACGTTTTCCCAAAATTCGTTTTTTTAGTTTCCAATTTTTTTAGTTAAGACATAGGTATTGACAATTTGCAATATGTAGACAATGCTTACTATTGATAACTTAGTCTAACCTTGGAGTTTCAATTGTTGTTTTCAAGAGTCAAAAACAAACTACCTACATTCTACGTAACAAGCTCACAGAGAGAACATCTAAGTATTTACTGGGCATAGTTTCGTAAATAAACATTCCAACTGATATTGCTATAAGGACACCTATTGATCCACAACTAATATTTTTCCACCCTGTGCCAATATAAATCGTAAAGTAAAATCCACATAATTTTCATTCAATTAATAAAATTAGATTTAAAAATACACAAGTAAGAATATTTCAGTAAAACAAAAAACATTAAGAACGTGTTTTCACTAAAACTTATTAAATACGAAAGAACAATATCAACTTCCATTGAAAGCAAATTCCCTTCAGGATAAAATTATTGTTTTGTGATAAACTTTTCAATTAGGTCGTCAATCTTTTATCCTTTATTTATAAAATTGGTTGACTTTATGCACAAAAAACCAAAAGAAAAAGGTTCAGGTGTCAGATTATCTTGTTACAGTAGAGAAAACCAATTTGGCTGTTAGGCCCAAGTAAAGTACGCGACATCCCCGGTATGCCGGTTTCTAGTGATGTGACAAATACGTTGGGTATATTATCTATAAATAAATATTGTATGATATATCGCATAGATCTATGATAGAAAGGAAATATCGCGTTATCTTTATCAGTGTCTATTATATATCTACGCTATGACTTGCCGTTCACAGGGTTCTTTTTGCCGCTCGATTCTGTATAGAATAGAAAGAGTGCCAAAGTTGAGCATCCATTCTAATGGGCATTTTATCGCATAGAAAGCTTATTCACATTGATCTACTTTTAGATTCTATCAAATAGAACATAGAATAGAAGAAGTGAGAACGTTCCCTAAGATCCTCGTGCCTTGTAATTGTAATCTACCGATATCGAATATTCGATACAATTCCCATCCCCGTGCTTAGGGCCACAAAAAACTAGGCGTTTTTAGTTAGTAGTTTAGATTTGTCATCAAAACAAACCAAATCTAGATTATGTTCATAGCTTTTTCGGAACTGAACACTGTCGCATAGTAACCAAATAAACCTTTGTTTACGAACCATGCATGTTCGATATCAAAGCGAACGTCAAGATTCATTTCTAGTCAGACACGACGGATGGCAACGCTGTAAGCGGTACGTTTGCCATGCTCCTAATTTGCCTAGCAACTCCTTAGCAACGGCATACCGAGGTTGTCGCCTATTATACCTAGGTGGAACTTAACGATGCGAGCGATGGCGCTCTTTGGTATCGGAGGCCAAGATACACTTCGGGTCGCTGCGCCAGCGGAATAAGTAAGTAAGGAACTTAACGAAATAATTTACATACCAACACTTTAATATGTCCTGATACACGCAAAGTATGAAAAAAGGAAGAAAGTTTGGATGGGGCACTATGGACAGCTACAAGAAACGCTAGTAGATTTTTAGCTACCCTTAGAAATATTTGCTTCTAAAATTGTAAACCTAGAATGGGCTATGTAAGATATACATATTACTGTATTACAGAATTTCCGTAGGTACTGGCTAAATAAACAATGCATCGCGTAGGCCTACTTCATAACAATAGGTGCTGAATTCTCGCTACACGTGAATAATTACATTTAATTTTAATACGAGGCCAATTTACATTTTAAATGTATTACTTTATGTTGCCTAGAGCGAATCCAGTTTCGTTAGGAAAGCTCATGAGCTTTCATGAAAGGAAATAATTAAAGATATATCTCATTCCTTTTTCTGTGTAGGTAGAATCATAATTTGGAAACTTTGTTTAAAAATCCTTTGAAATTAACGCAAATATCGCGTTACACATTTTACTTATTACTGTCTTAAAGAGAAAAAAGAAGAGTTTTGTGCGCTCACCTTGATTTCTGTTAACTCTTAATTCATTTTGTTATGTAAGTGCTTACCACACTAACACAGATGTTTCCCCCAATTTTAGATTTTGATACATAAGTACTCGTAGATGCCTACTTACTAAGATATACTCGTATTGATTGATAACATTGAGCAAAGATTCCTTTGAGAGTCAACGTTATAAATGAATAATGGATGCGATAAAGCCCGAAACTGGTGTTGAAATATCCATTCATCTCAGAATTCATTTTATCTAAGAACCGGCATTAAAGGCACAGCGTGAGCCTGGTAGTGGTTCGTGTGAAAATGAATTAACTCTTTTTAAAAACGTACTGTTTGCTAAATATTTTAATATAAGCTAGAAGCAATTTTCAGTAAAAAATACTGAAATACTTTCTACGGGTCAAAACCTTCGGTTCTTCAAAAAAGTACCTGTTGTAATACCTGTTGTATAATAATACATTTATCTGCTACTACTAAACCAGTGATTTTTCCATCTTTATTCAAACAAATAGCTTATTATATTATATTAGCTTATAATCACTTACATAAAAAAGGCCTTCTCGGAAATTAAACTATACATTAGTAAAACCGAAACAAAATCCGTTCAGCCGTTTTTCAGTTTATCATTTATACTCAGACAGACGGACGTGCCGAGAATCTTTGTTTTATACTATGTAGGTGATTAAATTGTGAGCATAATAAATTGAATGGGTATATAGGTATTTGAAGCAAAGAACCTAATTCTCATAATAATAAATAATAATATTAATGTTCACCATATCAAGGGTAGAAAACGTCGCTTTCAAAGAGGAACGACTTCATCAACAAGTGTTTCAGTCTCACATACAGTGTTTCAGTGTCACATACAGTGTTTCAGTCCCACAGTGACAACGTATTGTCCTTGTTGAAATCGAAGCTCGGGCGAGATCTGTTTGACAGTTTCGGGATATTGAAATTGAGAATATAGATTGACGTTTCCCTGTTCACACGGTCTTTGTTGTGTTTCATTATTCATGTGAATGGATTTTGTATGTTATCGCGTATCGTAGGCAATGTCTGAAGAGCGAGAAAAGTTGACAATGCTTTAGTCCTCACTGTCGTAGAATATTTATGGCCAATTGAAACGTTTCTTTTTAGATTAGGCTCTTTCATGTTAGGCTTATTTATGGCTTGTGACATCTCGTTCTATGTTATAGGGGTTCCTAAACAAGGTCAAATGTATTTATTACGAATTCGTCCCCAAAATGTGTGCCTAAATCGACAAAATTCTCAACTTGATGTTACGAAGAGATATGTGGAGAGGAGGCATTGTTTCAATAGAAATTTAACTTCAGAAGATTCTGAACATTATTACCCTTATGTTAATGGTAATGGTTTCATGAATAAAGTCTAACTTTGATGAACAGTGTTTTTAAGCGCATGTAAATATGTAGATCAATAAAACTGAAAAAGTAAATTCATTATAAAAGTTACAAAAATAAAAACTGTGGAAGTTGAAAGTAACTAGTATATCAAGTCGATCTCACCGCCGGTATGGCAACAAAAAAAACATAGAAAATAAGAAATGTCAATGAAGACTGTTAAGAGTACCTACTTTAGTGATTACATTGTTGATTTTTTTTCCTTTACAAAAATGGTGTGCCCATATCTCATAGACGCAAACTATGTTGTCATCATGAATGACAATAGAAGCGCGACTATTCAGCCGTGACACTACTGCATAATCAAGCAAATTAATCCACGGTTGCAGTCGTGTGAAACTGATTAAATCTACAAACATGATCCAATGTTAGTGCGCGAGCTTACTGTCCGGCTGTCAGCACTCCCATATTCATAATAGCAGCTGTTATATACGTAATATACATAATGGTAAGTTAAAACGGAACTGTCAGAACCGCTAAAACAACACGAAAATATAGTTGCCCTTACTGTCTCTAACTTTCCAGCCTGTCAGATACTCATCCTTAATATTTGTGCGTAGTACTTCATATTCTCACTAGGTCAGGTCATTCAGTACAGTTGCAAAGACACTTTCTAAATTATAACAGAAGTTGGCTCAACTCATCAAATGCTAATAAACCGGTTAAGAAGAAAAAGTACAAAATTGTATAACCAGATGAAGTTATAGGCAACTCAAATAACACGGAAGTACCTTTCATCTTCTGGCAGCTCGATGTAAAGTGGTTGCAGGGTGATGTTGCGCAGGTGAAGCGGGTAGTCGCCGGCGAGGTATGTCTGCGAAATGTCCGCCAGCGAGCGGTTGAAGGCGCGCACGGCGGCGGCGGCCGAGGGCGGCGCGGCGATGCCCACGAAGAAGGTGGAGCGCGCGTCTGCTTGCAGCACGCGCAGCTCGCGCGGCGCCGGCGACGCCGCCGCCAGCACCGCGTGCGCGCACCACAACGCGCACAGCGCCAGCGCCGGCGCGCGCATCACGCCCCCCCGCGCCGGTCTCACCGCCGCGCGCGCGCCGCCCGCCCCCCGCACCGCGCCTCCATGCCTCGCGCCCGCCCACCACCATCCACGCTCAGCGTGTCGTTGCGCGCCTCTCACTTAACCCCCCTTTACACATTTACCCACTAACTCTAT
This sequence comes from Hofmannophila pseudospretella, assembly GCA_947369225.1. Taxonomy (NCBI): domain Eukaryota; kingdom Metazoa; phylum Arthropoda; class Insecta; order Lepidoptera; family Oecophoridae; genus Hofmannophila; species Hofmannophila pseudospretella. The sequence goes on along the minus strand of OX376317.1, from coordinate 9,051,729 downwards.
ACCCTCCACTATGTCTTAGACGTCACTTTTAAACACTACCTATATGTTTTACTAAATTCAATCTACTTGTAACACTGATTTATGGACGGTTGAAATTCTAATGTAAATGATATAAGACTTGCAATTCCAGTTGTGTTTTCGTTCGTCACTCGCTTATCTGAAACAAAAGGAAATCTGTGTCACGACACGGATGAAGAAGAAATACTCGTAGGTAGGTATTATATAATTCCTCCGTTTAACGTTCCTACTCTAAACGGCTCTCCTACCCATAATATCTAAGACAACGTCATTGTACATAATAACTTCCGTGAATGATTTCCTCAGCAAGTTGCCTTAATTAATTTACGTTGTAGCGTTATCGTACAAGGTTCCCTCTTCTCCACGTCAAGCTCAATTTAGTTCCGACCCAACGGTCGGTGAGCACTTGTCGCGACATAACCTATTTATTTTCACGAAAAAGCGCCTTCAGTTAACGCCGCTCATTAATTATTTCGAATATACCCACTGAAGCAAGGGAAACCTCCGAGAAATTTGAGTTCGTTATATGATGCCTTCAGCTAAGTGACTCCACCAACGTTCGTCTTTATGTACGATTAAATTAAGTAAAATAGAAGTCATTTTCACTATAAGTAAAACGATAAAGATTAAAGTGGAGCCAATTTTCCTTTACTATCGGTACACATCTTAACTCTTTGTTTATTTTGAACCTTATACACTACATCACCCACAAAACATATAAAACTATATTTTGTATGTTTTACTACTTTAGATACTTCTGTAAGATTAAAACTAGACTGGCAATTCTACTTTTTGAAATAAAAATAAGAAACAAAAGAAAAGATATTATGAAAATAAAGAAAGCAATCTTCAGAGAGCTAAAAAGTGTTTCTTGAGGATAAGACGACCTACAATTAAAAATACAGATTGAGATTACGTACAGAAAAAAATTAAGGTAGACAAAATATACCAAAATGAAAGCTATTCGAAATAAAGAATAAACAACTTGAAAGAAAACAGCATCTAAACTTCGCTCGGATGATACAAAACAATGAAATAATATAAAATAATGAAGGCAACTCTATTGAAAAGCAACGTAAATAAATAATGGAGAAACTTAGAAATGTATTTCAAATAAATAACATAAACCATAGGTGGTGTCAGTCATGTTGCGTTCACAGTGGCAGTTACGTACAAAGGTGAACTGGCACAAATTTGAAATTGTTTGCGGCTGGAGACGAACCCTCGTCACGACACCTCTACTATACTAATTGAAAGTGACTCGTGAAACGCCAGCGGCATTCTGATATTAAATTCATTCCATCATCTATATTGATCCTAATAGGGAATATCCTATAAAGAGAATACGCGAATTTTAAGGTCTCTCTAACAACCGTAACATAAACATTTAAACTACATGTGTTAATGTCAATGATAGTAAACTAATGAAGCATTAATTTTAGCTTTATTGGAACATCAAACTTGCAATGATGGTCAGGGAATAGACTGACAACAAGGGACTAAATTAATAGCCGTTAGTAGTTAGTAAACTAACAGCGGCAGCGGTGCTAAATCCTTGAAGCGCTAGCAACTAACTACTTTAATGTTAGCCAATGTTACTTCCATGTGAAACTGCATTAATATTATTCGTTCTCGTCTCACCATTTTAAAATAAATTATTTATTATTCTAATACTTAAGCAACGTCGATTAAGTTCGATTCGTTCGATCTGATGATCGATTACAATTCGTTACTTTGGATGATTAGACCTTACAAAGATTTGGGATTTTTTTTGTTAAAAATTCTAATTCGAGTACGTGGATTTATTTTCCAAAGAAAGGAATAATAAATGTATGTACATTGTACCTGAAAAAAATTTTTTTAATAGCAACTAAAATGTCAGGAATAACAGTAAACCGATACGTGCCAGAAAAAAGGTACAGATAATATAAATCGGATCAACAGTGAGATGAGATGAGGGTCGGGTTTAAAACATATTATTACAGTAAGAAAGGGGAGAAAAATACGGAAACCAAAGTTCATGATTGATAATATTTTTTGCTACAACAAAGAGATGGATAAAAAGATTTATCGGCTTTAGTTTGACCGGGAACGCTGTAGAAACTTCAGAATTCAGTAAAATTCTTCGGATACTTCACAATCCCCCACTGGTTTATACGAATCTTTAATCAACTATTCTAGTATTTATTTAAATGTAACATTATATCAGAATAACTAATAAATAAGTCGATTACAGGGCAACATCATTTTCGACAATAAAAAAGTTTCAAAGTTTAACCACCACTGAATTTAATACACCGTACCGCGAATTTGTTGATCAATTTGCCTACAGCTCAACTTACGTGATAGTATTATATATTTACCAACCTGTATGTACTATGTATGTATGAGCGCAGGTGAACAAGTATATCCAGTAAAAATCTCTTAGCGATCGGCTTTCTGTGAAACACATTTTCTCGCTCGATTTACTCTGACTCGCATATCGTTTTATAACTTCACACGCGAGTATTTTGTCGATCACACACACCTAGCAAGGAAACCGAACGTTTACAATCAATAACACCTTTTGTGCTTTCAGAACCGAAAATTGTTTGTTGTCGAAACAAATGATACTACGAGTACATTGCGACTGATTTTCCCTTATTGCGCTATAATTCTTCGTACTATTATACTACGTGCTACAATGAATATTCTTTATTAATTTTACTGGCTACTTCGTTCGTCTTTTGTTTTACATCTGTTTATAGTGTATCTCTCGTAGACGCACAGCGTAATGAAGCATTTCACGAAGTGCTAATAATCTTAGGCAGATACTGTAATGGTCTAGTTCTACACTATGTCTCTAAGATTTTTAGCCACTTCGTGAAGTGCTGATCGTTAATTCGCACAAAGCGTAATGGTATTGGTATCTCATATGAATCTTAATTACTCCTCTATGAAACTAGCGCCATCTGGTAGTTTGCCCCTATTTTATTAGAAATGCTAAACATACGTACATGTATATTATCGATGTTTCGTGTCGCTACTTGGTAGAACTTCATTTAATAATTGGATCTACAAAATTTATTTTATTTGATTTAATTTGCAAATAAATTCACCGCGACTATGAATATTTACTAAATATTAACTATATTATCTAATATAACGTTTGTATAACGACACTTAAAGCAAATCAATAATGTGGGGCAATAAAAGAGATTGGGTTAGTATAAATTCAAAATTTAAAACCTGGCATCATGAAGTGCGGTTCAGATAAATACCATTACTCTATGTGCTAACTGGGGATCTGCATTTCACGAAGTGGCTAAAAATCTTAAACAGATAGTGTAGAATTCGACGATTACAGAATCTATCTAATTTTTTTAGCACATAGTGAAATGCCTACACACTTCGTGAAACGCGCCATTAGTTTTTGATTGTAGACTTAATCTAATCGGAAATTTCAGAACAGTAAGTTATTATAGGAATAAATATCTAAGTATTACTTGCATTTTTATTCCCGTTTCTATTCATTTAATTTTTGAAATGCGAAATTCTTCGATGTCAGAGTAAGGTAAATAAACTGTTTATCCAATCCCTGCTCAATTTTAAAAGACTACTCTTTTGAGTAGTTGAGTAAGTTGAGTATTTTCTCAGCTTAAGAGTTTATTCCTTATTTTATGCCTTTGTCTATCCTGCTAGAACATAAAGTTATGTGCGAGACTACCGTAATTAGTAACATTGCTATTAGTCTGAAAGGAGTTAGCATAATTTCTCCTTTAAAACACAAGTTTTGCACTAGTTAAGTTTCCTTAACGTGTACCTTCACATAACCTATATGTACCTTGTTTCTAAAAGAGGTGTGTCTATGTATACTTGTATATGTAAGAGAACTTAGTTGGTAGATGCGAATATTTAATCATTAAGGCGTTCTAGTCGTTTCCACTTAAAGTTACTTACAAAGTTTCCTTTATTAAACCCATTTATAGGAACTTTCATAGGAAATACATGCCTAAGTTTGCCATGTTTACGTTTCCCATATTGCAGCAAAACATAGTATTCGGAACAAACTATTGAATTGATGTCTAATTTTATTGTACCTGAATTGCACTGAAAAAAAGCTTGTTTGATTTGAAGCATATAAAGTATTTTTTATTCATTTGAACAAATTACTTGATAGATACAACTAAGATCTTTGTTATAGTGAACAATTTCTTGAGTGAAGTTAACAAGCCGACTTTATATGCTCGTATTGAAACAAGTTCTTATTTGTAGTAAACAAGCGTTTCTTTCTGTGTACTTAGATACATATTTATCTTTACGGATTTGAAAAATGTTGATAAAAATATTCCATATAAAATCGGCTTATAAATTATGTGATAATTTTTTTAGGTGCACAAATAATATTTGTATTGGCACTAAATATGACAAAAGTTTCGGGGCAAATTCTAAACATTCTTGTTATGTTTGTCTAAGAAGCTGAAGTTAAGGCCCCCATAGGCAAACCAAAGTTCACAAACAAGGCACACGGGGCCCGAAGTTTACAAATTAAATTCTAAATTGCTATAGAATTTTGTCAACTTTGAAACTTGTCAGCTTTAAACAGATATAATAAAAACGTTTAATAAATATACAAGAGCGTCGGTGGGATAGTGGCTAGGGCACCGTACTCCCATGCGGGAGGTCCGGGTTCGAAAGTGCGCAGTGCCATGTACCAATGAGTTTTTCGTATTTTTCGAAGTCTCACGTACATTTACCGATTGCTCTAACGGTGAAGGAAAACATCATGAGGAAACCTGCACACGGAGATAACCAGTGTGTAAAATGGGGTAGGCACAAAAGATCCTCAATGGTCGAAGTGCCGCTGGGTTATTCTCGGCCCCCTATCATAAGATAAAAAGATAATAAATATACAAATAAGTTTTTTCTTATTTATTACGTTATAAAGAAAATAAATTTAAAATAAAATATATTTATGGTTACTTAAATATTTGCGTTTGTATAAAGTGAATAAATATACTTTTTTAAGAAAGAAATTGCATAATGCATAGAAGGTAGGGTGGACATATTAAGTAGAGGGCAATACAACCCGAAATGGCTTGAACTGTAACTCCCTGTCATTACGGCAAAGTGCTGAAACTATTGAACTTGTGTGACCGGCGTGTGTGCCAGAGATTTGAACTAAATCCCTATAAATCCGCCCGCCATCATAAAGGTTCCCGAATAACTGTGCAATGCGCTTTATTTACAAATATTTACACATCCAAGCAATCGATGACCATTTCAAGGAAATTCAGTATGTATTATCGAACCTAAAGCCTAAAGCAACTTAATAAAGTGATAGATAGATAGATAGATTAATACTTTATTGAACACAAGAAATTTGCATAGGAAAGGAAACATAGAATAAGTGTACAAAGGTGGCCTTACCGCTCAGAGCGATCTCTTCCAGGCAGCCTAGACGATTGAAGAATTATTAATAGGTTACCGGCAGGATAGTGAATTTATTTTGATATTTGTATAAGTATAATTACGTCGCAGAAACTCATTTAGTTTGTTAATATTTAATTTTACGCGCCGTGTTTTTTAATGGTAAAAAGGCGTACTTAGTTAAGACAACTCGGCCAAGTGCGAGTCGGATTGGCACACTGAGGGTTCCGTTCTTAAAAGAAATATTTTTAGTCCTTCTTCTTCTTTCGTGTTGATGATCCGAATTAAATGTTTCCCGACCAGAAGGCAGCCACATCGATAGCCCTCTGGTTGGCCTCGAAAAGGTCGTCCCGCGTGCAGGTGGTCGGACACGCGGGACAGCAGAGCAAGTGCTCCATGGTCTGAGGGGAGAAAGTTTTAGTCCTGAAAACATATCATTTTGGACTTCGTTTTATTTTTACCGTAATATAAACAACACCCTTCTAGCAGTGCTAATTATTTCAGATTTTTAGTCGTTCATATTATGTTTAAACGACGAAAAAATTTAATATTTCTTTTAAATTTCTCGAAAATTTTAAATTAATTATTATAAGATATAATATTATAACGAGTGTTCACTTCATAATAATTTATTTTTCATGTAAAATAAAGAAGACTATCTATAATTCTGAATTGTTTCAGATTTTTCAAACTTCGACCCCCTATTTCTAACCCCATTTTTATTAAAAATATAATTATTTCCAAAGTTTTAGCTAAGATATATGCAGGCAAATAAGTTCTACAATTGTGCTAAATTTCAAGTCGACAGCATCAGTAGTTCCTGAGAAAAACAGCCGTGACATTGATATACAAGGCATACGGACAGCGAATTCCCTCCATAAGGGTTCCTTTTAAGTACGGAACCCTAAAATAATGTTACGTCAACCTACCTACATTTGATATAAGTATATTGCGTGTATTCTAAACACCGTAACCGAAACCATTGAACCGGATTGACCCGCGTGTATGTTGCGATTTGTACTCGTACTAAGTCCATCCCATAATCCCGCGGCCGCGACCGCCGTGAAGGACCCTTTACGCCACACCGACCCGCGCTGCTGTTACAAAAGCTGAGGCAATATCATGGTAATATCCATGTTATTTCATTTGATATGGGGTGAAAACACCTTTTTTGTGGAGACATTTAAATGTAACTTCTGAACAAAAACTTCAGCGTCGAAAAAGTTTTTGCTCTGAAGCTTTTCAAAGTTTACCAAAAATGTTTTAACACAAATTTTAATGACCCATTCCCGTCTGTACTCTGTTTCCTGAACATTAAACTAAATGTTATTTATTTTTCAAAAGTTTAGAGCAAGATTAACTTTTAGAGCAAGAACAGTACATTTTCTATCTATTACGGAAAGGGCAAAATTGTCCGATCGTGGATTGTGGATTCGCACACTCGGTTCGGGAATGTGGCACTTTCCGCACCGTTTTCAGTTGATAAATAGACCCATTTTTGAGCAGGTGTAACAAAAAGAAAAAGAAAGTATTTCAAAAAACGAAATAAAAGGAGTAGTACTTAAATGTGGTAAAATCGAAATCGATTAAACTTTCTTGGCATTACAATGAAACGTTATACACAGCGAGTCGGGGCCCCTTGGTCCCCCGAGGCTCACCACTACAAAAACATTGTACATCAAATAAATTGCAGTCGTTACAGAGAAATTCAGTAGTTCATCGCTCTTTCCATCTGACCTCACCCAAGGGATTATGAACGGACCAACCCCTAAGTGGCAAGAATAACAATAATTTTTGGAATGGGCGAAAGTTCTGATACGAATATCTTTGTTACGATGTCATCCTTCCGCTTGTAATATAAAGTTATATTGTCAGATTGAACATCTCTGTCTCTGCCATGGAAAGTACTCTTGCATTTGTCACATTGAACGACTCTGCATTTTCAACATTGTTTCCGCATCATTGTTAAAAATAATTAAATAACCACTGACGGAAAGTCATTAAATAACAACAAATTAAAATGAGATATTAAGTCAGATGCATCACACACAAACATATTGAACTTGCATAGAGCTTTACGTAGAGCCAATTACGAGACTAAAGAGAGATTGACCGTACGAGCGGTTACATTTTATGAGCGGTCGTTATGAAACCGTTAGGTTAACAATGTTATATACTATTTTATGATGTATAAAAACACAGCGTTACAAGATAGCTCTTAGCTAGAAAATGAAAGAGAAATACAGAGAAAATACGCTAAAATAGTAATTTATGCAACTGTCACGTAATTACAGTCATTCTAAATGAGTGCTACACGAATGTTACAATGGCTTATTTACGTTCAGTCGCATGCAATATTTTTTCTACGACTATTTAGAGTTGTAGTGGTTGTACCTCTTTACTGGAGTTCGGCACGTGTCTATACCTACGTCCTAGCCAGGCTATGTCTTCGAGGGGTCATCTTCAATAAGACACTGGACTTCTTAACCGATACTTATACCATTCATGACGATGGTCAACGACTGGCTGGCCGCGCGGGCGGGCCTCGCCAGCCACGTTAACTGCGTCGACATAACGTGACTTGTGTCCCTACATCAATCTCATCCCCTTGTTAAAAACAATAAAATACTACAACTATGAATAAAAGAAATAATCTGAATAACAGAAAAAACAAACTATTTACAATGTCCAACACACGCCATGACAGCTCGTCAAAGCTCCGTCGATCACAGTGCGAGGACCAATTTGTCGTCCCCAAAGCGTTTGTAGGTATCTACTCGTACCTTCGACAATTTATAGAACTTCATGCCTGTTTCATAAACTTCAGCCAGGCTCTAAGTTGTGCAGGAAATGAATATCATCATCTTACAAAGGAGGCCTAGAACTTTAATGCTAGCTAACACTGCGTGATTTTTTATCTTGATTTTTTGGATGAAAAAAAAAACAATCACTTCTCACTTCTCACTTTTAGGCGGAAACCTAAATCGTGAACCTAACCTATAGTGCAAAACTGACGAAGTTAGAAAATTCTTTTCTGAGGGCTTATCCCGTAGAATTCCGTTTGACAGTCACGAAACGAAAATTTTGACAACGGGTCTCGAAAACCAAGCTCCATATAACAGCGCCACCAATAGTCTGACGGTAACAGAATTCAGGCTAGTAGGCTGGGGGCAGAGGAGACGCACACGATGGATGGAGGATTGAACAAGCAAGTTTTCAAATTAAATAATTGAACATAACACTAAATAATTATTATTTTTTACAATAAACATTTTGTAGGGAAAAAACTCTAGCCTCAGTTGGTCCCATAGAGTATTTTAGTCCTTATAAGAAACATGATTAATTGCCACGATAAAAAGAATCGTTATCACTTAAAATCGTACACAGAAACTCATGAAGTAACTCATGAAAGTGCGAAACAAGGAAACAAGGACGATACATCTCGAAAAACTACCGACTGACTACCGAAAACTGGCGGAGATGTCTGGGTGAACGGTTTCGTGATGGTTTCCGTACGAACTCGGCAAAAATACCACACAACTCCGTAGGAAACCGGAAAATTTCGAATAATCTATAATTCCCTTTTACACAGATGTCCGATTAATGAGAGAACTGCGGAATTATGGCAATGCCTCTCAAAAACTTCCGGAGATGACCGGAAATGTATGGTAAATGGTTTTGCGATAATTTCCGTATGCTAGACGATAGAGACGAAGGGACGAGAAAGGCAAGCCTTGAATATCCAGTATGTTTCAGACCTCGTTTTTCAAGAGAGATTTTCGTTTCGTAATTGTCAACAAAATCCTACGGGATAAGCCCTCTGACTTAGTGAAAATATTTCGTAAAAGATGAAGTTGTAGCTTTCACTTATATAGAACGGTAAGTACACCATCAATTTGCCACAAACGAGCCAATTGAGTGTCCTAGAGAATTTACCGTAGGCCTAGAACAATATTTCACTGTCTCAGAAACTGAGTGGGCTTGCTTGATAGAGTATCAGCTGGATGTCTATGTCTGGCTCGGTAACAAACCGGATTATTCCGGTACTGAGCAGACAACAACCAGATTGTCGGGTTCTCGGAGTAAATTGATTACAAATGAATGGTATCTATTTCTAATGGATGCTACAGATATAGAATTTCTCGTATCGGGTACTACTCACCTAACTACTCGTAAGTATGAATGGAATAAATACACGATTTCTACGATAGATCTTCGCCATTTTCAAGGAAAACGTTCTATATAGATGTGTTTGATTTGGATATTAATTTTATCCCCTTTTAGTCATTACACATTTGATTTAAAGTGAATTCCAATTTTAAAAATACATACCTATTATATTATACATACCTTTATTTACCTATGTATACCTATATTTACCTATCAGTTCCACTTTTAATAAGCCCGAAATACGGTTCAAGACTTTATAAATTGAATGTCAATCAAAGAAAGATAACAAAGTGTCCGTTTATTTTTTCCTGTTCATTTCATATGCCTATTGGTAAGTTTATAATTTCTACAAATACGAACTATGCCTGTGCCTGTGGTATTCAAATAGAATTGCATAAGCAACGAAGTTTGAAATTGCTGCCGCCGGTAGCGTGACCTTCCTTCCTCCAAGCATGAAAATGATTTTTTTTTTCATGGAACAAAAGTCACAGAGCGCCAGAGTGGCGCCGGCGGCGGGCGGAACTGCCCCGCCCTAGCGTTTCATTCAATACAGAACGAAACTTCTTCCTTGCAGATTGTACAACTTTACTGTATAGATAGACGTACGGATATTATCTCATTTGAATTTTAGATCTTTTGAATCAGTGCCCGGAAGCTACGTTATTATAAGTTAAACTGACAGACCAACTTGTAAAACTAGGATAAATTTAACGTTTATGAGTTTATGAATTTTAAATGTACCTAAGTAAAATATTATTACTAAATTTTTTGTGCCTAAGCGACAATGGTTTCTTTAGAGCACGAGACTGCGGCGCAAGCGTCGCCGGGTCGAATCAATCACCTTTATACCATTGTGGTGGACCTGGGATTCTTAGCTCAGGGGCTTTATCCCTGTAAAAATAGTTTTTTTTAAACAAGTTAAATATATAGTCATGTTTTTAAATTTCTTTCACTTTAATTTTCCAGATGCACAAGCCATTAATTATTTTTCACTACTAACGCAAAGGACAATGATTTTTTTAGCCTATGATTAATTATTTTCTACTTGATATCTGTATTTCCTGTAACTGATGGATTTTAGGCTAACAATTTATATTAATATTGTCATTTCGTAGCCAAAGGTCTACGCCAGCGAAAGAACGAGTATCGTATCGCTACGAATTACTTGACATCATTAAATTTCACCCAGAACTTTCTGCTGTATCTGCATGTATAAATACAAACGTAAAACAAACAACATTGAATCATTAACAAGGTAGCGTATGCTCGGAACATGGTAACGCCATTATTCATTTAAAATTGTTTAACGTGTTCGGCCCCCACTTCAAACAACTTGTTTTGAGAATTCAAATAAACAAAATAATTAATTCAAGCAGGTTTGGATATCTTAACCCAAAAGCGCGAGTAGCAGAAGAAAATTAAGTAAAACATAGGAAGTTGGCTGAACGTCAATTTACGGCACCAGACTATCTCGTTTCGGATGTCGTTCCATTAAGGCCCTCCTCTAATGGGTCGAGTAACTCGACAACTTTACTTACACACAATATTACCGTGTACCTTTTTAGGCCGAAAATTTTAAAGCTTATTCTTTACAGAGGGAAAAATTTCAATAGAATTCCTGAAACTCTTTGCCGCTGCGAAGTTTACCGGGAAAATTTCATCTATTATATGTACGAAATTTAAATCGGTGAATTTCATTCTGAAAGCATTGCCTTATATAAAAATAGGGTTCGGCTCGTACGTATGGATCCTTATTTAAAACATGTACATATTATGAACATTTTACAGTCAAAGTAGTAGAAGTAGGTCATTTCAATACGTATAATCGATACCAATAAACCACTAATTGTTTTATGGTAATAATGGGAGGGCGCCTATTAGGTACGTACTCAATGAAATAATAGCAATCAACATTGGTTGTTTACCGAACATTTGTGTATTTTGTTATTAAAAGCAAATATTGATTTCATTTATTACTCTAAATCCCAATAACATTTAATGCTAGGTTGGACGGAATGATTGTGAGCATGATTCACTGGAGGCATTATTTCAGTGAGGAGCCTATTTTAAGGATTTCCAGAGCTCGTTTATTACCGTGATGACGTAATAAGTTGTCGCTTGTTTTTATGACGATTCAAATGGTTATTTAATTGTCGACCCACCCAAATTTTATTTCACCCGGATTAGCTAAGTGGTTGGTTTTAAACAAATTGGACCGTAACCCTTCCAGATTGCCCTCTATTTATTTAGAGTGAGCCATGCTTTCATTGCATCACCGATATGTTTTGAAAGATTTAACCATGCGAAATCATTCATGCAATTGTAAATATGAGTAGGACTTCTTTTTAGGTACTTTAATAACCGTTTCATTTAAACAAAGGTATAACCTATAAATCTAATATCGCAAACGACTCATATAGGAATAGGCATTTCCATGATACAAACATAAGAAATAAGCAATACGAAGAAAACGCCACCGGTTAGACTTGAACCCACCCTTGGACTCAGATATAGACACTTTTTAATAATAACTCCACAATAAACTGCGCTTATCCGTGGTAGCATACATCTCAAATAAAGGTATAAAGTCAGGCGACTATTTTGTAGGTAAGTGGAGTGAAACAGGCGGCGTGATTATGGAAATAAGCGACAGAGATTATTCAGCTCGCTGAATGCTGATCATTATACTAAGCAAATATTATGCCGTACTATTTACAGAGACTGCTTGAATTACAGTCGCAACGATGCACGGTAATTTCTTCTAATCTTGCTTGGAATGAACGTAAAGGAAAGTTTGGAGAAACTTGAAAAGGTTTTAATGCTGAATTTTATATCCTTGATTTGTATGGTACTTATGCATGTCACTTTAGGTGGGAGTGAACTTAATTCCCATTATGTAACATAATTTTGTAAGGTACCATTCTAGCAGGTAAGTGGGTACCCTACAATTAAAATAATTAGTTATGATTATATTAAATATTGCATAAGTATCTGTTTATTATATTAAAAATAAATTATGAATAACAAAACTTACATATCATTTAAAACAATAGAAAACATTTATCAAACTTATATAAAATAACACACGCTTCAAAAAGAATTTCGAATCGAAAATCAATTTTAATGTACACTTTAACGGCTACTTTTTATTGGTAAAACGGAATTTGAAGTGAGGAATAAACAACACGGAGAAAGAAGTTAAGAAGACAGCCGCTGCTAACCCCGAAATGGCCTCTTAACGAAAATTGCTTTGTGCCAGTAGCGGATCCCACCAGACGCGCAGCGGCTAGAGAATAAATCCCAGCCCCTTTTATATGGACGAAGATTTCCGACTGAATTGAGTTTACGTCGTCAACGACAATGGACTTAGGTATAGGTATAATTCAAACTTATGGTAGAAAGCATTTCTTTACTGTCTAGGAATGAAACGAAACTTCACTAAAGTGAGTTTAGATGATTTAGTTGTAGAAGATTGCAACCCTTCCTAAAATGTCTTATGCTAATGGATCGTTTAGGTGGAAAAACTGAATACTATACTGTTGTACGGTCTGTCACCCTAATATCCGACCCTCCTTTGCTTAAACCGGTGATTTTTACTCAAAAATAAAATGTTTAAATAAAAAAAAACTGGTAAATAGTGTAAACTGTAATCTATCTACCAATGAATTAAGTTTTTGAGTAAACAATGGTTAAAGTAAAGTGGGGGTCATAGTAGTAGGGTAGCAGACTATACATACTCTGTAGACTTTTGCCGTTAGATGACCAGTCTCAGTTAATTTTAAAGTACAAGTTTCTTTTGTGAGCATTTTCTTTATCGAAATATAAAGACGAACGTTTTACCAACAACTTAAATATTTACAATAATTTTGTCAGCGGCACTGTTCCTATTTATTTTGGTTTAATAATCTTATTTAATGGTAATATATAAAGTAGACCCTGGTCACCCTGGTAATTAATCCAGCATTAACATATTTTTAAAGCTGTATAATTTCTTTCCCTACGCTACGGCCTACGACGGCGGTGGCGGCGTAGCACGCGTAGCGATTCGATTACTCGCTCTCTATGATTCGTAGCGTAGCACGTGCGTGATACTCGTACACATACGTGTGGAGAAATCTAATCTCACTGACGATTTTATGTAGCTATTTTCTAAACAAGTTAATATTTTCACGTCGTCTTGTGTTGTGGTTAATGACCCAACCCATTATCTGTTTTTTTATGCTGCTCGTAGGCCTCTGATAAATTGTAAGCAAGCAGTTTCAACTTCCTATGGGGATAACGACTGCCTGTCAAACGACAAACGACAGCAGCCGGGAACTGGACGAACGTTTAAAGTGCTCTCAGAGGCACGAAGGGACTTAGATGAAAATGTGGATCTAGCGGTCACCTCTTACCGCACTCAACATTGCTTAACAGGATATTATATTATTATTCAGGATGCTAATGGGGCTGCCAAAATACTGTAGTGCATCGGGGATGTTTGCAGAAGCCCGCGTGGATGGCTTTCACGCAATCATCCGAAAAAGGGTTGCTTCCCTGATGCACCTTGTACATTGCAGTCCGAGCAGCAGCCTGTTGACGTTTATCGAATCCCCTGACTCCCCTATTCTGAGGCACTGGATATACCTTCATGTCAATGCGAAATATTCGGCAGTGCTTTAGGATCGGTACTATGGCCATTTTACTAACATAGCTTTAAGAAATATAATAAACTAACCATATTTGTTAGGACGCTGTCTGAGATAAATATATTGAATTAACTTTAACAGTCCATTTCTGACCTTGCTCGCCCCTCACAGTTTCACACTGTGTTTGTGTAGACTATGCCAAAATCAAATGCATGCAAAATATGACATGAAGCAATAAGGAGAAAATTTAATCGAATGCTAATCTACCCACGGCACTGTCCGAACGGACATGACACAATAAACCGGCAGTTTAGCTTTGCGAAGCAACATTGAGGCACTTGGGGTGAGTCGGTTCTCTTGAATATGCATGACGAGTTCTCGACTCGAGCCTACGAGCTGTATAGGCCCACTCACTCGGGAGAATTGTTTCTTTTTGTCCCGCTCCGGATCATGATCTGAGAATGTCCAGTAAAGGGTTAACAAAGGATTTAGTCGGTCATTTACATTTAGTATCCGTATGTTCCTTGGAATTAAATTGGTGTTTTATTTTATTTTATTTTCCTGGCTAAGTATAGGCTATTGATTAAATTGATTATGTTTTTATTTACAACCAATCATAAGTATTGTTACGTTTTCGTAGAGCAAAACTTTAAAAGAGATGTGAATATATTTTGAGAACCCGCGTTTGACCTCAAGCTCACCTGGTTGTAAGTGACCATGAGGTCGAAGATGGAGCACACGGGCCTAGTAAGTTCTGGCTCTTCTACATAGAAACACTGCCGAAACACATCAAAGCGTGTTTTTCTTATATCTCGATTAGAAATCGTTGTTATTATTATTCCTGTGTTATAGATGTTTTCATTTAATTATCTTGATGGTTGGTAATAATACGAGATGAAACCCTTTGAGGAGATGTACCTTTATAATATGTATCCATTTATTCCAGAGACATTGACTCACATTTATTGAGAGACTTACATTGATTAATTAAAATAAGTTAGTATTAAGAAATAAAAAGATAAGAATTAAAATGGTAACATGTCATTAGCATTTGTTGTCATTAGCATTTTACTTAATTATTATATTAATATACATCACATCACTAATATAAAAATAGAAATATAATTCTTTATTCAGTGTTTAAGTTAATTTGTTTTGTTCGTGTTAGTGTAAATATTTTACTAATTTGAAAACTATTTTTTTAGCTATTGTGTAACCGCGTAATAGGCAGATCGCCCGCCACGTAAGAAGGGCGCGGGGCGAGATGACAGAGGGCGAGCATGCGGCATGTGGGAGGTAGGGCTTGCCGCCCGCTCCCCGCACGCTCACCTTCTATCGTTCCGCCCCGCGCCCCTATAACGTAGCGAGCGATCCGCCTGTTATGCGGTTTCACTATATAATGTTAGTTATTTACTCTACGAATATATATTCATTACTTAAAGTAAGGAATTTTATTCCAACATACTATAACATATTATTATGTGCTTCCAAAAGCTGATCTTAAATAAATAGCCTTCTTATATGTAATGTATACCAAACCAATAATATGGGTTAGGTACCCGTAGGTGTCTAACTCCACCTGCGACATGTAATAAAAATCGGTACAGGTAGAAATCAAAAGTTAATTTACATATCGATCTCATAAAAAATAACATTTCCTAGCAAGTCACATATGTACAATGTACATATACCTACTTACATACGATGTTAAAGGAGTATGTGTACATAATTAAGATCAATATTATCAATCAAAATACTTACTATACCGCAATGGTAAGTGATAGATTGCAGAGCAATTATAGTTCCAAACATGAAGGAAGGAACGCGCGCCCGCCCCTATGCCTTAGGGGAGACTATTTTTTCTTCCCTTCAAGAATTCACAAATCGTACAAGTCTAAGAAAACAAAAGTTTCAAACGCACAAGATTTAACATTTTCTAGAGCCAATATTGTAAGTACATGCTTCTAACTTTTAAGGCACACAGAAGCCTGAAAATATACAACTTCTTCCTTCATGTAATAAAATTGGCTTTACAAATCAAGAGTTAATAAAATAAGTTATTTCTCGAAGCAATAAAATCCGAATTGCCAGGTAGGCAATATCTGCGATGTTATGAGTCTCAAGCGTCGTATAGTAGCCATGTTGGTTATGTGTGATGATGGTCCATATAAATGAAGGTATGAGTTTTTTTAATTTGGCGATTGACTTTATACAGATTGATAGTCACTAACCCAGCAAACATTGAAGAAATCCTACCACTACGACACGTTTACCCAATGTCGGTATGGAAACTCCAATACAACCCTACACGGAAAAATGTGTAGGTATGATAATGGTATGATAACATAAGAATGTATAGACAGCCCCTTATGTAGAAATAGACCCATAATTCAATAGCTCATCGCAATAAAAGGCATTTTTTCCTTACGTGCCGTGCATGTAAACTGCGAAGTAAATAATTGTTAGCAGGAAAACATTAGCGGCTTTGTCGGCGAAGGTCGGGGCTTTCTGTTACATAAACGATCAGAACGTCTGCTCAATAGTCCTCAGTGTCAGACCAATTTGCTTCTTGAGAAAGATGTGAACAAAAGAAAGGTTTTGCAACCCAAATTAGATGGTACTTTACGATCGAGTTGTTTAAATACTAGATTCATCACTCGCCGTTACTCTAGCATAAGTTTACCGTTGTAATCCGATATATTATATTATATAAAATATGTTCAGAACAATTACACAGTAGTTGCAGTGTTCATTCTATTAATAAAAAAATAAAAGTCGATCCCTGTTCTACGTATCCACAAAGCTAACTTCTAACGTCTGTCTAGTACAACAAAGCCAACTATGGGCCGCCCCGGGCACCGAGAGCGCAGTTCAGTAGTTTACCTCTCACGTGTCCTTGCACTATGTACATACATACATATCTTGTATCTAGACACATATATAACGTATTTACGCTGTTCATAACGTACACTAATTAATCAGATGATTCTCGGATTACTATACATCACTAAAAAGTTTAATCCTTTATGCTTAAATGCATGTTAATTTATGTATTTTTCATTTTCATCACACCTATTCATGAAGCGTATCTTTAAATGCCTAGTCGATCGAAAATTTTGTCATTTCGATCAGTTTTCACTAGTGCTTTTTTTCTGTAACTAGGGCCGATACTGAAACGGAACGGAATAAGACTTGCAACTATAAAATATCTTGACTTCGATTCAGGCATCAGTTCCGAATACAGATCTTTTACTAATTTATTTTTGTTGTAATGTCGTGGACTCATGACGCATTGATGGCCACATGTTGCGCATTTACTCGACAAGTGTGATGTTAAGTACAGTGTAACATTCGTGCGGAAAGGCAATTGTAAAGTTTCTTTATTACCTTTTTTTCTTCTCCATAATGTTTTTCTTAGCTCTCTCCCATTCCATTTGGAAACTTCTGTTTCATAACTTTTAATTTGTAAAATTGTTTATCTAATAAACAATAATACATTTGTAAAATCAATCTTAATTCTCTAGTGATGTGAAGTCGTGTATTGTAGACCTAAAATTTTAAGCAATAGATCGATTAATGTTGATGTTTCGTTGTCCCTTTAGAAATGAAATAAATTAAATCCTACTAAGTTGACAAACATGGATACGTACCTAGGGCGATCCTAGTCAAATTTAGTCAAATAGAAAATAAAAGAAATATTACAAATGTTAATATTTTACAACTTTTGAAAGTATTCCCCTGCGGCATCAATGCACTTATGCATTCGACTGAACCAGCTTTCAAAACATGTAAAAAACTGTTCTTGCGGAAGGTCGAAAAAAAGCCACCTAAATTGGTCTACTGCTTCGTCCGCAGTCGTAAATTTCCTTCCACGCAGAGATTTCTTCAACGTGGGGAACAAAAAGAAATCACACGGAGCCAAGTCAGGACTGTAGAGGGGATGTGGTAGCAATTACACGCCCGAATGGGCTAAAAAGTCCATGGCTATGCCGGGCGTGTGAGCGAAAGCGTTGTCTTGGTGAAAAATTATACCACGCGTTCCGCTCCTCGGATGATCGTCACTCAGCTCCTGGAAGGCTTGCGGCAGGCAAACCTCGTATACCATTGGATATAACTATTCCTCGATCTTCTACTTGAATTACGGCTACAGGACCACTACGACGTAAAAAACGGTAACCATTTTTTTGTTGACGCTTCGACCGCAAATAACCATAGTGGGTAAATCGTCTTCTTCAAAGACCAATTCTGTCGATTGCTGTTTCGTAAGCGGGTCGTAGCTGTATATCCAAGATTCGGAAGGAAGGTCGGAAGTCAAGATGCAAGTCACCTGTTGTGAGCTACCTCCGTCGAATTTATCTAGCATAAACTGGCACCAATCTACACGTCGGAGTTTCTACTCTTCTGTGAGAGAGTGGGGTATCAATCGCGATGCAACCTTCCCAACTTTAAGATGGTCATGTAAAATGGTGGAAAATGATCCAATCTTCAGGTTATTCAGAATCTCACGCTTGGTAATGTTGCGACATTCCTTTATTAGCCACTCCACCCTGATGACGTTTTCTTAATCTTTTAGGTCGCTCCGACCACGCTTAAACTCACGAAACCAATAGGTGATGGTGGCAAGTGATGGAGCCAATTCCCCAAAAGCGCTGATAAAAAATTTCAAGTGATTCCTTATATGTTAACCATCGTTTAAAATCATAATAGATCATAGCACGAAATGCTTCCCGCGGTACCTCCATCGTAGCGATTGAAAAGTGACAGACATGTTATTTTAAACATATATTTAAAAAACAGCTACAGTTCGCCAGCCAGTGATATTTGGCCAAGGAGTTTGTAATAAAATTTGCCTCCAAGGGATAATAAAAGTAAAACAATGAGATTGATACGAGTAACAAGCCGTTGACTAACAGTTTTCGGACCGTATCTATCCAATTAGGAAGGGATAATTCAGAAGTGGTAACTAATGATAATTCTGGCTTGTTTGTTACGAACGAAGTTGCATCTCAATTAGAGTCACGTAGGATCTCGGATCGGCAGATTGGAGCGGCTAGTTTAACGGCAATAGAGATTAGAAGCCTACTGAATGTGAGTTTATACTGTGTATGACTGAAACCAATTGAAACCATTATAGGTAAAAAGAAACAATTCTGCGATTTACTACTTTCAACTTTATTTATTTATTTAACACTTTAATGCACAAAAATAGTACATGAGACGAGCTTAATGCCATGCGGCATTAAAGCGATTTTCAAGTTAGTTATTATAGAGGGTGCAACAAAATCCGCCTATAAAGTCAATAACTGAACAACTGTAAAAATTTGTTATAGGGCTTTTAGATTTTTGAAAAAAATAATTACATAGTCATTCAAATCGATCAGCTGATCTTAATATAATGTGGTTGATATGATTGTTTTTTTGCGAATATCTAGTTGTACAAGAAAAATTGTTCAGTTATGGATATTGAACACTTTTTTCGGCTTTATAGTGTTTTTATATTTTTAACTTGATAGTGGATAAGAATAAGGTAGAATCAAAAATAATAAAATATTTCTCTAAATAGGGTAAATACTTGACTTTTTTTAGCTTAGAACTTATAATAATGGGGTATATGTTTGATTTAAATTATAATACAACGAACACAGTTTTTCAACTAGCGTTAGGGTTTCAACCTTGTTATTTTTGTTTATTTATTGCAGGTTGATTGTACAGCAACTAATCATAATAGTACATTGTGATAAAAGTGAGCTAAGTTAGTCATTCATTACACTCGAGGCTAGATTGCATCCCGAGCCGAAGGCGAGGATGTAATGGAGCCGAGAGTGTAAGGACCAAATCTCATGCGTTTCAAACGACGTTTCTCAACACACTTGCGAAGATATTTTTTTGTCATAAACATATCATATCATATCTTTCGTCAAAGGAAATTACTAAAAACATTGTATACATTATTCAATTTTTAGACATCAAAAATAAATAAAGTAAAATGCACTAGTACGGTAATGTAAAGAAAAAAGCACGCGTGTTTTATGCTGCTGCTGCTTATGAACCTAAGTGCGGTGCAATAAGAGCCACTGTACGTGCAAGCGTGTTGAAAAAATAATTTCTTATTAAAATAAATATTAAGCCAATTACACAACAACACAAGTTTAATTTCACAATAAAAAGCAAAAACGTACCTACGTTAATATAAATTATTTTTAAAGAAACTGATTTTAATGCTTTCTAGATACCCAGAGCGTGTGTGAAAATGTGTGAGAGAGAGAGACTGTAAGAAGGTGTGTTTGAGTGGTGTGTTATTATAATATAATAAGCATGTAGGTGGAAACATAAGTAGTTTTACACGGTTAGTCGTTTCACCGAATAGAAATAGGTACAATTTGTGTCCAAAGTCGAACCTTGGCTTGAGTCGGACACTAACAGTGTTATTTACATGAAAACTTGGCAAGCTCCTCTCGGACGCTTGGACCCCTTAAATCTTGACTTATCGGGATATAACTTTGAATTCTCAACCCGACAGTTTGTAATGTTATTATTGGAGTTAAATCACTTCGCTATAATATTGCGTAAATTAATCCTACTGAGATTTTTTGTACGCAATATCTTAGTTATTAAGTGTAAACTTTTGTAATAGTCTAAAGAACATCAGTAGGAGTTTGAAGGATACAGATTTTTAATAGGTATATCAAAAGTAGGTACAAATTGGTACCAAGATTCGTGGTGCTCCATTCTCTCTATCTACCCGGTAAGGGACATAGCGTAATATATGTATGTAAGTAGGTATGCGTATAATAAAAATAACTGTAGTGTTGAGCTATTTACTATCCTTTCTCCAACAAGATTCGTCTTAAGTTAGATATTAATATTAATAAAAAAATGCCCCAAAAATGGGTTGTATAAATATGTAACGCAAAGAAAAAATAAAATTCCCATTTTACAACAATTTACCTGGAAGTTAGGAATTCGCATGAAGAACGAAAGAGCCTCGCCCGTAAGTAGATAAAGGACTCTGTTAAGATCACGGGAACTGTTAACGATGTCGCGTGAGACGATTTATTTCCCGGAAGTTTACAAGGGAGATACTCGCTCTAAATTCCCCCTGCTGTCCTCGTGTTTTAATGGCCTCGTTTATAATTATTTGCCTCAGAAATGTTCGTCAATTATAAAGGTAGGTTTCTTATTTCTGCGCGTAAATAGCGAGTAGTATTTCAAGTCCTTAATAATTATTTGTGTAATCCAATACTACTTTTCTTTCTTTCTTTAGTTTATAAACTATATAACATTACAAACTCATAGAGCTCAAATTTTCTCTTTGAAACACTCAAAGAGAAAATTTGAGCTCTATGAGTTTGTCACATGGAATTAGGAAGTTGATGTACATACTTACTAGTTCCATGGTTTGTCCATTCTTTCGATTTGTCGCGAAATGTGAAAGTCGTAAAATGTCAAGTCCAAATCGGAGAATGTCCAAGTCGCGAAATTTCCAGATCGAAAAATGACAAAATCGCAAAATTAAGATGTCTCGGTCACCTATCAAGTTCCGTACTTTTAACCCCCGACTTTAAGTTTGACACGTTTGTCTGTTTTTCTGTCTATCTGTCTGTCTGTGTGTTTGTCTGTGGCATCATAACTTAACAACGGATGATCAGATTTGGACCTGGTTTTTTTTATTTAATAAAGAATTTTGTCGAGGGTGTTCTGAACTAGGTCTGATAAAAAATGGATGAGTGGTTTCCAAGAACTTGGAGTATCTTTGATATCAGATGGTATCTCTGGAACGGTAATAGCTATATATGGTTCGAATTTGAATTTGACACTTAGTATTGATTAAAATTGAAATTTATTTTATTATGGTTAATTAGAAATTCAATTTAAATAATAATGGTTTGTAATGATAAATGATAAATGACGTATAATTGAATATTATAAATAAAGTTCTGAATTCAGATACAGAACTTTATTTATAATATTCAGAGCTTTCAGATGTCGGAAACGCACCATGAACCTGAATATTTGAGCTCAGATTCAGATCTGAGCTTAAATATTCAGGTTCATGGTGCGTTTCCGACATCTGAATGCTTGAGAATCTGATGAAGACCAGGAAAAAGTAAGGGGATCTTCACAATGGTACGTAACATTGTGGAAATCCCGTTACTTTTTCCAGAGATTCCATCATACTCCAACATCCCAAGATACTTCAAGATCATAGAATCACTGATCCAATTTTCATCTGACATGGCTAAGAACGTATATTTCTTAAACTGAAGGTCATAATTTCATAACTTTATATCTATAATGGTTATTGCAATTTACGTCAGAATAATTCGATAGAGTATCGTAAGTAGGTGGTTTGTTTAGCGTCCGAACCTCAAGTAAGGTGCCTCGTGACTCGTGAGTCGTGTTCGTATATAATACTTTTATTAGTTAGACAGTTTTGACAGCTTCTCACGAAACTAAAAGGAAACGCTTTCCCTTACGTGTTCCCGGGGAAGTTGTATCAATAAATAAAATCGTTTTAACACATAAAATCAATACACAGGAGTCTAAATAAAACATGAGAATAACTTTACTTTCGCAACACTGATGAGAACATAATACATATAATTATATGTAAATAAAATACCAATCGTTGTAGGTAGATAATTTTGAAATATCGTATGTTTATCATAAATTATGATAGGGATCGTCGCATATACTACAATTTTCGTGAAAAAATGTTGTGGACGCTGAAGTATATTGGCACTCGAAGCGAGAAATGGGAAGGAAATATGACACTTCACTTGTGTACTTGGCAAATTGCGCAAAAAAGGACCGATAAAGGACACAATGGAGCAAATCATGACGTAAAAAGCTGCATACCTACGTATGTTTGGCTTCATAAAAATATGTAAGTAATAGACAATTTTCGTTTTTGATCTTTATGTAAAACATGTGTGTAACTTAATAAAAATACATGTTTTTTACAATACCATATTCATTCATTCATTTCATTCATTTATTGAAAATGCATTACAATACCATTCAGCACGGAGCCAAAATTGGAATTGTAGTCAGTTATATATGAAAAGTTATTATGTCAGATATTAAATTAGCCAATAATAACAATATAATAAAAATATTTAAAACAATATTCATGCAGACAGTATCTTTTGGACCCTGGGGCCCGGGAGCACACCGCGTCTTCAAGGACCTCGCAAAGCGCCTGGTCGACGCGTCAAAAGACCCAAGATCTGGCTCCTATTTGGCCCAGCGGATTAGCTTAGCTATCCATCGGGGCAACGCAGCCAGTCTCTTGGGTACACTGCCGGATGTGGGGGACTTAACCCAAATTTTTTATCTTTAGTTTTCTTAGCCTTAGTTTAGTTTTAGCTTTAGTATTATTTTAGTATTATATTATATTTTCTGTTTAATTTATAATAGTATATAATGTATAGTATGGTAATCCATGAGTAAAACAGTATCTTTTACATTTTCTCAGATAATAATATTATATGAGTCATTAATTTGTCATATACTCGTAAGTATGTAATGCTACAGCTACGCCCTTATGCTTTTACGCTATTGAGCGTAAAAAGAGGATCCAATCATCTTATTTCAAAACAAAATCAAGTGAGAACTTAAAAAAACAGTTTTTAGAAATTAAGTAAGTTTAACTTTCCCATTTCTGGGCATGAACACTTGGCGCCAAACTACAACCATTCAGCACATAAAATCACGGAGACACCAGCAGCGTCATGTCAGAAGATTCATTTTCTGAAAGTTTGGTAGGAGAGCGTCGCGTTAAATATCGCTTTTGTAATGCAGGTCACTCCCGGCTGTATCTTGTGTTACGACAAACTTTCATCGTGACTAGAAAGGTAGAGCAACGTTTGCCGTCTAGGTTAAGGCCAGGACTACATGATCCGGTTCCAGCGGTGGTTCGTTTTGCTCATACAATCACGATACCCATATTTCAAGTGGGCGGCGGAGGAGGACGGAACACATGTGATTGGTTGCAGCGGAACGAACCGAAACTGGAACCGGACGCATGTAGTCCACCACTAAGGGGAGACACTAACGCTGCCAATCGAAAAAAAATATACATATTTGTTACATTACATATACAAAAACGGCCATTTTTGGCTGTGCGTTCCGTAACTTCAATAATTAAAAAATAGTTAGTTATTAATGCTAGTCTAAGATAAAATAATAAGTATAGTCTATGTATTTTTAGCTATAATCGGAGCTAGTGTGCGCGATCATCATCAGCAGCCTATTCTAGTCCACTGCTGGACATAGGCCTCTCCCAGGGCGCGCCATTGAGCCCGATCTTCGGCTCTTCTCATCCAGTCGCTGCCAGCCACCTTGCGCAGATCGTCGCTCCATCTAGCAGGGGGGCGTCCCACACTACGTTTGCCCAAACGCGGTCTCCACTCCAGAACTCGTCTACCCCAGCGGTTGTCGGTTCTGCGACAGACGTGACCGGCCCACTGCCACTTCAGCTTGCTAATCTTATGAGCTATGTCGATAACTTTTGTTCTATGCCGGATCTCCTCATTTCGGATTCGATCCAGCAGAGATACTCCGAGCATAGCTCTTTCCATAGCACGCTGAGCGACTTTCAATTTGTGAACCAATCGCACCGTCAGTGTCCACGTTTCGGCTCCGTAGGTCATTACTGGTAGGACGCACTGGTTAAAGACTCTTGTCTTTAGACATTGAGGTATGGGCGACGAGAAGATGTGACGTAACTTCCGAAATGCTGCCCAACCCAGCTGAATTCTTCTGTCGGCTTCTTTCTCGAAGTTGTTTCTACCTAATTGCACAGTCTGCCCGAGGTAGACGTATTGTTGCACAACTTCGAGGGCCGTACCGTCGACGATAATCGGTCCCGGAACGACATGGTCATTGAACATGACCTTAGTCTTGTCCAAGTTCATCCCGAGACCGACACGTCGTGAAGCAGCATTGAGATTGTCCAGCATTTCTTGAAGGTCCTGCAGCGACTCCGCCATTACGACTATATCATCGGCAAAACGTAGGTGTGAGATGTACTCGCCGTTTATATTGATGCCGTGTCCTTTCCAGTCCAGTGTCTTAAAGACATCCTCCAATGCGTTCGTGAACAGTTTCGGAGATATAACATCTCCCTGTCTTACTCCTCTGCGCAATTGGATGGGTCCTGTTTGCTGGTTCTGTACTTGGACAGACATCGTCGCGGCGTCATACAGACATCTCAACACTTCGATGTATCGCCAGTCGACTTGGCAACGCTGCAAGGACTCTAGAACAGCCCAGGTTTCGACGGAGTCAAAGGCTTTCTCATAGTCCACAAATGCAAGACACAGGGGCTGATTATATTCTTCAGTTTTCTGTATAATCTGCCGCACAGTGTGGATGTGGTCTATGGTGCCAAAGCCTCCCCGAAATCCGGCCTGTTCCGGAGGTTGGAAGTCGTCTAATCTCCGCGCAAGACGATTCGTGATGACTCTCGAAAACAGCTTATATACATGGCTCAGGAGCGAGATGGGTCTGTAGTTTTTGAGCAGAGTTTTGTCTCCTTTTTTGAAGAACAAAACTACAATGCTCCTGTTCCACGCCTCCGGAGTTCTCCCAGAGTGTAGGACGGAGTTGAAGAGCTTCCGAAGTTCCCTCAGTACAGGGATTCCTCCTGCCTTAAGGAGCTCAGAAGAGACACCGTCCTCACCAGGGGCTTTTCCATTCTTAAGCTGTTTGAGAGCCAGCCCGAGCTCGTCCAGGCTAAAATCTGGCAGTTCATCGGTATAGTGTCGGGTTAACGTGGCTCTAGGATCTTCGATTGTCGGTTCAGGCCGCGGAGCATGAGCAGCGTACAGTCGGCCATAAAAGTCTTCGATCTCGGCGAGTATCTCTGGCTTGGAGGTGACGGTCCTGCCACTAGAAGTTTTGAGCTTCGTCAGGTGGCTCCTCCCTAGTTGCTGAACGAACAGTGCGCGATGTCGCCCCTTAAATCCTGACAACGTCCTGGCATGTGTATGCAAGTTTATGTAAACGGTACACACCGTGCCTTGCTTTCAACGAGTATGCAAGGAGTTTAGGAGTTCCGGTTTCCTTTCCGGTCGGGAAGGTTTCGGGACTTGTAACTAAGTGGAAACACTATATTTATGTATTGCTATGTCTTTGTAGGAAAATACTGCATTGGGTGTAATTGACTTTCTTTGTTTACATATTGAATAAATAACAAAACCATTCCGCATCAAAACCGATATGAGTCAGGGCATCAATAAAAATCAATTGCAGAGTCTTCTAATAGCTAAAATATTCCGTCTGTCAAATTTCATCGATTAAATCACACCTTTAAGAAAAAAAAGAAAAGAAAAGAAAAACCTTTATTAATATACCATATATAAAAAATATCTGTAAAAAATATGTACAAAATATCACAAAATGAGTCGGATTATAAATACCTTTATGTCACATTATGGTTTAATTCATTTTCTGATTGACGGTACTACGAATGTTACACGAGGTGATAAAAATAGAAGATTTAGCCACATTCCCAAGCATTTACTAAATATTTTCTCAATGAAAAGGGACGATAAATCCTTAAGGTGGTATTACTGAGCTTGCGTGTTCCACCTTCAGCCTCATCGGCACTTACCGTCATGTAAGATTTAGGTCAAATGCGGGTCTACTATAGTTCTATTTTATATTATTAAGTAAGTAAATACATAAAATTATCAAAATATTTTGTGGCTTATGACTCCTATTTATTACACAAGAGTTCATGGCCGTAGACAGGGGGATTGCGAGCCAAACAACCTACCCCCCCCCCCCCCCCCCTCCCCCAATAAGAAGCTAAGATAAAAATAGGAGCTAATAATCTGAGGGGGGGGGGGGGGCTTCAGATCATTAGCTCCTACGAAAAGGGGCGCTTTATGAACCTCAATATAAATTTGAAAAAATCGGATCAAAAGCACCCAAGAAACCTTTGGACCCGTCCCCCCATAAATTATTGTTTGTCTAGGCTCTGACAGTGTAAATTTCTGTGTACATGTTTACACTCGTACTCGTACTGCGACAAAGTACCTAAACATTTGCAAAAAAATAAATGTCTCAATTAAAAGTACTATCGCCTCTGCAAGCTGAATAACCAATTAAGTACCCAATTTAAATTCCGTAATTACTTCATTCCCTTTGCTAAAAAGCAAAAGCTGTCTATTTGGTATTCTGTTTAAAAATCATATTATGCCCAGTAATGGAATTGGAGAGATATAAAGGAAATTCGTACAAAAATATCATGTAAATACAAAGCAGTAATCCCTTAGGAGAAATTTGTTAAACGGAAACGGTACCGAGAAATATTTAAATATGTACATTGACCTCTTAATATTGGTATTCGCATATTTTATTATATGTAATATTAGATTACTTAAACATACATTATACTGGATTGTTACATACTGTCGTATAATGAAACGTTTTAGACAAATTACTTAGCTCATTATCTATACCTAACATATTATATAAGAGTGAAACGACTTCTGTGTGTCTGTTATCTTTTCATGGTTGAACGGATTTGCATGAAATTCTGCATCATAGATATAGTTCTTGTTCCAAGGTCTGTGATAGATATACGCAAAACCGAGGGCGACCTATAGGTATTGTTCTCTGTAATGGAATTTCACAAGATTTTCTTACAAAAATACTTACCTACTCGTAGGTAGGTAAGTTGAAATAATTGAAAAATCTTATCCAAGTTTACGAAGTCTTGCGAATAAACTTGTTTCTCTTTGAAATAACTGTATAAAAAAATGTTTTAATGCAAAACCAAACTCTTCAGTAGCAATTTAACCTACATATGCGCCTGTAATATGATTTAGCATTTTCCGTGTCGTCATTATTAATTCTATCGGAAGAAGCGAGTTCCTAACGAAATTGAACCCTGCGAACACGAAGGAAGATTGACATTGGTGCGTCGCTACCGAAAACTTAATTTAGACTTAAGTAATTGAAATAAACTATTTTGGTAAGGACAGGACTCAGGACACGATTCTATTATTTGTACCTAAGTACTTACAACCTGTTGATACTAAATAATAAATTGGCTATAAATCTTTTACTTTCAATGTAAATCAATGGAGATTAAAACGTACGTACTTTTAAATTAGGTGACTCCACATGTACTTATATTTCGGTGCAAGTGGTTTGGTAGAAGATGTAAATGGGGTTTATAACATATTTGCTCGTAAAGTGGCTGTAATTACACCAATTTCAATATCGTAATGTATCTCATTACGCACTTGTGCGTTATAGTAATGTGAAACGCACGAGTTTTTTTAAATAAAGTAACATGTACGGTTTTTTAAGATGCTCCGTCTAAAAATGAACGATACTTTTTAAAATCTTAGCAAAGAGTTTTTATGTTAAAAAAGTGGTCAATATTTTATGAATAAAATTAACTTTGGGAGATAAAATATAATAAATAAAGATTTAATTCTTTAATTTAATTAATTTTGACAATAAATTACAACCATTTATCTGTAACAAAAACACAAAAATATTAATTTACTTTATTAGTAATACTGGCTGTTTTTGTACCTTTACCTAAAAAAAGTTGATGCGCGCGCATCGCTAATTTGTGGACAAGTAAAATTATTCCGCGCGCTTTTTCTTTTCGCTGTATTGTTTTTATTTGAAAATGTCGTCAAGTAGTGATGAATTTATTAATTTGACACCGCCACAAGTCTTAAACGCAGCGAAAAAGGCTACTCTAAGCCTCTTGCCTGAAAAATCGACCGATAGATACTTACAAGCGTATCAAAATTTCATCATATGGAAAACAAGCAAAGATGCAAATTCATTTTCAGAAAATGTGTTTTTAGCATATTTCATGGAACTTTCTCAAAAATATAAGTCAAGCTCATTGTGGTGCTACTATTCAATGCTAAAAAGCAACTGGCAACGTAACAATCACTTTTAAAAATTGTTCAAATTTCTATAACTGCTTTAACAAGTAATTAAAGATTTATTCGTTTAAGAAAGTCAAAGTTTTATTTATTTCCTCGTAAATATGTTATAAAACGTCGTATGACATACGTGCGCTTTGAAAATTACAGCCTCTGCTTCCTTATAGCCCTCGCCTACGGCTCGGGCTAGCAATATCGCCTCGGCTGTAATTTTCAACTTACCGCACTTATATCATAATGTACTAAAATATACTTATATTTCGAGACTCGTTAAAAACTTACTCTAACTTAACCCCGTAGCTACCAACTTACCAGAGCTTAGAGTAAATACGAGTAAAAACCTGCTTAACTATATTTATTACCCAATCCTAAAGAAACATTAGGGGCTGTACCGTGTGGAATTTAATTAAGTACTTACTTCACTTTACGTGTTATCCGAGAAAACAGACAGAAGTTTCTTTTATATAATTACTACCTATAATATCCATAAACCTAATTTTGTATTACGTTTGAGTATGTATCAATGTAAAGGTACGTTAAATTTATCTTATGTATCATATGAAAAAAGGGACCAAGTTAGATACAAAGCACAAGTAAGGTCTGGCGGCTTCGACAATAAAAGGATTGAGATCTAAATGGGTGCCAAGTTCAATTAACTTTCAAACTTAGAATATATAACATAGTTTAATATGTTTAAAAAGAACAATTATTGTTTGTTTAAAACTAAATCCCTACTTGACAAGTTTTCACACAACAGTCATTTAAGAGTATACAAGAGTTTGAGACGCCGCCCTTTTTTAACAAACTTGGCGGATACACTACCATGTGTCTAGATTTGAGATAGGTATATACCTACATACAATTTTGTGGAAAACGAGCCGCTCTTTACAGCGTCGTAAAAATTACGCTGGCGAATCGTCATGCCTCCAGAACCGTTTTGATTTCCCAAGGAAAGATTTATTACGCATATTATATATATGCCATTACATCTGTCATCGTCAAAAAAGTACCTACCCACGACTCCGAAGAGTGAAAAACTTTATTCACAAATATGTTCCACTCTCTGACACAAATGGTAACAACAGCGCTTGAAAATTTATGACTTTTCTCGTTTCCGCCAAGAGAATTGTATTATTATACTTATTCAGAATGACGTAGTGACTTTAATGAGAACAAGCGCCAGCTTCTTCTGAAAGACTTAAGAATGTTCGCGACCTAGAAACTCTTTCAGCTACATTCAAGTATCGACAGCAGCCGAACTTATCTTCATTAATCAAACAACTTTGCCTCGGCCTTCGTGCACAGACGTGGCTGATCCGAGTTTGTTTCCTGCTTATTATAATACCTAATGATCATCTAAAATACTTACGTCATTTTAACTCGAAGAGTGTTTTAATAAAGAATATGATTTTAACAAGAGATGATCTGTCACGCAAGAATAAAAAGTAAAACAAAGGAACGTGATAAACTCCCCCAACGTTTTGTTAGAAAACAAAAATGTCCCAGAGGCCCACAAAAAGTCATTAACAGAATCTGTCTTAACAAGTTACAGATAACGCTGGACAGTATCAAAGCTTTCTGTTCGGCGTGATAATCAGTTTTGTCCCGCCATCGAAGCAGGGGTTCACTTCCATATTGATTTTGTCCCGCCGACGAAACTCTTTCCTGATTTACAACCGCGCAGTTTATTGTTCTTGAAAGTTAGATTTGAGATAGAAGTGACGATTTGGATGCAAAGTTGAGAGGGAAATAATATTTTGCTGAATTTACCAAACATGGTTCTTCTTTTTAGTATCTATCGCAACTCAATTTAGTACTTAAGGAAGTACTTACCCACTTACAGTTAACAAGTAAAACAATATAATTATAACAGAATTAGGTAAGCGTAAATAGAGATAGTTTACTCAACAATCTAATTAACGGATGTTTATTTAAGGTGATTCCTCTTGTTGTTTGCCAAGACTTCGTTTTATTATAGTCCTTCCTGGAATTCTCATTGAAACCACTCAAAGTTTACGAGAGGACTACCTATTTATCGAGGTCAAACAATATAAAACTTAGTCATGTATCTAAACAAAGAAGTAGGTTGAAGAAGTAAAACATTCCACCGAAACCCACAAGTCCCTGAGCAATGGCAATCTGTTTTATTGTACTTGTACAATACACGTTACAGGTTTTATTTGAAAAGAATGCGGTTTACTGAAAACGACAGCAATCGATTTTCAAAGCAAACAAATATTATGAGAAGTAAGGTTTCAGTAATTTAGTACAACCATAGCCCCGTAGTACATTATGCAACTACAATTTTTTTGTAAGTTGTGAGCCAAACAATCATGTTTTTTTTTGCAATTACATTGCTAGAGAACAGTTATCTATTTTGAACGAGGCTCGACTCATATTTACCCTATTTACATCTTCTACCAAACCACTTACTACCAAAATTAGGTGACTACACATGTGTAAGTACATGTGGAGTCACCTAATTTAAAAGTACATACGTTTTAATCTCCATTGATTTACATTTTTGCACTAAAAACCTTTGCGTCACGTATTTCTGTGAAGGAGATCACACCGTGAAATGGCTCGGAACTAATTACTCGAGCATTGGAACCCACAGCAGTATGAATACAGTACGTGAAATGTTGCCGTTTAATGAAACACTTCACTGGCTCTGAATTGTAAAATAATCCGATCAGATTTTAATTTTGCGTCTACATCGGAGCAGGTCCGAATATAAATTTGCAGGAATTTTAAATTTTATGTGTTTCGTTCACAAAAAATGGTGCTTAGTTCTAGTGAAAAAGCACTTAATTTAACATGAGTTTTTTAAAAGTACGTAAACCTATATTTTGTAATATCTGATTTTATAAAAAAAAACTTTGTGAAAGTGAAACATCGTGAACAGTTTTCCATGGAAACCCTGCTTGCTTTCAAAACATATATGTAAAAACAAGTCGACCATGGGGCTTTTTTTGTCGTAAAGTATGTTCATTGACTTCTGCCATCAGTTTATGTTACGATTTATATGTATTTCGAAACGAATGTATTATAAATAATATGAGTATAAGTCCATAACATAATTGAACTTTTTTATACAAATAAAAGCATCATTAAGAGGAAACAGTTGATGTAAAAATTGGTGTTTCGGGTTCACCGGTCACGCTTTTACTTTACGTATATTCGTAAATCAAAGAGTACACCTGCTACCAACCAGCTGCGTGTGTTAGGTTTTAAACTTTTATCCACTATAAATTCCAAATCTGAAAACTTTATCACAATTTTCAATTAGTAAAACCACAGAATACTACATATTTCGATTAAATTGACTCCACAGCAGTAGTGGACCGATAAAAGTGTAGCAAAAAGCTAATAATTCTTGTCTCTTTTGCAAAATCTACATAGGTACATTAATATCATAAAGATGTACGAATTCTTAATAAAAAATATATTCTAGAATACTTGTGTGGCGGGTATATAGGAGCTACTTTAACGACCTTGAAGATTTATGACGCTGAAGCGACCTTGTGACCTTGCCCATCGGTGTATAGAGCA
Organism: Hofmannophila pseudospretella; assembly: GCA_947369225.1. NCBI lineage: Eukaryota > Metazoa > Arthropoda > Insecta > Lepidoptera > Oecophoridae > Hofmannophila > Hofmannophila pseudospretella. The sequence continues at coordinate 9,019,025 of OX376317.1, read as the reverse complement.
AGTATAGGGAAAATTTGGGGATCAAATCATACTCGCGGCCTCGTCTGGCCATCGCGGCGCCACGCCTATCTGCGCCTTCCATTTCCACAGCATGTGTCGTCTCAAAGAATATTCATTATCTAGAGAAGACTTGATTTAGAATAAATTGTCAGATTTTTCTCCTCGAAGAATATCAAGTCCTATGAAGAATATCAAGTGTTCTTTATGAAATGCGGAGGAGTTAAATGGTTATTTTCGATACTTTGGTACGTCTGAAATATGTTAAGCCGTGTATCCGTCTGCTAATGGCTTTTTATCTTCTTTAATTTTTAAATATACGAGTAGGTACAATGAAATCGTACCTCTGTGAGTGATTTTCCTATGAATATAGTATATAAGATCTACTTGTAAGTACTAGGTACTAATACTTAAAATTTCCTTGGGTTTTCCCTTCAAACTCAATAGTAATTTTTCAAATGTAAATCTATATATTCAAGTTAAAATTTCAGTCAAATCTATGGAAAAAATATTTATAAAGTAAAACTACCCACAATAGGTACTTTTTCAAATATAAGATACCTTACCTACTGACGAGTAGCCATCACGTCTAACAATTAACCCGAGTTTGATTATGTCTGCAACAATTACGTAGGTGCTATATGGACTTAAATTAACATGTAAGTGCGATACATCCTGGGACAGGATGGGGTTGGGTCGACCCATGATGAAAGCCTACAAACGACAAATCACGTTATAATGAAGATGGAGTGCTCGGTAATACGGCACCAGCCTACCTAATGGGAAACTACCATTACCGGTACATAAAAGAATAAAAACTGGAGCCATAGCTTTTTTTAACAAAAACGGGGATTATCGCGTTGGTATGTATTTTTTGGTTAACTAGACTGTAGAGTTACTTTCGCAGCTTGTTTCATCGATAATACCTATTCCAAAAAATATAATTCCTCAGTCAAATGCGCACTTTGTTTACTAGAGTTTATGAATATGTATATATTTTAACTAACTCTTGCAAACAAAGTGCCCAGTGAATTTTATTTTTTGTCTCTTAAACATTATAATACAGATTGTACATTAACTAAATTTACACATTTTTTTCAGTAATAGTACCTATAACTCAGATGTATTAAAAACAATAACGAACAACGAACGATCTTTAGTACGAACACAGCAATTAATCACATAAATAGGATGAGGAAATAAACCAGATGATTTAATTACTAAATAATGAACGAAAACACAGCCTCTTGTAGAGATATACTCTTTGCAATGAATATTTAGTTCCCCGTTTGGACTTGCTGAAAAATTAGTGTCTTACCGCCTGAAGGAAAGAATAGTGGACTGTATGAAATTTTTAAAGAATAAGTTGGACAGAATGTAGTTAGAACGTAACGGTCGCAGTTAATGATTTAAAACCACTTACTTCGATTCCGTTCTTCAGGGTTGTTGTCGAGTCGGTAACGAATCAACGGATGAGGATAACGGTGGTGAGCACAGGTGATGATGAAAATGATCCTTGATCACAATTCTCAAAAAAAAGGTATTGATTTGTGATCGCGACAAAATGCATTCGGTCGGCGCGGCGAGTATCGTGCGACTAGGACGCAGTGGGTGATAGCTTTCACTTGACGACAAAATACGAAAAAAAAGCAGGTGACCGTAAATAATTATCCGGTCCGGTCACATCTACCCCACATTTGTCCAAGAAAAGCGAAATAAACATTGGAATTACGAACACCGCCTATAAAATACAGGGATATTCTTGTCTACTTCGGTAACTTAAAAAAAAAGAAACCTTAATAAAGTTTATTTTTGTGCAACCTACAACAATCTTATATAAATAAAAAATTGAAAGCCATGCTCTAAAACAATCAAGTTATTATTTCATTTCATTGAATTTTGTATCTAAAATACCCCGAGGCATTTCAGGGCACGGCCTGATTTTACTGTTATAAATATAACGAAACATCGAGTATATTCAGAATCTTATGAAAAAATCCCGAAATCTCCTAAAGCGATAGAAGAAAAACATTTTCCGTATATGGGAAGTAGAGCGGTGTTATCGTGCAGGAAGCTCTACACAATTTATTATCTCAGTGACTCATACAAAACCTTTACTGTGCATAATATTTTATACCACAGAATACTATGTAAATATATCCCGAGCAACTGCGTCTTGCTTGATATAGAGTCCATTATAAGTAACATTAATAAAATAATAATACATTACACTGAAATAATTAAGATTTGATTTTAAAACTTCTACAGTGTCTCGGGAAAAGAAAAGAAACAAAACAATGCATAATTAGTTGCACCTACGAATATTCATGTTCTTTGACTAACAGCTGTCTCTACATCTAAAGCCCGCTCTTCACTCGCCCGGGACCCGCGGCCGCGACATTTGACCGCGACTCGCCCGCAAACTACGCGACAATATGTCCCTCCACACTCACAACTTTTCGCAGGCTATTTCACGCGCTCGACATGCATGGACGCCGACATAGCTGCTGCCGCTGCCGTGACGCTATTGTAGGTACTGTAAATGGACATTATTGAGTCTTTTTTTTTTTCTTCAAATCAGCCATAGGAATGTTCATAATTGTACTGATTTTCATCAGATTCTGATTATTCCGCGAAACGTTAATTTTATTACAAGTAATATAGCACGCACGACCGCTCGTTAACGCGTCTCGCACGCTACTGCGACAGTACCACGAGCGTGGATGAGTTCGCGTTGTCGCCCCGCGAACCCTTCGTCGCGGGACAAAAAAACGATACCGGACGGGGAACACCGCGAAGCCATCCACACTCCTGTTTCGCGCCTGTCGCGACTTTCGCAGCGCGATTCGCGCGCGATTGAAGAGCCCGCTTAATTAAGCACCTCATTTATACTTTTTTTTTACCCCCAACCGATCGAGGGTGTTATAAGTTTGACACGTTTGTCTGTTTGTGTGTTTGTCTGTGGCATCATAACTTAACAATAGATGATCCGATTTGGACCCGGTTTTTATATAATAGAGAATTTTGTCGAGAGTGTTAGCTACGTCCGATAAAAATTGGACCAGTGGTTTCCAAGATCTTGAAGTATCTTTGATGTCAGATGGGATCTCTGGAACGGTAATAGCTAGATGGTTCGAATTTGTGCTCAAATGTTCAGGTTCATGGTATGTGTCGTGCATGTCGGAGACATCTGAAACCTTGAGGATCTGATGATGACTAGAAATAAGTAAGGGGATATCCACAATGGTACGTCGGGGGTTTCTTAAATTTTTAATTTAGATTTATTTAAACATTGGATAATGGTTTATAAATTATCACTCCAACTAGGCTAAAATGCCTATACTAGGATGGACTACCACAATCTTAATATGACAATGAAGCGACAAGACGCAATCAAAAAGATTGTGGTACATTAAATAACATAAATGGTCTAGCCAGACCATAAAAAAATCTGATATTTTTGTGGTATTTATATAATATATATACTCTATACTATTTTTGGCAAATATTATGATGTAACGAACGCCGCGCCCGACCCTATGGAGTGCTAATGTTTATCATCTCGGGTCATTTGAAAATTTTCAACGAGTCAGTATGACCGCAAATGTACCACTGATAACTTCAATTGCTCAGTTATTTGTGTTATATATATAGAGGGAGACTATTATTTCTTTCTTTCTTTCATAGAGCGTCGGTGGCGTCGTGGCTAGGACGTCGGACTCCCGTGCGGGAGGACCGAGTTCGAAACCATGTAATGTCATGTACCAATGAATTTTTCGGTTTTTTCGAAGGACTTACGTACATTTACCGCCTGCTCTGACGGTGAAGGAAAACATCGTGAGGAAACCTACACACTGAGATAACCAGTGTGTGAAATAGGGAAGGCAATGGCAAACCACCCCCTTAAATCTGCCACGAGAGTCGTTCTATGTGATTATTCCTTAGAATGATCACAACCCTCAACAATGAGGAATACGACTTAGAAGAAGAAGAAGATTATTTCTTTCATCAAAAGAAAATATTTTAAGTGAAACGTAACGTATTGAATAGCTGTCAAGTAAATTGCGTCACGTTTCTAGAGAGGGGAGCAATCTAGATTTTATCATGGCGTTGCATAACCCGCCGCTTTATAGCCCCAACGGACCCATCTCGAGTTCAAGGGGCTTACATCCGGACCGCTGAGAAACGCACACCATTTATAATCCACTTTTAAATACTTTCGACACATAATTCTATACTTGGTTATCTATGAGGAAGTCACGCTGACGTAACTATGGGAAAGAGTTGGATGGTAGTTACTGATTGTTGTCGGCATCAAGTACTATTTTAACCCCCGATCGATCGAGGGAGGGCGTGTTATAAGTTTGACAAGTTTGTCTGTTTGTGTGTTTCTCTGTGGCATCATAACTTGACGGATGATCCGATTTGTACCCGTTTTTTTTTAATTTAGCCGGAGCGTCCCCTCGCCTTCAAGCGCCGCAGGTCTAATATGCTGAATGTTCTTAGCCATGAAAATGAAAATTGAATTGTCAAATAAAAATTGATTAGTGGTTCTAAGATATTGGAGTATCTTGGGATGTTGGAGTATGATGGGATCTCTGATACGATAACAGTTAGGTGGTTCGATTTTGTGTTTATGACCATGGTGACTTTCTCACATCTGAAACCTTGAGGATCTGATGAAGACCAGGGAAAAGTAAGGGGATCTCCACCATGGTACGTCGGGGGTTTCTAAAATTTTTAATTTAGTGTAATTATCTGTGATGGTTAAGTGGAGTCGTACCTTAATTCGATCATTATTGGTTGATTTGTTCAAACAAAAAATAACCAAACGCTTTTCAACGTTTTAAAGTTTTTTTTTACTAAGAAATAGTTCTCCATGCGATTGGACAAGCACCATGAGCTGTGTATAGAAACTCTGGATTCTGCTTTAAATAAAATAGAAAGCTATACAGGCTGTAACAAAAAAAAACCCTATAGTCCCGAAAGGGGGGTGTTCAGTATCCAACAACTGAACAACAACAACAGTATTGAACAACTTTCACTATAGGGCCGAAACCTTCTGTCGTGTAGATATTGAGCTTTTGTAAGGAACCAATAACCCCTTACAATGCAAAATTGGTATTTATGATAGTATCCAAATCGAAACAAGATTGCAAATGCCGAAAATATATAGACTAAATCTATTTATTTATTATTCAAATTAAAACAGGATCGTTCTATAAAGGAATACTAGTGGGGGATATATGATTCAAATGGAGCCGGAGCATCCATCAAAATAAATCACTATTGTCAGAGACGGGTCGTGCGCTCGTGCGTCTCTCCGCATCACCATGAAACCTTCTATTTCCCGCACTATCCCCTGGGACACAAAACATTGTTAACCAACGCGTACCAACTCGACTCAGCTCCAGGCCAGCCCTTATGGATCTCGCGTTCACCTTATGGAAATTGCGATTTGAACCTCTCGCGCCTTCTTAAAATAAATTGGAATATTGTTACTAGGTAATTCCGTTGACGTCGTCGATCCGATATTAATTTTTTTATTAATATTTTATTCGTAATAACAACTCCGTTTTAAATATCGATAAGTAATTAGGTACCTACCTAAACAACTTTTTTCAAACGACTTTTGGACAATTTTAAACAAAACTTATCGATTTCTATCCCACAAAATAAATGTTTTTATGTATTAGAGCAATCTGCTAGCGGCAGTAAAGGCGGCGGAATGGCATTGTTCTAGAGAGAGTGAGAAATAAGGGGATCGTTGAAATATCTAGGTCAAGAGTTGTGTCCTCCTAGAATGCTTCCGCGACATACTAATTTCGTGATATTTATCACAATTTCCTCTGTCCCTAGCGAATGGCTGATAGAAAGTATACACACTGCTTCTATCCATATAGTTCGAATGTAAAACAGTAGATAATAGTCCCATTCCTTGTCTTGAAATTTAAATTGACTGCCCAAAAATGGCATAAGGTTAAGTAAATAAAGTGATAAGATTCGAAGATAAGCCACGTATCAAATATTACGAATTTTTCAGATATTCTGAGACTTCGTAAATATTTTGACGAACAGGTATTTCCTTCGGGGCACTCCTCAAAGTTTATCCGTCCCCAGTCGAGCGAGTTGACATAGTTTGCTAAAATAACACGTCTGTTTTCTCACAATTTTATATTCTTCTCGATATTTCAGTAAAAGCTCAATCTGAACTTTTTAAATTACCCACCTAATGTGAACATGATAGCCTTTCATATAACTATACCAATATACCTACTTACCTAAGACGCTATAAAGGATTTTCGGTTCACATAAATGCGAACGTTAACTTTTTTTAACCGGCTTTATAAAAGTGAGGTTCTTTCTTTTTTTATATCTAACAGCAAAATGTTTTATCTGTACACGAAGCGATATACTCGTATCATACACGCAGCTATTATAATTCCATTAATAATATCGCTTCAAAATTAGTTCAAGTGCAACCCACTCGAAGGCTAATGACAAAACCAAACAAATCCATAGCAAATATTCGGGATATTAAAGCGTGATTTATGCGGAGTGTGGCGCCAATGACTGTGACAACAAAGGGATTTTATTTGTGTGACGCAGTCTCAGATCAATGACGTAGTAAATAAACCGTAATATTAATATCCACATTGTCAAATTTTAATATCCCTTATTTATTAAATAAATATATTGTAATACCACATCACACATCACAATATAAATGGACGAAAAAGTTCTATAATTTGTGAATATAAAGGCAAATAAAATTAATTACACCGCATTCATCGCAAATAAAGAATTTCATTTCATTAAAGTTAGTTCAACCAATAAGTTCCAGCGAACGAAATAAGACAAGGCACTCCGGAACTCCATTTTATTTAATTGCGTTTTTCCACGTGGCTTAAATCAGCATGAAATAATATTGTTGTTCAAATGTTTCGCGCATTTATCTAACAAAATATGTCTATACGAGGACTAATGAATATAACATATTTTATGTAACACCTGCTCGATAATTCGACTGATCTGTGCGGAAATTGCCACATCTAGAAAATTATTTCAATTTGTTTGATTTTTTCTAACTTATTTTCACTCACATATGTCAAATAAAGTATCGTACGCGTCGCAACTTAAGTTTCACAACCGTCGCCTAGGCTCGTTCGTGTACTCTTCGTGGGTCCTTTATTTTATATGCACTTATATTTATTAATGTTGTTATTATCATCACATACTTTATCCTGCAATTACTTTATTTTATCCGTTTCTTTCCTTAATGATCATGACAATACTTCATGACATGACATGACATGACTTCAAATCGAAAACGTTTCTGGTTTCATGCGTAATCTAGTTACAGATAGGGGAACACTAATATTACAAGTGGAAAATTATTATTAGCATATTTTTATTTATATATTATAAGTCTGTTGTAGTTATCTATTTATCTGTAAATTTCCCTAAGAGAAAATTAATAAAATAATTAAATAAATTTTGTACCGGACACCAGCATACCAAAGTATACATGAAGTAAGCCGAGCGAAGCCAGAAATTGCCAGAATAGTGTGTTGGAATTAAATCCATGTTTGTTTTTCTCACCGCCACTAGCAAACATCGGTGATTGTGTCCATAGAGCAAACAGCGAACTCTTTTGTTTTGGTGGTCGCAAATGTAACAAGTTTTAGATATTGTTATACCGTTTCCTTTACACGAACAACATTTTCAAACGTAACATTGAAGTATATTCCTTAAATCTAATGAAATAGAAATAGTAACATTTCTATTTCATTGGATTTAAGGAATATACTTAAATGTTACGTTCGTCCAGACAAACATTGACTAACAATTTTTCCTTCACAAAATAACATATGGATACTCATATCAACAAAATAACATATGGATACTCATATCAACAAAATAACATATGGATACTCATATCAACAAAATAACATATGGATACTCATATCAACAAAATAATTTCAATTTCTTTTTCGAATATGTACCTACCTAGGTACTACTCTTACAAACGATGCTGTTGGATGATTTTGTTACTGCTAATTGTAATGGTAATAAAATAATAAATACTGAAAAGAAACTAAGTTAGTAGGTACATACCTAATTACATTATTATATACCTACTTTTAAGTTTCAATAAATACACCTACCTAATTATTGAAAGCTTTTGCAATCGCATCCATTGAAATAATATATTCAGCGTTCATTGGCGCTTTCATAAAGAACCGCAGGCCTCAAACATCGGTAATACTTACCTACTACGGTTAATTTTAAACCTATAAATTGGAACTTTGAATATTAGCAGCAATTTGAGTTATTTACCAAGTAGTAATTTGCCCAATTCCAATCATATGATGAAGAATTCTTAAATATAAAACTCAACGACCTCCGCTTATATAACGCGAGAACCGCTGAACCGAATTGGATGAGATTTTCTGATATTTGTAGAGCAGATTACCGTGAAGAATTTAAAGGAAACTTTTAGATTCTCATGAAAATAAACCGTGCGAAACCGGGAAAAAGAAGATCGTAAAACATGGAAAAATTAATTTTAGCTTGACTGATGAAAGTAAAGTAAAAGTAAAATAAAATACACTTTATTGCACAAATAGAAAATAAAAAACAAATGATAGAAAAGGAAATAGTGAAGTACAATTTAGGCGGCCTTATCGCTAAGAGCGATCTCTTCCAGGCAACCTTCAAGTAATATTATTTTAATCTATACTTCTCTTATAATCATTATTTATTAGTTTTAAGTTCACTTTTAGAGTTGTATAAGTAGGTATAATAACGATTTTAAGTTATCTTATGATATTGTAAATGTAAATCAGAGAAGTAGCCACAACCAAGTTTACCCGTTACTAAGGGAAGTTGCGATGGAAACAAACTTTGGAATACATTTACCAGAGAAGATATTATTATAAACGAGGCATCCATTCTTATAATCCCCACTGACAGAAGCCATACCGAGACATTTATGCATTCCAATAGATATAAGTAGATGTTTATCCAGTAATAGATACCTACTTTGTTCTCTCCCAGTTCCTTTTAAGACTGGGCTTATCGAATTTCTACTCCCTTTTGATTTATGGCTGCTCTTACTTGAGGGTTCAAATTATTACAACTTTTGATTGCAATTCCAATAACGTCGCTGACAATGTTACTAATCAAAATGGAATTTCGATTTCAAATAAAGTCACTCACTACATGGTTAACATTGTTCTAACGATTGTTGTATTATAAAAGGACAGATATTGTTCAGGTAGGTGGGCAGGAAAGAGAGAGAAAAAAAATAACGATTTTCGAAAATCAACTTTCCTCTAACAATATAATTGATCAGTTATAGATGCGAACACAGTTTATATGATACAGATTCGCTCAAACATGAACCATATTAGTACCTTCAAAATCTCAACAGTGTATATTTAGATGTACTCTACGTATAATTAAGTCACTCATACGCCTTAGTTTAGTAGGTACTTGATACCCATAACACAGCTGTATAGAGCCGGCTAATGTTTGTTCAGCCAGTGGGAACAGCTCTTTGCGCAGGTCTAACGCGTAATTACGTAACACGAGTACGGTTACCAGGTGTGCGGGTAACACGGCATCTCCGGAATTTCACGCTGAGATCGGACTGTAGTACACACTCCAGCCAGGGAATGTATTTAGATACTTGTTTCAACTGCCTAAACTAAGTGCACCTCTAAAGGTTTTGTTGTATGCTTTCTGCCGCTAAAATTTATATTGAAATTGCTGTTTTTGATGTCTGGAAAATGTGTTATAATGGAGCCTAAATCGCTCGTTCTCTTTTATTGATCAAGATGACTCCTTAGGGGGAAAATATGTAAGATCCATGATCCGAATTCCAGATCAACTGTAACATTCTTACGAATTTCACGGCACAATAAGGCTTGTTTCCTACTATTGAGGAATAGAGGAATGTAATTGAGTTTATTACCGCGGGATAATATAAGTTTTCCGAGGCAATTTTCTTTTGGAAAAAGCAGTAAGACAGTTGGTAATAAAAGTGTCCGGGCGAAATTAAATGGCCGGAACTACTTCGCAGTGAAGTGGACAACTTATTTCTAACCCGTTTCTTCTCTTTGAGGTCATTGGAACTACTCGTATTGCTTATTGGTTTCCACTGTAGGATTGTCTATAAAATCCTCATAAATAACAAAGTATTGTAGAAACATCGTACCTAAGAGACAATGCATGAGGTCCGGTCTGTCGATCGCTTTGTACTGGTTCTTGGGTCTTGGTCTTGGATCGTGGGTCTTGGTCATTTTGAGTCTAGGTACTCGTGGAACTGTGTGCTTATCCGTTTAACTATAAAAAAATCCAAAGTTTCCGAAAGTCCTCAAAAAAATTAGCTTTTAATAATAAACCCCTAAAATGACTCACTGAAAACTGTCATATTTTATGGTAAGAGCTCTATTTCAATCATAATGAATATAAGAAAGTTGCTACAGTATACAAACAAAAGCTCCTTACCTATTGTTAGCCACTTTCCGTTCAACCGCCCCAAGCTTAAATAGAAAGAAAGGTACACATACGATACATAAGCAACAGTAAAATAATTTCGAGCAAGTCGAGATATTAAAATAGACTTTTCAATAAGATATTTTGATCGGCTTTAATAGAGGTCACAACTTTGCTTGATAGAGAATTTTCTTTTGCTCCTAATTACCTTATAGGCTAGATATAGTTATAACTTTTTAGTAACTATAGGTACTTTTTAATAACTTAAAAGGTGAAAAGAAGGTAAACATTTAGTTTCGAGTTATCAAGTATAAGTCGCTGTACATATAAAGCATAGCTTCTCTCCAATATTTCATTTTTTCGTTATTTCCGCCTACTGGCACGTCTTTTCAATAGATTTCGTCGTTTCTTTTTTTCTGTAATACGGGTTTTAAATGTTTTTTCTTGTCAAAAGGCGTGTATTATTCATTCGACTTCTGACACTAAATCTGATCGTTCGTCTCAACAATTTCCTTGATTTTTGACCGCTATTCTAAATTTTCACTGTGCGTTTAGTCCGCCAGTTCCGTTTATCGCCATATATGGGCGATTCTTCCCACCTGGTTGGATCTGGCTGGCGTAAGGTTACTGCCGCCAAGTCTTCGACGTCCGTCGTGCCCTGCAGGTTCTCAGGCGGGCCGGTACAAGATTACAGCGCGGTGGCTGGCCTTGCGGCGCGCTATCCTCCGGTGAGCGCTTAGCTCCCGGACGTCAGTGTTTCCCGTCGCCAGCGCCTCGGTGACCGCTTAGCTCCCAGGCCGCCTTACCTTCCCATCGTCAGCGTCTCGGTGAGCGCTTAGCTCCCGAGCGACAGTCTATCCCATCGCCAGCGGAACGGTGAGCGCTTAGCTTCCGGACTGAAGAGCCTCTCAATCGTCAGCGTTACCGGAGCGAACAGGCTACTGCCTGTCCATTCCCGCCACCGTTGTCTCCTTACGATTCCAGGACCGCTCCGTTGCATTCGTCTGATTCCTAGTTCTAGATAATGATTATAAATTATAAATCCTATTGCCTTTTCCACTAATCTAAAATCTAATAAAACGTAGTATTCTAATAAAACATATAACAAAACACAATATTATAACAGAATATGTGTTTCTTTTCGGTTCAGGTTCTGAAATTCTGTGTATAAAATAAAGATACAGGAATCCGTCGAAAATCTTCACCATACAGTACAGTAGCAACACATCAGGTACTTTGTCGTTTTAATTTATTTGACACATTCATACGATTGTCAAGGAATCTTAACAAAAACTTAAGTTCCATTGAGTATAGCTTGATGTATCTTCCACTGTACATACAGAACCCTCCACAGCTAATCCCTATTTGTACTCATCTGACATGAAGCTCAATGCGGCTTTGTTTAAATCTTAACTGCTTCCAAGGAGCATCTGAGGAATAAATCTTTGTCTCAGTAACGTATTTGTTTCAACCAATCGACGAGTGAATTTGTCATTGTCTACACTTGGACCGCTCGCTAATGTCTGTTCTGTTGTTTCTGCGACGAAAAAATAATAAAACACCGGAGGAGTTATTTTTCAAAATAATACTTTTAAAGAATATTGTGTAACTTAATGTGTCTATGTGAATGTAAGTCCCATAAAATAATAAGTGAATAAATCTATTAAATAATTAATTTACACATTTTTTTCTTCTTTCATCTGTTCTGGTTTTCAAGGTTTTTAATATTCAAAAAAAAAATGTTCTAAATAGTATAAAGCTCTTGCTTCAATTAAAATATTCTAAAAATTAATTTTTGTTTGCAGTATGTAATTTAATTAATGTTGTATAATACAAACAGGTAATGGAATTTGAGACTTTTCTATAAGTAGGAATGAAAAATTATACTTCATTTGAAGCAAGTAGAAATCCTCCTAGTTTCCTTTTATGAAAAGTTTATTTTTTACTGCACTGACCCTAGTGAACCTGAAATAAATGATTAATCTTTCGTACACTCCAAAATTAGTCTGTCAACCCTTCTCAAGCAAGAATGGAGCACTCAAATAAGGATGCAAGTAAAAGGTGTCCATATGAAAAGTTTGCACACACAGTTGAAAATATCAAGTGTCTTCCATTAAGAGGCTGTGTTTTCTCCCACGATCTTCGAAACTACTTAAGCAGACATGCCGCTTGATATAATTGAGATCACATAATACAGATTACATAAAGCTATATTATTCATCCTCTGTAGTTGCCAAATAAATGGAGCAAATGTTGTAAATACTGGGTGAATAATAGGCTCTCTAACCGCTGCTATTTATTTTGCCAGTGGTTAAGTAAAGATCTCAGTGTAATTTATAGAGGAACTTCAAGTAATCTTGATTAACTTTTACTTACTTACATATTTATTTGACTAAATTGGGACTGTTAAAAGAGGAGATTCTCTCATGACTGTGAACAACTTTGTCTAATAAGTTATATAAAAATATAATTATATAAATTTTCTGACTCTACCAAGTCGGGTCGGGAGCGAAAATTCTCTCTGAAAATTTTGTGACCCATAGTGACCGATTAGTATGGAAAGTTGGAAAAATTGTTGTGGTATTTTTGAACTTTGTTCACATTCATGAATATAACTTCTGGTAAAAGCGCAGTGAATGTTTTTTTAACATCCTATATATTATAGGTAAACCGCGTAACAGGTGTATCGCCTCTGGGGCAAAAGGGGCGACGGGCGGGACAACAGAGGGCGAGCGGCGGCGAGCGGGAAGTGGGGCCTGCCGCCCGCTCGCTGTCAACTCGCCCTCTGTCGTCCCGCCCCTCGCCCTTCTTGCCCCGCAAGGCGAAAAGCCTGTTTCGCGGTTTCATTATAGTTGGATATCTCAGCCTTCCCTGCTACCTAACTACACTAAACATTACTTGCCATAAAGGATTTTTGTACTAGAATAGAATAGAAAAACGTTTATTTGCTGTCTGCAGCACACACACAATTCCACTTATACATTATACAATAATATATAAGTGTATACATATACATATATACTATAATCTTAAACTAAATTAACAATAATGCACGGCGTATGCTGCAGCACCAAATAGGCCTCAGCTCAGCATAATGCCATACTCTAGCTAGAGACTACTAGTCTACTAGAGTACTAGTCTTGTACTTTTTATAACGGTGTACTTTTTGTAATTCTGGCATCTTTGACCATGTTTTATGCTGAAATGACGTCTTGTAATGCTTATTATCTTTACATTTACCTCCATTTTGCAGGATCGAACATAATCGAGTCTATCCTAATCCTTTTACAAGAAAAAATGGGGTTTCAACAAAGATAATATAGAAAAACTGCCTCATATCATATCAACGAAATTGTTTGAAGGAAAAGTATTCTATCTAAAATATAAATAGGATATTGAAGATACAATCATAGATCAATGGATCTGTCTGTCCGAGTACAATTTTCAGGGATTACTGAGGGAAAATAAATCGGGTGAAGAAGACAATTTATCGTACGCCCTAATCCTTGTTGACACGCACTTAACGTAGCCTATACGAGTGATTTAATTGGACTGTAAATAGAAGTAATCTGAATAATATAGATAAAATTAAAATCAAACACAACCACCAATTATAGTAAGAAATGTTTTCTATAATTCGCCGTTTCCATAACATAGAGGACTAATCGCAATTCGCTGTTCTCTTCCGCATAATTGCGATAAGAGATAAACTGTTTTAAATAAATATGTATGAATATACGAGCAAATAATATACAAGGTGTTCCCGAGGATATGCATTAACTTCGCCAAACACTTCTGTAGCTTTTATATAATATATTTGACAATGGAAGTGATCCTCAAAAACGCTTCAGTTTCGAGATACTTGCTATTTTATTTTACTAAATCGTCGTCGTTACGTCAGTTTCACGAAACGTCCTTAAAGTCATCATTAAAATATTTGTTATCCCATTCACACCATAACACTACAGATAATAATGATATCTAACTACGTACGTACGTACGTACGTTTCTTACAACTCACGGAAATATGATTTTGATAGGTTCTGCTAAGATATGAAATATCCTATTTCTATTATAGGAAGAGGATTTTTCGTTAAGTTCCCAATAACATTACAACTTAATTGAAATAGATATCACAAATTCACCTCTGAATAATCAGAGGAAGGTGATTTTACAACTAAAAATACGCAACATTCCGATCACGAATAGATACAGATGATTGGGAATAAACTTTAATATCTATGTATTCGAGATCGACAGAACGAAGTGAAAACTCCGCACGATGCATTCGAAATCGTCCAATCAAGTGCGGCTTATAGTGCAGACCTGAATGCACCCGATGCATGAGCACAGACTTATGCATTCCTCGAATCACTTTCCACTAGAAAGAGTTTTATTACTTCAGAATAATAAAACTCGGTATTCATTTTTCAATTATTGATAAAACTTCATATTTTTATATCAAACTGTATGTAACACTTTGCTTTATTTAATATCAGAGATAAAAGTTCTCGTACTTTTTATAACGATTACAATGTCGGATCGAAATGGATTTTTTTCGGTCTGACAATATTTTATTTATGCGCGTTCCCCTTCAGAGGCTCGTAAAACCCTTCCCTCTTTAAGATCAAAAGACAGTCTTCGGTATTCTGGCGGCCAAAATTGTTCACTGTGAAAATTGGGTAGTATTCGGAAATTGATCGAATGTTTACAAGAGACTAGTTCCGTTTCATAAAATAATTTATAAGCAAATATCTACACTTACCCATTATTATTAGTATAGTAACGCTTAAGTTTTCAATTAAGGGAACACATAAACAAAAGAAGAAGAATGTTTGGTTTGGACACATTTTCAGAAAATGAAACCATGTAAGTATAATTACAAAAGGGCGGTCGTTTCATCTCCAGATAAGGATCGAACAGGGGAATCACATTAAGCTTTTTGCTACCTCCGGAATTATTTTCACACTGAAAGCTCCGAATACCCCGCTTGACCCAGGGGTAAACTCGTGTTTGTATTTTATGAATGTTCTTCCATATCTTCCACTTGCGTTGGGTCCCATATCCTTTCTTATTAACATAACTAGGTTTTAGACCGTGAGCGTTTTGCATGATCACTGGTCTAGATTTTTTTTCCTATGACTTGATCTGGCTGAAATACATACTAAACCTGTATTTCCATTGAGTATATAGGGAGTTAGTAATATTGAAGACATACAGGCAAAGGTTGATGATCTCAATACATAAGTGGGTGGTAAAAACAAAATGGGTGTATCAAATTGTAACGAGACCTATTGCTCTAAATGATTGTGAAGTAAAAAAATCAATTCAATATTGGCGAAATGATAATTTAAGATCCCATGTTGCATTGTACTCGTACAGGTTGCCCCAAAATAACGTTGTCAACTAATTTTCCAAATAACTCAAGTAACTATAGAGATACATGAAATTAAGTTATAATTAATAAAAAATACAAGTAATTTAGATCAATAATATTTATTTGTCTTCGAAAAACCTTCTTTTAACGTTGATATAAAGCGTCAAACGTTTGACAAAATTATCAATAATTTTCCGCACCTCCTCCACTGATATTTTGTCCCATTCCTTCCTCAGCGCAGCCTTCAGAGTCCAAATTTCTGTGACGCGTTACGCAGGCCCTCGCCTCTAAGATAGACCAAATACTGTAATCCATCGGATTCAGATCAGGAGAGTATGGTGGCCATTCTTGAGAACTAATGAAACCTGGGCATTTCTCTTTGCACTACCGTTGAAAACTTAAGGCCCTGTGAGATGGAGCAGGATCTTGTAGGAATATCCATGGTTGGTTTCCAAAATGCTGTTGGCTCCAAGGAAGAAGAACATCCTCAATAATGTATTGTCTGTTGTTGTTTTGGTTCATTTTGATACCCTTTTCCACAAAAATTAGGTGTGTTTTGCCTGTGGAGCAAATACCGCTCCATAACATGATGGTTTCCGCGTTTCGACGATGAGGAACAACTGCAGCAGATCCGGGACGTTTAGAAGAGTAGATCCTGTCATTTTGACGATTATCCAGTTCTCAGTAGCGGCTACGCGCTTAAGCAAACGACACCTCTCAAGGCGTTTTTTTTATCTTTATCTGTGAGTAGCTGTGCTTTTCGTATTTTGTTCATCATCTGTATATTGAGATCATCTTTAACGCTAAGCTGCACTGTAGACCGACTGATTCCGAATCTCGAGCCATTTTTCTTACCTTGACTTGTGGATTACGAGCCAACCTTTGCTTCAAGCAAATCCTAACAGTTCTTTTTCTTCCTCTCCCAGGACGTTCGACGATGTTGCCGAGCTCCATAAATCGTTTAATCGTTGAAGAAACTAACTGGCGACTAACGTCGAAACTCCTAACTATCTCAGCCTGTCGTTTGCCACTCTCGTGCAACGCTATAATAGCTGCACGCTTTTAAGACATGGCAAATATAGTAGTTTAAGCAACGGTCACGTTATGATTGATATGATATTGATACACATTACAGTCGAAAACGGTTATTTAATATTTCATTAAAACACTATTTTCACACGACCATGACGAATGAACCTCTTTATGTTATTGATTGTAGTTTCTTAATGATCAAATTACGAAATGGGAGTACTAAAAATATAATTAAGCGACTTAGTAACTGAGAATCAATGTTAACATGACGCTAAGATACCTAAGCGAAATCAATAATAGAAAACAAATGAAATCACAAAGCTTTCCATTTTTGAAAATTCGACTTTTTAATTTTGACAACGTAATTGATTATTATAGACAAACAAACGAAAGTGAGAATATAGGTAAAAAGATCTTAAAGAAACATCCTTCAGTCTTATTTTTACAGCCCATTCATAACTACATTAGTAACCACAATAAATTAACAAACGTTATTAATGAGACGCCTTAAATAAATTTAAATACGCCAGGTAGAGTTTTCGTGTGAAAATTGCGAGTTTCATGTTTGGAAGCGAGTTTTAGCCGACCTCAGTTGCGGTTGGAGGTGTCCAAAGTTAGTTTTCAGAAGCTTATTCATTACCAAATTAATTTGCAACGTGAAATTGGCCTGGGTCAAGACATGGGTCTATTCCATATAGTTTTAGCGTTTGTGGTGGATGGGCATTATTTAAACACTTTATTTACTCTTTATTGTACACACATATAATATATAAATTATTATATATTGTATTACTTATCTCTAAGATCTCTAAGAGAGATCTCTTCCAGCAAACCCCATAAAGTGACAATTTGATATGAAAGGCACCGAAGGCGAAGTGTGCACCTAAATGATAAATAAATATACCTACTTAATAATACAAAATAGAATATACGTACATAAATATAATACAATATAGTATATATATACAAATATATTATATACTATAGCCTCGATTACTTTTAATCGAAGCTCTTAGAGGAATATATTAACAAATAAATATAATATAATTATAATAACATTAGGTAAGTTCCTAGCTAAAATGAACAACGAAGGTATTATTTTTACAAATAACAGTTAAATCAAATTATAAATATAATAAGTACCTAATTAATTGAGAACTTGCATAAATATTTACTACATAACTACCTAGGGTAAAAAGGCGGATTTAGGGTTTTTTAAGATATTAGACTATTTTTGATCTCATCAGATGGGATCTCTGGAACGGTAACAGTTAGATGGTTGAGTTTGAGCTCTAGAAATGTTAAGGACTATGGTGCCCTTCCCACATCTAGAATCTTGGGAACCTGATGATGATCAGAAAATAGTAATGGGATCTTCACAATGGTAAGCTTTAGGTTTCTTAATTTTTTCATTGTGGTTAAAGATCATTTAATTTTTTCATTTAGAGTATAATTTTTCTTTAAGTACTCATAATTAAGAAGTCTCATACCTACTATTTTTATATCTCTATTTCTATTTATGTTTTATTAGAAAAACAATGCATTAAGTATGAAAGACAGAAAGTTGATAGAGAAAGATTGTGCCAGAGAAAAGAAAAACAACGAGTGACGTCACGAGCGAGACGTGACAAAAGAAAAACTTGATTGCGTGTTTTCGCAGCGCACACGTGACGTAATGGTGTAAGCGAGGTGAAAATACGGAAAGTTCACGAGTGCCTGTAAGATCGCGGCGGAGCTTTTAGCGTAACATACCTATAACACAACGCACGACATGGCGGAACGTCTCAAAAAGCTCAAAAGCATTTACCTACGACGTTTCAGATTCCTTAAAATGTGAATCCTTAAAGAGGTTGTCTCCGATTTGTTTCGAGATTGACTACCCATTTGGGTATGGACTAGATCCGTCAACCGTCATGCGAGGAAAGACCTCATTTTTCGGCCACCTGCAAAGAGGATCCCTATATGAGTTTCCAAGGTTAATTCTTGAAGACAAGATCGCGGGAAATGAGAGGTCCAGGACGCCCCCGCCGCAAATGGCTGGATGATATCAAGGAGTGGACCGGACTGAGCTACCGTGATCTGAAAGACGCAGCATGGGATCACAAGCGATTTTGCCTACTGACCTCCAAACTTCAATTTGAAAATTGCACCCGATGATGACGATGACTAGATCCGCTTTTGACCACAATCTCACATGGTAGAAAGTGACGATGAGGCCGAGGATGGATCACGCGGACCCGGTAAATGCCTATTCACTCTCGCCTGGAAGAGTCCTGTTATTAAATTTACCACAGAATAACTATTTAAATGTAAACGCTGACAGAGTATACATATAGGCACACTAAATACGTTTCCCCACGGAGGAAAGCTGAGCAGAAAATGTATTTTTATACCTGAGGATAAATTATAATGATGACATAACCTTATCTTAACCAACGTTAAGGTTATAATAAGTAGATATGTACGTAAAACAAACACGGACGGAACCCTGAAGATATAAAAATTAATTTAATTACTGGCGTTGCGCCTACGTCGGTGGAGACATTAATTTAATGATACGAGGAAAATTTTGGGCACATTCTCTAGGCTATGTGTAATAGGATTGGAGGAAAGAAGCCGGCCTGCATCGGCGGAAACTTTTTTAATATAATGTTAGGTCTGAAATACTAAGGTGGCAAATAAAATCTAGAAGAGTAAACTAAGCTTTAGTAAATTGAAAGTAGAACAAATTCAGTAGTTCTTTTAACTAATAATAATAAATACTATAAAACTATAATCTATCACTTTTCTCTATCCCGATAGTTATCAGGGAGAAAACGAGAAAACGAATACGAGTTATGCTACACCTTTTCTACATTTATTCTTTGTGTGTACAATAAAGATTAGAAGATAAACTTCCCTGAATACATAATAATTATATCCAGATACATAACTGTTAACTCCACTCTCATTTGGCCTCTCATTTGGCCGTCGCCTTAGGGAGAGGTGTCGTGACCCTCGCTACGGGTCTACCTGGTGCAAAGGTTGGCCATAGCGATCCAGCGCGGTAACGCCCGCGCCGCGAGCGTTATGGGCACCTTTGCATCGGGAGCGGCAAGGGAGAAGGTTTATATATAATTATTTAGTTATTAATTAATTGACATTATTTGTAATTTTGATTTTGTATTATGTTGACAATAAATTGAAATGGAAATTATATTTTACTGTTAACTTTCTTTAAATTTTCCCAAAATTGATTGGTTGATTTAGTATTTTGTACATAGTATAATAATGTATAAAATGGTTCATTAAAAAGGTCTTTAGTTAAATATTATAGAGCAGATCAATTTTATGCTTGGAGATTTTAATATTATTTAAATTAAAGAATAAATAGTACACGCCTTTGACGTTATTCTCGGGGATAGTTCCAAAGGAACTACTGATATTTATTTGTCCCTGTAGGTCATTTACTGAAGGACAGTGACAGTTAAGTTAAATATCAGATGACGATTTTATGACAAAATAAAATTAAAGCTCGATATTTAATTTTTTGTAGTAATAAAATTCAACGATTTTTAATTTTATATTTAGGCGCACAACTCATTTTTTCTACGAAATTACTGCGGTTTCAGCTTGAAGCCCTTGCACATGACTTATATACTATTATATATGGACATATACCATAATATAAATAACAAAGATTTTACAGAGCGCGTGCGTGATTACGTCGAATGATCGATTTTTAAATTAATTGAATTGTCGGGTACTATAATTATGTTGATAAGCAACAAGATACCAGCATACATTAAATAAACGAACATCGAGCTTTATTATGACGCTCATAAAGTAACTTACGTAGTAGGTAAGTACGTAATATATTTCCGTGACGAAAAAGAAGTTTTTAATCAGGTTAGGTAATAAAACTAACTTGGGCGAGATGTTTAATATTCCGTCCTATGCCGGCAAATTACGAACATCCTACGAACTCAAAATCCGTTTGAATTATACACTTTGTTAATTAAGTACCGGGCTTTAATTTCATCAATGTGTTTCTTCATTAATATTTACCGGTAGATGTATCATTCACCGTAATTTATATTTATATAGTTATATTTACAACAACATCGACACTCTAGGTATACAAATAAAACGATTGAAAATTAAACTAAAGACTAAACAATATTAATATAATACAACTATGTATTTTATTTTTTTGTATATCCTAGATTACTAGTGTATATACTATGAATCCTTTGTAATCTTACTGCACATATAAACTTATTCTTATTAGTTATAGTGTCTTTATTGTTATTTAATTGAATATCATAGTTTGTGTAATAAAATATATGTTTAAGTATTACACCTAAAAACTAGAAACTAATGTTTTCGCTGTGTAAAAGTTCCCTCAGAATCAGATTTGTGTAACCCGAAGAGGGTTCAACCGATTTGATGCGCCAAAGAGAGTTTTACCAAAAACTGCTAACCCTGTTAGATCAGATTAGGAACTTCCGATTTCTATAGACCCACGGGTAAGATCCGATACCCGACATGACCTCCATCTATTTGTTGTCTCTGTATGGTCGACATTAATTCAAGTTAAATGCCCTTGGGCACTTCAATGGGTCTGACAGTTTCGTACTAGCTATTATACCATAACCTAAACAGTCTGTTACCCCGACCGTAGCTGAGATCAAACGGCGGCCTCTTTGCAAAAAACATTAGCTGTCATGTCCTTCAGAGTAGGATGAACCGGACTGGCATGAAAGAAAGGAACATATATAAAGCAATAATAACGATGACTGGAATTTGAACTTACGTCAATTTCCGATATTCGAGTATTTATTTAGTTATACTTACACAAAAATTAGCAAAGAAGTAAGTACAGACCTATTTCCTTTACTTGCTATATCTTTTTGTATCTCTCGTCTACGTACTGCCCTGCTCATAAAGTTAAAAAAAACTTAGATCGAGATAGTACCTACTCATACTATTAAAACTTTTTAGGACATTACAAACCACATAATTACTCGTATGTCCTTAAATTAAAGATTTTTCGATATACCTAATACCTAGTTCAATAGTTACATAACCTATAAGCCAGAAGCAGTCAAGAGAATACACACTGAACAAGAGCATTGTTATACCATACAGTTATTTAATAAAATTAGTAATTGGTTGTACTGTATGTGATACCCTATTTAAATATCTGTGGCGAATTTAGATATTATTATGACAAATGATGAAGCCTTCAAACAACCTACCTATATAGGCACACCTGTCTTTATGCATATTTACTTAATTGAAGCTAAGCAACAGACGCGGCAGGTACTACAGGTACAGGTACGTCAATGACTTCATTCTGGGATAATGTGCAAAATATGCCCCAGACGTAATGGCCTGAAGTTAGCCTGAAGTCGCAAATTCCGTAGCCGGGACACAGTCTGAGTAAATTATAACCCCAGGGAACACCCGCGAGATAAATACCACATTATGTCCCGTCTGAAAACGTCAACGGAAAAGTTTGTCGCTGCAACTCGGAACTCGGATTTGTGAGTTAATATGTCTAAGTCCAACCTAACAAAAAGCTTACTTTTTGGCGTTTATGTGGAAAGTTTTATTAGAATAAATTTGATAAGACTCCTTTCATAATTTATAATTCATTTATTCATGCATAATCATGAGTTACATACAGATGTTATGTATTATGTACAATTATTTAGTCCTAAAATGATTAACCTTGTCGGCAAGTTTGTAAGAGTAGTTCTTGTCGTATAATATTTTCGTTTATCTTCAAAATATTTCCGAACTGAATAGTAGCTTTTGGAGGTTAATAAATCCCATAGATACCGTGTACCTAAGTAAGAATATTTTTAATGCCTAAATTAAAATAACTAATAATTTACGGATCACTTAAAAAGAATTAGAAGAAGGAACAATTACATAACGTGATAATGCGACTTTCTTCTAATATAATACAGTATGTGTCAATCCGTGTAACGAGTAACAAGATCCACGATGAGCGTAGTAAACCTATCCTATTCCACAAGGCTTGCGCAAAAGTCAAATCGATCGATGTAATGTGAACCGACTGTTAGTGAAATTGCTTTGTTCCAGCAGAGTCGCCCGGGGACCGGATTTGAACCCGAACACTGGTCACGGAAATGTTGATGCTGACTCAATTTGATGATCCTACGATACGCACGATGTATCCGATTATTATGAATACTTGAAAAAGTTGTATCGGTGTCATGTCAACTCAAGATGTCTTCGGTTCACAAATTATGTAAGTACTTAGTATTAGTTAGTAACAGTAATGCCCAACGCACACATCGGAGTGGAAACGCGGCGACTTTCTTCGATAACAATGTAAACTAAACCTTCAAGCCTGTAAAATACTGTTTAAAATGGCATGTCTGCGATTCCGCGCTCCGCTCCGCTTGCAACCGCCCAAGTCGGGAAGATATTAATTGGCATACTATTTCATGAACCGCATTTTAGGTTAAATTATTATAGAATTCGCCGCGCCGTCACTCTTATAATGAACGCGGGTCATAATTGTAGATTCAAATCTTGCTCGAGGTCTTACAGAATAATGCATTAAATAGATGATCTTGCCTTGATGCTGCAGCAGTACTACCGGCTTAAACATAAAGTCTCTGTTTTCAAACTTAAATAAGACATCAGATGTAATTGGGCTCATTTTGAATCTAACATGGTGAAGTAATATAAAGCATGTAATATTTTATTTTGGAAAAACATACTATCGTATGTCATAACTATACATTAACAAATTGCTCTCAGTGTAACCGGATATGAATGCCAATCCATTTAGAGGTACCCTGAAGTAAATAACAGTATCGTATCAACATATACAATTATGTACTTTAATCATGGTTAAATGCGCATTTCAACGTATCGGCACCGAAGAAGACACCCTGCTTGTTGCAAGACGAGGCGGTGGTGTCCATTGCCCATATTTAGAATTCGGAAAAATACGGTTTGTTACGGAGTTAATTCGTTATTTATATGCGATAGCGTTAATAATATGGAAAACACAAAACATACAGGATTGACAACTGCTAGAGATTGTTTCATAATAAATTATTATAGCCAACGCACTCGTTTATTTAAGTTATGGACTATCACAATCAAATGATCGATAAATCTGAACTATTACTAACAAAAGCAATTAAGTTAATATTGGTCGCATAAAATGAACCTATTTGATGTTCGACGATAAAATGTTGAGTTATTGAGGGTTTAGCGGCTCACCCCGATACGGTCATTGACATGAAATTTGTATCAAAGGTTCCTATTTGTGTAAAGACGTTAGATTCCCTTATATAAATTGAACGACTGTTAATCAGAATAAACCCACTTCTTTCTCACCTTCTTCTTTACCTCTTTCTAGAAATCATTTCCTCTGTCCGAAGGTTGCCTGGAAGAGATCGCTATTAGCGATAAGACCGCCAATATTGTAACATATATTTTTATATGCCCAATATTATACTAAGTTTTGTGCAATAAAGAGTATTTTACTCTTCTTTACTTTACTTTAAATTATTAGAATTTCATTTTTCCGGCGCCACTTCCTTTCAACATGTCTTTCTCGTTTGCAGAGTTAGATATAACCACAGTACTATAAAAACGTATTTCCATTTATTCGAACGACGTAAAAATTGTTTGGATTTCAGTTGAAATCTGAGAGCTGCAAATTGCTGAACAAAGAATCGTAGCTGAGTGAAAGTCACGATGTTCTTTTTCAATGCCCGTTGTGTCGTTCTTTTACAAAGCATCACAAAAAGATTCCACACAATCAAAGAATTGAGAAAGCCACTTAGTTTATTTTGAAATGTCTAATTTTTAGATCAAATACGATATTATTTCAATCAATATGCCTGTATGCCAAATTAATGTTAATTATGTTACTGTAATGTTATATTAAATATTTATGCTGTGTGGTGCCGGTCCCAAAAAATAGAACCACCTTCCTCTCTTCTCTTTTTCTCTTCCCGTAGGTGTCGTACGAGGTGACTAAGGATCTCAATGGACACTATTTTACACCTAGTAGACGGTTCGACACCTATCAACTTTGTCCATGAAATCTTACGACGTAAAGTGAGGAATACCCGTGATTGAAGGTTGTTCCTCTGTCTACACCCTCGGGGATTATGGACGTGAGAGTTTATGATTATAATGTTTATGTAAGTATTTATTAAATTTAAATTTAAAACTATTTGAAAGTAGGTACTTAGTGTCCAGAAGAACAGAGATTAACGTGAAGCCTGTGCGTTTTGGAGGAACGAATCAATATTGTGCCGATTAGAATAAAAGCAAAGTCATTCCACTCAGGCTTGTAAATCCTTTGAAATCAGGCCTTATATGACCGTTACAAGCAAATCCGTTCAAAACAAGAAAATAGAGAACGCAAGTCACTATTCTATTTAATAATTGAATTGATGGGTCCCAAATGGTCTAGCCGTCCCGTCTCCGATACACTCATAAATCATAATTAATACCCGAACGTTGATTACTGGTCTCTGTAGCGGATTCGCCAGTCGGTGCTTTACTTTATGTCAATTCATATCGCTAATAGCTATGCAATCTAGACACACGGAGTGTGTCCGCCAAGTTCGGAAAGAAAAAGGGCGACGATATTTGATTACACGGTTAATTTTGACAAACTGTAGAACAGATTTAGGTAAAATTTTAATTGAGATTTTGTTATTAAGGTTTTTAATGTTTTTATTTGCTCGTGAACAAACTGGCAATAATTCAATTTTGTAAACTACTCGTAACAGCTAAATGTAAGCTTCCTAAATTTTTCCTAACGGTTTATAGAAAAAATCTAATCCCATTCATACGCTGCACGTTGCGAAACTTAAGTAAGTAATTACCTTAATTAATTAATGAAGAAGATCAGTTAAAAGTTCCTAAAAATTTCCTAATCAGTTATTAGAAAAGATATATTTAAATATATGGTTATCGTTTATCTAGCTGATGTTTGAACCAAACTTAAGTAAGTTAAGTACCTATAATTGAATTATAAAAATATTTTCCTGTTGTTAGGGAAAAAAGTCAGCAGTACCTAGCTTCCATAACAACCTACCCCCAGGGCAATGGTATGGAAAAGATCAGTTGAAAGTTTACGATTATTAAAGAGAGCCATTATTCGTGCAAGAGCAATTAGGTTTATCCAGGGACGCGCCCTCTGCTCTTGTCGGCTTTTACCAAGCTTTTATTATGGAAGTTGTAATTAAAAATACTAATTTACATCTTAATTTATGAATAAAAAGAGAGAAATTTACGATTATACAGTGAGATAAAAATAGGTAGGGATATAAGAAAATAAAGAAGGTAATCTTTTATAGAAGAAGTAAATTGAAGTAAATTAAAAATTTAATAAACCCCCGACGGACCATTGTGGATATGCCTTACTTTTTCCTGGTCTTCATCAGATCCTCAAGGTTTCAGATGTGGGAAGTCACGATGGTCATAAACATTTGAGCTCAGTCTCGAACCAACAACCCAAGGTACTCCAAGATCTTAGAACCACTGATCAAATTTTCATCTGACATGAAAAAGAAGACCTGCGGCGCCTAAAGGCGGGGCGATGCTCCGGGCTTCGGCCTCGCCATGGCTAACATAAAATTCCTAGCTCCACATAATTTCAATTTATTTTTTGGTGTCGATCTTTAACAAATAAAATTCTCTTGAAATGTCTCAGGTTTCCCTACGAGTTTAGTTTGAGAAGACCCCATCTAACTATTATAGTTTCGGCGGGCTGATCATCTGCCAATTCTTCAAGTTTCATATTACGAAATTGAAGTCCACTCACTTTTTCCTAATCATCATTAGACCCTCAAGATTTCAGATGTCAGAAACACACCATGAACCTAACTATTTGAGGTCAAATTCGAACCATCTAGCTATTACCGTTCCAGAGATGCCATCTGACATCAAAAAACCGGATCCAAATCAAATCATCAGTTGTTAAGTTATGATGCCACATACAAACACACAAATAGAAAGACAAACGTGTCAAACTTATAACACGCCCTCCCTCAATCGGTCGGGGGTTAACATAGAAACATTTTCAAAGGACCCTGTTACACTCCACACGGTTTATTCACACGGTTACATTGGTTACATGGTACCTACTGCATTTAATTATTTTTTTAAACGTTACAAATAAAAAACATCGGAGACCGTTCTATTATTAACTACCGTTGTTCGTAACTGTTTCAGAGGAAGGATTTACATAAATTAGCCAAGATGTTTCGTTGTTTATACTTACATATTTATTATTATTCTGTCATATTTAAGTACCAACTATTTTGAGAGGCCTTAAGAGGATGTTTTAAAAACTTTATGTGTGTCTAAACACAATATTTAATAGACTTCGATAGACAGTGGATGGAGCTGGTCTGGTTCTTCTGTTAGGCGTTTACAGGCATTACAATAAACCCATAAGAAGTATACCACTCACCTTGACTGGATTTGAGCTGCGTCTCATGCAAAGGAGCTAGGCCACGTAGTGTCCAACAGTGCCCATAAGTTTTCTCACTAATCGCAAAGTTTTGGCAAGCTAATTTATTACACCAACATAGTTCACATTAAATATCACACAAATCGAAGGAAATTGTTCAGAAATATTGAGAAAAACCACGTAAACCGATTTTTTAATTGTCCGCCGTAGATTTCGTGTGGTCGAAGCAAGATGGCAGCCGACCGAGAGTCTCCCACCACTCGCACGCCCCCATGTCGCGGATATTGTAGTATACCCACTTATAGGTAAATTATAATGCCCGAACACAGAAATAAATCCTTCCCTTTTTCTACTCCCCGTACTCACATTTGCCTCTAAAAATGAAATAACTCATTAAAACGAAATAAATAAACATCTCTTTCAGTTTACCCACAGGTTTAATTAATTTACAAAGGATACCATTTTTGTTTAATTACCTTGACGAAAATACTAGCGGGGAAAATGGGCATGAATTAAATTTTCCAAGCCAGTTTTTAACTTCTTCTTTTTAGATTTTTTTGCATCACTAATTCATATAACATGACGCTTAGAGGTGCAAATTATAAGACAACTGAAATTACATAAGCAATATTTTCTTTAATTTTTTTTTAAATACGCTCGACTTTCGAACAAATAGTGTTCGCGTCCCTCGAGTAAAAGGTACTAGGTACGAATAGTAACGCTTTTCCTTTATGTGTGTGCCTTTATCTAATTCAAATTTAATTTAAATTCAAAGCGTTATCGCGTAGGGTAATTCTTTATTCTTGCTCTCTCCCCACAACGCGGTAAGCTCGGTTTCCATACAAAATTAAGCTAATGTTATCCCTTTACGGAATATGAGCAAATTTTACTTCGCTCTAATTTTACGCTTGTAACTTTAGGTATTTCATTCGTAATGATACGACTTTTGACAGATGCCGTTTCTAAGATTGTTATGCGTAGATTACAAAAACTGAGGGAAATCTCGAAGGAGAAATCCAATAGTATTAAATATTTGATATTTTTCATGTGTAACATAATATTTTCACAGAAATAGGCGAAGGGAAATACAAAATATGGCCTATTAAATGAGACCCAAAGATCACGAGACGATACAATTTTAGTTAAAGGTTAGGTTAGGTTAAAGGGGGTCATCCAAGAAAAATTGTGTAACGAAAAATATGTACTTTTGAGAGCTTCATGTAACGAAAGTTTAAGAGTTAGAATAATAATAGTTAAACCATCATAAAGATCGGTCTAACGACAAGTAAACAATATATTCTAGATCTCCCTCTGGTGGCGCCATAGGCCGCGCAGGTGAACACTGAAAATGAGGTGTTGCGTGATAGCGTCGAAACTATTCGACGGATTTGGACCAAATAAACTGTATTTTAAAGAATAGATTAACGCTACGGTTTGATGTTAAAAAAATACATTTTGCGATATTAATAAAGCTTTGACGTTGATTGCAAGTGAACACGGCAAGGTCAAAAGAAAAAGAAAAGGCTAAAATTAACAGATTTAATCCCGTTTGCGACCGACCAAAATCATTTTCGGGAGCGGAGAGGATACGTCTTCATCGTTTAAGAAATAAAGACGTCCAGAAAAATGACATCGGCTCGAACCAGGTTGACCAAGATGGTGAGCGCCGAAGACGTAATTTGAATTCATGAAATAATAAAACCATCAGTAGTAGCCCCGACTTCTACCCACCCCGATTTTTCGTCCCTTCGTCCCTTCATAACCATAATCGTAAAATACCTTTATTATAAAATGTTCTATATTTTAGTAAATAGTTAAACAGTTAAGTATATTATTTCCAATACTTAAGATATCAAAAAATTAAATTAGGCATACTAACTACATAGCAAATATGAATTTGAATCCTTCAGGACCAATACTTTGAATTCCTAAAATGTTGAAATCGATAATTGCGGAATTTCCAAAATATTACCTAAGTAGGTAACTGTAGTCTGTCTGTCTATTATTATACGTTGAAGTTTCTACTGAAAATATTTTAATCCAAGTAGACGCCATGGCTTATACATTTAATTCAATATAGATTAGGTAACAGGTACAGTAATAAAAGAACTCTGTTATCTTCCATTTCAACATTTAGATACATATCTGTGTCTAGTAGAATTAATCTGATTATTTTTCTGATGTTTATTAAGCTAATAAGTGGTTTAGTACGTAACTAATGTACAGTGTAATTTTCTATTTTAGAATTATTATAGGTTTTGGAATGGCAGCAGTTACATTGCTTTTTTTACCCATTAAAAAATGTACAGAATGGAAGATTAACATTCGCTAAAATATTACATTTCTCATTATTATACTTTTGGAAGAAATGTACGCGTAGCTTAAAGTTAGACGTGTAATATTTGTGCGATTTATACCCACATTTCAAAGCTTCATCGGATTCGAACCACTGGTTTGTGAAATTAAATTTGGTTAAACGTCGACCACCTCTACAAATTAATACGTTTGATAGGTATTGACGTTGATTCATATAACCATTATAATGTACAGGGTGGGCCAAGAATTCGTTAACATTTAAACCTAACACCCCGCGCTAATACAAGCCGCGCGGGGAGCGGGGAGGGGCGTTACCACTAGCTCGCTTCTCGGAAATTTAGTCGCAATGTATCGCTTCACGGGGCCGCAGCGCGCTTATTGTGTGAAACAATTTTATTTAAACAACAGTTCGCTCATTACAGTGAGACGCTTATTTCGCGTTGAATACGACTTACACGATTTAAATCAGTGTCCGAGTGCTCCATTAATAAAGAAATGGGTTAAGAAGTTCGAAGAGACGGGATCTACACTAAACGTGAAGCAAACCGGCGGCCCACGGACTTCTCGGAGCGAAGAGAACGTGCAGCGAGTTTCCGCATCAGTTCGACGTGATCCAAATTTATCGACGCGCAAACGTTCGGCTGAATTAGGACTATCCCGAACATCATTGCGCCGTATTTTGAAATTAGACATGAAATTACATCCATATAAGATCCAGTTAGTGCAGGAATTAAAACCTAATGATTTAAATTTGCGCAAGTCGTATGCCGAAACAATGTTAGATCGATTCAATAATTTTGATAACCTCTTATTTTCCGACGAAGCCCATTTCCACCTCAACGGACACGTAAACAAACAGAATTGCAGGTATTGGAGCAGCGAAAATCCCAAATCTAAACACGCGAGGCCACTTCATTCTCCCAAGGTAACGGTATGGGCTGCAATTTCAGCAAAAGGAATTATTGGGCCCTACTTTTTCGAAGATTCTCGCGGCCGTTCGGTTACTGTGAATTCTGCTGAGTATGTGAAAATGTTACGGGAGTTCCTGGCACCGAAGCTACTGGAATTTGCTGGCTACAACCGTAACACATGGTTTCAGCAAGATGGAGCCACTTGTCACACATCCAACGAGTCCCTGCCGGTAGTAAAAGAAATGTTTCCGGAAAAGCTGATTTCCAGACGAGGCGACATCCCATGGCCACCCAGGAGTCCAGATTTAACGCCAGCAGACTTCTTTTTATGGGGTTATTTGAAGAGTCGTGTTTACACCCATAAACCAAAAACACTACGTGAACTAAAGGAAAAAATTAGTGAAGAAATGTCAGCGATCTCGCGGTCTCTTTGTCGACGAGTATTCGAAAATTTCGGTGTTCGCTTAGAAGAGTGCAAAAATCGAAACGGTGGTCATTTAGATGATGTTATTTTTAAAAAATAAATTCCAAATAACTAACTTTCTTGTAAATAAACAATTTTAAAAATATGTCAAATGGTTTTCTTTATATGATTTTTTCAATTGTTAACTAATTCATGGCCCACCCTGTATATTCAGAGGACTTATCTCGTACCATTTTTTGACAATTACGAAACAAAAATCTGTCTCGAAAAACGAGGTCTGAGACATACTGGGTATTCAAGGCTTGCATATCTTGTCGCTTCATCCCTATCGTCTAGCACAGCGATTCCTAAACTTTTTAGGTTGCGAAACACTCAACAAATCCCTTTTATTTTATGGAACCCTGCATCAAATGATAGACACTGCAATTTAAGAGAAAAAAAACCTTTATTAGTAATATTTCAAACAAAGTAAATGTGAAGAATGAAACTGTTTCACTGTTTTATTAATAATTGTTTTTAATGTTCGGTTTTATGTCCGACAGTTGTATGCGCATATCAGGGAAAGCATCCAATCTCGACCTAATTTAGTTTTTTGTATAGGTATAAACTAAAAAGTCTGTTTCATATACGTTGTGTCAAAAGGGAGTAATGTTTAACGGCCAAAATAATTCAACGATTCAATGAAAAATGTAACTGAATCGCGGAACCCTAGTTAATTTTCCACGTAACTCACTTTAGGAATCGCTAGTCTGGCATACGGAAACCATCACAAAACCATTTATCACACATTTCCGGTCATCTTCGGAAGTTTTTGAGAGGCATTGCCATAATTCCGCAGCTCTCTGATTAATGTGACAATGGTGTAAAAAGGAACGATAGATTTATTCGAAATTTTCCGATTGCCTACGGAGTTGTGTGGTACTTTTGCTCGTACGGAACCATCACGAAATCGTTTACCAGACATATCTGGTCTTCGGTAATCAGTCGGCAGTTTTTCAAGATGCATCGTCCTTGCTCCCTTGTTTCGCACTTTCATGAGTCGATTTTAAGTGGTAACGAAACGAACGAAAACGAGAACTTCTCTAACTTCTGGAGTTATCTACAACTACATTCACACATTTTGAAAAAATGGTAGTCAGCGAGAAAATGGGCAGTTCTCACATTTTCTTTTTATGGTGGCAATCAATCCTGTTTCTTATATTATAAGGATGAAAAGCCTCTATGGGACCAATTGAGGTTAGAGTACTAGAAAAGTCTGAAATCGCAAAAAACTTTTTCCCTACAAAATGTTTATTGTGAAAAAATAAAATTACTATTTGTTATGTACAATTATTCAATTTCAAAACTTGCTTGTCCAATTCTACATCCATTGTGTGCGTCTGCTCTGCCCCCAGCCTGAAATTCTGTTACAGTCAGACTGTTGTATATGGAACTTGGTTTTCGAGACCCGTTGGTAAAATTTTCGTTTTATGGCTGTCAAACTGGATTCAACGGGATAAGCCCTCAGGAAATAAGGGACGGAAATTATCTAACTAAGCTGACTGAAATGGTATGAATTTGGTAATATTCTGCTGTCAGTTATAAGTATATTTTGCGAACTTTTTCAGTTGGACCGTTCGAACATTCTACTCTTATACGAGTACCTAATCAACTATGTCTCATTTGACATAGAGCTGCGAGCGATTCTAAAACAAAATTGAATTAGAATGATTCTATTAGAATTATAATGTGATCTCGTATTTATATCTACAGAGGAAATCAATTTAGATTGCTCTATTACTAATTGGACTGTTTGTCTATCTGCTGCCCACTTCGACAAATTAGCTTTTCCAATTCGGCCTTTTTTTAGTTCACAATAGAGTAGAAATTAGATAGTGTACCTTAGCTAAACATTTTGCCGGAACGTTACGTAAAAGATCAAATACACCAATGTATTAGCCAGATAGTTTAGCCCTAACTAAGCTCGGTGGGATCGCGGATTAGATCTCGGCGCAGCCAGTTACGCAACCCTCACTCGCTGCACTTGACATCGGCTTCCAATGCATTTTCATTATTTATGAGTGTCTCAACCTAGGTATAAACGCCTCGTTACAATAGAGCAACCTACTAAAAAGTTCTAGACTTAATCGTAAGATTATCAGGTAGGTAGACATGTAGATTCCATAATGCCGACAATCGATACTCATACAGATATATTTTTTTGATATTTTATACAAAATTATATAATAAATTAAATGATTTTAAAGAGTTACATAAACTACTCTGAAACTTCAAACGCAATCTAAGCAAAAGTAAGAATTCTTACCTGATATTTTCTACATCCGAACTTTCATGACCACCCGTACAGATGGGGTAAAATGACGTCACTGAAAGGTTTTATCAGTCCAAGTTCATGAAACACGCACAGTTGACTAGGAAAGTTTATATCGGCGCGGGTAGGCGAAAGTTGCGTCGGGCGGGCGAGCGAGTGGAGGGTCCGCGCGCCGCCCGAAAAGTGGCGGGCGAGGGGGGAGGGGCGAGTGGCGGGGGGTACGGAGGCTGTGGAGCACGCATGCGCTGAAATCCGGTCCCGGAGCCGGATGACGTCACGCGGTGTCCGCCAGAGCGCCGCCCGATTCGCAGAGCTCAGCCGAGCCCCGATAAGGTCCATCCGCACGCGCTTAGCGCTTTTCCTTTCCTACCGCTTCTGCCGTCTTCAAGGGTCCTAAGAATCTGCGTATGAAGATGCTGATTTTTGATTCAAACCTCATTCTGGTCATGTCATGTCATGTTCTAGTTGTAATTTACCTACAATAAAGCTTTTATGTACTTAGGTACATAAAGCTCCCGATACTTATTCTCATCTCCTGAAATTACTATGATTTGGATTTCAGCATGTGAAACATAGATGAATAACCTTTTAATCTGAGTCTGTTTTAGAGAATATTGTCAATAGATATTATTATATTTCCATCCACGTAAAAATAAAACAAGGTTATATTTGTGTATCTTAAGAAGTTATATTTTACACATAAGCTTAGCACATAGGCTGTTAGTACGAGTATATAGGCTGGGACTATACTATATCGGTTCATAGAGGGTTATCCGTGATCCGTGAGCCCTCGAATTAGGCTTTTAGATAGATAGATAAGATTTTCTGGGACTATTTACTTGGTCTTATTTGTATTGTCATATATAAATTGTTGTATTGTCTTTGTGGACATTTACAACCTAAGTAAAACTAGGAACAATTTACTTAGGTAATTCTTATTAGAAATCCATCTTAACAAAGATCCATCACTGATTTCTACGTTTCATTGAACGAATGCTAGTAGTTAGTTAGTATGCTAGTTTACTTTTACAAGTAAATGTATCGGTACATATTATCAGGAAGTTTATTTGCATGATGTATGATCTAGATACTTTAGTCGTAACTTTAGTAGGTAGGAATTTATTAGTTTTCCCTTTACATAGTTTTCTCTTTCGTTTCTTTATATGGGGCGTAACCAAATATAGGTGGATTGATTGATTAGCGTGCGTGCGTGTGTTGTTACTTTGCTTAGCAAAGCCTTTTACAAGAAGTTAAAAAAATATTTAGATCTACAACCAAAATAGATCAAATTTTTCAGTATCACGAAGTGGATAAAACCTTGCCTTTAATATTTTTTGCATATTATTATTATTATTGATTATTTTTCTTGCGTAGTGATTCAGATTCAATTAATAAATAACTAAAGTCACACTGCAAGTAATCTATAAGTTATTTAGTTGCACTCTGTATACGTACGTCCGGACATTCATCCATTATTCTGCTTTTAGTAAGCTGTGAAATGACCTAATATTAAGCTCAAGTCATTAATCTAGTTATTATATTTAGCTAAATATTTTTGCGGTACCCACTGAGAATTTTGGGTACCCGCAACATGAATAAATAAAAATTTATTGATGCAGACAGTATCTTTTACATTTTGTCAGATTTCCCTGGCTCCCACACTAGGATACCCTGTGTTGTGGGGGCCGATAAATATAAATTATGAAAACATAAGGTAATGCAATAAATTAAACAGTTAGTATGCGTGTATGTGAGGGTGTGTGTGAGGTGGGTGAGCGTGAGATGGCGTGTGTGTATGAGTAATTGAAAATTGTTTAAAGCCCATTATTCTTCTAGAAAACAATTAAATCCTTTGAATTTAAATCAAATCAATTCAACTGAGTTACTTTCTTCCAAGGCTCAAAGACGAAATTTGATAAAGAAACATAATTTCGTGGACTAATCCTTATTTACTTGTTTTTCGTAAGAGACAAAAGTAAATTTTCCATTTGATTTGTATTGGAGAGAATTCTGGGAAAACAATTAACAATATACCTAATTGGGCGCCTAGTGGCTTAGTGCGTTCCTTAGAGTCTGATACAGAACAATAGATTGTACAGACAGATAAAAGAAAAGGTTGAGTTGTAATTTAGCGTAACAATTATACACACTTTGATTACAAATACTAAAATAATATACACACATGTGTCAATAAATACTACACTAAATAGAACAATTCATCGTACAGACACAACGCGGAATAAAGATAGAGTTGTTATTTATAATAACAAATAGACACAAACGAAAATAAAAAATAATCCGGTAAACTGAGTATTATAGGTCTGTTTACCGCCCCGATTGCTGCACTTTGGTCTTGCGCTCTTGCGTAACGGCCGAGTCACATGTCTTTTAATTGAGATGTGAAAACCTAATGAAATTGATGCATCAACGGTATTATTAGTTTTCTATGATTATTAAAGTAAGTACCAAATTCGTAATACGATCGAATGCCGCAAACTTGGCTAAACATCTAGGGCACACTACTTTATATAGCCAAACAGGCCAAGACGTAACTTGGCGTCTTTTTACATAAATGTTTTTGATGGGATTATATTTATGTCACTAAACACGTAAATTTTAGGAGGCCAGAGTAACGACATTCCAATAAAACCAAAGATATCAACGACTAACATTTCGAGACTTTATGACTCGTATTCTAATGTTTGTATACCCTACTCTAGATAGATATCAAATTGAGAGGGCACCAAAGATGATCTCTACTTTTCTCAACAAAACGTCCTCTATGTATTTCGTGTAGAATGTCATCAGCGTTCATTGAAGGTCCAAGAGTTGAGGTATATGCTGTATTGGCGAAGGTTTAAAAGTAAAGTAATTTACTGTCAGATCTCAAGATGGCGCTGCTTTAAATCCTACTCGATATTTTGAGGAATTAATTTCTAGTCATGATAACTAATTACAGATTACTTTCATAAACTTTTAATAATCTGCTTGTCGGGTCAAATTCTCATAATGAAATGGAGTTTAACAACCAAAACAAACCGTATACTTTTCATTCAAGAACGTAGTGTATGAAATACTTTACTTGTAATTAGTTACTATTAATTTATAGTATAGGTAAGTATAACCAGAAAATAAACGTCGGTAAGGCCCGCGACCTTGGCGTTCACTACACAATATTATTCACTATTACTAATTTCGACGGATCTCGATCTCGGATTGCGGGCCCGACTCCGGTTTCACTCAAATGTCAGTATCACTCACACGCTCCGTGTGAAAAACAATGTCATGGTTAAATTAAAGACACTACACATCTACGAGATATCTCACGACAGCATTTTCTTAGAAAGAAAAAAATCTATTGATATTACGGAACGGATCTACGATTTGCACCCTATTGGTGCCCTTGATGTGAAAAATATGTCTCGGAGTTACGTGTTATATGCAGTTATATGCAGTTTTATTACCATTCATTATCTATCACCACATCAGATCTTTAGCCTAACTCCTAAATACTATAGGTATTAATAAACTTGACTAATCTATACTCATCCACCTCCTCATCCACCACCATGTATATGCATTTACGGATATTTAGGATAACTAATAAAGGAAGCCAGTCAGTAAACAATTAGTTGATTAAAGTAATTGATATATCATTAGAATAATTATTACAACAACAAAAGCTAAACTAAACCTAGACAAGAAAAAACGACTTAAGATAAAATATTTGTGGTAAATCCTCCACATCTGGAAGGGTAGGTAATAGATACTGGCTGCGTTTCCCCGTTGGATAGCTGAGCTATCCCGCTGGGGATATTTAGCCAAAAGACCCACGAGTCGACCAGACGCTTTACGAGATCTATAAAGACGCGGTGCACTTTTTTCATTCCAATGTTTATTTTACATGCCAATTCTCTCTGATAGACAGAGTTTATTTTACATGAGACAATGTTTATTTTACATGCCAATTCTCTCTATCTATCAGAATTAAAAAAGTGCATCGCGTCTTTATAGATCTCGCAAAGCCTCTGGTCGACTCGTGGGTCTTTTAGCTAAATAGCCCCAGCGGAATAGCTGAGCTATCCAACGGGGAAACGCAGCCAGTATCTATTACGTACCCTGTCAGACGTGGGGGATTTACCACAAATATTTCATATTTAGTCGCAAGGGATAAATAGCGTGAAGACGTATACGATAATAAAATTTGTCCTTATTCTATGATATTGACACAGATTAAACTTGCAGACATTAGATCACGATAGAGTGATTTATTTCTACCATAATTTCCTAATGCAATTTACATGTAGATTAAGTCATCGTTCGTTACTAAAGGCGCATATTGAAATAATATGCGTAGTTAAACCCGACGCGTATTGACGATTCATTCATAATTACTAATTAAAAACAGTAAATAATCTTTGATAGTTGTAATTAATTCATATTTCTGAGGAACCTTGTATTTTTACATAGTTTCTGCATTGGCAATGGCAATATCCTATACCACAAACACATATATACTAGACCTTATTTGTAAGACATTTATTTTCAAAACGCCTGCTTTTTCTGCTTATGAATCCTATGATAAAATGACTGGTTAGATCTATTCCCCTGAATACATTCTGTAGTGGCGAATTTCCCAATTGCATTAGATAAATAAATAAAATTAATTAATCTTTATTGAAAAGATCATAATGCTTGTAAGTCAAAAAATACCCTGACTTCCATATAGATAGATATAGATAGAGGCATGGGTCGTCAAATGTCATAATTTCATAATTAATTTTTAATCAAGATCGTAATATATTTATATTACCTAACATAATTAGATACTAACCTATGTTATTAGATTTACTACGTACTTAAATATTTTATTTACTAAAATTAGTAAAAAAGTATTTTGTAAGTTGTACCTAAATTGATCTTAACTTTTAAAATTTCGACCTTAATGGTATGTCAATGTCTAAGTTAAAAAGCAATTTAAAAAATCATAGAATTACGCATAGCTTTGAAAAGGAATTCGACATTTCGATGAGATGTGACACACCCTACCCTCTAGTAGGTATATCTCACTAGGCTTTTGTGACTGTGTCTGTCACGTTCAAGGTATCTTTTCGCCATTTATCAAAGGGCAAAATAGTGACTCCTTTTATGGTTACTTTAAATGATGAACCCATCTTGATGCCAATAAATCCATTTCAGTAGATATACAATTGTTCTTAATTAGACACCCGTTGGCTAAAATTCATCATCATCAGCCTATTAATGTCCCCATTGTTGGGGCACAGGCCTCCCCTTGCACAAGGAGGTACGGACCATGATCCACCGAGCGGGCCCAGTGCTGTTTGGTGGATTTCACATGCCTTTGGAAACTTTTAATTTCCTCAGACATGCAGGTTGCCTCACGATGTTTTCCTTCACCCTTAGAGCAGTCGGTAAAACTCATTGGTACATGACATTGCATGGTTTCGAACCCGGACCTCCCGCATGGGAGTCCGGCGTCCTGGCCACTAGGGTACCGATGACGCTCTATCACACCTGTAAAGAGTTAAGAAAATTCCATATTGAAACACAAAAATTGCTTTTAATAATGATAAATCACGACTTTTGTAACACTAATGTTAGTACATATTTTACATTATTATAGCTTCAACAGAACAAAAGGCAATAATGAATTAACCTTTGAATACGCAATACGCATGTACCCAATGCCATAATAATGCCATATCTAATAAGTAAAGTTAAATACGTATAAATGTGAGTAAGCTAAATGACCAAAGACAAGATAACATGGAACCCGGTATAAAATAAATCTCTCTTCATAACTTTAAGCAATATATTATCGTGTGTAAAACAGATACATAATTGTCACATTCCATTAATAAGTTTTTACTTTCAACTCTTTACATTTAAATGAAACTTACAACATTTACATGAAAGCAGGGCTAGGTGGGACACTACTAGATATAGTATAAGTTCTAGTCTAATGGCTGCCTTGAATGAGGGTATATCCAGCAGTGCAATGATCCAGAAACGGCTGCTGACATTGCTAATACGCAAAAT
This sequence comes from Hofmannophila pseudospretella, assembly GCA_947369225.1. NCBI lineage: Eukaryota > Metazoa > Arthropoda > Insecta > Lepidoptera > Oecophoridae > Hofmannophila > Hofmannophila pseudospretella. The sequence continues at coordinate 8,979,626 of OX376317.1, read as the reverse complement.
CGAGGGAGATTTCAATGTTCTATGTACGCTACGAATCATAATACTTAAGCCATATCCCTGATCACACCCATGAGATGCTATTAAAACCTAAAAGTCATGCATGAATGACCCAATGACTAAATCTCGCATTAACTGACGTTGACAAAACATCTGGTAATTAAGTTTTCGACTTTCCTGACCGTGAGGTCGACGTGGCAATGAACGTCGCGACCTGAGCGATAGGCGCTCTATCATTGCCACTTATTACGACAATTAAAAAAAACAACTAATTATTAATTTTAGAACTGTACTGTACAGAATAAATAATTATGAATTTGTTTCCGTGACGTTGGCCATACTCGTAGGTTTCAATAGTACCTAACATACCGAATTAAGTAGGTATATTGAGTGAGAAATGACAGAGTAATCAATTTAATCAGATTGACCTTAAAATAAAATAAAACTTTAACAATGGACTCCACTAACGTCACTTAACAACTTCCGTTATGTAGGTTCGTATATGTAATTTTTTAAAATTAAGTACTTGTAATTCACTTACTATAAACTATTAACATTTCGTTTAGCGGATGTTTTTTCAGAAACATCAGGTACCCAATATGTAGGAAGCAGGCTGTCAACCATATTGCAGGGACAAATAAAACATACATTAATTATTTGTTAGTTAGAATTCAACTCAATTTGTTAGAAACAAACATTAAAAGCATTTCTTAAAAATTAAGAAATAGACATAAATTGATGGTCAAATGTAAAACAGAATTAAAATTCGTTGAAAAATAAAATAAATACATGCAATCAAAAATCAGACGATAGAAAGAAACGGAAATATTACATCATGACGTCACGGTGTAGTAGCGCCATACAAGCAGATCGTGGCTACATATAAAGAACTGTTTTGCTAAAAAGGGACAGAGCATCTTTCCAGAACTAACTTAAATCATTAATATCTCTGATGTTAGTTGAGATATAGAAAAACGAATTTTAGATCCTTCTTCAGGACGTCCATGTATGTTTATTGATGGAATTAAAAAAATTAGTCAAATACCGAAATATTTAAATCGAATTGGAACATGAAACTTACGTCATTCTTTTACAGATATTTTCTGAACCATGAAAAGTGATCGATGAAATTGTGAGTCGGCCCACATAGACGTAATTTCTTAATCGATAGAGGCGTATCGGGTTATCGAGTAAATCAGATTATTCGGTTGCGTGCGAGGCCGTGGCGGGCACGATCCGACGACAGTGTCGACGTCGCGGCGCGGGCGCAGCGGGATGGTGCTAGGCCTGCTTTTATATTGGGAGTTCCATTTGGGAAAATTAATATAAATAAGAAAGTATCTACCTTTTACTTTTTAAATCGCGTTTTTATACTCTAGCGTTTGGAATTTTTAGTACTAAAAATTGTGACATTGCAAAGGTTCATTTTTACGATTCTGCCGTCGTGGTCAAGTCAATTGTAATCCCCCAAAAACGTTTCATGTAAAAAGTAGGCCAAGTCTCGTGTATCTTTACTCGGAAAATGTAGAGCCAAGTCTAATGCTCTTACATCTATTACATTATTACGTTACTACAATAGAAATAAAAAGTAAAGTACCTATTTAAAGATGCTGTACCAAAGCTCGAACCGCGAGCAAATCTGGTGAATCTATTATCTATAGTCACTAAAGAAGTTGCATCCAAGAACTGTTTAGGAATTTATGTAAATCAGGTCGACATTTACAATTTAGTCATTAATAGGTTTTTACTTAATTCATTTTCCAAACTGGCAGTTACCTAAGTGAGAACAACCCTATAGCCTGGCGCTCTTGCCACTCTATCAACTGACAGACAATAGGTACCTGCGATAGATGCAAACCCTCGACACAGGTTACAATTACAACACGAATTCTTTCCCGATTTAGCTTCGAACAACTGTAACTAGGTCGTTTGGTCGACCTTACCTTGCCAATCTAACAACTCTATCTAATACAAGTAGATAGTATGAGTACTTGATATTTTATATTTCAGTCACAGAAATGGAACTAGAATGATGATGTGAGTACTGACAGCGAACGAAAGCATTTAAAATTCCATGCATTTGACATTTCAATGTCCGACTAATGTATGGGAAAATGCTCACATCGCATGCTGGCAGACGCGGTTTCCATGAAAAACTTCTCTAGCGAGTAGCGAGCAATCTACATAGGTTGAATTTCAAGATCAGTCCTTTTTCAGGATTCCTGTATCCAATTGGAAACAGGATTAAGAAGAGCCAGTTCCTCTTTTCAAGGTCGTTACCGTCAGCAACATCTCCAATTTTGCTAGTGTAAGCGACACACAATTGGATCGGTTTTTTTCTGATAACCCTTATAAAATCTGTGGCCTCATAGATCTTAGATTAGTAAGTAAACATATCTATCACTTATTTTCATTACTTTAATATCTATGTTGTTATAAATTAAGTAGGTACTTACTTACCTAATACGTTATAATGTATCATATAAGGATTAACTTATATGAAACATTATATGAAATTGCATTTTTGCGTGGGCCAAGACTCCTTTCAGATCAACATTTTTCTTGTATTTATTTATATTGGATAAAGTATTCTTAACTTGTACTGATAATGACTGGTTTCCATAGAGAGCTATGAAAAGCTACCAGGAGCTAAAAAGAGTGAAAATAAATAAGGTTAGTACTACTAGTTGAATAAGATAGGCCTTTTTGTATAGCATGTACTTTTTTATAATGTACCTAAAGTATTCTTGTGTTACAGTGCTAAATAAATGTTTTTCAATTTCAAATTGTATCTAGATTTAAGTGATTAAATTATTACTTTGAGGATGAAGAATCGAATTTATGTGGCAGTATATAAGCTCAGTAATTCCGAAGTCAATCATTTTGATTTTCTTTTTTTAATATAAAAAATATATTTATTATTTTACTTTCTTGAAGTTACTTGGGTCTTATCTTATTGGGTACTCTCATTCCATAATAACAAAAACTTAACGTTAACCTCATTACGCTGGTCTGATAATTTTTCCCACTCTCTGTGCGTTCGCGGTGGTATGCAAAGGAAATAAGGCAATACTCACCTAAAATTTCAATGAACCGTGACCACACTTTACATAGTAATAAATAATTTGCCTTAATCTTGCACAAATATTCTTAGGTATACTTTTTCGAGCTTGCGCATAGCAGACGAAAAGAGAGAACTCTGTTTTTCTCTTTCAGGAACGCACCGGAGGTAGCGAGGTCTTGCCGAGCGCCTATAGTCGCAACGCAAGTCGCGTCGTAAGTAAAAGTAACTTTTAACAATACCTTGGCGGCGCCTGCACGCTGCGTACGTCAGTTTCGCCAACTCCTACCGCGCGGCGATACGTATCGCTCTTTCGCTTTTTTTCGGACATCGAATACGTCGCTAGTGTCGTTTCCTGGATAGTACAAAAAGTTTTCCGGTGCGCGAATCGTCTTGGACTTTTCCCAAAGAACCCCGCAGGAAAATATATTGAGTGCGACTATACGTTACGTGAATTTTTCAACAACGTTAGTTATACGTTCAATAAAGTTAATGATCAATTGAATAATTTTGTTGATTTTATACTTGCCGACTTTACTGGATGTTACGCTCACTTGAACGTAAGTAAAGCAATTAATTTTTATTTATATACGAGTATTTATAGAGTAAGATGATTTTCCGAGTTGCGGCCACGTTTAGGTTTACCTTGCACCACTCATTCTTGCAAAATATTGCAGCTTTTCTAGATACCTCCATTTTCATTTTCAAAAAAACTGTTCCAAGTTTAAATAGTACGAGACGTTGATAAATACGAAACTGGATCACGACACTTAACATTCGTTGGTAATATTTGTGTAACGTTTACTGCGAGTTGAATGGTTTATTAATGAGGTGATGAAAGTGGCATGGCGTTTCCCACCGGTGGCTGGTAACTGGTCGCTGGTCACTTGTCACCCGGCTAGTCGGTGAGCGAGTGATTAAGCCAGTCCGCTTGCAATCAGATCAGTGGAACTGGTTTCAAAGTTATTGTAGACACGTGTTGCCTTGTCGAGAGCATAGATACCAGTAAGTATATCACCGGTGACATAATAGAGTCTGATTTAAAGAAGTGGGCTTTAATACCTTAGTTACTAAACGGAAAGTTGTATTGTCATCATTAGTTTCAAGAAATATTAGCATATTATAATTCTCTAACTCTACATTATAGCGAATGTTTACTAGCAATCTCATTAAAAAAAACATATTTATTACCTACACAGCCTACTTATACGTTTTGGATATATATTAATTAGTCCATCTCATTAGCCAGCAAACTGGTTTTATTGATGATCTTTTACAACAACCTCAACAAAACAAGAATCTGGTTCATTCATATATTTGGATTTTCTAGAATTCAGTTTTAAAAACTTACCTTGCTCTACATAATGCTGAGCTATACAGCACTCTACAGCACATAATTTCGATTATAATAAATAATACACTAAATAAGTATATAACGTTAGGTATTTCAATGTACCTAAAAGGAAAATAGAGAATTTACACGGACTCTTGTCGTATGTGTCGTCGAGCTAACGTTATTATTATTTGTACGTGAATTTAATAATGACAAAACTTTACCTAATTCAAACGTGAAAAAAATCGAACATCAATATCAAGTGTATGAGATATCCAGTATTCAGTTTATTGTACCAATATCTTACATGTAAGGTAAAGGTAGATGAAGAAAGTATATATAACTATAGTATGCTACATTATAAACACCTTATATATATTTTAGTCACGAATTTCTTATACGGACATTACGCTTTCCCCTGCGATTTCCAATACCAAAGCCATGTTTAACACCGATGCCGTTGTTTCTTTGTCAACAGTAGTCTTGGCCTAAAACAAACTTTTAGCAGATGGTATGACTGTGCAGAGTCAGCTGAAGAGGTACCACCCTGTTGCCTATTTTAACCGCAAAGTAGCAAAGTTGGCATTGCTGTATTGCTGTATTTCAGTATGAAGGGTAAGAAAAGCAAAGTCCTCAAGGTTACTAGTGCACCAAAAATCTTCTAAAAACATCACTACTAACAATATCTTTTTTTTTATTTCTCAAAAACTGTAAAGTTTTGAAATTTTGTTTATTTTTTCCTGTAAAATATAGGATATTGTCAATGTGTCTAAATAATTCAGACACATAGATTATCTCCTATATTTTACAGGAAAAATTAAACAAAATTTCAAAACTTTACCGGTTTTTAGAAATAAATAAAAAAAGATATTGTTAGTAGTGGTGTTTTTAGCAGATTGCAAACCTCAGAGAATATATGGTGGTCTTTTTTGGCACCATCTCTTTCTTATGATACCCACTTACCCCCAGATGCCCCACTTTCAGATTTCGACACTCAATTTGAGATCCAATTTTCTATTAAAATACAATTATTTCCAAGTTTCTTTTACATAGTATAAATGCGCGCAAATATGTTCTAAAACTGTGCCAAATTTCAAGTCGATAGCATTAGTAGTTGCTAAGTAAAACAGCTGTGACATACAGACAGACAGACGAATGGAAACCGAAGTATCACCATAAGGTACGGAATTTAGGTACGAAACCCTAAAAAACTAATAAAATAAATACACCTAGAACATTCCTCAGTCGTTTACCATGCCATACCATTTAAACCGCTATCAGTGTTCAATAATTGCTTGATTTGAGACGAGAATGTCTGCGCAAATCTAGTGATTGGCAGTCCAGTCACGCCGAACAAACAACATTTTGATGTTATATGCAATAGGTACATTCCACGCCAGTCTTTATAAGAATCGACTGCAGCTGTCGTTAAATTATAAGTATGTTTGTAATTTGTCGTATTTTCCTCACTAGACACTAATGTAGTTTAATGTTCGACATCATAATAAGGCTGATCATATCTGATCTGACATTATTCTATTGAAAGCATGCGTATTCTGTTACAAAACCTTTAATTAAGACAAACATTAAAGAGTAACATCTTGTCGATCAAGCTTCAACCGCAAATTAGGTTAACGACACAATCTAATCTGATTGTAATACCGATGAAATCGTTTCGTTGTACTAAATAATGGGACAACAAAGCATTTAATTTCAATTTTATTAATCAATTGGTGGTCGACCTTTAGGTGGTGGCGCAACTAATGCGCTTGCGCTTCGCTCCAGCGAACACTTTCCAACGACCCTATCGAGTGCAGAAAGCCTGAAATCTATTAATATTGCCTGAACTATTTCAGAAAATAACCTTGGTTATGATTTCAAATTTAGATATGAAGAAAAATTCGGATAGACGGTAATCGAAAATTCCGATGTCATAATAGGTAAAAAACGTATTTTTCGCTGTCAAAAGTTGGACTGTCATAAAAACTGAATCTAAGTATAGGCATCTAATTTCGCGAAGCTATTCATCCGTGAAATACTTTTTATTAGATTCAAGTTCTTTATTTTACACTCACTGAAACTAATTCTTGTTATCAAGATCGTTGCATATTATATTCTTACAGAGATGATGTCCAGTAGTGCAATATGTATTTCCCTGTCGGCAATTGGATAATGAGTTGTTTCAACAGCTGTTTAGCATGCGACCGACACAGCGGCCCGGAGCTCTCTAAATATTTGATGACTTTGACTCATGCCGGCCTTCACTTTTGTAATCACAAATCGCCGTCGGAACGGAGATGAGTCTGTCTCAATAATGGCATTCTCGACAGTTGTGAGATGTGATGGATGCATCGCGTAAAAATTCAATTGATGTTTTTTCACTCACTTTAACTTCCTTTGACATTTTTTTTATATTTGTTTATTTTATTAAATGAAATGTTAAGCGTTTTGGTTATAGGATGTTATGCTTTTTAACTAATATCATTTTTACTCAGTTTTTAAAAATCTTGTTTCGTACATAATTATTTCTTCGCATTTATCTCAATTTTAGTCAATTTTGTCATGTTTGAGAAAGTTTATCATTTTTTGCGGATGTCTCCAAACTTACAAATTCTCTGCACGTCTGAGAACGGTTTGTTTGTTAGAAAATAATCTTAGATTCAACATTGGTACCAAATAGATCATTTTTATGGGAGCTCTTTATCTACGAGTACTTACTGTAAGTACCAATGTCTACCGGTCGTAGTGTAGTCATGACAAGGAACAATCAAAAAATTGCCTCCATGACAGGACCGCATAATGAAATGGATTAGTTAGTGATAGCAATATGTGGCAGAATTCGTTGGTTACGTGATCGTGAAGGTCGGCGGGTCGCGCGGAAGACACCCTGCGATGCGCCGATGCGCTGCGCCCGCGCCACCGTGCAGCTGACGCAAGCGCGGTGCGGTGAGGCAACATTGCAGCGTTACGTGCGGTGCGGTACGGTACGTGCCACCGCGCGGCGCAACGTCCAATTTATCCTAGCCTGCATGGGCGTACGGCCGCCGGGTGGCAAGCTCGCAAAGCCTTTCCTGCACCTCGATCACGATCCTGTTGCGATCAAAAATTTTATAAAACCACATCTTTATTTTATTTTCCGATCACACAGTCATTTAGTCATATTTGACTTGGAAGGAACAATTCAAACATATTACTATATGTTTCGTAATAATAATTTATTATTAGTTTAAATACAAATTGTATTAGGACAGAAATAAAAAGTATTTAAGTTGACCGCACCTTACCATTCATTTGCGATCGGTAATTGACTGACAGTCAGCCCATGGCCAATTTCTCCGGATATGTCATCATCTTATTGAGCGAGATGGCAATATTGAAACCAAAGAATAACTTCTTTGAATAACGTCCTCCCTCTGTTATTGAAACTTATACATTGGAGAGAGATAAAGCTATTATTTGACAGGAGCTGTGTTAGTTTCTTTGCGATTATAACCGGTGCTAGGGAGGAGGCAATACAATTACCGGAATTACGACTGCCCCGTGACACGGGTACTGATAAAGCAAAAAAAAATCATCTAAAGCCATTCTAAAGCTGTCATATATTTCAGTGATTCACCTGTCGATTACCATCCGCATCGCTTGGAACTAGGGTGCCCACTGTCCACCGTGTATGATATAACTGTTCTGCTGTATACGCGATTACGCGCAAAGTAAGAAATTATGATCATATGCTCTACGCTGATGCTTCAAAAGAAACTAAGAGTTCTTGAAGGCTGGCAGCACCCTAGCATTTGGCAGACCATAATGGTAATTTTATATTACTTTAGTTCTGATTTCACTTTAGTTTCTTTTTAAATCAAGTGAGACATTTTACAGACTATTTCTGTGTATATCTGTTATACACACACGACAATACATGTAGGTACTTACCTAATAATAATTTAAGAATGTTCATGTTCAGAGTAAAATACTCACAACATTTTGTTATTAAAAACATAATTATGATCTCGTTTTATTGCGACGCTACGATTCGGTTTGAAACTAATGAAAAGTAAAACTGCACACTGCTTCTCTTGCCTCCCTCCACTCAGAAAATAAGCCTTACGCAAAGGCGCTGACACAACCAGCTAAAGCCACGATAACACTAATTGCAACTTGACCGGAAATCATTACGCCTATTTGTAGGTAACCAAATGAGGTCTTATACTACTTATTCCAAAACCTTTGATCTATCTAACCAGGGTTCAGTTTCTGTTTTGGATCTTATAGCAATTTGATAAAAAAAAACAAAAAATTCAGAGAGGGGCCTCAATTCCATATCCATTATCAATTCCATTTCAAGTTCCTTCTTTTTATCAAGCGAAAATTCTGTTAAATCAATCCAGCCTCTGTTATAAACTTATAGAAAATGTAAAGCAGTTTGACAAAGACCAAATAAAGCTGCTAAGATTTCTGCTCAGTACCGTCTCAATCCATCCATTTTCTTTGTAAAACCCAGATGGCTCTGTGATGTGCAACAATTGATGACTACGTTGATCTCGAAGATGTATTGCCGTTCGGACGGTAATGCCTATGTGGCCAGAAGATAAATCTTAAAATTACAGCTCACGGACCGTTGACCCGGTTTAGACGACAAAATCATAGTTCGTGGATATTGGCATCAAATTGCATATCTCACGTCAATATTAATATTATTAATAGCTTTAGTGGGAAGAGCTATGTAGTTATGTACGACGACTAAGTAGTTTCCAGTAAGTATACCCGACCAGGACTACAAAAACCCTCGGCATGTTGCAAAATTAAACGGTACTATTTTTTTCATGGCGATCTCCATAACACATATTATAAACACAGATTATAAAACTACCAAAGGCGCCCTTTTGACAGTGTTTTTTCAGTTTCTGGTCGGGGTACAAAGCTGGTATTACAAAGGTAGACCTATATCAAAATCATTATACACTGTAACACAAACAATAGGTACTGTATACGTACGTCATACATCTGAAGCCATCGCAAGATGGATAGATATCCATCTTGCGATCTAGTTGATGTACTAAGTCAATTGACTCATTTAATACATCACCTAGATCGCAAGATGGATATCGCTAACTGAGCTCTTAAAACGTTCAAAATAGACGCAAATTTTAAGGTAAGCAAGCAAAATTTTGCATCGGATCGTAACTGACACATTACGCGTTCGGAAAACAGTACTTAATAATACGACTCGACACAAGTGTCTCCAATTACATTATTATTGACTGCTATTAATAGCTAACGATAAGCAATCACGGTTGCTCACGCGACACAAGATGTGCGGGTCGACGACCCGTTCCGCGTGCAAATACTCCAGCGGTGACGTCGCAAGCGCATACCACCTCCATACATTGCACATCGCAATTGGAAACCAATGTGAGTTTGGAATAAGTTCATTTTCCATTCAGGTATTAAACAAGTATCCGAAGCTCGGTATATTTGCAAACTCCTGCGCCGCATAATCAAATAAATTCTACTCTCGGTTTTATTTTTATTTTGCTCATTTGCAACTCACTTACCGACATTGCAAGATTGCGGCTCAACGACTTAAGGTTTCACAGTTTTTTTAGTAAAACAAGTGTAAGCGAACACAATATACAGTGAAAGTGGACTCGGAGTCGATTCGCAATCATGCGCCTACATAATGTTTTACGGAATATTTTTTCTGAGCATATTGTCAATAGTGTATATCCTATAGGTACTTGTTTGCTCGTGTTGTAAACGTTTATGAAATCATTTACCCACTAATGAATTTGATAACAATCGTTCCACACTGGTGAATCCTGCTAGGGTCAATTTTATTTAAGTTGCGTTACAAAAATTAAACTATCGGTGTGTAAGAATCTGATAAACCGTCAAATACCGTACCTAAGTAGATTAACTACTTTGAATTGTAAAATTGTTTACAAACAAGCTCTTGTTTTGTTAACCAATGTGTCCAACTAAATAAAGTTACTTTGTTATTAACTCAAAATCGAATAAGTCATTTTTAGTACACCTATAGGATATTAATCGTCGGAGCGTCGGTGGCGCCGTGGCTAGGATATCGGACTCCCATGCGGGAGGTCCGGGTTCGAAACCATTCAATATCATGTACCATGTTTTTCTCGAAACACTTCCGTACATTTACCGACTGCTCTGACGGTGAAAGAAAACTTCGCGAGGAAACCTGCACACTGAGATAACCAGTGTGTGAAATGCAATAAAATGTGGGAAGCCAATGGCAAACCACCCCATTAAATCTGCCGCGAGAGTCGTTCTATGTGATTAATTTCTTAGAATGATCACGACCCTCAGCAACGAGGACTAAGACTTAGAATAAGAAGAAGGATATTAATCGTGATTATTATGTTTTACGTCACATTAACAAAGCTAATCTTACTATAGAATACCACTGGGAGAATAAAAAGTAACAAACCTCAAGCCGTTCTGGTCGATGAGCCATTCTCTTGACACTTTTCTATTTCTGCTTAGAGTTTAAACCACAGAAATCGGACTATTAGCGCCCTCTCCTCTAGAATGATGGAGATGATGTGGGCACTGATAGTTAACCAAAGGGTTTGGGCAAATGCGCTAAATTTGACATTTCAAATTTTCAATGGCCGACTTAATTTATGGGAAGATGCTCACATCGAATGAATGAATTAAATTTATTGCACACACATAACATGATAATTAATTTCAATATAACTATGACTAAGTTTACATGAATATTTGGCAAAAGGGTCCCTGTCTCAGCATTATGCTACGACGATGATGATTATTATTACATGCGCCAACTGTCAGACACCTCCTCTAGTGAGCAATCTACATAGGGTAAATTTCAAAATCTTTGGTTTAATTAAACATTGATGTTTTCAGAGCACTATCAATCCTTTACGAATAGACACCATGCTGTTACATGCTCTTGCGCAGACGCATTCGGCTAATTGTGCGAGTGTCCGGTGATAAGTTATCGTCATGACGACCAGTCACGATCTCATTCAGGTGACATACGCTCGATGATCTTTAACTTTCTACATCGGCCATTACAAGTGACAAGTGACATTTGTGCAGTAGATACTAACTCATTGTTAGCCTCAGATGGCCTTCTTGACAAAAATTAAATGTAGTTATAGATACTGGGTTAACGTGGCCATTTAGATTGAGATATAGAAATAACAACACTATTATACAGACTATAAAAATCGATAAATTAATGGCGTCGGTTTACGACATAGTTGGTTTATGATATGTTATTGTTGTCCTTGTAGGTACGATTGATATTTCATAATATTGCGTACTTAATTTCCAGAAAGATTTTGGATACATCAGATCATAATTTGTTACTCTAAAAAATTGCTTCTTTAGTTTTTGAATAGGTATAGGTAGGTCCTCCTGCAAAGTCGGCTCCATCGACTATCGTAGCAATACGAGGAAATAAGGTATTAAAATTTTAATACTGAAAAACCTCAATATCTTCATACATATAGGTACTTAACTTTTTTAGATACTTACGAGGAAGGCTCTATGACTCAACCTTGGTAGAAACAGCTGAGCAGCTAAGCCATATCCGATATAAAACCCACAAAGTATAGGTACCTATTTATGTTATTTATACCAGTACATTTCCAGCTTGAAATGAAAAACAAATCGTCTCCCGAGGAGCGGGTTGCGCGTTCCCTCCTTCACCATTTTCAGTTAATACAAGCAAAACACTGGTAGTCAAAAATGTAAATTAATAAACATTAGCCGCACACCATTTACACTTTGAGTGCAAATAGGCACCGAGTTACTCGTACAAAGACTAATTGACATTGTAGAATGAAACATTAGAGTGATTAACGAGGTGGACGTATTAGAGCGAATAGGTATCTTTAGTCAAGTTTCTTGACACGACTGTCTCTTAGTACCACGTCAGTTGCACCTTTGACCTTGTACATGCCACTAGCATGCAACTTTCAACGCTAGCGCCGCATTCCTCGAGGTAACATTAGTAACACCGCGTTCTCGCGATCCGCCATAACCTATTGTTCCTCAATTCTAATTCATGCTTGAATTCTTGACTTATTGGCTCACTTACCTTCCTTATGTGGCGATAGCGGTCCATAGAAGACTACACTACATTTGCTTCAGTGCAATTAAAGTAGGGGAAGGTGGGGTAAAACCGGATAGTTAAGGAAAAAATTAATAATTAAATGTGACCAATGCTTATGTTGGAATTAATGCTTAGAAAATACATAACCACTAAATGTGTGTTGTGGCAAATATTAAAAAAAATATAAAAACATTAAGTTTAGAAACTAATCAACAATTATTAAAATTTGGAAAATCCGTTTTCACCCCGTGTATGGGTAAAACCAGATACCGCATTTACAAAAGTGGGGTAAATATGGATAGCAATTTATTTGCCGAAGGACATAAGCAAAAGACAAGTTCTTGAGTCATACAGCGAGCACAAGTTTGGTGGCCTATTTTGATTAAACTTTGCATCCAAAAAGTCATCTGCAGACTTTCTTTGGCTATATTTTTCATCACATTTAAAGCATTATGCATCTTTCTCGTTAATCTCTGCCCTTTTTTTCCTTTGGGATTCTCTTTGGTCTATTTTCCTTTTTCATTTCCTTTAGAATGAGCCATTAATGATGACTAATTCTAACGGAAACGATCCGGTTGCACCCCACGTGTACTTTTTACAAATAAACATTATACTAGGTAAATATGTCGATCAATTTGAGAACAAAAGCGTAAATATTTTGCCAAATAGACACTGCAGCGAAATAAATTTATCACGTTCACATTGGTAGTCCACAGCTAATTTGATAAAATAAGTAGGAATATTACTTTACATACGCTTTTTTTTAATTTTCTCAAACGCCGACGCAATAATCAACACCAGACCAGTCTCCATTTGTACGCGGGATAAGCACCATCTACAAATGCTATCTAATGTACTAGAATGACACAACGGTAGCTGGAAATATGAAATTTAATGCTATCAGTTTTTACCCACCATCCGATTTCCCCCCATGTTCCCCTACACATATACTTATTCACTCTGTTGTTGGCGCAGCGACCCGAAGTGGATCCACTTAGATCCACTTCGGGTCGCTGCTCCAGCGGAGTAAATTACATATAAGTAAATTATGTTATATCACCTTGGTTATTTTATTACAATGCCTAAAACCTTATTTATTCCTATTATTTTTAATAGAAAAGCTTTCGAACTGTAAACGGAGAAGTTCACCTAAAATTGTTTCCTTATTTATTACTGCGCCGAACTCCAACTAGGTAAACAATTTATCCAAGGACCTTATTATATGTGACTAATTAATTTAATTCCCTTAAAATTAACAGAATGCTCATTCTTAAAACTATATCTACGAGTACGTCTTTGACATGTAACAAAATATACGTAAACATAACATTGAAATATTTTTTTAGATTAAGAATTTTCTCTTAGATGTAGGTATTTGTTCTGTGTCACACGTTCCTACCTACTTACGTAGTTTATTTTTTCTAACATTCTATTAACATTTAAGTTGTTTTGTCCGGGTTCAACACGCCGTAAAATATCAAACTGATTAAATTAGAACGAGCAGGAACAAAAAATAATTGCCTGAATACATATACTTACTTACTCGTACATTTTATATTCGACACTTATGTACCTATCTACCTACAGACGTTTAAAGGTATAACCTTTTAAGGCGATTCTATTTCCTCTATAATTATTTACTCTATGCAATTTGCATTCAGTCAAATTATGAAACTACTTCAATTCATCTTACCCTTTTTAGCTTTTAAACCTAATTCAATATCCAATACGGACACTAGAGTAGTAAACTGACCAACCAAGGTAGCAATTTGGCATAGTTTAAATGGAGTTATCTAATACTAATAACAATAACAACTCTCTATCTATTAACGCCCAAGTTGTGCCAGCATAACACCCATGTATCTAAAACATTATTCAACTAACTGCCGGCTGCGACTGCGGTGTCGTGATGGCGGCCTTCCGCCAGGTGGTAAAAAAACCAGAATTCGGTGGCAAACAGAAGCAAAGAAATCGTGACTGGTGCTTGGTGAAATTCGTGGCAGGTACGCCAAGTCGCGATAAAAACTGATAGTAACTATTTTGAACTAGTCTCGTTAGCCTTTTTTTTAAATACCTTGTAGATTATGAAATAGTATCGGTCTCCTTTTGTATGTGATGTTTTTATACGAAGTTAAACTTACCGATCGCGATGTAAGGGCCTATGCACACCTCGTATTTTATACGCGCAGACGACGCGCGTTTCGAGCACAAACGCGTGCAAGAAGCGCGTTTGTTTCGATGGAAACACGCAGAGACGCGATACTGACGCGCGTTACTTGCGCGTTTGTATCGATACAAACGTGTTACACCACATACGTTTAAAGCCAGTAAACCTTTGCACTGAACTTGTTTGAAATATGCGCAGATGAAGCGCGTTAAAGCGCGTCATCTGCGCGTATAAAAAAACTCGGTGTACATAGGCTCTAATAGCTGTTTCCGACTTATTATTGGAACAAAATGATAAAGACCTGACACGAAGTATTTTATGGTCTACCTGCTGGTCAGTTATTTTTTATTTTATTGAACATGTAATGTACACAGCATAACAGTATACACTAATGTACTGTGCAGTTCAAACTTATGTTTATAAATAGAAGAGAGGCGGTAGATCCCGATCTGCAGTGTTACCTGGAGAGGTACCACCCTTATAGGCTTACTTAATAATATTACTATATTACTTAGGAATACTTGCATTGCTGTTTCGGTTTGAAGGATATAAGAAAGCCAGCGTAATTACTGGCACAGACATGAGACTCTCAAATAAGTCCTCAAGGATAGCACCGCACAGGAAATCCTCTTCCATTACATTAATGAGGTGAGATGTTTATGTGACGATGACCACTTACCAACAGGTGGTCCAGCTGCCTATCAGCTTTCCTTCAACATAAAAAACTGGCTGTATGTCTAAAGTCATATAAAATAGTTAGTACATATACGGCTTTAGATATAGCTAGCTTTAGATACGTGGGACACTCAGAAAGTTTAGCGAAAATAAAATAAAATGTTCTACGGCTTACAATTTTATTATTATATATTTTCAAAGTATGGTGGAGAACCAGCGTGTATACAAAGTTTCATGCGTCTAAACCAATTTTCTAAACTTTTCTTCCAGACGAATCAGACACCTCTTTTACTGCAACTAGTGCATTTTCCGACGACGAAAACTGTTTCCTTTGAGTGTATTTTTTATTTTAGTAATCAATCAATTCAATCTGTAATATTATGTACTGTATCTTCTCATATGTAATTCGCCTATTTCCTTCGATTAAATTTTTCATTGCTAGCACGTTTTCTTCCGTAATAGCCGTCAAATGGCGACCACTTCTTTCTTCGTCCGCCAAAGTAAGTCGACCGTGCTTAAATTCGTTATACCAGCGGTGCACGGTTGCTTTGGAAGGGCTTTTGTCCTTAAATGCCATTTGAAGTTTTACAAATGATTCCTCCGGATTTAAGCGACATTTAAAATCTTTAAAATCATAGTGCGAAAATGTTCCCGGCACAAGTTCATTTTTCAGTGAGAAACGATATTTCTATTTAGGTCGTAAAAAAATGTGGAGGAAAATTTGAATATGGAATTTTCGTATTTTTCCATTTAAATACTTGTATTTTAGAACTTAGTAACAATCAGCCAGTACCTCATACATACAATCTTTTTCATATAACTTTCTGCGTTGCCTGGTATAAACAAACAGCTTAATATCATTGTCACATGGCTATGGATTCGTTTCGCAAAACGTGGACCAACCCAGCCCAGCACACAATTAACCTACTATTTCGAATATACGACCTGCTTGCAAGAATGCGACAGTGTTGAAATTACATTAATGAAGTAAATAAACCTAATTATAGGCACTTATATCAATGTGAGTTTGCGTGTGCTAAAATTGCCTCCATCAATTTCAAAAAAAATCGTGTAATGAGTCCGTGAGTTAAAAAAGCAGTAAGTACCTGCCCTAAACAGGGTAAATAAATTGATTATAGAAATATATAACTATGATGTTTACTTTCGAGCAACCCATACTTGTAGAGAGCGATGGCGCTCTTTGGTATCGGAGGCCAAGATCCACTTCGGGTCGCTGCGCCAGCGGAGTAAGTAACCCATACTTGTATAACATATCATACCAATTATAGTAACACATTGCACTTGAAAAACTTCACTTTTAGAAGTGAAGTGAAGATACTGAAGTGCATATTATTGTGTTACAGTTCAATTTTAGAAGTGAAGTCATTTAAGTGCATTTAGGCATAATTGTTACACAATTATTGTTATGTTATGATAATGATATACAAGTATATGTTGCTCCTATCTTCCGTAAAAATATGCTGTTTCTCTTCTTCCATCTGCGCACTCTTACAGATAGTATGTAGGTAAGTACGTATATGTATAGTGTAAGTATATCGTATATTATTTTTTGTAACGAAACATTATCATTAACATTTTAATTATTAGTATACAATCTATAAAAATACGTTGTAAGCCTGTTGTAAGCTTTAGATAGCTATGGCGAGACCATTTTAACATCTATTAACGGTCGTTAAAAATTAAAAATAAGCTTGTGGACATTTTGCTCCCATGACGTCATACATTGCGAATGTTTGGTCAACAAGGACATTTTTCTTTGAAGACCAAAGACCACATTCCCTTCCTACCGCGATCATCGGTTATTCAATGCCCACCTCTCGTACCGATTGTGAAATAGTAGTCATTTTTAGTCATTGTTTTTCTCTACCTACGAACCTTTAACTAAATCAGTCTACTTTTTAAAGACAATTGGTATAAACCTACTTATATATTTTTTAAAAGCTCAAGTACTTTACTTACTTATCTTATGATAGGGGGCCAGGAATTACCCCAGGGCACTTCGACCTTTGAGGATATTTTGTGCCTACTCCATTTTACACACTAGTCATCTCAGTGTACAGGTTTCCTCACGATGTTCTCCTTCACCGTTAAAGCAGTCGGTAAATATACGTAAGTATTCGAAAAATTCCAAAAATTTAATTGGTACATGGCATTGCACGGTTTCGAACCCGGACCTCCCGCATGGGAGTCCGGTGTCCTAGCCACTGTGCCACCGACACGCTCTAAAGCTCAAGTAGATAGATATTAAAATAAGAAGTCATAACATTCATAGACATGTCAGAGTTCCTAACCACTAGTGTTCCACTTCCACTAGTTTTACTAACTTTTTACACCGAAGAGCATGACGGTAGTGTTTTGCAGAAAACTGTTTCGTGCCGACAGCCAACGTAATTGCCACGAAACTGGTGATTTACTGATCATGTTTACACATTTCGTAATACATTTTACACAACTACATAACTGGTACCGACAACTAGAATTACTTACATTGTAGATGTATATGCGAAGTGAATTAGACCTCCAACAGAGAAATGAGTGCGGGAACAATACAAAGTTTACAAGGAAAACATAATTTAAGTAGTAGTTGCGTCAATATATGTAGTATTCGTATATGTGGAAGTAGATACATGGATCCTAGCGCACTATAGGGATCTTACATGTTTTAGGGGGGAGAAGGAGAATGGCACCCTAAGCCTCCCCGCCCCCCCGATGGATTCGCCATTGAAATAGATGTTTACAGTATCTGGATATTACATCAATTTCTGCTAGGGAAAATCTGTAGAGAAATTGAGTTTAGAATTAGTAGCGACGGAAGTTGACGGAACTGACTAAAACTAAAAATTTAGAATCAACCTTTGAGCAATATCAGATACTAACATATCATCTACATAGAACATATCAAATATCAAACAAAGCAATGTTAAAATACAAATAAAATTTTCGAATACATTACTGTCATATAAAAGACATCAACGTGACACTCTTAGATTAACTCGTTCTCATTTAACCTCTGTCTCACCTGATGGGATATGAAATGACGTGTTGAAGACTATGTTGGGGCACTTTGCGATTATTGAATAATGTCTATTCCCTTTTATTAAAATGAAAACATGAATATGAACTTTTATTTTGACCTCTGTCTCACTTGATGGGATATGAAATGACGTGATGAAGAATAAGTAAGGACACTTCGCGACTGTTAAATAACGTCTATTCACATTTATTAAAATGAAAACATTGAATGTGAACTTTTACATTAGTACTAAGTACTTATGGGATTAGTTTTGTATTGACTGTGGTGCCTCTGGTGCATTGTGCTAACGAGCCAGATATTAGTGTATATACCTACACTATAAAGAATAAGTAATAAATCTGTATTAATTTTAAAGTACTGTATACTTACTGACATATCTAAGTGTGCTGTAAGTCTATCTATCTATCTATCTCAGCCATGTGTGGTCCGCCATCGGACATAGGCCTCCTCCAACTTCTTCCACTTCCGACGGTCGCAGGCGGTGCGCATCCAGTTGTGGCCCGCTATTCCCCGAATGTCGTCCACCCATCTCATAGGTGGGCGACCTTGTCCCCGCGTGTTTTGCCGTGGTCTCCACTCAAGCGTTCTTCTGGTCCACCGGTCCCTATCCATCCGTGCAATGTGTCCCGCCCATCTCCATTTCCGGCTTTCGATGAGGTCTACCACGTCTCTAAGCTTCGTCCTTTGTCTGATCCACTCGTTTCGTTTGTGGTCTAGCAGTGTTACACCGAGCATCGCCCTTTCCATCGCTCTTTGTGTCACTCTAAGCTTCTCAGCGGACTTCTTTGTCAACGTGGTAGTTTCCATTCCATACGTAAAAACTGGCGAGACACACTGCTCGAATACTTTGCTCTTTAGATGTTGGGGGATGGTTTTTGAGCGCATAATGTTAGCATTAGCTCCAAAGGCGGACCAGGACTGTGCTATTCTGCGATCTACTTCTGCTGTTTGGTTGTCAAGACCCAGGGTTATTTTGTGACCTAAGTATATGTAATGGTCGACCACTTCAACAGGAAGCTGGCATTTATCGGCAGTGAAAATGTTAGTCATTATTTTGGTTTTGGACTTGTTCATCTTTAAGCCGATTTTTTCCGATTCCTTCTGCAGCTCTTCGATCATTAAGACCATTTCGTCGACGTCATCAGACATTAGAACGATGTCGTCCGCAAACCTCAGGTTATTAAGTCTCTCCCCGTCGATGTTAAGGCCCTTGTCGTTCCACTCAAGCTTTTTAAATACATTTTCCAAGGCTGCTGTGAAGAGCTTCGGCGATATCGTGTCTCCTTGACGTACTCCTCTGCCAAGCTTGAACGAGTCCGTTAATTTATGGAGATTGACGGAAGAGGTCCCATTTCTCTGGAGGTGCTTGATGAGTTGGATGTATCTTTCATCGATCCTACAATCAGCGAGTGCTTTTTCAACTGCCCATGTCTCGACTGAGTCGAAGGCCTTTTCGTAATCTACGAAGGCGACAATTACGGGTTTCCTGTATTCGTGGCACTGTAAGTACCAAAAGATAAATAAATGAAATGAAGTATCAAACAAAACACATCAACGCGACACTATTAGATTAATTCCCTTGAGTCTTCGTTTGACCTCTGTCTCACTTGACGGTATATGAAATGTAGTGTTGAAGTTAGTCTTCAAGTTGGAACACTTCGCGACAAATAAATAGTGTCACTCACTTTTATTAAAATGAAAACATGAATGTGAACTCTTACTTTAGCACTGTCATACAAAAGACAGTCGGACACTCTGAGATTTTTATCCTTGAGTGTGCATTTGACCTCTGTCTCACTTGATGGGTTAAGAAATTACGTCTTAAAGACTAAGTTGGGACACTTCTCGACTAAATATAATGATAATAATGAAGAAATATAATGCCTATTTACTTTTATCGAAATTAAAACATGATTGAAAACTTTCTTTAGCTGCCGTAAATGTCGATAGAGCCATTTTTGAGTATGTAAAGAAATGCATCAAAATCATTAATATGCATCGTGTAAAATAATTTGTATGGAAACCGAATCGTAACGTTGCACATTAATTGCTAACTACCGAATCATTCACCAGTGGCACTCACAATATACGTAATAGTAAATATTACAGGAAGCAACACAGACTATGGAATTAAGTTTAATTTTGTGCATGAATACAAATGGTAACTATAGTGAAACCGCGTAAAAGGCGGATCGCCCGCGACGTTAATGGGGCGCGGGGTGAGATGCAGAGGGCGATCATGCGGCGTGCGGGAGGTGGGGCCTGCGGGCCACTCACCCTCTGTCGTCCCGCTCCGCGCCCCTCTAACGTCGCGGGCGATCCGCCTGTTACTCGGTTTCACTATAGTTAATAATATCTCTATGCAAAAGTCTGTCCATTTTTAAAATTCTAATATAAACCCACTAAATTTTTTATTACATTGTTAATTCTTTAAGTTGGAAGTGATTGGGTCATAAATCTGTAGTCTAACAATGCTAATTCTAAAACTATGAAATTTTAACGAAGACTTACTTGTAACTTACTGCTTAGTAGCATTCTCACACAATCCACAATTATGCAAATCGACCATCAGAAAAACTTATGAAATATGATCGAGCCGGTTATATACAAATTAAAATACGGCATACTGTGTATAATGCACCGATTTTTATTTTATTTTTCGCCGATGTTAAAGGTTTTTCCAGGTACTAAAAACTACTCATTTACATAACCCACTGATTTTATATGGAACATGTGATTTCGGTTACGGCGGCTGGATATTCCGACTTTGTGATTCAAGAATTAGGGCGAAAATAAGATCCCATGGGACGAAGAGGGACAAACAAACTTAATCTTGTAAATTAAGGCATGTTACTTCTCCTCCACTTAACCTTCATTGAAAAAAACTTAAAATACGAATAATTTAAAAGAATAAAGAGTCTTAACTTAATGGGTTTTTCAGATGACCTGATAAATTCGACCACAGCAAAAGGTTGAATATTAAAGGGAATTTAGACCTTGTAACAACGGCGTAAAGTGCATGCGTAATACGGCTTGCACCTAGGCTGTGTCATTGGCGTGCGATCGTTAGGTAACTGAAGATGTGACGGTCGCGTAAATGCCACCACCTTTCCCACGAAGCGTATTGTGTCTTTGTGTGTCTAGTTCAATAATTTAACTCTGTATATGTCGCAGGGAAATAGCCGAATACCCTACGAATTTGGCCAAGACGGGATAACTGTTGCTTTGAGGGTCCGGAACACCTTTGGCGGAAGTTGAAGGGTATGAAGGGAGGGCAAGTGCCAAGGGGTTCTTTTCTCCATACTACGTACTCTTGAATAGGTTTAGGACGGTACTTACGTACACGCAATGTTTACAGTCCCCCCTCCCTCCTCCAACAAATCTCGTAACTCATTAATACATGATAAACAGTTTTAATCCACCATCCGTCACTACTGACGACCAATAAACCCCAAATCTCTAGAACTTTCGGCTATTTCACTGATTTCGGCTATTTTCCTGTGACATATATACCTAAAGGAACTTATTTTACTTATTCTTAGTTATTCCTCATTACCAAGGATCGTGATCATCATGGAATTAACTAACCATATGAAATGACTTTCTAGACATATTTAATGAGGTTATTTACCATTGCTTTCCACATTTTACACACCGGTTATCTCAGTGTGCATGTTTCCTCAGGATGTTTACCTTCACCGTTAGAACAATCGGTAAATGTACCTACGTTAGTCTTCGAAAAACCAAAAGCCACATTGGTACATGATATTGATTGGTTCCGAACACGGATCTCCCATCATGGATGTCCGGCACCTAGCTACTACGCCATCAACGCTCTCATATTATTTATCTACATGTAAAATACAGATTTTATACATAACTTATGCAGGAAAATGGATGTATTAACATCTCATGTTTGACTTAATTTTAAGAATTTAGGATAATCAGTTCAATTATTCGACGTCCTTCATACACTCAGATAATACAATTCTCGATTTCTGTGCAATTCTAAGTTTTCAATCAAGTCACCCAGATATAGGTCACAAATTTCAATCAAAATAAGTATTTTACTAGGACAGTTTCAATAACTAATCACGTCCTGTCAACGGTAACGCCAAATTGCATACCTACAAATCAATCGAGCTTTCAATAAGGAAATAATTAATCATACGGACGATACATAAAATTCACGCAGAACTACTGGTATTACTGTTGTTCGAATAAAAAATGCGGAACCTCAAAAATCCATGTATCGAACAGCAAAGAGCAGCCTTAATCTCGTATCGTCAAGGCTAAGACAATGCGATGTAGCGTGCAAATAACACCAATCACAAATCACTCCAATAATGGGCAGCTACCAGCAAATATTACATACTACCTTTTTGCTGTACAAGGTGCTTCTTTTGCTCCTCTCTAATAAATCGATTCACCTTGACATAACAAGATAATGTTAACAATTACTTACCCGTGGTGGAGTTATGACGACATAATCTGTTTAAAAATCCATTAACACTTAGGTTACCATACTTACCAACCCACCATAGATAATTGAAAATTTTTTGCAAACACATTATTGTTACATTCTTACTTATACGAGTAGATACTTTAAGTTATCATGTCATTGTTGACACGACGTCGTATTGCACTATTCTATAATTCAATCTCATTTATAGGTAGGTACAGTCTGTGAGTCTGTTAGCTCTTAAAATTGGATACAGGTATCGGGTATATACGCTTATATTTGTGTATTAGAAAAGATCGCGACAAATGACATTATTTTTGAATACAGTAATAATTAAACTCTAAAGAAGTGCACTTGTGTCCATCGCTTTGAATGAATATAGCAGATAATACCACACAATTATTATTATTTTACTTCGATTGTTATTAATATTATAAATGGGGAAAAAGGGATTCCAGCGACATTTCTAATTCAATGGGGGATTCCTGTAAATGGACAATGTATGTTATCACCTAGTACTAAGTTTAGATTTAAATAGCAAAATTTTAACAATTGCCTCATTTTGAACGTTGCTTTTTGCTGTCGAGACGTTATTGTCTTCAGGCGCCTCGCTTAACGAACGAGGCGAGATAATTTTCTTATGAGCACGGTGGGTGAACAATTATTGCATTGTGTGATTGGCTATTGGTTTGGCAGGCGAGGTCGGGGCGGGCGTGAGGCGCGCGACCCCGCCAGGCCCGCCACATGCCTTGAGACCCAGACTTTTTCATCTGTACAACAAAAGCCCGGTCACCCAGAAAAAAAATAAGACACGCTTTCGTTTATGTCTGTTTAACGGACCTGTTTAATTAATGTAACACCCCGTTCCGGCACAGATAAAAAGATCGTGATTAAAAAGATACATTAGCTACTTACTGTGTATTCCTAGGATACCGGACTCAGTCAGACGGAGGTCCGGGTTCGAAACCGTGCAGTGCCATGTACCAATGAGTTTTTCGTATTTTTCGAAGACTTACGTACATTTACCGACTACTCTAACGGTGAAGAAAAACATCGTGAGAAAACCTACACACTGAGATGAACAGTGTGTAAAATGGGGTAGGCACAAAAGATCCTCAAGGGTCGAAGTTCCGCTGGGGTTATTCCCGGCCCCTATCATAAGATAAGATAAGATCCTGTGTATTCAGTCAAGACCTTCTACAATTTTTTATACATTTATTGTGAAGTTGTTTTCTCGTATAACTTGTTGTCAGTCACATTTTACTAATAGGGCAAAATAGCTAACAAATTATATCATCCGCTTGTGCGGCTACGGGCGCAGCCAAAGCGAACCGGTCTAATGGCATTCGACAAGGTATCAACACTACTCACCTACTACTCCAATTGACCTCACCGAAATGACCTAACTTCTTCGGCAAGTCATAATTAATAAAGTTTATTTATAGAATCATTATTTTCTTTTCTGTATTTTGTTGTGGTAAATATACCTTCATGAATGAATACGAATAACAACATAAGTAATCATGTCGCTATAAAGAATTATTGACATTTTAACATTTCCTATGCCCGTTTGGCACTGTCGATAAAGACACATGACCTATTATGTAAGCTATGTGACCTTTTGAAAAGGATTTCGTCGTATAATTTACAGTAAGAAGCCGGTATGTCAGTGGAATGAACTGTGTACTAAATGTGATTTTAAAAGAGAATTGCTGTAACTATATATTGTACACTTCTGTCACCGTTATAATGATTTCCATTGTCGGCATTGACCACTGGCATATTTTTAATGAATTAGTGTTGTATAAAGAAAAATGGATGGTGTCAAAAGGCTATTTTGAAAGGTATTTTATCCAATATTGTTGTTTAATGACCCCTTGTTAATCATATTTATCATACTGTCATAACCAACATATTTTGACAATAGCGTTCTTTAATAGACTTCGATAGACATTGGATGGAGCTGGTCTGGTTCTTCTGTTAGGCGTGTCCAGGCATTACAATACACCTTGACTGGATTTGAGCTGTGCCTCATGCAAAAGAGCTAGGCCACGTGGTGTCCAACAGTGCACATCAGTTTTCTCTCTAATCACAAAGTTTTGTCTAGTCAATTTATTACACAAACATAGTTCACATATCACACAAATCGAAGGAAATTGTCCAGAAATATTAAGAAAAACCACATAAACCGAATTTTTAATTGTCCGCCGTAAATTTCGTGTGGTCGAGGCAAGATGGCAGCCGACCACAACTCGCACTCCCGCATGTCACGGATATTGTAGTATACCCAGTTATAGGTAAATTATAATGCCCGAACAAGCGTACCGAGAATATTATTTAATTATTCTATTATACTAAGTATTAGTAAAATTATATTATGTTGTATTATTCACTCATAAATGTATAATCAAATATCTACACCGTGTTGTATTCATGAATCATTACATCCATAGACTTTAAATAATGTTGTGCAGTGTGGTAATTATCTTATTATGGGTCCAACTAAACCAAATCTGATGTGTGTAAACCTACTTACCTAATTTATTGATCCACAATAGTCTAGCTAAAGCAAGAATGCCAACCAGCAATCGTTTAATTCCAGAATGTACACTTTTCAAAAATTTCCATAGCATTCGCGGACATTTTAGGAAGTGGACATTGTGAACCTGAATACCAGTAACCGTTGATTACAGTATAGTTTCAATTGACCTCATATTATGGGTGACGATAGATTCCTACTTCAGAAAATTAAATTAGAGAGCCAGTGCACATTTGAAAAAAAAATATGTAAACTGACTATGTGTTGCAAGTAAAGGCTTCATTAAATCTCGTATCATCTATATCTACAGCTATTTCATAGAAAGTGATAGTATGTATTTTAATGAAGATTTAACTTTAAAGACAGTTAGTGCAACTGACAGTGAGTTAATACGTCAAAGACTAGCACACTGCAGCGATTTTGAAAAAGTAGCGGTCCGAACCTATAGAAGTCTAGAAATACTCAAACTAGATTTTATATGGGTTCGGTTCGATTCCATTTAAAAGCGCTGCAGGGTGCTATAGGAGTAAGAGTCAACTGGTATGAGTTAGCAGTCAAAATCCAGCAGCCCTTCGATAATTTCTACAACCCGACCAATTTAAAAATTCACAATTTTATTGTATAAGTTGCTAAGAGTTGTTAAGATTTACAATTCCTGAAGTCTAAATCCTTTAATAAATGTTTGTTCCAGAACATGGACCGCTGGGAGCGCCGGAGCTAGTGTCGTACTATGTAGAGCGGCGTGTGGCCACGATGCGGGCGAGTCCACACAACGCTGCTGACTAGCCGACACGCTCGCACTGCGCTCTACCACTCAGCCTAAGGTATTATAATCAGGACACGGACTCTGGAGTTGAAATTGGATCTCAATATTGTCTCTACCCTGAGAAATACTAGATTTTTAGGGTCCATACGTAACTTTTGAAATACAGTTACAAAAAATTTGAAATAATTCTGGATGATACCTGTTAGTAAGTACATTCAATAAAAAATATAATGGACTCTGTACTGAAGTTACGTTGTGAAATAGCACTCCATAAAATTATAGTGTAATTAATTTAGAACAAATTGTATAAAATCGACCGCAATATATTGTTTGTGATAGAACGACTATGGAATCCGTGCGTGCCCGACACGCTCTTAACCAGTTTTTTTTAAATAGATTAGTTTCATTGGTCAAATAAGATCATAGTTGAGGGACTCCAAAGTTCATTTTATCTTAGTTTCAAGGGGTCAATCAAATATTTTAACTTGAACACATATGAAATTAAATGGCTGGGTTAGATTTACAAATTAACTAATACCAAATAAATAAACAACAAAAAATCTCTTTATTTTCATGATCACATTAAATAAACTATGCTAAACGTTGGACTCCGCACTAGGCAACAGCCTGTATCGCGGAGGCCGGTTAATAATTTACATAATTTTATATAAGGTATTTTTGGGATATTTAATTATTATTTTTTTATATTTGTTATATTATATTATAAATAGAAATAAAAGTGTTGATTGAATAAGTAAATAATTAAATATTGGTATACGACGATGAGAGTGAGTGTGAGTGTGCTAGGGTGTCTTTAGAAAATGTGTGTGTGGGTGAGTGTATAATGTAGTTTTGTGAGAGAGGGAGGATATTTATGGTGAGTGCAGCCAAGTGTGCTGTGGAAGTCAGAAAATAAATGGCTCTAAATATTTGTCGTGACTCCATTGACAAACTGGCGCTGATTTCGAAGCGGTGGTATTGTAAATAAAATCACATCTCTTGGGTGGGTAAACATTACGCCAGACTTCACTAGTGAGCCATAGTGTTACGCGATTGTCGCAAATACATTTTCCAGGGCGAGTCATGCCTATGCCCACTGACATCTCGGTTTATGAATAAAAAAGCAGTGCCCCCATTTCGAGAGAAACCTCTAACACGCTTGTGTGCCAAGGCCAACCGACAAATTGATATTACATAGAGAGAGAGTTTGCAACCGACCGTTTGTCACGTTTTTATAAAAGTTCAACAATTATCAGGCATTTACAGATCTTAGCTTGTATTGGCGCTTCATTCGAATATCGCAACCTGTTTCTAAGCAATTAAAGAGGTTATTTACAAAAAGTACCTCAAATCTGCAATTAAAGATTTGAAATCGAATATTGCAGACATTGACGATTTCAGCATAATACTTATAAAAGTTTGCAGAAAAATCAATGACAAAAGGATTATTTTTATTGTAGGTATAAGGATGGTCGCCCATAGACATCTCTTTCTTCTTCTTCTAAGTCGTATTCCTCATTGCTGAGGGTCGTATTCATTCTAAAGGATTAACCACATAGAACGACTCCCGTGGCAGATTTAATGGGGTGGTTTGCCATTGCCTTCCCCATAAGAAGATGCGCTGTTAACCTTGAGGACTTAGATTGTGTGCCTCTTGTGCCGGTAATTCCGCTGGCTCTCCTTGTTCTTCAAACCAAAACACAGCAATGCAAGAAATGCTGCTTGCTTTGCGGCAAAAATTGATAAAAGGATGGCTCTGCACAGAGTTATACCACCTTCAAATATTGTAAAAAACTTCATAAACAATTAACATTTTGTTCGACGTTTTCCCGCTCGGGCAGGTAAGTTCATTTGGATATATTTGTCGCCAGTCAAATTCCTAAATGCATCTTGAGAAGACTTTATACGAGCAGACATTGCAAAATGATAGGTCGTCTGGCAGACGGCGCCGCGCCGCCGCTCTGTTCTAAATTTAACACACGATACTTGGAGGTACTTAGCGTATTTATGTCTTTTTGATAAGAGCCTCGTAATGATCCGCAAATGGAACCGTCTGAGGTTCCTGCAATCAATCTAAGTTGTTGACACAAACTCGTGCATTTTCTATAAGAAGATGCCATATAAGTATGTACCTTATTACCGGAACATTATTACATTATTAATTAAACAAAAACACAATATGTTTGCTGTATCATATCGTATCATTCAAGTTTACTTCTATTACTACTATTATTACTACTTAAACTTAAAGTAGTTAAACTACTATTATTTGTCACTACTTAAATCGTACAGTACTTTTTTATAATGTCATGGTTTGTATTCCTTTGCAGCTGACTTACTTTTTTGTTAGCTTTCGGCTTAGAATATAAAAGTACTTTCTAACTAAGGCTTTAGTCACGTAGAAGTTTAATACGTGATCGCCTATATTTAATTGGGCGATTGTCAGAATTAAACTAACGAACTAGATTTACGTGTTAAACGTCCTTATACACGCGAACGGAAACTGCCACTGTGAAGGTTTTGATGTAACGTCTTCAGTGTGAAATCGTGCATCAAAAAATTATTAATTTAACTGATAAAAAATAAAGTCAAATAAAACTTTTTGCCTAGTTATAGTATGACATTTTACTAATTAGTTTTTTTATTATCATATTGTAATTAATTAAGTTGACATTATTTGTAATTTACGATATTATCACAAGCTTGATTAAACTTAAAGTAAGTGTAATAAAACTTAGGTAATTTATTTTGTATTTGTTACCCGATATATAAAATACAAACTCTTAAGGTACTGATACACATGCTACTGAATAGCACGTTAAAAAGCATGCTTAAGCATGCTCATGGCGAATTCACATTTGCTTTAATTTAGCAGTCTATTTCTATCAAATTGGACTTTATAGTATGGAAAGTTATACTCATTAAGTGAATCAACTGATCAACGTTCTGTTTATGACGTTCTATTAGTGCTTAATACGCATGATAGTTAGTAGCATTTGCTCGAAACTAGCATGCTTTCGTGCTACTTAGTAGCATGTGTATTTGTACCTTTAAACTGTCGTCGCCTTGACGACTAAATAAATATTATGTACTTACCCAGCTTCTTACTGAAACTTTTTAAAGGTTACTCTGAGATTTTAATTATCAGATGGCATTACATTTAAGTATAGACAAATTTACAAGATAATTATGAATACCTCGAATGCTATGTAAGTAAGGATTAGAAGAAGTAGCAATACTTATAAGTTATAAAATAACATTTAAACCTATAGATTTTCATAATCTAAGCCCCGGTAGGTTGATGCGCATGAACCATTGCTCAAACTTATTGAATGTTCGTTTGCCGCCTTTAATGCTAATTTCACTCTATTGCGTTGTGCTATAATATGATCAATACTCATCATCATCAATCATTGCGGGTTCAAACAAAATGTTCACTAATGACACTTGTAACGGTAACATCAGAGATTCATGCATGACCTTTCGATCCAGATTTGTTTATTTGTGAAATAACAGTAGCATGGAATTCGTAATGCGCAATAATATAAAAGTTCTTTAGTAATTATTCGATTCGACATTTTATATCTGTCCAAGAAGATGATATTTTAAATGTTAAAACAACTAAAGAGATTTGTTATCTTATTTTGACATATTATATATAACTGGTTAGAATGTCACGAAAAAATATTTTTAATGCCATATAATTTTAATTATTTTTGTATAAATGGCTCCACTGGCATTTTTTAGGTAACTGTAGCCAGTACTAATACTAAATTAAGGTCGTTTCATAAAAGGAATTTATACAAAGAACTTTTATACAGAAGATATTTTTAGAGCAAATCCCAAATTCCACTAAGGCCGTCTTACACGGACCGTTTTCTCTCGGTTTAACTCTAACCCGATGTCAATTTTATATGAAAACCATAGACAATTCGCAAGTTAACCCACAGTGTAAATAAACTTTTCGCGCAAGCGTCTGCCTAAATAGTCAGTTGACTTGGGAATCTTGGGGATTTTTCTCCCGCGCTTTAGTGGCTCCACGTCAGCTTTGTTTCGTTTTGTCTTGCAAATTGTCTTACAGTAGTACTTTTCTAGTAATAATGGTGCTTCCTGCTCGAAGAATTTCGAAAAGATGTGAATAAAGTGTGGGACAGAAAAATAAAAAGTAATAAGTACAGTAAAATATAACGCTGAAGGCCGATCCGTGCTTGGCTGGATTTTGTAGAGCCATACTGCCTTCTTGTTTGGTTCAGATGGTGCAGAAGCGTGGAAGATTCTCACAGATAGCATTGAAATGTGTCACACTAGCATTTTAATGAAGACTTGAAAGAGTTGTTTACATCAGACATGGCTGTATGAGCTCAGTTTCCTTTGCCCTAAAAAACAACAACAATTGGGAATCTTGGGATGAAGTTTTTTTGGCGCCAATGCAGTTTTCATTTGATTTTGTCAACAAATGGTTTACTGCTGATTTTGTTGGCTAAAAGTGCATGGTGTGGTTTTATCTAACAAAAGTATCGGAATTTGTGAATTTTATGTGGGATTCTTCAAGTGAAATTCTAGTCAGTGGTTTATTGTAATTACAATGGGCCATATTGGACAATTCGCCAGCTTCGTGACGGTCGGTATTGTTGCCAAAAAATCCATAAAAGTGTTAAAATAACTCCTTGACTCCTTTCTTCGGATCTATACTACTAGCTTCATGGAACAGACTAAATAACAATTCTCAGTAGTGCAAACGGAGCTTTTAACTAGAGTTGCCACGAATAGTGATTTGGCCGAATACCGAATATTCGGCAACGCTGTCGGCCAAAGCGCCGAATATTCGTCACAAAATACATGGTTGCCAAGGGCGTAAACTCGTAATAGACAGGCCGCAACTTGTCTCATTACGGTGCATACGGGAGCGACGGGCGAGTATTTGTTTCAATTGCGAGTAAATCACGGCACGGCACGCTTTGTCAGATCATAATAATACATAAAACATTAATATTGTGCAGAGAATAGTTCTTATTCAATTGTTTGTTCGTTAAAAGGTTTACAAAATGACACCAATTAATAAAAAAATGCCAATATGGGAATATTATGAGATATTATCCATCACAATTGATTTGATTGATCAATTTTACTTATTAAAGTATTGTAATTTTGTAATAGAATACATATAATCTTGAGTAATATGTGGGGTTTTTTTCATGATTTCGTATTCGGTATTCGGCCGAATAGTACGCACTGTTCGGCCGAATACCGAATACCAAAAAAGTGACCGATTACGCCGAATACCGAATAGTAGCCGAATATTCGTGGCATCTCTACTTTTAACGGTCGATGTCGCTCCGCCCTTGACATTTCACTGCATCGTTCGCAGCATCATTTCTGTAGACCTTTAACTAAATGCCTTCGTATTCTACACACTAATAAATTAGCAAACTTAAACTTTGATACAATTGCGTAATAAGTAGTTTTCATTGATTCTGTACCAATTTTGTAACTCACATCCGATGCACACTGCATTTTACTGATATACAAATAAGTACTTCAACTTGATTAGAAAACATAGATAAATAAAATTAGTTTGATATTTTTTATCTATGTTTTCTGTCGAAGGAGTAATGTAGGTAGAGTTTAGAGTTCCTTAGTCAACTATTCAATAAACTAGGAAAACTCTATGCCCTAAGGTTTTGTTTTTGTGTATGCCACAGAAAGGCGTGTAAGTTTGAAACTTTGTAACTTTGAAATACAGTTCCTTACCAAAAATCTAAAAAAAAGTCTGTATTATACCTATTATATGTTAGTAACTATTTCAATGAAAATAATAACAGAACCAAAGTTACGCTATGAAATAAAACACGGCAAAGTTATAGTGTAGTTAATTTGAATCAAATTGTATGAAATAGACGGCAATTATTTTGCGACCCAGAGGCTGCGGAACTAAATGTAAAGTAAAGTAAAATACACTTTATTGCACAAATAGAAAACAACAAACAAAAGATAGAAAAGGAAATAGTGAAGTACAATTTAGGCGGCCTTATCGCTAAGAGCGATCTCTTCCAGGCAACCTTCGGGCATAGGAAATGATTTCGAGAAAGAGGTAGTAAGTGTGTATGGAAAACGATATATAAGGGAATTTTATTTACACAACAGTAACATACATAATGTGCGTACCCGACACGCTCTTGGTCAGTTTATTTCATTTATTCGTAGCGAATGTATAGCTATACCTATGTTACAAATGTATCGGTGGCTGTTAGGACGGTAGCTCGGGTTCCGGTAGCTAGTAATTGAAGGTCATATCGCCCACCGTTGTTGTATGTATTGCCACCTGTCAATCACGGCCTAACACCTAAGCCTCTAAACAAAGATTTGTGTGCAGTTTGTATGACTTTTCAACAAGAAGCTAGTATAGATCAGGTACTAGTATAAGCATACCTATAGAAATTTCTTGCTTTTAAACGACAATTTTATTAACTTTTTTAATCGACTTGCATTAATTATGGATTCTATCTCGGACTAATTTGATTACCATGATTAAATTCATTATTTTATGGACTATCTCGGAATAATTTAGCTTTTGATTCAAAAGAAGACTTTGCATCTACTTGGGTGCGACAAGTGATCAGATTATGTAAATCACAATAATCTCTGCCATAGAAAATTTCCACTACAGAGTGAACAGAGCCTTCCCAAGCCAAGGGTATTCTAAACTTGTAGATCTCGCGCCTCCTCTACCCTTTCTTTATACCATATGAATAATAACCGAAATCAGTATAGGTAATTTTTTTATAGGTATAAGTCAGATGCCACTTTCAAATCACGCAGAAAAATGTGACTATATAAGTAAACATTGCGATTGTAAGATTGATGCGTCGAGGATCGCTCTATATACTGTTATTTATGCTAAGTGAATGTCTTGTACTGACTGATTTATATTTAGTATCAGAAACCAAAAATAACGATTTGTATTTTAGAGGCAGGTAATAAAACTTTTGTAATTCTTCAAAAACCTGAGAGTCCATTCCAGTAATTTCTGCAGTATTGCAAAAATAACACTAGTTGTTTATCTGTCTATATACATAGCGCAACAAAGGAATGAGTGTGTAGGTACGTAATGTATGTAGCACTAAAACCTCTCTCTGCTATCCTGCAACAGACAACTGTGCTAAAGGCTTAATTTCTTTAAGTCGAGCATTGTTACTTAAAATACATACTATTATGTCGGAACAAGGAAGTCGTCATGCAACGTAAAAACGTTATAAACATTCCAACATAATATTATTTCCATATTTATTATATTAGATACGCAAGACATTTTTATAATATTTTGTCTGTGCTCAAGATTTTAAATTTAAATTTTTTTTAAACCTTTTTTAGAAAAACTATCCTCTGAACTAGGAATCAAGCTAAAACAACCACTACTAGTAGGTAGGTTTTAGATCTGAACTTATTCAACTTTTTAGGCCATTTTACTGTACCCGATTCTACGATATTGGTCTTTTCATATACCGTCATTCTTCTTTTATAGGTCATCGATCCACCGGTCTGCAAATGCAACCAAACTGACTACCTATGGGCAAACAACTCTAGAGAACTCTTGAACTTATGCCATACCTGAACAATGTTTGTTCTACGACCATATTTCATTCACCGAGCGGCGCTAGCAAAGTTTTATGGAAAGATCACAGAAATCGGACACTAGCGCCTTCGGTAAGATCAATAACTTGCATAGAGGTAGATTAAATGGGATATTTTGATTGTTTACGCTGTTTTGCGTCCTTTAAAGAATTAAAAACTTCATTCATATTTCAACGAGCATTGCATGTGTTCTACAAATATACTACACATATATCATATTACTTAAATGTAGTTATCGGTTCAAATATCAGGGCCAATGTTAATGTATGCATAACAAGTCGACTGGCTGTGCAATTCTGATCTAGTTTACTTAAAATTTGTAGAATTTGGCGATTATTACCCTTTAGAGATAAACAAACTACGTAATGTAATCGCTACCGTAATCGCAGGAAGGTTGATAAATGTTTAAGTACCTAATTAATTACGGATTAATCACTCAAGAAGTCGGAAGTCCTTCAAGCTAACTAATTCCATTAAGGTCGATGAAATCATATATATGAAGGAAAAGATGTTTACTTCAAACAAGCACTTGTTTCAATATGAGCATATATAGTCGACTTGTTCACTTCAATCAAGAAACTGTTCACTTCAAGATCTTAATCATATCTATCAAGTAATGTGTTCCGCTGAAAAAGTTACTTTATATGCTCTAAATCAAACAAGTTATTTTTTCGTTTACCTATAATAACTCCAATGTAAACAAAAAAAAGTACTTAGATTTTTCTCTCTGTTATTCCGGGCATTACGATGAAAGTAAAAGTTCCATTGCCTTGCATAAGTACCTAAAGCCTTAGTTTATTACAAAAGCAGACACAGATTTATTGCATTTGTTAGTACAAGACTTATCGTTTAATACAAGAACTGTCGCAATATTTCTAAGTAATATTAAACCAAACGACACTATACTCAACGTAGTATGTATGTAAAGTACGTGAATCAAATAGAACATATTTCAGGATCACACAAATGGCCGCAATTTTTTGGTTCATATCCAAAACGTTAAAATCTATTACCTAGGCACAATGTTCGCTACCCATTATTTTAAAATTGCTAAAATTGTTTTGTAAATTGCAACGTTTCATATCATAATTAGAACGAATTTCAGCAATCTACAACACTGCTCTAATTATTTCATTGACATTATAAGTATAGTGTTGTACGTCGATTATACCATACACTGACCGTTAATTAATAACAGTTACATCTCTATTGTGGTACTTAATAACAATGCAGTGTAATAAAGACAGTCCGTTCTACGTGAATACAATTTTGATATAGTTTTACGTAATTGACGCGTTCCATGTAAACGAACCGCCGCGCCGCCGCGAGTAAAAGCGGGTTGAATGCGTTCCGAAGTTGCGCAATTTGTACTAAGTTACACGGCACGCGTTATCCCCGGGGCTAGGGTTGCACAGGTATATTATATGAAGGGTTCTTGAGGAACTTATGCCCGTTCCCATTGCCAGCTTCTATTAAGGCGACGAGCCGCCGCTGCTTAAACAAGCCCTCAGTTGCAGTATTTAATAGAAAACTGGATAGATACGAGTATTCTGAAGGACCCTTCCCGTTTAAAAACTGTCTGGAAATTATCAAAATCATCATCCCTCCCCCCTAAGACAAATAAGCCCATAAGAGTCGTCAATGCAATATCAACAGAACTGAGTAGAACAGATTATACTTATAGTTAATTATCTAATACATTTAAAAAAAATTTTTTGACAAATCTTGTAATAATCTGTGGGTTTGGCCGAGTGCAAGATGACATAATAAATAAGACAAAAGCTAGTCGTAACTCGGAAACAATGTATGTTTAGCGCTGCTAGAGTCATAATCTCATTGGATTTTGTTTAGGTAAATAAATACCATCTTACTTATTTCAGTTTTCCCAAACTGCGAACCCTACGAACTGGCTTCCCCTATTTGTATGGAATGGACCCTGATCGTGTGGCGCTCGCGGTCACTTGTATGGAGGTCGAACACTTGTCATTGTTCTCTACATTCTGATTGATAAAGTGCACTTAACCTTACGAAAGTTGTCATTTGCTACCTACTTATCAATTATCAATTTAATCATTGGCCGATTTGTCGATTTCAAGAACGCAATTGTCAAGTTTTGAGTTGTAGTTAAGTTGTTTTGTTGCCTTGATTAAGATGTTAGTATTTGTTGAATTACTGTTGTCGTCATTTACCACCGGTTATTTTGATTTCACCGGCGTAAGCATTGCATAAATATAGGTATAGGTATCTACCAACAAATTCAAATTAAATTAATCTTACAATCTACGTTTTATACGGTAAAATGGCCTTGAAGATTAGAATAAGGCATGGAAAACATAATTAGTGCCCTTGGATGGCAACAACAATGATTTGCCGCCGATGCACACTCTGTACACCCACCGTCTCGCTAATTTTGCATCCAAGTGATGAATCACTATAATGATATTCGATAATACTTAACCCACGAAGGTAATCTCTACGCATAAAAATGATCCTCAATTTGTTGCGCTTGATTTCAATATTACTTTATTTGCACGACTCGCGGAAGTCTGTACTAACGTCCTTATTTGGAATTCCTAGGCAAGTATTAGTATAATTCTTAAATTATGTACTTAAGTTATTTACTGAGACAGATAGAGGATTCCATAAGAATACGTGCGAGTTAAGGGTAGCCCTTAACAGCAACTCTATCAGTAAATTTTCAGGGTCGTAGACAACCCCTAAATAAGTGGCTTCAACCCGCAAATCCTCCTTTCATAGCTCTTTTTGGACGTATCTTCATTTTTAAGGAAAACATTGATAAAATCTTTGAAATTTATAAACGCCGGAAGGCACCGACATTTTTCCACTTTAAGAAACTCCTACCTACCTGGGTGCCTAATCCTAATTTTGAGTTGACATTCCAATGTACCATTCAGAACTGTTAATCAACACCTCGTTCCTTAAACAAACATTTGATTTTATTTTAAAAGTTCTTATTATAACATAAAATACATAATTAGTAGTAGGTACCAGTAACACAGTCATGGTATACTAAATCATAAGGTACCTACAACGTTTACGAGGCTACATACCTTTTAAAACTTATACAATGAATATTTAGATATTTTCACACATAAGTATCTACACATTTGAAACATAACATTAAAATATTATGGACATTTCAGTTAAATGTTCATATTTAACAGTAATAATAACGAACATTTCGTTACTATATTTACTACGTTATTTGTAGTGCTCGTATTACGTCGACAAGAGATGTGTCTCGATTGATGTTTGCTTTCACCATTGTTGCCTCAGTCTGTATGGGCGCTTCGTATCGTCACGTCACGGGCGCCGGCACGCCCCACATATCGTCTGAACATCATTGTTTATTATATCATACTATATTACCATTAGCGACTATTTGATGTCAGTTGTATGTTGCGAATTAGTAGGTAGGTAATTTATTTTGTGGATCTATTTTGAAACCGAATTTAGAATTGTCTGTCCCTTTTCAGGGTAGTGGGTTAGATTAGAATACAGATCTAGTATATGCACTTGTTTATAAACATTAATTTTTCGCTTAGATGTGATAATGTTTAGGCTGATGGCCTGTTTTGCCAATGCCGTGCTAAATAAAAAAATAATCTGCAATGTGACATTTGTAAATACTACTGTATGACAACGTCCCTT
The DNA here is from genome assembly GCA_947369225.1 of Hofmannophila pseudospretella. NCBI lineage: Eukaryota > Metazoa > Arthropoda > Insecta > Lepidoptera > Oecophoridae > Hofmannophila > Hofmannophila pseudospretella. Next base: position 8,942,157 of record OX376317.1, on the reverse strand, counting down.
TTCAGCAGCTATTGTTTATTTATTATTTTATTTTTTATGTTTGACATTAAATGTTAATGATTTAGGTAGGTATACTGTAATTTAATATGTATAGACAATGCCCAAAGGGGCATTGTAACAAAAAAAAAGACAGCAGCTCATTAGTATATGTTTCTTTTTTTTTGTTATATAAAATTGTCAAATCGGGCTGTTCTTTGCTCTGAATTGGTAACCAGTTATGTTTCATTTATTAGTCTCAATCTTGTGACTTAACCTAGTGTTCTGAAAGTTCCTTCAGGTTCAATAAATGAGTGTGAGTATAAGCTAGTATATAACTATACTCCAATCTGCAAGTTTCAGAAAGGGTGTTAAAATGGGCTGCCATTTTCATTTTATTAAGAAATACTGACCCTGACGGAACTTTGTCTCCACATTTTCTAACATAAAATACTAACCTATAGTTTACTTACACAACAACAAGTGGTAGCAATCAGCACGTCAATCCATGTCCATCAGATATCTTGTAGTGTAAAGCACCTCTCACTGGAAATGAAAATTTTCCGCGCTTTCCTGAAAGCGTTTTTCCTTTAAGTTTCATCAAATTCTTCCTTAGAGTAACTATAGTTCCTAAAACAATTCAGCGAGCACTGAGGGAAATGTCTGAAGAAGTTTGATGAAGTGATCGTGAGTTTTTCCAAGTAGGTCATAGAATATCAATTATTGTTAGGTACTAGAAGGGTGTCAAACTGTGTTTATCAGGAATCATAACGGGCACATAAATAAATCCGCCCTCGCGTGCCCACGTGAGCGAGGTATCAGTCTGCTCTCTATCTTTCTTATTTAGACTAGAGACAGGGGTTCTAGTTCACTAGAACTATTAAAGTGTATCAATCTGTACGTCAACCCATGTCGACTGAACGTGATTGAACTATCTAGTTCGTCTCGTCAGCTACGGAAATTATTTCGCCCATCGCGTGCCGTGTGAGCCAGGCGTCCATCCGTCACTGTGGAGTCAGTGAATGGTTTCATCGACTTTATCGTTTTCTATCGTTTCCTACTGTAGAGAAATCTTGTTTATTTTTATCTTTTTCGACAATTAGAGGTAAAAAATCAGTTACAATACGAAGAAAGTTAGGTATTAACCCATACTTCAAATATTAATAGATGATTTATAAATAATGTAAAGTGAATCCCTCTAACTCCAGTCATTCACATTATTAGGACCAAAAAATACAAAACATCTTCTCAAATACACCTACCGTCCAGTTAAATATATAGCAAACTAAATTATAAAATTATAATAAAATAAGTATATAAGTTACATATGTAAAATTGTTTGAAGGTGTTCGTTACATTACTTATCTTATTTATCACAAAATTTTCCACGCGTTTACCGTTTGCGGTCACTGCGCCAATTCCTTAGCATTAAATAATATAGATACCACGGTACAAAACTACGGGACTTTGTAATATTATACGCCAACAAAATATATTTACACTAGCTCCCATTTGACTAAGCACGTAAAAATAAAAAAACAAAGACACATAAACTTAAATAATGAAGGGAGAATACGACGTCATCTAGGTTTCCTGAGAGCGGCATAGTCCCCAGGATACTGGCCGCATTGCCTCGCTGGATCGCAAGGCTTAAGGCCTTTCCGCGCGGTATGCGCCAGCCCTGAGGTCACCCGATGCAAGGTCCAGCCAGGTGGAAAACACAGCGACCAATTATTAGATTAACACCTTACTCCGTAGATATATCCGTAATGACATGCCACACACAGACACACACGACACGAGTCGTTCCCAGATTTTCTACTATTTGTTCTATTAGTAGAACAAATCCAGCGTCGTCGCATACTCGCGAATGACTTTTGTAATACAAAGAACTAACTTTGTCTTGTTCTCTCTATTTTAGTTCTACCTTTCTTATACGAAAAGTTACTAATAACTAAAGTCTCCGTTCAGTTTAGAAACGATTTGTTCTGGACTAAGTTTCACTTTTAAGTTTTAAGTTAAAGCAAATGTTTGGTGTTATTAATGTGGAAACTACATGTCGGAACTCTGAAGAAATATCCGTATAAGTGAAAAGATTAACGTACATACGGCCACGAAATAAAAGGTCATGGGAATAATAGTCATTGAAACAACGCCTAAACACTCTTGTGCACTGCAGTATAAAGTAACTTTTAATTACTTCATTCAATTCATAAAATCACTTGGCTTAACACGTAATTTGACCTGTAGGTAATGAGGGAAGTCATAAATATAACACCTTGGATGAAAGACAAACTAGTCTCCCTTATTAAATAGTTTTTACACAAAACTGCGCATTTTTACTGTTACCAGAGGAACAGAAAATTTACATTTCGTTGACAAAATTTCTACCATACGATGACCAAAAACAATAAACATTAGCTCATCATAGGGGCGGGGGTTCGTTCCTTCATGCAAATATAACTAAGTCTTATTCGTTTTAATATAGATTTGTTGACCATACTAGATATTGCACAAAACTTCTAGAGGAAAGAAAATCCAACGTTGTGTGTGAATCGTTCCTTCTTTATGCGAAAACTAACAAAACTGATTATCGTCACTTTTTTGAATACTTATGACAACTTATTGTTGCTCTGTGTAAGTGTTATGCACATAGCGACACAGATTATCATTTGTGTATTGTTACATAAGTTTGTTACCACCACATTGTTGGTACAATAATGTTGAAAGTCGAAACAATTTTTATGATTCTACGTCATAGCTTCAAGATATAAGTAACCATAGGTCTTATTGTTTAGACTTTAGATGATTTCTAAGTAAGTAAACAGATAAACCTTAAGTTTTGAGTAATAGTAATATCTCTTCATGTCTCTACATGATGATAGACAGTGTCATTCATGATTCTGATTGTATCTGCCTTTCATGAATATTGGAATGATACATCTTTATGTTATGACGAGATCATTCCAATATGGTCCAACAGAATACCAGCGCTGTAGGCATTTTTGTCTGCAGCAATAAGCTGAGTTGAGGCCCTTTTCACAATAACAGCAGACCATCAGACATGATTTCAATATGTTTACCTTTGACTACATAATTATTTTATTATAATTATAACTGTTTCGGTCATTGCTGTGTGTGAAATAAACATATTACTTACTTACTTACTATATTCGTTATTATTTATATTACTTTTAATGTCAAAATAAAGAATGACACTGACTTCATTATTGTAAACAAGTCGAGGTACCCTATTAGTTAGTTGCCCTGAGGTCAAACGTTCTGTACAGTAACTCGATCTTCTGCTGAATAATTATGTAACTTTGGTATACGCATGGGAACTTTTCTGTTGAAATTGCTACCAGGTTGTAAATGCCAACTATAGTACTACATGCAAAGCCGCAAAATCGTGTTTAATAGAACCTGTATTATTTAATAGTTTATTTATTGAATCAACTAACTTATAGCAAGTAAATATCGAACTAATTGATATTTATCCGAGGCCAAACAATGAAAGAAAGAAAGAAAAAAAACTTTACTGCCAAAAAAAAAGTCCTTATACAAAACTAACAACTCGCAACTGCGTCAATCTAAAAAAAGTACTGCCCCATGGTATGTGCTCATTAAATAAATAATTATATAATCAAATAGATTATGTACTCGTAGGTAGATATCTAAGTAATTTACTTACCACAAAAATTTACTGCTACTTTAATGATATTGTCCACAAGAAGATTGATGTGACAAATAAAGCTAAATTGTATAATTATCCTATCAAAAGCCCATTCATCACTGCACGTAGCCGAATAAACAATAAAAAACTTCTATGAATGACAGAGGAAACGGCGCGGAATGCGACGCGACGGAGGCGGCCATTTCCAGTATTCGGTACGAGTCATGAACTGCACGCTATTTTAAAAGTATTGCTAAGTTACTAATATAGTTACTAATATTATTATACTAATACAGTTACATACAATGTACAAAAGGCCTTTCAAACGTTCTGAAATATGATTTTATAAAAGAATAGTCTCAGCACAGAATGAGGAGTATAATAGCGCCCTGAATACCAAAATCTTTGGGTATTAGACATAGTTAAAAATACACCCTCGTTATTGAGTATTTTACATATTTGTGCACCGCTAGACAAAACCCTTTATTCACAGTGTTGATCCCATGTATGTGCCTACTTTATCGTATCTTTGTCCTCTTGATTGGTCATGGTCCAACAGAATACCAGCGCTGGAGGCATTTTTGTCTGCAGCAATATGCTGAGTTGAGGCCCTTTTCACAACAGCAGACCATCAGACATGATTTCAATATGTTTACCTTTGACTACAGAATTATTTTATTATGATTATAACTGTTTCGGTCATTGCTGTGTGTGAAATAAACATATTACTTACTTACTTGCTTTAATAGTACAGGGAAGCGATAACGTCAATAAAAACGAATTGTAACTAGTTATTTATTATTCACCTAAATCTCTACGCTACGCAATCGCTTCTGCTTTAGTTCGTAACTTGTGTTTCATATTAACAAGTGCCAAAGACGAGCCCACGCGCTCTCCCGCGCAATCCCGGCATGCGTGCCTCTCTGACCTTCATCCCGGATTCCTCGTGAACTCATCCAGGATACGCACTATTTGCTAATAACCGTCACTCAAAGGGCAATGGCCCATGAAGAGAACTATACTCAGAATTGCCGAGGTTGATGACAGTCTTTGTTGGTCAAATTTAAAATTCAGTTATATAAACATAGGTTTTGCGTATACTTCTTAACCGCCTTTAGAGTTCCCACTCGCTCAAGTCTGCCAGATTTTAACTTCTGCATTGCAAAACGTGACTGCGTTTTCTACGACGCTTTCCTTCTATGTTTTCTAAGAATAATACTGTGCTAATAGTATCAAATCAACAATGACAAAATTGCTTCCTGTTTTCTGCATCGATACTATTATGTGTGTGTCAACAAGTAGTGCGTCATTGTCAATCAGTCTTCTCGAATCTCGTAACATGGTGTCACATGGTATTCTCATTCAAATGACACACGGTTGTTCCGTTCGCCGAATTGTCACTCAATTATAGGGCTCGCGTCACGCTTACTCACTTTTCGACCCACTGTTTAGAATTCCTACACGTCGCGTTGCAAAATAAAACAGGATAAAATCAGCTATTAGAATAAAGTAAACTCTTTCAACCTAATAGTATTTGCAAACAGATTTCAGCCTTCTAAGACATCTTTCGTAACTTAAACAGACTGATGTTCAGATTTACGGTGAGAAAAAATGTAAGATTACTACCATAAAGGTAACACAATCGGAATATAAGAGAGGCGTAGGCGGAACTTGTAATTGATAAGCTTAATCAAATCGTGAATCAGTGCCCCAGGATTTTATACGGTAACCGGTAGTTAAGTGATCCTAATATGGCTCTGATAATATTTGCGACGCGTGTCGACATAGGTCACAATTATTAACTTAATTGTCTTAAGTGTAGGCGAACCATTGTTCGTGGTTTCGTTACGTGAGTACCCGGGTATCGCACATTCTATCCAAGACCTGACTTATACCTTATTTGTCCGTCTGTGTGGTAATAATACGAGACCTCTATCTTATTATGACAAATCACTTGAATGTTGCAAAGGCAGTTAAAAGATAATTTTGACAGTACTACAACCGCTCTGGATTGACAATAAAGGTGTATCGATGTAAAATATCCATGCTACGATAATAAATAATTCTTTACAAAAGGCATTATTCGTGTCACGACATCTGATATCGCAGCGCATATCAAATCGATTACATGACTCTATATTATTCTAATGAAAGTTAACTGTAGTACCTCCTACTCGTATCAGAGTCCGAAATTGGAGCGATTTCGTGAGTGACCCTTTCGATTATCCAAAGGCGTGGTGTCTTGTTTTGATGTATGTCGATGTAAGTATGGGGGGGGGGATTACAGAGACATCTGGTAGGCGAGCCGACGTCGCCGGCGCGTCTCGATTCGGCAGAATTCAATTTTCTCCTCATTACGCAACGTTCGCTGAAGCAGAGCCTCTTGATTGACGTTAGGCGAGCGGAGATGATACTTAACTGGAGCATGTTTTATTTGTTTTATCTAGAGCGTATGTTAACTGTTCTTTTCATTGCGGATTATGCAAGTGCAGGATTACTAGAGAGCTGGCGTATGGGGTCCCACGTTTGCTTTCTAGACAAATAAATAATTTAAACCGGTTGAATGAAAGTTGGGCATACGTACATCCATGATTCTCTTCAGAATATCACGTACTTAGATAATTAGCAATGTATTATATTGTCACTATATTTGCTCATACATATATTTGAATCCTTGACTTCCAATTATAGCACTTTAATCTTAAAATAAATACTTACTAGGTAATTATTTGGTAGAATGACTGTAATTAATTAATTAACTATCCCATGTATGGCTAATCGTTTAAAACCTTAGAAGAACCTCAGCCTAGCAATCAAGCCTCTCGTGACCTATGGACGGATAATAGAATATGCGTAAATCAGCCACGGTAACACAGTGACCGGCATACTGGTAACATGCGAGTTGCATACGATTTAGGTACAGTACGTTCAAGGAAAGTTATACCGGTACATACAGTACAGGGTCAACATTTATGGCGCGCCCTGGGAGAGGCATAAGCATATAAGTCCAGGAGTGAACTAGAGTGGGCTGCTGCTGATGATCAATCAAAAAATTAAGAATACAGAGAGTGTGTAACAAAAAACCTCTTATAAGCTGGAATAGGTGAGTTCAGTATCGCCTTTTTCAAAATTCTCATAAAACAGTTCGTCATTATAAAAAGAAGTCGGCTGATCTGTATGGGATGGGAAGAAGAATTGTTTTTGTCAATATCCACAACTCGTAAAATAGAGGTTGTTATTTAAAAACCTCAGTTACAGCTTACAATTGGGTTTTAGCAAAAAAATAATATAATCATAACAATATAATAGAGTAGTTTTTGAGAAACCAAACATGATCACTATGTGCCTACACTGTACTCTGTAGGGGACCGTGCTAGATGACATAACGGACATGGGCTCGCCTGCGCGCGCGCTGGCTTCGCCGGCCGACACCGTTACATTGCACCGTTCATGCTCTTACTTTACCTCACTCGGCTTTTGTTTACTAAGTCAACAATGAGGTAAGTAGGTGTGTTTATTGTATAAAGTATTTAACATATATGTAATTGTAAAAGTATAACAAACAATGCCATAAAATTATCCTATCACATACGATATTATTGATGATTTAATAAAGTTAAGTATTTTCTTTTCCACAACTTTGGTTTCTAGTTATATTTTAATATTATGTATATATGTATATGTGTGTATGTAGATATTTTATGTATAAGTATATATAAGTATATTTATTCGTATGTGTATATTTATATTATTATATTACCAAAATTACACCACCAAAAGGTTGTCTGGATGAGATCGCTTTTAGCGATAAGACCGCATAGATTGTATTAATTTTGTGCAATAAAGTGTATTCATTCATTCATTCTTAAAAATAAATCTTTTAAAACTTTGAACAGAGCATAGACGACAATCAAACGTGGAAACCCAATCTAAACGTAGGTACCTACTATATTGGGAAGCTAAAATCCTGATTAACCTATTTCGATGATGACCAATTGCAAGAATCCTAAGTGTAGTGACAACTCAATATTTATTAATTTGGATTTGATTTGAAAAGATCTTTATTATGCAATATAATTACTTAAAGTTATGTGCACAATTAAGTATTCATGAGCCTAAATTGTAACTATCTAAATTAGATGTTGTTTGTCAGACTATATAAGCGTCTATATCAAACTTTAAACAATGTACTTATTAAGTAAATGGTATACTACATAATACAAACTTACAATTAAAATACAGATTGATATACGTTATGTAATCTTTAGTAACTAGATAACATTTTATTTCTATATTTATTACAGCTATGTATGTAGGTATGATATTGAAAAAGACCGAGTGTGTTTGAAAGGAGGTGAAATCTCAGGACATGAAGGTTAATCTATTAAGTACAGGATATTGTTGTAAAGTCAGGGACAAATTGTTACCTACCTGGCTTTGTCACAGTACCTACCAAACATGTTTCATATCATAATAGAGACCTAGCTAAGCAATATTGAATATACCAATCACTTAGAAATCCCGCTACCATTGTAACGATGTCGACTTCATCGTCCATATCAACCTCCTTGCCATCAATTTCAACCTCATTGTTAGCGTTTATCTCACCTCATTTCGTGTTGGTATTTTCATTGCTTCATCTATATTTTCAAAATTCAAATCATATTCCCATTCCTATTCTAAGTTCCATTATTCCATTTATTTCATTATTTTTACTTATTCTCTCTGTATTTTTGTCCTGAACGGACATATGTCCGTTTTATAAAATTGTCTCCTACTACTACCTATTTTCTACTATTGTGTTGTTATGTTCCTAATAAATACAATATCTACTATTACCAAGTTTCTTATATTACTTCATTTGCACACTGTCCTAGAACCCTGCTAGCCGGCACCCAGAGGGCAGATTGTAGCACCATAAGCTATAATTTTGAAGATTCCAACTTTCATTATCAATTGGTTAATTTATTATGTAATTAGAATGGACAATGCCTCTTGCCATCGAAGGCTTACTTATTATAGGCTTACTTAAGTGTTTAGTGAAGTAATTAGATCACAGGGCCCCCGTGGCTTCAATATGACATGACATTGACAAGCTGTATTATACTAGTCAAGCAGCTAACAAAAGTTAATTATAATAAAACAATAGGTAGGTAGGTATGTACAAACTGCTGTAAGGAACTAAATTGGGGCAAGTTGATACCTCTTATCTGTGTTTTAAATCTTTGAACATTTAAATATTAAAACCCTATGTGGTTAGCATTTCGTAATAAAAATTAATCCCCGAGGGGTAGACAGAGGAACCACCTACATCTACATCATAGGTGGTTCCCACTTTCCGCCCTAAGATTTGGTTGACAAACGTGATAGTATACTAGGTTTAGAATAGTATCTACAAAGGCCTTTAGTCGCCTCGTACGATACCCACGGGAAGAGTTGGGGTGGTGGTATTATTTATGGCCGGCACGACACGGCACAAATTGTAAATTGTAATTAAATAATTAAACAAATCAACCACAGATTATCAGTAATCTGTGGTTGATATGTTTAATTATTTACAGATTATCAGTAATCTGTATCAATGTTTGTTTTGTTGATTCTGAAAACAACAAAACAAACATTGTTAGTATTGCGAATAAAGCCCCAATTCATTTTTTGTTCATTCATAAATTAATTTTAATACAAAAATAAAACCCGCCTTCAAATCACTAAATAGTTACAAATAACAGCTTTTAGCTTTATTAAAGTGTACATAGAGTGACAAAAAACAAACAACATGTAAATATATCTAAACAAATAATTATAATGTATTCGTAGAGTAAATAACTTACATTGAAAACATGGTCATACTTATACCTAATCTAATAATTTAGAATCGGTGCCAGCCACACGCAACCGTTTTCTTTGAAGTTTGAAGAATTTCTGTAGATTATTATAATTATTTGGGGAAGAATTTCTGTTTGAAAGGAGTTAGAAGTACGATAAAGACGAACTCATTATAAATGTTTACATATATTTGCAGAGGATTATAAGATTTTCATATATTTGCATCTCGACTATCACCCTGACCCTGATGTATTCAATAATATCTAAATAAACAAACTTGGCTTTCATTTACTTGCCAATTAGCCCCATGAAGCAACTTTACTAATCAAGTAAAACTTGTACATTACTGGTTTTTAGGCGTTATTGGGTAACTTCAATCAATTTAGCTATACTAAAACTAGTTCTCTGACAGATGTTTAGTTAGATAGCTTATTTAAGTACAAGGTTAGGTCTGTTGCTAATAAGTACATGTGAGGTACATTTATAATTTCAGGTTTTTTTTTAAATTAAAATTAAAACAATTTATACTAAGTATGAATACCAATACCAAAATTATAAAATGCCCAATATTAAAAATACTTTCTTATTTTATTTAACGAAATATCTAAATTATTTTTAAAGTCTATAAATCGTATTGTTTATACTGTTTATATCGTTTTTTATTGTAATGGCATTATACCTAAGTATATAGATACTCGTACTTATATAACTTAAATTGCTATCGATTGCTCCAATTACTAGAAATAGGTTATTTGTAAGGTATATCGCAATTACAAGAGCTGAACTGAACTAAAACATTGCGTACCTAGAGTTGTAGGTATTACCGTCACAACAGGATTTACGACCTCCACTAAGGGCTTTTAGTTGTGCGCCTGTATATAGGCGTACATACTAATTTTATTTGAAACATTCAAACAGAACCTATACATATTATTATTAAGCTTTAGCAATATAACTTTTTTGGAAGCAATTTCATTAATAAAACCGTACTTACCCAATAGCCGGTAGATTAGATTACATATAAATGCCTTCGAAAACTCTCAATGGCATCGATTCCGGAGTGGCCGCGTTTAGCGATAATCGCTAAACGAGAAACCCCGCTCTCTCGTACACAATCTCGTATCAGTTTCATTTAGGTTTAGCTTTAGGTTTGGCGGCCACGCCGGAATTGAAGCCATAGACTTAAATCTATCGTAATCGCGAATTTGTACGAATGGCGACGCAGCCTATACCATACGTCATCATTAAGATGGACAGATAGACGCTTATGGCTTGCATACGCGCCAGCAATCCGAGTTGTGCTCTAGATTCGCGCCGGTCGACTGCCCGTTGGTCTTACGAGGAAACCACGCCCCAGGACAATCTGACACGAACGTTGCGACAGCTTTCACGAAACAGATAACGTTCTCCATTATGTCTCTACCTATATAATTTATTCGGTGCTATTATACACTTTCTGGAAAACTCAAATTATGGTCACAACAACAGATTTTCTGTGTTATGAACATCGGATGGTGTCAGAGTCCGGTGGAGACTATTGTTGATGACTGAAAGTTATTTTTATGTGAAAATTATAGTTAGTAACGAACTCAGTTTACTAATATTTCGTAAAAATATAGGTAAGAATGTATTTTTTTTTAATTGTTAACCATTTTAAATGGCAATTAATATATGTTCGTTATGAGGTCGTCGTGCCCATTCACAAGGTACTTAGTAACTTAAAAACATCGATTCTTCCGGTAAATAAAACTCTTACTCCAACCACTAACTTATTATTGACTGATACTGATGATTACCACCACAGAAATCGGACTACGAGTACTATAGCGACCTCTGCTTTAGAACAATGACGTGAGCAATAACGAGCCACGGAGGTCACTTACTTTCATACATTTGACATTTCAGTGCCTGATTAATGTATGGGAAAATGCTTAAATCGCATGCGCGAACAGGCAGCGGGGTTTCCTTATAAAACTTCTCTAGCGAGCAATGTAGATTGCTCGCTAGAGAAGTTTTATAAGGAAAAATTGGGGGTGAATTTCAAAATCTTTGATTTCCACCTTTGTTGATTATATAAATCAACCGGAGAAAATCTTATTACTTAAACACCTAAGCACCTAACTAGTACGCGTAGTTACACGTTCTATTGAACCAATGAAATGACTTTGTTTTCTTATGTCGTAATAACCAATCAAATGGTCAGGCAGTAAGTAGATACTTACAGCTTCCTCTCAGCACATACGAATATGAAACTATCACTTTATAATGAATGAGAGCAGCAGATAGTGTTATAAATTAAATGGATATTACATTCATACTAATGGCCTTTGTTAATGGACTAGCCAAAAGGGATATAATAACCATTGATAACTTTCTCCCAATATCTGATGCGCTTCGTTATACAATTTATAAACACACTATAATTAAGATAAAGAAGTTATTAAATAGAGATGCAGATTTAGATGATGATATACTTATGAGCAAAAACTAATTTATTCTCAATAATTAAAATCGTACCCATGCAGGTAATATACACTAAAATTGTTCCAGTAAAATAGTAATATATTACTTTAAAAGAAGGAACTCTATAATATGAAACCTAGGTATAAATTGATCAATTAAATATGTTCCCAGCTTTAAAGCTCACCCATTAATCAAACAGTGCAGAAGCTTAGCACAGTTCTCCACTTTTGCGCTCCACTTCCTCACACAGTTAACCGCTAAAAAGTAGAACATTTTTCACGGCGAATTTTTTAATTGTCATATTATGAAATTTTGGATGAGGCATATCGGAACAATTCATTGTAGATGGTTAATTGTAAATGTTGCAACTTCATTGTTCTGGGGTGATGCGCGTGCGACCAGCTCGACCCGACTATTGTTCGGTTGTGTATCATTGTTTTATTTATACACCCGGTTATTAAAATGTAATCCGAGTAAACATTGATTAGAGGCTTTGTTAATTTGTTGGTTAATTAGTTTGTTTCTGGTTTCAGATGCGGCGGCAAGCTCGGATCTCAGCGGGCGGCGCGCTGGTCGTGCGCTCCGCCTCCGCCCTGCAAGGTATGCAATGCAAGAATCATAAAAGTTCATAGAAATATTATCTTACTTTTTACGCTTGAATGGTTCCCGATTAAAGGAAAATTTATAGTACCTTAATTTTAGCTACCAATTGTGTTTGAAACAGAATCGTAGCGAACCCATACAAATACGAGTATATTTTTTTGGGTTTACTAGATTTGTTTGGGTTCGATCCGATTCCGTTTCAAAATTGCTGTGGCGTGCTAAAGGCGTTAGATAATTAGGCGTACTGACGCTAGGACCTTTCAAAAGGTCCTTGATACTAGACCTAACTAACTATAGTTAGGTCTAGTATCAAGTAAGTAACTAACTAACTATAGTTAGGTCTAGTATCAATGGAATCGGATCGAACCCACAGAAATCTAGAAAACCCAAAAAAAATATACTCGTATTTGTCTAGTATGTAAGTACGGTACTCGTACCTGTAGATGCAAAGTCTTATATGATGATGTAACACTTAATATCTGGATATTATCTCATTTCAGTATGGCTGTGGTTGCTGATTTTTATATTCCAGAACGAATTTCGAATATCAAGGTCCATTCAACCAGGAGTAAGTATTAATTTCAATCACATTCATAACTTTTACTTGTCTTTTTAACCCCCGGCCAATCGAGGGAGGGCGTTATAAGTTTAATACGTTTGTTGTTTGTCTGTGGCATCATAACTTAACAACGGATGATCCTATTTGGACCCGGTTTTTTTTATTTAATATAGAATTTTGTTTAGTTATTGTCAACGATTACTTCGTGATTTATCATCAATCTCTATCTTTTAATACTAAAAACCAATTTCAAGTATTATTTTCACTTTGATCACTTCATGAGCCAATAAATTGTCACTTGATCTAAGCAAGGCATAGATAGGTATCCATTCTTTATCTATGTCATGTTTTAATTGTAACGATTTACCAATTAGAATACCGAAGCAGCATCAAACATTGATGTTTCGTTTGGACCGTCTTTTGTTTTTATTTGTTCTCTCCGTACTCGGCCAGCCACATTGTGGTTAGCAGTATTTTAAAGCTGGTCGTAACCTTGCAAATACGTCACATTTCAGTACTTGGACTTCGACAACCTGCCCGAGACAAATTTCACGTGCACGGGCAAGGTTATAGGCGGGTACTACGCGGACCTGGAGACGTCCTGCCAGATGTTCCACGTGTGCACCGTGGGCCAGCAAGAAGAGCCCATGGACATCAAGTTCCTTTGCCTCAACGGCACTGTCTTTGATCAGGTACTCGTAGGGTCGGTTACCTGCATTATCTGACACCTTTCGACACCGATAAGCTAAGGGGATCAGATAATTCAAGTAACCGACTGTACATAGGTATTGACTTTTAGTTGAAATCTGCGGCGAAAGCATTACGGTTCATTTCAGATTGCAGAAATTTGAAAGACAGAATTTGGTATACATTAGCTTGAGGTCTAAATCTGCAGGCGCACATTACGTTGGACCATGTCTCGTATTGTGCAAAGAGAGGCAGTGCCTAACAAGAGAGACGATATAAAAAGCTAATGATAATATAAAAAGAACGAATACCTTTAGCACACTGCAGCGATATTAAAACTCTCATCTCTCTCTCTCTCTCTCTCTCTCTTTCTCTCTGATCTACAAAACCGAAAATTAGATTTCTATAGATTCATTCCCATTCAGTTTCAAAATCGCTGCAGTGTGCTATAGGCGATAGTAATTTAATTCTTGCAAAAGGTTACTCTTTGAAACATTTCATAGCACACTGCACTGGACCTTATATATTAGATCCTTTTTTATTAGTAGCAAATATTTGGAGGGGGGGGGGGATATGTGCTGGTCATTTGTACCACTTTACACGAAAAAATATGTATGAAAATTTTCCATACTAAAGAAAAATTAACCCCATTATTTTGCGCCTTGATGGCATAAACTCATCCATGTCGTGAAAGAAACGAGTTTCATTCATACTTCTTATTTCAGTAGTAGAATTTTCAAACAATCAATTTTGTCGTTTTTCTCTAAAATTTAATAACTAAAATAATTATTTTTTTGCCTGTCATTACTGTTATATCCTATAGATGACATCCTAGAAATATTTTCCGCTGATAAAATAGGACCCTATATATATATAAAAATGAATGTTTCTTTGTTTGTGCTCTATGCGGTCCAAAACCATTCATCTGATTGCGATGAAACTTTGGTAAAAAAAAGTAAAAAAAGTCAACGCGAGCGAAGGTATTATTTGATAATTTTGTGATAGGTATTTATTACTGATATATCAATGAATTTAAAAAAAAAATACGGATACAAAACCAAAACACCAGATGTCTTTAAATCTTTGTTACTTTTAAAGACAAGTTTATCAAAATTAATATTAATAATTAAATATTTCTCTTTACAGGAGACAAGAGTGTGTGAGAGGGTAGATGAAGTAGATTGTACAAAGTCTGAAAAATTCTACAGTTTAAATTTAGAATTATATGGTAGTACTGCGCCACCCATAATACAAGCAGACCAAACGAAACCTCAAGCTCAACCTACCGAGCAGTCCGTTCAGCAAGCTAAACCCAGTCACGAAGAGTCCGACCCATCCGTAGATGAATCTCCTACTACATTGCATGATAAAACGCAAGAACATTCTACTGATGTCATTGATTCCACTGAAGATCCTATACAGGATATTAAAAAAGACGATCCGAAACGTCCTCACGATCACTTGTCAACACATACCTCGTTGTCATTATCGGATCAAGATGATATTGGAGAAGGTATATACCATTCAACTTAACCTTAACTTTTGCCCATTTAATGTTTGAGTTACAAATTTATTTTACAGTTGCTTTTATTAACATTTCAGAATATCAAGACGAAGAAATTGATAGCGACGTTGAATATGAAGAAGATTACTCGCATTTACCGACGACGACAACTGCTCGAGCGCCCACTACCACTACAACAACAACCACAACAACTACTACAAGAAGACCTCTGACTTCTACAGTCTCTCCAACCTCAGCTCCGCATCTGACTCATGTACCTCATTTCATTTCCTCCGCTTCGCCAACAATATCTTCAGTATCTCCATCCGCTATTTCCTCTTCAGTACCCTCTGCACCGTCATCACCAGCACTTGATCCTGCACTTCTGTCACCGCAACAGTTTATCTACCACCATCGAGGACCCGGATCTGAAGCTATCTCTTTCCAGCGTCAAAGCATCCGCCCTGCCGATGGAGTCTACATCACTCACGCGCCGCCGCATCAGTTTGACCACTTCCAGTATGAGTCGTCTAGAACTGCACCTCGGCCAGCGCCTATTCGACCCTCGTCATTTGTACAACGACCACAGCCGGCACCGTTTCGTCCAACAACGTTGGATCCACGGGATCAGTTGTTACGACCAGGTCCAACGTCACTGCCGTCAGAGAGGCACGAAACGTCTGTGAGACATAGACAACAACCATATCTGTCGGTACTTCCGGCCCAACGTCCCTTGCCTTTCAACCCTTACTACTACGATCGCAAACGAAGCGATGACACGTTGCCAGAAAAAGATTCCTCTCTGTCGGCTCGGTCCGTGGCACCACCGACTGTCACCGAACGACCTCCAACTAAACCCAAAAGTCCACCTCGAGTCATCGTCACAGCGAGCGCCTCGGTCAGTGATAGCAATGGGAAAAGATTAAATTATACAGTCGGTAATGTCGTTAGCGCTGTGAAGCCAATAGTTCCAATAAATTATGATGATTACAAAGAGTCCGACCTTATTTTCGATCCATTCTTTCTCGATGTGCCAAAATTACAAAAACGACGAAAGACTAGATCTAGTAGACATAGAAGAGTGTTCTCAATTCCCGCCACTGCGACTGTCTCTCCAGATTTAGTTACTGAACAAACTGCGATCACCACATCGACTATAACGTCACGAGTGACTGTGATTGACAGAGTATCCGATGCAGCGGCAACTACTACTACGACGGTTGCTTGGAATCCAAACGACTACGTCGATGACAACTATGAGCCACAAGCTTATGTACCGCCTGTACCTCCCCTCGCAGTTCTAGTATCTTACGATCAAAATAAATATAAGAAGCATGAGAGACAGTCAACAAACGACTTAGTGGAGAAGAACCCTCCTAGTGATTTAAAGTCAAAAGTAAGTCGCATAGAGCAGTCCAGGCCGACCTCGTCTGCAGCGCAGACAACCTCTAGTCAAGCCGAGGGTACGGCCGCGGTGCCCACGGGCGCGCCGCCGCCGTCGCCCCCGCCGCCCGTTGAGGGCCACTCCTGCGCCACCTTGCGCTCTATTGACTGTCGGACTCGTGCCTGATTTTAGCTCACTGTGCATCATGCTAGATAGTTGCGTGTTTACGTACACTTAGATAGGTAGACAATTTTAACAATTTTAACGCATAGCGAATTTTTTGAAAATATGCTAAAAAACAAAGCAAGTTTTGTCTTTTAGACAGCAACATCTTGTTTTAAATAAAGTTTAAGATTAAAGTATTTATATTTCGATAATAATGTAAATAAACTGAAGTTAATTCTACTGTTTTATAAAAAATCTGTATATGGAAAAAACTGTAAATATTTACCTTGAAAAATAAAATGTCATGTTTCTATATTCATTTCGACTATTATTATTATTTCAATCCATTTTAGATACATTATTAGGTTACCCTAAGTATTTTTAAATGTCATTTCAGTAAATACAAAGTTAACGATAACGTAGTAGATAGATATATAGATAATGGCATTGTCGATAGGTCTTTCTCTGTTCGATTCCTGCTCTAGAAGATGTTTGTGTCCAAAATGACTTTAGAAACGCGGTCCTTGTGTGTCTATGTAGGTATGTACGTTGATATATCTTGGAATTCATGCTTGATATTTACTATGGGCCTGTGAATATGTTGCGACCTCTTCCCATATAAATGAAATCTTTAAATCTGTGTCTTGTCCCATTTATGAGTTAGAAGCACATGACAAAACGGACAGACGGACAAACGCGGAACGACAATAGGGTTCCGTTTTCGGTACGGATCCCTAAAAAGAAGTATTTGTGGGTCTTTTGCTGAGGACTGAATGTGTTAATGCGTAGTTAGTAAGGGATAATTAATTACATAACTCTAATAATAATTTATTATTTTATAATAATATTATCTGCAGAGAGCCATCGACGATGTAATAAGACAAATCAACGAAAAAACTGAAAGTAATGCAGTTGAGTCACTAGGAGACGATATCAACAAGAATTTAGAAATGCTGAGTTTGAGGATCCATGCAATGCTGGACGTACTTGGGGGCCCCCGAGTTAGTGAAATACCCAAAAGACTTTTTCGCAATACGTCATGTCTGTCATGCTTCACTCCTGCTAATATGGGGCTAGGAGAACCCAATTTAGAACAGCACCTACCTGCAATAAGCAGGAGGACAATTCGAGAAGCAACAACAAAGCCAAAGGAAGATGGAGACCATGTAATTTGTTTCCCTGGTTTACCACATCCAAGAGACCTGAGGTAGTTAACAATACTTTTGAGTTATTTACTTACATCTCTTCGGATCAGTAGAGTTGTTTGTTGGGAAGGAAATAAATCTACATGTTTCGGTACAAGTACATATTATAAGGGTATATGTTTTTTACCTCCCAGGTCCAAGTTTTGCACACGATACTGCGGACCAAGCACATACCCTGACAATATGACAACCCCTGGTCTAACCATAACACGTCTAATACCAGATGCTGCTAGTGCTAGTGAGTCAGATAAAAAGGTATAGTGAAAATAACACAAAACAAAAAAATAGAGACCAACCTGATTTTTATATTTTGTTTGTCGT
The DNA here is from genome assembly GCA_947369225.1 of Hofmannophila pseudospretella. Taxonomy (NCBI): domain Eukaryota; kingdom Metazoa; phylum Arthropoda; class Insecta; order Lepidoptera; family Oecophoridae; genus Hofmannophila; species Hofmannophila pseudospretella. The sequence goes on along the minus strand of OX376317.1, from coordinate 8,923,791 downwards.
CGAATTCAATACATTTCTATACTTTTCTTCTTCTTTCTTATGTATAATATGCAGAATTGGTTTCTAATTTATATTAATTTCATTACATTATAATAATTTCATGCGTTCATTAATAAGAATCAGTATCAGTACATACTCGGCCTATATGAGTATGCCAAAAATGAAATTTCCACAGATCGCTCCTATTCTTAATCTTAATCTTTAACTTCCTTTCGCGTATGTTTTAGGCACACAAGGAGCAATTGAAGAAACTTTGCTTACCATGTAACGTGCCACCAAGGAAGACAGCGGCAAATGAAAATGGTACATAAAGCGTTTTTTCACGGAATAATTTGTATTCGTAGTACCTTCAGTCTCCTGATTTTATTGATAATTTTAAATTACTTCGTTGCATGCTTATGTACTTTACCTCAATTTTATCTCAATAATATTTTTATGTCTGAAATTGATTCACTGTGATTTTATGCGTAGGTATTCCATTGACATACATATCTTTTCCCGTTCAGGGTTGTGTGGCAGAGATCGCTCTTTGGTATAAGTCTGCCTAACTTGTGTCGATCACTATGTATACGGAACTACTCTATACTAAGGTCTATCCAATCAAACGTAGATACTTAACGTTCTGCTCTTTCCAGTACAAATAAGTTTCACGGTTACAAATACCGCAACGCCGTCAACAGACGTCTTGGAGCCGAGTTCTTACTACACAGAATGGGATTCTTCAAACGACATTATTTTAACAGCAGTAAATCCTGAAGATTATTAACTTTTAATGTTATCTGTACCTTACCTAATTATTTTTGAAGCATATGTAATACCAGTACCTAACAAGTCACGTAAACATAAAAATTGTTAAAAATTATCTATGTTAATAACAGGCTGGTGTGACATTAAGTCTGCCCCCAATTGAAATTTAAGAAATCCAGACTTATGACAGATGTGATAATGACCAGAATGATAGTAAGTATTGTGCCAAAATTTTGTATGACTGTTAGGAAAAGCGGTCGTGAGTTTACTTAAACTTTGTATGACTGTCATTCAGGAACGCCGTCGTTGTAAGTCGTTCTGTAGATCCCCTTACTAACATCAAAAAGGTTCAGACCTTGGAAAGTACGGAACCAATTTTGATCATATAGATACTTACCTACTTACTAAGAACAGTCTCGACATGTATGATGCCATATTACAATGGGGTCATAATTGATACCTAAGCGTCAAACTTATAACACCCATCTTTCGGTCAGGGGTTAAAAAGTAGGTAGGTACCCACTATAAAACTTTTAATAATTCATAAAAATATCCCTATAATCACGTGACTTGAAAATAGATCAAATAATTAAGTTTTAGTCAACGTATTGCCTAATTTATAATTTTAACTTACTGAATTTATGATAATCATTATTTTATATATAGTTTATAATTATTATATACCTACCCACCTTTTTAAATTACAGGTAGGAAATTGTTTTTAACATTTTTTTGTTGTTAAATTAATAAGAAATCTGTAAAATGTACCTAATAATTACTTATTATATTAAATTTATCAATTATATTTGTAAATAGTATTTTTCTTTTTTCCTTCTTGAACAGCCATTAAACAACATGGGCTCACAAGTCTGCGATTGGAAGACCACTTTTTACGCTATGTTGACGCTATGGAGACGCAGCATACTTACCCCAAAAACCTTTTAGGTAAACAAAATCCTTGATCAATTAGATACCTTTAGGGTGCATAATAGACTTTTACATTTTACAGACTTAGGATGCTTTAGGCCTAACCAGCGTCGGTGAGCATCGGTGGCCGCGTGACTGGAACGTCGTACTCTCATGCGGGAAGTCCGCGTTCAAAACCATGCAATGTCATGTACCAATGAGTATTTCGATTTTTTCGAAACAACATCTACGTAGGTACATTTACCGACTGCTCTGACAGTGAAGGAAAACATCGTAAGAAAAATTGCACACTAAGATAACCAGTGTGTGAAATGGGGAAGACAATGGCAAACCACCCCAATAAATCTGCCAATTAATTCATTTGAGCCCTGAGTCAGGTTACATTTTCATATACCTATCTCTTACCTGTACCTAGTTGTGTACCTATGTGTAAATAAAATGAATTGAATTGAAAAAATCTGCCATGATAGTCGTTCTGTTCGTTCGATTAATTCCATAGAATGAGGAAACTTTAAGCGCAGTAAGAACCTAGGTACAGTGCGTCAACAAGAGTAGAAAGTTTTTTTTAATGGCAACTGTAATTCCTTTATTTCACGCGGACTAAGATTTTTACAAAACGTTTTGACAGTTTGCTTTTGACAGATCATAATTATAATGTCTACTCTTTTTTGATGCACTGTAGGTACCACAGAAATAAAATATTATATTAGTAACTCTGTGGTAGGTACCTATATCTAGCTTAAAATGGTTCGGTCATTCATCAAGGACCATCCCCTGAATTATTTAAGCTAAGATCCTCGTTCATTTAGTCATTCAGAATTATTATTCACTAAAATAGAATTTAATCTATACCACGGCACATACAGGGCCATAAAACTTTTTTAAAAAATATTTAAAAGTGTCAGGGTTGCCGAACTAGAAATTTCCCCAAAATTCGGAGAACGTAACTTTGGCGTAAATAAAGCAAATCTAAGAGCAACTTAAACCCTAAATTAATATAAAAGGTATTGGAAGCTATTTTACTTTTGTTTACGTATCTACTTATGTACGTTTTTCTATAATATACGTATTTTCTATCTATCAATCAATCTTAAAAAGCATATATCCAGAGCCGTAAAGTTTATAACACATTTGTCAATTGCTTCGTTAAAAAAATAAGTACTGTTTTTTCAGTTTTCCTTTTGATGAAATTGGAAGTCTTGCGAAAAAGCCGAAATTCGTCATTTAATAGTACCTATTAGGTACCTATCTATATTTTATTATTCAAATATAAATAAAATGCTATTGTATCGTTGAATCGCTTGTATGTGACAATGCTCAACCTAACCTCATAAAAAAAATTAAAAAATGTTTATTTGATTGCGACACGTTGCAGGTGAAAATGCATAGGCTCCTCGAGTTCCAGGCCGTGGTCCTGGCAGCCGGCAGAGGCTCCAGACTGCCTGAAGTCGGCGGCACGGTCTCCAAATGTTTGCTACCAGTGGGACCTTATCCAGTGCTGTGGTACTCTCTAAATATGCTGGAAAAAATAGGATTCCAAGGTAAGCCTAGTGCCACATTTTGTTGTAATGATTGGTCACTTCACTTGAATAATGAATGATTGATTAGTATTTTAGATAGAAAACAATAGAAATTTAAATGGAGTAAAATATCTTTAGGCTCTGGGCCATCATCATCAGCAAGCGCTGATGTCATGCCACAACGTGTACTGGCGTTTTCAGTACCTATATATCATTAACCCAGTTTAGCCAACATTCCGATATTCAATAATACAACCAAGAGGAAAACCATGTTTTATTTCCAAAAAACCACATCATTATGCCATCAAAAGTGGTTACCTTAGTTATTTTGCCAACACTTAAAATTAAACACAAAATGCATTCTGTTAAGATAGAACCTGCAATAAATATTTCTATACCTCAGAAACATAAATATATCTGCTTTGTCACGGCTCTGTGTCCATAAGTTGACACTGAATCCTTAGCCTACTGAAGGCTCATTTGGCTTGGTTTCAATCAATATACAGAATAACACTAAATCATTTTCTACCATTTTCTGTCTCTTAGGTATCATGGCCAATTACAATCTAGAATAGTTTCTTCAATAAATAAATAAAAAACTTTGACAATTTGTTATTGTAATTTTATACTTAATTAAAGCCACTAATTTTCACACAAAATTGTATCTGTAAATTTATTATGGCACTTACAGTTTATTGCTTCTGAAGTATAGATTTTTGAGGTATCGGTTTCCAGTGTTTCACCAAAATCATTTATTGTAGATTCTACCTTAACTGCATTGTTTTATGTAAAATTTTGCATGTACTGCAAAATAGATTCAGGTAACCACTTGGTCCCAGCTAAATCTTAGTGTTTAATTTTTTCAAATATTATTTTTACTACAAATAAAATTGACTATTTAATTACAGAAACAATGGTGGTTGTGCTTGATGAAGACAAGTCAAATATCCTGAATGCACTGGAGAAATGTCCATTGAAAATAAAATATGAGCTAATAGTCATACCTTCAGATGAAGATTGGGGGACTGCGGACTCATTGAAACACATTAGCAGCAGAGTAACTACTGACCTGGTGGTAGTATCTGGGGACTTCATCACAAATGTTGACCTCAATGAAGTGCTGAATCTTTATCGTAAACATGATGCAGCACTGACTACCTTATTCTTCAACAACGGTCCTGAAGAATGGCTCGAGCTTCCTGGACTAAAAAGCAAAGCCAAGCCAGACAGGGATCTAGTGTGCATAGATAAAGAAACTCAAAGACTTGTCTTTCTTGCAAGTGCCAGTGACTTCGAAGAAACTGTATCAATACCTAGAATTCTTGTAAAAAAGTTTGATTCTATTAGTATGTATAGCAGATTACTAGATGCACATGTGTATGTTATGAAACATTGGGTAATAAATTATTTAGTAGAATCTGATAAATTCACCTCACTTAAAGGAGAGCTTATCCCACATATTGTCAAGAAACAACTGTCAAAGCCTAAGAATGCAGCTGAGAAGAAAGGTATGTCAGACAAGAATGTACATATTGCAAAGGATATTTTTGATTTTCTTGTAGAACCTGGTTATGAAGCCAAAATCAGAGAAATGTCTTCGTATAATGACCACAAACTTGGCAGCAAAGGTGTTTACCATAATGATGTGTTGAAATGTTATGCACACATTCCAAGTAAAGACACATTTGGTATGAGAGTGAATACACTGTCGTCATTTTATTTAGCTAACAATAAGGTAATTTTCCGGGGCTTTCCCCAGGTCCACCTATTTAGTTCACCTGGTGGACCACGGGCAAAAATATTCTTCCGTGGTCCACCAGGTGGACTAAGGTGAACCATAGGAAATTATTATTTAACCGTGGTCCACCTTTGAGCACACAATATTTTTGGTATTTCGTCTCTTCGGACGTCGAGAGGCGGATCGCTGCATTAAAGAAGGAGTGGAGTATGTTAAATCTGAAAGCAGTGATACCAAAAAAATGTTACTCTTCTTAAAGTACGTTGAAAGTTTTTGGCTAACTGATAAATTCAGTGAAATTTTGTGCGTATTTGGTGAAAGACACCGCACCAATAATACTGCAGAGTCCTTTCATTCGAAATTGAATAAAGAAGTAAATAAAAGAAATGCAACAGTAATAAATCTATTAAAAGGTTTAACAAAACTAGAATCATCAAGTTTCAAGACAACATCGAAGAGAAGAAAAATATACATAGATAACGACGATGATATTATGGGGATACAATTACAATTACTAAATGGTGAAATTCCAATCAATTTTGCATTGGAGAAACTACGTTGAGAGCATTTCTTCATTGGCAATTTTAGTTTTAAGTAATCATCATTTTAATTGAAGTAAATTATTTCAATTAATGAATTAAAACAGTTAATGTCATTCGGTGTACTTTTTAATTTGTCGGGATCAATGTTGCATAGAGAAAGAAAGGGATTTGATCTAGCCAATGAAAAAAGAGGTGGACAATAGGCAATATATTTCTATAAAAATAATTTTCGTGAGTAGCAGGTGGACCACGGAAGAATATTTTTGCCCGTGGTCCACCAGGTGAACTAAATAGGTGGACCTGGGGAAAGCGGGGTAATTTTCTTTTTAAATATTCAACAAATTACTTATTATCCTGAACTACCTACAATGAAAGGAATTGAAATATTTTTATTGATCAAATAATGTCACTTATTGAACACCATTATTTATAAATGATTACAAAATTACAGGTCCTTTCAAAATGGGAAGAGCTGACAGGATCAGCTCTCACAGACAAATTCCATCCAAACAGTGAAGTGAAAACGAAACAGATAGATGAGACCAGCACAGTTGGAGAGAAGAGTGTGGTGAATGAGAAGACATCCATAAAGAGCACTTTCATTGGTGCTAATTGCACTATTGAAAATAAAGTTCGACTCACCAACTGCATATTGATGAATAATGTTACTGTCAAGGAGGGGTAAGCGACATGATTTTGTTCATACAAATATAGTTCATTTGATAAGTGCCGTGACGTGCCGGCCATAAAGAATAGCACCATCCTAACTCTTCAGGTGAGTGTCTTACGAGGCGACTAAGTGTCTTAGTGGATACTATCTACACTTAGTATATGGTGATAGGCTCGCCACCTATCACGTTTGTCCATCAAATCTTACGGCGAAAAGTGGTGACTATACCTACAATGAAGGTGGTTCCTCTGTCTACCCCCTCGGGAAATACGGATGTGAGATTTATGCTTTTCTATGTAATGAGAAGTGCGACTATTGCATCATTTTTATAACCACCTTTTATAGCTCTACAACTCTCAGTCTAATCTAAATGGCACCAAAATATACCTGTGTTACGGGTTTAAGGAAATATAAATGTTCAACAAAATGAAAGTTTCAGTCAGTCGTTGCATAGTAACCAAAAACCAAGGTTTAGCTTTTCTATTAAGCTAGCTGATTTGATTTGTCTTTTTTTTAATGGCCTTTATTGTGTTTCAGGCACAATAATTCCGCCAACGTCGCGTATTAGACAAAACACGAAAAGAGAATTGGCCGGTTATTTCTTTGTTTAAATTTTGATTTGTGTCTAAGTTCTAATAAAACAGTGGGACACTTTATTATAGACTGGAAGGCGATTCTCGCAGCGTTCGACATACAAAAGTCGAGCGCTACGAACGTCTTGTCACGTTCACACATGTAGTGAGCGAATGAGATAGGACTAATGTCGAATTCGACATTCCACTACGAGAATCGCCGCCCTGGTCTGTAATTTGTCTAAAGAGAACTGGTGACTCTATCTAATATAATCTACTAAATAAATAGCCACCTACATTTTTACAAGGATTTCATTACCTAACTTAGAATCTAATATAAATTAATATATAATTTTATTAAATTATTTTACAATCACTATTTAGCGGTCATTATGAATAGAACTCGTAGTATTAACAGTGATACATTCACACATCACCATTATTTAAATAACAGTATGGCTTCGCTTAATTTACTAATTACATAATCAAGTGTCAAAAAGACCTGGTAAGATATAATAAATATTGTTCAATTTAGTTTGTGACTGAAAATGTACATATAATCTATGTAAAGACAGTAACGCACTAGAGCGGTGCGGCGCGACAACCAGTAATAAAACCATATGTATTAATTTATTATTTAATAAGATAATACGACAACCAAATAAACCACAAACACAGTGAAACACTTCGCCGAAAAGTAATACGAATTAAAATTACACACCACACTGCTGTAGTGTGTTTTGTATAAATTATATTTAAATTATTTATTTTCACAGATATGGTTCCATTCAATTACAATGTTTTAAAACTACCTATTACATTTCTCCACAGATGCGTTCTGCAAGACTGCGTGGTCTACACCGGTGCGACAATAGAGACAGGCTGCGCCCTGCAGTACTGTTTAGTGGGACCACACCACTCTGTACCACCTTCCACCACTGGCAACCACCAGCTTTATGCGGAGACCACTGATAACATGATTACACTTGGATGACCCTACTGTAATTTGCACATTTCTATTGAAAGTTATAATATAACTGTATTTTAAGTATGTTTTGTTTCTTTTATGTATTGCTCATCTGCAATCGGGCCATCTGATTTCACCGTCGCACATAGATATCTCAGCTCACTCAATACTCTTAATTTTTGATGCTTGGTAACCTTGTGGAGACCCAACTAAATGGTTAGACAACCCAGGACAGACTGCCCGGACGCAAGAAAATAAGGAAAGCTGTCCCCAAATGAACTGAGAATTAGCTAAGAAAAGAAGGTAACCTAGTGGACTTACTAGGTGGCTCTCTTACCCTTCAAACTGGATCACAGTAGCAACCTTTGCAGCATAAATAAGTAAAAAGGCCTAAAAACATACCCAGGTAGACTGCATAGTCATACCAGCAGTTCTCTTTTCTGTGGCGAAAATTCTCTCATTTGTTTTAACATGAATCGATGATGATAATTTTAATGTAGGTACCTACATTAATTTCATAGAAACTGGTTAATATTGAATCATTCGAAATCTCGCGACCCTGCTTAAACAGGAAGCCATTAGAACGATCACGGTGTTGCCTAAACCATTGTAACCTAATTTATGTATGTAGGAACTAGGAAGTCTCGGAATTAGCCATGCGTGAGCTTAATTGGATATTAATGAGAGGCATTCTCCAGCCATTTCTCAACACTTGGCACAACAACGGATTGCAGACACTTTCAATAGATTTGAATGCGTGGATTACGCTTTAGTGGATTACGTGAGGACCTTTAGTAGTACATGTGCAAAACAAGAGTTACAAAATACCTTAGGATTTGTAAGTTATACTAAAGTAGTGTTTATCGCATAGCAGTATTTAGCGCACTGATAAACCTTTGTAATTTCTTTTGAAGCTGAAATAACTATTTAAAAAGGTAGGTTCGTCATCTTCAGTAGGTAGATATATTTTGAAATTCCCAAGTATGATAAAAAATACATTGAAATGTATAAAAAAAACTATTTTACGTTAGATAACATACATCCAAAACGAAACGTTAGATGGGTATAGGTTTATTTTGTAATATCCCCCTGTGTGTGGATTACAAAGCAAATGATCAAGATAAATAGAACGCGAATAATGTTGCAACTATGTAGCACTGTTGCATTGCTTGTTACATAACGTTTAATGCAGCTCATCTGATCGAAGTGTCTAGTGTTACTAATGCAGGAAAGGACCTAGATTCTCATTTGCGCTTAGCCGATTTCCCATGTCTTAAGTACCTACCTAATTAAATTGTTTGAACTCTGTCTCAAAAATTACAATATAATAATACATTTTATTCATTACTAAGCCATTTAAACCTCTATCTCACCTTATGATAAGTTACTATTATATATAAGATATATATAAAAGAAAGACTGGCCTAAACACTGCCGGATCATATCAATGCCGAAGCGATCATACTATGTGGCGATCGGCGATGCTAGCCAGGCCAATTATTTATACAAGGCATATCCGGAAGGTTCTATACAAAATTGCAGGTATGTAGGTCAAATAGATCGAGTTATAGGTGGGTCGAAAATGGCTCGAAATGGTTCCTGTTATATTACACACGTCAGTGCGTCGCGTCGGCGCCCTTTTTCTTTCCGAACTTGACGGACACAGTACCGTGTGTCTAGATCTAATCTATCCCTATATGGAAAAAATCTATGAATGCATGCAATATCCTAAGTAGGCAATAATTTGTTATCCTAAGATCGTTTACGAAATAAATAACTGTTAACCAATGATCAGTCATTGCAACATTTATATTTAACTTGGCAGAGACAATGAGGAATTCAATAAAAGCTGACCTTTTACTTAATATGTTTTGTTCACGAAAAGTTTTGAAACATTTCGTATATCATGTGTATAATCGACCACATAGATGACTACAAGGTCTATTCTAACGCAAAGTTATTGTTGTGTTCGACCGTACCTACATAGTGATTTTCACAATAATTACACAGCAGTTTTAGAGATCTTTTGAGTTAAAGGCTATTAATCTTCCAATTTTCGGAAACGATGTGATCAGTCACGTTAGCGATTGTTTATGTACCTAATAATTTATTGATGGTAAGCATCAATTATCTACCTGATGTATGCAGTCATAGATAATATAATTAATAATCCTTGATGCAATAATGGTAGGTAAGGTACCTAGATTTAAGAGGGGCTTGAGTCAATATTTAACCCCAGGTTAACCCGCGAATTGTCTACATCTACTTTTCATACAAGATTAGGCTCAAATTGGAATGTTAACGGTTACCGTAAGAAGGCATTACAGACCTTTTCAGGAGATTAGCAACTAAGATGGATTAGCACATGCTGCAGGCTAACGACCTGAAAAGTTTTTGTGACAAAATGTTGTAACATTATCGGTTCACAACAGAGACTGCGCCGGCGCCGCCGTGTTACATTACTGCAACAAATACTTAGATTTACTATTACAAATCCTACGTTGCGTGTGGATTGGGGTGGTAGCAGCAAAACTGAAGAAACATGTGTTTATCTGTTATATAATAACACAAATTCGTTAATGTTTTGGTTTTTCATGATGCCACAATGCAGACGAACATGTTGCACCATTAGTAGAATGCTTTTGAAAGTACATACTGGACAAAAATAATAGCGCTACGCCGCGCCCCTTTGAGTATTTAGAATAGTGTTACGGATACAGACTGCTTAATTACAGCCTAGAGCTCATATTTGCCTGCATTTTTTAACTGATCTTGGTAAAACTTCGAACGAATTGTATAATATCTTGGGCATCTGTCTATTCAGCAGTAATTCTCATGTCAAGGTTATAACCATTTGTGTCTGTGTACATTTCCGCTCTGTTTCTTGCCCCTTATTTTTGTTCTTGTTTATGCTCTTCGCTACTCTACTTTCTTTATCTACTGTTAGAATATAGATAGATAGATAGATAGAAACACTTTATTGTACACAAAAACAGGAAAAGTAAAAACTACAGGAATAATAACACGATATGTACAAAGGCGGCCTTATCGCTTAAAGCGATCTCTTCCAGGCAACCTCTGAAGTTAATTGGACATTAAAGAGATTAGCTGTTACCCTTCCAGATAAATATAAGAAAATCATTATAATTTCAGCATATTTAGGGCTTTTATTTCAGCATGTTGCGTGTTCCCATCACATAGGTATATATCTTTAGGAACAACTTTTTTCATCGCGTTTTCAACTCTTCGCCATATACAGAAGACTGTTAAAATAATTTCACATATTTATTTTAATCGTTTCATGATGTTCATAGATTCATTAATAACAATTACTAATAATGAAAGTGTATTTCAAAAACTCTACCCTGTACATACATTCTCTTTTGCCTTTAATAGCAATCCAAAACGTGTTCTCAAACCTCAGGTCTTGTAAATGTCTATTTCTGCATCAGCCGACGTGCAAGGACCTTTAGCTTTTGGATTGCACCTAGCCGCAATGAAAGTGGTGTGGAGCGACGTCTGCGGCCGGTCTGCGTCGCCGCCGCAGCGGTAACCGAGCAAGACAGTCCGCGCAGCACTTTCCCGCGCCGCGCACGCGCTGCAACCTACCCGCCACTCTTACAACACTCGGTAACAATCCGAAATTACGTGATACCATTTAAAGCCATTCCCATTCAGTGTAACTCCACTATACGGCCACCGCATGTAACTTAAAGGCTGTTAGGTAACGGGCAGTTCAGTATTCCCCATAGTCTGTTTGTGTAAAGCTGCGAATACAAACAATATATTCAGTGTTTAGCTAGGCGAAGAAAGCGGAAGAGGGTGATCGTCGAAACAGCTGATTAGTTCCCTGAGTAAGTTGAAACTTTTTATATTAGTTATTAAACTTTCCTCACTATTCAATTCTGTACTTGAATATTCTCCAGCGCTCTACGAATGTAAAACTTCAGTTACAGACCAGTATATAATATTGAAAAAGAACAATATATGGTAAAAAAGAAAAGTTAATAGTGGAGGATACCATTTCTATGTTGAAGTCCTATGTTGTCATCAAACTTTTACGAGTCACATATCCATAGCTAAAACAATCCTCAATCTTATGTATAATCCAAAAGATGAGGGTAGAATCTCTACACCTGTGATTTAACCAACCGTTATATAGATTATTGAAATAACTTCAACTTATTTGCCTATAAAATTATTCATAAGTAATAAACTCCGAGTTTTCGGTACTTAACCAAAAACAACAACAATAAGATCTTAGTTTAAATACTGCATTTAAACAATTTTAATATCAATGACGGTGCATTTCTGCTCAGATTAACACTATTGGCATAACTAGGTACTTAATATTTTGATCTACATTTTCTACCACTTCTTTAAGGTAAACCTTATGCGTCACATTTTTCTAAATAAAAAATGCTGAATATTGATTTCCTATTTTATTAGTTATAAAAACATGCTTGTTTTCATACACGTTCTACGATAATTGAAATATTGCATAAAATTTACTCCAAATGCACCAATCTAACTCTCCCAATATTATATAGTCTAGAGAGTATATTTTTAATGTGCTGTATTTATTTTGATTGATCACATTATCTAATAGTAAAATTATGTAATCGAAGCAAAACAACGAAACAAGTCCAATGTCAAAGTAGGTACTTACGAATACTAGTTATGTCAAGATTGACATAATTCCGGGAACCACTTCCGAAGCCGTAGCTGCGCCGATAGCAAGCGATTTGAAGTGATGGAATAACGTAACTGCATTTACGCCTCAATGCAAACAATGTTAAGTAGACACGTAATCGCTAAAACTGATCATTACGCTTACTTATGTTCTTCTGATACTAAATAACGTTTCCTGAAACATTAATCTAATGATTTATGAAAGGAAATAGGTACAGATCGATCTAAAATCATCTTACGACATTCCATTCTGCAGATTAACATCTCTATTTTGCTTAGGCGTTATCTAATAACATTACATTATTGCAGAGGCCGGGAAATTAACCATTGTTGGCCGAGGATTTTTGAAAGCCCGAGTCGTAGACGAGACTTTTTTTAAAATCCAAGACCAACAATGGCAATTTCCACCATGGCTTTTTTACTGAACAAGGAGAGCAGACGAGTAAACGAGTCACCTGATGGTCACCGTCGCCCATATACACTCCCCTCCTTTTAATGTTCTTAGACGGTTTTTGATACGCTGCTAACTTTGAGGACTTTTACTTTTCTCAGAAGGAATCGAAAAAAAAAAACGGAATACTGCTTCCAAGCTTCTATACAAGGAAAAAAGTGGCGTTATACAATAGGAGCTGAAGCTGCTCGGCTCTATAAAAACTATCAGCCGCGTTCGGCGCCGCCGCTCCCCGCACCTTTGGAGCTAGCTAAAAACCAGCTTCCAGGCCGCAATATTAAATGTATTGAACACATTACAAAGCATCTCTGAGAAAAAGCACTTTAAAAGATTCATGCATTCTTTGTATAACAGAGGTGGAACTTAGCATAGAATACTAAGTCGGCATTATACATACATACATTAAAAACGGTTTTTATTCTTCTACTTTCTCTGGAGACAGTAAACTTTTTAAATTTATGAACCGTGTAAGGCCACATCGTTTTAGTTAATAACCGTGTTATTCACGTAGTTAACCAACCCATGTCATTACTTAGCAATTTCAACATTGTCTGCAGCTTAATTACAAGTACTTGTTATTTCTTTTTCTGTGCCCTTGCGACTACATTGTTTTGACTTTGTATGGTCTGTCCTTGCGTCATTTGAAACTTCAACACTTGTTAGAGATTATCTAACAATATAGAGGTGACATTACTGCTGACTAATATGCTAATGAAAATTCGCAAATAGTGTTAAGATTTTTTTACCTTGTAATGTAGAAGGGTTAGGCGTAGCTCAGGGCTGCCAAGTTGATACTCGTAAGATTGAAAGAATTAAAAGTCATAAGGCTCAACCCCTAGTGAATCCTAGAGATACTCCCGAAAAAAAATTATCTTTAATTAAGGCATTTATCAAAAAAGTAGCATAGCATAATAGCATATTAGCATAACTCTCATGTCCATAATCCCCGAGGGGTAGACAACAGAACCACCTTCATTGGACAAACGTGATACGTAACGTGATATCAAAGAATTAATTTATAATATTCTTCCACGAATGAAAAGAATTTTTTAAATAATATTTTGTAACCTCATAGTGAAACAATACGCTTTTTTGATAAAATGCCATAATTCAGGGGAAATATTTTTTTTCGGGAGTGGCACTGAGTACTTAGGATTTGTTGCTCTCACATAGGTGTGCAATAAATTGGATTCGGCTCAGAAAGTCTCGTTCTCAAAACGTCCTGACGATCAACCCTGTCCGGGTTGAATTTTTTTCTCTTCCACTATAATCCAATCGTAAATTAAGTTTTATTGCATAATTATTTACTGTGTCATGCTTCCAGAAAAAAACAAATGACACCCAAACATGGAGAAATAACTTTTTAGCATCAGTAATCAACAAATTCCGCACGCATTCCCCGTACTTGATCCAACTGATAGTGTTTATTTACAACGTTATCACGGCGGGTTACCCAACGTTTTCTATAGAGCCTTGGTGTCGTCCACAACAGAAGGCACGTGCGAAACGTTAAGCAAGCCGGGCCCGAGCGAGCCTCGGGCACGCCACTTGCAACACGCATCACTTTCTAGTTACCTAGAAGCGTCTTAAATATAGAAAAGTGTGTTTTTCCCCGATCTCACGACGTTGTTGTGATTTTTTAAATTTTGTTATTCTGTAAACCAATAGCAATATTAAAACAAATTAACGAAATTATTAAATAACATCTGGAGGCAACTAAACATTATGCTAACATTAGTAATTACCTACCTAGAAGTTTTACTAAAGGTAAACTATAATAATATATAATTTCACATACAAATTAGTCGAAGAAAGGAAGGAAGGAAAGGACTTTATACTTAATATTTATTGTACTCCAAATCTTACTCACCATACAAGTAGTCTAAACTCTCCTTAATCAAAGGTTGACTGGAAGAAATCCCTAAGCCCGCCTTTGTACATATTGTAATATTATTATTTTCTGTGTATTTTCATTGTGTGTGTACAATAAAGAGACTACAAACAAACAAAGGAAATAATAAATAATATTTCCGGCTGCCCAGAACGAGAGAGCCATCTTCATTCCTACAAAAGAGAACCTGAAACTACATGAAACTTCTCACCCTCATAATTCTGATATTCTCATGTTTGAAAGGCTCTACGTAACATAACAGGATAGGAACAATTCCCATGCCAACATGTACTTATTACGTAAATTCAATCGCTCACATTTCGCCGTCATTTCTCACCGTCCATCCACTGAATAGCAGGAAACCTCGTCCGTAATTAAACGGCTCCAGCTAATGCTAGAGAAGAGAGGAACTGTAGAAAGCTTTGTCTGTAATTTATATGCACTTACGAATGATGCAGGTTTCCTGTATTATTGCAGATGCTGTTGCATTTTTTGTACATTAAAACTAGAGTCATTCTCTTTTGATGGATTTGGATGTTTGTTTATTGACTAGCTTTCGTTTGATATGTATTAGAATAGGATATAAAAAACTTTATTAATAAATAAGAAAAACAAGGTGCTGCTGAACAGAATTTTCCAATTGGTTGACATCAACAACGATTCTGAACGGTTTGAGTTAGAAAACTAAAAAAAAACGTAATTCTGTCAAGTAAAAATTATCACAATAGCGAAAACTAGTAGGTAATAAATATATGGTCCAGATCATTTCACTAAATACTCGTAGTTCTTACCTTCCTAGAGTTCCTAGAATTTTTCTATCATTTACAGTTACGTTTGAAAGTCTAGAATCTTCCAACAACAAACGCTTAATAATTGCATGATTAGACTTAAATAATATATTGTTTCACAAATTTTTACTGTATTTTTTTAATTACGACCTGTTTCGTTTACACATCTTCAGGTATTTGTTTATAATAATTTTCTTAACTACATGTAGTTGCAAAAACAAAACGCAAAGCGGTATTTATCTACCTA
Source organism: Hofmannophila pseudospretella (assembly GCA_947369225.1). NCBI lineage: Eukaryota > Metazoa > Arthropoda > Insecta > Lepidoptera > Oecophoridae > Hofmannophila > Hofmannophila pseudospretella. Next base: position 8,908,039 of record OX376317.1, on the reverse strand, counting down.
CATGTAGTTAAGAAAATTATTATAAACAAATACCTGAAGATGTGTAAACGAAACCGGTCGTAATTGATAAAATACAGTAAAAACCTGTAAAACAGTATATTATTTAAGTCTAATCATGTACTACAAGTTTCACCAAGTACCAACAACCGCAAGTATTAACCGCTTAATTATTGTTTTATACAAAAGACATCAACGCGAACATCGCTGCTCGAACTAATAATATTATAATTATTTTATATCTTTAAGACCTCCCAACGTACAGTGACAATAAAACTTACATTTATACAATCATCCGCTCTATCGCATGCAGTTTTGATTGAGAGAATGGAGCGCCACGAGTCTCTCGTGACTTAATTTTTTTGGTCATCAAATCGCTTATCAACCAATTATAACCATAGATTAGAGATACGTATTTCTATAGGTAACTTAATATCGTTAGTATTTTCCAAATAAACCTGACGTCATCTTAATATAATTTATTGTCATTGTCAATAGAACTGCGGAAGAGTCAGTGGAGTGCGAAAGTTCAACTTAACTTAACTTATTAAATAACTTATTCAGAGAATTATTTGATACATTGTGAGTAGGTGATATACGAGTACAGTACTGAATAAAACTACAGTGGCGTTAAGAACAGAACAGGCGGGTTCCAAGGAAGATTACAGCGGACCCCCACATCACCAAATCCCAAAGAAAAATCTTAAATGAATTGCTATCCCAAATATTGTTCCCTTCACAAATTTCGGTTCCTGGTAATTGACACCACCTCCCAAATGTTGAGCAAAGACCGCGCCTGGAACCGAAAGACCTTCTGTGTAAGGCTGGGAATACATGCGCCGGTTCGGTTCGCTGCAAGCGGAACGCTTGTGATTGGCTGCAGCGAACCGAACCGGCGTTGGAACTAGTGCATGTAGTTCAAACCTAATGTAATGTAGACTACTCTACCAAAACTAGAGTCACTCACTTTACAGAAATTAATATTTTATACAAACAAGTGATCTAAATTATATTCGAAATACTAATGAATTAATGATTTAAATACTTTTCAAAATGATATTATACGCTTAAAAATACTATCAAGTTTAGACTATAACAAATTCGAAATTAGAATAGGAAGCACTATTTCTCCGAATTTCGAAGTCTGAGAACAGCTAATGTGTTTCGTTATCTAATATCGGAAACCGCATTCGATAAAATAATATTATATATAAAATCATATTACACACTTAAAATACGATCGCAAATGACCTATCAAGTCTTGACTATAACAAATTCGAAATCAGAATAGGAAGCACTAATTCTCCGAATTTCGAAGTCTGAGAACAGCTAATCTGTTTCGTTATCTAATATCGGAAACCGCATTTCTAATTCAGGTATTTTGTGACACCTGTATCTAGAACTGTTGCACAAGCAAGTGATACAGTGTGATATGCTCTGATGCTTAATGCATTACAGCATTCACACATTTTATTAGTTTTAGATTACAACTTCATACAGTAAATATTATAATCCCCTTGAAACCGGGGGACGGGGAACACAACACAACAGAACAGAACATTTAATTATGTATAAATCTTTAATAAACTTCTTTATCTTTACTCATCCCACTGACACTCTATCCACAAACATATCTCCAAGAAACTTACATTGGTCCTATAATTAACATGTAGCCAGTTTTTCTTTAAATTCTGATCATTCTCTTTTCGCCTCTACGTCATTTAAACCATGATGCACCTTGCATTCGGCCAGTCTTTTTTTCATCCGACAGATCCTAATCATTTATTTCGCATCTCCTACACTTTGCCATAAGAATAAGTTTATTTGTGCGGTAAGATGACAAAGTATTCATAGTCCAAACCAAACCATAGTACAAACCATACCTAGTGCACCTAACATTCAGACAGTTTTTCATCAGACCCTGGTCATCATCCCTTAGCCTTTCGGTAAGGGAGGATGACCAGGATCTGATGATCTGATCTACACGAACTTTTGTCTACTTAACAATTTGTGGTGATTGTTTCATGTCACGTCTGCAAGTCATCGACTCAACCTCGGCTTTTCTTTCCTATACTTGCAATCTGTAATTGGGAGCCGGTGTCGCTTTGTCCGAAGATAATCAGTAATAAAAGTGCGCAGGATTCGTCAACTGTAACGGAATTAGCGTCAGTTTGGCAATCATCCGGCCATTACAAGTTCATTGGCTAGATTAGATTATTTATTTATATTTCATTTTTGTTGTATTGTTAAATGGTCATCAGTCATCACATCACCAATAATCGAATACCTACCGTTATTTCCGCTTCCAGTTATAATTAAGGTTTCCATATTGTTACTCACAGGAAAATATGATTCCGTATTAGAAATTTATTGACATTTCCCAGTCTTATTCTTCATATTCTTTACTTCTGCACGCCGAACTATTGCACTCTGTCATTGCACACTTCAGGGTATCTGACTGACATCTTTACTGTTGTAGGTTGTTAGTGGTGGTAAACTCGAAATTCGATTCGATTGTGTCTTTATTTATTTATTTTATTAGGAAAAAACTACAGCTAAAGTACGAGTACACATACAGTTAAATGTCTTCTTTCCCATCTCGGTCCTAAAGATTTCAGTTACAGGTACAATTGAGCAGAATATGCTCATATTACTGTCTTCATGGCATGCCTTGACCGGTTAGCACACCAACCAGAACGCAATTCATCAGTCTCTATTACTTTGTCTCTATCTATAAATAGAATTTTCGATGTTAATTTATTATTATTATTAATAATGAATGTTAAATAATTGTTAGTAATAATAACTACGTAATTATTATGAGGAGCTGGTTAGATTTATTACATCACCATATCATCAAGATGATACAAATGGATACCTAGACCATTATGTAAGATGACTTCACTACCTAGATATATGTTATTATGAAGATATTAAAATGAAATAGCAGATGCACTATGCTATGCAGTTTCGCAAATACATAACTTTATCAAACTGATGACATGAGCCTTGTAAATAACCTGACAACCTTGACTTAATCGCTACACACTACTAATCCCCACTCTCCGATCAACGGCACAAGAACAATATCTCATTATCTTTTACTACTAGTTACACACTGTACTATCCTCTCGGAATGACCTACTGTCTTCTGTTTTTAAACAAAGCACGATCTACACCATACCAGAGACAGTACGTGATTATATTTTTTTCATTTTCATTTCATTTATTTTGCCATAAATTGCGTGTAGGTACATTGTAGGAATATACTCGTATACATACGTTTCAACATAATTTTACCCAATGGGTGTAGCAACACAGAACTATTTCCATAGAAAGAAAATTAAATTTCTATACTTATAAATCCACTGTAAGTTCATTTTATAAATAAATAAATCCTCTGTAAGACCATCCAAATAGTCAATAAATAATATTTATATGCATATAAAAAGTAACATGCATAAAGAAGTGCTCGTATGAACTACGCAATCCAATATAGATACCAGAATAATAGTCATACAAATTCGAAATTATTCATTTATGGATTATGTTAATCACACTTTTGTTAAGTTTTGTTCAATATTGATATCTTATCGGCAAATAAAAAACGAAAACGTACCGTCTCGACTGACTACGTAACACTGACACACATAACTTTATCGGTTTCAATAAAAAGACCATCGTTCTCGGTGTTTTTTCCCTTTTGTCTAAGTACGGGTATGGCTCGGAAACCGTGGCCTAATGACCAGCGCATTACCGACAACCGGCCTCAATATGTACTCAGTGATATAACCGTTACGTTACATGAGTTCTAGTTCGACGCTCCCAAACCATTGTGTTACTCTTTATATCATCGTGACAAACACTTCTTTCCGTAGTATTTCCGTGCTATTGCATAAAAATTATCTATTGCAATTGATAAATATAAATAACATACCTACAATGCAACCACTTCTGTTCGTAATCATATAGACTACTGATTATAAATTACGTGTTTGTTTCACTAATGAGCATTTACGCGACAGATAATTGCTACTTTTGTACGGAACACAGGATTTATGGACAGTTATACTACTCTTTGCACTGGATCGAAGACTTTTCTTTATGCATGACATGACGAACTAAGTAATTACCCCAACTCACGATTCTTTTAATATTCCACCATAATTTAATACCAATAGTACGTTTTTTTAAATTGTTTATTGTGGTATCCCTTTAGGAATTCAATGTGATTCTTAAGAATACCTAATTTCTACTTTATTATGAAAAAAGCAAACAATTCAGAAGTATCCTCAAAATTCTTTATAAACAGGTAAGTAAGACAACGATAATCAGAGCATGGCAAAGACCACCATAATCAGTTACATTACAGCTTCACCGGTTTTTCCAATATAAAGTAATAGTTAATGATACCTGGTGGTACCTAAGTGTGCAGTTGCCCAAAATTTAAATTATCTTAAAATTAAATGTATGAATATTAATGATTCAGTCACTACTCATTCGAAGCTAAATTTCTTTCATTTATTAAATAAGATTAATCTATTTTATCTTCCTCTGCCTAGCGATGTTTCGGCCATTGAGTCCGCTTTCTTGACAGACTTCTCCACATTATTCGGTCTTTAGCGACCTCTCTTGTGAGCTGGTTGGCACTCATGCCCTCACAATATCGAGCCATTGCTCAAAATGATCATGAAATAACTATTCGTAATATAGAGATAAAAACTAAAAAAACTTATTAAAAACTTATATCTATAGAGGGAGAGTAACAAGGTATATTTTGCACAATCCTTCGCGACCGATCTCTAAGTAATAATTAATTTTCTAATAACTTTCATTAAGTGAGAGAAAAAGAAATTCTATACGCTTAGCATTGGAGCCGAACCAGACCACCTCTCGAGAGAAAACACTTTCGCTGACTTGACTGCGACCACTGACCCAGTGTGCACTGACATCTGAGATGCAATTATTATAAATCGATTATTGGATGCATTATTTTGTTTTATATGTTTAAGCAATAAGCCAATTGGTACCTAGATAATTTGAATCAACTTTCTTTTTCAATCGTGTTTGAATTATCGCAGATGTGAACTAACATCATCGGAAAACTAAGTTAAGGTGTTCCTGAGGATATGTATTAACTTCGCTAAACACATTTGAAGCCTCATAAACGCTACGTTTTCGAGATACTTTCCATTTTATTTAATTCTGAGTACAGTGTCGAAGTTAATGCATAAATAAAGGAACATCTTGTATTAATCTTGCATGTCCTGATATTGCATTTAATGTGTTGGGTACCTTATATCTTTATTAGAAGTCTAATAGTGACTGCAGATACATTATATTTTCCAATCAATCGACTTATTGCGACAAGTATCTAGGTAATAATTTACCAACAATGTTAATTATTAACATTTTCTAATGACGTAACTACGCCCAATAATGGCAAAAAACGATACTTATTCATTATAAGCGGTTACACTGACAGTTATAATTTAGGATGCAAAGTAGAAAGGTCGGAAAAAAAAACATAATATTACCGTTTTGCGGTGCAATAGCGGACGGAACTCGCACGTTAAAGAGAAAAAATGCACACATACAATGTTTGTATGAAAAATGATGTCACTAGATCTACCCATTCCACTTTTTTAAAATATTTTTGAGAGCTATGGTCTCTCATCCGTAGTATTCCTTTAAGTGCCTTTGTTTAATTCCACATTCAAATTATTTGGAGTCGATTGGCTTTTTACCCGTTATTGAATTTATTGTTTTTGTGAGATCGAGGTATAATCAATCTTGTGATTTTGTGATGTCAGCTATTAGGAAGACGCGCTAAATTTCCCACATTTATAACAATTTGCATATTATAATTTTAAAAGCGACAGTGCTAATTAAATAAAACCATAAACATTATGTAATAGAAATTTTATAGCAACCTAATGAGATTTAGCTCTTTATTAAGTCTTTAAAGATGCAACGACAAGTATTTAAGGATAAATAATCGCTATAATGTATGTTAATTTTTGCTGTAAACCCGTATACCTTACACAAGATGTAATAAAATAGATACCTGTAAACTTTCACAGCCTACTACGTCGTCGTTAACTAAACGACTTTTTCTCTGCAACTTTTGGACTTACATTACATACTGACTTTCGTAAATCTGTTTAAGGTTCTTTTAATTGGAAATGACCTGACCCATCGCCCCTTTTCGTTTGAACCACCACTTACCGGACACCTTCAACCTAGCAGTGAGCTATTCCCCAACCAATTACTTAATTGTCTGTTTACTTTAATAGCAAACAATATTTTGAGAGGAAAGGTTAATGTATTGGCAAATAGATATCACCTCGACTACCTACTACGCTTTCATGTTTGCTAGACTAACGTCGGCACAAGGATGTTTCACTATTTGCTCTACCCCAATGCAATTCGCTGGTTAGCTCTATGGCAGTGGACAAAATTAAAAAGCTATTACTTCTAGAAAGTTTTCCTACTTTTGTATCGTGTTATTTGTTGATAAGTGTTGTCAAAACGTCAACCCGTCGTTGCGATTGTCGCTTTGCTGTCAAAATCTTACCCAGTCCGGTCGGTTGCGTCTAATTCCCGGAATGTCTAGTCTGTCTGATAGGTCTAATTCCCCCAATGTCAAATTCCCCCTGTGTCTAATTCCTCCAATGTTAAATTCCCCCAATGTCAAATTCCCCCAGTGTCAAATTCCCCCAATTTTTCCGGGAATTTGACCTATCAGACAGACTAGACATTCCGGGAATTAGACGCAACCGACCGGGAATTTTAGAGGCAGAGGACTTTTTAATTATATGCAAGTAGGTATTTCAAGGGTATAGCACCTACAGGTTATAACAAGGATCACCTAAAAATAAAAAATCTTTTTTAAATTATCCAGAATAAACAAAAACAATAACAAAATTGTTTTTCTCCTTTCGCTGTACATTGACAGTTTTTGTTGACGACCATTTCTCTCCTATACAGATTTTGCAGAATCCTAATCAGAAACTGTTTACACAAGCAATCCGTTTCACTTACAATACTGGCCACCCGTTTAGCACCTCACGATCGGATTTACTAAGTTGATGTGAAAGGTTGTGTTCAATTATTACTCGATCACGTAACTCATAATAACTACAAAACTATAACAGATTATGTAATATAAAATATTGGTGTTATACCTCCGTTCTCACGCTAAGTGTAGCCGAAACTGGTTAAGCAGACTAAATCATTTTTAATAGGTATTCGTAGTTTAAATAATAACCATAATAGGTTATGATAACGTTTTAGCAATTAACAGTAGGTAAGCGAAGTTGTACATCGCTTAATTTATTGTTGTTAGGTATTCGAATAAGTTGTGTTGACACTCTTTTAGAACCCTTTCGTAGACGGTCTTCAAAGTTACGATTATGTTACAATTATCGTATCTACCTATTCTTACTGCATATACCTACTCTTATGTATAATTCCCTTGATGGGGCGGTAAATACAATCTCATACTTTCTCCAACGTGATTGGGAAAGAACAACTTTTTAACAACTCAGAACCCGACCGTCTAAGTATTACAGATTGGACTTCAGACAATAATAATATATTATTAGTAGTAGTGGAGCATCGGTGGCGTCGTGGCTAGGACGTCGGACTCCCGGGAGGTCCGATTTCAAAACCAGGCTATGCCTTGTACCAATGACTTTTTCGATTTTTTCGAAAGACTTACGTACATTTACCGACTGCTCTAACGGTGAAGGAAAACATCGTGAGGAAACCTGCACACTGAGTTCTATGTGATTAATTCCTTAGAATGATCACGACCCCCAGCAATGAGGCCTATGAAGACATGCCTTTTAGATATTTATTGTTTTGAGTATAAGCTCTTGTTAGTTATAATTATTATAATAGTGTTATTTTATTGTTAAATAATTATTTATTTCTATCTTTTCAGGTTAACCACCTTATAGAAAATACTAAAACAGGAGGTGTCTAATTTACAAGGTAAAGAACTTTTTGTAGAATATATCTATCAGTTTCACGGAGCGTTGTTAAAGTAAAGGCTCCATTAAATATTGTGGCATTTCTTTTTACACATCACATAAAAAGAAAGAGATACAAATACAAATATACTTTATTGCACACCCGGGACAAAAACAAAACATTCAACATAAAGAGAGGTACAATACAATTTGTTTTAAGCGATATCATCCAGGCAACCTTCAGGTGATGGAAAAATCATAAGATACATAATATACGGGTGCAAAAGGCGTATGAAATAAATACTACCCTCAAATAAATAAATAATTGCAAACCTTTGCAAGCTGCAATGCAGTAGTAATAATATTACGTAAATACTATAATATATATAGAAATATAATACTTAATATATGATCAAAAATAAAATAATAAAATAAATAACACACATCATATGCTAAAATGAAACTGCTTTAGAAAACAAATGGTTAGGCATGGTTTGGTTTTTGAGATATTATGTTATGTATATTTTAAAGGGAAAAGGTTTAGTCTTCTTGACACCTAGACACATTCTTATCGCTTATTTCCTCTCGTTTATATACCAGCAAGTGCCTCTAATATTTATAGTTGTTTTCTTTACAACTTACAAGAAATCTTTACAACTTACAAGAAATCTTTACAACTTACAAGAAATCTTTACAACTTACAAGAAATCTTTACAACTTACAAGAAATCTTTACAACTTACAAGAAATCTTTACAACTTACAAGAAATCTTTTCAGTCGTTAAATAACTAAGTATAAACGTCTCTTTTCTTCTCTCCTCCGAACATGTGTAAGGTGCCGATGTCAATCATAAAATTTAATCGTCGACTTGTTCGTACACATGTGTGAGAAATGCATCGTGCACCCGGAGCTTTCTCCACTTGTAACCCCATTATAAAACGTGTGCGTCTCAGCGGCAGCGAGTTTTTGCCCATAAGACTGGATGTGTCGACCCAAATTTCCCTTTACGACCGACCAGGCGTGGGAAACATTTCTAAGGAAGCCTTAGATTTTAAAAAGTGATAATGATATAATGTTGAAGTTTTGAATTATTTTAAGGTTAATTTTACATTATTATGCATTTTTTATGGTACGTATATTTAAATTAATTAGAAACGCCACGGAACGGCAAGGTCGCAGGTTCAAATCCTCCTCGCGGAAAAAATATTTTAAGATTTGTTTAAAACACTAATTTCATTGTGATGAAGTGTTTAAGCTTAAGTGCTAATAATACGGTGAAATAGTTAGGGGTAAAATATAATTAAATAGATGATGTGGTCGTTTTAAACTGTATACTTTGTCCAGCTGTATTGTGCAGAATCTCTCGTCGTCGTCGTCGTTAAGAGAAAGTAAGCAAAGGCTACAAACATAAACTAAACTGTCGCATATTGAATCTGTGACGTAACCTGATCGGGACAAGTGTCATACATTATCGAATCAATATTTGGAAGTTAAATTTTGATATACCTTACCAAATGATTTGTTTGATGTTTTAAGTTTGATGATGAACTTAGTGGAATCCATAAGACATGCCTAATAAATAAAATAAACATTTATTTATTGATTGATGTACTTTATTATGTAATTTATTTATATATTTTCGTACGACACTTCTGATATTTATGCAACTAAAATAACTTCCGTCATTTATAATCTCCAACTATGTCCAGCTCAGCAGTTGAGTTGTGTTTGCTCTTGCTAAGAAAAGGCTCGTTCAAACTCTTTACATACCTATAATTATAAACATGCTCAGGTCAGGTCATTCAAGCCTCAACTGGAAATTATCCCATGATAATTGTTAGAGCACAGAGACACATTATCATAGTTTTAAAACGTATAAGTATAGGGTTTGGAATTGCACAGTTATAAATGCACGATTCAGGCTCGGCGCCTGCGCTATTGTGATGCCTAATGGTAATTCATGTCTGTGACCTACTTCAGATTCATGTCTGTGATCTACTTATATTTTTCCAAAATTCTTGAATTAAAGAAAAAAATTGCCTTCCTCCCTCGGGCGTTTTTTCCTTCATGCTAAAATTACGAGTACTAGTGACCTATGTGACCGTAAAAATATGAAACATTTGGAAATGTTCCAATTGTGTATAAAACAAAGTACCTAGCTATAGATGTGTTTGACAAGTAGGTACTTCTATTAAGCACATGGTTCAACTATGACCTCTAAATGAGGGTCGTGGGTCAACCATAGTTGGACTAAGAAGTTGAACCACGACCCCTAAACCTAGACAATAGGTGCGTGAGTAAGTGCCTAAAGCCAACTCTTATTTTTGACCGTGAACGCTTGGCGTAGATACTCTAGATTTCAACACCTTTTAATAATTATATACGTTATGAAAATAATCAATACCCAATCCCTTTTTTCCCTGGATTTTTTATCTTATTCTTATCTTAACTTATGATAACCCGGAAATAAGAAATAAATCGGTATTTCGACCCTTGAGGCTCTTTTATGCTTACCCCATTTTACACACTGGTTATCAGTGTGCAGGTTTCCTCACGATGTTTTCCTTCATCGTTAGAGCAGTCGGGAAATGTACGTAAGTCTTCGAAAAATACGAAATACTCATTGGTACATGGCACTGCACAGTTTTGAACCGCTTGGGAGTTCGGTGTCCTAGCCACTGTGCCACCGACGCTCTTTTTTTATCTTAATCACGTACAACTAAAGCAAAAGCGATCAAGGTCAGATGGCCAAGCATTCTAATTTAATCAATAAAGCCTTATTGGCACCGCAACGACTGTGACCGGCTTCTTGACTGTTTAACATGCTAGATGGACTCCTACATACTTATAAATGCATTTCTTGTTCGCAACTGTAGCTACTCTATTGGCCACTTAACTACTTTAGTTCTATTGTTGACGACGTCAAATACAAAGGGTCATATAATTTATGGACGTATTCATTTGTTTTGTAAATATTGAATGAAACAAATTGATATTTGTTATTTACGTATTTACATTGTTTTTGTGCCTTTACATAAATTAAATGCCTTACATTCTACAATTTTTATTTAGTTAATGCTATCGAATCGCCCATATCTAATATTTATGTTTGTGTTGGAGTGACTATGGAGATTGCTTACAAATGCAATGCAACGCAAGTTGTCCAATAAAATGGCAACGGGAATCGATGCAAATTTACCGGTTTGCGAGCTTTCTTGTAACACAAAAGCGACAGTGACCGCGCTGACGAGTGTATGGGGAAAGCTCTGTGCACCTGCAGCCGCTGCACCTCACATAAACTACCATCGTTAATACATGCTCACTATTGATTACAGGAAAAATAAACTGGGTGTAAGTAAAACCCCTTCGTAAGCTGAAACAGGGGTGTTTATTGTCGATAACTGGACAACTTTTGTTCTACGAATTTGGAAATACAAATGCAAAAATAATTTCGACTGTCCATGGAAAAGTCAGCTGGATTTTTAAGTCTTTAATGCACTGCAGAGATTCAAAAACGGAATCAGACATATAAATCTTTTTTCGGTTTTCTAAACTTCCATTGTTTCGGCTTAGTATGGGAAAACCCAAACTTTTTACGCTAATTTATAAAAGTCGTAGAACAAAAGTTATACATTTATCGATAGGTATAACCACCCCTGTTTCGGCTTACGATGGGTTTTTGTTACACCTGTAGAACAGTCACTGTATGGATAATTATGGTAACTTTTATACCCACAATAGTGTTTGAAACTTCTACAACCAACGTGTAGCGTGCAATAAGCTTGAAGAAAAAGTATAACAATCAGCGCGCGTTGATGTCTTTCGTACGCGTCATTTGATATTGAGCCAAAACTATTGTACATATTAAGTTGTTTTCTTTTTTTATTATATAAGGAGAACAACAAATAGGTCACCTGATGGTAAATGGTCACCGTCATCCATAGACATCTCACCTCACTGTAGGCATAGGTAATGTAATGACGGGTTATTAGAAGGTTTTCAATGCGGTGCTAACATTGAGTACTTAAATAGAGTGCCTATGCGTATATACGCTCGCTGGCTAGCAGCATTGCGTCATAAACAGGTTTTCATCAAGGTTTCGGTTAATTCTTCGGAATTAATGATAAATACATAAATTAGAATTAGTGGCAATGCCGCGAGCGTCATGAGGACCTTTGCGCCGGGGTCGACACGGGGCGGAATTTTTTACTGAGGCCGTCTTTTATAGTCAAAATCATTTATTGAGTGACATGTTAATAAATTTTTTAATGAATTAATTATAATGTAGATGATTTTTAAAGTAAAGAAATATATGATCCTGAAAAAAAATATTAGAATTAATATGATTAATTGAGATCAGCCATGAAGCTTTCTCGAGTTAAAAATAAACGTGGATGATGTAAGATAAAAAGATACCAAGGTAGATATAAATGTACCTTCCTTATTTTATTTTTAGTTTGTAGTTGATTTGACCTCAATTGTATTCGTTTATGTAATTGCAATATTATTTGTATAGATCTTACATCCTTTTGTTTATAATGTTAATAATAATCATCTTGTAGTAGGTAAGTACCAGTGATTATTCTTTATTTTACTTTTTACCTTTGTTGTCGTACCGTAAAAACTTATTATTCTTCGAACGGTATTTCCTTATTATATTACACATAAACAAACAAGTCCAGACAGTTAAGTCTCCTGTACATACCCAGAGACAAGTATTTTTTTATTTCACACAATGTTTTCATTCGCGTGCGCACATAACAGTACTGTTATTTTGACGAAATCTCCAAGTTTGTATATACCTGTCTTGCCAATTATTTTTGGTACCCTGCTCTTTTCTAGCAATAATAACAATAATGTATCTATAAATTCGTGTTTCTTGATTTAAATTTTGTGTAGCAGTGCATAATGTAGAAACTTGAAAACATCAAACTACCTACTTACATAAAAAAGTTGTTTGTAAAATCTCGGAAATTATGTGTAACAAAAATCACAAAATAGACAAAAGCCAAGTGTTACACAAGTGTGTTACATCATAGTAATAATGCCTATGTTATTAGGTAACAGGCTCTGGCCCTATTTAACACCATAATGCGACGCTGGTCCTGCTCATATTTATCAGAGTGGATATGAATTTTTATCGGGGTTTTTTTCTCGATACAAGTGAGTTAAAATTGTAAAATACCTAAAATACGATATTATCTGCTATAGAGCGAGTCAATCTAAAGATTGACGCGCTCTATAGCGTCATAAATGGCGGAACTGAACATAGGCACGAGTCACGTTTCAGTACATGTTTTTAGATGTCAGCGGGGCGTATATATTATAAAAGAGCGAGGGATGAGTACGGGCCGCCACCGCCCCGCGGTATGGAGGAGGACATGTCCCACTCCCTCGCTCTTCTACACCCCGCTAACACCTAAAAACATGTACTGAAATGTGACTTGTGTCTATATTCAGATCCGCCATAAAGTTTAACGCGCACTACTACTCATAAATTTCCAGATAGACTAAAAATCTTCCGGCAGGTATATACGTCAGTACTTCAGTACAGTTTATGGTCTAGATAACTGGTACTTAAAACACATAATACACAAGATGTTCTTTCTCTTTTTATCTTCTGCATCTAAATTCGTACTTTTAGTGCAAATTCATTTCATTGTGATAGTAATCGCACATTATGTTGCAAACTGCAGATTAAATCATCTGTGTTAATCTTGAAAAGATATTCATCAAGCTGCTGCATGCTATAAATTCGTTTTTATGTGTTTAAGTACAACTTTAGACGGTATTTTGTCTTAATTGTTAATTTGTTTATTTCAAAACAGATTACGACAAAAATACCTTTCTGAGTATGTTGAATAACATGAGAGGCATTATTTTTGAAGTCCTCATAATTATAAATCTGCTGAAAAAGTAAACAATGTACCTATTAAATACGAGTAAAGTAGACAAGTAGGTACCTAGAGCGGTTTTGTTCTTGCAAAACTGTCATGAAGTATTTTTATTTCATAACAATCTTAAATCTTGAACTTGTCATGTTTATAATCGCATGTAAATCGACCCATATATTAATATTATAGGTATGTATGTACAGGAAAGTACATACTTACTAGGAACAAGCGCTATAAACTTTATCAATACAATGCAAATTCGATAGGCAAAACACACTTGCAACAAGTCAACTTATGTGCTAGATATCCAACCAATGGTGTAATAACTTTAATTGATCAAATATGCTATTTTATCCAAGGATTTATTAAAATAGCTACAAAATCTACAACCAGTTCGGAAATGTTTATACTTATATCGTAGTCGTATCCTTGTAACAGAAAATACTAAATTGGATTCCGCTTATTTCAACGATTAACATTTTTCCTATAACAGTGACTAAACCAATGGATATAACTTTTCTTATGCTACGTACTTACATATTTGCAATGACCACAATAATGTTTGTAGGTCAACAAGAAACGAGCGAAGAAGGTCGCCACGATCGGTCGTTAAAACATTAAATAACCAAAATATTGTTACGTCATGCCCTGCGGCAAGGCCTGGGTGTTTGAAGTAACGTCTTGGTGCATGAGGTTACCCAAATAATGCGCTCGTAAATGGAAGGAAACTGCTAAGATATAGATCTTAGCCCATATAATGCCAATGTACCAATCGTAGCATATCCATAGCTGAATTTTAAGATATAAGTAGATAACCTTTGACGTATACATGGAAGCACGGTATGCATGTTACTATTAATAAACTAGGTGAAAATCCCTATGATAATCACGTCACGGGAAAAAATCTAACTTTCCATACGAAATGGTAACTTGTACGACCGATTTGTATGAAATATTGGAAAAAATTATGATTTCCGATTACTTTTTCCTGGGAATATTATTCATGAACATGGGCATTTTCTGCATTCCTACTTTAAATCTGAAACGGTAACATAAGGTACTCGAAAGTTTACGTTGAAGTAAGAAACGTCTTATCACGTATACGAGATTAAATTAATAAATAAAACCATTTATATCGTCATAAGTTCATAACCGATATTATCCAATTTGGAGTTTCGAGGCAGTTGCAGCGAATCAGCGAATCGGTTACGTAAAGGCCGTCCAAACAATTCGTTGCGACAGAGCAGACGCAGACGGCTCGTGGCGAACTGCGTGTAGGTTATAAACCGGCCTTAATACGTCACATCCAGGGTTGCCTAAAAGCGGGGATCAGATATCTAAATTGTCTATTTTAATAAAAATAAATTTGACACTGGGTGTCTTTGTTTGTCCTATTTAATAAGGCTGATATTTTGAAATAAAACTCTTGATTAATTTTTAAAATTCCATTGGCTTTATAATATTTTTTGTTATTTTATTTCATTTGGATTGTCGTTATGAAAGCTATTAACAAAATTTATCTTACCCATCATATTATTATTATGAACTTTGAGGCTTGCTATTTCACTATTTTATTGTGATAATAATAAAAGAGTGAAAAACAAGTGCAAATGTGACAACCCTAATGCCACCACACTTGGCAACAATAATTTAGTGTGAGGTATACCTTAGCATTAACGTATGTCTCGACCTAAACCTGCCACTGACCCTCCGATTACTGACAAATTACTTTCATTTCACGATTCTGCCATTAGTTATTATATCAACATTAACGCTGTGGGTTTAGCGGCGAAGTCAGGGCCAGATTTAGGGGAGGGCAACAGGGGCTGGAGCCTCAGGGCCTCCACAAGAGAGGGGGGAATATGACTTTACTGAAATTATTGATGACTTTTCGTCGAAAAAAGCTCACAAAATTCAATTTTCTTAATAATACTATTCACTTATATCTATTTCTTGTATTTTAACATACCTTCATCAGTTCGTTAAAAGTATTTCGGTTGTCTCAAAATAAATTATTGAAAAAAATGATTTCAAAAATTATCCAGAGCCTACACTTCTTCGTTGCCCCAGGGCCTCCCAACCATCAAATCTGGCCCTGGGCGAAGTGCGTTAATAACATTGCATCACACCGGCCCCACTTCCGCGCTGGGGAAGTGGTTTGTTTTTATTTGTAACCGGTCACTTCAAGGCGACTCGATTGGAAGTCGATTGATGAGTTCTTAATCTTCCAATCGTTATCTTAGAACCAGATACAATTTTAATGATCTCGGTGAAAGCGAAGCGTAACAAATTATATCATAGTATTATAACTAATGCCTTTTGTCGTTCGAATTCATTAGTTTGTGAAATAACATTGGTTTTGAATTAATGAGTAATGTTTAACATCGGAAGTAGTCGTGTAAAAAACCCCTACTCTATGCACTTTTTTGTTCGTTTGTTTTGTAGAGTTAGATAAAGTTATATAAAAATCCATAAGTAAGCGGAATTAGACCTTTAATTGCTTTCAATTTATCAAATCAATGTTCAGGTACTTTTTCTTGCTCTACCATAAAATAAAGCGTTCTATATGTAAGTATATGTATAAAATAAATAAAATAAAAATACACTTTTCTTATACAAGGTCTCCTAAATCTTACACCTACAATTTTCTGTTACCTACCTAATTATTTTTTTCTTTCATTTCACGGCACTTTGCCGTTCTAAAATGGTACCTTAATTCAACTACAATCTAGCCTATAATACAGACTAATAAGTAGTTTAATTCTAACTTAAATTGATACGAAAACGCTTAAACCGAGAAAACGTCCAGTGACTCGATTCTTGTCACTATTTGTTAAGACGAAGCACTTTGTTCTTGTGTCTTTGTCTAGCACTACACTTATCACTAACTTTGTCACTGCACTAACTCAAAAGGTTAAAGGTTTAGGTTTAAGGTTTTATCTTCTTATCTTATAGTAGGGGGCCGGGAATAACCCCAGCGGCACTTCGACCCTTGAGGATCTTTTGTGCGTACCCCATTTTACACACTGGTCATCTCAGTGTGCAGGTTTCCTCACGACGTTTTCGTTCACCGTTAGAGCAGTCGGTAAATGTACGTAAGTCTTCGAAAAAATCGGAAAAACTCATTGGTACATGGCATTGCATGGTTTCGAACCTGGAACCTCCCGCATGGGAGTCCAGTGTCCTAGCCACTAGGCCACCGATGCTCTAGGTTTAAGGTTTAGTCCTTTTCAGTCTTCTTAATAGGTTCGTATTATTGATAACAGCTCCTTGAGGAGCTGGCTGGCCTCGATATTCACGTGATGATGAAGTCTATTTTCGTGAGCTTCGGCACATTTTTTAATCACTATATCTACACTGTCCACTTTCAGGTCCCGGTGGATGTCTTCGTTTCTTATGTACCATGGGGCATTACATTACCTACCTAATGACAGTCAATACTTTGTGCTTGTATCCTGATCATTAGCTATTAATGTATTTTAAATGCGCCTGAACTATGATGTTCGGTCACGGTCACGTGACACCCGCCTAAAGGCGCAGCATTTCATAATGGACCCTGGGTCCAAATAATCAAACCTTGACCGGCACCTGGGCTTATTAATAATTCATATTATTTAATTCTATAAAGTTAACATAATATAAAATTAGTTGAAATATGTTGTTATAGGCAGTGGTAACGAACATCTATGAGGAATCTATGGATTCTATTCCGGGGTGACAATCCGGGGTCAAATATAACGATAATCGCTAAACGAAAATTCCCGCTCTTTCGTGGGTACACAATGTCAGTCAGCGTGAATATCATTTAATTTAAATGGCAACCCCGGAAGCGAAACCAATTTTACGAATAAAAAATTGAAAAAAAACTTTATACACAATTTATTCCTTCGTGATTAACTAACGCAATCTATGGTCGAATATTATTCATCACTCATCAACACTACCTATATAATATATAATTCGGTATTTGACTTAAATTTTTTTATTCC
Organism: Hofmannophila pseudospretella; assembly: GCA_947369225.1. Classification (NCBI taxonomy): domain Eukaryota; kingdom Metazoa; phylum Arthropoda; class Insecta; order Lepidoptera; family Oecophoridae; genus Hofmannophila; species Hofmannophila pseudospretella. Next base: position 8,890,183 of record OX376317.1, on the reverse strand, counting down.
ACCAATCAATTTACATGGAAATCCTGAAAAAGAATCTAAAATTAATTTTTCGATATCTCAACTAACATCAGAGATATTAATGATTTAAGTTAGTAATGGAGAGATGCTCTGTCCCTTTTTTAGCAAAACTTTATATGTAACCAGGATCTGCTTGTATGGCGCTACTACACAGTGACGTCATAATATAATGTTTCCGTTTTTTTATATCGTCTGATTTTTGACTGCATGTAGCTATTATATTTTCCAACGAATTTCAATTCTGTTTTCACATTTGACCATCAATTTATGTCTATTTCTTAATTTTTAAGAAATACATTTAATATTTGATAGTTGGAAACTAGGTACCGAATTAACCTAAAGTCGATGATGGAACGTACTGTAGAGCCGTGATATTATACCACCTCGGTTTTCTTTTTTGTCTAATCGTAGAACGTCTACGAGTACACTAAGTCACACACCAATTATTAATTAAATAAATCTAAGATTGGGCTTGAGCATAGGCCTTTTATTAGTATTAGTTCGCTTCTCCAACGCCCTCAATGTTAAATTTATTTAACTAAACTGCTTACACAAAGTATGTGAATAACCTATAGTTTTTGCAACAGAGAAACCAAGTAAAGACGATATTAACGTCATTGACACATCACACAATGATAACAGCTTCACACGTTACACTAAGGTCGTAAATACATATTAGTACCTATCGGTGCAGAGTCATCGTGAGAAAAGTTTTTATGGATAAAAGTTTTAGTAAAACATTTGTTATTGTTGTCACATGTACCTAGGTATATTTTCTACCTATAACATCTAAACTAACTAATTAAGTATTGCATTAATGATAAGAACGAATATACTATTAAAGACCCTTGCACCTAGAAAATGAACACATTATCGTAATACTTGCAGCGAACACATATTGCATAAGGAATGTAACTGACTATTTCTTCCGCGTGCTCGGCCGCAGCCAGACAAGCAAACACCTGCACTTTACCGACCGCCTCAGTGCGCCGGCGGCTACGAGCTACGAAATTAAGTATACTACGTAGATACTTGATAGATCTAACATAAGGAAATAAGCTTACACACCGCCTTTGTACATATCGTGTTATTATTCCTGTAGTTTTTACTTTTCCTGTTTTTGTGTACAATTAAGTGTTTCTATCTATCTATCTATCTTAATGCCACAGTTTTACCGTGAAATAGCTATCGGTTTCAATTTCATATTATAAACTCCTTGACATATAGTGGTATCTTGATTCCACTTATACGTACATAGACCTGTATGAATGGTTTGGATTGATAAACTTGTCGGGGTCAAGCTCTCAACAAAGCGAAAAGCAAATGAAGGCAATCACAACGATAGCGTAACGTGTAAAATATCTAAACCAAGGATTTTGAAATTTAACCTAAGGCGCTAGTAGTCCGAGTTCTATTATCTAAACTCAAGCCAATTCCTTAGTATCAAGTCCATCAAGTTCAAATGGTTCATAACGTAAAGCTTTTTGCATTCTAAATATGCAGCCTAATCAAAAAAGCATTTAGTTTCTATAAAATTTGGAAGTGGAGCTATTTTCCCCGTAATCGTGTTATTGTCCGGTTACAGACTCACTATATAGAGATAGAAAATCAATTGAATCTATGAACCAGAAACATCAACGCAAAGCTCTCATAATTTTAGCAACAAAGATGTACACGCTCTGTTTAACTGTGGTGCCAGACGTGAAGCTATTGAGAAACCTAACAAGTTTCTCCGCCAATAGTCAATACAGCCTTCTAACCTACACCTAAATATGTCAGTCATGAACATTACCTATTATTATTAGTATTCAGTGAAGCTGCAACATTGATTCAACAATCGTTATCGTAAAAAAAACATCATCTGAAAAATTACCTATTTTTGTACGTTAAGGTTTACCTTTAGACTTGGAGTGAGTAACCTAAGGCTATGGCCGTATTTCGTCAACTGTTAACTCGTAAACAATTTGTATGAAAAGCATAGACTACTCGCGAGTAAGTCCAGAGTTAAAAGTTGGTGCCAGTCCCTCTATATCAGACTGCTCTTTACGTCTAACGTTATTTTTTCTTCCATTTCAGTTGCAGCGTACTATGATACGACTGCATCTGACGGACAGACATCTCCGGGTGATGCTGTGGTGCATACTGCTGGGTCTTCAGCCAGCCTTCGCTGGTATCCTGGACCCGTTCAACTGGGCACGGTCAGACCGCATCGAGGTCAACATACCCTGGCTACCATGTATGTACATTTTGCTACCTAGTACGGTTCGTAAACCCCAGGTCAGCATCTAAACTCTATTCACAGCACCAAAACCGACTCGCGAGGCAGACTTTGACCTTTGTCTGATCCGTTGAAAACCTCTGAAGACAACAATATAATTCGAGGCAACTCAGTTGGTGTAAACCCGCTTTTAATTTTGATTTCTTTATAGAAACATTTTTACATACTCGTAAATCATTGTTAATATTGCAGCATAGAAGGTAACTTATTACTTAATACGGTATTAACCTAATATTTTTTATTGCATCAATGAACTTACATGGCCATACTAAAGAAGGATCTAAAATTAGTTTTTCGTTAACCGAATTAACATCAGAGATATTAATGGTTAAAGTTAGTATTTGACAGATGCTCTATCCTTTTCTAGCAAAACAGTCCTTTATATGCAGCCAGGACCTGCTTGTATGGCGCTAGAGAACAGTTACGTCTTGAAACTTATTGTCGTTTCTTTCTACCGTTTTGATTTTTGATTGCCTGTAGTTCATTTATTCTTCAGCGAATGTCAATTTCAATCTATGACTATTTCTTAATTTTTAGAAATGCATTTAATATTTGATACGGGAAACTACCCTAATCATTTTTTTCAGTTGAAAATGAAACCAGATGCTATGACGAACTAGGCTGTCTGAACATAACCAGGAGTTGGTATCACCTGATACATAGGCCCTTCAATGTCTTCCCTTTGCCCAGGGTCGTAATCAACACAAGGTAACTCCCTTATTCATTTAATTTTCACCCAAAATATAATAGACAGTTGTTTTAAAACTTTCGAGAATGTGCAAAAGTAGCGACTCCTCACTCAACATTAGTCAAGCTATCTTTCATAACTTTTTGGAAGAAGAAACATTTTTCACGAATTTCCATACACTATATAACAATGCCAGTTCAGCTCTTCAATTAGGCATTTGAAAGTGAGTTCAGCGCTGTCTATTATGAACATTATTTCATGTTATCTTTTTTACTCGTAAGTAGACACTAGAAACAAGTGATACTTTCAAAGTTTCCACTAGTAACGATGTGAAAATATGCCTTCAAGGCCGAAAATGAATTTCCCAACATCTGTTTCTATAGCCAATGGCAACCATTGGCCTTCCATGCTCTTTTAAAATCGTGCAAGCGCATTGCCTTCACGCTTCTCATTTTTTGTACCAAAATACGTAACACATAATATGACTTTGGAACCACCGTTTGTAACGTTTTCAGATTTATCTTATACACGAAGAAGAATCCCACAGACGGACAGTTGTTGAACGTGAATGTGAATAAGACCATAGTGAAGTCAAACTTCAGCCCGCGGCGACTGACCAAGATGATAATACACGGGTTCATCGACACACCTCTTTCTAACTGGGTTATTATTTTGTACTATTTTGCTTTATTTGCAATAACACCTAACTTCAACTTTCCTTTTTATTTTTCTTGGAATTTGTTATATTTGGACGTAATTTGTTAGACTCAATTAAAATTTAGTTATTATTAAATTCAATAGTAGGTACATACTTATCGGATTGCTCTATTTGAATTTTTCATGCAAATATTATTTCACCTATAGTGCAAGGCAATTTCGATCCTTTTTGATGTGAAAACTGTCTTTACGCTCGTACCTGCCGATCTGGTCAGAATACTGGAAGCCAATTCTCGCAGAGTTCGACAAATGTCTACCTTCGAAATAAGTCGAAAGTAAAATGTCTACTGAAAAAGTCGAGCGTTACCTGAAAATGGTATTCTCAATCTCGATCGACATAAATGTCGACGGATGTCATTCGACTTGGTAGAAAAACGTTCCGTTTAAACGATTATGTTGAAATTATTATCAAGACCAACATAAACGGTACTAATTAAATGGTACAGTCGACCACAGGGCAACCTACCCAAAACATCAATATTTGAGAATCTGAAATGTATCATATTGCGCAGACATAAGGTTGAGATTTAATCGAAGGTTTTTGACAGATGGTATACTATAGCTTGTGGTCGGCTGTACTATTTTTTTCAAAGCCAACTCCGTTGGTTTCAAATCATATCTGTCTAAATAATCATGAATTATAAATATACTTCATCTCTAGGTCAGTGAAATGAAGGACGAGTTAGTTAAAGCTGGGGACTTCAACGTAGTGATAGTGGACTGGGCGGGAGGAAGCCTTCCTCTGTACACTCAGGCCACTGCTAACACGAGGCTGGTGGGGCTTGAGGTCGCGCATTTCGTTAACACTTTACAGGTAAGTAGCTACAGGACTTACCCTTGGACTTCAGTTCCAGTCCCGGTTCGGTTCGCCGTAACCAATCACAAACGCGTATTTGAAAGTAGTGGGAGTTTTAGCGAACTGAACCAGGGCTGGAACCGATCTGGGCTGGTCCAAAGCTAGATTTAAGGGAGGAGAGCCGAGTATATTCGAACACATTTGAAGGTTATATTATTCCTGGTAGAGTTGCCTGGGGAGGTTTTGACCTACTTCTACCGCAAAGCAGCAATGCTTGTAATACTGTGTTCCTGTACGAACGCTAAGAGAGCCAGCGTACCACTTGAGGTACTGCACCTAAGTAAGTCCTCTAGGTTAGAAGCGCACCCAACAATCTGTGACAATATTTTAGTGAAGTGAGAGAGATGACCACTTACCATGAGGTGTCAATTATTTAAGCATTAAATAAGCATTCAGATTTTTAATATCTGTAACGCTGCGAGTTCCAAGTTTTTGCTTGCGCATTCTTGAAAATGATCTGCTTTCCTAACTAGATATCACATTGTATGACAAAATATGAGGCACAACTACCTCCTATTGTATTTCTAATAGAGCTCCACAAATTGCATTGTGACAAATTACACAACATGATTTGAGCTCAGTGTGCAATTGGTATTACTCATCTAAACAAACCCATTGTGACATTCCTTCTAGAGAGAATACCATGGCACCGACTTTAAAAAATGGGGTGGTGTGAGAATTGAGAATTTTATTTATTCTTTATTTATTAACACTATAACCCACGTTTGACCTTAATCTCACCTGGTGGTAAGTGTCGATGAGGCCGAAGATGGAGCACGTGGGCTTAGTAAGAACTGGCTCTTCTATAAACACTTCCGGAACACATCGACGTTGAAGCGAAGATATTTGACGACAGACTAATTTAATATAGAAGTGATAGAAATGGTCGCTAGTCAGGCGGACCTGAAGGGGTCTTACCACCAGCAAGTCACTCGGGTTATTCGCCTCGTACAACATGCTTGACCAGTGACGATATATAGGGATATTCTAAATCCGTTTGATACACGGAAAACGGTTGTTTTAGCTACAACAAGATTTTTTACATATGATTTTACTTTGCTATTGTGAATTTTACTAAGTAATAAATGATGATAACTTTCCAGAAAGAGCATGGACTAAATCCTCTAGATGTGCACATAATTGGACATTCATTAGGAGCTCATACCGCCGGCTATGCGGGAGAAAGAATACAAGTAAGTGTAGTTTTGTAAAGAGCACTACTAAATTTGATACATTTCGTCGGTGAAGTTCTAACACCGCCTAATTCAAATTTTTGTGGTTTTGACCTTTTAATGTAATTCGACGGAGAGTGATTGCGCCCTTCTCCATTTAAACCGGTGGCGAGTTATTCGCAGAATACTAAAACCGCCTTAATTAAAAAATTGACAATACCGCAGCTTAAAACTGTTCAGTCAGTGCCGAACAGTTTCAAGGAGAGAAGCCGTCTACTCAGTTTACTTTGGAAAAGGGTAAAATTGCACTTTTTATTTGTTGATAACATAAAAGTTTACCTTAGAAACCAAAACAGCAAAATGAAGTATTTTCGCTCTCCTGAAAAGATGCACTTTTTGATTTAGGCGGTGTTAGAATTTCACCGACGATTTATATTATATATTTTTAAATATTTAACTATAGAACGATCATATTGTCCTTGATGTAGCCTCTCATTCCATAGGGCTTAGGAAGAATAACAGGCCTGGACCCTGCCGAGCCCTATTTCCAAGGCATGCCAATACACGTCAGGCTGGACCCCGGCGACGCCCAGTTCGTCGACGTCATACATACAGACGGAAAGAGCATTTTCCTTTTAGGTAATCCTTAGCACGTAACTATTTTATTCTACTCCCATTTGGTAATTTGTTCAATGTGAAACCACAAACAGCAACACAAACTACTTGATTCTTAAGGGTCGTTACGTAATGACCGTCGCGAATCTGCATTACGATACAGTCAACTCATTCGGTACAAAGTAAATTTATTAATAGTTTCATGAAATTTCAAACAAAATTAATAGTTTAGGAATAAAAATAGTCACGAAAAAAAAATTTGTCGCGTAAAAAAATTTTTTTTTTATATCGACTACACGTAACGACAACTTGGACCACGCACTGTTGTTGACGCAATTTTGACAAATTATTATTGTTGGACGCTTCATAATAGTTTGTATTTTGCATTATTTAAGTATTTCATGGTCGTAGAAAAAGTATTGTATGCACGTAATTAGCTATTGTAAAACTCGTTTTTTTCTATTAAGAAACTCCCTATGCTCGTATCAAAAACTAAAAACTCATTTTACCAGTTGCATAAAATACTGTGTTCATCATACTTTTACTTACGCTTCTATAATCCATATCGCACTGTTACGTTATAACGATCTGACATTATAAGTATGTAACATTACATTTACTTGAAATTAGGCTTATTGCTTCACGTTTTAATATACTTACTAACATATATTTGTATATTGTAAATATGTAAATACATATGTAAATATTTTCGCTTTTGTGCTTGTAGGTACTTAGATTCATTTATTCATCGTGTATATATTTTTATATATTTATCGCAAATAACTAATTTACCGACGTGTTTATTTCACGCGTGCGACAGATTTTGTATTTATGGCAGGGTATGGAATGTCGCAACCCGTGGGCCATCTGGACTTTTACCCTAACAATGGGAAGGAACAGCCCGGGTGTGACCTCACTGAAGGGCCATTGGTGCCTCTCACACTGGTCAAACAAGGTCTGGAAGAAGCATCTAGAGTTCTAGTGGCCTGCAATCACGTCCGGGCGATAAAACTGTTCACAGAATCTATAAATGGAAAGTGCCCATACATAGGTAAGAATAAGGACCGGTGCGAATTATAACAGGAAACAACTAACGCCACTATAATAAAAAATCTATTTCTTCCAAATACAAGGGAATTCTTAAAAACTAAGGGATTTACGTTGTTCTTCAGATCATCATCATCATCCTATTAATGTCCCCACTGTTGGGGCACAGGCCTCCTCTTGTACAAGGCAAGATCCACCGAGCGAACCCAGTGCTGATTGGAGGATTTCACACGCCTTCGAAAACTTTTAATTTCCTCAGACATGCATGTTTCCTGACGATGTTTTCCTTCAACGTTAGAGCAGTCGGTAAATGTACGTAAGTCTTCTAAAAAATCGGAAAAACTCATTTCGAACCCGGACCTCCCGCATGGTAGTCCGGCGTCCTAGCCACTAGGCCACTGACGCTCTGTCGTTCTGTCTTGTTCTTCAGATGATACGTCATTTTTAAAACATAGTGGTATTGCTTTATTGCAAGTCGTTTTCGTATACTTTTTCTTGTCTAGACATAGATAACTATAGTCAAACAACAATAAGACTACCTACTACGGTTCTGAAAAATCACTTTTCATAGAACAACATAAATATCTACATTTTTCAGAGAAATGTTTTTTATCACAGTGACGGTTGTTGCTTCCTGTTAATTTTAGTACACAGCCCTTACAAAATAAAGGAGCCTGTACTAATGTTGGACAATTCCAGGCCATCAGTGTCCGTCATATCAACACTTCATGTCCGGAAAATGTTTCCATTGCGGTCACGGCTGCGCGATCATGGGGTATGTACACGAATCGCGTTGCCAGTTTATTTATCGATTGCGCATTCCTGTTACCATTGAAATATGTTTACTGCTTCCAGATTCCATGCAGACAGTTCGCCAGGCTTGATCACGAACAAAAACAATCAATCAGAGAACGAAGTGTATCCATCTGAGGAACATGAAACTATTGGAGCTAGATACTACCTCAGCACTGCCAAAGAACAGCCATTCTGCCGTAAGTATTGTATTTTTCGGTAAAACTGAAAATACTACTAGATATCATACTGGTCTCAATTCCTGCATAGCCGCTAAACTTCAATTTAAGTTCAATCCGTATGTCTCTTTCGTTATCGGTAAAAAAAGGACAGAAGGTGTCATTTTAGGTTCTGAGTTGTGAAATTAATAATTTTAAACTACAGTTTTTGTATCCGATCAACTATCACAGCTCTAAAAATAAAATGCTCCCATTTTCTTCTTCTGTCCTTTTCTTACCGATAAAGAGAGAGACGGACGAAGTGAACTTAAATTTAAGTTTAACGGCCATGCAGAAATTGAGACCAATATTAAGATTTTGAGTCTTATATGTCTTTATGTTATTTTCTAATTATACTACGTTAATTTAATATTTTGAAGAAAAAAAAACATCTGAAGGTTTCATAAGAAAAATCCCTTATAGCTTATAGCATTTTTTATACTCCTTCATAGTCATAATCTTCGTATCCTTTTTCTTTTAAACTGTACTTATGTTTGTATTTGCTATTCCAGGTCAGGTACATTAAGTTTTATAATAAATTAAAAACAATACATAGTATTAATATATAGTATGGTATATGACATACAAAGAATGTCAATTTATAAATAATTAATTGATAGTAATATAAAAATGTCAATAATAATAATATCTGTATACTATAACTAATCTAGGGCTAATCAAATAGCTATTAAATTATGTAGGTAGTTAATTATTATCTGATCCATTATTTTGACTTCAGGTGTATGTGGACAATTATTGTGTTCTTATAAGTTAACCATCATTTCTTAACTTCCATAATTAAGTTACCATTATTGAAATGATGTACTTTTTCAGAACGACATTATAAGATTGCCGTCCAATTAGCCAATCCGAAAGGGGCAGAGTCTTGGGTTCAGGTAATTATTACGACTATATTAATATCTATAGGGTAAAATAGGAAAGTGAAGCATTTATTTTAATACATTAATTATATTAATGTATTACATTAATTATTAATTATATTAATGTATAAACATTAATTGTATTAATAACTAATTATATTAGTTATATTAATATATTAATGTATTAACATTAATTATATTAATATATTAATGTATAAATTATAAAAAATATATTAATGTATAAATGTATTAATTATAATATTTTAATTCATTAATGAAATGTTTATGCAATTTGTATTATAAATAATTTTGTAAATTTACCCAGTGAAATAATACATTAATTATAATTACATTTATCATTTTAACAGGGTTTCCTGAAAGTGACTCTGCTGTCTGATCGAGGAGTAATAAGAGCAATGGATCTCACTCCAAGCAATTACGTGAAGTACGTACCTATCACTACTATCTTCTAAAACTATCCTCTTTATCTACTGCGTCTTTTCGTTCTATACAAGGCCAGTACGCAGCCATAGGAAACTGCTTGTGTATATTTTGGAATGCTATTTATTCACGTCTGTGATTACTATATATACACGAACTTTGCGTACTGGTCGCGTATAGTTTGTAATGAAGGCGAACGAAAGTCCAGGTTCCAAACTGTACAGTGCCACTTAGGATTCTTAAAGGTTGTACATAAGGTAGTTGATGTATTTATGCATTACCTACATTGGTGTAGGTTTCATACCTAAGTTAGGTTAGTGTTAGTATGCTGACCAAACAGTGCCAGAACCGAACTGTACGCGTTATAAAATCTTTAATAATTTTGACGTTTTTTATAACGCTTACAGTTCGATTCTGGTTTGGTCATACTAACACTAACCTAACTTGGGTATTATAAATCTGCGTTGCTAGTTTACATATCCAATTCATAAGTGTGGGGCCCGCAGTGCTACCCCACATTGTCCTATCTTACCTTTGACCAGAAAAGTGTGACGACCGCTGGTCTATATCATAACTAATATCCGATGAGAGCATTGGTGGCCTAGTGGCTAGGAGGCCGGACTCCCATGCGGGAGGTCCGGGTTCGAAACTATGCAATACCATGTACCAATGAGTTTTTCGGATTTTTTCGAAGACTTGCGTACATTTACCGACCGCTCTAACGGTGAAGGAAACCTGCATATCTGAGGAAATTAAAAGTTTCCGAAGGGGTGTGAAATCCTCCAATCAGCACTGGACCCGCTCAGTGGATCATGGCTCGTACCCTCTGTGCCCCAACAGTGGGGACATTAATAGGCTGGTAATTATGATGATCCAATAAGTAATAGTACGAAAAGTCATAAGTACTAACTCTATATGGAACCTGCGACCTTATGCAATGGCACACTCATAACTTTGCCTCCATACCACTATACATTTACTTGCGTGGTCATATCAGTATGTACTTACCAAATATGTATTGAAAAAATACTGCTCTACAATCGGAAATTATTAGTAGCAAAGGCAAAGTTTAATATTCTACTTAAATGAATCGACTGTAACCCAATTGCTCTAGACTGCAGCGCATACATTGTTAAAAACATGGACGAAAGAAAAATTTGCCTCCCTCCCCAATAAGGGCGGGAATTCGTACCTTCATGGCTAAAAAGATCACACCTCTAGATCATTGATTGTGGTAAAACTACGTTGATGTGCGAAATACTATTTTCATATTGTCAATCGTATCTTTTCAGGTTAGAACATGGTACAACATACACAACCGTGGTAACTCATCCAATGGACTTGGGTGGTAAAGTTAGAAAGGTAAATATGTTATGTCAGATGTCATAATTTTTTTATAATTAACCTATTTGTATCTAGCTAGCTTGCTTACTTATTAGTGGAAACTACATTAGAACTCAACCAACACGGTTAAATCCAAACTTGCGCATTCTTGCAACCGCAACCACAAGTTACCAAATAAACAAATGAGTTTGCAAAATTTTACGGCAAAAGTAAGTAGTTCAAGTTAATCAACAGCTAAGTTATATCTACCATAGTTGGGACACACATTTCCTTTTGCATGATGAGCCGTCAGCCATGATCTACCATGCATTCCGTCATGAGCATGATGATCATTATGCCTGCGTTTTATTTTTTATAAATAAAATATCTCATTTTCCGATCGTCTGGAAAAACACAATTCGTGCACGTCTTCGAATTTTTTAGTAGCGATGTTTTCCTTCACTAATAAAGAAATCCAAATATCCGATAAAAAACAAGGCGTGTTCTGCAGACCCTATCAACACTCACCATCATCAACAAACTACTTACTTTTTGTTTCATCTTTTTTTTGTTTGTTTTCTTTTTACGTATCTTTCGTTAAGTTGTTTTTGTTTTTTTTGTTTTTTGTTTACCTATTAGTTTGTTGTATGCATTCCGGAATAAATCTATTTCTTTCTTTCTTTCTATCACGGTTTTTTCATGATATATGACATGGTATCTTCTTCATCATCATCAGCATACAGACACCCCATTATTGGGCATATGCCTCTCCAATCTGCTATCTGTCTCCATACAGCTTTGTCCCTTGCCTCTCTCGTCCAGACCGTGCCATTACATACCTATAGACAGCGACATGCCCTAGACGAGTATCTTTCAACAAAATTCCCGTAAAAGACGTTACCAAACCTCACGCCACTGTGTGCGAATTGAAATAATGCTACACATTTCTCACACAATGAAACTCAAATTAATATTTGAACAAAAATAGATTTTCTGGCGATGTCACAAAGGAGAATATCCGTCTACGTAACTCTACTCATAGGATCGTATTCAAAATTGGAAGTCAAACGCAAGGCGCGATTGTTATTGTAACTATTCTTATTCTTATTGACTCGCCGCTCGCAATCCCTTTTTAGTCCCGCTCACCTGAGTACACATTTTGTGGCGCCACTCGCGTGCGTCTATTACATTTCTAGGGTATAATATTTCGCTGCAGATATTTTTTTATCAATAATAATATAATATAAATTATCTATAGATAATTTCATGATTTTGTTTGAAACTTAGTGGTAAATAGCCTATTAGCAATGCTTGAGACAAAACTCAAGCCTCGTGTAAACCGCCCTTTTCGGTAATAATTCAATTAAATGTGTTCAGGTGGAGTTATCGTGGGAGTACGACATGAATGTGCTGGAACCGCGGTCGCTGTGTATCCTCTGGTGTAACGATCGCCTGTACGTCAAGTCGGTGCTCGTCGACCAGATGGAGCTGCCTAGTCGAGGGTAAATTACTCTCACATAGTTACTGATGAATACCCTGACCAGGAGGTTTATTATATTCGAAAAACTTCGCCATATTGCGGAATTAAATGGTAAAGTCGGCCTCCACCTCTAGATAATGTATCATCATCAGCTCATTAATATGTCCCCACTGTTGGAGCACAGGCCTCCCCTTGCACAAGGGGGTACGGGCCATGACCCACCGAGCGGGCCCAGTGCTGTGCGGTGGATTTCACACGCCTTCGAAAACTTTTAATTTCCTCAGACATGCGGGTTTCCTCACGATGTTTTCCTACGCCCTTGGAAATGTACTAATGTATAACATCTATCAATTTTCTGCACTCTGAAAGACTTCTTTGAATTGTAGGTTTGACAAACTTTAGCTAGAGGTTGACTGTACTAATTTTTCATAGCGAACTCCATAACAGGGAATTAAAACCTCGGGGGATCGTTTTATCAAACAAATAGGGACTTTTAATTCAGAACTAAACCCGCGTTTGACCACAATCTCACCGCAATAAAAATGCCTCCTATATCTTCGACTCTCAAATAAAACAACTTTAAATAACTCGTTATGGCCCATACATTGCAATTTCAATGAACCACACACAAAGAAAGCCTCTATTAATATTATTTTAACTCTTCCACAATCCAGGAAACGCAACGTCGACTTCAGCAGTAAACTGTGCACGCCGAAGCGAGAGTTTGCCGAAATCCCCAACCGGGGCTCCGCCAGTTTCTATGACACCTGCGGCAGGTAGCGTGCCATAGACGACGGTGACCATCCGTCTACGCGTTGGACCTTACAATGACAAGCTTTAAACGACCGGCGAACACTACAAGTGGAATTACTGGTCGATAAGTGAATAGTGATAGTGACTGTGCCGCTTGCGCGAAAGTGCGGGTTAAATGTTCTTTACCCGTGTCAGCTAACCCTTGTTGAATTTGTCTATGATTTCATAAAAAAAAACATTGTTTACGTTGGTGCTACACGTTTTTGTGATTTAACCCGGGTTAGGCATTATTACTACTCTCGGGTTATCTCTCAATTCAACTTTCGTGCAAGCCGTCCTGAGTGATGATGTTACAGGGTGACGTTCGTTTTAAAGTGGTTTTAAATTATAAATTTGTTTTTTTGCGGCCTTTTTTTGAGTGAGCCTACTTATGAAGTAGGTTGGTTGGTTGGTTATTTCTATGTGACAAAATACTCATGTCTGTAGACTAATTTAGCTGTAAATAGTTATTTATAAATTATACACAAAATCTACTGTAATTTATTTTTGATTTTTGACACCTTCCTTTCTGAAGCAGATGTGATTTTACCTCCCGCTTCCTGCATTAGAATTAATTTCCATTTCTGGATAGTGTTATACAAAGATTCATTAGGGCAGTCTAGGTAGGTACAGAATTGCCCAGATAAGTATACTATGGCTGTGAGCAATTACTAATATTCAACTTGAAATTATAGATACGTAATTAATTATAGGTACCTAAAATTCGTAAAATTATATTTAGTAGGTACTTACCTACCTATTTGTCAATAGACTGGAGTCACCCACTCTGCAGATGATCAATACGGGTATTTTGATACACCCTTTCAGAATCAATATTTACGATGTACGGTTTTATAACTTCAACGTCCATTCGGAAATGCCTCATACCCAGAGAGCATTACCTACGGATAAACTTTACCTGACGCATTTGATTAGATGAGATAAGAACAGAATACACACAAAATTACAACAAATGTAAGAAAATGAGTGAGTTTTGTATTCATTTAACATTATTTATTACGCCAACTAACAACCAGATTGGTGTCTAAACCAGATTGAGACCAATCTTGAAAACCATTTTCAAGGAATTTTCAGGGATTTTAACATTACCGATAGGCAACACTTTTGACAATTTGATATGAGGGCTTAGATCCGAAGGCGATTCTAGCAGCGTTCGACATACAAAAGTCGAGCGCTACGAACGGCTTATCACGCTCATACATGTAATGTGAGAGAATGAGATAGGACTAATGTCGAATTTGACATTCCACTACATTACATTACACTATTACTATGAACTATATAATGAACTTTAGTAAGTTTGTTAGAGTGTTTACTCGGTGTATTGTACCATAAAATAAGTATAATAACTTTTTATTTCCATCAAAACTAATTTGTGGATTTTTTTGTAAAAGGTATCATTTTGGGGAAAAAAATTAATCTAGGGAAATTTGCGAAATCACATCTGGCAATCCTGGTCATGCATGTCACATTATATTATTCGTTTTCATTTCTTTTACCTCTTTCAATATCTAATTTTTATCATAAATAAAATTGTACAATTTTACACATGTCGTCTGGAACTTCCAAACTTGTGTTAGGGTTAACGTGTTCAGTAACAATTGGTATAGTGGGCTATGTCCATATGAAACAACAATCAGACAGGTAGGTAATGAAAACCTTAGCCTCTATGCATAATACAAATTATTTGTAAAATGTAATACCTAACAAAACTTATCTACTCACTTGTTTATAAATTCGTACTATGTAGTACATTACATGAGCATTGAGTAAAGCAAATGCCAGCTGTTCCGTTCCAAGTGGACTTACCCTACAGCCTTTAGAAAGCTTATAAAAAAGCATAACTACTGATATGGAATTTCTTTTCAGAGAAAAAATGCATGAAGGTGTTGTTAGAGATGTGGAACGACAACAGAGGAGAAAAATAGAAAACCTATACTTACTGGAGAAACAGAATGAATTAGCTAAAAAATTAAAAAAGGAACTTGGGAATTCTTAATAAAGCTATTTCTCTTAGTATAAGATTTATTTAAGTATTACTATTACAAACTAGGGATTAAATAAAACTATAATATCAATTCTTGTTTTCCTTCAACCATGCTTCTAACATAACATCTTTCAAATTTAGATTTATTCCTGTTGGATGTTTCTTGTCAGTGCCATCTATAAATCCATCTAATTCTACTTTCTGTTTAGCTACTGCAGCTAGGCATTCGAAAGTACGCGGCTCCCATACAGCCATATCGGACAATGATTTCCGATCCAACATAATGTTAGCCCGGTCAAGTCCCTCCTTCAGAGTATAGGCTGTAATATTGTGTTGCTCACACGCTGCTGAAATACGTGTGTTCCATAAGTCTATCATGTCTTTTTTCTTCAATTTTCTCGCTGTTGTGGTATACGCTAACGCTCTGTGTACATTTCGCACGGCAACGGAGTAGCAGTTCCTACGACGGCCGATGTAATGGGCGGCAAGTCGGAAAATTTTCCTTTTCCGCCAAAACTCATCTGGGCCTCTAGAGCGAACCAAGTTGACCACTGATAAGAATACCATGGTGACCTGCAACAGTGAGGTTAGATTAGGTTATGTCACAATTTTCCAAGATACATGCGCTATACTATGTATAATAATAATGTAGATGGACTCACTAAGGAAAATAATGTCTCTGCACTCTTTTCAGTTAATAACAGCAACAAAGCGCTGAAACAAAAACAGCAAGTGACCAAAATTGACAACAGAATACAACAAAACAAAAATTGACAATCAATCTATCAATTTGTATTTTATGGCCTGGATTCTAGTGCTTCGGCTGAATTAATAAATGATTGAACAGTGTGCATAGTGGCACCGATTCCATGATGGCCGCCGAATTGTACTATGTTCGCTAAAGGAAACACACCACGCTCACTCGTACACAATCTAGTATAATTTCATTTATATTTGGATGCCACCTGGCGGAATCGAAGACATTCGGCCGGTCATTTTATAGTCTAAGCTCTCACCACCTTATTCACACACCACGTTCACTACAAAGAGCAACCTATTGCAGAGGACCTATCGCAATGGACGGGACCACAGATTGAGTACTTATATGTATGTCTAAGGACCTCTTCACCGGTCACAATCAACTTTTGAGTTATGTTATAAATAAAATATCAATTTGATACCTAAGTGTAATTTATATTAAATAAGCTCTAAAATATAAACATTACAAATACCCACCAACTTTCACCCACCTACCATTGAAAAAATCCATTGACTCCCACTGGTAAGAAATCACTATTACATGTTATAAATCGCAATTTTCTCCTATCTTTCTGTTTAACAACCTTGAATCTCCTATGTCGATGTTTGTTCCTTGTTCTAATTAAGAGAGCCCTGAGTATTTTGGTCTCGAAAAGGCCTCGTCGACTCGGCGTCGCTGTCGTCAGGGTGCATTTGGTACGAGCCACTGGAGACGTCGAAGTTCTCGCGTATCTTCATTATATCCTGCATATGGTACGCCACTTGACCACCTACATAGTCAATTTTCGGACATTGCTTCTTGATAATGTATCGCAGCAAAAATATCTGTTATATTATAACAAATAAGATAAAAATGAGATTGAGACTGACAGTAGCTTGAGTTAATGATTGGTACGTATTAGTTACACACATACCTACTCCACTGTTGACTGTGGCACAGTCGGATTCGCACGTTATAGGTAGGTTATCTTCCTAAGGGAGTTCCGGGTTTGATTTCGCTTTGTGCTTGTATAATATATGCTTTTTTCAGTCTAGATATCGCATAATTGGTGTGCGTAAGGCCAACTTGCGCGAAAATTTAACACTAGGTTAACTCGCGAATTATACTTCTCTGTTCTTTCATACAAAATTTACATGGGGTTTAGAGTACGGAATACCTATTAAAATAAACAAACATACCTCGAGCACAATAATCACAACAAAAAAGATCAGATGACCCATCATGGACATCATTATAATTCTGTACATCACGCGATTGCATCCACCAGTGTGGATTGAGTAGGTTCCCAGTTCAGACAGATAATTTGATATGCACGAGCCGCTTTTACAGCAACTGTCCAATAATAAATCATGTTTTAAATAATAATCTACAAAACCATACACTCTAGCTGCACTCAGTAACATGACAAGAGCCTTTTGAGCTCTTTGAATTTTCAGTTGATGAAATTATAGACTGAGTGAGATAAATAATAGGGGTTGTCTTGAAAAGAGCATATCGGGAGATGGGGGACTGGCGACACTAAAGTTCCCATATCTGCCTGTCTACGACAATAATAATAGTTAATTGTCTGACGTGAGAGAAGGTGTGATAAGCCGTTTGCCAGATGTGATAATGAATGATACAAATAAAACAATATCTACCTCAGAGGCACGCTGTCAGTTTCAGAATCTTGTTTACCGTTGCGTTTTTTAGACGGATCCCATTCGTAATCCCGAATTTTGTCGTACCAGTCACGCGTGAACCAATCCCTGTACGAGTTTAGCTGAAAAGGCATTATTGGTGACTGTTTAAAAATATCCAAAGTAGATGGATTTTATTGCCACGCGCACGGTTTAACAGACAATTTTAATGAGATGGTCTGTTATTGCCTTCCCCACTTCACACACTTGTAATCTCACTGATTAGGTAGGTTTTGCTCGCGATGTTTTACTTCATTGGTACATGACATTGCACGGTTTCGAACCCGGATCCGCTTGGGAGTCCAGCGACTAAGTCACTTTGTAACTACGCCAACAACGTTTTGCAGGTGAAATACCTAAGTAAAACAACAGTTGCCGGCAACGATTATGAGTGCTGAATGAAGTTACTAATGGGAAACGGACCAATCGCATGACACTTCCCTTCCCTCTTCCATACCGACAAAGAGACCGAAAATCCTTTACAGCGCAAACTGTCATCATCACTCGCGTTTCTTGCCAGTAGCGTACTTCAGATAGGATAAAATCTTACTCCACAGCACTGCAAAGTCCACTGCAAGTTGTCCATGAAGCGCTTATACTTGGGAACGCTTCTGTAGTGCACCATACTCTCGTAGATGTATTTATTAACCAAAGCTTTGCAACACCATATTTTTTCAGCGCACAATACGACACCAACTGCGTTGATGATTACCACCCAGATAAGACATAACCAGAGAGGACAGCATGTGACTTTCGATTTGTGGCTGTGAAACGCAAAAATAATTTGTTTGAAAACGGATCTTTAAGTGCTATGATAAGATGGGTGGATGGAAAATAAAAATCTATCGATGGATCTTTTTGGACTTTTATATCTTAATTATACTGCTTTAGTCGTACGTAGGTACTTATTCCTCATTGTTGATGAGATTCATGATTTTTCAATGGAATTAACCACATAGAGAGAGGTTTATTACACTTGACTGAATTCAGTCATTCAGTACCTACTTACGCTTAGTCTGCGATTTATATAGAAGCCTAATAAGTCGACTAAATCGTTGACTAACTAGTAGACTTAATTTAGTCAAGTGTAATAAATAAGTGATTAAAATCATTACTCGATTGGCTTGCCGTTAGCAATAGCATACAGCATATGCACATTCGTTGGCATCATTACTAGTCCTGAGAGCAACACGAACGCGTTGACTAAATCAGTGCCGGTCAACAACAGCATGTCACCCAAACCTGCAATCACGAATTATTCCTGGATCGACAATCCATCCTTGGACCAGGAAGGCGATTCTCGCAGCGTTCGACATACAAAAGTCGAGCGCTACGAACGTCTTGTCACACTCACACATGTAATGTGAGCGAATGAGATAGGACTAATGTCGAATTCGACATTCCACTACGAGAATCGCCGTTCTGGAAGCCAATTCTCGCAGAGTTCGACATACAAATATCGAACGCTACGAACGTCTTGGCACGCTCACATGTAATGTGAGCGAATGAGATAGGACTAATGTCGAATTCGACATTCCACTACGAGAATCGCCGTCCTGACATTGAATTCGATATGATGATCATAAAGTAAACATATTGGACCGAAGGCTGTTGTAATATCACGTCCGCCATGTTCAGAGCTTATGAGACCATGCTAGGCTATTATAGGATGCGGGTCAGATAGTAAAGTATTAAGTATGGGAGTCAGATCCTAGACCGAGGCAGAGAAGACACGAGGGCTATAAACGAAAAAAACGTGGAATAAACGTGTTCCCTTGCCGAAGCAGTGCACTAGCACTGGAAATGCACAAGCACAGTTGTTCTTCACACACTCACAAATATTATGCGACCGTCGACGGTCTGTCAGTGTTCTTAACAAACCTATATTGGTTTTTATTACACTGAATGTAAAAAATTTAATGTAATTATGTAGATTTTCAATAAATAAATAAATAATAATATACGAATCTCAATGTCCCACATGTGACAATCAGGGTGTATGTGTATGGTGTATCTAAAACCACTGAATACTAATAAAAAATTGTAACCTTTTAAGAGTTATGACAAAACCTGGTATTGATAAATTTGCCTGTTTTTTCAATGTCAGGCTTGTTTTTTCAAAGCATGGTCCAGGGTTCATATTATAGATCGAAAGCTGCTAAATACAGCCTTCGATCTATAATATGAATCCTGGACCATACTTTTTCTAAATAGGTACAAATACACAAGTATAAAGTAAAATTATAAATGTGTATAATGAACGAATAATAACCATATAATTAACCAATTACAATGTAGGTAATTAAAACTTAACATATACTTACAAAAGAATAAAATTAGCGACCAAGCTATGGCAAACATTGATGTAAGCCATAAGAAACAAGCAGCCCATACTACAAACGGTGGGTTCCTTTTTTTACAACCCATTCTTAAAATATATTATTTCAGAAAATATAACAATTCAATATGTTTATATCTAAATCACATAGAATAGAAGACCAGTACAATAATAAAGCTATCTTGACAAACAATCATATTAAAATGACAATAGTAGAATCAATTTTAAGTAGGTTTATTATAGAAAGTTCACATAACTCTCACATTTAGTTTATTATCTAAAGATATGTATACGTATTCCTTGGAGAAGCAAACTGACTCCAAAGAACTTTTATATTATTGACTAACTCAAATATAATATAAGGGATGTAAGGAAGGTCACCAACATCTAGACCTCCAAAAGTCAAACTCACCTGCACGTGGTACAACCTGCCGATTAACGAACGAGTCCCTGGCGACCGACTAGTGGCGGTATAACCACTCAAATTCTTGCTGGGTCAAAATACCAGAAGCACGATGACGGGCAGCAGCGTCATCGGGGCAAGCGACCCGGCTACTGCGATCGCCAACCCGCAGGCCTAGCGTGGCGATTATGGCATTTCCTCCCATGGATAGCGCAAAAAGAAAACGGCCCCCAGTTCCCGGCCGCCCCACTGTTCCTGGTCACGGTAGCAGCCATGGTAACGATCTGCGCAAGGTGGCTGGCAGCGACTGGATGAGAAAAGCCGAAGATCGGGCTCAATGGCGCGCCCTGGGAGAGGCCTATGTCCAGCAGTGGACTAGAGTAGGCTGCTGATGATGATGATGATGAAATATAATAAAAAAGCTTATTGCATCAAAAAATAATCCTTAGATTTTAAAATATTTTGCAGGGAGTTCCCTATTAAACCCTACACACACAAAAATATTCTTTATATTGTATGGCAAAATGTATCAGGGCAGAATTATTCTGAACATAAAATACAAAACACAACAACAACGCTAAAACTTCCCAAGCGGGCTCTTCACTCGCGCGCAAATCACGCCGCGACAACCGCGACAGGCGCGTAACAGGAGTGTGGATGGTTTCGCGGCTTCGCGTTCGCGCTACGCGGCGTTCCTCGTCCCGTCCGGTGTCGGTTTTTTGTCCCGCTCCGCTCCAAAGGGTTCGCGGGGCCCATCCACACTCGTGATATTGTGGAAGTAGCGAGCGAGACGCGGTAAGGACCGGCCGTGCGTGCTATATTACTTTTAATTAAAATTAGCGTTTCGTGGAGTATTCAGATGACGAATGAGAATTAGTACCATTATAAACATTCCTGTGGCTGATTTGAAGAAAATAAAGACTCAATAATGTCCATTTAAAGAACCTACAATAGCATCACGGCAGCGGCAGCAGCTATGTCGGCGTCCATTCTTGTCGAGCGCGCGAAATAGACTGCGAAAAGTTGTGTGGAGGGACATATTGTCGAGCAGAGTTCGCGGGCGAGTCGCGGCCGCGGTTCGCGGGCGAATGAAAAGCGGGCTTAGAACAAATCTATAAATTATTGATAATTAATTATACACGTATAGGTATATATAAAAATAAAAATGACTATACTGATGCCGTACTGAACTCTTATTCCTACGTACTTTGTTCCTATTCGCTTTATCTCACATAACAAAAGACTATCACTTAACATACTTACATATCATTTTATTCTCAAGACCCACCGAACCAGATACGTTTATTGTTTCTAACTCTCAAAAAAATCAAAGGAAATCGAAATAATAATTTGCAAACAACCAATATTGCCCGAAAACGTAATATGGATCGATGCTCAAATATAGTTCTCAAATCGTTTTTAAACTAGAGCTGGATTTCTCTCTTGGTCCAGTGCAATCTTCAATTCTAGGTGAGGTCCAATTCTAGCTCAAAAAGGCTTTGTCTTGAAAAAAGTATATAGGTAAGTATGCCTGTGCGCGTTTCAGTGATAAGTGATCATGACATGACTTAAAAATGTTATTATAATAAGTAGGCATAATAACCCTGTTTGACGATAAATGTTCCACCTCAGATTGTCGCGTCTATTCAGTGATAGTTTCTGGTTGAGTGATGTCTCCCATTTTCTTCAGTTTTGAGGCGACGTTGAACTCACAGCCGGTGCTGACGAGTATATCCTCCACCTTGATACCGTCGGCCAACTCAGTCAACGTTAGACCCTTCTCTTTGTCAACTTCGAAGACACACTGAAATATTACGAAAAAATATGTTCTATTCTAACTAAATGAGTTGATGGTGTCCTGGCTAGGACGTCAAAGAGGTCCGGTGCGATTTAGACCAATGAGTCTTCGGTTTCTTCGAATACAAACGAACGTGCATTTACCGAAAGCTCAAACGGTGAAGGAAAACATCCTGAAGAAACCTGCATACTGAGATAACCGGTGTGTAAACTGAGAAAGACAATAGCAAATTAAAAAATGACTATACACAGGTATAGTTCAAAAACCTGGATGTGAATTACACAGAGCCGGAATGCGACGCACAAAAGAGAGGAGGCTTTTACCCTACAGTGAGGATGACATGGGCGGATAATGATGCCATTTATGCAAACGGTCATTCATTACCCTTAATCTTAAAAAACATTCTCTGTTAACTTGTCAACGTTATACTGGATCATTTTATCCTTATGTCTCTTACATTCACATGCACACCTATGCTCTCTACGGTTCTTTCTAATCTCTTGTGGTCTTGCTTTCCCCTTCTCCAGCCAAAAAAGATACGCCCATGACTGTGTACTTACCTTTTCAGTTATAATCATGTCCACGCAGTTTTTGCCAGTGAGCGGCAGAGAACAATCTGGAAGTATTTTATGGGAACCATTTTTAGCTGTGTGTTCCATAGTAACCACAACCTTTGTTCTTGGGGCGGAGACTAAATCCATTGCTCCACCCATACCTTTAACCATCTTTCCCTGTAATACACATAATACAAATCAAACCAAAAAATAATAATTGAGAACTTATGTCAACTACACAAGTTGCAGGAAAGAATTATTTGTAGATAAAACATGATGTATTAATGACGTACGGGTATCATCCAATTTGCCAAGTCACCATATTGTGAGACCTGCATAGCTCCTAGAATAGTCAAGTCGATGTGTCCTCCACGGATCATCGCAAAACTATCGTCTGATGAAAAGAAGGAAGCCCCTGGAAAAAGAAAAGTATGCCAAAATTATAAAATCAATTAAGATTAAAAAAATATAAAATTATTTGTTATATTTACCAGGAATAATGGTAACAGTTTCTTTTCCAGCATTGATAAGATCAGGGTCCACATTTTCTTCAGTAGGGAACGGACCAAGCCCGAGAATTCCGTTCTCTGATTGTAACAATACCTTGACGTTCTTTGGTAAGTAGTTACTGGCTAGCATTGGCATTCCTGAAAATTATTGTTTGTAATTAGTTTAATCAAAAACAGTCAGCAGATAATTTGACATGTAAAAGACTAACCAATGCCAAGATTAGCATGCATTCCGTCTTTGAATTCTAAAGCAGCTCGTCTAATAATTCTTTCACGCATAGCATCCGATGATTTCTTTTCTTTTTGAGCCTCAGCTGGTTTAGTGATAGTTCTCCTTTCAATCCTCTTCTCAAACTTATCGCCCTTTATAACTCTATGCACAAATATTGAAGGAACATGTACAAAATCTGGCTCAATTTCATCAACAATTTCTTCGACTTCAGCTATTGTGATCCTGGCAGCTTTACACATAGCTGGGTTAAAGTTGCGAGCGCTTTTTCTGAATATCAAGTTTCCATATTTATCTGCTTTCCAAGCCTTTACCAGTGCAAAGTCTCCAGTAATTGCCTCTTCCATTATGTAATCTTTTCCATTGAACTGCTGGACATTGCGTGAAGAACTTGCTATGTTGATCTGGAAATTTTAGATAGAATAGAACAACTCTCAATAAAATAACATAGAAACTTATTATTAGTCTAAAATAGTATGTAGTGTGCTACCTTTCCATCTTTAGTGTATTTAATCGGAGATCCACCTTCTTGTATGAGTGTACCATATCCGGTTGGAGTAAAGAATGCAGGTATCCCAGCACCACCTGCTCGGATTCTTTCTGCCAAAGTACCTTGAGGAGTAAGTTCAACCTGGAAAATAGTAATACTAGCAACTAGTAGAAATAAATTAGTGGAATCAAAGTCAAATTGAATTGAATTGAATTATTGTTCCAAGAATGAGTGGCAAGGTGGTGAAATGGCTAAAAAAGTCTCACCTCTAATTCTCCGCCCAAGAACTGTCTCTCAAATTCAGCATTTTCTCCAACATAAGATGATATCATTCTTTTAATCTGTTTGTTCTTTAGCAGAATACCCAAGCCAAAACTTTCAACACCTGGTGATCAAAATCTCTTATCAAATTTGATACAGTACAGTATTGACATGATAAAATGATTAGAGATTTTTAAAAGTGCTATAGACCTTTGTTCTAAATTCACTCTAATCACATTATCAATGACTCTGACACAGTGATAATGATTGTTGAGAATATTTGATATTAAACTATTTCCGAAACCAAAATTCATATTATGACACAGTTTGATTAATTAATTATTACATAATCCAATTATGATTATGTACTTATCCAAGAATATTACCTGCATTATTGGAGACCACAGTAAGCCCCGTAACATTCTTCTTGTTCAAGGCTTGTATCAAATTCTCTGGTATTCCACACAGCCCAAATCCACCCACCAAAAGTTTAGAGCCATCTTTGATATCTCCTACGGCCTCATTTATGTCCTGGTATATTTTGTTTCTCTTGCTTGCAGTACTGTAGCTTGCACATGATAGTACCTGCAGGTGTTAAATTTGTAATTTCAAGAACAGGTTATGCCAGAAAGAATAAATACTTATACAAAACAGCATCTAAATGAAGCAAAAAGATAAAGATCCGTTAGTAAAGCCTGTACTGTACCTATTCTATTTACCCATGAAGTTTACAATACTCACAGAAATTGCACTTACTTGTTTACTTGTACTGAAAAGGGCACTGTTGGTAAAAAAGGCCTGGCAAGCAAAGGCATAGGTTCCCACACAATAATAGGATAACAATCAATAAGAAAAGAGCACGCCCTCCCTATTCTCATTGCAACACTATTCAGTCTTCTCTTCTTTACTAAATATATTGTAACTGTGGTTAAAACTTTGTTCGAAAACCTTGAAAACTTTGTGATAAAAGGTTATGGACCTACTAAAACTAAAATTTAAATTCTTACCTTTCCTACAGTAAAATAGGTGTTTGTATTTGAAAATGTATTTATTCTGAAAATTATAACTTTTCTCAAAGAAGCAGCCATTATTACGCACTTCACTGTTTTTTATCAACAAACAACAAACAAAAATGTCAAAAACAGCTGAGTTAACTAACACTCAATGGTTATTGACCCTGAATTTGGGGTAAATGCACCCTTGAAAGAACAAATTGTGTGAGCGTTCGTTGATCTATCTATCCACAAAGAAAGACACTGACTGATGATCGAGTAATCTGACGTAATGAAACAAAAATAACGATATTAAAATGATAAGAAATAGAACCAGTCTTGTTGTTTGTGTCGCGAAGGCGATTCGCGTAACGTGAGCAAGGTCATCCAGTTTCTGAATATTTAATTTAGGTGGCTTGGGGTGAATCGGACCACGAACTATGTACTATCATATTTTGTGCTACCATTATTTTGTCAGATCGATATTTGGTCCTTCGAGCCGGGTCTATTAGTTATTATGTGTCTAATCCACAAATAATCATCGTAATCGTTATCGTATAGTTCTCATCTCATAATTTATCTATAACAGGTAAACCCTGACCAGGAATATAAAATGCCCTGTCAATCTAAGGTACCATTGGTAGTTTTATAATCTGTATTAGGAGTGGGTAAAGTAAAATACACTTTATTGCACAAATATAAAACAACAAACATGAGATAGAAAAGGAAATAGTGAAGTACAATTTAGGCGGCCTTATCGCTAAGAGCGATCTCTTCCAGGCAACCTTCGGGTAGAGGAAATGAATTCGAGAAAGAGGTAGTAGGTGTGCAAGGTTTATGGAAAACGTTATCTAAGAGAATTTTATTTACAACAATAACATAGAAATATCAAGTTAATTAATTACCATACTATACTTACTAAGTACATAAAATAAATAGGCAGATATATATGTAGGTATACTTAATTAGATAATGATAAACATACATAAAATAATAAATAGACAACATAAACTAAAATATATAATGAGTACATATCATACAGGAAAAGCAGAATAACAACCAGGGTAGATAAAAGGAAAGGAAAGTTTAAAGAGGTAGGAATCAAAGTAGAGAGAAAGTGAGCCTTCACTTGCCTTTTAAAGATCTCCAAAGAATAACTCTAAGTTTCTTAAATTTTTATGAAACCCCCGGCGTACCATTGTCGAGACCCCCTTACTTTTACCTGGTCATCATCAGATCCTCAAGGTTCCAGATGTGGGAAAGTAACTATGGTCATAACTCAAACTCGAACCACAAAACTGTTACCGTTCCAGACATACTACAACATGTAAATTTTAAAAACCGGGTCCAAATCGGATCACCCGTTCTCAAGTTATGATGCCACAGACAAAATTGTAAGTAACATTTAATATCGCAACATGGCGAGATTTTATATTCCTGGTCAGGGTATAAGTACTTACCTATTTAGGTACCTAGGTATTTTATGATGTGGGTGACATAAATCATTATTACATAAATATGAACAAAACTTGTGTTCGTCTCGTGGTTCATCCTTTTCGCCTTTTCCATTTAATTAATTGGTATAGTAAACTTATCCGATGCTACCACTCATAATTCCGTAGGTAGGTATTTTTACGGTTTTATGTTTGCATAATGATCGTATGATATTCTGGTTACACAAGATAGTTACCTATATTTAAATGAAACCTGCATATTAATAATATTACAATTATTAATATTACAAATTCGATGAAAATGGTATACTGTGGGCAAGGTATCTACTTATTTTGTCAGTTTTATATTTTCTTGGCTTGGCCAACGCCTGTTCTGTTACATGTTCATTTGCACTGGTCACAGAAAAGACCTGTCCTCAGAGATACAGGAACATCCTAGTTCGGAGATCAGCGTTTATTGTAACTTTTTGCTCTTTATGCTTAAGTTCGTACTGGTGTATGGACAATGAATACTTTGTCTTCTTACCGCACAAATAAACTTATTCTTATTCTTATACATACCTAAAGTAATAGGTAAGGAAGCATGAATAGGTATTAATAACAGAAATCGGACTAGTGGCGCCCTCCTCTAGAATGACGACGTGAGCATTGACAGTGAGCCACGAAGTTGACCTATCCTATAGGCTTAGATTATCTATACCCAAGGTCACTTACTTTCATTAATTTGACATTTCAGTAATGTACGGGAAAAGGCTCATATCGCATGCGCGAGCTGGCAGACGCGGTTTTTTTATAAAACTTCTCTAGCGAGCAATCTACATAGGCCCTATGTCACCCATAGGGGTGAATTTCAAAATAATTTTTTTATTGTTTACTACGATGGAGCATGCGGATCCAGTAAATGCCTATTCACTCTGGCCTTGAAGATCCCAAGGTTGTAGATTTCGGGAAATACAGACAGACAGGC
Organism: Hofmannophila pseudospretella; assembly: GCA_947369225.1. Lineage (NCBI taxonomy): Eukaryota > Metazoa > Arthropoda > Insecta > Lepidoptera > Oecophoridae > Hofmannophila > Hofmannophila pseudospretella. The sequence continues at coordinate 8,862,423 of OX376317.1, read as the reverse complement.
AGACCGGCAGGCTGTTCCATTGCTTGGCCAAAATCTTTGGTATTAGTCTTTTAAATTAAAACAATGTAATACAGAAATGCGTTTTATTTTCCATATATTAGGAATTGCTTAAGTAGGTAATGCAAGAATTTTTATCAACTATAAATAACTAACGAGTACCTACCTAATAATGACTGTACAATCTGATTTAAATATAAGTATAATTTTTTAACTGGCTAGGTCAATCTCTCTTTGTAAAGTATGTACACCCATAAAGTTATTACTTGACAAATTAATAATAATGCGTTACCTATCTTTATAAAAACTTAAATTAAAGTAATACAAGAAAAAAATCTTTCAATTCTTTCTAGTACATAATACGTGCTACGAATATCTTTTGTAATTTTTGTACCTCTTTTACAAACCTACTTACATACAGTAAATTACATTCTAATACTTTTCAAATAAGTACCCACCTACCCATATATAACTCCAAGTAAAAAATTATACAAAATCAGGTATCTATCTTATTCATGGCATAGGTAGGCAATTATATCATCAATACAATAATATATGACGTAATCAAGCACCAGGTGCACTACAGGAAATAACTAATGTCGACAACATTTTACTTAGGTATGTAATTAATAGTTTAATTGTGCATAGCTTGTACATTATGGGTATGGTATTTGCACTTTCTGTTAATGTAAGTCTATCAAGGCACTGATATCTGAACCACAGGAAAACTGGTTCCAGTGGAACCGATTTTAACGCTAAAATAAAACTGTCACGATCACACTTTAGATTGTGGAGTAAGCGGCACCATCGTTAAACATCGCAGAAATCTACGCCAGTGTCCTCTCAATTCAATTCATTACAAGTATTTTGTAACATTCTATATGTAGTATGTGAGTAAGCAACTCACATACTTTAATGTATTCATTCGCCTCATATTCACATGACTAACAAAAGTTGTACCAAAGAATGACCATTGGCAAAGTGACTCGTGATTGGTGAATCACTGTCCTACGTGTCTACAAGCACAAATTATTTGCGTCGAAGCTTAAGTTCGAAGTGTAGCGTGAAAGAGTGGTCATTTCAATTTTACCGATTTCATTTTAGGATATTATTAAAAGTAGACAAATAGGGTGTCAAGAATTTGACCAACTCTCACCAATATTGTCAGTTTATTCAAGTTTTTATTATGCTTTTCTATTGTTTATCTTTCGACTGAATTTAATTAAACACGATCTTATTGGTTAGGAAGGTACAGTAGGTAGGTACCTATAGAATCTACTTATTTCATATCATGCCATAAATGCAACATCTTTTCACAGTTTAGTATGTATTGCGGACTACATTACGACGATTTGTTTGCCAATACCCGCAACAAATGCCAAATGAGATAGGTTGCGTTATTGTTCGCAATAGTACCTAGGACCCCAACGATTAAAGCAAAACCCGAGATATCAAAATTCTGGGAGAGATTAGGTAGTATAAAACATTTTTTAAATGTTATCAGCCGGATTATCCTAATCCCTAGGATTTTAGCCAAATTACGGCTTTTTCTTTGAACCTATCATCTTGCGACAAGCATAATCATCATTATCATCAATTAGATAGGTACTTATTTTAACAACCGCTCTACCTCAGTCTACCAGATCTGGCATCAGTGATCGCCCCCCACAGTTCAATGATGAACTCGTCTGTGAAGCCGAAATCTTGCAAGTCGCTGTTGTCGATGGCATCGGCGAGTTGCATGGAGTTGGTCTTCCCTTCAGACAGGTCCCATATCTGCGTCGCCAGATCGGTGTCACTGATGCCCATGAACGAGTCCAGTAGATTGTTGATTTTCTCTATGCCGGATTTTGATTTCTCGTCATGCTGAAACACGATAATAGAAACGATGAATAAATGAACCAAGTATATACCTACATTACATTGTTTTCTTATCTCTGCTACGGTTGGCGAGGTCGATTGTGATAATGATAGTGGTGAATAAATATAACGCAGTAATAGTACATTACTGCAGAGGCCACGAAATTAGCCATTACTGGCCGCGGATCATATTGAAAGGCTGAGCCGTAGGTCAGGCCTTTTAAGGATCCAAGGCCAAAATTGGCTATTTCGATCGATGATTGTATACCTAGTGCTTTTCTCAAATAATGCGAAGAAATAAAAAAAATTCACATTCCAAATACTAATTCCAAGTCGAAAGTACTAGGCGTCCATAAAAGGAAAGAAGTAGCGTTGTCAGTAGGAGCTGGCGCTGCTCGCGCTGGTGGTCACGCGCGACCGGTGCACGTAATCGAATGAAATCTCTTTAGTCCGCACCGCACTGCGTTTTGATGTTACAATTCGAATTTTAAAAAGTAAAAAACAAAAGACGAGAAGATTCCTGGCCTTAGCCCGGTAAGGATGTATGAAAATCAATTACTGTCGTCAATTATTATTTTTGAATAAGTATTTGGCTTCGAGACAGGAAGTATGTACTTCCCTGGTTCAAAATTCGAATGTAATGATCACATTTCTGAGCATCTTTGAGAAAATGTTATTTATAATGTGATAAATGGCCCAATATGAGTTTTTGCAGTGAATACCTAAATGCAAAACAATTAAGAAATAATCTTCGATGGCAGATTTTATGCGGTGGTTTGCCATTTGCCTTACTCATTTTACAGACTGGTTATCTCATTGTGCAAGTTTCCTCATTATGTTTTCTTTCACCGTTACAGTATTAAATCTTCGCAAAAACCGTAAAACTCATTGGTACATGACATTGCATGGTTCGAACACGAACCCGGCAGAGTCCGGCATCCTATAGCCACTACGCCACCGACGCTCTCATGTGATACTGTACTGTACCGCATTTTCATTTCCTAAGAATATATATCTTTATTCTGTGTAACAACCTAGGCGTTGCCTGGAAGAGATCGCTCTGAGCGATAAGGCCGCCTTTGTACACTTATTCTGTTTCCTTTCCTATGTAAATTTCTTGTGTGCAATAAAGTATTAATCTATCTTAAATTATAAATGCGATACTTAAAATAAGTACCTAGGTAATAAAATAAAAAATAAAAGTGTTTATCACAGAAGCAGATTGTCTTAGTAAAGACTCGACAGAATTCATACATTAACATATTCATACCTAAATATTTCAAGGCCCCGAGTACGGTAAGTATGTAAGTATATTTTAGTATACCATGAATGTATTGTATGTAGGTATAGTAATTTCTAGTAACAAGTAAAAGCTACGAGTATATTTACCTCATCTTCTATGTATGCTTGGCCATTAGATTTAAATCTAAGAGTTCCTGTCCCCGTGCCGAAATCTTTTTTCTTTCCTAATTTGGTTTTCGGTCCAATACTTCCAAATCCGCTCTTCAGTGGCTCTATTAGTCGAATCATGAATGTGGTTCCTCTAGGGATATCTTTGAGTATTTTTGCAACTTCGTAATGTCTCTTGCCGATCATATTTTCACCGTTTAGCTTCTCGATGTGATCGCCGATCTGAAATTGATGTAAATTAACATGAGCAACATCTTTAATGGTATATTTCCTGTTCGTCTTGGGAGGTGAATTGCCGAGTGATCTTAAGAGATTCTGACTATATTTGTATGGTATTTATTAAATCAAACACGTGCCTATTGAGAGAGGATAGGAAATGCGTTGCGATGATTATACCTCCTGATCTCCAGCTTATTTATAGACTCCTATAGTTAAACTGTTAATATTTTACGATGCTAATAATGGGTCGTTTTTGTAGTGAAGAGTTTCTTTCAACACACTGCATTCAATTTCTGTACCTTTAAAGGTATTTATATAGAAACGTATCCGGGAACTATATTTTATGACTTGATGACGGGGAATAATGAAATCATTCTCGATTCATGCGGCGAGGCTCTGGAACAAACTTCCTGTCGACGTGAGCAAATCGCCTTCTCTGCCTTCTTTTAAAAATTCTCTCAAAAAACACTTTAGTCTCGTTGCTGTGAATTATTATGTTATTTGTATGTGGGAATTAAATTAGTGTATATAATTATATTTATATATGTATTCGTATATATGTATAACAAATTGTATATATCATAATAATTGTTGAATATGTATTTTATTTATCTACTATATAATTACTGTAATTTATGTATAACTACTTATTATTTAATGTACTCCAAACCTTACCCCCCATAAAATTAGTCTAAACTGTCCTAAACCAAAGGTTGGCTGGAAGAGATCCCTATGGGATAAGCCCGCTTTTGTACATATTTTAATGTTTTTTTTATTTTCTGTGCATTTATTTTTTGTGTGCAATTAAGAGACTACAAACAAACAAACGAATGTGTTGTGGAGTGGAATTAACTAAATAAGGAAACTCGGACACGACGATGATCCTATGTAAGTAGTACCAACCTATTTTGGGCAGAGTGTAACAAAATATCTGTATTGATTACTTGCAAAGCGAATCTATATTATTGATATTAAATGGAACAACCTTACCTCTATATGAGTTATTCTAGCTATAATTGATCCCTCCTTTATTCTCTTGATGAACGCGTATCCTGCGCCATTATCCGTTATTGTTAATCCCAGAGCTTCTTCAGTTTTCACAATTTCTATTTCTTTCGCCCTCCCTTTTCTATGTGCGAATATGAAGTCTTCTAATCCTATTTGTCCGCCAAGAAGTTTCTTCATATCTACCTTGTGGGTGTTCAGCGTGCAGAACAGAATCTGAAACCATAAAAATACAACCAATTAAGTATGTAAAACCTATAGGTATTAATACCTATAATATTATGCCTACCTAACATGATAGCCAGTGTAGCGTAGCGTGACTAGGTATTATAAATATTTGCTTCCTCGATTATTCATATTTTACTGTGATTTATTTTATAGGTCTAGCTAACTGATCAATTTAAGGTGTGAAGAGAGCTGCTAAAAGCTATTATCAGAAACCATTAAGTTTAGTACGTCATTGATTACGTAAATGACATATTTATAGGTACCTACCTAGGTACAAATTTTAGTAAAGCGCTTATTATAATATAATAAACTATGCTGAATTCAGTCTTCCTAAATGAGTTGGTTTCTGGATCTAGGAAAATGTTAATTTAGATGTAGGTAGAATGGTGTGAGTTCAGAACAAATTTTACAAGAGCACTCTATATAAAAAGTTTCTAGTTAGGATTCTAATTAGAATCTTGAATTCAATTTAGGTAGGTATAGATAGTGTAATAAGAGCTTTTACAGATTTTTGTACCTGGGGTGCCCCCCGCGTGTAAGCGCTTGAACTTTGAACAGTTATGTTATGATTTGCTAAAGTACCTAGGTAAGTACTACTAACAAAACAATATAATAGAGGCAACCAAATAAATGCAATCGTGATTCACGAACAGCCTCAATTTTAATAAAATCGGAATGTTGACCGAGAAAAATTTCTGACACTAAAATACCTGTTTAACACGTCAATATAGTGTGGATTCTGTGTGTACCTCTAGGCACAGGTAGGTAGAATAGTGCAAATTCCGCAGTAAATATGTTGCCATTTCATTGTTTCGTTTTCAACTGTTTTAGATATTTTACCTTGACATAAAATGTCTGGCATTTTGGTGTGATTTTAGAGGTTGCATTCCATTTCTAACTTCGTATGTTAATTTTATACCTAACCAAGATAGGCACATAGGTTACTTACCTATACCACTTAGAGTAACTTAACTTACATACGTATACGGTGGAGATGAGTGCAAGATTGACCTAAATAAATATGACATGTGTACCTATCTTATCTTATGGCCGGGAATAACCCTAGCGGCACTTCGACCCTTGAGATCTTTTGTTTTAAACACTGGTCATCTCATTATAGAGGTTTCCTCACGATGTTTTCCTTCACCGTTAGAGCAGTCGGTAATTGTACGAATAAGTCTTCGAAAAATACGAAAAACTCATTGGTACATGGTACTGCATGGTTTCGAACCCGGACCACCCGCATGAGAGTCCGGTGTCCTAGCCACTGTGCCACCGACGCTAATTAAATTATGTTTAAGTATATTTCTGCTGACACAATGCTGCATGCATGTCAGAATGTCTGCAGAATACGCAGACGGAACTCCGTCTTCTTGGTACCCCAAGAGAGAAGTCTAGGCAAGATATGTATCGGCAATTTATCTTCATAATAGTAATCCAACCACAGACCAATGACGGATCATAGTAGATGCGATCGCACGAAGCAGTATGGCGGCTCGTCCGGTCCTTGACCCACGCATACTGGGCCGGTGCCGCATGCCCGCATAGCTTAGCACACACGCTAAACACCAACATACGAGTATCTGCAGGCAGTTGCCTCGTATGAGCGAGACTGCGCCCCTGGGCCGATCCACTTCCTGGCCGCTCACCCGTGCGTGCTTCCGCACACAGTGACACTTTGAATCAAACGTGATGAGACCATCACACATAAACTTTTGTCAGCTTTCTAAAATATTCCGAAATTCCAACATTGTCCAAATCTCTCGGTGAGAACTTAAATAAATGACAAGGCAATGTGAACGCAGTCGTCTTATTCTCACGGATAAGGTAAGTCTAGACAACTGGTTCGCCTTCAGCATTTCACAAGCCGTGAAATATCAGGAAAGTAGCGTCCGTGCCATTTTCGCCAGTGACCTTTACGGCGCGATCGGTCTCGGACGCCCACCCATCAGGGACACCCATTGTCATTGTGTGATACTGATTATTGATAAACTTCGCAACACAATAGGATGCTCCTTTTACACGTAATTATTATGATAATAGGTGGTATAATAATATTACTGTTTTCAATCGGTATTATGCACAACTGCACGTTTGTTATGTTATAGGTACTTAAAGTTACTACAGTTGAAATGATAACGCGATTCGCGCGAAGTTTATTCGTACAAAAGCGCGATCAAACATACTGATGTCAAATAATTGTCATACTTAATTGACAGTCGCGTGATGTGTTTGCGCGACTAAGAACCTAGGTATAGCGAAAATCAAATAGTCATCGCGCGAACATTACTCGCGCGATAATCGCGTGGTTGCGTTGTATTAAGACAACCCCTTATGGTACCTGCCTGCTTACTAATTGCAAGCTGGAATCCATCTATAACATTATGTTGGGTTGGGTTTGGCTGCTTGGATTGTATAACTAATATTTCTTCCGTTGCGCGAGGCGAGGTTCGAGGCGTGGGCCTAGAGCTTGCACAACATTTTGGGGTTCACGTATAGTATCTTATCTTATGATAGTGGGCCGGAAATAACCCAGCGGCACTTCGACCTTTGAGATCTTTTGTGCCTAGCCCATTTTACACACTGGTCATCTCAGTGTGCAGGTTTTCCTTCACCGTTAGAGCAGTCGGTAAATGTACGTAAGTCTTCGATAAATACGAAAAACTCATTGGTACATGGCACTGCGTGGTTTTAAACCCGGACCTCCCGCACGGGAGTCCGGTGCCCTAGCCACTGTGCCACCGACGCTCTAAATATAAGTAAAACTGTCGCTTGTGGAAGGGGTTCCCTGTGTCCGTGGTAGGAGGGCGCAGATTGCTTATTTATTAGTGCGAGGGTATCGGGGAGGCATTTTAGTATTTTTTGTGTATTTTGACTGGCCTGGTCGATAGGTACATACCTATCGGCCATATCGTGGTGCAGGGGCTCACCTAGATATGTGAATTTTCATTTTTAGGTATGCACGAGAAGAGGCTGACCAATCAAATAAATTGATTTAGGTAATTTCTCGCATGAACTGAGGATTTCGGCTATTTAGTATTCTGTGATTACGGGAGCAGTTTGCTCACCCAACACCTCCTCTCCCGTCTACAGCAATGGTGCAATACCCCATATTATTATAAATATTTGTAAGTAGGTATACTGATTGATTCTACATGTCTGAAGATAAGTAGATCGTGTAAATTTATACTACTACCTTATTTGTGAGTAACATAATACTTAATAATACTTATATTAATGCGGATAAATATTTTTTCGGAACCTTTGAATTATTATCAGTAAGAAAGAAGTTATACTTACAATGATGTCCACTTAATTGCATCACGATAAGAACAAAATGATGAATCAGACGACTGAAATAATGATGATATCTACCCATCAATATTTTGATAGTTATTTTATCGGTAATTAGTTGATTTTCTAACTGATATATGGGAAGTACACTTAGAGCATCGGTGGCCTAGTGGCTAGAACACCGGGCTCTCATGTGGTAGGTCCGGGTTCGAAACCAATGCAATGCTCTGAATGCCATGTACCAATGAGTTTTTCGGATATTTTCGAAGACTTACGTACATTTACCGACTGCTCTAACGGTGAAGAAAAACATCGTGAGGAAACCTGCATGTCTTAGGAAATGAAAAGTTTCCGTAGGTATATGAAATCCACCAATCAGCATTGGGCCCACGCTCGGTGGATCATGGCCCATGCCCCCCTTGTGCAAAGGGAGGCCTGTGCCCCAACAGTGGGGACATTAATAGGCTGATGATGATGACACTTAGGAGCATAAATAAGGCCAGAAAATAACGCGGGAATTATTAATTTTTCGTTCAAGGCAGGTTGTTTAGATAGCACCGGTGCGATCCACTGGAGATCCCGGAGCCCTCCGATAAGCACGACGCCCGCCGGCCATCGAGGGGGTTTTAGTGAGTAGAAATCTCACATAACCCAGTCTCTCCCCCAGGGTATCTTTCGAAGATTTCCCCCCCGTTACCAAAAAAAAAAGGTTGTTTAGATAGGGTGGATAAATATAGGGTCTCTATAGGCAGCAATCAAATTAACAATTTAATTACGAAGGTTATGTAAGTTAAGTAGGTAGTGATTTAGGGATATAACCGGTAGTGACTATAGCGTCAGTATATAGGTACTTATAGGTTAACCCCACAGTTAAGCGGTTTACCTTTAGTACTCTGTGGCAGTAGTTTTGATGACATCATAACACAATGGTGGTGGTTTCATCTTATTAGATAGGGCCGCTATAGGCTTCATTATAAGAGAATATCATCAAAGTCAAAACAACTTTATTGGCTACCTATACCTACTATTTGTTTAAAGTATGCAAGGTACCTACAATCTTGGGATCTACAAGGCCAGAGTGAATAGGCATTTACTGGACCCGCATGCTCCATCGACCTCATCGTCGCTTACCATAAAAAAAATTAAAAAAACTTACTACTACTGATACCGAAGAGATTTCACCAGGTAAGTGATTTGTGATTTCTCTCCTGACTTGTTTCAGTTAGGTCGTACTAGGCAGGTTTCTAGATACTTTGTTTTAGTTTAATAAAAGTTTGACAACTTTCAAATTAAAAGCTTATGCACTAATGCATGCTGCTAATCAATTCTCGTCTTTTTATACCGTTACTTTTGAGGATAGGTTTTTTTTTTATTATCACGATTTTTATAGGTCTGAAAGATTTTATCTATACAGCCATATAGATATCTTTTTAATTTTTATTTAGGTAGATAGATAGCCAACTTGTATAAAATTAGGTTTCAGTTTAACCCTGGCAAATACCTACCATACCTATAATAATTCTATGACTTAGGTATACCTACAGTAGCTAGGTAACCGATATGTACCTACTCGTAAGTACCTACGTTAGTATTTGATTAAAGAATCCACGACGTAGCATTGTGGAGACCCCCTCACTTTGACAACATCAGGTCTTCAAGGTTCCAGGCGTGAGATACTGTGTGTACGTACTGATCCAGTTTTCATCTAGCATTGCTAATAATACTTAAGGCGGGCACGCTCCGGGCTTCGCCCTACGCGGAGCTCGGCCTTCGACCCCGTAGTGCCATGACAAAGCCGTCTTAAAATCCCTCACTCTACAATTATTATTTTTAATTTTTGACCGCCCATCTTTAATTATTTTTTCTCTTGAAATGTCTCAGGATTCACTACAACTTTAGTTCGAGAATACCCCGTCTAACTATTATGGTTTCATACGTCGCAAATGCACCATGAACCTGAATATTTGAGCTCTAATTCGAACTAAACAGCTATATACCGTTCCAGAGATCCCATCTGACATCACAGATACTCCAAGATCTTGGAAACTACTGGTCCAATTTTTATCAGACCTAGTTACGACAAAATTCTCTTTTAAATTTAAACCGGTGTCAAATTGGATCATCCGTTTTTATGTTATGATGCCACAGACAAACAGACCGAGAGACAAACGTGTCAAACTTATAACACGCCCTCCCTCGATCGGTCGGGGATTAAAAATCAAATAAATCATGATTAATTCGATTTTTTGTAATAAATTAATGTTTTTTTTTAATTGTAAAAATTCGTGAATTTTTACTATTTTAAATTATTGATTGACTAGCGTACGCTGTACGAATAGCAGTTATTAGCTAAATACTTTAAATACATTATGCATACGTATCATTCAATCTATGTACCTATAAGGTATGTCGCGAACGTATGTAGGTATTCAACAATAGCAAATAACTCTAAATTAATAATTTAAGAAACTCCCGACGTACCATTGTGGAGACCCCCATACTTTTTCTGGTCATCATCAGATCCTCAAGGTTTCAGATGTCGGAAACGCACCATGAACCTGAATATTTGAACTCAAATTCGAACCATCTAGCTATTACATCTAGATCCCATTTGACATCAAATATACTCCAAGATCTTGGAAACCACTGGTCCAATTTTTATCAGACATAGCTAAGTACACTCTCGACATAATTCTCTAATAAACTTAAAAAAACCGGATCCTAATCGGACCATCCATTCTCAAGTTATGATGTCAAACTTATACGCCCTCCTTCGATCGGTCGGGGGTTAACAAATCATGGATAGGATTGTAACTATAAAGCGTAGGTAGGTACCCACCTTTGCTTTATGGTTATTTAGCTTTGTGACTACATAGCTAGCTTTCAAGAGCCTGCGTGCTATACTACATGACGCATCATTTAGAACTAATTATTTTTTCTTATCACAGGTTCCTTCAGCCAGCGGCCATGAATACAAAGCGTAGGTATATATCTATTCTTGGTAAAATACTTTTACTGTTTGCCTACTTACATGATTGATAATGATAATGTAGGAAGAGATTACTTTTTCGTTATTTTTCCATGTTAAACTTTTGAATACCTAGGTATTATGTTATATTGCGACTATTTGCGACCCACGTACGAGTAGTGTCGTCGTATATTGAATAAGTATTTACATATCTAAAGACACACTTCTACAGTTTTATTATTTGTATAGTAATGAATCACTTATTGTAGTTTCTTATTATATGTATCTCGTCATAGTCATTAGTACATAGTATCCTATAGATATTCCCATTTATCCTACTGTTATACTACATCATACCTAAACGTATAATGATTCAACGTTAGTATAATCAAATCAGTAATCAGTAACTAGCAGTTCGATTAATATACTTATCACCCGTTTCAGTCAATACCTAATAAACAGATAGCTATCTGCACTGCACTGCTGTGGGATAGGGAGACGTCAATGCAATTTAACGATGCTACAAGATCAAGTAAAACAAGTTTCGAGATAGGTAATTATGAAATCACTTACATCTTCGGGTGGAAACTCGTAGCACTCAGCAATTTTCTGATAGAGTTCCTTGACATTGGAGAATCCTGAGATGAGTCCCAAGGGGCTACCGTGTGCCTGCTGGCAGTGGAACACAAGCTGTGACTTCTGTCCTCCATTATTGTTGTCCACACCGCCGTTGGACTGATGGGTCGGCTCCTGCGGCTGCGGCGGCGGCGCCGGCGAACGATTGGGAGGTTTTGGCTTCTTGCCGAACATCACTAAACGGTAACACTAAATAACAGTAACAAGTTTTTTTCCTTAGCGAGTAGGTCGTCAATGCGCACACATTCTACACCCGTTCACTGTAAAACTTTAATCACTAGTGTTATCTCGCAAGAATTTTAAAAACGTATAGCTACGTCATAGCATGCGATAAGCTATCGCCCAATGGCGATGTTGGATAAGATTATGCGGTGTTCACTTGTTGGTTGAGGTGCGTTGAAGCGAGTCGGCCTGGTGGCGGGCGGCATAGCGCGCGGGCGGTGACCGAGTCCGACGGAATGAACTCGTGAACTGACTGTACGAGTACGAGAGCATGCGACGTCCCCCGCGCCGCATTTGCCGCACCATGCCACGTACCACAAACAAACCAGTCCCCGACTCGGCTCAACGCGTCATAATTATTTGCGCCTTTCGGTATATGTTTAGCAATTTTGCAAATAAACGAAAAATCAGGATGTAATAATCGTTCTGAATTGTTAATTTACTTATAATATGGAGTCTCCTGCAGCCTTATCTGAATAATTATACTTGACATGTTTGTTAATTTCCGTTTATCAGTTGCAAAATTGCCATCCACAGGTGATCTAAAGGTGATGTAAAGGGGAATCGAACCCAGGTTCTGCAAGTGGCAGTACTTATAAATAAATATGTATACATACCCTGACCAGAAACTAAAAAACCCTGTCAAGAGGGCGCCATTGGTAGTTTTATAATGTTTCAAGTTTGCTATGAAAAAAATAGTACCATTAATTTCCGGAATATGGCGAGGGTTTTTTAGTTCTAGGTTAGGGTACACCTAGCATCTATTTTAACAGTTACATAATTGGTTTCTCGGATGTTTAAAAAAATAAAATAATTTTTGAAATTGGTTTTTACTTTTTTATTGGCGATTAGCAGTAAATCTACGAAGAGGCTACAGCTTTTTTAGGTGTGGGCTTGCCCTCCTTGAAGCCGTTGCGGAAACGCCTCCTCACGATCTTCAGGTGACGCATTCTGCCGGTGCCGGTGGTCTTCCTGCGCTTAGCCTTGACTGACCAGTGGTCTGTAAAGAAACATTTAGGTTCGATTATGGTGAAAATGTGTGGTGTGGCTATAGCACTCAGTTTACTGTAAACTACTGTTAATTAATAGGTTAATTAGTAGGGACAGTATGAAAACCAGCACTGTAGAATATATTCATAGCTCAAAGCTTAACCTGATTTCCCATTGCCACAAAATGTATATAAGATATTCTATGTGTGTTATCTTTTTCTCACTTTTGTGTGTGCGCAATAAATATACTAGTATTTATATTTAAAGCGAAGATTCTTCAAATAGGAAAACCTCAGCATAGGGTAGTGTATTTTAGACTAATAAAATAATATCCAAAAAAAAGGAAATGAGAATGATCATTGAAATTTTTAGTTGACTAAGTGTTAACAAAATACAGGGCTTGACTGAGTCCAACACAAGAATTCGTTGGATAACTATCCCTCGTGTGCAACCCTAATTCCAATGTAGGAAACATTTCAATAACATGCCACATTATTGTGCCATTCATATACTTAAATGTTTCTTCTTCTGTACCTACATTATACAAAGAGAACATTCTGAACTGAATTATCTCCTCAATCATTGTAGGATGAGCTAGAACACTGTGCTAAATACACAAAGACTTAATAGGTTATATATAGGATTTCTTGTAATAAGACTTCATAAGTTCAGAGCATATACCTACTAGAATTTCTTATAATTATCATGCATGAGCTTTGACATAATGACAAACAAACACAGTAATATACTGAAAATGTGTCAAACTTCGTAGGGTCCAGAACAGTGCTAAAACACAAGTGTAGTTTGCATGGCTCCTAAAATTTACAATAAATTGCCAAAAAGCATGGTAGATTTAAGCCTGCCTAAATTTAAAAATAAACTATATAAATTGCTCTTAGAAAAATGTTATTACAAATTGAGTGACTTTCTTAGCTGTGACATCATCAAAATTTAATTAAAGCTGACATTTATATGATAATTAATTATAAACCTATCTTTATTGTGAATTCTTATGTAATTTTTTAAATTGAGACATCAGTTAAAATTTTGATGTTTTTGTTTTGTTACCTTTATTATTATTTTGCTAATTTATTATGAGTGATTATTTTATTGATGATAATTTGATTGATTGATTTATTAATTGAACAAAAACTTGTATATTGTAAAATTTGTAACACAATGTAACATCTGCATTACCCATATTTACAAATAAATGATATTTCTATTTCTAATCAACCACTAGAACACAGAAAAATATTCCGAAAATGTGTCAAACAGTTAACCACTAGGGTAGGGGCATAGAATAAATATCAGTATTAGTAATAGAAATATTGTTGCAACTAGATGTAGAATCCTGTGATAGTAAATAAGTTCTATTTCACCGATAAGGGTTATTTTTAGGATAATTTACTGGGTATATGTACATAATAAATTTGCTGTATGCAGCAAAGTCTCTGTTAGCTGACCTCAGTGAATGGTATAGACACTCTCTCAGACCCAGAAACCCAATTGTTATCATCATAAGGAAGCTAAAGTCAGCTACATATTGTCATTCATTTTAATATAAAATTATAATGGAGATTTGACCATAATCGTGTTGTGTCCCGCAACCAGCACTCCATCTAGCATATTAGGCGAGACCTGAAAACCAGCATGTCGCTGAGGTCTTGACCATTTCATTCAACACATAGGTCAATTTATAATAAAATAACAATATTGTACCTTTTTACTAATGTGTGAATGAATAAATACTCTTTTATTTTATTATAATAGTAGTACTAGGGGTATGTTCCAAAGCCAATTTCATTTTAGTAAACTTAATGTTTTGGAACCCGTATTTATTACCTGACAAAGGTCAGTGATTACCCGAAACAGTTTTGGAACAAACACTTTTTCAACTGTCAGCCAATTAGTAGAGTACCCTTTGTTGTATAATTATTATCGATTTTGGAACGCATTCTACGTAAAGTATATGATCTGTCAACTATGTTTGTGTAAAACCTGAGCCCATTATTTTGGTTTATAATTTCTGTATTTTGGATAGGTTGACCGGTACAACCGTCAACCCTCTTTACGTCGCGGGCGTAGCATGACTTAATGGTTTACCTATAACTAAAATATATTTTTTTCGATTAAATTTCAACCTTATGTCCGCGTAATATGGATTCTTTGTTTCACAAATTTATACGTTTTTAGTTTGACCTGTGGTCGACTGTACAAGCACTTTCCACTGATTAATACAGGAGACTAAAATACTAAAGTTTTATAGCACTAATTTGGTTTGAGTAAACTTTAAGAATTATATGTACCTATGAGTTTAATGTGCACGTTCGTTTAGTGGAGCTTTATAGGCCATCATTCAGTAAAAGTACCATTCAAGTGATTTTGCGCGTATTAAACGGACAGTATAGATATGGGTGCAAATTAGAATGCATAGTTGCGACGATAATTGATTACCAAAGCAAAGTTTACTGGCAATGTTAGAAAGAAATACAATTTCAAACGAACTTGATAACCTCAAAGTCACACAATTACTTACACGATCGCAGTTTAGCAGCAGGGTATCCGCACTGTGCGCATTTTGACTTTTGGATATGGTACGACGATCTACCACATCGTCTGCATAGTGTGTGGGTCTTATTTCGGCGCTTACCGAAGCTTGAAGTACCCTTCGTCTGAAATGATATTGGAGGTTATAATAACATACAAAACGATTCACAGAAATATCAGGTTCTTAAATTTATATACTAGTTTCAGAACGTAATACACAAAGATTGTACAAAGATCTCTTTTACAAAGTATGATTATTACAGATATAATTTATCGAAATTACAAATACACTACCATTTTGTCAGAATTTGACAACAAAAGAGAAAAATATATAGTGTTGCCACATCAAATTTTATTATAGACCGCACGCCAGATCGCTATACAATTGGTCATTGGCGTCGATTCCGGACCGAGATCCCGCACTCTGTGGATCACGCCAAAACTGAAGTTAAAATATAGGTATATAAAACTGTCATTTTGCAAGTATTCACAAATTCAAGGGTGTGTTGTATTATGCCCTGGAATGCTATCGTATTTAGCGAATTGAATTCATTCACACATGGCATTCCCGGTATTCTATTGAAGCCTTCTCGGCTTGCATCTTTATGCAGGATGCCTACGGTAGGATCGTGTGACGGAAGCGACCTTTTGGATATCTTGGAATATTGCCTTGCACTGCATTGCAGGATCCGGCCATATCGGAATGGAATATCTGGAGTGAATGGTATCAGTTTTATATAGTATACGCTTAGTATCCGGTCCTATAAACTTTTTTTGCCAATATTTTTTTGATATGGCAATAATGCAATGGGAGATTTTTTTTTTGTTTTTTTTTAGTTCGTTTTGTTCTCATAGATGGCTCTCGCACATAGGGGCGATCTGTCACTGTCAGTCAATAAAAATCCATGCGTCACGAGTTCAAATTGTATCTAAAATGAAATATGCGTAGATAAAACACAATTTGCTATTATTCGACGATCTCATTATTATTTTTTCGTACTGATAATTGCTGTTGGTCCTAATGACCTTTACAGCTTCACCGGGGTTTATGGGGCGAGCGCTAAGTGCGCTCTAGCCTGGAGGAGGACTTAAAAACTACTATAAGATGCGACTGTCTAAGGGCACCCAGGTGGGTACGGACTTCGGCTTAGGACGTCGTTGGGGAGGGAGGGGTCGGGGAGAAGCGGCCTGGAATACGCCGATAGCGCGTGTAAGCGCCAGAAGCGGGTCGCCGCCCGCGCCGGCGCGGGCGATATGTAGGTGCTGTGTGTGAACTACTATCGGGTGGGGGAGTGGCTTCCGCGATGGAGATCGTAATGGCGTCGTCGGGGTCGTCTAGGACCTGTAAGGCCGACGTCGTCGACGGGATGTCGGTAAACCGTTGGTGGAATAAGCGGCGGCGCTTACAACTAGAGGGTTTGGGTGGTGGGGAGCTTGCTCGAAGAAGCGTCGAGACGCTAACTTCATGTGTTGAGCGATCGTGGGAAGTTCCAAATTGATGGAGGTCTACGTTACGTAGGTACCATGGAGCACCGGTTACTCTACGCATGAACCTATTTTGGATAACCTGAAGGCGGCGAATGTGGCAAGAGTGCGCGAATGTCACGCTTGCGTACGTGAGGATTGGACGGATGCAAGTTTTGTAAATTGTCAACTTATTTCTAGGTGACATTTTACTCCCCTTGTCTAGCATCGGGTCTAACCGGCCGAGAACGAATGCTACGCGGTCGCGGACGCGTTTTAGGTGTGGCTCGAAGGTCATACCTCTATCAAGGGTGACTCCTAGATATTTGACCTTGTTCTCCCAAGGGATAGGTCTGCGAAAAGTGAGAGTTGCCCTATGTTATTCCGAACATGGGTGGTCGTATCAGGGGCACGACCCCTAGTGAAGAGAATGGCGGCGCTTTTGTCAGGGTTCACCTCGATTCTCCACTTCCGAAACCATTCGCCTAGGGCGGTGGCGGCGGATTGGAGAATCCGGGTGATACGAGCCCAGTTCCTATCAGAGGTGTATAGAGCGGTGTCGTCCGCGAATAGCGCGAGTTCTACCTTTGGATGGCGAGGGATGTCGCTGGTATACAGCGAGAAGAGGAGTGGCGAGAGGACGGAGCCCTGGGGGACTCCGGTTCTGATTGGGCGAGGGGAGGAGAGCGATCCCTCGACGCGGTAGCGAAAGGTTCGATTCCTGAGGAAGTCCCGTAGTATGAGTACGAGACGATCCGGTACCCCGATTTGGTATAACTGCCAGACTTTATCGAACGCCTTCGCCACGTCGAAGAATAGCGCCCCTGTGGGGATCGGCTTACGTGAATAATTGAGTCCCTCCAGTATGTGTTCCGTGATGCGGTGCACCTGCTGGACGCACGAGTGTCCGGTCTGAATCCAAACTGGACGTCAGGGATTAAGCCTTTGGACATTGTCAAAATGTCATGGAGGCGCTTATTGAGAAGTCTTTCGTAGACTTTCCCCATTGTCTTGAGGAGACTGATGGGGCGATAACTGGTGGGTTCGGAGCGCGGTTTACCTGGTTTGGGAATACCTATGAGAACTGCTTCCTTCCAGGCTTCTGGAAAGGAGCAGTTGGCCATTGCGGTATTGAAGATAGATGCCAATAGACAAATCAGGGGGCAGAGAGCAATTTGAGAACCTTGTTGGTAATTCCGTCTGAGTCGGGGGCTTTCAACGATCTCACTCCCACATCTAAATGCTCTCTTAGAACTTCGATAAACAAACTGCAACAGTATTTATAATACGCAACACTAAACATTGGCAGTTTTACGCCTCTGGCTATCAGTCTTTTAAACATTAAAAAAATGCCCCTTTTATAGAGTGCTATCTAGCGAGCCTCTTGGAACCAATCGGAAAACCTCTCATTAAAATGCTTAGTTAAAATGTCAATATATCATTCATTCCTATTGTTATGTTCTGTTCCATTCCATCCATTATATCTTACTTTAATAATACTCATTCATTTATTATTCCATGGTGGTGATGCTATTAAGAGTGCGTTCAAAAACCAGTTGAAATTATTCATGTTGACAACATTATACGTTCCATTGCTCGTTTTGAATACAATTTTGATAAATTTTCATCTGTTAACGCGGTAATGGAACAAGCACAATTGTTAACGTGAATTATTTCAACTGGTTATGGAACGCTGTCTAGGGACCTAGATACAACGCAACACTGAAATAAATTCGGAGCCGGTTAATGCACGACATAATAATGCACAGTCTTGGATTGTACACCGTGGAATGCGCGGGCACGGAATCGAAACTTTGGCCTTGTCGCGCCTTCCATGCTGTACAATACCGGTTGTGCATTCCGCCCTGTACACCAAATGTACGGGGCGGAATGCACATCATGGAACGTACACTATGGAAAGCACAACCATTGAAATCAATGTGACGTGGTTTCCGCGGTGTACATTCCACGCTGTGCGTTCCCGGGCGTACATTACGGGTACAGAGCGGAAAGCACGCCCTCGGAATGCACAGCAGTGGAATCCAAATCAACATGGCTGCGGTTCCGGTGTGGTAAATTCAAGTGTTGCCATTTCTTTTGATGAGTTCATTCGTACATAATTTAAATTTTGGCATCGATTCCAGAGAGCCAAATTTAGCGAAGAAGGCCGAACAAAATCGATCACTCCGTGACGGTTTTGTTTATTTTTAGCTTTATATTTGGCGGCCACACAATAGTCAAATCCAATGGTGTTGAACCTGGGATGGCCGCTGATTCTAAAATCAAATTGTCACGCTCACTCTGAAAAAATCTAGTAGTTTTAACCTTAGATCCTAATTCCAGCATCTCCATTCCGCCTTCAGACTGCCAGGCGCGGGGAAGGGTTCCAACCTTATGTTGTTGATATCTCATCTATTCGTACGAAGCGATTTTCTTCTTTGTTCATTATGCGAACGGTTAAGGAATGGAACAGCCTGCCGGCGTCTATTGTAGAACAAATAGGATTGTAATGAGCGTGTCCATTAATTATGTCATACTGAACAGTAGAACTTTCCGTATGTTTTTTGTCCATTTTGTTCTATCGTAGAACTAATAGTAGAACTAGATGGACTAACTCCGAAATACACGCGCTGTGGCGTGATCGAGTTGTAGGTATAACTTATTGTACTTTCAATAAACGAAATGCATTGCCAGAAATATTTTTCGCAAAGCTGTTTCTTTGAAATTAGGAATTATAACTGCCCTAGCGCTACCGGTTGAGTGACGTAATCAAAATCGCGGACGCCCGGAGCGGACCTTCTATGTGTACCAATTCTTTGATGGAATGTTCACCAGGGCATGTCAGGGCGTAGTAACGAGCTGTTAAGAACATCGAACACTAGAATTTTTAAACTTGTAGGTTTAAATAATGTACTAACTGGCGGCCATGATCCACGAGCGCACAAGATAATTTTTCTCCGAATAAAGAAGAAGGACAAATGTGGTTTTTTATTCCACAGTATTTCCGACAGACAGAATACTCGTATACTTATATTAATGTGTTTTCTTTCTTTCTTTCTAAATAATAGCTTATAAAAAAATATTTATTATTAACATTACTTTATTTTATTATATTAAACCTCCATTTCCATTTCCTTTGGTGATTGTTGCAACCGGGTGATTTCCCATACCTACAATAAAAAAAAAAGTTCGGAAGTTTTATCTTTTAGCTTATTCCAAATATGATAAGTCCCATTATTGTCGGATTTTTTATTTATTTCAGACTCACCCTCCTTATAAGAAATCGACGTGCACTCGCCCGATTATAATGACGGATGACACTAGAACCAACTGACATTTAAAATGATAAAATAAATACTTTATGTTGCCAACATATATCCTAACCATGAAGTAAGGTCTTAACACGAAAATTCATTACCTATATTATTTTGTTACAGTAGGTAAGTAGGGAGTTTCTCCCGCGCTTTTGATGCGTCCACACTCGCTTTTTTTCGTTGTCTTGCAAATTGTTTTACAGTAGTGCTTTTCAAGTAAGAATGGTGTTTTTTATTCGAAGAACGTCTACAAAATGTGATTAATGTGTGGGACAGTGAAGTAAACTCAAATAAGACGCTGTAGCCCGATCCGTACTTGGCTGGATTTTGAAGAGCCATACTGCGTCCGGGACGCCTTCTTCTTTGGTTCGGATGGTGCAGAAGTGTGGAAGATTCTCCCAGATAGCATTGAAATGTGTCACACCAGCATTTTAATGAAGACTTGCAAGAGTTGTTTACATCAGACATGGCTGTATGGGCTCAGTTCCCTTTGCCTTAAAAAAACAACAATGAAAACCTTTAATGTAGTTTTATTCAATGGATGTAGGTAGTTCGTTTTGGGCTTCTTCGTAATTTTTGTACCTTAGCATAATAAATCAAGAAAAATGTTAATATTTCAATTCAATATTTTATTTACACATACACAAGTAGGTAAGAGATAGGTATAAGAAAATGTAATCTGACTCAGGGCTCAAAAGATGCACTTACCCTTATTTTGAAATCACTTCGATCCGCTCCGAAACTAGCCCAAGTTGTCTGACTTTCTACCGCGTGGAGAGATCGTCTCGGGAGTCTGCGGTTTCATTTTGTTTTCGAGATTACATTATATGATGATTAAAATTAAACTTTTAAGTATTTATTTACGTACTTTTAAGATTTTAACAAAAAGTGGCAACTACTGTTCCTCTCTCTACCCCTTCGGGGATTATGGACTTAAAATATCTACTTATTATGTTAATGTATGTATGTAACAAGTAAAGACTTGCGTAGTAAGTGCATGACTATACCTTATTTATTTTTATACATAAAAAAATGTGTGGCAATAAATTAAAAATGTTTGTCTTTTGTATGAGAATCTGATGCCGGTGGAGAGTTTTCTGATTTTGGTGGTCGCGTTTTTCGGTGGATCAAATATATCATAAATCGCTTGGTCTACAGATGCGCCTATATTTGTATATATTTTTTGTTCTGTTTTCACTAACATTTATTCAAATGTCTTAAAAATGAAAAAAAAAAGCCACCGAAATCAGGTAAAATGTAAAAATCTGTTCCAAGCATTTCTGTAAAACCATTTATATTCATTTAAATAAATTAATTTTTATAAGTTCGAACCCGTGCAGTGCCATGTACGAATGAGTTTTTGGTATTTTTCGAAGACTTACATCCTTTTACCGACTGCTCTGACGGTGAAGGAAAACATCGTGAGGAAACCTGCACACTGAGATGACCAGTGTGTAAAATGGGATAGGCACAAAAGATGGCCGCAATTTAACTAACATTTACCTAAATAACATTTTATTATTATAATAAACATAACATTGTTTTCGATGTAGAAAATAGAAGGTATTGAACTTTTAGCATTTTTTAATACTATCTTAAATTTTAGACAACATGACAAATAAATTGTCAGTGAGTGCGTCCCGATTTGAAACGTAGCGAAATCTTCAAGACCGCCCACTGCCACGACGTAACCGGGAACGCAACTTTATAAGATCGACGCAGCACACAACACTGGAAAGGGCCCTTAATAGAGGGGCCATTACTTTACGGGAATTCCTCACCAATATCGGGCGCATCATCGACGTGCGCGGCGGTGTAGATGTCCCTGATATCGGAGAGGAGGTTGAGATCGGCGGAGACGATGTAGCTGAGGAGGATATGCTTATCGTCGAGGACCACAATTTACCCGCGCCCGCTGTTCAGCCCGCACCCGCCGTTGCACGCATTGTTATGCCTGTGGTTGCGCCAGAGCCCGCGCCCGCGCAGGAGCCCGCGCCCGCGCAGGAGCCCGCGCCCGCACAGGAGCCCGAGCCCGCCCAGGAGCACGCACCCGCCCAGGAGCCCGCGCCCGCACAGGAGCCCGAGCCCGCAGCAGAGCCCGCTCTCGTCAACGAGGATGACATCGACGACGATGAATTGATTAATCTTCCCGCTGTTGAATTCGCGCGTGCAGTCCGTAGACCAGATGCAGGTACACCTGCATCCAATGCCGCCGCCTCGTGTCGCATCTGCCTCGAGGGAATTCCGAGGCAAGCACTAATACCATGTGGGCATGTATTGTGCGACTACTGTACCGGGCAGTTGGACCACCATGGTGAGGGAGTGCCGTGGCATTGTCCATTTTGCCGTAGTGTGGTATTATCCACACTACATATATTCATCTAAAAAAACATCTACAATCAACCAGCATTCGTGTCATAAGCAAAATAGATGTTTTTGTTGGTGTACAAATAAAACAGACCTGTTTTATTGTATGCGCAATGAAAACATGCCGCTGTCTGTCACTATGCCCGCCGTACTAATAAAAGTTGTTTTAGAAGATTTACACTGACAAATTACTTTGATTAATAATGAAAATTGAATTTTAGTTCTTTTTGGCATAATTCTTTCAGTTAAACTATTCCTTTGTAAAATTACTTACAAATTAAAAACACAGCACCAAAAATAATTTCAACTGAATTAAATTTAATTTTGGTAATATATTTTTATTTAGTAGAAAGAAATAAATTAAAAGTGGAATAGGCCTACTGGGGAAACCACTATAAAAATACGCACTAAATATTGTACCTCCAAGGGCTGGTCTACACTCAGTGAAGTACAGTGGACAGCGCATACTTGTCAACTATCCATTTTACTGTCCATTGTACTTGACCAGGTGTAACCCAGCCCTAAGGTAGTGTGGAAATCAGTATAGCTCGAACCATCCCTCCACTTCCATGTAAGATCGCACGCCCCTAACAAATTCAACGCCAACGCGATCCGTTGCCAATCAATGTCTACCCTCTCCCTTTACCTTTAATATTGATATTGCAAACAACCGATCGTACGCCTTTTTTTCAAACCCACCGTCAGAGTAAAAGTTAATGTAAACAGTGCACAACGTGCAATTCAAAACAGCTGACGCCATCTATCAAGGAAGTGAGATCATTACACTATTCTTGTTAGAGAGCGTTCCATAACCCGATGAAATAATTCACGTTGACAACTGCAATTTCCATTACCGCGTTAACAACTTAAAATTCATCAAATTTTTGTTTAATTCTTGTAATGGAAAGTGTACTCATACTCATACTCGTACAGCTGTCAACGTGAATAATTTCAACTGGATTTGGAACGTGTGTATTTGTAATTTATGCAAATTAGAGTGTAAATTGCATAAATTACAAATAATAAGTCCTATTAATTATGATTGCATCATGTTTCCACTTCCTCCTATCTATTGCCACCTAGAGCGTTCCATAACCTTGAACTAATTCACGTATCCATCTAACAACGTATTCAACGTCCATCTTTCAGTACCGCGTTAACAGCTGAAAATTTATAAAACTTATTTGACAATGTGAATAATTTCAACTGGTTTTTGAACGAACTATAGAAGCGGCCACCTTCCTTTTGGATTTGTCACTGTCACCACAGAGTACTATGAATAAACGGAAAACTATTACCTACATAGGTACTCATATCATAATTTTTTTCTGAAAACCTATAAGGTTATGTCCGCTTTTTTTTATTAAACAGGTTTCTACATATTTTCGAAAATCTCCATCAACCTTATATCCCCCAATCAATCTATGTGACGCTATAATTAAATAAGAAGAAAAACAACAGCCGGTAAACACACATCCATCACAGATCAAAGTTTTACGACGACATCGGAGACAGTTCGTGAGTCACAAACTTCCTAATCCCATCTAAAATCCAATATTTTATTTTAACCTATAGCACTATCAATATTGGCCCTTCGATAAGGCTGGATTTTCAAAATTCGGACCTATTTTATGAGTTTACGTCCCCCATATTTTAGTTTGGTTTGTGCAACCAGCATAAAATTACATTTTACATTGTATTGTTTTTATTAACATTTCATCGTATAATGTAGTTTAGGACATGATAAAAGTGAATTCCACGTGAATTAAACTATGGTTGATTGTCTGATGTGATAGGATCACGGTGTAATATGGATTAATAGGTTTGTGTATATTATGTACAAGTTGCATAGATATATACTTTACATTGTTGCATCCATCATACTATTTATCGTATTATTTAACAATATTGTAATTGGATTAACTGGTGACCATCTCACATTCCAGGACGCACCTGTGTCATCTTGTATCAAACGACTGCCTGCTCTGTTGTGCTTCGTGTGCTCCCCACGCTACCAGCGTCACAGTCGACGTGAAAATGAACCTACTGGTGCCGCCGCCACCTGTAAGTTTGATTGTTCTTATTGTCCCTTCTAAAACTACATTTTTACAATATATATTTGGCGACATCAGCGTTGGTAACTGCGTATGTGATTAACTGGTGACCATCTCACATTCCAGGATGCACCTGTGTCATCTTGTATCAAACGACTGCCTGCTCTGTTGTGCTTCGTGTGCTCCCCACGCTACCAGCGTCACAGTCGACGTGAAAATGAACCTACTGGTGCCGCCGCCACCTGTAAGTTTGAATGAATTTATTGAGCTATTAATTAAGTGACAAGAATGTATCTGAAATATGTATGGATGAGATTGTGAAAGCGATTAAGAACATGAAGATGGGGAATGCTGCGTAATGTGATTGAATAACGCTGGAAATATTGAGAAGTGGAAAGGGCCTTGTGACTAGTATGCTGTACTTTCTATGCTACTTACTAGTAACTGATGAAAGAATCTGGAACAATTGGGATTTAGGAAGGGTATGGGGTGCATGGATCAGGTGTTCTCACTACGATGTATTAGCGAAAATCATCTGCATATGCATCAAGAAGCGTATTGTGCTATTATTGAATTATGGTAGCGTGATAAGGCATGAATTGTTGTCGACACTGTCCGAGTATGAGTTGAACTTCAACTTAATACGGGCACTGAACTCCTTATAATGAGGCGTTTAGTTGCCTGTGTCACAAAATATGGTGCACTGTGGGACTGTTCAATTTATTTATGGACAGCTGTTTGCTGATGACCATGTTTTAATACCGTCGTTGGTGGAGGATTTTCAGAGCATAGTAACTAATGGTTGGGGAACTTGAGAAAAGGAATGAAAGTGAAAGTTGTAGTATATTTGGGACGGAAAAGCGAGGACAATGAAAACGTTTCGAGGCAAAGTGTGCACTCAGCCGAGTTAGCAGTGCGTCGTAGTTAACCTCGTCTAAGTTATCGGGATGCAGTAGGATTTTCGCCACTGCAAAGGTTTCTTCCAACAAACACGTTAGCAATATCGCACGGCGTTTAACAGACAACTTGTCATTGCGATACAGTACTGCTTTAGGCGTTGTTGAAACGTTTCCCATTGATGACAACGATGATCAAAGTTTAGCGTTCCACCAAAAAGGCAGTGAGCCATCTCACTATTGGAAAAAATAACTAATTGCACTTCACACACGGGATTTGACTCCCTTCGTCGCCAAAATGTAGTATATTTGGGACGGAAAAGCGAGGACAATGAAAAGACAATGCTTTGTCTCATAAGTGTATTAACTGACTGGCGAAAACTCGCCTACCCTCTCGTACAATCATAATAGGTAGTGTGCAACTACCTACACATACACTATAAAGTGTGCAAGACAAGTTACGGTTCTGGAAAAAGAAGATGTCTGACTGACTAATATTTATGAGAAGTAGATGGTGAAAGGGTTGAACAAGTGAAAGAATTCTTATATTATTTAGGGAGTTTGTTCACCAGAGACGTAAATGTGAGGGTGATGAAGAGAAGGGTTCTTACCATTTTACCCTTGCCTTACAATTACATGACATAGTAAGTAAAGATATGGTGTGCAAGACGATGTAGTGAGTAAGATTGAAAGAGCGATGTTGAGATGGTTTGGACACATGGAAAGAATGAATGGAACGAGAATAACGAAAGCGGTATAAAAGGAAAAGGGGAATGGAAGGGAAGGAGAGACCGGGAAGGATCGCTTTAAGCGATAAGGCCGCCTTTGTACATATCGTGTTATTATTCCTGTAGTTTTTATTTTTCCTGATTTTGTGTACAATAAAGTGTTTCTATCTATCTATCTGGAAGGATCTACGTCGACCAAATTGCGGACGTTCTAAAGAAAAGTCAGGTGCGGTCAACCACTAACCTATGGGTGTGTACGATACGATTGATGAGAAGAAGCGAAAATGGTTTGTCAGGATCAGTAAAGGTGGAAACGTTTAGTCTCTGCCTGCCCCTGCGGGAAACAGGCGTAAGTTTATGTATGTATATTTATTGTTCCTTCTAAAAATACATTGTTACAATAGTATGTGTCCTAGATACCACAGTCACAAAGGAAATCCTAGTAATTTGTCGACAACATCTTATGTGACTAACTGGTGACCCTCTCACATTCCAGGATGCACCTGTGTCATCTTGTATCAAACGACTGCTTGCTTCGCTATCAGCGTCTCAATCGACGTGAAAATTAACGTAAATTTGATTTCGCGTTAATTTGTGTTGTTACAGTCGCATTTAACCTCAAATGTCGTTAAATATGCATTAAACATTCAAGATGGAAGTTGAGGCTGCTGCTATTCAAATTAATTAAGTAGAGCATCAAAATAATTTACGCACAAAGTCCCGGTCCCCCGAGTAAAAGATGCATTAGACGTCTAGACGCAGGTGTGGCCTTACGTGATGATACAAAGTACGGTTGCTATCGCTATTTAGATAAATGGATTACATTCTGAATTATCTATCTATCGATAACATCTTAAACTGATCTCACGTAAAGACGTACAAATACCATTACTGAATAATACCAAGATGTATCTACCTATTGTACTGTTGTTTTAAATATATCTGTATCTGTCTATACTATACTGTACATTGAGTACAGTATAGTGTCAATGTCAAACATTTGAATTCACAGTGTTTAGTGTTAACTGTATTACTGTGCAATTTTTTGTAATACTAAATAAATAAATAAAATATTAAAATATAACTAGAAACCAAAGTTGTGGAAAAGTAAGGATGGAAGAAGGAGTCATTGGGATAGATAGTGGGCCTTAACCTGTGCCTTGAAAATATCTTCTTTATCTGTTTCGTGTTTGATACATATGTGCGTCTTGATTTTTGGGGAAATTTGACGTTTCTTTATGAACCTCTATGAGACATTTGTAGATATATAGAGATATTATAGTCATATTGTTCTCTTCGAAATATTTATGAGCTGATGTTCTTCTGTGTATGTCGCATATTACAATAATCAATAGTTTACTATAAAAATTGATGTAATTATTATGAGTATTTAATATTGTTTTTATTTGTGTCGAAGATTTTACGAGGATCATTATACTGTGTTCATTGGGTAAGTAATTTGATTCATGTAGTTAATTTTAAAAAGTGATTTAATATAATTAAATTAAAAAATAATAATCATGGAAAGTGTCTAAAATGGTGTATCATTGAAGCTGCCTTAAACCACCCGATACTACATCAGTACTGTACAGAGGAAGTCCTATAAATGTAGCAACATCATAAGTAACTAACTGGTGTGACTGATTTAATGGGGTGGTTTGTCATTGCCTTCCCCATTTCCCACACTGGTTATCTCAGTGTGCAGGTTTCCTCACGATGTTTTCCTTCACCGTCAGAGCAGTCGGTAAATGTACGTAACTCATTGGTACATGGCACTGCACGGTTTTGAACCCGGACCACCCGCATGGGAGTCCGACGTCCTAGCGATATAAATAGTTTTAGGTCTGGGTCTTCTTAGCCGTACTTTGCCCACTGCTGGGTATTGGCAGAGGCCTTACATAGCAAGTACAGGCAGGTACAAGGCCTAGTACTTACTCAACGTAAGTACCTACTCTACGCTAACCCATTGTAATTATTTTGTAATTTGACTATATCGTCCGAGCAACGGGCTGGTGGTCTGGTTAAAAGGTCCTTGTGGTCTGCCCACCGACCTTGTCCCTAGTCTAGGCCTCCACTCCGTCGCTGACCTAGTCCACCGGCCGTAATTCCGTCTAGCCAAGTGTCCTGCTCATCTCTACTAGAGTGCCGTTATTCTTTTTCCGTCATCCTCCACCTTTGTCCGACCGAAGGCGGATCTCTGTGTTAGGGATTCGATCTCTTAATGAGATACCTAACATAGCGCGCTCCACAACTCTGTTATTTTAATTCTATGCATTTTGGCCTTGGTGAGCGTTCATGTCTAATAATAGTACTTCATTCGCCCAAATTCAGAACTGGGCTCAGATTGACAGAGTACTTACTCTTAGATTACCTTTACAGAGCAGAAGACGCCTCCAACGGCGAGCATGCCTGAAATGACTGTAAAGGAAGCAAGAGAAGAGTGCCAAGACAGAGATTCGTGGCACTCCGTTCTAGTTGCCTACCCCGCAAAAGACATAGCGTAAAGGTCCGTATATGTCGCAGGAAAAGCCGAATACTCTAGGGATTTCAGGATTTTTGGTCGTCAGTAGTGACAGAAGGTTGCATTAAAACTGTTTATCATGTAGTAATGAGTTACGAGATTGGTTGGAGGCGGTGTGGGGGAATATAAATATTGTGTACATAAGTACCGCCCTAAACTTTTTTAAAGAGTAGGTAGAACGGAGGAAATAACCCTGGGGTGCCTGTCCTCCCTTCGTGCCCTCCACCTTCCACCAAAGGTGCTTCAGAGCCTCAGAGCAACAGTTCTCCCCAGTCTTGGCCAAATTCCTAGGGTATTCGGCTATTTCCCTTCGACATATAAATTAATAATACTGGTGGTTGTCTTAATAAGCATTTATTTATTCTTTAGATAACTGAAACATGGATCACAAACAAGGTAGCAGCATGTAGGTCAGTAGGAAAATCACACTGCAATGTGTCACACCATCAATAATTATAACAAAATATGCACATACAAATATTACACACTGGTTCGTACACCAAAACTTTGGACAACATGCCTAGGTACTACCATCATCGGTGATCTAAACATCACTTGTTTATCAAAACCGTTTCATTGATCTAAACTACTGACTTTTGTGATTTAATATGCTAATTTCCACCTTTCATTGGATCGAAGCACAGGAATAGTGGTATGTATAATGTGACTCGAGTAATATTATGACAACAGGTAACATTTTCTGGGGTAATGCTTATATCCTCTGGCCTCTGGTGGAAATATGTAAATGTATCGCCTCTATATGTCAAAACTGGGAGCTATTTTTATCGACTGCATACATAGAGGACAGGTCCAAATAAAGACTTCAAGCAAAGTCATTCGGAGTATTCTGTTTCTGCTAGAGTGCACTGAAAAACAACAATATTGTTAAATTAGTACCGTGGATATTAAAATAACATAATTTTCAAGGCTGTAGTTCATGTGCAGGATCGACTGGGATGGTACCACTCTCTTAGATATTTCTGCCACAAAGCAGAAATGCCAAACACAGAAATTGTGTTTTGGTTTGAAGGCTACATGACACATTCCACCCAAGTCTTCAAGATTAGACCTCTAATCTTAATAAAGTGAGTTAAGATGATGATGGGCGACGGTGAACACTTACCATCAGTTGGCCCATAATGCCTAGTGCTTTTGTATTTCGATTTTAGTGTAGGTTCTTGTAGAATTCACACATCTATATTCACTGTCACAGAAATCGTTCAGCTCAGACGATTTTTATGTAAAATACACCAAGTTTCACAGTTATACGATCGCTGAAATGTAAACAGTTATACCACTAAACTAAAATGAACTTTTATGTAGTCATTTTTGATGAAGGTGACGGACGGTTTCTTCTTTTTGTTTAATCTCTCGCGATGAAACTCTCCAACATAAATAAGACTTTTCCGATCCCCTTTAAACTAATTATTTCTTCGTAATTCGTGTTTTTATGCGTCGGTTTCTTCTTTTTGTTCAACGTCTGATTGTTTGATTGATTAGGTACATACAATAAAAATGAATTAATGAACGCATCATAAACTACTGGTTATAAATAGCAACACTGATTTAATTCAAATTTCGCGCACTGTAATAAAAATCAGAAACCGGATATAGTTTGGATTCCAGTGGTGTGCATTCCATGTCGTACAATGTCAGCTCGGACCCGTATTGTACACAGCGGATCGTACGTCATGGAATGCACGACGTGGAATTCACGCCATAATGACACGGTTTACATGTCGTGCAATCCAGGCTGTGCTTTCTGACCTGTACAATTATTGTACACCACGGAACGTACGACGCGGAATCCACGACATGGAATTGGCGCTTGTGGATTGCATGAAATATTTGTCGCGCATTCCATGTCGTGCTTTCCGTGGTGTACATTCCGTGATGTGCATTACGGCGCTCCATAAATTCTACAATCATTAAAATTATAGTTATCGTATAATCATAGTAAGTACCTATTATTTATTTTTGTATTTCCTATGCTTTCGTGTTATTCACGACTTGTACAGAACAAACTAGGTAAAAAAAAACCAAACGTAGTGTTTGGTTTGGGTCAGAGTGTCGAAAGAGAAGTCGAAGGGCTCTCTTTGCTATAATTGTAATAATGCAACTTAACATAACCTACTATAAGTTTCTGTGATAGGTACAGTTCATTTTATAACAAGTAAAAGTTTCTAACACTTTCCCTCAGTGCTAGAAACCCCTTAACGACACTCCAACCCGTGTTTGTTTCATTAACGCCTTGTCTATGGTTCAATCTCACGAAACCCTACAAAAAAAGTAAAGTTTTTTAACAACTAATTATACTTTTAGATATTATGGAACTTCTAGATGTTATGAAAAATCTAACCATAAAACATGATAGTAAACAACAGTTGTTCAAATCAATAGCGGCCGACATTGACGATGTCTCCACTGAAATAGTTCTCGCCGAATACACTGACAATACATTGCTCATTGTGTCACAATATCAGAAAATCGGTAGTATGCTGATGGTGCAAAGAGATGAAGTCCACAACCCTCTCGGTACTAACGACATTTATACAACAAAAGTTATTTTTGGTGCCACAGGAGAGGGGCAAGAAGTAGCCGCAAGATACTTGGCTGAAGCAATACAGATAAGAAAACCACTTTACATCTTTATAAATCTCAAGTCTTATGATATTGAGACAATCAAAGCTTGTAAGGATATCATTCTAGACTTGAAAGCAGAGGAGACCGAGTAATATGTCTTTTACCAATATGAAACGCTTCAAACCAGCATACAAATACTATGGTCAACTAGTCCTCGGCCCTCCTGGTGCAGGGAAGACAACATTTTGCAGTAAAATGTCCCAACTCCTCAAGAAATTAGGAAGAAAAGTGGTCGTTGTTAATTTAGATCCAGCCAATGATTTGATGACAGATAAGCCTGATATTGATATAAGAAAATTAATTGTCTTGGAAGAAGTAATGGAACAACATACACTTGGCCCGAATGGAGCTTTGTTATATTGCATGGAATATTTAGAGAAGAACATAGATTGGCTTTTAGACCAAATAAAAGGGGACAACTCTACAAATTTTATTTTTGATTTGCCTGGCCAGGTAGAACTTTATTGTCATCATGAAAGTTTGACAAACATTTTTTCTAAATTGACTAATGATGGCAATCTTCAACTATGCGTTGTACATTTGGTTGATTCACATCACTGCTCCGATGCTGGAAAGTTTATTGCAGCATTGATGTTGTCTCTAAGTGCTATGTTAAAAATTGGCTTACCTCATATCAATTTATTAACAAAAGTTGACCTATTAAAAAAGCACATGGATAAACTTCCGTTTGGAATCGATTTTTATACTGAAGTCCTGGATTTAAATTACTTATTAGACAGTGATCAATTTACAAAGAAGTATAAGAAACTGAATGGTGCATTTGTATCAATCATAGAGGATTACAGTTTGGTTACATTTCAACTTGTGAATATGTTGAAAGAAGAAAGCCTTATTAATGTTAAGACTTTGGTGGATAAAGCCAATGGATATGTGTTTAAAGCAGAAGAAGGCAGGCATATAAACAGTATGTTAGCCTGTGCCATGGGTGTTAGTGATTCGTATGACAATGTTGATTATCATGAATAAATAATATTTTTTTAATCCAAAATTTTTTTCATTTACTGTTGTGTTTACCTATGATGTATTCCTATAGATATTTTCAAATCTTCAAAGGAATAATCATTGATGGAATCTTTTCTTGATACCTACTTTCAAGAGAGAGTATTACATTAATACTCGTAAGGGATTTCAGGGCATTTTTGTAATTGCATTAATCAACTCACAAGGCATGGCACAAGAAGACGGGCAAAACGACTACGGATTGCACGATTTTCACTTCACCGCACAAGAGTGTTACGTGTTGTCGTGCAGTCCGTAGTCGTTTTTCTAGTGAAGAATGAGCCATACTCACAAGGACATTCTGCAGATAGATCTGAAATTAGTTTTTCGATATCTCAACTAACAACTGAGTTTTCAAAAGAGTTTTGTTATGTTAATCCGGTAGTAACAAGGGAAATAAAATAATCCCATCTTACAACTGCAGTTGTTAGTAGTAACACGAGTTAAAAAAATGCCCGTGTTACTACTAGTAGTAACGAAGGGTTCATTATTGGGGGGAGATACTTTTTAGACATGATTTTTAGCAGCAT
Source organism: Hofmannophila pseudospretella (assembly GCA_947369225.1). Taxonomy (NCBI): domain Eukaryota; kingdom Metazoa; phylum Arthropoda; class Insecta; order Lepidoptera; family Oecophoridae; genus Hofmannophila; species Hofmannophila pseudospretella. The sequence goes on along the minus strand of OX376317.1, from coordinate 8,829,507 downwards.
CACAGTCCTTACTGTAGTCTGTAGACTGATTACTAAATCAGTCTACTATCACAAAATAATAATATTCGCGCCCGCCCGTCTTTCGATGTACAGTAGAAGACACATCAAGCTTGTACCCTTTGGTACTTTGTCGATTTAACTTGACACATTCATACGAATGTCAAGGAAGCATAACAAAAACTTATTGCGACAGGGTATTGCTCGGGTGTATCTTCCACTGTACACGTTGACTATAAAACCCTCACCATACTGCAGAATTAAATTATTATTTTTCAATGTCGCCCTCTTGGTAGGGTTTTTATTTTCCTGGTCAAGGTATACCTATTGAAGAAATTGCCAAAGTTATACCTAACTAATTTGGCATTTCTTCTCATTACCAAACTTTCAGTAGTTTAGGTTTGTCTAGTTCCGCGACGGCACTAGTTTGTCTCACTCAACACTCGGTTTGGCCACGAGGAAAACCCGCTCAAAACGCCGTGTTCCACTCCGATCAATGTCACTTAAATGATTTAAGATTCCCTAGTATACGAGATACCTCAATCTGAATTAGACTGCTGAATGGAGCTAATTTAATTGCTTTGGATAAGCCTCTTTCTAATTTTCCTGCATGGAACTCATAGTCAAGTGTAACTTTATTTTATTTGCAGATGTCCAAAGATAAAGATACATTTAACAAGCTCCTAGAGGCGGAGTTAATGATTGACCAGTTGCTCAGTGGAAACATTAAATCTATCCAGGTGGAATTACTGCATAAATACAATGATATTAAAGACGCGACACAGATTGTCATAAACCATATAGCAAATATTGAGGGCACCACTGTTACTGAAATTCATAAGCGATTACAACTAAGTGATTGAAATAAAACACATTGAATAATGATGGAACGTTTTATTTGAAGACAAATACAACTCTTCACAATTTAAATTCATCCAATATTTATTTTTGTGTTCAATAACTAAATTAGTAATGAACGTTTTAAAAATTTCACACTGCAGGTTGACATACTTAAGTTATAAGTGTTTTCAAAAAAGCCACAGTTCCACGTTTGCTACTTCAATTACGAAAAAATGTTATGTATTACATGACAAGTATTTCTAATATATTTTGATTATATTAAGTTGACAATATTAAATGGCAATTGTCAGCAAACAAGTTTATAAATTGTAGTAGGGTATTATATTGTTGAATAATCTAAAACTATAGTGAATAATGGGTTTAAAAGAGAAAAATAAAAACTACTTCTTTCCTTGAATCACCACTAATGTTACATTTTAAAGTACGTGACAAAAGTATATTTTAAGCAGAACATAAGTAATACAGTGTATAACGTAAAAGGCATTAATTATTCCGATACGTAGTTACATGATGTATGTAGATAGTGCCTTTTAGTTATTGTATGAAACAGTTTGAAAAATCCTCCTGCATACCTCTAACAAGCTTCTGTTGTTGATACACATAATTCTTAAACAAATCAAATACATTGAAGTTAAAATTCTAAACGCTACACATTGTGTTTATTAATTAAGCAAGCAATAATATATAAACGTTTAAATGTATAATATAAAGTGTTGGTCGCTCTCGGCGACAGCTAGCTATTACATTAGCAATGGGAGCGAGACACGAGTCGAGCAAGCTCGAGCGACTCGCGCGCGGGTCCGGGGCCGTGCGCCTGCGCACACGGGCTGCGGCCCTTGCTCCGCCACTCGCGGCAGCGGTGGCATGTTAAGAAGTCAGATGCATTATACTTTGTTGATTATTCACTTGGAACAGCTCAGCGGCTGCTATATATGTATGCGTGCGCTGCACTCATTTTCTGATCATACTCAGATTGTTGAAATCAATCATATGTTATTGTAGCAACATATTTATTTACGTTCCGGTCAGGGTACAAGCATTCCAAAAATTGTAAAGTCTTCATTCAGTTCCATTATCGACTGATGTGAACTGTCCAATTACTGTACAAACTTCATGTTATCGAAATGGAATGTATGACGTGTTGATAATTGCGACAGTTGTATCAGCAGCCGTATCTTACAAGACCTTGTCTCAAATATTATTCGTGTTAGTCATTCCAGCTAAATTTAAGTATAACAATATAACAAATTTACAAAAATACATATAAAGTGAAGAACATTCGCAATATTGACTTCCCCAAAATGCATATAAATATATCACTAAAAAATCTAAGATTCCTATCGAAATAATACCCTATAGGAGGAAGAGTTGTCAATACGCGAATATTCATTCAATTTCATTAAACGTCTATCGTTAGACTTAAATCTATAAGTTTCAGACTTGTTTGGGGCAGTCCCACAAATTACAAAGCACCAACTATCATTCAATAAATGCAATTTCTATCCTAGTTTTACTTCCTCCTATGATTTTGTTTTTCATGATCGATTGCAACAGCATGACAATATTGTAGAACATTCAACATGACCATAGGACGGACAAGGGCTATATACAACATGTTACAAAACACACGTTTCCGTTAGACACGAACTCACGTTTTTGCCTAGGGTTGTAAATGTATTTTATTACATGTTAAATATATAACATTCTCACACGCATTCAAAAATGCCTAAATAATGTATCAAGAGTTCCCAAAAACAAGTCTGAAAACATTTGGTTTAGCCTATGTAATCATAGGCAATTGAGAATATAGGTAATTGGGAATATTCTAGTTATGCTTTAGTCCATGAGTAGAGATTGGATCTTTTTACTGACAGCCAATAAAATTGTTTATCACTGCTGTACTGTGGCTTTCGGATTCCTGGATTTCATAGGCCAAACCAAGCTTAAAAATAAAAAATAATGATTTGGTAAATTGTAAATATACTATGTGTAAATAAACAACGTTGACTCAGTACTTCATATGCAAATAAATCATATTATTTACTAAGTCATCTCACTTTTCAATTAAATGTGACTTATCAATCAACACGTTAATTTATTAATATATATTTTCTAATTATCACTTGTCACATAACGGGTGTTTTGAGGTTCTTTCTCTTCTAGAGATATCATTGTACTACCTCATGTATTAGAACCTACTCTTTGGCCACTTTGTTATTTGCTCTGGAATTCGAGAACTTTATTAATAACTTTAGTATTAGATACTTAACACAGTAGCACATTACAAAATATCCAAAGGGGCCTTGATTGTCTTATTAGGGATTATCGAGGCAATGCCTCAATGATGTCACTTGTCTTTATCAACAACATTAATTGAACACTAGTTTGTGTCAATTAACATAATAAAAATCAGTCTCACAATTGGGAAGTCTTTTAGGATCTTGAGGCACGTACACATTATGACAGGTGGATGCTCACCTTACTACAGACAATAACAAAATCTAACAACGATTAGGTTATTCCTCTGTTCACAACTTATTATGCAATATCATGCAAATACGTGCTAAAACAACTTATATACATGTCATTGTAATTATTATATTTCCCAAGATTTTAAATGTTTCAGTAGTGTATTAACGTAATTAGTGATATTGACAAAAATCTAGTAAAACAAAGTACTTATTACAATTCTATCTCTGAATCGCAAATAAATGTGAATATCACTAATCACTCGAAAGTTGGTATGATGTAACGGTTATGGCAAGCTTTCCTCAAATACTCTAAATTAAATAACTGATGACAATGTACTAGTGTACTAGGAATATTAAAAAAAATCTAAGCTAAGAGAAAATTAGTAAAATATCCAAGACCATAAAATCATAAAATTAATTTACCTTTGGGATGGGGTTAAACACTAATTAGAAACGGGTGCGTCACCTTGGCCAATGTGCTCCTTTTCGTGGCTAGGCTCCGCAACCTAAAATATACGGTTAAGTTAATGGGGAGAAATAATAATCTACACCTAGAAGTGATTAGTAAATTGGAATGAAGAACGAGGAAAGCTTAGGCGTAAAATCCTGTGGTTATGTTGTCGTCTGTGCGGTCATGTAATTTATTCGACGGTCACCTTCTTATCAAGGGGTCCATTCACCTCCAAACTCTGGACGACATCAGTCTTCTGATTGGAGGTTTTCTTCTTGCCTTTTACATTCTTCTTGGAAGTCTTAGATGTTTTTACCTTTTGAGGTTGTGCTCCTGCAAATTGAAAGTTCAAAGTAAGAGCCGACAAGGCACCGTAACCAACCATAACCGTAAGAGAAAGATTAAGTTTTTCAAATCGTTCATTTTTCTATACGAAAATGAAATTAACGGTAGAATTTTAAGAAAATTTACCAAATTACAAATCCTTTGGTGCATGAATGATTTGTAATTTAATAAATTTTCTTAAAAATGTAGTGTATTTCCTAGCAGCCGGTCAAGTATCGTACCACCGCAGATTGATCATAACGCGCAGGTGGCGCTGTGATGGACCATGCCAGCTTTTAAATTGGGTCTTGAAGAGTACTTCTCGAGTATCTCTTTCTCTCCAATGGCCTGTTAAGCCGCTGTTAGCGTTGCTGGCAGCTTTAGGCGATGCCACACTGTATCACGCATAATGATCAGAATGAATGTGCCATCATTATCAGCCTATTAACCTTCCCACTGTTGGGGCATAGGCCTCCGGAAAAAAACTTTTTTTTATTGATTAGTAGATTTCACATGCCTTCAAAAAGTTTTTCCTCAGACGCATGTCTGCATAGGTTTCCTCACAATGTCACCTTCACAATTAGTGCAGTCGGTATAATAAATAAATTAAAAGACCCCCAACTTACCATTGTGGAGATCCCCTTACTTTTTCCTGGTCATCAACAGGTTATTTAGATTCCAGATGTGGAAGGCACCATTTTCCTAAACATTTGAGCTCAAACTCGAACCATCTAGCTATTACCGTTCCTTTTTTTATCATTCTTAGTTAAGAACACACTCGTCAACATTCTTAAATAAGCTAAAAATTGGGGCCCAAATCGGATCAGCCGTTGTTGTTATAATGCGACAGACAGACAGACAAACGTGTCAAACTTATAACACGCCTTCTCTCGATCGATCGGGGTTAAAAAACTAGCGTCTAGCGTCCTATTTACTATGCCACCAAAACTCTCTTTTCAATGAAAACAATAGAATATTGTATAATTGATATTTGGTTTTTTTAAGGCAAAGGGAACTGAGCCAATACAGCCTGTCTGATGTAAACAATTCTTCATTAAAATGCGGAGTTTTTGCCGCGCTTTTGCTCTGAACGGATTCTTAACTTTATATTGTATCTTGCAAATTGATTTAGTGGTCTTTTTTTTTCTTTAAAACGGTGTATTTTAATTGAAAAACGTCCGCCTTATGATGTGAACAGTGTGTGAAGTAGTGAAATAAAGTTAATTTTGACGTTGCTCGATCCGTACTTAGCTGGTTTTTGAAGAGCCATACTGCGTCCGGGCAGCTTCTTCTTTGGTTCTGACGGTGCAGAATCGTAGCAGATTCTCCTAGACAGCATTGAAATGTGTCATACCATCATTTTAATGAAGAATTGAAGAAAATTATTTACGTCAGACTTGGTTGTATGGGCTCAGATCCCTTTACCTATTCCAGTATGGAAAGAACGTACCAAAAAAAATATATCATTAAAATGCTGGTGTGACACATTTCAATGCTCTCTAGGAGAATCAAACAAGAAGGCATCCCGGGCGCAGTATGGCTCTTCAAAAACCAGCCAAGTACGGATCGGGCTGCAGCGTCTTATTTGACTTTATTTTACTGTCCCACACATTAATCACATTTTGTAGACGTTCTTCGAGTAAAAGACACCATTCTTACTTGAAAAGCACTACTGTAAAACGATTTGCAAGTTAACGAAAAAAAGCTGGTGTGGACGCGACAAAAGCGCGGGAGAAACTCCATATTGCTTATACAATATAGAGTTTCTTATACAATATGGAGTTTCTGGAGTGCAATTGTAGCACAAGATTGTGGTATCGGGTACAAACCGTCGTTATCGTTGTCTGGAGGAGAGTTGTCCTCCTGCGGGCTATTTTCCTCTGACTGGGGATTGATCTCGTCCGCCCTCACAGTTTTGCTGAAATTTCGAAATAAATTCTATTATAGTAGAGATACAGTGGAACCGATTCCGGGGTGGCCGCCCCGAAATTTAGCGATAATCGCTAAACGAAACGTCCCGCTCACTCGTTCATAATATAGTATACGAGTGAGCGTGATAGTTTCAATTAGATTTAGCTTTGGCGGCCACCCCAGAACTATCATGACCAAAACTATCATGGCGACCGGCGTTTTCGCGGGAATTTTTAATGATTAAAATTTAAATGATGTTTAAGACTATTTAGCGACCTTATTTTGAGGAAATAAAATTACTAGTAAAGAATGGCTATGATTTAAACATTTTAACATACTTTTCAAAAAAGTTGCAATACTTGGCTTGACTGAAACGTAAGGTTAATCGAATGATTCATGACTAGTGGCATACGAAAACCGTTAAGTCGCTGCAATTAAATTTATTAGTATCTTAGTAGAATCGGGCCCCAGGTGAGATATTTCTGACAGGTTATATACCTGTGATAATACTCATACATTACCGGAGAGTGTGGTAGGCTTGACATTGCCCACTTAACTACCACTTACACAAGCTGGAGATTACCGACGGTCCAAAATGCCGTGGTTGCATTCAGGATGAGGAAACGGCTGCTCTTGCAGTGTTACATTGCTAGGCAGTGGCAGACCAACGGGCACTACTACTTGGTGGACCAAGGACGCTTCGCGAAACCTATGAACGTCTTAAGATCCTTCTGTGCTTCTGGGCGGTGCTGGGAAGTCTAGTCATCATACCTGCACGCATAAAGGACCGCTTATGTGTCTAAATGCAGAAACAGAAGCCCCACAACCTAACCTAACCTATCATCAGCATCACATGCTGATGATATTCACCCATTGACGGGGAGCGTGGTAGGCTTGACGGACTCCTCGAGGTCGCGGCGCGGCCTTCGCGCCCGCCGCCCATGCATCGCACGCCGCACCACTCCCCGTGCCCGCGTTCAAACAGGTACAATCGGGCTCCTTTGACGGACTCACCCATTGACAGATAGCGTGGTCGGCTTGACGGGCTCCTCGACGTCGCGGCGCGGCCGACGCCCTCCGCGGGGTGCGCCTGAGCCGGCGCCGGCGCCGCGAACGCCGCGCCCGCGGGCTCTGCCCCGTCCGCCGCGCCACGCCCCGCGCCCACCGTACGAGTTGCGCGGCGGCGGCGTGTAGCCTACGTAGCTCACCTGGCCATACTAAACGTTAATTTCACATCTTTACTAATATATTTTATAATATTTTTAGACGTAATATTAATTTATTTATTCGTAAATGGTAAAATGTGTAGCAAGAGTAAAGGGCGCGGACTGAAAACAGCACTCGAGCTGAGGCCGCGGCCCTTTCATCTATAGTTTTTGAAATTACCGACTCGCGATGGATCGACCACTGACTCCGACGGATCCCAACGGAAGACTATTCCTACGACCTAACCCGTCGCAAAACAGGCCGTGGGACCCAAGCATTAGGCACCTAATTTTTGTTAAGACCGGGCGTTTTGCGCGCGGGTTACTGCCGCCGCCCCACTGGCCCACAACGACTCAGGCGATCTTAGGCACCAAACTTTTGTAAGGTTGGGCTATTTTGGCTGAGCGTCGGTGGGTCTGCGTTCGAAGTCATGCAATGCCATGTACCACTGAGTTTTTTGGATTTTTCCGAAGACTTTATGCCCCGACTGTTACCGACTGCTCTAACGGTGAAGGAAAACATCGTGAGAAAACCTGCATGTCTAATAAAAAAAACTGTGAAATCCACCAATCAAAACTGGGCCCGCTCGGTAGATCATGGATCGTACCCCTTGTGCAAGGGAAGGCCTGTGCCCCAACAGTGGTGACGTTAATAGGCTGATGAGAATGTGACAGCGTACCTGCGGGTAGCGGGTAGTGCGCGCGGGGTAGCTGCCGCCGCCCCACTGGCCCACCACGACGCCGGCGATCTCTAGGCGTGCGCCGCGCCCGCGCCCGCGCGTCCACCCGCCTAGCGACCCGCCCAGCCCGGCCACCAGTGGCAGCGGAGGCATCGCGAACTCCACCTCCAAACCTTCCAGTATAGCTTTGCGCATGCGTTCCACCTGCACACAAACAGACACAGATATTTAAAAAAAAGATATTTTTCATGCTTGCACCTAGGCTAATTCTTTAAAGGGTGTTTGTGACTCTGTACAGACTCCGCGCAAGTCGAAAGTGTCTCTGTGTTTCGTCTCAAGGACAATGGTGTCGATTCTGCTGGTAAAGACGGTGTCGAGATGGTTGTCGCAGAGCTGTGCCAGGTGCTTACAGTGGTTGGCGCGACGCAAGTTGCGCTGCAGCAGAAGTAGCGCCATGACGTGCGCTACAAACTGGTAATACTCTACATTAGTGGTAGAGACCTTGACGACGGTGTCGAGATGGTTGTCGCAGAGCTGTGCCAAGTGCTTGCAGTGGTTGGCGCGATGCAGGTTGCGCTGCAGCAGCTTGCCATCGAAGTAAAGCCAGGGCGCCGCTACGAGCCAAGGGACGGGCGCGCCGCACGCGTCGTTGGCCAATAGCCCTGCTTCCGCACCCGCCATCACCAACGCTCCCAGTTGCACGCCTCGGGAGCTGATGCCGTTCACCTGTGAGCAATAGTTACTTTTTATCAATACCTTAAGATATGCATGGGAGGAGTTCAATTCAACCCCCAATTCTTATTGACAGGGAACCCTGTCATCCTATTCAAGAGGGGCGGAACGGTGCGGCGACGGCGCGAGCGACACCGAAATGTAACACTTTTCGCGCGTCTCTAGCCGTCACTATTAAGCCAAGCTCGGTTTCGTTTCTATCACGAGAGCAAGATTCCTCACTTATTCTGAAATAAAATACATACTGGGTTCCAGGGCCCAAAAGTGTAGATACGATCAGAATCGTGCTGGGTTTTTTTTAGACTTCTCTCTTTACCCATCAGGGGTGTTCGGTCCTATTTCTTTACTGACTTCTGTAAAGAAGCTATGACCCTTCACATGATAAAAGGAAAATAAAGAAAAGCAGGTTAATCTGAGCAATGATGGAAGTTTCTTCGCCTATTTCGATAAACTTTCGACCTGTGGTAAAATAGGTAAACAATAGCTGGCGAAATATGTAAGACCTAATATTTAAGATTTGTCATCCAATGTACCATATTTCTGGCGAATAAATAATTCATTCATTCAATACATAACAATAAATAGAATAGATACTTACAGTCATCTCTTGCAGGTGAAGAGCATTCATGAGATCATTGGAGAAAGCTGTGGCCAGAAATGCGTCCAACTCTTGGCGCCTCAATATTTGGATTTGAGATGTCATTATGAACCTGCATAATAATAATAAATCTCAACATTATCCATGGTATCTTGTACAGTCTAATAAAATAATATCTAAGGATGTTGCAGTTGCAGATGTGCATGCCTTTCGTTTTACTATTACTGTTCCGGAGATCCCATCTGACATCAAAGGTACTCCAAGACCTAGGAAACCATTGATCCTTTAACAGTCATGACCTTAGCCAAAAAAGGGGTCTAAAACACTCACAACAAAATTTTCTGTTATACCTATACAAAAACCGCGACCAAATTGGATTATCGGTTGTGTGCTGCAAATAATAAAGGTAGTTCCTCTGTCTATCCCCTCGGGGATTATGGACGTGACAGTTATGCTGTGCTATGAAATATGAAGTCAGTCACAGACAAACATACATACTGACTTTTAGATCGGAGATGGTGGAAGCTAGACTGCAAAGTCTGGAACATCGGCGCAAGGTTGCCTGTCTATCGGTATTTTATAGGATACTTTTCGGAGAGTGCGTATCGGAATTGCACGACCTAATTCCAGCATCTCCATTCCGCCTTCGGACTACCAGGCGCAGGGAGGGGTTCCATCCTTATGTTGTTGATATCCCATCTGCTCGTACGAAGCAATTTGCTTCTTCGTTCATTATGCGAACGGCTAAAGATTGAACAGCCTGCCGGCGTCTGTATATCCCGAAACCTACAACCTTGGGATCTTCAAGGCCAGAGTGAATAGGCACTTACTGGATCCGCATGCTCCATCTTCGACCTCATCGTCGCTTACCATCAGGCGAGATCGAGGTCAAATGCGGGTTTAGAAGTAAATAAAAAAATACTAACCTGAGAACAGTGGCCAATATGAGCAAATGTTGGGGCACGTAAGAAGTGTTCAGCATCAGGGGCGTGTCTGAACGCATACACGAGAGGAATGCGCGCATTCGCCTGCATTTGTCGTCTTGTGCGGTTCTGTAAACAAATAACATCGTCTAATAAAATATAGGGTCCTATTTTATTTGCGGCAAATATTATCTACAGGTTTATAGTTATAAATAACAATAACGATAGGGCAAAAAAGTTTATGTCACCAAGGCGCAAAATAATGGGGTTTATTTTTCATTAGTATGAAACATTTTTATATAACAGGGTTATTTTTTCGTGTAAAGTAGTACAAATGAAATCACATACCCCCCTCTCCAAATATATTATATTATATGATTAAATGATTCAGTAGCTAACTCAAGGATACCTGTCGAGTTAAAACACCTTACAAACCTGGTTCAAATCAAATTGAACCACAGGGCTTCTGTCCAGTTTAAACAATCACACTTGAACCGTCCGTGGATAGACGTTCGGTCGAAGAAATATGGCGGTAGATAATATAAAAGTTTGGTTGAACTGACTTTTAGTTGTAAGAGCAGAAATTAGTTTCTTAAACAAAGCATAAGAACTGCTCACTATGTACAGTGGACAACACATCAGGTTATGAAATAAAATAAAAATAGCCTATTCACTGCCAATTATGAATTAACTTATCAACTACTATTAATTTATCAACAAGGTTTGATATCGGCAGGTTGTCCCTGGGCCTCCTCCAAGTCATTCCATTTTTCTCTATCCCGGGCCGCTCCTCTACATCCCCTGGGCAGGTCGTCCTCCCAGCGTCTCGCTGGTCGGCCTCTTTACGTCTCCCGTCTCGCGGGTACGACTCTGTGATATTTCTTGTCCATGTGTCCCTTCTGGATCTCATCATGTGACCAGACCACATCAGGTTATACCCTTTATTATTTGGCACTAACTTATTAGTTATTATATATATCATATGAATGTCAAGAGATCATAACAAAAACTCATTACTTATTAAACTTATCCACACAATATAGCTTGATATGTCTTTCACTTTACATCCTACGCTGTAGTTATACATTAACAAAGCTCACCCAAACCAAAGCCTCTGCACAGTAGGGACAGGCCAGTCAAGCACCACTCCGGCCACCATCTCAGAGCTCTTCCCAGGGTTGACACGCGAGTAAATCCACTCAGCCACTTGAACCGTACACGGACGTTCGGTCATGGATGTGCTTGCTGTCCCCTCCTCTGAAATAAGGACGTTGGAATAACAGAAGTTAAGAATGGTGGTGAGACTGATAGTCGATGAAGTTGGAGGAAATTAAATATTCAACAAAATAAAGAAGCCGCTATGCTATGTAAATCTTCATCAACAACCTTATATCATCACGCTGCCTCCCCTCTTTTGTGACACCTTTCTCAGTTTTGTCCATATCTAATTACTGTAATTATTATTATTTTCTGACAATGCCCATTTACAGCAGCAATAAGTTATAATTGTTATTATTAAAAAAATTTATCTAATTATAATGTTATTAGATGTAATGACCTATTCTTCGCTTAACTGCTTGAGCTAAACCAAGCAAAATTTCAATATAACACTTTTGTGTAATGCTTATCATAATTTGTTGACATAACCGCAGTGCTCTAAATGATCCAATTGCTTAAAATGAATAAATATATAATAATCATAACTAAATAAAACAATAATCTAACAGTGATGGTGGATTTCACACGCCTTCGAAACCGTTTATTGGTGGATTCCTGAAGATGTTTTCCTTCAGTGTTACAGCAATCAATGAATTAATGGTAAGTCTTTGACCCACCTCTAGCCTTCTGCGCCATAAAACGATGATGATGCATGTTATGCAAGATAGCGTAAACATTCTGTCTGATGGGCCTGAAGAAGTGGTGGATGGATGGTATCTCGCGGTGGTTGTCATCCTCCATGAGGACTGGCAGCGTTACATGGCGATGGGTGAGGATGGACAGCATTTGTGGGTGCATGAGACCACGGGCGTGCCGCTCCGCGCATGTGCGCAGGACCTCAGCTGGGGCCGGGGGGCAGTTGTCGTCGCTCTGGACTTGTTTGCTCGATCCAGCAACTGGTCGTATCTGAAATTCAGATTATTGCATGTCTATAGATGGATTTCAAAGATAAAAACGAAGTATTTAGAAATCTGCATTAATTCTAACAGGAAACAAACTAGTGTGTTCCAAGTTGTATCATCATAAAAATATATTTCTTCCATAAGTTTGAAACACTGTTCTTATAGACATTCCGAATTATCCTCCTGAAGATCATGAACAGCTATTATCTAAATTATCCTATATTTGAATAAAAATATATATAAATAAATATACATGAAAATTGAAAAGCTGCGACCGTCGACGATCTGTCAGTGTTCTTAACAAACCTATATTGGTTTTTGTTACACTGTGAATGTAAAAAATTTAATAAAATTATGTAGATTTTCAATATATAAATAAAAATAATTGGGATTATGAAAATAATCCCAGTGCAGAGCATATGTATATAATGTCACTCTACTTAATTTCTTTCATACATGATCAACACGAAATAAAATAAGAATACTGTAACAAAATAGTTTTATCCACACCTCTTTGGCAGCACTTTGCTGTTTTTTAGTGTCGTCGGGCGATCCCGCGGATTGAGTCTTGGCCACACTAGCGTCGCCGGCGTCCAGCGACAGCGCCGCGATCCCATGGCTCACGTTGTTAGTTTGATCTTCCATGCTAAAGTCCGCGTTCATTGAAGCATTTGCTGTAGCCAATTTGTAATCTTCCAAGCCTTTTTGCTGTAATTTATTTTGAGTATCCAGTATTTCAACTATCTCAAGTGCTTAAGTGTTCAAATCAAAATTAATGGGTTAACAAAATAATAAATGGAAAAATAATGTAAGAAAACAAGAATAAAATAAAGACAAAAGGACCACTCTGCACTTTAGACGAATTTTGATGAATTTAGTGACCATGCAACAATAGATGAGTGATGTAATGCCAATGAGATTTGATGATGTAAAAGGCGTGGATGACCATAGCAAAGGTTGTCAGATATGCTAAATAGTAAACCTCGTGTTCAGATGACTCCGTTGCCAGCTTGGAGGTGTCCAAATCCGAAGAAGTTGACGGTGGACTTGCCTCTGGTTTTTGATTCTTTTTGTTACTTTTTGGGCGACGTCCTGAAATATCTCAACAATTCAATATTGTATATTTTTCATTTGAATAAGAACTCGAAAGCCATTATAATAAAGAATCTTACCAGAAGCAGTTCTGTATTTAAGGAAGCCATCCTTTGTGCCGTTAAGGTAATACTGCACAGCTTGCTTGAGTTTAGCAGCACGAAGGTCGTTAAGGTCGCCGAATATCTCGACGCATGCAGCGTCAACATCGGGAGAGGGCAGGTCACGTACAAATTGGCAAACACTCTTCACTAGTGTTTCTGGAGGAACCTGCTGCTAGAAATAAAATAACTCTTTTTTTATGCCTCTTATGTAGAACTTCAACAACAACAAAAATTACATTACCTATAATAGAACAAACAATGCATTCATTTGTTACTTTTTATCCACCTTATCAGATCTCTCACTTACGAGTTTAATATAACCTATGCTTAAGTACTTACTTTCGTCTGGATACTATATGTCATTCAATTGCACAAATAAACTTATTCTTATTCTTAACAAAACAAAATAGATACCTTCTTTTGAATGATTCCCAGGCGCTTGTAGAAATCAGTGAGACTTTGTTCAGAGAGAATGACACCTCCCAGAAGTGCTGCCATAAGACACAGGCGATCCTGTGGCACATCCAAGACTCGAGGCAGCTCATGTACCATATACTCTTTTGTCTCCAGTGATGACTGAAAAGATTTGACAGATTTGAAAAAAAAATGACTGAATTTATTATCAGAAGTTTAATATACCAAATTGCTACAACTTACCCTGTATGTGAGTTTCAATTGTGATGAACTGAAGTATCGTGGTGGCTGGAACACTAAATACTCCCCTGAGCACCCAACTAGTCCAGCATAGGTTTTCTCTCGGCATAGACCGACCACTTCTTGGCAGTGATCATCAGAGGACACCATCTGCATTACCAGTTGACATAATGTTGAACAAAATATTTCAAAAGTCAAGAATGCTACATAACTAAATGAGTAGCCCCACAATGCAAAGAAACAATGTAACATATAAACTCTTACCTTACAAAGTACTGAATTTATCAATCAATACACCTTTAGCACAGCTAGTTGTTATTATAATAAAACATGGTAGAAGCAGAGTAGGTAGGTGAAGTGTACGGTAGACTACTTACAATAGGGATATTGAGATATCTCAGAGCAGTTCTAAGGCAGGAATGAAGACCCATTGGTGGCACCCACCAAACCTTGGGAGGTGGAGTGCCTTTAGTGACAATATGTCTCAATACCTGTCACAAAAAATAAGGTGTTATTAATCTGTTAATCTCTTAATTAATAGATTCGGACAAACATGTACAAGTGATAGTTTTCAGTAAAAGACAGATGAAAATGATTAGATACTAACCGAATTGACTCTCTGCCTGTAGGTTGTCTGAGTCTGGATCCAATGCTGTGGCAGTGCTGGTGGTGTAGGGTGAGCACCGTTGAAGCAAACACAGAGTGCAACTTGGTGCTCGGCGAGGGCTTGTGCCAGAGTAGTGAGGAACTGGACGCAACGGGCCCATTGACCACCACATGCCCAGTCTACAGAGCAAAATAATTATTCTGTTTCAATAGTGTTTTTAAAAAATCCCAGGGTTTTACAGAATGTTATTATGTGGTATTTTACAAGTAAACTTATGTATTACCCTGGTAAACATACACAACAATTCCTATTCAACATAATTGTCCTTCATACCATTCTCATAGCAGGTCCAACTTTACCGATATTAAAAACGGAAAATACATAGACAAATACCCCTAGGTAAGGTACCTGAGAAATATCCGCCATAGAGTCGGTCCAGACAACCCTCTGCGTCGAGCACCAGCCGGAAGCCGCCGGCATGATTTCTGGCGATACGAAATAAATCCACACCCACACCCTCATTTTCTAAAAACGTTTGTAGATCCTGTATGCCCATGATTATCGTCGGCTACAAATTATGATTTGATCGAATACGTTCGTCTCGGTAAAACGAAGCACTGCAAACATGAAATAATATTAATATAATAAAAACGTATGCCGGTAGTGATTAACTACGGGTAAATAACAATAAACATTATTATTTTCGTAAAGAAAAGCATACATAACCGGCACGTTACCCACTAGCAAGGTTAAATTAATTTGAGATAAAAAAGGTTGCATTTTTGCATTACAATATAAATACAGACAAGTACTATATCTAAAGAAATATCCAAACAAAAAATACTACGAACCTTATATTAAAAAACCATGCCAACAATGAAATGAATTAAAACAGCCAAAAACTGAAAACGGAAGCCATTTGTAATTACCTACATACATACAGACAGACAGTCAGCTCAGCTACCTACAATAGTTACCTACTTCTAGGAGAGCGTTCTATAACTAGTTGAAATAATCACGTTGACAATTATCCACGTTACATCACCGGTTAACAGCTAAAAAGGAATCAAACTCGTATTCAAAACAAGCAATGGAACGAGAAAATCTATCAACATGACTAATTTCAACTGGTTTTAGAACGCACTCTTGGTACTGTACTAGTGTGTAGTGTTGCTCGCCATTGAAGAATGGATTGAAAATTACCCTAAATCATGCCTAAATCGGCTAAATCCTACCAAACAAAATAAAAAACAAAACGGTTTGCGAGATACCGGCCGGCTCCATACTTGGATAAAGTCGCATCCCGTGCTATCTGATGCCCCGGCCGCAGCACTTGACCATCATAGGATGGTCAGCGACCACGTGACCGCAAATCTAGCCGTGCCTCCCCCTCCCCTACCCGGGAACTACTTCATTTCTCCCTCAGAGTTGGCTAGGACGATCATCCGTTTAAACAATCGCAAAGCGCCCGGACCCGACGGTCTACCCACACTGGCGCTCCAACAGATGCCGAGGAGGACACTGGTCGTTTTGGCCAGGATCTTCAACGGCATCTTGAGGATAGGGCACTTTCCGTCGGAGTGGAAAGTGGGTAAGGTGATCGTCCTACCCAAACCTGGGAAGGACAGGCGACTCCCTGGTAGCTACCGGCCGATTACTCTACTTTCGCATTTAGCGAAAGTATTTGAGCGCTTTTTCCTACGCCCGACTGCTCCCTCACATTTAAATCCGTGAGGAGCAGTTCGGATTTCGTAGCGGCCATTCCACCACCTTACAACTGGTACGTGTACTCCATCATCTTGCGGAGGAGCGTAACCGAGAGCAATACACGGTCGCGGTCTTCCTCGATATAGAGAAAGCCTTCGACCGTGTGCGGCACGAGGGCCTCCTCTTCAAACTGATGGAGTCCACCGCCCAGCCTGGCTTGATCAAGGTAGCGTCCTTCCTCGAAGGCCGAAGCTTTTATGTTTCGGTTGAAGGGGAGAACTCGTCGCCGAGACCAATACAGGCGGGAGTACCCCAGGGTAGTTGTCTCTCTCCCAGCTTGTACGCCGCATACACCAACGACATCCCCACCCTGGAGGGTCACCTACAGGAGTGGGAAGAAGACGTCCAACTCGCGTTCTTCGCGGATGACAGCGCATTTTTCGCGTCGTCGTCGTTGGCAGCTGCCAAAATGCAGCGCCTGCTGAACCTGTTGCCTGAGTGGCTTGAGAAATGGAAAATGGCCGTAAACGTGGGGAAAACGGCCGCTCTCCTTACGGGCCGCCAGTTCAAATTACCACCTAACCTCACTCTTCATGGATAGGATGTAGAGTGGCAGCGGTCGGTGGGTACCTGGGGTGCAACATAGACCGGTCGTTGAGCTTAAAACCCATGGTTGACCACTTGGTCAATCAGGCAAAAGTCGCGCGGGCCCTCCTCCGACCGGTCTTGTCGTCACGGCTACCCCTACGTACCAAATTGAGGCTATACAAGACCTACGTCCGGTTCCGACTTACTTACGCCGCCCCTGCGTGGTACCCATTCGTCAGGCTTACTCAAAGGAAAAGGCTACAGGTTCAACAGAATATTGCTCTGCGTATTTGCACAGGCGCGGGCCGTTACGTCAGAAATGACGTAATCGCTCGCGATGTGTAAATAGAATCCATCCAACAGTTCGTGGTGAGGTTAGCGCGGTCGATGTACGACCCGTACCCTCTCTCCCCCCGCGGATTAGACAGGATGACCCTCGTTCGTTTCGTTCATTACCAATTGAAATACCATGTTGACAAATCTTCATCTTCCAATACGGCGTTACCAGCTAAAAATTTAATAAACTTTTATTTATCACAAGCAATTGAACGTGTTTAATTGTCAACGTGAATAATTTCAATTTGTTTTGGAACGCACTCTTGAGTGAGTGAGCTAGAGCTAAACCTATACCTATTTTGACGTTTGTGGAGTGAATGAGCTTAATTGAGCTTTTGCTTTTTATTGCAACATTGCTAATACATACTTACGGCTAGTAATTTTATAAAAATAAATCTTCTAAAGGGCATTGTATAAAATTATGTATTATTATTGAAACGTTCGTTCAAGTTTATGTTAGGTATCGATAATGCTTCTAAATCAAATCAAATATATAGCAATGTGTGAAATATAACTTACTGCTGGTATCGAAAATAGCTTTGATATTTACGGAAATAATAATTTTAAGAAAACGTTATGCCTGAACAAAGTAATGATTACCGTGTTGTAGTATTTGGTGCGGGGGGTGTAGGAAAAAGTTCACTTGTCTTGCGATTTGTAAAAGGCACTTTCAGAGAATCCTATATACCTACGATTGAAGATACATACAGACAAGTAAGCTCACTTTATCTATGTCTTATGACCCTCCTTCATATGTTCTGGGACTGAAAGCAGTTAACTGAATCTTATTTTGCAGAATATGCACTGACTGGTATTCATACCAGTATTTTACCAAAAATATTTATTGTAGATTCTATCAGCATGCATTTTCTGTTCAATTTTGCATGTGCTGCCAAATAACCACTTTCTGTCCCTGATATTGTTTTTTTTTCTTACCACAGCATCTAATTACATAGGTATTTGCCTATTGACTGCTCCATCCGCCTTATTTCTCTGTTCAGTAACGTACAGTACTTATGTTACTCGGCTATTACTGTATGGTACCCTTTGGTACTTTGTTGCTTTAAATTATTGGACACAATTTTTTTAATATATTGGTAAATAGGTAAAGACAAACGGGTCACCTGATGGTTAGTAGTCACCATTGCCTAGATACATGTGCAATACCATCAATATACATGGTGTCCTAGAAAGTATGGATAAAACGAAACAAGATGATGCCTAAGGTCATTACCAATCTATTTGACCCCATAATATGGTTATCTGATTCTTCATGCAAATAAAGTTATTTAAAATTTTGGAACTTTATCAAAAAATGGCCTAGTAAATCCACTAAAAAATTATTTTACAAAAACTAACAGATATTTGGCAGATTTTCTTTTTGTATTATGCTCCTCAGGGATCAGCCTTTCCTCTGTAAGCATTTAAACAAAATCGTGTACCTACAGCATATACTAAAGTTATAACCAACAAAAACTGAATGCTATATTTAAATGACTATCACCGAAATGTACTACAGAATAAAGTTTTCCAACTATTGAAAAAAATACTAATAAAATACTGATTTCGAAAAGGTATGACATAAAATTCTTGAGAGTATTTTTTTAAATTCATTTTTTACGACAAATAGTACCTATTTTGGGGACAAATTGATTTGAATCTTGATTTCGTTAATACATTTTGGGAACATTATTAACAATTGAATAAAAATAAAACAATATAAATAAAATTAGACAGTGCAGAGTTGTTATGTTAACACCATAGAAGTGGCCCTCCCACTATGTGTCTAATTGGCTATTTTATCTATTTTTTATAGCTTACATTTGTTTCTCATCTCATTCCTTTTGTCAATGTCGTCCTGTATTTCCTATTTCTAATATTAATATTTTCACTATTTCAGCCTTTCATTCCATAGTCCTTTCTCTTCCCTCTGCTATAATTGATTTTGAAAAAGCAAGAAGGACCAAATATAGCAGAGAGAGAGAAAGGACTATGGAATGAAAGGCTGGAATAGAAGAATACAAATGTAAAATTATTTTTTATTTATTTTATTTTTCTACTGATTTGTAGGTAATTAGATTTTGACCACTGACATATTTATGTGTGGCATGACAATGAAAATCTCATGGCTTTTATTTTAACCTTGACTCCATTGATAGTTTGCCAAAGGCCATGACATTACTATATGGCAGTATGCCAACAAATTTATCTCCAATAAGTTGCACAAATGTGTTTATTGTTTTTTCCGTAGTTATACAGAATGGAACAGCCAAAACTAAATGGCTTTTATTTTCATCAATAATAAATATATTCAAAAACTTTTAACTGATGTATATTAAAATGTTCCATTTCTCAGTAATATTATTCATTAATATTAACATTTTTCACTACTGGGTGGGCATTAACTACACATATTCAATAGTATTTAAAATATCCATCACAAAAATTAAAACTTTAAACTTAATATAATTTGTTCCTACTTAGAAATTAAATATTTCTGTTGAAACACTTGTATTCCATCCTGTATGTACTGCTACAAGTATGATTCATAGCTAATTAAAATATTATGTCTACCATGTACCTCTATCACCTCTATGTATGTATAGTTTCATTTAATGTTTATGTATATGTAAGTGCTATTGAAACAAAACAAATACAAGTATGAAACCAAAGATTTTGAAATTCACCCTATATGTAGATTGAGAAGTTTTATATGGAAACCGCCTCTGCCAGTTAGCGAATGCATTAGTCAGGCATTGAAATGTCAAATTTTTGGAACTATATGTGCATTTTCCCAAACCATTAGCTCACTGTCAGTGCTCACATCATCTTCTAGAATAGAGGGCGTCACTAGTACATTTTGTTTTTTACAGGTTATAAGCAGTAACAAAACAATATGCACACTACAAATAACGGACACAACAGGATCTCATCAATTTCCTGCCATGCAGAGATTATCAATAAGCAAGGTGGGAGTTTGTTTAACCTTTTCCCAGGCAAAATAAAACTGCTTCACTGAAAAGCAATATAAGGGATTTAGATTATTAACATATTGTTATAAAGATTAATTTTTAATTTAGTAATTTTATGAAGTACTACAACAACCTGATCTATGAGTTACGATTGTTAATTAACCATTGTTTAATGGTCCTTCGAGCCGGATCACGCGTCCGAATAAATATTTTCGGTTTTCCATAGGGGCACGCATTCATTTTGGTATATTCAGTCAGCAGCCGACAGTCCCTGGAGGAGCTTAAACCAATATGGCAAACGATAAAGGAGATAAAAGGTGCCGAGCTGCCCAGCATTCCAGTGATGCTGGCAGGCAATAAGTGCGACGAGACTCCGGAGATACGAGAAGTTTCCGCAGCGGAGGGACAGGCGCAGGCGCAGGCCTGGGGCGTCTCGTTTATGGAGACGTCAGCGAAAACTAACCACAATGTTACACAGCTTTTCCAGGTCAGTGCTACATCTGTTATTCAGTTATGACCAATTTCTATCACACTTGTAGTACGTAACTTCCTAAAGTGCTAAATTACACTACTAAGCATTCCACGTCAAACAGGACCCTTATTTTTTAAATATTCAGCTGATTAGATTTCCGTTTTTTTTAAATTAGTTCGCTAATGATACAGTGGGCATGGGTAGAGTATTTCTTTATTATGAAGTGCATCATATGTTTCATATTCTTAAATGTAATGTTAACTGTTTTGTCGTTACAGGAACTCCTAAATATGGAAAAAAACAGAAACGTGTCACTTCAGGTGGACGGAAAAGGAAAAAAGAAAAAAGACAAAGTAGTGAAAGACAGCGGCGGCGGTGAGGCGTCTGCTAGCGGAAGAGAGAAGTGTCTGGTTATGTAAAACGGGTATGTGCCGGCGAGCTTTCAGTTTTATGTAAACCCACCGATTTTACAGTCATAATAAGCAGTCATTTTGTCCTAGTCATTAATTAAATCCATGTCTCAGGATGAGTTTTATAAAGCACAGATCTAGAATAGATAACATTATGGTAAGTAATAATTATGCCTTTTAATTATTAATTTCCGTTGTGATGAAGCTTGACAGTCATTTAAATGCATATTTTGCTAATGATAATAAAAATATTATGTTATTTACACTAGTTACATTTTGATAATGACTGAGGTGACGTTAAAAAGTTAAATTCAGTATATTGTTAGTGTGAAAATACAACGAAAATGAAGTCTATAGGACTTCTATTAAACAATTGTACGCTGATAATTAAACAATAGTACTTATATTTACCTAAATAATATTTAGTACTTAATTGCCAAAATTGTTACTTAACTTTCAATAAAATTAATAAATCTAGATATTCCATTCTTCATTTGGGTGCCATTTTCAAGTCCGTATTTCAAAATAAATTATTTTTATAGAGGTATTTAATATTTTTAAAAGCTTGATTTCAAATTGCATGATTTATAAATTCTCACATTCATAACTTTATAATAAGTCCCTTGGAAAGAAAGGAGGAAACATAAATCGATCTTATTTTACCGCCATTTATCTTATTTTTAACAACTGGCACGCAGCAAATCAGCCTTAGGCTAGTGCAGGTGTCAGGAGCCAACAGTTTTATTTAAATAGATATGTATGTACGTACCTAAGTTTACTCCAAATTTATGTACTTATTGTATGGTGTAAATAAAAAATCCAAAAATTAATTCATTTATTTAGGGTTAGGGAAATGTAAGAAAATGGCAGCCAACTGTAAAATCCTTGTGGAATTCTTCACATCGCTTTCTTTAATACGAAATCTGATCCTATAATTGCTCTAGTAGCCTAGAAGGATAAAAGTTACTAAATACATGGATAATGTCATAGTGGGAAATATTCAGTGCCAAATTGTAGCAGTAGCTGTTACAGATATCACACACATCGCAAATGGCCATAGGACATAGGGCAATAACCGAAATTACGATGCCCATTTATTAACTAATAGTAAAATGCGGAATATTTATTAGCGCACTCATATGATTTCACGTCAATCTCGCAATGGCATTATCAATTTTATCCGGTTTGTCGTTTACGTATTATACCTACCTAGAAAAATAGACAGATCTAAACATAATTTTAAAAATGAAATAATTAGTAATTTATCTTAAAAAGTAGCTGTCGCTAGATTATAATGCACTTTGTTTAATATCATTCACTTACATATCCAATTAGATTGTCCATTAAAGTTTTATCTAGTCGATTACCATTGTCACATATTGCACCTCATAGTGAGGTATATTTACGAAAATATTATAATAAGTATAATTATTATTATACCTAGGTTTCATTAAGATGCGCCCATACGCTTCTATGTCCAAGCCTCATGGATATACATTTGCATTTGTATTATATAAACACATTACCTTGTATTATAAACTGAGGCCAATTTGTAAACCAGAGTTCAAGGCATCAGGAGGTAATTTAATAGCATTTAATGTGATAATAATTTATTTATATGTACGAATATGTGAGATACGCAGATGCAGATACAGTCCGGTGTTAAAATATGTTAACATGAGTTGTTGCAGTTTGTCGTGTGGCTCCTCGAGCCCATATCCATGACCCATGAATGTTATTTCGTAATACAATTTGCTTATTGGCAAAAGCTGTCATAATGTATACTTAGAGAAAAAATTTGTTAAAAACTGAATTGTTATTAGCTGGACCAAAGTTGTTTGATGTTGATTGATGTAATTTACCCGTAGCTTTAATTTATTTGATGTTATTTATAATTATAAAATCATTGATTATTATTATATTTCATAACATATTTTCTTAGTTCTTCTAATTTCTAAATGAGATTTGTGGACAGGGTGTAATGGTATCTACTAGTCAATGGTACTATTGATCTTAAGCTAATCCATTCTATACAGTGATCCAGTGATAACAGTTAAAGATGTATTTTTTACTTAATAAGGACTTATTACACTTGACTGAATACAGTTTAAACTATATTCCGTCAGACTGAATTCAGCAAGTGTAATAAGCCATTTAAGGAAATGTACACACAAAGGTTCCAATAGGGTATTTGACTAATTTTCTTTTATTGCATCAATCAATTTAAATGGACATTCTGAAGATGGATCTGAAATTCGTTTTTCGATATCTCAACCTCGGAGGAATAATATTTCAACTAACACCAGAGATAATTTAATAGTAGGGAGAGACTTGGTCCCTTTTTAGCAATACAAAACAGCATGACGCTACAGTAGTGTGACGGACGTCACTAATTGCCGTTTCTTTCTACTTTATGATTGCCTGTAACTATTTTATTTTTCAATTTCAATTGTTTTCACATTTGACCATTTATAGAATATTTTTTAATGTTATTGAAATGCATTTAATTTTGGACACGTAGTCAAAAACCCTATTGATCGGACCAGGTACAGGAGCTGTGAAACCCTCACTGTTAAGAAATGATACTTATTCATGAAAATAATCTCTGAACAATCACGCTATTTTGGGATTTATCGTTGCACTTTCTGAGGCCTTATAATTATTTCAAATTTTTTGGACATCCTTGTCTCTAAGAAATATCCTTCTTGCTTTTAGTTATGCTATGAAAAAAGCTTAATTTCCTTCAAAATGGTGCCCAATTACATGGCAATAATATTTTATTAGAGATATAGGCAATCACGTAGCTATCTTGATAACTAATAATAATAATAACATACATAAATGCATATTACGTTTATAAACTCATAGTAATAAAAGAACTCAATCAATCGAATAAATATATTCGACGAAATGGTCTGAAATACCCTTTAGTTTCATTAATGTACTTGAAGTCGTTATATCTATTTTTCAAGTCAATGAAAGCATTGAGCGTCTTATTTAACACTATACTCAGTAGAAAATTGTGCGACTACGAAATATAATAAGTAGGTATTGAGAGACATATGTAGGTATACCCCGACCAGGAACTAAAAAACCCTCGCCATATTGCGGAAATAAATGGTACTATTTTTTTCATAGAGAACTCCATAACAAACATTATAAAACTACCAGTGGCGCCCTCTTGACATAGTTTATTAGTCTCTGTCGGGGATACTTATTAAGCTGACTCTGGATAGTGGATACGAATGCTAAGTTTCAATTGATTTTTACTATAAAAAAGTACTTACATTCAACTTTGTAGAAGTTTATGTATTAGTGAAGTTTGAAGTGTTCGATAAAATAAACCTGATAAATAACTTTACCAATGTAAGTACATAATATACACATTTGCATAGTTATTAGTTCATATTGCATTAGAATAGCAGTAGAAAAAGTCGAATTTAGATGCGCCTCATTTAAATCGTGATACAATCTTGACTCAGGATGAGCGTGATTGAGGCCTTCGTTCGGTTAAAGGCAGATTCTGGTTATGGCAGATTCTTCTAATGGCAGATTCTTGTTAGGGCAGAAAAAGGACAGTCACAAGGACAGTCACTAAAAAGTTAATCGAAAAAAACAAATCCATTAACAAAATAATAACAAATCTCGAAGAAAACAAAATCTCTACTTTCGAATGTTTAACTAAATTAGCAGCTTTAAAAATATATAAGAAGAAGTGATGGGAGATACCTCTATGTTATCATTAGGTATGGAATTTTTTATTAACTTGTTAACCCTGAAATAGAGTGTGTTTAATTTCCTGTAGTTTGGTTTCTTAGTTACTAATAAATATATTTTAACAATTTTATGATGACTTGTACTTCTGCCCTAACAAGAATCTGCCTTATAAAGAATCTGCCATTAGAAGAATCTGCCATAACCAGAATCTGCCTTTAACCGAACGAAGGGATTGAGGATACCACGGGATCGATCTTATTCACCCGATTGAAGTGATGTAGTTGTACCTAAACATTGTAATGTTATTTATTGTGATTGCGAATGTTTGTTGACCAAAAACATTGTAAATTCCAATCGACATTATAATTTTCTTCGATATTTAAATTACGGTTAGATAATTTTTAACGAAATAATAATGCTTACTAAATTCGAACTGAATGTTTTCCAATTCCTATATTTTTAATTGATCTTGTGACACTTTCACTAAAGCATCACCAAAATAAAACATAAAGATAATAACTTGCATTTTTCTTTATTCAGATTTACAACAATGGTCTTTTTGAGTATAAAATAATTCATTCTTCTTCATTATTTATTACTGTTTCAGTTAGTATTGAATTACTTGACTAGAATATTAATTATACAGGTGTAACAAAACAACCGTAATGATACGCCATCTTGCGTATCATTTCAATATCCATAACGAACAATTTGCTAAGCAGTTTTTGGAGATTTGAAAAATCGGTTCCCAAAACTTGCACATTTCAGCTGACCGATTTGAATACGGGAGAAGCTAAAAAAATTCCGAGTCTTCAAAAAATGCTTGAAGGTAATTCATTACAGATATTTTGTTAAGTATGTCCTGTAATTAGAAGAAGAGATAAGTAGGAATATACTTAAGTATTAATCTGTTTAATACAAGTGTACAAAAATATTAATTCTCTGTATAAAAGTAAAAAAGGCACATATAACAATATAATATACATCGCGGCACA
Organism: Hofmannophila pseudospretella; assembly: GCA_947369225.1. NCBI lineage: Eukaryota > Metazoa > Arthropoda > Insecta > Lepidoptera > Oecophoridae > Hofmannophila > Hofmannophila pseudospretella. The sequence goes on along the minus strand of OX376317.1, from coordinate 8,803,580 downwards.
TAACTTGACCTAAAATGGCGGTCGTTCCGCGCAGGTACTGTGAAAGGAATCGAGACACAAACCACACGAGTGCTTAGCTAAGACCGATTTATTTCATAATACCGACAATACAAAATATCAATATCAACCACCTACAATCCCCTTCTTATAAATAATTATTACATTATCCTACCTATATAAAACAATATAGGGATATGATTATACTCATCGATTTCTATTGCTGAACAATAGTGTACCTAGTATTTCCATATATAGCAATAATATTATTATTATCACTACTATAGTTCATTCAAGAATTTCAGGTACAACATAAATCTCATATGGTTACGCGCGCACCTCATACCGCACTTCGATTGGACCCGAAATTTGTTACTGCGCATCCGTTATTTCAGGTCAAGTTAATTGCCCCGATCTGTACAGGTGTAACATGTAGGAATTATCTTTCAATTTCACAGCCAGACAAGGCGTAACAGCACTTCGGAATCTTATACTGCCGCCAAGGTATTGGAAATATTAAAGACCAGGTTACATGTACCTATACCTATATTATACAGACATTTTTTGGCATGTGGCCTGTCTGTCCAGTAACAGTTACGCTATGGCTATGACACTATTTCCTAGGACACCCTGTATATTACAAAAAAAAAAATAACATTACAAGACTATTTACAAATAATTGAAGAAAAAACATTATAATTGTAAACATAATTTAAAATATTTTAGATGGTCTCCCATCACCTCCTTAATTATCAATGAGCATCACCAGTGCCGTCAATGCGATTGGCAACATTTCTTCTTGAAAAATGTGTTGAAGTTAATCTATTGCTTTTGAGTGGTGAATTAGAAAGCTCAAGCAATCTACCAGTACTAGCTGATCTTGGAATTCCTATATTTCTATCATTCCTAATTTGATTTTGGTCATTAATGCGAATGTTTTGTGCGGCAGGTAAAGCTCGAGAAAATATATCTAAAAGCCTATCTAACGTTGCACCACTTATTCTATCAGTATTGTTATTCTCATGAATCCCAATAGGTGTATGACTACTGTTTGTATCAGAAAACAATGATCTGTTACGCTGTGCTACGCCTAAACTTACGCCAAGAAAGCTTAAATTAAATGGGATGTTAAGTATAAAGTTAAAAATAATCATGATTAGAAGGAATAACAATAAAACATTGAAAGTTACAATTAGAATACCATACACTATGTTGTTGAATGGGTACCACATTCCATCTGAAAACAAAACAAAAATAGGTACTAAAATTAATGGGAAATGGAAAAAAAAATTAAACCTTTTTTTATCTTTAATTATGAAAGTTTTACCAAAAAACTTACCAGTCATGCTGTGTACCATAGTTTTTAAAGTGTCACTTAGAGTGATCATTGGCTCTGACACCACTGTTGTAAACATTCTAATGCCAATTTTCAGAGGGTTCATGTGTTTTAAGAAGAGGAGCAGGTCTGGTTTTGGGACTTCACATTCGGATAACCAGAAGAACCAACTGCATCTATTCATAGCTGATACGAACAAGTCGATTTCTTGTTTCTCAGCTTCCTGAAATAGATAATAAAGCCCGATTCAATTATTGGATTACATACTTTATGACACAATTATTATTTTTATAAATACCTTGTAACTAACAAATACTTCATATAGGTAGAGTCCAAGGAATATTGTTATAATGAAATGCCTATGAGACATTCTGTTCCAGAGCCAAATCAATGAACCAGAAATTGCACAGATGGCCAGAGTCCATGTTATATGCATCTGAAAACAGTAGGACATTGAATTATAAATAATCATTTAAATGAATGCAGCTTGAATTTTATTAATTTAATATAAGGAATGAAGGAATAAAAGGAGCGTCGGTGGTCTAGTGGCTGAACTCCCATGCAGGAGGTCCGGGTTCGAAACCATGCAATTCCATGTACCAATGAGTCTTTCGGATTTTTTCCAAGACTTACGTACATTTACCGGCTGCTCTAACGGTGAAGGAAAACTCGTGAGGAAACCTGCATGTCTGAGAAAATTAAAAGTTTCCGAAGGCGTGTGAAATCCACCAATCAGCATTGGGCCCATTCGGTGCATCATGGCCTGTACCCCCTTGTGCAAGGGGAGACCTGTGCTCTAACAGTGGGGACATTAATAGGCTGATGATGATGAATAAAAGGAATAGCCTGACAGTGATAGATAAAAAAGATTGCTGTGTACATTACATACTTTATATTCCGTGAGATATATCTGAACATATTCACTCCATGCCATAACAATTTTTTCGGAGATGGTGGGCTGATATATAGATTCCTCTATGTACCCGACTGAGCGACGGTACATGTCATCAGTGAGTGCTGCAGATGATTTCAGTAACTCGTCTAGAGTGGTCCACTGCTTTTGATCTAATCTAATTTGCAGAGATATGTCCATGCTATCATCTTCATTTTTCTGTAATTGAGAAACAGGAGTCACTTTTTAAAAAAGGTACTTATTTAAGTGTTTCTTTCTTTCTTCAACCTCAAGAAAATATATAAATTAAATTACAAATAATGAAAAATGGAAATTTTTGACTAAGGCCATCTTACACGAAGTTATTTAGTGACGAAATTTTGTTTTGATAAAATAAAAAATATATTCAATGTAAAAATAATTAAAAATAATTATACACCTTGACATGTTATATTAATAAAAGAAAGGTTAAATGGGAGAGTTATAGAGATAAGAATAGTATAAAAACCCACTTCCGCTTTGTCGGGTTTTAATTGCAGAGCTAAGTTAGTTTTTTTGAACCAGTAAATCGACAAAGGGTACTCATTACCTGAATCGGTTTTGGCACCAGCAATATTTCAACTGTCAGAAAATCAGTACCCTTTGTCAGGTATCTAAATACAATTTTATCAATTTAATTTGTTTACAATAAAATAAAATATACAATACAAAGACAATTAACTAAATGGTATTTGTTTTGAAACATATATAATCAACAATATCTTTGGGCCCCTGACTTTGTATGGTTTTCACGACTACCGATTTCACTATAGGGGAATAACCGAATTCTAGAAACTTTGTTATTTATAGATAGTAACTTGAAATGGTAACCTTGATTTGACCACCTTTTAACACAATGCTCAGAATTCTTCTGAAGAACCATTCCCCGGATCCGAGAACGTTCTGCTGTTGTATTTTCCTTTTAGGCTGTATCCTCAGGTCAGGAGGAACATCAGTATCATCTTTGATTTGGTTTGATGTATCTAAATCCCAAGGGTCGGGTCCGATTTGAATATCACATTTATTGAGACATGTTACACATAGAATACACAATAGAATAAGTAAGAATTTGCTGTATTTATTGGACATGTTTAACACAAATTCCTAAAAATCTATTTTGCCTCCTAAATCTAATATAAAGGAAGGAAGAGAGTTGTTTAATTCGTTCTAAAAGAACAGGCAAGAGTCAAAGACGACCATACAGCCATGTCTTCTTTCATATTCATGTCCGAAGGCGATTCTTGCAGCGTTAGACATACGGAAGTCGAGCGCTACGAACGTCTTGTCACGCTCACACATGTAGTGTGAGCGAATGAGATAGGACTAATGTCGAATTCGACATTCCACTACGAGAATCGCCGTCCGACGGCGAAATAAATTATCCGCCTGGCTGTGATTGGTTGATGCCGAATTTGTTTCTAAAATCGAAAGCAAAAGAGAAATGCAAAGGACTTGGTCCATACAGTCTGTCATGTTTTTAAATAAATAAAAAGCGAAAATATTTAAATTTGATTTCTTGCGTCTCTTAACGTTCATTAACAAAGTTAATTTGTAAATTTCCATCGTTTTGTACCATTTAAAGACAATGGAACATTCGACCAAACGAATGTCAAACTTCTGTCATATGAGTTTGACATTATTAATCCGATGACATTTTATGACCGATGCAATTTTATCTGCTGGGTTGCACGAATGCACCCCTGGCCATAAAAAGATAGGTACCTAGGTAGTGACAGACAGACAACTGACAGATGTGTGTGATGATGACAGCACAGTTTAGAGTATATGTCTAAGGAACAGCCTGAATCATCATTAGCAGTCAGGCCAGGCATTCTTTATTTTTTCAATATTTTCATTCATAAGTATAACTTTCAAATATAATTTCAATCGATACTACGTTGTTATCTAATTGGCTGGCTGGGCATTAGAGAAACCACCAAAACTAAAATGTCTTCAATCGACTTTGATCCCTCTATAAAATTGTGCCTCAAGTATTTGCATTCAAGTGCTTCAGATTCAACTGAACAACTTCGCTTGACGCTCGATGATCTTATCCGGCAGACGTACGGGAACTCGAAGACTCTCGGCAATGTGTTACCGAAGAAGTACTTAAATGAGGAGAAAATGGAATCTCCTAGATCCAAGCACAAAGATAAAGGGTCGACCAGTGCTAAAACTATTCCAATTTCCCAGCACAGCCCGCAGCAGATACAAATACCAGAGCGGGAGAATGATGATGGTTCAGTGTTGGATGGAGAGATGCCGTTTGATTTGTTAGAGGAGGATTTAACATGTGCAGTTTGCAGGCAGATCGCTGTGCAAGCAGGGAATCGTTTAGTGGAGTGTGATGTGTGCCATGCACTCTATCATCAGGTAATTTATACAATTATATGATTAGGGTTATTACCTTTTCCATTAGTTTAGTAAGAATATTCAGACAATGTTTATTGATGTACCTGGTTTTGATAAGATAAGAATTATTGTGTAAAAGTTTAGGTAAGAATTACAAATATTGCAGATATAGTTGCATAAACATGTCACACTAAACTTTACCTCTACGGGCATATACACTGAATTCACAAGTTATTAATGTTTATACACATTTTGAGAAGAAAACTAAAAATAAAAAGAGAATGTCATTAAAATTTCTACAATGTCAATAATATGAAATTTACAAAATGTTCACTAATTAATGCTGTGCGAATAATATTAATACAATCATTTATTTAATAATAATATAAATATACAATCAGCAATCACAAAATTATCGTTTATCGTACAAAAAATCCTTGATGCTATAAAAAAATGTTTCCACAAGCCATGTTTTCAGAGTAAATTTAAGTTTATTAATTTTCATTGTTTTAAATTTATCCGGAAACTTGTTATAAATTTTGACGCATTTTCAGTAGAGTTTTTGGATACTAATGTTGTTATATAATTTTTGACGATATTGTGAGCGTAGGTTTCTTGAACTAATTTCATAGTTATGCTGAAAAAGGTTTTTATGCTTATGGACGAAAACACAGATGTCTATGTCAGGGTAATGTCAATAACCAATATTTATTTAATTGGGCCTACATGAGTCCATTTGATCCAATCCTAAAATAGCATGGATTGATTTTTTTTGCAACAGGAACACTTTATTATTGTCAATTGAACTACCCCATATAATTATTCCATATCGTAAAGTAAAAGTAAAGTAAAGTAAAGTCTCTCGGCTAACTCTCCTAAAATTGAACCTGTTTATTTTTGAACAGATATTATGTATGTGTTGTCCCCAATCACAGTTACTATCCATAGTTACACCAAGGAATTTAGTGAATGTTACCTGTTCTATCTTTTGTCTGCTATGGGCCTGTTGCAACCATTTCCGATGCCCTTCTTGCCAGTGGCGCAGCGACGTCTTTGAAGGGTAGGGCGTATGAGGGGCTCTGGGCCCTCTGCAATCTTCTCTGATGCCCTTCTCGCCAGTAGCGTAGCTACGTCTTTATCTAGCAGAAAGGTAGTGGTATGAGGGGCTCTAGGCCCTCTACAACCATTTCCATTGCCCTTCTTGCCAGTGACGCAGTGCCGTGTTTATCCAGCAGAAGGGTAGGGGTATGAGGTACTTTGGGCCCACTGCAACCGTTTCATATATCTCCCTATGCCGCAATTTGCTTTTGCGACAATCGCGAGGAAAAATGTGAGCATGGGTACTCAGTGATTGCATCCAAAATCTTATCAACATCTGATCTTTTAATAATATTCTTTGCAGGATTGCCATAAGCCAGTAATAAGTGACAATGACATGGGGTCAGGTTGGAAGTGCGCATCATGCCTTACTTCCCAAGGGTATTACTCCAGCAAGTCGTCATCGGCATCCAAGTCTCCAACGCGCGTCTCTGGTTCTACAACACCGGTCAAGATCTCTTCCAGTAGCTCTGCTTCCTCTTCACCATCCAAAGTAGTCACACCCAGCATTAATATTATATCAGCTGACAAAAGGTTGCAAATAATGAAGAAAAAGGCAGCTAAACAGCATGAGAAGAAGAAAAGTTCAAAGTAGTTTAATGTTATAGAATGAATCATTTGAATTATATAGCAAAATAGCACTAACATAAAACCTCAAACTGTTTTTTATTTATTTTAACGATTGATAATAATTTCTATGTTATGTCTGCCTTTTTTATTTTATACTTATAAGAATCTGTCTGTATACTAAGTACACTACACTACATTGTAAACTTAATTACAAAATAAAGAGAATTAAATGTTTTTCTTGTAGTAATATTACACCACAACCCTACTTAGTCCGATGTTACACAGGTTCATAATGAATCATGCAGTTTGAGCAAAGAATGTGAAAACCAGTACACGGATTTAAGACACCCAAAGGACCCTTTTGAAGATTAGAGCCCACGCAGATCACCGCTCCTCTACGAGGGGGAGGGGGTCACAGTGTCCCTCCGCGCTCCAGTAAAAAAGTTATGACATCGATACACCTACCAGGGCATTTTTGGTAACGTTTTCGTATAAATAATGGATGACTAATTCATTATTGGAACAATATTAAAAAAGCAATGTAAAATTGGTAACAGAAATGTAGATCTGTTGTCGATAGCGTTGAAAGTAATGCAATTTTAATTACATAAAAGATACTTATAGAAAGCTACATTATTTTAGATTTTAAAAAGATACACTTTAAATATCATTATATCACAGGTAAGTACGTCAACATTTTTTATTAGTGTCGCGTGGAAGAGCTTTTCCATATAAAGAGCAGTATTAAACTTTGAACGCTCCATACAAAAAAAAACCAACCGAAGCCGCTGCTTCGCACAATTATTCTTGGGTCAATCTAAAACTAAGCCCGGTTGCCACGCTCGCAGATCGCAGATTTTTTTACAGTCTAACTAACGGTTTTGTTATATCTACTAGGATGATATCGTTTTCGTATAAATTAAGGATGCTGAGTTTATTTTTGGAATAACTTTTTCATCATCTCATTAAAGAAATTTGAGAGAAATGAAAGTGAAATAAATTTGTATATAGGAATATCCCGAAATTATCGTAAAAACGTAAGTAAAGTAAGTAAAATAAGCTTTATTGCACACATATAGACACAGACGCACACTTTATAGAACACAATAAACAAGAGCTGGTAAAGGAAATAAGGAAGTACAATTTAGACGGCCTTGTCGCTAAGAGCGAGCTCTTCCAGGCAACCTTCGGGTAGAGGAAATGATTTCGAGAAAGAGTTAGGTGTGCCATCAATATAGAAAACGTACCTGTAGGTACTTTTCTGATCAGAAAGCGTAAATAGAACTCGTATAAATCCTCTTTGGCAGTACCACTACCTAAGTTTGTAGCTACGCTTGCGACAACTCCAAGGAGTCACTCGGAGTGACTGAGGGAGTGACTCACTCATTGCCTCAGCTTGCTCAAGCGTCACCCTCCGCCGGCCCGCCGGTACTGTTGGCGAAAAAATGTTTCGAATATACCTAATCTTATACCTACTTAATTTCCAATGTAAAAACTGACACAAGATTGGAGTTGCTGCTGTAAGTAGGTATCTTTAGAATCGTCAAGACGTATCATCAACTACCTTCTGCTCAGGGTCTGAGTATGCTTGTACCAAAAGTGCAAGCACTTTTTTCCGCGTCTAGGTGTCTGGGGGTCACCATCGAAGTTCTTATAACAAATTTGTCATGTGATAAAGGTATCCTTTCTAAGCCAACAATCACATCTGTTTTTTTAACGACGACAAAATCAATATTCGTAAAAACGTCATTGGTAACATAACTTAATTCGCTTCCTAAAGTTTTGACACTAATTTAATAAACTCTACTTAGACAATGTACGAGTAAGTAACACAAAACAAACAATCGCAGTAGATTAACTTAGTATATTTTTCCAAGCTTCTGTTACTGAGTAAACATGATGTAGGTACACTGTAATTCAATGAAACATAAGTCGGGAGCTACACTTCCTCTGTTTTTCCGAGTTTGTAACCAATCCCGTAGGTTGTACGCCTCCATTGGCCGATCTCCAGAATAGGGCGGAATCTGGATGCTGCTCTCGTTTTAATCAATAACACCAAGCTAACCTTTATGTCTTCAGAGGCAGAGAATATTTTCGTGCGACGTTGTGGAGATACAAGAAAACTGTTACGCCTACCGACCTATCTTTTTGGGACACAAGTACTGAAGCTTTTCTCTCGATACCGTTTCAGGGCGGAGTGCTGTGTGGGCGGCGTTATAGTACGGTTATTTTTCAGGTTTAAAAGTGTTGTTTAAATTATCTGAAAATTAGAATTTGTTGGACATGTTTCTTTTCGTTCGCGTTTGATAGTTTTGCAATTATTTGATACATTGGAATCACTGTATAAATGTAAGTACTCTATTCAACTACATAAGTAACTACCTAGGTAGGTACCTGCTTTTTAAATCTGTTTAAGTAAAAAGATACAGTTTAGTCTGAAAAAAAAGAGGAGATCATGGGAAAAACGTTCAAAGTGGCCCCATAAAAGATAAGAGTTAATAACACGTTAGGTTTTCTAAAAATTCTTCTAACGATGTTATCAACTGTGATCGTTCTTTTCTTGAACTTGATAAATACTTAAATGTTTTTTATAACATATTTGCTCGTAAAGTGGCTGTAATTACACCAATTTCAATATCGTAATGTATCTCATTACGCACTTGTGCGTTATAGTAATGTGAAACGCACGAGTTTTTTTAAATAAAGTAACATGTACGGTTTTTTAAGATGCTCCGTCTAAAAATGAACGATACTTTTTAAAATCTTAGCAAAGAGTTTTTATGTTAAAAAAGTGGTCAATATTTTATGAATAAAATTAACTTTGGGAGATAAAATATAATAAATAAAGATTTAATTCTTTAATTTAATTAATTTTGACAATAAATTACAACCATTTATCTGTAACAAAAACACAAAAATATTAATTTACTTTATTAGTAATACTGGCTGTTTTTGTACCTTTACCTAAAAAAAGTTGATGCGCGCGCATCGCTAATTTGTGGACAAGTAAAATTATTCCGCGCGCTTTTTCTTTTCGCTGTATTGTTTTTATTTGAAAATGTCGTCAAGTAGTGATGAATTTATTAATTTGACACCGCCACAAGTCTTAAACGCAGCGAAAAAGGCTACTCTAAGCCTCTTGCCTGAAAAATCGACCGATAGATACTTACAAGCGTATCAAAATTTCATCATATGGAAAACAAGCAAAGATGCAAATTCATTTTCAGAAAATGTGTTTTTAGCATATTTCATGGAACTTTCTCAAAAATATAAGTCAAGCTCATTGTGGTGCTACTATTCAATGCTAAAAAGCAACTGGCAACGTAACAATCACTTTTAAAAATTGTTCAAATTTCTATAACTGCTTTAACAAGTAATTAAAGATTTATTCGTTTAAGAAAGTCAAAGTTTTATTTATTTCCTCGTAAATATGTTATAAAACGTCGTATGACATACGTGCGCTTTGAAAATTACAGCCTCTGCTTCCTTATAGCCCTCGCCTACGGCTCGGGCTAGCAATATCGCCTCGGCTGTAATTTTCAACTTACCGCACTTATATCATAATGTACTATTAACTTTTAAACCGACTTCAAGAAGTATTGATCGTAAAAAACGTTCAGCCGTTTCAAAAAAATCTTAGAAACTTATTATGATAGAGTTTTGACTTGACTATGTATGTGCGTTTTTAGGTAGGTACCTAAGAAAGTAGATACTTACCTATCGTTCCCGTACCCATCTCATAATGTTGAGTACCTACTCTGTCTGTTTAAGTGTAGCAAGTAAGAGGGTTTTATCTATAGTTTTACTAACAGGGTGTAACATAATGCCTGTATAGATTTCCTGACAATCAATGTAAGCATTTATGTAGTTCGAAGTTCGGAAAAGTATTTTGGTTTCTAAGGGAAAAGATTTTTGTGCATTTTCAAAATATGCTTAGCAAAAGTTGATCGATTATCGATACAGAATTGCCCTGTAAGAGGTTAATATAGGTATTGTGTCACAACTGATATCTGAGACTATTTTATTGAGAGGCTTGTTTGTTTGTTTGTAGTCTCTTTATTGTACTAATATAAAATAAACAGAAAAAAAAAACATCAAAATATCTACCAAGGCGGGCTCGAAGCCAGTCGTAAGTATTTGGTTCGAAAATGATCGTGCAGGTTAACCGCGTTGGTTGCAAGGTTGGCCGCGATCAGAATTTTCGATTCTGAATCAGAATTTGATTCAGAATCAGACCTTGACCGATGTGACCGATGTAGTGGCACAAAGTTCAAAGTTATTTAAAGTTCACATGTTTTATTGCTGATTACAGGTTACATGGTTCTTATGATTTATAATTTGATCCGCTATAATCTACCTTGTTAAGGCATGCAATATTTTCCATCTGAGCCCTTTCGTGCCTCAGAGAGCACGTTAACCTGTCTGTTGTCATCAGTCGTCGTTCAGAGGACTACGGGCGGCCTGAACAATTCTGACAATAGGTTGGCCACTAACCACACGACAAGAACAAGAAAGCATTTTATTACTTTTAGTAGAGTAGATAACGATAAATGTTCACCGTTAATGTATAGCGGCATTTAACTGATACCTTGTTTATACCTAGAATTTCAAGAAAGATGAACAGCGGTAGAGCACGAGTGCCTAAATGCGCCCGCTGCCGCAACCACGGCCTCATTTCGAGCCTGCGGGGACACAAGAAGGCCTGCATGTACCGACACTGCCAGTGCCCCAAGTGCGGCCTTATCAAGGAGCGACAGAGGATCATGGCTGCTCAGGTTAGTGACACAGACGTGAGCGTCGGCGGCGTCAGCATGCTCGCTTTATACGTAGATCAGATCATCCATCACCAATATACCTTACCAACCTTCATAAAACAAACATCTCCTTTGAAATCTTAGATTTGTCCTTTTCCTGAATACTTATATCTTGATTTTTAGTTAGATACAGTCCTGTGGTTATACAGTGGCTACAGGCGCGAGCCCAGAGGGGGAGGGGGGACACAGGGGTCATGACCTCCCACAAAATCTTAGAATCTAAAAATCTCTTTTACATAATCCAGCGTTTGTGTCGGTTCTGGTTCGAAATTTCGAGCTCGCTTCGCTCGCTCCTGTCGTAACCTTCTAAGTTACTAACCCAAATCATAATGTGGCGGATCTGCACTAAAATTATCCGCCGCGCCTGTAACGCCGCATCCGAAACGTTGCGACTGAACCGCCGCGTCTGAATCGCCGCGCATGAAACGCCGCGCCTGAAACGTTGTGTCTAAAACGCTGCGGATGAAACGCCGCGTCTGAACCGCCGCGTCTGGAACTCCGCGTTTGTAAAACGCCGACTCTGAGCAGCCGCTTCTGAAACGCCGCGTCTGAACCGCCGCGTCTGAACCGCTTCGTCTGAAATGCCGCGTTTGAATCGCCGCGTCTGAATACCTGCCCCTGACCATGACCCTGCTGATAGGTACTAATATCATACCTAGGTAATATTTAAGTAAAAATGTAAAACTCTCGCTCAAATCTTCCATAACAATCCAGCACGGAATTACGAGTAGGTACCTAATAGTAGCAACAAACTGGGATGAGAATCCCCCGAGATGCAATAAAAGCCAATTTTCAACAGAACCAACGTGAAAAAGTATCAAAGAAATTCCGCGTTCATTTTATAAAAAGCTTCTCTAAAAACCGGAACAATCCCGAACGCCTTACCTAATTCAGAAATAACGCAATTCAGAGGCGTTAATGTGTTCTAATGTAGTGAAATCGAGATCAGCTAATGCGTGTCGGTTTATTTAAACAAGTGGCGGTGTTTACGGCGGCGTCGCCGTCGCCGGATGGGCATCGATCGGTTTACACAGTAATGCATCGCTGTCGATTTACCACTTGCATCCCGAACCCGACTCAGGGCCGGGAACTGTTTACTTTCTAACTTTTTCAATCACCTTAAAGTAGAATTTGGAAGATATTGAATTTTTAAAGCTTTTACTCTACAACGATCGCAGGTTTTATTAGCAAGTAGCTGCTAATAAAACCTGCGATCGTTGTAGAGTAAAATAAAAACATCACACTGCATTGTTTTATGGGGAGAAAAAGGTATGCCCCTTGGCTATTACATATAGAAAGAAAGAAAGAAAGAATGTATTACCAATAGCGCACACATACACACAATTAGGTACAGAAGATAAAAATAATATTAAACAAAAAGCAAAAAGTGTCAGTTACAAGTTCAGAACAAACTGCACGACTTGGACAAAGAATCTACCTATACATAGTGAGTTAGGATTGGCCTTAGGTTGATCTAGTCTGGGGTCATTATACCTTGCTTCCGTAGTGTAACAAAAGCCTCCTATAGTCCCGAAAGGAGGGTGTTCAGTATCCATAACTGAACTTTCACTTTGGAGCCAACTCTGAAATCGCGAAAAAAAAATCAGCTGCTTCATTCATTTCGGTCGTGTATAGGTATTGGAGCTTTTGTATGGAACAGCTGGTACTTTTTTAGCGATTTCAGAGTTGGTCCCACAGTGAATGTTCAGTTATGGATACTGAACCCCCCCTTTCGGGACTATAGGGGGTTTTGTTACTCCACTACACTGTAGAGAGGCTTTAATGGGATACATTGGAAAATCTGTCAGCTGCCTACGATACTCGTAGTTGAGCCCCAAATAAAGACTTTAATTTAAAAAATCTCGTTTTTCTTCTTCTAGTAGAGCAACGAACTTTCTTTCCTTCGAAACTTCCTTACTGTACATGGATATCGTATTCCGTCAGTGCAGTCCAGTTATTTGATTGTGATTGGGGCGGCTCTGTTTGCGTTTCCAATGAGACACGGATCGCCGGCGGCTCTCCCGGGGGCCTCGGTTACCGCTAACTCAAACAGTCACTGTTTGCCATTGATTTTCCGCTAAATTAATTTATCAGAATTACGATTCCTGTCACTTGTCAATTTTATTATGAAGCTAGCTTACGTATCCTATAAATATTAGTGTGCGTGCTTTTGGGCTTGATAAATATTGCGGAGTCTTTTAATACTCAAGGAATTTTAGAAGTTTATAGTCATTTGTTACAGTACAATCGGTTATATAATATCGTACAAACATGAATAAATTTTGGTGAGAATACGCTTAAAGTACCTAATTCAATATACTTAATATACAATTTACATATACACTAATTTTCTTATTAATCTTTACACAGTACAAATTCGTATTTACCTGCTTATACAGTCACGAACCTTAATTTGGCACCCGCTTTGACACACTGAACGACTTTGTCACAATAAAACTTAGATGGCAAACAAAATATAGTTAATCTAATATTGACTATGATAAGGTTGTTCAATGTGTAAAAGTGGATATTACTCGTAAATTAATGTTCGTAGTTCGTGACCGTACGTAATTTCCGCCTATTTTTACAATAATTTCTTCAATAGGTGGCTTTAAAAAGACAACAAGCAGCCGAAGACAAGATAGCTCTGCATCTAGCGTCCGTTGAAAGTGGGACTTCACTGGAAGCTCTACCTCCAGGCCGTATTTATGGAATGCGGGTAACAGGGCCCTGCCCAAGTCCAGGTCCGGAGCCTGACTCCGCCGTTGATGACCAAACCGTAAGCATTGATCACTTACCAAAACTATATTACTATATTTACCAAAAATGTCGTGCAGGTATCTAACATTACGCTCTATGTTAGTATATAAATGCTATTCACGTAACATTTTGAGATGATAGGTAGTTTGGTCAAAGTAACGGTAGTTGGTCAGTCCCACGCTTTAGACTTAGTAAAGTAAACACATCATTTATGGGTCACTGTGTGCGATTTTATAATAAGATACCTGATTCTGTAATAAATATGACAGAATAAGTTTAAGACCCACATAAGACGGACCTTAAGTAAAAAGATTATAAAATAAATGAATGAATGAATGAATGAATACAAAAATGACTACTTAAATGATAAAGAGGCTGTCCTAAATTCAGCTCCATCTCTGCATATTGTGTGTGTATATAATATGATTGTATTCATAATTATTGTAAGATATAGGTATATTTATTTCAAAAGATGTGCTGCTGAAAGTTTCTTGCGCCGCTTCTTTCCTTTCAGCTATACGGCACCTTACGAAGCGGTGGTAGATTAAAACATGACGTTGTAAAAATGTACTTTAAGGTACTTACAATAAAAAGAACTGATTTTGATTTTTGTAACTATTTTGATGAAGGTGGTTCCTTTGTCACCCCCTCGGGGATTATGAACGTGAGAGTTATATAAGGAGAACAGACACTCTAACAGGTAACCTGATGAAACTTACCTCACCTTCGCCCATCTTACCTCACTAGGATGTTATTATTAGAGGGTTACGATTCGCTGCTAACTTGAGAACTTAAATGGAGTGCCTAATGTGCCGGTAATTACAGAAACACATCAATGCAAGTATTGCTGCTTTGCGGCAGAAATATGTAAAAGGGTACCACCCCAACCTGGCTTTACACAGAACCACCTTCAAAATAAGTTACAATGTAGGTAAATAAACACCTATTGTTGTTTTATAACAGCCGATCCACATAGATAGTGAGACGAGCGATTCTCTCCCGGATTGTTGCGCCTCTCCAGACTCCGCCGGCAATTCCTCCACTACACCTCGACAACGGTAATAAACCTACCTATAGATAATCGATATAACTATGTATTTAAGTACAAGTACTCGTACCTACATAGATTTTCTTGTGCCATCAACAACATTAATCAAGTTGGCCAAAATGGACTCGAATAAAAAATTAAAGAAAAAAAATATTTTCAGTTTTAATTTGTAAGTCTTGCCTTCAGAAAACATCGATTTCCACTTATTTTGTTTGAAATTCTTGTTTTCAATTTAGTATCGGTGCGAGCGAAAACGCAACTGAAAGCGAAGGCACCGTAAGCACCGCCGGTCTAGAAATGCTGCGGAAACTGTTCCCTGGCAAGAAGCGGTCAGTCCTGGAGCTGGTTTTGCGTCGATGTAACCACGACCTACTTCGCGCTGTCGAGCACTTCAATGTTACCCATGTAAGTCACCTAAACTTACCTGATAAAAGATACCTATCTGGTACCAGAGAATTTTAATAGCTTCTGTAGTGACAAGCTCTTTTTGACTTCTTATAGAGTATCTGGTGGCTTTTGGGCCAACCCTGTCCGTCGATTTTAACGGAAATTTGCTGGTTGGTTCTATCGGTGCACAAAGTTACCAATAGAAGTATTCTTACTTAGATGTCTGTGTTTCGGTGACAATTTAAAGTTATAACTAGCAATGGATATACCACGTAGGTACGCGCCCGCCTCGCACAGCGTTTTCATTTCAGTTTTCATTTTACCTATAGTTCTCTATCACTGTATAATAAACTGTCAGGAGACAACTAAAGATCTTATTGGTCCTAACTACGAACAAGAAAATTCTTTATAAGTAGGTTCCCGATGTGTAGGTATGCCTAGAAACTTACTTAGATAAGGAGAATACGACTGAATGGCACACACATCCTTTCACAGGGTCAACGCGATAAGCAACAAACAAGCAGCGGCAGCACGAGTTTAACTTTCGAGGCCTCAGTATCAAGTTCCGAAGAGACGGAATCCAGATGGTCTGCATTTCGACCTGTGGGACCCTCTCGCGCACCATTGCTGCCTGCTCTGGTTATGGGCCGAGTGTGCGGGTCCGATTGGTTGGTTCCATTGCCAGCGCTTCCGGCTCTCTCTGGGCCTTTGCTGTTTCCGTTGCAGCACCCGCACGCTCCCCCCGCGCCTTGCAACCCTTGCTCGCCCGATTGCCGGCAATGCAATCATCGCTAAACAGTGCTGCGTAGTTTGTCAGTAGATCTGTGCGTAACTTTGTAGTGCGGTTTTTGAGACTTCGGATTCACCACTTGATGCAAATAAACCGAGTCCGGAACAAATCCAAATACATTTGGATCGAAAAAATACCCTTCTGTTTACTTAACTACCTACTCTATGCTATTTTTATGACAGTGTTTTGTTTTTAGTGAAGGTAAAATAAATGAGCGTTGGAATCCATTCAGAGCAACGTACATGGTGAAGCTGCGACTCAATAGTTTATTTAAGGTTCTTACGTGATAATTTTAATGCCAAAGATTATAAAAAAATACTATATTAGTAATTTTGATTTGGAGAAATGTCTGAATAAATTAAATTAGTCTAAAGAGAAGAGTATTATTCCTCACAGCTCGCAACCACCAGTAAGTAAAAACATTTATAAAACGGAACGAATAAAGACAGCCGCGGAATTTTATTAAGTAGGTACAAATTAGTTGAATAAACAAAGCCCATGACCCCTCTGCACCTGCAGCTATTATCACTGACAATAACAAATCAGCGGCAATCCGATAAATGAAGATAGAACGATGGGTCTAATTCTAAAAGCTAATAAAAATATTTTCTCAGTTGTAGAGTTTGTAGAAGAAACAATATTGTTTTTCGTAACTTTCATTTGTCGTATGTAAGTATTTTACGAGTACCTACTTACATAGCAGATAAATGTTCAAAATTTTGAGTAGGAGAACTTTCCATTTTCGGTAATACTTCAGGCGATAACTGTTTATACACTCCTAATTTAAAATTTTAAGAAACCCCTGACTTATCATTGTGTAGCGCCTCTTATTTTCCCTGGCATCATCATGTTCTCAAGGTTCCAGATGAGGGAAGGGTTCCATGGCCCTAAACAAAGGCAAGATCTTGGAAACCCCCGATTCAATTTTTATCAGACAGACAAAATTATCTGTTCCTAAATACTTACCTAATAAAAAATCCGCTTGTGAGTTATGATGCCACAGACATACAGACAAACATATATATTTAGTGGGGGTTAAAAAGAGACATTGTGTTTAGATTAGAAGTCAAAGGCCAAACTCTTGGGCAAAACCATTCGAACGTATATATATTATATTTACATATAGAACTTTGGTCTTTCAAGGCCATCAGTGTTACCTGTATATGTGAAAATCATATAAATATAAATTGGAAGGTAAGTACCTAAAGCGAATATAGTAGAATAGGTATCTGAGTAATTTTAAAGTAATTTCGAAGTTTTTTAGGTATGCCATCAGCATTCAGTAGTTGCAAGTTCTATCTCGATTTACTGTCTCTTTTTACGTCATACATAACTTTAGAAAGAGATGTCTCCACATTATAAGTACTTACCTACTATCGTCTAACTAACGTCAGGGAAGCTTCTTGTAATTGGTCGATAAAGAAATATTTTCTACTTTTAGTGACGGGTTCCAGATTCTATACCTACGTAAAATTGAAGACGAAAATGTAATTAAATAAAATGATGAACAAGACTGGAATTACATAAGTAATTGGATGGTTGTGTAAGGTACCTAAGGGCTACCTAACTTTCATATACCAAACTACTTACCTACTTAGTAAATATTACTTAACGATTTCATTACCTACCTAGTGAGTTCTACTAAATTTATGCCATTACCTTTTAGGTGCTTTAGTTAGTAGAATAGTTAAAGAACTTGTGTATAAATTATACTCATGTAGTTGTTACTAACTTCGCGAGGCCATACCAGTTCAATGACTCGTTTGCTCCTACCTTCGTGTAGCTAGCATGTCGTCAACCAACCAACCTGATCATACCGACGCATAATCGGTATTAGAACGCATCTATACTTAGTGTGTGTACAGTTGTTATTTACGCTAACTTATTTACTAAAAATGTATTGCATTATAGCGACCATAGTAGCCCTTTTATATGTCTTTTGGGACGTGAATTACTTTCTCCGGATAGTTTTCACCATTGGAATTGGAAGATTGTTCCATAAGAAATGCGGAGTCAACGATACCACGACTATTTACGGTAAGTTTTTTCGGCGGATGTTTATTTTTAGGTTTGATTAGATAACATTTATTTATAGACCATGGTGATTAAAGATATATGTAAGTAGGTATTTACTTCATAACCGTGTTCCAAAGACGTTTCAGCAGAGTAGGGTATTGTATTTTTCCATGACGATAGTTAGAAAGTTTGCATAGTTTTAAAATTAGATGTTATGCAGTTTCACGAGATTTTGAGACCCACATCACAAATCACAATACATCGTGACTGCAGTACCATAATATGTCCGAGATTTTCCATTGTCAATTTATAAAAGAAGTAGTTATAGGTAAAGGTAAGTACCTACTTAATAGGTAATTTAAAAAAAAGTATTCATCAAAGTAGTATTAATGAATTCATGATTAACAATATATCTAATGAATCTTAATACCTACTTACGAGTGTTAGAATGTGTTAGAAACGGAAACCTTTGGTTTTATTAATATTCATGATCCAGTATTTTTACTTATATCGTAACTGAGTATGTACTTCCTTTGTAATTTCATGTTTTGACGCTCTAAGTATTTGGGCATATTTTTCAAAAGTGTTAAATACAATTCATACTTCTTAGGTTAGGTTAGGACTCGCTGCTTCTTTGGTTCAGTAGGTAATGTAATGATACTTTGGGTGGAACAGATAAGTGTTAATAACAGGCGATTATTTCACTGATATTGCTACTAGATCATATATTATGTTGCAAAAGGTGGTACGCACAAAAAATTTAACTTTTTGACTTAGCACTTTTTCCAGTTTGGAAATTAAAAATTCGGGATAATTTACTTTTTGCATTATGTAACATAGTAGCAATATCAGTTAAAATGTTTTGATTATCTTTATCAATGAAGAAATAATCGCCTGTTAACACTTAGCTGTTCCACGGTTCCACCCTGTATATACTACAGCTAAATGTTCTAGAAATGTTTTCCAGGGTTCTGCACTACCCAGGACGTGGACATTTTCCTCAGACACATGAACAATGCGCGCTATGTACGAGAGCTGGACTTTGCCAGATTCCACTTCTACGACCGGACTGGTATCTACGCCAATATTAAGGCGGCAGACGGACATGCACTGCAAGGGGCCTCCAGCATCCGGTACAGGAGGACTATCCCGATATTTACGGCTTACAAGGTTGAGACGAAGGTATGTCAATAGATAATAAGACCTTATGTCTTCTGAAGCTAAAAATTATCTGCTTCTGGATAGAGATGAAGTTCGTCGTAGGAATATGATCGAACATGTTCGATCCACTCACACTATGGTGTAACGTATGATGCTCACACCCGTCGTCGACGGCGTTGTTACTCGTTTCCAAGGGTCTTCTTCCAATGTCCATGAATCACGTTCTTATATATGTAGATGGTTGGATCCGGTGGTAGAGTTTTTACCTCCTATGTCAAAAACTTAGATATGAAGATGTTACAGAATATCGTGTATATATGTGTACGTAAATTACAGTGTCACGGCGCGAGTCAGAAAGTAAATCAATCACGACCAAACCCATATTTTTCGGCTTTCTAGATTTCTATGAGTTCGGTCCGATTCTGTTTCAAAATCGCTGTAGTATGCTAAAGACGTAAATTCACCCCAGGGATTAATTGGGATTAGCTTACACTCTAGAAGTCTATCTATTTATGATAAAGTAACTAGGTAATTATGCTTTATCAGTAAGATGCGGTAACATCGACGCATTACTACGCCTACTGCGCCTCGCATTTACGACTATCGAAGAACTCTGCTACTTCCATAATGAATTTAAGTATTTATATTTTATTGTCAAATTTTGGAAATTGTAAATAGGTATGTACGACCGATTCTTTACTGGCGCACAAGCCCTCTGAGGCTTATGTCAGTATTATGCTTTAAGACATGTAATTAGTTTTATTTAAATAAAGGAAAAAAAAAAGCTTAAATTCCCTATTGTAAAACTCGAGAAACTTTTGTTTTTCAACGGTGATTTATTGAGAATAATTAAAATATAAACTAACAATAAATGTACATTTTTTAAATATATTTTTCTTCTCCACATTACAGCTTGCTTACTGGGAGGACAAGACGATGTTCATCGAACAGAAGTTTATCACCCTTAACGACGGGTTCGTACGAGCCGTCGTGATGTCTCGACAGAACCTCATTAACGTCGACGCTGCCACGCTTTTCAAAGGCATTCCTGGCGCAGACCAGAGGCCTGAGTGCCCGGAAGAAATCAAGCACTGGCTCCAATCCATTGAGGTCTCCAGTGCAAGACTGAGGAAGAAGGACTAACCAACATAAAATTCAATGAGAATCCTATAAGGGAAAATTCTATTAGGTATCTTGTGATATAGAATCATTTATGGATGCCTTTTTACGTTTAAGCATGTGGTTTATGAGCAGTTGGTAGGTACAATTTCTTTATTGGCAATATTCCCGATTGATTCTTGGCATAAATCACTTTATTTTCTACATGGCTGGATGTAAAGTAACTGTCGTATTGCGAACATCTGAAATTTGAAACTGTTATGTTACTCGTAACCGTAAAAATCAAAACGTGCCGATTTTTATTTATTTTGACGTATTTTTATAAAAATAAAGGTTGCGGTTGTTGGAATATTTGTAAGTTTCACTAAATAAATAAACAATCCCATGATTAAAACCCTTCCAGCAACACAGATGGCGACGGGGTAGGGACCGACTCAGTGTCGCATTACGCATCACAGCAGACTCAGAGCCAAACACCACTTGGGAGTTTGTCACTTGTATCACGTTACTGTTTACACAACCTGCGCATTATGAACATAGAGATTTGTGATGAATATTGATTGAGCTGACGATTTTGTTAAAGGGAGATTTCTTCCTCCCTTTGTTAAAGAAACGACAACATGCATATTCAGCGATATAACATTTTTTCCTGTCTATGTACGCTACTCATTATATCGATTATATCTAGTCTTTAACTCTATTTTCAACTAAGTCTTCGGAAATGTGTCATCTTTCTACAATAATAACTATACACTTACAAACTATGTATAATACCTACTCAAATCACGTTCAAAATTACCTCCGTGATGAAAAGCCTTTACACTTGCATATTATTAACTATTAATAGTTCGGGTTATTTTTGGTGAGGTACATAATGCTTCTTATGATGCCGATTCACGCTGTTTAGATCCTGTGTTATTACAAGGTGTGTGGGAAGTAGCTCCCGTTTTTTGGGTGCTCCTTCATTAGGGCTGGCGGCGCTGTGGCTTTAAGACAAGCAAGTTTGGGACCACACACGGATAGGAAACAATGAGGAACAAGTATTCTTGGAACTTTGGGTTTGTTTCAAGGTCAGGACTTCAGAAGTCATACTTTATGTTGATAGAAAAATTGTCAACTTCTCACACTATTTGACTTTCAAGAGTCCTAGCCTTCCTAGCTTTACTCGTATTTCAGGAACGAATTTTCACGTCTGCGCTTGTGTCTTCTCTCCATAAAATTATTCGATTCATCGAATTTAATTTACATGAGCTTAATTAACTTTGGTGATGCGTACGGTCCTATCTATTTAAATTGTCTAACAAAATTTAAACAAAATAGGTAATTTAGGTAGGATTTTTTTGTATAAAGATAGCTGCTACCTGATAGCAGACGAGCAAACGGGCCATTGTATAGTTTAGTATTCTGTGCCGTCGCCCATTAATATTTCACCTCACTATAATGTTATTAGAGGGTAACGATGCGCTGCTAACGTTGAGGACTTATGGATATAGTGCCTCATGCATGTGGCTGTAATTAAGCTGTCTCTCTTACCCTTCAAACCGAAACACAGCAATGCTAAGCCATGATGGTTTACGGCAGAAATAGATAAAAGGGTGGCACCGACCCCAGGCTAGGCCGTACCCTGTGTAGAGTACTACACAGAGTCATTCCACCTTCATAATGTGGTCGTAAATAATTGATGACTTAATTAATAAAGATACAAGGGTTAAATTAGGTATAGGTTAGATTGTTAGCTATAAAATTCACAGTATTTGTATTAAATGTATTTTAGTTTCATTCTGGCAACTAGCAGTTGAAAAGTTAAAGTGATTATTAAACTTAATAAAATGTCACTGTTCAAGTATAAAGACGAAACGGTTGAAGTATAATTAGCGGTGGCGCTAACCGTGTGTGTCTTGTCGCCCAACAATAACAAAATATCCATTAGCTTTAGTGGCTGGCGCATTCGTACAGAGAAAACATTATGCAAGCAATCAACTTGGACACTATTTAAAAATAACGAAGCGAAATTTTTTACAATTCAGTTCAAAGCTATTTCATCTAACGTAGATATTATATTAATGGGTTGGTAATGTAGAAAATAGCAGACGCGTGTCATGTTACTGAAGCTAATTCATGGAGCAATTAATGAAATTCAAAGAACGCGCGCCCGCCCACTTACGGGAGACTGACACTAATTTTTCTTTCATCCAAGCAATTATCTTCGACAAGATGTAAATAATGTGTGGGACAGTGAAGTAAACTCAAATAAGACGCTGCAGCCCGATCCGTACTTGGCTGGATTTTGAGGAGCCAAGCTGCGTCCGGGACGCCTTCTTCTTTGGATCGGATGGTGCAAAAGCGTGGAAGATTCTCCCAGATAGCATTAAAATGTGTCACACCAGCATTTTAATGAAGACTTAAAAGAGTTATTTACATCAGACATGGTTGTATGGGCTCAGTTCCCTTTGCCTTAAAAAAAGAAACAATAACCAAGTAATAATATATATTTTCTTAAAAAAGTTCATGCAATTTATACCTATAGTGAGATAAAATGCACCGTCCGACCCATATGCCTATATAGTTCATAGGTAGGTACATTACATATCGATCGATCGGTTTATGGGTTGACTACGTATACGGCACGACAAAAAAGACAACATTTTGTATGGGAAGTTAAAAAAAATCGTCCGCAAATGTTTTTTAATGTTAATTCATATAATAGGTACTTTATCTCGTAAGTATATTTGCCCTTACATTAAAATGGTATGGTATCGTCCAATACATTATGAAATGTAATAAAAAAATGAAGTGTACCTAGGTAGTTAATTTCCCAGGCAAAAAGCAAATCAATTACACTTCAGCTCTATAATTTAACATCACTTTAGTCATAAAACAGCCCTTTTATTATGAAACATAAGTATTATGAACATCATACAATTTTCTTTGAAATGGTGGTAAACAATGACTGTAAATTGCTATCATTTCAACAAAACACTTTCGTCTATATTTAATACAGTTAAAAGTGGTCGATATGTGTAGTCTTGGGTTCTGCTGGCAATCAATAGACATGCAATATTTGAATCACTTATTTGCACCCAAAGGTTTTGACTATTTTATATCAAACTTTCAAATCGATTGGAAGATTTATATTTTTAAAATTCACATTAATGGCGTTGTTTATATTTTTTTTTATCTAAGGAACTCTAATTTTTATGTACCTAAACTGTTATTTTACATCATGGCAATAAATAATCAAGAATGATAAATATGCTTACAGAATCATTAACTGCAGACGATTACGGATGAAGCTCATTCTTACTTATTACTTTTTCAATCGCCATCATGCTGACATCACAGTCAATATTGTTACCTATTGAGATATTGTTACAAACCATTTTTAACAAATATCTGATTAATTCTTACTGTCTCACAATAGTTTCTGAGACATCACTGAATTTTAACTTTCCTTCGAGCTTTACTTATATCGCTCCCAATGACACCGAAGATCTCGTGGATCAATTATTAGTAGTTTCAGAAATGGGATGTTCAGATTACATAGTCCGCATAAAGAACCCTCAAAAGTTTATGGAAGCTTCTGAGAAAGTTAATCATTTGGGTAACGCAAGAAGAAGTGACAGAAAAATAATTTATCTTCCTTTTGATGATGTAATTAGCAAAAGTGTATTACTTGAAGTACTATCAATGAAAGCGACGAGTTTTGTAACAAATATGCTGTTGATATTGCCTTCTGAAGTAGAAACCCAGGGATGCGAGACTTATGATCTGATTACACACAAATACATCGGTGAAGATGAATCTGTTGACGAGCCAGAGTATCTAGACAAATGGAATTCTTGTACACAGAAATTTGGTAATGACGCTAATCTGTTCCCTCATGATTTGACCGACTTACAAGGTAAAACAGTTAAAGTTGCATGTTTCACCTACAAACCTTATACATTATTAGACTTGGATACATCTGTGGTGCCTTTTGGTCGTGACGGTACGGAAATGAAAATTGTGGAAGAATTTTGCAGGTAATAAAATATTGTATTGTATTGTAATTGACATCATACAATGAAATAAATTGATAACCTTTATCGTTTAGGTGGTTGAATTGTACTATAGAACTGGTAAGAGATGATGATCATCAGTGGGGCGAGATATATGACAATCAAACCGGCATCGGAGTGCTTGGAAACGTCGTTGAAGATCGCGCTGACCTTGGGATCTGTGGGTACATTAATCTAATTTGAACTGAAGGTACAGTTACTAGCTATTGGATGGATGTGATACACAGTAATATTTCTTTCAGCTGCCCTGTACTCTTGGTACGAGGAGTACGTAAATTTGGACTTTTCTACTGCGTCAATAAGAACTGCAATATCCTGCATCGCTCCAGCTCCGAGGTATACAAAATTTGAAAGAATCTAACAGTTGCCTTCACCAAACTCGAGAATACTAATTAATACTCTATTGAATTTCATAGGTTGTTAGCCAGTTGGGAGATGCCTCTACTTCCGTTCAGTTGGTGGATGTGGTTGGCTGTGGTCTTTACATTTCTCTATGCAACTATCGGCCTCGCGATTGCGCAAGGATGTTCCACTGACAAGGCGTTTTTGACAACATTTGGAATTATGGTCGCTCAAGTTAGTAGTTAGTTAAGATGTCGTGTGTTTCTTAGGCCTACATGATGTCAATTATCGATCGTAGTTATGATTAGGTATCTTTTTTACTACTAAGCTACGCGGATGCATGTCTAGAAACACGCTAAACGAGAATTATATCTATTTTGCTACAACGACGCGGATGTATGTCATAAAACGATAAAAAAAATTGCAGTCCTTTATAACTTGTATTTGACCAAGAGATAGAATTACTGTTTCAAGGGTTAATAATAAACTTACTACGGTGTTTATACATAGGTACTATCAATATAAACCGGTCTACTGTTTACTATACTAACGATTTTTTAATGTTTTTCTATTTTAACTTGCCAGTCTCAGGATGACGTTGGAGCGACTTGGCGTATCCGTAGTATCACAAGCTGGCTTCTTATTACTGGCCTGGTCCTCGGCAATGCCTATGGAGCCGGACTGGCTTCCACCTTCACAGTACCCAAATATGAGCAGTCTATTGACACCATCCAGGATATCGTCGACAGAAGACTGGAATGGGGAGCTACGCATGACGCTTGGATATTCTCGTTAACACATTCTGAAGAGGTATCAAAGATTGTTCAGTGATGGTTATAGGATTATTTACAGAACTGAAATTGATATTCTTGTTGAAAATGTTTTTTAGACGTTGATCAAGCAGTTGGTGAGCCAGTTTAGAATTTACAAAGCAGAAGAACTAAAGCGGAAAAGCTTTACTAGAAGTATGGCTTTCAGCATTGAGAAGTTACCTGCAGGCAAGTACCCCCTCTCCTGAAGCCGAAAATCTTAAAATAAATACTCTAAGCCGAAAATATAGGAACTTTTCCAATACTACAATGATTTGCGTTCTTCGTTGGGTCATGGTTGGGTCATTGTGTTGTATTTATTTTATTTATTACGTTACATCTCACGTTTGTAGCAAATTATATATATATTATTTTATTAATTCGACACATTACATAAGTAAGGAAACTGACAAGATAACTAGTAATTATTGTTATAACAGCATTAATTTAAAATAGTCAAGTGTTTCGCTTCGGATGTCGCCACTCCACTGGTCTGAGGACTTATGTTGGAGTGTCAATTAAATTATTTTGTTATGCCTCCCTATTTATAAGTAGGCGACTTGTGTGTGAAAATAAATACACGGTTACTTTTGCAACGATTTCTATCCATAAAAATCGCGCACGCTGTGGTTAAACCGCAGAATATAAATCGACCCTTAGTAATGACAAGCGATCGACTTCTATTCAAGAAATTATTCGAAAATTTAAATTGAGCTGAATCAGAATGTTACAAACTCTGTCAGAATGTGCCAATGCAGATAGCATTGGCCCTCTCAAGAAGTCCACTTGCAGTTATTTTATTACACCCTATTTAACATCAGGATTTATCGACAGGTTACTTCGCGATCGGCGAGTACATAACGAAGGAAACGGCTCCCAACATGATGCTCATGCTAGAAGACTTTTACTACGAGCAGTGCGTGGTGATGCTGCGCAAGAGTTCCCCTTATACCGCCAAGATCAGTCAGTTTATCGGCCGTCTGCACCAATCGGGGCTCATGTTCGCTTGGGAGACGCAGGTGCAGTATCAGAATATTTGTAACTGTACTTTAGCACAGAATACAAAGTAGTACTCCGTTTGACTCTCTAAAATTGAGATTTCTTCCAGCTAGACCTTTAACATAGGGAAATTTAGTATGATAAGTAGACATACAAATGTGTACAAATTTTAGAAAAAAACAAGGGGAAAAAATCCAGATACTAACTTTATTGTGATACAGACCTGTAAATAATGTCGTAGGACCCTTAATTGGGAGATGTGCGAAATATGCGAATACGACTATATCCTTCGACTACTTATTATTTCTATCTGTTCGACGATTCCGCCATAAAACTTCGTCATCGATTTGCTACTAGTGGCCATGGAAAAAAAAAACAAGTAAATAATTTTGTAAACATTTAAATAAAAATTGGCATTTTTTTAAAATGTTCTATGCAATGTACAATCACTCAATCACGTACAATGTTTCAAGGACAGCCTTAGTAAAATATTACTAATAGACCTCTACTTAAAAAACAAAACAAAATAAACATACTACATACTAAGTACTATTATTTATTTATACTACTATTTATTTGTGAAATAAACATATTACTTACTAACTTATACTTTCTATACTTGGATTTCAGGTGGCACTGAAACATCTCGATTTCAAAGTTCAACTTGAGGTGAGGCTGTCACGCTCCCAAAAGGAAGTCGAAGTAGAGCCTTTGACTTTTCGACATATCGTGGTTTGTTTGTACTACTATATCTTATTTATTCAATCACCTACATTCTACTTAGTCTTAAAGTATCTATATACTTACTTGTAATATTTTTATTATTATTTACAGGGAATCTTCATCATTTATGTAGCGGGCATAATAATTTCCAGTATACTTTTTGTGGTGGAAGTTTGTACGAAAAGGGAAAAATATGCAGAAAGACTTGCTAATAATACGTTTAAACACGATTGAGTTATTCAGAAATAATATACGTTGATTGATTAATAAAACTGTAATGTGTTCCATTTATTTATAGCTCAGAGAGAAGGTAGGTTCGCAAAGCACACTAGTCCGATTGCTGTTGTTTTTTTTTTAAGGCAAAGGGAACTGAGCCCATACAGCCATGTCTGATGTAAACAACTCTTGCAAGTCTTTATTAAAATGCTGGTGTGACACATTTCAATGCTATCTGGGAGAATCTTCCACGCTTCTGCACCATCCGAACTAAAGAAGAAGGCGTCCCGGACGCAGTATGGCTCTTCAAAATCCAGCCAAGTACGGATCGGGCTGCAGCATCTTATTTTACTATACTTCATTATCCCATACATTAATCACATTTTGTAGACTTTCTTCGAATAAAAAACACCATTCTTACTTGAAAAGCACTACTGTAAAATAATTTGCAAGACAACGAAAAAAAAGCTGGTGTGGACGCGACAAAAGCGCGGGAGAAACTCCAGTCCGATTGCTTTTGCCGCCGAGAACCGATGAAAAAATGCCTGGACTACACGCGTCCGGCTCCAGCACCGGTTAGGTTCGCTGCAACCAATCACATGCGTTCCGCTCTTCTCCCACTTGAAATCAGAGTTTCGTGATTGGATACAGCGAACCGAGCCTGGGCTGAAACCGGACGCGTGTAGTCGAGCCGTAGACATGAATGAATTAATACTAGCACGTATCATATAAGAATTAACTGTTCCAAACAATAACGTATTAGTGGTAGTACCACATGGGATATTAAATAAAGCACCTTCATTTTTAGGGACCCATATCAGGAAGGGCAAGCCGTATTCTAATTGAGGACACTCATCCGTCTGTCACGGCCTTGTAGATTCTACCTTGTAAACGGAACACTCTGGGAATCGTTGTTTAGAGCTCGTCAAGTAGAAAATGAATCCAAAATATTATAAAAATCTTCATAAAACAATAAGGCCATAAGCGCCTAATTTTACGTTAGGTTAAGGAGATAGGAAAAAGGAGGAGGAAGTCCAGAAAAATGACCAAGATTGTGAGCGCCGAGGACTAAATTCGAACTCATGAAATAATAAAACCAGCAGTAGTAGCCCCGACATCTACCCTCCCCGATATTTTAAGAAATAGACAGAAGTACATACTTTTTTTACAAATTTGAACTTTGAATTGGGTAGTCGTTTTTTGACATTTGGTTCCGTTCATTTTTCATATTTCCATGTCGTTTTTTGTCACAATTTAGATATCTGTTACTCTTATAGTACTAGTACAAGAGTTCCATCCAGCTACATCTCTATATAGCAAGCTATCTCGTTCACATTTACTTTGCTCTCACTCGCACTCGTATCGCACGTCATCAACTGCGGACGTCACTCCCCTCCTCACAGCACTTCGCGGGAAAATCGATCGATACTTCGCGCCGGTTGAGAAGCAGTGTTTCGCGACATTTGCTGTGCCAGTGATAAATAATGTTAATTTAATTAAATTACACGAGAAAACCAAAGTATTCCCACCATGGCTTTGTACGGTGTTGTGTGTTTTGCTTTCCTACTGACGGCGTCTGCGGAATTCGTTTGGAAACAGCACAATAATGAGGAACTACCTTTAGTTTTGGAGGAGGTCCACGAAAAATGCCCGAATATTACGAGGGTTTATGCTTTAACCGAACCTTCCGTCTGTGGTGTTCCTCTGTATGTCATTGAATTCTCGGACAATCCAGGATTTCACCAACCGTGTAAGTATTTTTTTTTCTAATGTATTAAGTTAACGCGATAACATGTTGATATTTAATTTTGCATTAGAGGGTGGAAACCTATAAATTAACTATTTCCGAACAGGACAGCAGTGTGGTTGGGATCATGAAAATTCTTAGATTATATTTTACCTTTTTGATGGAAAAATTTTGCCTACAGAAATGATTCCTAGCTACCGACACATTACGAGTATGATAAAGAATTAGGTACGAGTATAAGTACCTACACACTGAATTCAATCTTCGTAAATTAGTTACAGTGATTTGCAAGAAACGTCCTGTTATATTAAGGCTTCCTTAAATCTCGTGTCA
The DNA here is from genome assembly GCA_947369225.1 of Hofmannophila pseudospretella. Taxonomy (NCBI): domain Eukaryota; kingdom Metazoa; phylum Arthropoda; class Insecta; order Lepidoptera; family Oecophoridae; genus Hofmannophila; species Hofmannophila pseudospretella. The sequence goes on along the minus strand of OX376317.1, from coordinate 8,773,974 downwards.
TCTCTGTTTAGAGCTATGGCGTAGAAGGGAATACCAAGTATTTTAATGTAGATTTGACTTTAAGGACGTTTCGTACAACTGACGATAAGACTCCTGTCATGTATTTTAATGAAGTGTTGTGCAACTGACTATCAATCTCTTAATGATTCAAGCGCGACGAATTTTACAGGCGACTCAGTCTGTGTAGTGTAATAAAATATGCGCTTATATTTAAAAAAGTTAGTAATGTTTTACACATTACAAAACTATTCATTAAGCACTCCAACTAAGCTAAAATAATTATTAACTGATCATATCACCTACATACACGTACATCGCCAAACAGACAAACCGGAAGTGAAATACGTGGCTAACATCCACGGCAACGAAGTCCTCGGTCGCGAACTGCTCCTGGGACTGGCTCATTACTTGTGCGACCAGTACCTGAGCTATGACCAGAACATCCGGACCCTCATCCACTCCACCCGGATCCACCTCCTGCCCGCCATGAACCCGGATGGCTGGCAGCTGTCAACTGATACCGTAAGTTTCATCAAGGTCGTTTCAGTATCGTAACTAGAATAAAAGTACTGTGGGAACGGCCGGCCTTTAGAAAAGACGGGAACAGAACACGTGAAAAATAAACGTGAAACCAAATTGTATGGACTTCTGCATGACTTGAGATATCTGGGGGAAGGGGGATATGGATACGACCCTGGTCGCTGGCAGAAAAAAAATATTCAAGTGGAAGAACTGTTGGGCACTAATCATTTGACTAGAGGTATCCTTTTGATTGGAATTCATTGGGACTGGATATGTAGGATTTTTCTTGCTACCTCCTACGTTTAAGCTCATGGTCCCAGCCGAAAGTGAAACCGAAACCATGGGAAAACTATTCAATTCATAACCAGAATTTCAACTTCATTACACTTAGGTATCGTTGATCGAGTTGTTTATGTCGATCTGTGATTTTATTAGGTGAATATTTAAACCACGACCCAGTATATGTGTGTCTAATTTAAACTTTAAATTAAAATGTTAACCTCAACCTCAAACCTATTTTTAACGAAGAAGCCTCCGCAATAAACTTTATTAGTTCCTTCATTATCATCATAGACCAAGGATCAAGAATGAATTTACACTATCAGTAAACCACAATATAATCTTTATAGTATAGTAGTATAGTATAACTCTCACGTCCATAATCCTTGACGGGGTAGACAGAGGAACCACCATCATAGGTAGTTCACACTTTTCGCCGTAAGATTTGGTGGACATGTAATTTTTATAACAACTGAATTGTTTTAGGGTGGCCAAGACTATCTACTCGGTCGTAACAACAACCACTCAGTAGATTTGAACAGAAACTTCCCTGACTTGGATGCCATCACGTTTGAGTTTGAACGTCAGGGGATCAGCCATAACAACCACCTTTTGAAAGATCTCACTCGGCTAACCGCACCGGTATGTATACTTTCTTTAGGTACCGCCTTTATTTTTTATATACGGATCCTCAAAACAGCACGTGGAAAAACAAAATAGTCATACTAACTCCTATTGACCTTTTTTTTAAATAGCCTATAGACTGTCTCACTGCTGGGCAAAGGCCTTTGTACTACATATGTAATTATAATGAATGACGTAAAACTTGAGGAAAAATTCTTAAGCCGCCTTAACTTTTGAACAGAATTACTTATTATATACCCTTGGAATCACTCGACCAACCTTTCTTGAGCCTTGTGCGAACTAATTTAAAAACTAAATAAAGTCACATAGATATATTTTGTAACAAAGTGCATGCTGACCCTTTTGTAGCTGGAACCCGAAACCAGAGCAGTGATGCGCTGGATCATGTCCGTGCCCTTCGTATTGAGTGCCGCAATGCACGGAGGCGACCTAGTTGCCAACTACCCTTACGATGAAAGCAGAAGCGGTGCTCCAATTTCTGAGTACTCTGCTAGTCCTGATGACGATACCTTTAGGTGAGAGACTGGCATTGAGTAATCTCTTCAATATGCTAAGCCCTATCTAAGCATCATTAGGTATTACAGGCCTTAAATAGAATCTCTTCAATCAGTTCCAATAGTTGAATAATCTACGTGTTTTACTTTGAAATTTTTGTTTATTTTTAAAATATTTAATGTAAGTACAGAAGGAAAGAAAAAGTACACAAACAAAAATTAAATGTAACTTATAAAATGTCTTAAATTAGGCCCGTGTGGTAGGGTACCAGGGATGCTGGCGGCGTTGCCCCGCTGGATCGCTATGCTGATCCTTTGGCTTTGAAATTAACAAAAAATAGTCACTTAAAACGACTTTTTCTTGTTTTTCAATATTTTACAAACTTTGTGTTACTTTTCAAAGATTTATTCCATACCTTCCATACTGTTATCAGAAATAATGAAGTAGAATAACAAGATATGAACTGGCTAAAATAAAACCTTGTGGTTTCGAAAATATTTGAATATGTTCCAATTATGAAATGTTGAAACTAGAAAAGTGACATTATATCGTAAATAATTTGAATTAAGTAGATCAGTGGCCTATGCATATCAGCTTATCACGTAAAGGTCAAAAAACTAAAACTTGTTCAATTAGTGACTCTGAACTTGTTCTACATATTCGTAAAACCGATATACGTCAAAATTTGTCCATGGTTTGGGATCACAGGAAAGCTTAACTAAGAAATAATTTTTATTCCCATCTACTAATTCATCTAGAACGTCGAACAAAGGTAACTACAGTCTAGTATACCAAAATTTAATATCGCGTTTTCGTATTTAAAAATTAATTCGTCTAGGCTAATTTTCTACTATCCCAGAACACAGTGCACCTTAGTTGATCTGTACAGACAGACGCAAGTATCTATGAGAACCAAACAACAATGAATTGTTTTCAAATATTGACTTATGTATAGCTACGATGCGATGATCTTTCTTTGATGTAAGTCCCTACATTATACAGGGAGTTAGCCATGACGTACGCATCAAACCACGAGGACATGGCTTCGCGGAGCCGGCCTGGCTGCCACACTACCAGCTCTGACGAGTCTGCCATGTACAACTTTGGACAGCAAGGAGGCGTTACCAACGGAGCTGCTTGGTACAGCTTGAAAGGAGGTACGTGTAATATCGCCGGGTCTGCTGAGAGTTTCATAATTATATGATTTGATCCATATTCTGTCTATTACGGTTAACACTGTGGCGTAATGAGGTAAATAGTTTAATGCTTCAGTAAATCTGCTTCCAGGAAATGACTTTTTATAGTGATCTATTTATTGCCTTCTCTTGGGGCGTTCCGTGACATTTTGTTTACTTGTGTAAGTACTCGCTTTTTTTATACAAGCAGGAAGCTTGAAGAGTATGAATTGTCTCATTGTGTATGATGTGGCATTTACATTTTAACTAGTTAACCATGAGATATGGACTGGTTTATTTAGTAATGCTAATTTCGCGGCTGTTATAGTTTAGCTTGTTTTATGGACACTCTTTTCAATGGTTATTGCTGTTCCAAGTGAGCAACATTATGTTCTAAATTTTTCTAACCGAAACATGAGATGAATACGTAACAATTTCAGGAATGCAAGATTTTAACTACTTAGCAACGAACGCGTTTGAAATAACTCTAGAGCTGGGTTGTGAGAAATACCCTCACGAGAGCTTGCTGCCTCAGGAATGGGAGAGGAATCGTGAGGCCCTCATAGCTTACATGTGGAGTGCTCACATCGGAGTAAAGGGCATCGTCGGCGACGGATCCGGGTTTCTCCCGAACACCGTCATATCTGTGGTCAATATAACCGGACCCGTGCCAAGGCCCATTCGCCACGATGTCACTACAGGTAATTTTAACATTTTGTAGCCGGTTCCGTTCAATTTAGTATTCAGAGGTGATAAAAGTGATCGTTCTCAAGTTAAGGTCTCGCGGTAAGGTATCGCGACTCATCAATAAGGTGACATTGAACCAATAGCTACTATATAGTAGTCCGATATCTGTCCATTGAATTATTAATGATTACTCGATGTCGATTTACTTTAATAAAAATTCGGGTAAAGAATCTTATCTTATCTTTGGTTGGGCCCGGGGATCCCAGCGACACTTCGACCCATGGGGATCTTTTGTGTTCAACCCCTTGTACCTATCCCTTGACCACATCACCGAATATGTTATGCATGAGCAAGACTATGCGTCTTAGTGGGAGGGATTTGAATTCCCTTGGGTCCGGATAGGCAGAGCCTAGCAGACCCATCCTTTTTGCCGCGAAAGCGTCAAATTCACATAGGAGATGTGAAACGGTCTCCAGTTGTTCACCACAGGCTCTGCAAGATGTGCTGTCAGTCAGCTTCATCTTGTGCCCACCTAATTGGTGCTAAAGTGACCGGTGAAGGCACCGACCAGTAGACGCACATGACGTCTATTCAGCCCCCAGATATTGTTATTCCAGCCTGTGACTTTGTCCTCCATGAATGAATTTCTGAGAGTGTTCTAACCTCTTTAGGGCCCGTAACTTTATACAGTAACTTTTGTATTCAGTACTACTACTCATACAGTACTACAGTTACTCATACAGTAACTTTTGTATTCAGTAACTTACCTACAGATTATAAATAGCTGCTCGCGACTGTCATAGTCAGCTGTTTATTCTACCTTCAATAAAAACGTATTCCACCTATGCATCGCATACTAATCGCAGATCAATCGCCAACATACCGTGTACTTTGCGAACTGTTGTTTGCTACAAACAATGCTGTAATTACGACAGAATGTAAACACGGCCATTGTTGAGTAAAGGAAATTAGCTTTGCAAGAGTTACTCTTTATTAAGGATAATGGGAGTAACTAACCACTTCCTTAGGGTTCAGATGATGAGAATAAGTTGTTATTTGACAGTCGTCGTTACTTTAATAATAGGTGATTTTTATTTCCGTTTTTGTGTGTGTATAAAGGCTGAAAAGTAATTAGACTTAGGTACCGAAATGACAAACACGAATCTGTTACTTTTGATATTATTTAAATGTTAGTAAGTGATGAATTTGAGATTAATTTACTTACTTCTTCGATAGATTAATAATAGAATATTGTTTTCATTAATTTTAAGAATCACCGAACCCGATACAACTTTTATTATTTTACTTAGGTAGGTATATAAAATAGTACTTCCTGTAATTTTTTTGTTTAATTTTTATTTAATTCGACTAAAAATAAATAATAGTACCTACCTATGAACCTTATCTTGATAACAATTATTTTTATGTACGTTACCTACACGCGTAACTTTAATAATTTTAGACGTTAATCGACAGTTAACGGTTAATCTGAAAATGATTTTTATTACCCTCATATACACCATATCTACGTCACTCCTAGACAATGTGGTACCTACCAGACCGTGGTACCAGGTATATAATTGGCGGGGGACATGGAGTGTTCATTCTATATGCAGTATTATTACACTGAAAAAAATCCTAACCAACAAAGTGCAAATCTTGGTTGATTGATTTTTTTGTATGGATTATGATTAATGAAGAGAGATTATGAAGATTAAGTTAAAGAGAAGAAGAGATTATGATTAAGATTATGTTTGATTATTGAATAATACTTGGTTATTGACAATAAAGCCAATTTGATTACACTGTTAACAGTGTAAAAATATTTATTTTTATAAAGCATATAGTAACGTTTATTAACGAATTAACGTTAATTGTCGAAACTTTCTTGATAGATATAAAATTTTATAATTTTGGCTTTGTTGTTAGCAATTAAGCTATATATGCTCGTATTTCATAAATATAGTTTGTTAAAGTAAACAACATTTTAATTATTCTGACAATGTTTTTTTTTTCAGTGTATAATATATTATAATATGCCTAAATGTCCCTTTTACCAGGAGACTACGGCGACTACTACCGGCTGCTAACTCCTGGCCACTACGAGGTGACGGCCAGCCACCCCGCATACTTCCCGGTGTCGCGGGTGGTCACCGTCCCTCACCACCAGATCTCGGCCCACGTGCTCAACTTTAAACTAGAGGTTAGTCCTCTCTAGATACTTCTTGCTCAAAAACTCCACTCAATAGAAAAAAGACTGAACAAAATGGGCCCCACCTGTTTGTATTTGTGGAAATAAAATCTAACTGACATAAGTTGATTATAAAATTGACCTAATAATATAAATAAACAAAAAAAAACTATTTTTTTTACTTTTTAGGATAGCTAGAAGCTGGAATTGTTTAAAATAAATTAAAAGTATAGAAATAACTTCCTGTCGCTGATTAAAATTTTATTTTTAAAATCTAATATATTAATAACCCCGCTAGATATCAATGCCGTATATTTTATTATTGTACGTGATAATTTTATCTTTGAAATTAACCTATAGGTGTTATTCAGTCACATCATATCATAAACTAGGCCCAAATCCCCATACATTTTGATCCGTTTCTTTTAGATTACTTACTATTTATTATATTAGTTAAGATAAATCGACTTTTTAATCCTATTTCTACAGTAAACCAGTTCTATTCGATATAAGAAAGAAATCATGTTTTAAACTAAAGGGAAATAAAGAGTGTCAGTAATGACGTCACTATTAGATTAGTAGGTACCTATAATGGACGATTGACGCAATATCTGCCCACTCAATATCCATGAAGGGGATGTATTGCTCCTTTATTGGTTTGATAAGCGATAAGCGAGCCGAATTAATAGAGTGCGTGTCAAATAACTTTACCTGCGGTAATAAAGCGAACTAAATAACCAAAGGGAAGTTTAGAACTAAAACGTCATAGCGTAATTGAAGTGTCTTAGCCGACAGCGCCTCTTACATAAAGGCAAAATTATCTGACACGCACTCCACGTAATATGCGTGGGATTGTTTAACATCGATCTTATGTGTTTGATGTAATCAAGGTTATTGAATCTAAATATAACTCTTCAAATCGAAACAAAAAACGGATCAACGACCAACAAAAAGTAGCTATTCCAAGTTTCTTATCTTATCTTATGATAGGGGCCGGGATAACCCCAGCGGCACTTCGACCCTTGAGGATATTTTGTGCCTACCCCATTTTACACACTGGTCTTCTCAGTGTGCAGGTTTCCTCACGATGTTTTCCTTCACCATTAGAGCAGTCGCAGTAAATGTATGTAAGTCTTCGAAAAATACGAAAAACTCATTGGTACATGGCACTGCACGGTTTTCCAAGTTTAGTTATGGTTTTGTGTAGGTATTGTTTTACATGACTCATACTATACTTGCATTGCCCCCGAATCAGCTATTTCAGCAAAATCGTTACCTCTAAAGTTAGTCTCAGATTTACTTAGATGACAGTGAAACTGTATAAAAATCTGTCTCACATTAAAATTTTTAGTTCTTAGTTGTATATCCCATTGATAAGGGTCGTTCGTGATCACTCTTTGGAAATAACCATATAGAACAACAGCTTGGCAGTTTTAATGGGGTAGTTTGCCATTGCCTTTCCCAATTCACATCTTAGTGTGCAGGTTTCCTCACGATGTTTTCCTTCACCGTTAGAGCAGTAGGAAAATGTACGTCTTTCGAAAAAAACTGAAAAGCTCATAGGTACCTACATGGACTTTGGGTTTCGAACACGAATCTTCCGCATGGGAGATCGGCGTCCTAGCCACTACGCCACGACGCTGTTATACCCTCCTATACTTCCAGATAACCTATTAGGCTAGAATCTTTTGTACTTAATGTATTATATCCTTGTATACTTTTGTATTGTGTACCTACTCGTTGTATCCTGGTGTATAAACGTTTTTCAATTTCAATTGTCAAACAGAAGAGATTTCTAACATAAACAATTAACTTTTGCAGCCAATGACAAGCTGGTTCGACGACGACACAGCTTTAGGGATGTACCCTCACGGAATGCGCGACGGTCAGCCTCGGATCTACAAGAGATCGTTGTATCAGAAGGTAGCCAACACACTGCTGGATCACAAGGAAAAGGACAACCCCGCCAAACACTAGGAAAACACTGGTTAGCACTTACTACGGATTACACAACCAGTTTGCGTTAATAGAAATAATCCTTCGTGTGTGGACTGCACGAATTCCTAATCAAACAATCAAAAATCCAATCATTCTGAAATCAAACATTATGGTACCCGTGGATCCACCACGATGATCCACCGGTGGAGAAAATTACCCGTGGACTCCCGCTCTCACCGCTTTTGCAATCAGTGGGTCTACCAGTAAAAAATACTAACCGTAGACCCACCGGTGGGTCATCGTAGTGGGTCCACTGGTCGCGAACCAACGTTATACCTCTCTGCCATCTGCATCATACATCATATTTATATGTAAGATAGTGCAATCAAATATCTATTTTACGACAAATTAGACACCAATTCTGAAAAAGAAAAATAATACGGTTTTTGAGGTTTATTTTGCTAACTTGCATGAAACGTCCTAAGAATTCAATCTCCATTAAAACATGACTTATCTGTCCCTTCTACGTCAGTCTTAGAGAAAGATATGTCAATAGACTTAGTTGCATGAACGTCTTTGAAGTTAAGTTTTCTTTAAAATACAAACTATACGCCATAGCTCTAGATAGAGATGATACGGGACTTAAGGAAGCCTTAACATTAAGGACGTTTCTTGCAACTCACGATCTAGATTTTCAAGGAAGCGCCATTCGCTTGACTGTCAGTATAATGATTAAATAAATAAAATATGACAAGACCTAGAAAAAGGTAGGTATGTACTAAACTGACAATACCTATTATTTTATGTTACGATGTGTACTAAAATATTAAATGAGTAAATCTAAATAAAATAATAGGCTAATAGCTGTATAATAAATAATTTGGTGACATGTTATTATTAGAAATAAAATTTAATTGTGCCATAGAGTAATAATAAGTATGTATCTATTCCCAAAGCTTTACTTATATCAAAACATAAATATCACAAATATACCTGCATGTCCATCTGTAATGTTTCTTCTAGTCCAGACACGTAGTTACCTTGAACAATGTGTATTTTTGACTACACTCTCGTGTACATATAAAAATTGTTGGTAGTGTAGTCAGTTTTAGTAAATATTTATTGTAAGTTAATTCGTGTCTTCTATATGAATTATAGTTTAATTTAATTTAAAGTGAATATTTTGGCAGCTGAAATAAAGTAAATGTGTATATTAGAATTTTATTTCCTGTAAATTTTGTTTAGATTAATTATATTTTTATTTAAAATATACTATATTGCATTAAAATTAAAAATTCATAGTCATACAAAAAAAAGACTTATGAAAAGCCTTAGTCAAAAATTCCGCCCCGTGTCGACCCTGGCGCAAAGGTCCCCATGACGCTCGCGGCATTGCCACGCTGAATCGCCACGGCCAACCTCTGCACCAAGAACGACCCGGAGCGGGAGTCACAGCCCCTCTCTCTCAGGCGACGGCCGACCTCCCTGACAAAATCCTTTGCCCCCCAACAACCTGTCGTTTCAACCGCAAATGTGACAAAAACGTAGTTTTGCTCCAGAGCGGCGTACTTCTCCCGTTTTCTTTGCGCCGCTGCTTCGGCTGCTGCCCCGGCTACCCGCGCAGTCCGTCTGAGGTGACTAGCGGCGAACGTACTGACGCAAGTTGCGTCCCACAGGAGACACCTACCTTGGCGCCAGGGCACCAAATTAATTTTTTTTTAATATTAATAATGGAGATCAAACGAGCTAACGGGCCACCTGATGGTAAGTGGTCACCGTCGCCCATAGACATCTCACCTCACTGTATTAATATTTGAGGGTTTTTGATGCGCTGCTAACCTTGAGGACTAAGATGGAGTGCCTCATGTGCCGGGAATTACGCTGGCTCTCTTACCCTTCAAACCGAAACACAGAAATGCAAGCATTTCTGCTTCACGGCAGAAATAGATACGAGGGTGGTACCACCCCAGGCGATCCTTCACTTTAGGATCTACCACTACCTATTATTCCTGTAAATTGAATTAATAAACAAAATAGTGGTGTTAAAACAATTTATTAACTTTATACTCACACACTCATGTTCTCCATCAAAATGCGTAAAGGATTGACGCTAACAATATTTTCAAAATTCTACTTTGACAAACTCTTATTCACTTTAAGTACAGTTTGAGGAAGATTATTATCTTTGAGCACTCTACTTAAAGTTTGTCCACAAAATACTTACTTAGATACATAGGCAAATCTCGTTCACATATTCGCGATAGTGTTCCTACTAATATTTTACACTCTTAGGTAAGTATATAATATAAAACAAAGGATAGTTCGAAGGTATGTAAAAGAATGAAGCCGACGTTACATTACGACGTTCTGAAGCGTCGTCAAAACCCAGTGTTTTGACCGATACATCGGGAATTGTCAAAGTTGTAAAATGTCAAGACTCCAAATTTAAGTCGCGAAATGTCCATGTCGTAAAATGTCCAAGTCTCAAAATGTTCAGATCGTAAAATGTCAAGATCGCAAAACGTCTAGACACAATGTGTACAATCCAATGTCACGGGCGACACAGGGACGAGATTGCACTGGACATTGGACACATTGCACAGCACACATTGACACAATTTCGTCCCCGTGTCGTTCCCGTGTCGTCCTCGTGTCGTTCCCGTTTCGTCCCCATGTCGCCGGTGACATTGGACACATTGCACATATTGTGACTGGACGTTTTGCGATCTAGACAGTTTCCGAACTTGACATTTTCCGATTTGGACATTCTCCGAGATGGACGTCTTGACATTTTACGACTTTGACATTTCGTTTTTGACGACGTTCAGATGGGAGACCCAATACTCGTAATACACATTCATGGCATTAAAAAAACTAATTGATTAGGTACACTCATATCATTTATGAAGAGGTCTTCGTTTATTTTATAATGACTGGGCTGTGTCGCCACCCTTCTTTTACACACTTTGCGACTAATCTTAGGCAAGTTGAAATATATAAGTAAATATATATAATAAGTACCAATAAATAAAGTTACAGCAAACAGCAGCAGAAAAATTAACACACTCTATAATACTATTTTTCTATACATAAAAACTACTTTATTCACAGTGATGATGTGGTATTTTGAAACACACAAAGGCGTGTGTACGTATTAATTAAAATTAAAATATTACACTACCTACTTACTTAATTACAGCTAAAAATTGATATCTCGAACATTGTAATGATATTGGTACCTATATGTATATGGATATATCTTCTGTCGAATTATGGAATTTAACAGTTTCAAAAATTCGTCGGCTATTTTCAAATAGCACGATGATCTTAAATCTATGAAAGTATGATAAAAATTGGACGGATTCGTTGCAAAAATCAGGTCTTATTTCTCCAAATTAGGAGAAAAATACAGTAATAATAATCTTAAAGGCATAAAAGCCATAAAAGGTACATGAAATATAAAATGGCACAGTAAAATTCATTTTGAAGACTTTCAGCGTGATATTTAATTACAGGTAACATTATGTTAGGTATATGTATAGTATATTTACTTAATGTTATTTGTTACATAAATTCATTTGCTTTCATTTCAAAGCACCAAGTGGATTACTTTGAAGGAAAGAAATTTGGCAGCGCGAGGTTCTTTCCTCCAACGGAATTACTTATTTTGTAAAGATTTTCTGAAAAACTTATTTTTTTATTATTGGATTAACCACACACGAATCAGAGTTGTTGAGAACGCCCGTAGGCCTCTGAGTTTAACGTTCTCTCCGAGGAACAGAGGGGCTCAGATGAAAATAAACCACTAGCGGTCACCCATCTTTGTTCTAACCGCGCCCAACGTTGTTTAACTTGCATGATTACTGTCGGAATATGCTCGCAACTTGACTACGAGCCCCTTAATTAATTAATTTTGTTTGAAGTTAAAATTCACCAGAAAATTGATGTTACAAATTTACAATATTTTTGCGTCTGTTCATTATGAATTATTTAATGTTAGGTTACCTAGTTAGTGTCTATTATTTCTGTGCACGCCTGAGTGTCTACTGCCAGGCCTGGATTGTACTATTGCGTAGTGGTCACTATTGTCTGATACGGATCTGAAAATAAAATATCGCCATTAGAAACAATTTAGATCTTTTATCAATTATTTAACATCAATGCTGTTTACGGTTGTTTTTTATTTTTTCTATTTTGTTACCTTAAGTCTAAGCTAAGGTAAACATACTCGTAAGGTAAAAAAATGTTAACAATTGGTTATGATTTCCTCAGATGATTTATTCTCATTTGTATACATGTGTCAGATATATTAAAGCGACAATGTACCAAAGAGTACCCTTATGTGTTTGCCACATACGTGTTCGTTATCTCCGTATAAGATATTTTTTGTATAAAACGTATTTATGTTGTTAATTAAACCAAGTTACCTCGCCGAGTGGATTGTTGAGGAAGGGTATCGGCTGCCATATTGGCTGCCGTGCCAGCTGCGGTAAGGGTCGTAGTCTTCCACCACCGATGGGTCTTTCTCTATCACCTGAAATATATAACACGTTTATTATGAAAACTTGTAACTTCTATAGATATGATACCTTTTAGTTTAGGAATTAATGAGTTCTCGATTGGAGATTGACTGCTGTAAGGGAAGCATGGAGAGGAAACCTGCAGGTCTGAGAAAATAAAACAATTTCAAAGGATTGTAAAGTTTTCACAAATTAGCACCGATCCATTGTTATGGGAGATAAGTATCCTAAATCCCCAATAATGGGGATGTCCCCTCGAAAACTTAGAAGCTTGTACTTAGTAAGCCCATGTCCTCCATCTTTTACTCGGACGCGGGTTTAGTCGTAATGTCGTAAATAAAGATTTTTTTAGGACAACATTAGGAGAAAATGTGCACAGATATAAGCAGTGTGTCAAATAGGGAAGGCAATGGGAAACTACTCCATTAAAACTGTAGAGAAAGTCGTTCTATAATATAAAATGGTTCTTTCTATAAAATGATCGTAACCCAGAATCCCTCATTAGTTCATTACTTATAAGGACTATGAAGATCCCAACTTTTATTACTTACTTAGATCCTGTTTTTTTAGCTATGTATTTACTAGAATGATGAAGATGGCTTCATGGCTAGGGCACGAGACTGCGGCGCATAGAAAGCATCGCCTGACCGATTCCACCTAAGGACCATTCGCTTTTAACATTACCAAAGATTACCTATAGTAAGTGAAAAAATATTGAATATACTCACGTCAGTCCTAGCGCAGGAGCAAGTCATAGCGGTGCAGAGGAAGCAGTTGATAAGCAACATCACGAGGAACATGACTCCGAGAGCGATGGCCAGGTACAGCAGCCATAGCGGGCGCACGCCGCCATCTGCGCACGCCAGTGCTGCCACTGTGCATATTGATGATAATTACAGAAACTTTATGAGTTGGTTTTCTGGTGGAAGCAAAACTCTTGACTAGTATAAGTACCTATACAAACTTTAATTGGATGTTTTCACTCCTTGATACAAGATGTTTAAAAATGACATCAACTTGAGCTGTTAGGGCTGGTTAACACCTTTTCAAGTGGCAAGGACAGTGCGTTAGTCAAGTGTGTAAACCGATGGGACAGTGTCGAGTGAAATTGGCTTGCCACTGGCCAGGTACTCGCCACTGTCCTACTGTCCTTGCCACTGTCCTACTGTCCACTGTTATTTCCACTTGAAAAGGTGTAAACCAACCCTTGACGTAATAAGTACTACAAAAGTTTAGAGCATAGACAAACAAACGTTTGTTGCCATACACAATATTTATGGACTCAAGTCTTAGTGTTTATTCAAGTCCATAATCCCGAGGTGGTAGAATCGGGTAGACAGAGGAACCACCTTCAATCACAGGTAGTTCTCACTTTTTACCGTAAAATTTGATGGACAAACGTGATTGTTGAACGTCTAGTGTTTATTATTCATTTTATTAGTGACTAGCGGCCCGTCCCGGCTTCGCACGGGCATTAAACATTACATTTATATTTGTTAATTTTAACACATTCATTCTGACTTGAAAGACGATTTTCAGTTTCAGATGACGATTCCGCATTTCGACGTATTTTTGATGCCCTGGCCTAGGAACTATTTCTGGAAAGTTGAGATCTTGATCTTTTAGGCATTTCAAAATGACAAAAGAAAAAATGCCTTTGAACTAAATTAGCATAACTGTAAGCTACCTACTATTACAACGTAAACAACTACTATTTATTAAAATTAAATTGAATATCATGAAAAAAAATTGTATATCATGAAAAATATTCAAGTAATTTATTTATTATATTTTATATATATTTTTTTAATATAAATGGGTCTAATTTTAAAAAAAATGAGTCTAGTTCTGAAAAGAACTTTTTAAATGGGTTTAGTTACTAAACGAATTATTATCAAGCGTATTTTTAATGAATTCCGCGCACATCCATCACGTAGGGAGCCGACCGCGCGAGTGAGCCGCGCGCCAAGTTTATTTCGTGATCTTAACTCCCCTCCCGTACCCCTGCCCGAGTGACGCCCTACAACGCATAAGTAGCCGAATGGAGTTTATTTTTTCAAAGTTTTAAACTCGTGATATCTTTTGAATGGAATGTCAGAATCGAATAATTCAAAAAGTAATATAAAGGTATTGAAGCAGTCTTAAATAATAAATCATTTATTTTGATATGGTACAAATAAAGAGCTTTTTGTAGCGGTGGCATTTTAATTTCTTTTTTTTTTATAAAAAAAACGCTTATTGTGACATGACTATAATAGTTAGAGACACGCTGCCGCTGATTTTTTTGTTGATAATGGTGTGTTCTAAAAAAATGTTATATATCATTTTGTTCTATCATCAATAGTTTTCGCAGCGTACGCGATGTAAGGAAGTTTTTTGATATTTTTTTACACTTTATCGTAATTTAAGTAGGGATCCCCATTTTTTTTGAAAATGAAATATAGCCTATGTCACTCAGGAAAAATGTAGCTTTCCAACAGTGAAAGAATTATTCAAATCTGTTCAGTAGTTTCGGAGCCTATTCAATTCAAACAAACAAACAAAAAATCAAACCTTTCCTCTTTATAATATTGGTATAGATAATAAAAGGTGAAGAAGGACCCGCCCCGCCACTCTCTATTTATTAAATAAACTATCAATGATTTTGAAATTCATCAAAAACTGAGGAGAGGGCGCTACTGTCTATTGCTTTGTATGTCGAGGTTTTAGACCTTCGAGTATCGGTATGAATAACTTCTTTATAGAATATGTAGAAAGAAGCTTTAAAATATGTAAAATGAAATAAATGATTCTAATTCTAAAGCTTAGTAAATAGCTAATTGTTTCGCAAATATGTTACCGGCACTGTCGTTAGGGTCCAACACGAAGATCCCAGTGGACGCATTGACGGTGCCTTCTTCCTCATTGCTATCAGGACGCCCGTCATCTGTACAATCTGGAGTTGAGCAGCTGCCTGCAATTATTAAAATAAAGTGGTTATTGAAAACATATTTTTTTATGGTTATTTATAATCAGTATCACGTTTTTTATTTATTTAAGAAGGCATTGGCACCACAAGCCATCAGCCTAAACATTAAGCGATTTAAAACAGTTTTTAGTTTTTCAGCATCAAAATGTTGTGGTGTACACCATTTTAACACTCCTAGGAGATATGACGGAAATTTCAAGCGGTCTCTGGCGAATTCTCATGGCCCGCCGCAGAATCACAGAGTGAAACTAAACAACGAACCACTAATTTTTTTAAAGAGTTCAACACATTGTCACTGTTATTGACGTTTGCTAGATAAAACCACCGATTTTAGCTATCAAAATTACCTGAAAATAATTTTTGAGCAATAAAATAAACACCGTAGAACCTTCTCCTGCGACTTTCCCGTCAAAACCCCAGTATCACTTTAACTCATCGACTTTTTCTATTAAATAGAAAAAGTATTTTTAATAAAAATTGGCATAAAATCTCGTTGGTTCTAAAAAAATACCAAAGAGTATTTAACCAATATGTTTAGAAAATACGGGCTGGATTTCTTGAAAAAATTTGCTGAGAATGCCATTTGCGTATTATATTATTCTTTTTTGTTTATGTGGCTTTCCAATTATTATTTTTAAAGCCCTTGTAGCCAGCTATATTACCTATGGTTTGTTACTTATCATTTTATCATTATCATAAAATATGATACGAACCATATTGTTTTCGCCTTTTATCTATTTACTAATTTATTTTATTTAAAAAAAACATTTAGACGAATGACTTTATTTTTAAATATGGTACTGGCTCATTTGCTCGAAATATTGGTTGTGAAAGCCATTAAATACTTATTCTTTTTTTCGAGACAAATGGCTATTACAAATTTTTTTTAACATTAATGACCAGATCTTCTAACATTTATTATATTAATGCTTCTTGCTTATAAATAAGTAATAATAATATTATACTAGACATCAGTTTTTTTAATTTGTTCTATCTGCTATGTATTTGTTGATTTTTTTTGGTCACTGGTTATTTAATTTCAAATCATTGATGTTTGTGATTTAAATTATGGTTTTACCTTTGCACATAGCTATTTCACACTGGAAACTGATTTGCGAGGAGTCCGGAAACCGGAACATTGACGCTATCGTCATTTCCGCCACTCCATTTTCAGTTTTCATTGTCACTGACTGTTGTTTCACTGGACACCTGAAAAATAACAAAATGTGGAAATGTACCCAAACTTAACTCATGGTGGCATTAAAAGACTCTCATTAATTCATCGTTGTGATCAATTCATCATAGTTGTTAACCTGTCGGAAATAACTGTGGAAGTGGCGTAGCGATTATGGCGTCTTCGGCAACAAAACTCAAATTCAATATTTTAGTCAATCTTGTTCATTCACATACACACGAACATATTATATGTGTGAGCG
The DNA here is from genome assembly GCA_947369225.1 of Hofmannophila pseudospretella. Taxonomy (NCBI): domain Eukaryota; kingdom Metazoa; phylum Arthropoda; class Insecta; order Lepidoptera; family Oecophoridae; genus Hofmannophila; species Hofmannophila pseudospretella. The sequence continues at coordinate 8,757,118 of OX376317.1, read as the reverse complement.
TTACAGCACATTCCGCAGCTGCTCGACTTTAAATGTCGAATGCGTCAGTACTCCTATCCATAGATTTTTCCGACGGGTTTTAGAAACGTTAGTCATATTATTATTTAATATAATACGACTTTAAAAAATCGATTTCTTCCAATACAAGGTAATTTAAAAAAATGTAGGCCTTGTTGTTATAAGTAATTTTTAAGCCAATTGTTATAGGTAGCTTTATGGCAAGTCGTTTTCCGAAGTAGGTAGTTATCTAGACGGGAAACAAGTAGCGAATTTTATCAAACTTACCCTTTGCTATCAAGAAGCTCTACCGTATTATTTTTCATATTGAAAGCGAAACAATTTTTCAGTTTGATCCCGTGTGATCCTGAAAATTGAAAACAGGATGATAATAAACACATAGGTAATAAACGTTGATAGATAACATGAAGTACCAATACAGGATGTTAAGGAAAATGTACAGGGGGAAGTACCTATCTATAGTTTTGAACAACTTAATAGGAAAAATAATTCGAAAATAAAACTTTTCTTGCAAATTGATAATTTAAGGTTTTTGTTTTCAAGCCTTTCAGTATTTGCCTATCATGCAAAATTCACTTCCCGAAAAAGACATATACAATGTGTTAAGATAATAATAATATGTACAGCCTTATTATGAATATAATAATTAATAGAGTGATTTCATTTATTATGCATTTCTCATGCTAGGTATACTTAAATAAATTAGAGATAATAGAGTGTGCCATGTAGCGGAATTTTATGTGAACTGATGTTTTCATAGCGTTCTTCATAACGCAGATTAAACCATCTTGACAACTCTGTTATGTTAGGTTATTTATTTAACTTACCATCAGTCTTGCTGATCTCAGCCCGAAGAGTGTACGGCATACCGAAGGCTGCGTTTGTTACCTTCTTCCCGTTTTCGTTTACCATTATTAGTGATACGAGCGAAGTTTCGTTTCTGTGAATAAATTAAATGATATGAATAGGAAAATACTACTAGGTACTGGAATTTAATTTATATTACTTAGAGAGAGAGAGAGACGGGGGGGGGAGAGAGTGAGAGTGTATTTAATATAGGTAGTACTGTCCCTTATATTGCGGTGTAGGAAGGAACTTGAGAGTATTGTAGAAATACAAATTGAGTTACGGTTATAAATACTCAGTTTTGCTTACACTCTCCTTTCAAACCTTGGTCCAATCAAAACTTTCCAGTCATCGACCAATCAGAACGATCCGAAAAACTTTGCATCAAACTTTGTGTCTCCACTACGTTTTCCAACAAAAACTATTAAAATAATCAAAGTACTCGTTTGCCGACCGGCTAAAAACAATTGTGCAGTGCCTACAGTGCCTACAATTGATGTGGTGTGATCTGGAGACCTGGGCCGTTAGTCCTTGATTCCTCACCCCTTTCCATTTTCTACGACTGTTAATTTTAGATCAGAATTATTGTAAAACACATCAGCATCGAGCCACACGGGCTCAGACAAGTCAGCCTATGAAATTACAGTCCAATCGAAGGGAAACAACAACACCCCTATACCACGTTACTGGTTACGACCCTGGATCAGCGAGCACCATACCTGGCGTTTTTAAATCCGGCCTTCCCGCAGGTGATGACGTAGAACTTGTCATCGGCCAGCTCCAGCGTCCTGTGCACTCGTACGGCGAGCGGCAGGGATCGCTCGTCGGTGCGCTGCAAACGAACATGTTTTAATGTATGACAAAAATCACAAAATCACGAAATTTCTTCCCCGTGGTTCAACCAGTTGAACATAGAACAGTTGTACCACGGGTCGCGAGCGGAAATTGATACACCTTAGTAAAAATATCTATGTAGGTAACTAAGAAATTGATGAGCGTCTTGGATAGGACGTCAGACTCCCATGCTGGGAGGTCTGTGTTCGAAACCATGCAATATCATGTACCAATAAGTTTTCGGTTTTTTCGAAAAGACTTACGTACATTTACCTACTGCTCTAACGGTGAAGGAAAACATCGTGAGGAAACCTGCACACTGAGATAACCAGTGTGTTCACACACTGATTATCTCAGTGTGCAGGTTTCCTATATAAGGAAGGCAATGGCAAACCACCTCATTAAATCTGCCAAGAGAGTCGTTCTATGTGATTAATTCTTTAAAATGGTCACGACCCTCAGCAATGAGGAAAACGACTAAAGAAACTAAGAAATTAGCTCTGACCCCAATTTACCCCAGTACGACGCTGGTCTGCCAGCGGGTGTATTAGGAATCGAAGTGAATTTTTGCCGTCTTTGGCAAAAAAATCTAGCTAAAGGTTGGTTCACTTTACCGACCCTATATGCCATTTTTTTTCTGACAGACTAAAATATGTTCTAGTATTTAATGACTAACATTATTCCAGAAGACACCGCAGTAGTCCGGCGAGCCCTGCGCTGCCATCAGGTTGATGTCGAAGGTCAGCGCCTCCGAGCCGTTGCCTTGCGCCATGCATGCCGGAGTCCTGCAACGGATCACACATGAACAAAATTAATGGCAATAGGAAAGCAGAGAAAAAGAAGACAAGTAAATACCCGTTCTAGAATAAAATTTACCTGAACTCCCTCGCATGTGCAATGCCATTAAACCCCTGATTGAAGTTGATCCTGATTGACATAACACCTGTCTTACACGTCGCGGTAACCACCGGTGTGAACTCGCCGCTGCTTTCCGTATTCTGCAAACAAAAACAGCTAATTGATTACGGTAATCTTTGCAATTTAAATCAAGGCATGAACTTCGCTTGTGGACCAGAATTTCTTGATCTGTGACTTTCCTCTGTTATCCTCCACCGGATCCCTATTTTCGTTTTGGGAAGGAAGGGACGGGAGGTTCTATGTGTTATTGTCACGTGTTGAGTAATTTGTCTTCTATAATTTGTCCATGGTACATATAAGGAGCTAACATTACCGATACGAGGACTTCCTGAACTCAATGTCGCCGCCAGGTTTACCTTCTACGGACATTGCATGCGTTGCCATACGTGCATTGTTTCAGTAAATGTTTTAAGCATCTTGGTTTATTATGACAGTGTGATATCTTTTTTTTATCTATAGCTACTAGGTGTTTTTTGTATTGAAGTGGAGAGTAGATAACACTACTCGCATGTTCCGAGAATAACGGTGTCGTTACTATGAGTTTACTACCATTTTACTGTGCGTTTTATTGGCATGTGAGCTATTTATCAAGTTACAGTGACTGTACTGTACTAAAGCATAGCTATCAAAACTTGTATAACGACGTGACGGATGCCTTATACGAGTATGGTCGACTTAGTTTCTGGTATATTTTCGTAATTACGGTCACACAGGATGCGAGGTAAAACGAAAAACCCACCCTTCTCTTTAAAACTTGGAATGGAAGTACATATAAACACGAATAAGTTTAACGAAAAATAATCAGTAAGTCCTCAAAAAAATCACTTATACAAATTCATCATTTCCTTTCAACGTATCTTCTCTATTTCAGATGCGAAGTCGAAATTGTTTTACCTTTTTTCTAATCGCGTAAGTTTATCTTATTTATATGTCTAGTTCTTTCACACCTTTATGGGATCTATGTATGTACGATGAATTTTTCTTTACAATTTTGTTATTTCATAGGTTTCCTAGAGTTTGATTGGCTTGACCCCCGGAGTTAGTTTATATACCGGTGGATTATACAATATTGTAGTCGACACTCGACACACACCGTTACGACTCAGAGCCACAAATCTCTACAACAAATCGCTGCATTTTGTACTGCGGACAGCTCACGATGTTAGCTATTGCAAGCTGTGTACCTATATGATGAACATCATCTTTTGCCATGATTTATAGTTGTATTATCTGGTATGATATAATGGACAATACATAATTGAGTCTTTAATTTATACAAATATGTTAATTTCAGAAAGAACGCCATTGTAAAGGAGAAGTTTTATTTGCCCCGAACAAAAGACATTACTGAGAGCTACTTTTGGGAAGCGTATAATAAATTACAATAATGATGATACGAGTAATATAATTTTTTTTAAATTTACTTCTAAACCCGCATTTGACCTCGATCTCGCCTGATGGTAAGCGACGATGAGGTCGACGATGGAGCATGCGGGTCCAGTAAATGCCTATTCACTCTGGCCTTGAAGATCCCAAGGTTGTAGGTTTCGGGAAATACAGACGCCGGCAGGCTGTTCCATTCCTTAGCCGTTCGCATAATGAATGAAGAAGCAAATCGCTTCGTACGAGCAGATGGGATATCAACAACATAAGGATGGAGATGCTGGAATTAGGTCGTGCAATTCCGATGCGCACTCTCCGAAATGTATCCTATAAAATACCGATAGACAGGCAACCTTGCGCCGATGTTCCAGACTTTGCAGTCTAGCTTCCACCAGCGATTCGTCATAATGTGATGTAGTTTAATAATAACGTAAATGCCAAAGAATTTTCGACGATAGCAGAATAATGTGGATTAATACAACAGGAATGGAGCAGAAAGTAACGAGTAAAGGGCTCTAAGAGTCCGGGTTACCGTCGAAAGCGAAGTCTAAAAAATATTTTGAGATTCGAAATAAAGTACTCAACTGTTCTATAACTCCCCTCCCCAGAGTTTGCTATCTCGGATGCGCAGACGCAGAAGCAGGGCCGTTCGGGTGCGGGTCGCGCCCCAGGGCGGCCGGCGCGCACGACCCGGCTGATAGCTTCCTATATTACACGCTGTTACGTCCATTTACGAGGCTCCTATTACTTGGGATAGCTATAATACCTTTTATATTATGAAAAGTATAAGCGAAGAGCCAGGGCAGGGACATCATTATGAGTTAGCTCTTCCAGGAATGTAATATGAGCGTTGGCGTAGCCCCCGGTCCGAACACGGTACCTTTTTCCAGAAGCTATTTAGGCTAACCGAAACGCTACTCGTATTACATTACACTACCAACAGCGTCAGTAACACAACACGTGTTCTTCGCCAAAAGTTATCTAGAGGTCAAATAAACGTCTGTTGTATGGTACGACTTCGATTCGATTTAATCCGTCAATAAAAAAGGCAGAAGTAATTTGTTAGAAGCCGTGAAGTGGAACGGATATCGGAAGTTCTTGTCAAAATTACTTTTAAATATTAAGACTTAAAGTAGTGTGATACACCCTAGTAATAATAACTGCGAAAGCAGGGTTAAACTGACATCCCAGTGCGCCAGTGAATTTCCAACCTATAATATAGGTTAACTTATTTCGGTGAGGTTAACGATCTATGTATATTCGATAATTTCTTTTGCCTTATCTCCAACATCATGCCATATTTTTTTCTGATAGAATTAAAATTCCTTCGCTATATTTAACTTCCCAATCGTGGCCAATATCAAACTCATATTTTACCTCTCTTGTCTACCAGAATTGTTTTATGGCAGCATTGAAAAGTCAATAGTATAATTTGTGATCACGACAGATGGAATAGCGAGATATTGCGTGAAGGAAACGGTCGAACAGACCCTCGGGCGGCGCTGGCTCTTCCGAGACCCGTAGGTACCCGGGATGATTGCTGTTGTTTACGGACATCACGACCCATTCTTTATTTACATTGGCCTTTTCTGAGACCTTTTCTGAGACCTGTGCATTTTCTTATAAGATTATCTACCTATTTTATAATGCAACTTTATCATACTGAGACAGAATGAAATTAAACTTATTTTCATAAGATATATAAATAAACTTACATAATAGTTACTTTCTCACCATTATTATATATAGGTAGTTAGTACGACAAGTAATAAATATTATCCTGAATGCGAGATGTGTGTGAATCAATTTATAGGTGGAAATCTTAGTCTCTACCTACCCCTGCGAGAAACAGGCGTGAATTTATATATGTACGATGTTTGTATCCATTTTATGTGCAAATGCAGTTAATAATCTCGACTCTAGCAATAGCAATTGCAAACGACAAAACTTTTTAGTTATTTATAATTTACGAGTTGCTTCTGATACCATAAAACTAGGTAAGTAAACATAACTTGGAATTGTAAAGGCAAGCACAATATTAAGTATGACCAGTTGAAGGTCAAAATTTTAACGAAAAACAGCTGTGAAAAATATCAGCCTCTCCGTACGTACAACTAACAAAAGATATAACAAATCAGCATAAAATTATGTCATTACTTTGTATTTTTTGTTCATAGATATATACGGATTTAATGTGGTAGCTATTTCCTTTCGTAGTGAAATTGACGAGACAACCGTAATATTCCGAATGTCGGTTTAGTGACAATACAATAGTTAAATTATTTGCAGAAGAGATGCGTGCAAATATTTTTGTTTAAACATGTGACTTCATAAAAAATAATACAATGTTTACGTGTCTTTGTCATATAGTACGAGGTAGTGACTCAGTAACATACAATACACTGTTAAATAAATCAAAATTGACGTGTAAAATAGTAGTGTTGTACATACCTAATAGTTTAGTTACTTATTTAGATAACATAATCATAAATAGCTATTATGTATTCGTATGGCATTGAGCCACTTTACAAGCCAGTTCTTATTTTCTTTAATGAAATGAGATAGTCTGTTTTAGTACCACCGCAACGTTTTACTACTCGCTTAAATCAGGCCGTTCCTCGAAGAAACATTTCGAGGCTGTGGTTAAAGTCAGGGTTGTCACTTGTTATTTATTTTCTGTGTCAAGTTTCTCTTGTAAATTAAACTTATGTACTTTCATTGAAATTACATGTACCTATGTAGAAGAGATCTATGCCCTGGAAGCCAATTATCACAGAATTTGACATACAAAAGTTGAGCGCTACGAACGTCTTGTCACACTCACATGTAATGTGAGCGAATGAAATAGGACTAATGTCAAATTCGACATTCCACCTGCGAGAATCGCCTTCCTCACCAGGAACTAAAAACACTGTCAAGAGGGCGCCATAGGTCGTTTTATAATCGATCGAGATAGTTATGAAAAGAATAGTACCATTTAATTCCGCAATATGGCGTGGGTTTTTTAGTTTCTCGTCAGGGTATAATAGGGATATGTCGGCACGTAACTAAAATGCTGTGATATAGAGTTGGAATACATTCTAACTATGATAGAGTAAGGGTATGGTAGATTCCGGGGTGGCCGCCAAATCTAAAGTTAAACATAAATGAAATTGTCACGCTCACTTATATAATAGATTGTGTACGAGTGAGCGGGACGTTCCGTTCAGCGATCATAGCTAAATTTGACGGCCATCCCGGAATCAATACCATTAAACTCATAATTACTTTGTAATTTTAAATATCAATTGACCTTTGTTTTTCAGTATGTTGTGTTTATAAGGTGCGAGCTGCGAGTGTAGGTAATAATAGTGCTTCAAGTTGAATGAATGATGAATTGACTAGATAAGAGTCTGTTGGTAAACCCTAATCTTTTTAAGATTAAAGTGCAGGAAAACGGTAACAACAATAAAAGTCTGTAAGTAATGTGTGTGTAATTTGCAAGTTCCTGCATCGTTATCGTTCGCTCGAGTTGCCAATTATCTACTGTCAGCAAATTGTACATTGTGCTTCTGTTTTGTTTAAGTTGTTATATTTATTTTCAAAATTAGAAATGCAATTTTATCATATGGATTCACGCTTAGTTCGACTTAAAAATCGTGGGTGCGAGAGGACCAGTCTTGAGAAAAGTTTATAAATTAAATTGTTATAAACAAATATATAAAAAAATATGTCATTAAAACGGACCCCCTTTCCTCATTCCCGGCCCAATGGTGCCCATAACACTAGCGGAATTACCACGCTGAATTGCTATGGACAGCCTTTCTACCAGGAAGGACCCAGAGCGGGGGTCATGGCCCAAGTTTATATTTTCGAAATATTTTAAATGGTAGTTTACCGAAAAAGTTACGCTTTGAAACGAAATAAAGTCAATAAATTTATAGCAATGAGGCAAAGCGTGGAAGATTTCCGAGTACTTATGTTTTTTTGTTGTTTACATCTAAACCCGCGTTTGACCTCAATCTCACCTGGTGGTAGTGACGATGAGATATAGGGCAAATAATGTCTCACATCTCATAAGGCTTTACGGCAAAGGTTGGTTGAGCAACCTCGCGATTGTGACGGGATACGGTACGGGCTGAGATGGGACCGAGGTCAACGGACGAGTGACCGCCGGGACGCAGGTCATCACCATCGATAGCTTCATTGTACAGCAGCGGTACCGCAAACTGTTGCTTTGGGCGCATACGGTGCAGAGATAGCAGATAGAGGTTCTAAAAAATGTACAAAAGGTAAGGAAACTTCCGATTATTTTATATTTACGAGTAAATAGATAGGTTGTCTACATAAAATGGAAATTCTATATTTCACAGCAAAAGTACCTAACCATGAGCTGTAAGAAACGTCTTGAATGTTAAGGCTTCCTTAAGTCTCCTGTCATCTCTATCTAGAGCTATGGCGTAGAAAGGGATTGCATGTACGAGTATTTTAATGTAGATTTAACTTTCGTGCCACTGACGGTATATTCCGTATGTAATCTTGAGTAATCTAGTTACTTCTGCATTAGAGATGTAATTCATCTACCTACATTAAGTTTAATGTCATTTTGTCCAATCTATATGGGTATTGGTAATAAAGATTGAACTTTCAGGATGCGTATTTTTAGATCTTTTAACCCTAAGTATCACCTTAGGGTTAAAAGATCTAAAAATATATTGCAAATTTACAGCACAGACTAAAATAATAAATCACCGAGGCAAACTTGATTTTGCTTACAGACATGGCATGTTACAGGCATAGGCCATAATTAGGCACGCGTTTATTTTTCGTAACGTTACCCTCAAACATAATACTCGATCAGCGTAGAGCCTGTTACGTTTACGCGTTAGACAATGGCCACCGAAACTCGAAGGCCACTGTATTACATTTGCAGCGGCCATTCGCTAGCAATAAGGTCCAAATACCGATGTAATTAATTACTCTATCTACAAGAGAAACTTTTTTTGTTAAATGGATCAATTAGAATACGATGATATCGGAATTCTATCCATTCGGTTGTAGATAATATAGAAACATCTGACGATCGACGTACTATCGTCACCTTTGAACTAAAAAAACTGTTATTATACTGTGAACAGAGTCTACCACTCTAGCTTATTTATTTTATTACTATAACATCATATTGGCATATAAAGTAGATATTCGTGTAGGTAGTACAGTCGTCCACAGGTCAACCTAACGAAAACGTCAAAATTTTGTGAATCTGAAATGAATCATATTGCGCAGGCGTAAGGTTGAGATTTAATCGAAGATTTGTGACACATGGTATACTATTATGGTCAACTGTACCTACGTAGGCATTGAAAAGTGTTCCAAACTCCTTGGAGTTTTTCACAGCACCAACCCTTGGATTTATAATTACCTCGGTATATAATGAATTCGTAACAATAAATGGAAAATATTACAGATAAAAGATATAATTATAATACAATTTATCTTATGATAGGGGCCGGGAATAATCCCAGCGGCACTTCGACCCTTGAGAATCTTTTGTGCCTACCCCATTTTACACACTGGTCATCTCAGTGTGCAGGATTCCTCGCGATGTTTTCCTTCACCGTTAGAGTAGTCGGTAAATGTACGCAAGTCTTCAAAAAATAAGAAAAATCTCATTGGTACACGGCACTGCACGGTTTCGAACCCGGACCTCCCGTATATGATTCCGGTGTCCTAGCCACTGTGCCACCGACGCTCTCATATACAATTTAGTTTCAGACGGATAAATATTGAAGTAAGTATGTCATAGATTAAAAAACATATAGTCTCCCCCTTCGTTCGTTCGTTCCTTCATGAAGTATGTACGAGTATGTAGTTAAATGAATGTAAGAATTAACCGTCACTTTTAACGTATCGTACGTAACTACTTCTCGTGTTATGTAGAGTTTTTGTAAGTAGGTCAACTTTTCCTCAGAACTTATACCATAATTGGTAAGTAATTTGTGCCAAATTAACGTAAATAAGTTGAAATCTAAAATCATTGGAAACAGAAAAGGATTTGCTCGAGTGCTATGAGATATGACATAGGTTTTTTTCGAGTACAGTCAATTTTATTATTTTATTATTTAACAGACAATTACCATATAGATTAGGGATCAACTATACTTTTGTGAGGATATTAAAGTTTTTCATCTTTCTCAAACCCTTTCATATACTTACATATCGCAGGGAAATAGCCGAATTCAGTGAAATAGCCGAATCCCCTAGGAATTTGGCCATGAATTGGGAGAACTGTTGCTCTGAGGGTCCGGAGCACCTTTGGCGGTAGGTATGAAGTGAATACGGGTTCCCCGGGATTCCTACCTGTATACTACCTACTCTTTAAAAAAGTAAAGGACGGTACTTACGTACACCCAACATTTACAGCCCCTCCCCCCTCCAACGAATGTCATAACGCAGTATTACATGTTATACAGTTTTAATCCACCATCTGTTACTACTGACTACCAGTAAACTCCAAATCCCTAGGGGATTCGGCTATTGCGACATATACACAACTAAACAACTAAACTGTACAAAGGTACAAGGTACAGGTACAGGGTACCATAATAGCAGGCAGTATTAGCGGCAGTCCGGTAATGTAATATAATGATATAACACGCCGCTTGCGTAATGCTAGCTGGTGCCGTATTACAGCTATTTACTTAACGGTCCTCCTCCGATACATTCGAAATTCGAATCACAATAGCTCGAAGAAGAATTGTAGCAATATTCGTATAACTGTGAATTTCTTCGCCGAGCGGAAGTACCAATATTTAGGGGCTGTTAATATATTACTTCACACACAAAAGCAAATCCGCGGCAAGCAACGTAATTTCATGAATGGCGGGTCAAATTAGCATCAATGAATTTTCAGAAAGTATTTTAAAAGGCAGTATTCAATTTATTTCTAAAGACTATTCTGCGGGTTGACGTGGGTTCAGTCCTATCAGCGTTGTGAGAAATTAATGTTATTTCTTCTAAAATATTATATATTAACTTAACTTAACTTTTAAGATCACTTTTCATGTGAAAAGTGATGAAAGTGATCTTAAAAGTACTTTTTTAGAAAGCATTAAAAATATTAAAACTCGCATGAAGTAAGTGATCTTAAAAGTTAAGTTACGTCTGCTATGAGACTTTTTTTACATCGTTACTACTCTACATGGCTTATAAACGATTCCAATGTAGATGGCTCTACTATTTGGGTGATACGAATAATCTGCAGTAGATCAAGTTCTGTAGTAGATCAATCTGCAGTAAAGTAAGTCGGTCCACAATGCGACGGAGCTCTACATGAAAAAAAGTTAAAATACAGTTAAAATTGAAGGTTTCGGATAGGTTATTATCGCGTCACCGCTGTTTTAACAGTTCATTGCGGACAGGTATCTCAATACATACCTACCTATACCTTAACATTTATCTATACCAATCCTGGTACATTAGACTTTAAAGCTATAATTGAATGAAAAGTTGGTTATATTAATGGTCGGATGTGGTACTCATTGAATAGAAGAATAATGTAACTTTACTTACTTATATAAACGTACTATTTCCGATACCGCAGTTTTGAATACAGTTATACTAATTTAAGATAATGGGAGTAATGGATTGTGCTAGTTATAAGTTTAAATTAGGGCATTAACCTTTATACAGCAGGCATAACTTTAATCTTATTAAATTATAGCATACAATACAAAATATCCCGCTGATTAGTACTAATGGAAGTAGCTTGATAATTTTCCTTTCCACACATAAATTATGATAAGAATTAGTTTCGGAAAGTTATGAATTTTTGTTAATTTTATCGAAAAATATAACTTTGCCCATCCTTAAGTTGTTTAAACTTTACTCCTGAGGTACGCGTTTAAGTTGTTAGATATCGATTTTTCTCATAAATTATACTTTATTCTTTTAGGTAGGTATGTATCTCTATCTCTACAAAATACAAAACGTATCTAATTTAATTTCGGAAAAGTTAACTTACGTGTATATTTACCTACCTAAATGCATTCTTTTGGGAGCGTCACACTGGACCCTTGCAGGGCTCAGAAAGGTCGGTGAAAGTCAAAGTGGCCACCCCGAGAGCCGCAGGGCCTACAGGGCTGACGCGGAGGTAAGGTCATGAATATTTATTACCGTCCGTCTGAGTATTCACGTGACGAAATTATGGATAATATTACTCTGGCAGCGCACAACGGACGAAACGCTTTTAAGTAGGTAACCATCGTAAAGAATACGGAGTCGATTTGTCACAAATTTGCTTCAATGTCAAGAAGCTATAGAGTGGGGAAAAAATTGAATTGAAAATTAACTCCCTAACACTAAGGATCTTCATAAGATTGATTGCAGAAATAAGTAATTATTATCGATTTTTATGACAGTACTCAAGGTGTTTGCTGATATTATTTTGAAATAAACCGGATAGACGAGTATAGGTACGAGTACCCAGGTATAGATAAAAAAACTTCCAGAAATTTATGACAGTTTTAGTGGTGTACCTATAAATGTCATATAAACCCGTATCCAATTAATGTTATGTAACTCGCACTGCTGCAAGCTCATTCCCATATAGTATCGCATTTGATGCAACTTTGGTCGACCGGTTCTATCGGCCCCAATATTTCGAATCTACGTCATCGCTAGTGGGTGGACTTCTCATAGAACGAATGGTATTTGAGTACGTATAAGGCTGCACTGTAACATATGTAACTCGATTGACAATACCAATGACACTATAGGGTATTTCACTAACTTTTTTTATTGCATCAATCAACTTAATGGATATTCTGAAGATGGATCTGAAATTAGTTTTTCGATATCTCAACTAACTAAAACTTGTAATTTTATATAATTTGAATTTATATTATTGTTTGAGTATATTTAATACTGCTGTTAATGACGTATCTTGTAACGGTTTTAGTTACTTTAAGATAAACAAATACAATACAATACACCAGAGATACGAGTATTATGGGTTGAAGTTAATACTGAGTAGATGCTTAGTAGACGGCAAAAAATTGCTGTTTCTTTCTATCTTCTGATTGCATATAGCTATTTTATTTTTCAACGAATTTTAATTCTGTTCTCACATTTAATATCTATTTTTCTATACGTACACTTATATGAAATGGTATTTCTTAACGTAAGAAATCTTCGGTACTTGTTAATTACAGTATTGTAGTAACGTTTATTATGATTTATGGGCTACTCTTTAATTATATAAGCTTTATTAAGTTATGGAGGACAGCGTACATCGTCATCTTCGTCGTTGTAAATATATAAAACCGGTTTGTTTGGTTTACGAGTATCGGTGTTAATGCCAGTTCATTCTAAAACTAGGTAATGTTACTTACTAAATAAAATAACCTTAGATGAAATACTTTGCCTCGAGATGTAAGCAATCAAAAATTTACAACTATATATTGTTGTACAACAAAAAATGATTTTTGAATTATTAACTTTTATTTTACTTACTGGTATTTTCACACTTTTGTCACAAACAAATAAGTATAATTATTACCAAATGACTATGTCATAGAAAACACGCAATCAAAAAGTAATAGAAGAAGTAGGTTAACACATTCGGGTCCTACAATCAATTTTGCGACTTCCCACGGAAACAGTATTGCATTGTTGGAGCCTCCTACTCGAAGTAGGAAGTGTTCAATGATCATTACATTACACGCGGACGGTGGACGGTGACAGTGGACGGTGACGGTGGATGGTGATCAGTCGATTAGCGTAAATAATGATACGTCGTTTGTCTGTCGCCCGACTATACAATTGCGTAGTAGCTATTGCGAAGTTTCGTCTTGAAAGAACTGGGTATTTTTGGTGTTGCGTTGCGATATGTAGGTAGGTTTATATGGATTGACAAATTAATTACTTTTGATTGGAGATATCCTCTATTTCGGGAACTTCAATTGTTACCTAGAACCTAGGTCACTTGTTAACCCATGTATAACAAAAACTGTGCTGCAATTCGTCGTTATAACCTAATATTTTCGTATAAGATTATATGGTATAACTAGTTTTGTTTTTCCACAATTAAAAATAGATAAGGTAAGTACTTGTATTTTCCTTCTGTATTTTTATAGGAAAACATGTGTACGTATGTATAGGTAGTTACACTTCAGTTTCTATCTAAACATGTATGGTTTTTAGTTAAGGGAGGTGTCCAGTATCCAACCACGACTTTTTGGTTTTTCGCAAAAAGATTATTTACAAAGATAATTTGTACCGATCAATTGATCGATTTGTATTAAAATACAAATTGTTGTACAACAACAGTTGTTCGGACATTACATATCGGCTTTATAGAGGGTTTTTATTATACCCCATATAACGCCTAACCTAAGTAGAGTATCTATAAGTCTTTATAACTCTTATCTTGTTTCGAAGATGTCGAGCGAAGACAATACGTTTCGGACACGCCTGCAAATCAGATAAGTTGCTTGCGACGTTCGAAACATCGACATGACAAGAACATGACGTAAGAATCCTATCGTGACTAAATATTGTATTTAAATAGATGTTTATTTACATATTAGCACATAGCTGTCGTGTTTCCTGACCAACATTGATAAAGATTTTAAAGGTTGTCAAAATGTAGAGTCTGTTGGTTTTGGCCCTTCTTATTTATAAGGGAATTAAAAGGATCTATAGTGTTATTATTAAGTATAAAGGTTTTAATTTCTCTTCTTTAGTGACTCGAATCGTTCGTGATTAGTGGCATACGAAAAACGTCACGTCGTCACAATTTAGTTCGTTTTGAGATATATTTTTTTATAAATTGGCTACGACAAACAGGCAGACGGGCCACCTGATGGTAAGTAGTCACCGTCGCCTAGAGACACGTGCAATACCAGGGGTATTGCTTGTGTGTTGCCGGCCGTGGAGGGAGAGGACTTTTTAACGTTCTTTTTGAAGCATCCCATGTCGTAGCGCTGTGGAAAAACGTTGGGTGGAAGAGAGTTCCACATTTATTTAGAGATTACGTTGTATTAGTGGAATCGGACCTCGGATCAGAATATTATAGTTACAGTTAGATACTTAATAAGCTGTATTCGTCGTTGTAAACTTTTTTTTAAACTCTCGTCCTTAAATGTGGTATTATAATTTCGTAGCAATTAATTTACGATATCTAAATTTAAAGTAAATTAAAGCAGACTTAACCCTGAATTTTAACAGTTCAATTTAATTACGCTTATGTTTAAATCGGCCATTTCCTGAGCCACTTGCCTGGATATTTCGAAAGAGCATTTGATAGATGAAAAGGATGGTGTTACGCGTTAATGTAGCAAGCTAGGTTAGTTCGGACACTTCCGCGAGGGTCGTTATCAAGCCACGATCGGCCCACGGCGGCCGCAATCAGAGCGTTGCGTGCAAGAAGCGCGTGGCGAATGCCGAGCCGAATACATTGCAGCCATTCAGCCTCAAGTCTTCCAAGACATGAAGGCATTTTCGTGCAGTAGAAATTGAAGATGGATGACTGGAGTAGTGTAAGGTAAATGTTCTGTAGGCAAGTAGGTGTGAGCCCGTTAATTTGGTCTAAGATTCCTGAAAACGATTGAAGGAGTTGGAGGGTTTCTCAATTAGAATAGAATGGACGGGTTGACTAGTGAGCGAACCTGTCGTCAGTATAAACTTGACATCCTAGGGAACAACAATATTCATATTAAACTATATTCAAAAGCACTTATGCTATGGTAGATTCAGAGATAGAGTTGTAATGTAATGTAATAACGGGCTGGTTTCCTCAACTGGTGTGATGGGAAGAACAACTACTTACTCGAGCCACCCCCATCTTCGCCAGAAAGTCCAGCGTATAAAATTACAATTAATATCTTTCATGTTCTAGAAGGATGTCTTTCTTTAGTTATATATACCCTGACCCTAATTAAATGTATGTTAGTGTATATTTCATAATTGAGTTGAAATTAAACGAGGTAATGAAGAGGAAGATGCGGCCTCGCACCGTGTCGTGGAGGCCGGTTGGCCGGCGCCGGTCAAGCCACTTAACTCGACCACGCGAACTAATCGTCTTTAGAACCAAGTGTCATTATTACCCTAAAGTACTGAAGCGGCAAAAATGATTAATAATTTCCTGCACTTTCATTGAGGAAAGGGGACAGGTTTTTAGCGGAATCTATAAATATTAGGATACATTTTACCGTAACGTTCTAAATTCCGTTATACGAGAACTTAGTTATTTGGGTGCCAAATTTGCAGTTAAGTATTCGAGGGAAGTGTGTAATGAAATGACTTTGTGTTAAAATCTACCGTTTCAAACCAAGCAGTGGCTAAGGTACAAACATCGAATTTACCTTGAGTGTCGCATAAGCATGCGAGCAGCGTCTCTGCTCAAATGTTCCATTTGTCATCGCATCGCGTATGTGATGTCATGTCATTGAAGCCATTCGGTCGCGCTTACACTTCATACGTCTATGAGTAAACCATGTAAACATTTTTTATTCACTTAAGGTCACGAATGTTCGTCTTTTGCTTATCCTTATATTCCTACATACGTAAAACTTGTAACTTGGGATATTGAGAAGTCATACAAAAACTAAATAAATGCTATTTCTAGATACTCGTAGATACGTTTTTTGTTGCGACTTCTCAAAGTCATGCAACTAATCATTGTGGACAATGAGCAGTACGAGTTTAAAAAAAATATAAACTTAATTATAACAGATAGAGATACAGATTCCTTCAATCATGTTGCGATATGGATCACTGATTCAAAATTAAATACTTCGTAGTAACGTGTTACGTAATTCTTTTGTAGATTTAGTTATTAAACTTGGATATTATACGTTTTACGTCAACCGATGTCAACAGGGCTGAATATAATTTTTTCTTTGAATATTGGCCGTGGTTAGCGGAGTTTTTTTATATTTTCTCGTAGCTAATAATGGTCTGTCCTTATTCGGGTTCTAAAGAAACTATTTTACGCATTTCTTTCTAATTTCTCGAGTAATTTGGGATTTCTAAAATTCGAGGATAATAGGTAAACTGGAAGAACATTCTTAGGAATAAGCTAAGACTAATTTTATTTTTGTATCTGACTAATGGGTTAAAGTTGTACGATACATAAGTGATTTGTGTACAGAATGAGTCAATACCTTATACCTAGGATTTGAGTCACCGCTGGTATCCATGAATGAATGAATGGTACATACCTACTTAGTGTAGGCCCAGGCAACCTTCAAATACCTTCTATGGTTGCAACTTTTACATTAATCCCGAGAATATGTGCCATAAATGACGTATGCTTTTGACATTTTAGAGTAATATGATACGACATTCTTTAATTGGTAGGTACTTACTATTAGATTAAATTTATTTGGTTTTTTAGAAGACACTTTACAAAAGCAATGTGGTCTTTTTATGCAACGCAATTTTCTTAACTTCAAGAATCTCGCTAGCAATACGCCTCTAATGTTTCAGAACTCTACCATCAGGAGTCTGTTTATATAAAAAAACTTAAAATCTTCCAACCAAGAAGCAACAGTTGCAACTGTTACTTTATTGACTGTCAATACCATTGAGCAAGTTAGCAAATATTTGAACATGGAATTGGGATTACATACGCCGCGTGGGATGCGTGGGCGCAGCAGTAAATCGGCAGCCTTGCGCCGGCACCGCCTATCAGTGCTGGCATTGGCTCCGTCGGTGTCTGCGCCTTATTCGGAACTCGGCCAAGAATTGGCTCATTGCAAATGCGTTTGCGTTAATTGAGCTCCTCTTGGTATGTACGTATACTCGTTTCGTACATGTTTGGGTGATATAATTTTGTATTATGCTTGGAACAGAAGTTACAATCTGGTTGGTACAGGCACAGATACAGGGTACGATATTGGAATAGAAATAATTATTTCTGTTACGTACAATTTGCTTAATAGTATGTAGCGATTGTGACAATTTAGTAAGTAAGTAAATGTTTTATTTCACAAAAGACAACACATAGTTAAAGAAATGGTACCTCCGTGGTACACTTAACAGCTTTAAGCCAGGGTGATTTTGTCGTTGTCGCGAACTGAATTTGTATATCAAGTTTTGAAATGGTCGTATTAATCTTTCTAATAAAATACTTAGTACTTTACCACTTGTGACGGACAATATTTTTTTTATGAAGCACCTAACTAACTAACACCTTCACTTTGGCATTACGTTTAAGTGCAATACCTTACAGTATAAATTTTGTACATATTTTGTGTGAATGTACAGAAAAGAAATCTAATTTCCATCGGATCGGAGATATGAATACTTACTTAAGTACTACCTAAATATTTTCAAAGTATATTTAAGATATTCAAAGCATTTATTTAGAAGCATAAAACTGCACAAAAAAACAATAAGGCCAAACGTTAAACATTGTCGGGGCAGAGGCGTATAAAATGGTATATTTATACAGCCGGGCTGATCAACCTTCCTCTAACTCATTTACATAAAGGTATTCATACCTCATAAATACATAGTAAACAATGCGACAATATCTAACAACGACAGAGTAGAAACTACGTGGTTAAAACACATAGATTCATATGTACTACTTTTAATAAGAATTTTTAATGGCTCTGTATTAACTGGGTTACTAGAATACATTGATACATACATAAACTCACGTCTACAACACAAAATATATAGATAAAATAAAACACAATATATATAGATATTTTGTGTTCATAATCCCCGAGGGGGTTGACAGAGGAACCACCGACAGGTAGTTCCCACTTTCTACATTATAGATTACATAGTGTGTCTAATACTGTTACAAACTTCGTTGATCGAAGCATATCTTAGCAATATCTTAGCAGTATTTTTGGAAAATATGGACTCATACAAATATTTTCGGGTTCCATTTCAATACATATCGATTAACTTGTCGTTACAAATTGTATGGAGAGCCGAAAAAAATATTACGGATTTAAAACAGCCTTGTCACATGACACATGATTGTTTGAAACTAAAAATAGACACTGCAGACAACCTATATGTTGTAAATTGTTATTTTAACAATAAATAGGACTCATTAAGTGAATTTTCTTCAAGGGTAATTTATTGTGGTTACGCTGAACGCTCTGTTGGACTTCAAATACTTTCACTAACTTCATAGTCACTGATTTACAAGTAATCTGGCTATTCTACTCATAAATCATACATTATTGTTATGTAAAATTAAGGGTGCATTTACTTTCACGAATTTGGCATAAATGTCATAGCTCTCTTCTGCATACCTGCCACACAGATAGGGTTATTATGATGTTCTTGGTTTTCGAAGTAAAATAACTTTATTGTAGTGTCTCACATGTTCCGATTGTGCATTGCCATATATTTATTACTCAATATGGTTTTGTATCTAAGCGATATCATAAACTTTACATATAGAAGAGAGTTACTTATGTACGACTGTACTGAAAATGTTCCAATAAGAATATATGTTTGCATTATTCTTATTGGAACATTTTCAAGTTTTCAACTTCGTATCCCTAACATGATACCTAAAACGTAGCGTTCATCCATTCTGTATCATTAAACTACAAAATAAGTTTAACTATCCAATCATAATAATGTAATATATGCTTAAGTTCCTACTCCACTGTAATTTTACCGCACAAATAAACTATTCTTATTCTTATTCTTATAAGTAAGACTCATAAAAGTCAGTACAAATTTTGAGTAAAAATTATAATTTAAGAAGGCGCCTATTTAATTATAATCTAAGTGAAGCTTTTTCAATACTACAATATGATATTTTAAATTCCAGATGTATTCAAAATATATAGAGCCGTTGACAGTCAATATTCAACAGTCAATATTAAATCCGGATATAATTAATTACATTTAGTATACCTACTACTACAATTCAAACATCAACAAAAACTAAATAACTAAAAGTGAATATCCAATCCAAAATCAAGTGTTCCATATAAGCAATTTATCTGTGAGTCAAAGCAGACCTGCTAAGGACAGTATTGACAATCGGCATTGCATCAACCGAATCAGCTATTTACCTGCGCAGACGCCGCCGCCAGCAGCGCGCTGGCGAGGAGCCAGCTGCACACCAGCCACATGGTTCACTTGTCAGCTGTCACAGATACTGGGTAACTCGAAACTTGACAGTTTGACAGGTCGGGGCAAGCTGTCAGTGTGAGCGCGGCATCGGCATTGCGGACCGGTCGGAGCGCAGGTCGGAGCGCCACTGCGGCCGCGGCTGAGTTAGGGGAACAACAAACTTTACTTTCTGTGAGAGGCCGCGTCCACAGTTGCTACTTTATAACATTATTTCGTAGTACAGCAAATACACAGGTAGTTTATAGTTTTATAAATAACAAGAAAGTAAGTAAGTTAGTATACCTAAGTAAATTGATAATTTTAAGAACCTTCAAAATAAACTCAATATATCAATTCAGTTAGACCAATCTGTTGGTCTAGTAACTTACTAACTCGAACAGTTGAACTCGAACTAATGAACTAGAGTCTAGTTACTCAATTGTTCGAGATAGAACAACTGTTCGAGTTAGAGACTATTGACTGAGCTAGATTTGTCTAACTTAATCCAGTTAGACCAGTCTAGTCAAACAGTTTGCCAGTTAGACTAATTGTTTTTTTTTTTACTTTCGTGGTTTTTGTCTATACTCGGGATTCTACCCGCAACCATGGCGTATGCAACTGTGCCGAAATATCGGGAGCTCTAAACAACCCCAAATTGTGGTACGAATCCTGTATCTAACTATATAGTATAGATCTAATTAGATCAATTCTTATATCATTCTATTGATCGAGTTAAATATATCTATTGATCGTGTTAGATCGATTGATTTATAATTAGTTCAATCTATTTGCCTATTTTAGAAATGTATTTATCTATAGGATAGAATAGAAAAACGTTTATTTGTTAACTGCACACATGCAATAGGTAAATTTGGTTAATTATCCGGTAAAATAACGGGAAGAAAAGAGAAAGAGATTTGTCTATAACTATTACTTGAACAAATCTATTAATTCAGGTTCTTAGTCCTTTCTATTGGCCTTATTACACCAATAAATTATATTAAGTATATTAAAGAGTTATAGGTATCTAGTTAATTATATCTATTCACTTTGTGATTAAAATTATTTTAGAGTTAGACGATTGTCAATCTTGTATGTTTGTAGCAAGCAGGTAGGAAATGTCATAGGTACGAAATTTTCGTAGCACTTTTCACTGCTTTAAAAAACATGTATTACGGCACTTTCATTATGTGAATGTGCTATAATTTTGACGTTAAAGTTACTAAAGTCTATCAAGCCAGTCTCGCCGCCTGTATTTGGTAAAATTTATATATGGCAAAAAAACATAGACACAAAAGTCACCTGTCAATGTCAATGTAATTTTTTTGTTTTTGTTTTTTATTTATTTAAGCATTGGCAACACAGGCAATCAACCTAAACATTAAGCGATTTAAAATAGTTTTTAGTTTTTCAGCATAAAAATGTTGTGGTGTAGACACATTTTAACACTCCTAGGAGTTATGACAGAAATTTTAACCGGTCTAGTCTCTGGCGAATTCTCATGGCCCGCCGCAGAATTATAGAGTGAAACTACACAACGAACCACTAACGAGACGTTTATTTTAACAGTTCAACACATTGTCACTGTTACTGAAGTTTGCTAGACAAAACTACACCGATTTTAGCTATCAAAATCACCAGAATACAATTTTTGAGCAATAAAATAAACAGCGTAGAACCTTCTCCAGCGATTTTCCCGCCATCACTCCCTCATATTGTAAAGAGTTATGTGTTGCCTATTGTCGATTTATATTTTCCTTTACAAAAATGGGGTGCCATAACTCACTTGACTTGATAGACTAACTTATAGCTCCATTGTGAGCGCGGCCCGGCTACGCAACGCTGCGTCCGCACGGGCGGGTGGCGGTTACGTTACGACACACGCACACACCCACGGAGCCTCGTGCGCACGCAAACACGCGCAAGCGCAGGTATACCACCAGATCCTCCCGATGATTGCCTGCTGATGTTTATGCCCTTTTTGGTTTCTCAGGATCGGCTCTGGCAAAAAGGTACTTACATTTTTTGGTTGTCTATTTTCCTGCTTTTGCAAAAGTGGTCGTTGTTTTATGAAACCTGTACCAGTTGAACGGGTGAGTGTGAATCATATGATGTAGATACAGTATTGTCACCTTTATCATCTGCTTTTTGCTATCTAGGTAAAGCTTACAGTCACTGGAAGCATGTTACTATTGCAGCCTATTATTTTATTGATTGAATATAGGTAATATTCACAAAATAAATGTAGATGTACCTATTTGTATATCTACACTTTGCCAAATTACGTGTGTGTGCATAGCTTATATGGTATATTGATTGATTTGAAATCAAATAAAAATAAACTTGCGACGGTACTTACATATAAAAGAGTTCAACGCGCTTCTTTTTATGTTATATATCGTTTTTTTTTCTAAAATACCTACCTAATCATAGTAGCTAGGTAATTATATGGTACTGAAATAAAGATTTTGTTCTAGTAGTTTATCAACAATACACCTGATAATGAATGTTGGCCAATTTAGATGCCATTCAATTAAAATATATATATATTAACAACTGGGTACAAAATGTACATTTCTGTTCGTTATACAAATATAAACAATAAAATATCAATAAAGAAATCTTAATTAAATAGGTAAGTATGTAGAATGTGAATAGGTAAGTATGAGACTTTTGACACTAAAAGGCAGACCTACTCGTAGATAATTTAGTACCACGAAGATTTACAGATCTTATAAATTTATACCTACCTCCCTACCTGTATGACAAATGTATGTAAAGGGGTGCCATTGATATTTTATAATTATAAAACTTTTTAAGCTTTCGTGGTTATTCTCAATACTATAATTATACATGGGATTCTTATCATGGTTTGGATTTAAATAACCCCAAACCGTTGTAAATAAAAAACCCCTTGTCTAACAATATTAATTTTACAATGAGTCGTACTCGTAGTCGTCGTATGAAAGAATTAGTTCACATAAATTTCCGCACCATGTTGCACTTATATAAGCTTGGTCAACCTTTACGTGCGTTTAGATAGAGGTATAAATATAGATAAGTTTAAAGTTCCCCTAGTCGTAAGTAGCTTTATTTCTACGTCTACGATCAATAAGTAGAGGAAAGAACAACACTGTTGCTCTACAAAACTAAAACTAATGAACTTTTTTGGGTTTGTCTAAGAACTTATATCATTCCACGCCACCTAGTCGTCGTTTACTTCAGAAGGCTTTATAAGGTTCACAGATAATGTAGGTGGCGTGGCAGTCGCGAGGCACGTTGCCGCCCAAAATCAATATCGCATCCGGCATGCGCCGCCCGACGAATTTCCCATCAGTGTCTCAGAAGGCACCCCCCATACTGCCCATTTTCGCATATCCGTGATCGCGCAACCAGTGCTCCGTACGCAAATTCCTACCAATCGGATTTATCCCAATAATCTGTGAGTATAAAGGATTTTAAAACAATTATTTCTATAGCCTTAACCTTGAACACAATTTTCTTACTACAAATAGGTATTGGTCCATTCATAAAGGCTGAGCATGCTGTGTGAACCTCAAAATGGCTAGAATTAAGTAAAATAAAGCGGGGTTAAGTTATGTAGGTATGAGGGGCGGGAATGACCTCGTCGGGCGGATTTTCGCGTTTGAATTTATGTTGATTAAAATTTGATTTTGAAATGGTTAAAGAGTTACGTAAAGTTTATTGAATGAATTAGTTTTGATGTTGTATTGTATAATAATAGAAGTTTATGGGAAAATAATCTTGTAAGATTAGTCGCTTTGAGTGTCGTTGCAATTACGAGTAGGTATGTAGTAAAAAAATATTTGTGAAATTACCTATAGCTACCTATTCGTATGAACGCACGATAAGACGTTTTTGTTGGGGAATGAAGGTTATTCCGGGATCTTATTTCAACCTATCTGAGAAACTATTTTATTCAAAGAAAGTCTACTCGTGTAACACGTATGTGTGAAGTAAAGATATGTTGTTAAAAAGGGTCCAACCCTCCTAACATTGGCGACAAAATATTACAATGATTTAAAAAAATGTTTGTTATGCAACATAAAGGTAAGGAAGAAAAGGAAATCGGGCGCGGCTCCCTTCAAACTACAAATGAGACCCAAAATCCTAGTGGTGACTTCCTCGTAGATAACCATGTTTTTTGATAACCTGTTTAACTACAAAGAAAAATATTTCGTCCTTCGTGGTTTATTATACGAAGAAAAAAATCCAGATAGATAACCGGGTTATAGTATGGAATGAAAAACAATGTTAGATCCGTAATCATACGAAATTGTTACGAACTAACAGCTAGTATAACTACTTCCAATTTTTAATATGGATTATAACAATTATACGAGTACTTATAATATGAAGATTACCTACTCGAACATGTAATTTTGTACTGAGAATTCCAAACAGAAATAATTGCTTAATTCGTTAAAAATTAAAGAAGACAATTACACTATGATTGGTTTTTTATTATTGTTTGTTAGAATAATTTGATTTAAATTTCATTGTACAATAACTGAAAATGTTATCTAGATTAATTGAATTTTATTCACAACGATCTTAGATTATAAAAGCTAATCTGAGACTACGATGAGTGTACGATATTCTTTAGACGTGATCTTACATTCTTCTTCCTTTAAACTGGATCCATACTTATGTATATTATATTTCCCGCAATATAAGTACTATAGATTTGAACTTAATTGAGTTACAGACAGACACACATTAGACAAACATAGTTTAGATTTTTGTAAGGATGTGACAGAATAAGTGAAATAAATTGCATTTGACAGCTATTATTGTATCTTTCTATCACAAGACCCTCCCATTGAGTACAATTGTGTCATCCGTATATTGTATGCCCCTGTGAGCTACCAAAGAAGCAATTTAACAAATATTTTGCCATTTTCAGGTCGAATACCTATTGAAAGGGATACCTTTCTCTACTCAACCTGCGTTAGTATAATATTTTGCACCGTATGTGCTCTCCTTTTATGTTTGTCTTTAGGAAGTAAGATAGAAAGTAAAAGTTTATTATTAATATAGCTACCTACGAAAAATCATGGAATTAATGTTTTAAGGAAACCTTAAAAATGGTTTTCGTAAGATTTTCTGCTTGCCAAAGTTTTTTAGGAGCAATTTTGTGGTTATGACAGGAGAAGAAAGTTTATGTAGAATAAACTTTTTGGATCCGCTGGTTTGTGTGGTGGGAAAAATCTTTTCTCGATCCTTGATGATATCTCTGCCGTAAAAGTTATGAGGTAGATTGTGGTTTCAAGGAATAAAATATATTACATTGTTTATTTATTTACACCTAAACCCGCGTTTAACCTCAAACTCACCTGGTGCTAAGTGACGATGAGGTTGAAAATTTCTTAATTATAAGAAAAGGCATGAGTATGTTTATGAATCAATAAACCACCAATATTTAGCAATTGACACAATAGAAGAAGGAGATATGAGGAATTATAAGTATTAGTTTTCTGTGTATTGTTCAATGTTTAAGAAAAGCGAAGAAGCAAATGCTTGACCTTTTTAGTTTGGATTTTATTTCCTCCGTTCGCTTTCTCAACAAATTTAACGTTGATGTCAATGTTCTGGCTATTAAACTTCACCGCAATTGATAAAATATAGGCTTGGTTAGATTTGCGTTTAAATAAACGTTTCTAGGAGTTTAATTAGTGTAAATGATTTAAGGCAGTGTATAACAAATAAGTTCAAAAATTATCCGTCTGGCTACATAATGTAGGGTTTCTTGACAAAGTTACTAAAAGAACAATGGCAACATTCCATACATTTTGAGGCCCAATGCTTTTATTCCAAAAAACATGTTCTACAAATTCTTCATTCCCGACTTCTAAAAATGTACGACTTTTATGTACTGACTTAGCATAAAATTATATTTAAAATGACACATATAATATATCATTTATGAAGTGGTCTTCGTTTATTTTACATACTTGGCGACACAGGGTTTATCTGGGCCCTGTCTCACCGTTCTTCTTTTGTTCATTCATAATAATTCGTGAAATTCTAGGAAATACTTCCAAGCAAGCATTGCTGCTTTGCGGCAAAATTAGGGTGCCACCCCAGGCAGACGCCGCAGTCATTTCTTCCAGAATATTTATTCTCATCCTTAAAATTAATGCTGTTTCGAGTACATCTTGGCCTCGCCATAATACTCGCCCTTTACTAATAAATAAGGCGGAGTAGTGGATTATTCAGGCTTTCAGCGGACCGCGCTGATTCTCACGGTGCTCGCCGAAATGATGAATGGTACTGTGGGACACACGCGAATGTTATATTATTTACAAGAAACTTAGTGGTGGTCGGTGCGATTTTCATATTTCATTCTTGCAAAGTATATAGAAGTAGTACTATGGTGAAAAGTTGTTTAAAAAAATCTGATAAGTATCCGTATACCTATCTATATATTATTTTTAAAATATTTATTTATTTGTATGAGAATCCCTTTGTAAATATAAATCTTCAAAAATTTTAGTTGATATTCGGATTTGGGTCAAGGGAATACAAGACGCGACAAGATGCAGACTTCAAAATTTCACATAAGTATTATGTATTCCCTTGACCCAATAGTTATGTGAAATTTTGCAGTCTGCATCTTGTCGCGTTTACGAACAAGAAGCGCGTGACAGATGGACAGACATTAGACAGATGGACAGATCATGGGGCGTCTGCACTAGGTTTTGGGATTCATAAATTAATTGCTTTTTTCTCTGTTTACTTATTCCTGTGTAAGATCCGAGTATTTATAGAGTTGATATCAATTTTATTCCATTTATGTATATCACAATAAATTATGTACTCGTACGTTTCATATTTATGTTAATTCCATGCGAAAATTGAGTACCTTAGGATCTTGGGATATCGGAATGACGTCAAAGGCTTGGCCGGTAGCCAGCAATCTCCCTCTACATGTATATAATGTACTCGTATAAGTACATAGTGATTTTGCCTTGTTTGTTTGCATTCAATAATGACTTGTAATTTATGTAAGTCCCTTGTTGTCTTGGGTCTCTGCGGACTTACGAATAATTGTAATCACAAGTCCGTACTTCTCTGAGGTCTTCCCTGTTTCTTAGGATGGTGACCTTAAAAATATTATATTAGAAAACTGGGAAAACAAATTCGTTTAGGTGGTTCATTCGTTTGCTAATTGCCATTGGCATGGTTTAATTTATCTTGAAAAGTTTCATTCTCATGTCTTGAAAAAAACCTGCCAGGCAGAAAGGATCTGTCGAAACATATATGGAATCTATTCTGCAACTCCAACATTAGAAAAACACGCGAAGAGCCGTCAGTTTGCTCGTTGTTGTCCGATTGTTGCGATTTTTATGGTAAACGATAGATGCTCTGTCGCTCTGCGTTAGACATGGGTGTTGGTCGAATTCGGCTGTGCTTCCTTTTTATAACATATCACTGCATGTTATGCGAGGCATGAGCTCACAACTGATGAAAATTGTCAATAATTTTCAACTGTTGAAACCAGATGCGAAGTGAGATCTGGTTTTAAGTAGCGTAGTTTAAGTTCATCACAACGCAGTTTCAAGTGTTTGGATATCTATAATAGTTCTAAAGTTATAGAGAATTTAATATAAGTCGGTAATTTTTTTTGCCCAAAAAATGGATCCACTTCGGGAAGCTGTAGCGAAGAGGGCAAACAATGTTTCAGTTATTGTTAGGTATCGTTCGAACGGCGCCGAATGACTTTATCCAATAGTATAACTTCCATTTTGATAGGTTAAATAGTTCAAGAGCTAGTGGTATTCTGAAAGTACACAATTTTCGTTAGGGTGACTCGACACAAGTCCACTCACATACAAAGCGAGTGTGTAAGACATGAAATAGATTCCATGTTAAAATATTTATTCAAATGCTCAGTAATGTTCTTATCTATTACAGTAACCTTCCAACAAAGATACTTTAGGATCAATTCAAGATTATTAGCTGAACAAAAGATTTTTACCTTAATAGACGCAATATCGACTTTTAAGAAAAGTGAACCAAATTAACCTGAACGATTACTTTGTCTGTTTGTTGATGGAGCTTAGTGATTTTTCCGTTCAACCTTATATTCATGTTATATAGGTAGTTTAAAAATTATAGCGAGACAAAGCCACCGCTCTGTTAAATCCAGCGGAAATTATGTTTTCTCTCATTCTTAGAGAATTCTAAGGTAGATTTCTGTAAAGTTAATGTATTGTATTCTTACGTGTTTATGTATTAATTTTTATTTTTACTTACACTTTTACTTTCGTAACCTGGTAATTAATTCGAGTCATGCCTCAATCCATTTTTCCACGTATCCTACGAACGCCTCAGGGGGAAATTCCCTTTGACTTTCTATTTAATTCCATACTTATTCTTACGTATTGCGGACGAAATCCTCTTTGCAAAATGTCATCATACTCGTACATCAGTATGATATTTCCCTATTATAAAGTCAATAAATCATGATATTACCCTATTAAAATGTCGATAAATCATGTTTAGGTCCCACCTTTAAAGGCATTGCCTTCTAAAAGGCATTCAAAGTTCATGTAGACTATAAGTACTTAACCAGAATAATAGTGTTTTGCTTTGGGGTGGAAATGGCGAAATAAATCCCATATATTTAATGCGATGTAAAAAAAATTAAAACGCTCTGTCGAGCTAATTTTAGCTAGCGCCAACTGTTAAAAGCTGTTCATTTCTCGTCTGCCACTTGTCTTCCCCTGTACGATGAGTAACCCAATTGAATTAGTCCTAAAACGACACAGAGAGAAAGTAGGACCGTCGAAATGGAAGGCAATGGCCCCAGAAATGAACACGACTCCCAGGGTGGCTGTGTAAGATGGTGGTAGCCGTTGGCGTCTGGCCAGAAGGGGTTGTCACCCCGTTCCTACTGTAAGTGCTTTTATTATACCCCGTCTTCGGGAAACGGTCTCCCCTCTAATTCCTTTACTGGGTTTCCTATTTACTCAAAAGAATTCAAATCCAGTAAATTTTCCAGTTCATTACTCAGAGTGTCTGTTTACTGACCAATAAAACACTGCAACAAACAACGTACTTAACGTAATTAGCTAAGTAAATAGATTTAAATAATTATGTCGCTACGTCCCAAGCAACATGGACGACACTCGAAACGCAAAAACATGGTTCTTGTTTATAATTTAAAGAAAGTTACCCTGTCGAAATGGAAGGCAAATGGCCTGGTAATGGGTCTACCCCCTGGGCGGCACTTATTGGCGAAGAGCCAACCGTCACCGTGTCCCGGCTGAAACAGGGTTGGTTGCTAGAATTACAGAATATCCTTTTAGATAACATAATAGGATAGCCAGTTCTAAAACAAATTCGAGTATAGGTATCGAAAATCAAAGCTATATATATACACGTAAATTATCATCACGTGTAATCCCCAAAAACATTTCATATAAAAAAGTAGCCAAGTCTCAAGTAACTTTATTCGGAAAAAGTAATGAGATCCAACGCTAGATATAGACTAGAGTAAAATTCGAAACACGCCGACGATGTCCGCTTTACGAAAACAAAGTTAGTGAAACGTGAGATTTTCATATCTCTATGTAGCGCCAACGCTAAGGTGAAACTTTTTAAAATGAAGCTCGCTCGAGGGATCATTACAATGAATATTATTGGTAAAGCTGTCACGTCTGTCTGCTCAAGATCCTGACCAAAATACATGGCCTTTTTTGCATCTAAGGTATCTTTTGGCATAAGTATATAGAATGGTTACGAATCTGTTTCAGTTATTTAATTATATATCATAATTTTTTTAAATTAATGAATACTTAATTTGTTTAACTATATCTGTCTAACCCCTCGAGGACTATGGACGTGAAAAAATTGTATGTACGAGTTGTGTATTAGAATAATAATATGTAAGTAAGTTAGTATATGATTGTAATTTCAATATAGTCCTCCTCGTCCAAACCGACGACGGCGACCCCCTTCAGTTCCTAGCATGCGCTCGGATGTGGCTGGCGAATCCGAACTTGCTCTTGAAGACCCGGTCACAGCGATCGCAGTAGAGTTGTCCGGCACTGTTGTATGTAATTTCAATAAGCTGTGTATGGGAAGTTGGTAAATTAAATCGGAGGCCAAAGTGAGACTTAGACAACATCTGCAGACAACATCTTTTGGGTGCTTACATTATAATTGAATCGTGCCAATTGTCGGCAGATCTCCGCCCAACCCTCGTCGCCAGCTGCGAGCGTCGTTTACTGTTTATTCACGGCTACTACGACACTTGACCCTAGATAGCTTAAGGTAAGTATCTTTAATAATATATATTTTAAGATTTGTATTAATTTCCACAGCTGATTTGACCTGTAACTAACTTTTGTGGTATAGAATATGATAGTATATAGGGCAACATCATTTTAAGTAGAAGTTTTTGAAGTGTAATGTAAAAGTTGATACTTCGGTGTAGTTTTACTGTGCTTCAATGACAATCATTTCTGAAATTGGAGAGTTCTGAAGTTTTTGAAGTTACTTAGTAGGTACCTTCCAAAACTACTGGCCTAGATGGTCTAGATTTTTCTACCCGTGTTTTAAAGTACCGGTGTACTTAGATCCGAAAATTCCCAGGATGAGTACGAGCCGATAGATGCTACTTCGTTCAAGTCGTAGCATTATATATATTGCATATATCTAAATTCTAATAAATTATTAGGAATAATAATAGAATACATGCTACAGAGGTGACAAATGTGTCGTAATGCGTACATTTTGCGAATTGCGTTATCTCAGACGTGACTTGGGATAGGGGAATTCAGAACGAAGCGACAGGGATCGGGGTTCTTTCATTCAAGTAATATTATCCGTGACTTGTGTAAAGAGGGGTTATCAAAACAGATCGGGATGTTAATAGGTATTTAGGCTTTTAAAAACTTAAAATATTTCTTTCAGTTTTATAAATTTTCTAGTTTAAATGAAGTGGATTTAAAGATATTACAAATTACAATGACAAATCTTCAGCACATTTAGCCATTTTAGCATTCAATTTTTTACACAGTATATGATTATTATATTAGTTAGTATAGAAAGTTTGGGGAAATCGTTCTTCCCCTAAAATGCACGACGTCCATTGAAAAATTGAGTGAGGCAGGAGATTAGGTGAATTTTCTGAAGATTTTCTATCGACGCTGATATTTTACTCGAATAAGCTGTGTCAAAGCACAGAATAAATCATAGCTATACGAAATATCTTGTAAGGAATACGTTGATTATTGAAATTGCGTTTGATATCCCGAAAATATGTCATCGTAGGGGAACATGGGTATGATTACCCGCCGACATTATCGCCTGGCGGAAAAAAATATTGCCTCTCATTTTATATTTGTCTTAAGTCTCTACATAAATCTTACGTATTATTGTTTAGCTTTCTGAATCTGAGTGAGCAATAGCTGTTATTTACAGTTAGCAACGACTACGTTGACTGGGCAATTACAGTGCCTTATTTTTTAAATCGATTTAATGAAATAATGAAATAACTAAACGGAATAATGTATAATATTTTGTATTGTTGTAAGTTCTTTAGGGCCAACATGTGCGCACGTGGCCGTCGACGAGACGATATCGTCATACGTTGATCGTTATCGTGTTCTTTCGCTACCATTATAACGTGATAAACCAGCGGTGTATACTCGCCGCGTGCGCACGCCTCGCTCTCCCTAAAAGGGTTTAGTAGTAGAGTAGAGTTTAGTTTTAATGATTATATTAGTTATATAGAAAACCAACAGCTATATTGAAACAAATTAACCAAACTTAAATAACTAAACATATGTATTAAACACGTATATGTATTTAGCGATATTTTTTCTTGTACGTAGAGTGATTACTGTTTGGTTTATACAGGGGGCGTCAAAATAGACCGGTCGGGGTGTCCTGGGATCTGTGGCCCGCAGGCCGCGACCACATCAACCCTGTCTTTCTCAAGCTTCCGAACCTCCTTCACCTCCAATGTCAATTACTTGAAACGAAGGTACGTCTCTACTCTACCGTTATCCATCACATGTCGATGTATTTTTAGATATAATTGTTTGCCGAAATATATAATAGGCATGTTCAGTTCATGCTATTTTCGAGATTTTCTTTTACATGGTGCCTAAAGGGTCAGATTCGAATGGGTAAGCCCCATTCTAATCCCATCAGGATATTAATATTATTTAACAAAATCGGTATGTTTTATACGGGGAAAGAAAATTCTTTCTTGATCATCAGGGTAGATTATTCTACGAAATCGTTAAATTTAATATGGGGTAATAAAATTCTTTTTTGTAAGAAATTCAAAAGTTATTGATGGTTGTTCAATTTAGCTACCAGCATGGATAGACCCTTTACGGATTTGTTTAACACCACTTTTAGCTTATTGATATTTGCTTTTGATTTTTTATTATAAATTCACTGTAATTTTATTATAGTTGAAAAGTAAGCACTAACGTCCCTATTTACAGAAAAACAATGCTATAATATGCCATAATTATACATTAGTTAGGTTTTTAGTTTTTTATGAGTTTGACATTTTGATTGTAACTCTGCAATATGTTTACTTTTTATTTTAGAATTAAAAAATATATTTAATGTCAACGATGAAACCGCCTGAAAAAATGTCATCCGAATAATTTTGGATAAAAATATCTTGTAACACGTAAAAGGCCGAGCCGCTTCACCGCGCTTCCCTCCAAATCCGCACTTGACCCATCCCCCACCCATAAAATAGACAAGTATCAGAAATGAAGCTCCTTGGGATTCTGGCGATAGGCACTGAATCACACGCTGTGCGCCATCGAAAGAAGCGTTTCCTTTATGCATGTGTAGGTTTACTTAACTACCTGGCAGGTTTGATATCAATACATCAACAAACCACTCGGAAGCTACCTCTAACTTACCGACACGAAATCTGAGCGATGATGACAGTTTGCGCTGTAAACAATTTTTATTATTTTCTCTTGAAATTTACAGACAAATACATAACTACAACAGACTTAGACTTACATATCATAAATAAAAACTTGTAAAATTTTGGGCCTCTTTGTGTTGTGCTACCTGCGCGCAGGCTCGAACTTACATACGCATAAAGGAATTATGGGCCGAAACTTTCTCATTGATCCAGCTGAAGCGATCGGCGGCGCGGCGCACTGTACAAGCTGCCTGCGATTGTGTTAGTGCCTTGCACTAGAATGCTAGTAGGAGCTTCTTTTCTGATACTAAGGTATCTATTTAGTGTCTCACACCCTCCTGCTGCCCTACTCACATACCGTGTAGCGCTACTCATCAGCTAAATTATTTTTGTCACACGCCACTTTTGGTTGGGACATGTAACCATCATCGTGCTTGAACCAATGAACCACCAGTGCATGGCGCTTTAGCCTCAATGTTATCTATAAGTATTTTAATCATTGTCGTCTGTCGATGTTGCTTTCTCAAAGCAATTGTTTGGAAAAATAATTATATCTTATTGTTAGTTGAGAATACAGGCAGTTTATAGGTTTGAGTGTACATACATACAAATTTATCTACACGCTATGTCCCTTGAGTTTGATATTTTTGAGTGTAGCCTTAATTAATATCAGATTCCACTTGGCCCGTACGAGAATATTAATATCAGATTCCACTTGGCCCGTACGAGAATATTAATATCAGATCCCACTCGGCCCGTACGAGAATATTAATATAAATTTTAGTAATTGATTTATTCGCCAAATTAAGTTTATCAGTTACTTTATTAAGCTTGGAGAGATTAAACAGAAAATTGTTCGAGACAGTTCAAATTTCGTAGAACTCTCTTACAATCTGAAAGTATTCACTTTAGGTAGAGTCTATATAATTAATATTATACTTGCCTGATATACAACTGATATAATTTTAAATTTGAGATAGGGAAAACCTTGAGTGGCTACATTGTGTGTGTCGGAATGTCCCTCCTATGTGTGTCCCTGAATCCTGGCGGGCGGCGTGGTGTCGCATGGTGTCCCGTGGCGTCACATGGCGTCCCGTGGCGTCGCATGCCGTCCCGTGGTGTCGCATGGCGTCCCGTGGGGTGCACGGCCCGTGGCGTGACCTGTGGCGTGTAGCTCAGCGGAGGCGTTGCGCAGATTCAGCTCGGGGGACCTGCAGTCCGAGTGCGATGAGGGAGAGGTGGACCCCTACACCGGCCAGCCGGCCACCACCAGCCAGCCGAAACCGCAGAACCAGAGGCCGGCCTCCCAGGGTAAGACATTGAATACTAAGTAGTTTTGAGACACGTTTCTGTTATTCCTGAAAGATCGCCTAATATATTTCTGTAGGTTTGTTTCCCCTCGATATAGAGGGTATAACAAAAAACCACTACAGAGCCGAAAGGGGGATTCAGTATCCATAAGTGACCAACTTTCACTATTCTAAAATTGCCAAAAAACCTAGCTGTTCCATACAACAGCTACCAACACAAGCCTACACGACCGAAATGTACGAAGCAGCTGATTTTTTGGCGATTTTAGAGTTGTCCCATAGTGAATGTATTCAGTTATGGATACAGAACACCATTCGACTCTATAGGGGTTTTTTGTTATACCCTGAAT
This sequence comes from Hofmannophila pseudospretella, assembly GCA_947369225.1. Taxonomy (NCBI): domain Eukaryota; kingdom Metazoa; phylum Arthropoda; class Insecta; order Lepidoptera; family Oecophoridae; genus Hofmannophila; species Hofmannophila pseudospretella. Next base: position 8,722,445 of record OX376317.1, on the reverse strand, counting down.
GTCGAGGGGAACCAAACCTACAGAAATATTTTAGGCGATCTTTCAGGAATAACAGAGACGACCTGAAGGCCTATGTTTTTGTTACACCTTGTTACCTACAGATGAAGATATAATTATTTCTTTGTGATAAGAAAATGTGTTATGAATAAAACGCTGAGATTACGATACGCAACAGGGTGGTAAATAAAACTTTATCATTAATTTTCGGTGACGTTTCATCATCGTAACCATTTGCACAGCAGCTAACTATGTACAGTGAATTGCTTTTTTGACTTTTCGTGAAGCTTTTATCCGATCCTCGGAGAAATGATTAATCACCTACACAGCCCTTAGCTATTTTCAATCCGGGGTGTTACCTCAGACTAATCTTTCCCACAGGACCAATCTCGGGGTAAAAAAATAGACTGTAAGAATGTTAATCCCGGATTCAACGCAATCTTCTGACGAAAAATTCGAAACGAACTCGGTTAATCCTCTTTCTTCAAATAACTTTTCTTTACCATTCCTGAAGTGATTCCTTTTGATACAGATGGATTTCTAGTTTATTGAAGACACGTTTCCTGGGAAAATATGTGAGGAAAAACGAAATCGAATCGAATCGGATCATCTTTATGTAAACAGTTCTCTACGTGTTTGCTTTCTTAGATACATCTATGAGTGAAAAAAGCTACATATACGTAGCTTACGGGTTCTTACATACCAATGTATACGTGACATACTTAGTATGTACTTATTACGTGCACCGATTCCGGCATTTAGGTTTTAATTTCGTAATGAACACTCTTACTGATTCATTTGTTTGAAACATCCATCTTAACGGACGCGGCTACATCCTACATCCCTATCCCTATGAGTTTTTTGACTAAACGTAGAGATGTCGCAGCGAACTAGCTTAATCAGCATTTTAATTAACGACCTAGCCTCTTTACTAAACAGCGCCGTTCAACTAACGGCCTGAATGACGTTCAGCCATTTAATCAAATAGCTAGGCAAACCGGCGCGATAACATTTAACGACTTGTTTCATAAACGTTGTTATTAAGTTGCTTATTTTGATCTCGTCATTACCAAATAAATGTTTTTGACAAAATTATTACAAATTAAGAGTTATCTAATTAAGTTACTATTAACTACGACTACTTTAGTAATTTGTAATACTAGAACGTAAATTTTCTTAACTTTTGGAGACTTCAATTATAAGTGTGTATTATAATTGTAAGTTCCTACCTATTACTAGTATTGATTTTTATAACATTATGATAATTTGTAAAAGTTTAAATAAACAAGATGTCGATTATTTTATCTTTGTTTTTCATCAAATGGTGTGTTCTCATGGCTAAACTTTGCCCAGCCGGTTAATTAAATGTTGTATTAGACGTATTGGCTGAACGTCATTCAGGCCGTTAGGTGAACGGCGCCGTTTAATAAAGAGGCTAGGCTGTTAACTGAATGGCTAGTTAAACTAGTTGGCTGCGACAGATACATGCTAACGGGCGCTCACAAATAAAATAGCTCATTTTTTCGCTCAGTGAAACATGTGTCGTATTATTTCGTGGTTTCCATCTACGAGTTTTTGTTACACTATCGAACTCCAAATTATGAATTAAACTTGTTCAAATGTACTTTTATCGATACAATAAGGACGCCTAAGATAACTTTCGTACATATTAGATAGTTTACCAATCAAATATCTCGACGTATAGCAACTGGCGGCAGCGTCGGCAGCAGCTCGGGTCCTCCGCCGGCGCCCTCGAGCTCAGCAGCTAGTGGGGACCTGTCCCTGAACCTGCGGGGAGGGTCGCGAGGAACCTCAGCACCGTCATCACCGGCGAAGTCTCGGGAGTCCTTGCTGCAGCGCGTGCAGTCGCTCACTGGGGCAGCTCGGGATCAAGGCGCCACTTTGTTAGGTAACTTAACGTTAAATTCTTTTGGTAGGTAATTTGTCGCTTTAACATATTTCACATATTCATATGAATGTCAAGAAAACATAACAAAAACTTATTGCGACAGGGTTCCATAGGGTATACTTTAATGTGTCTACCATTGTACATTACCTATACATATGTAGAAATCAAATATTTTGAAATTCACCCTATGTAGATTGTTCGCTAAAGAAGTTTTAAATGGAAACCACGTCTGCCAGTTGGCGCATGCGGAGTGAGCATTTTCCCATACATTAGTCGGGCATTAAAATATCAAATGTATGGAACTATATTTGCATTTGCACAAACCTTTTGGCTCGCTGTCAGTGCTCACATTATCATTCTAGAGGAGAGGGCGATACTGGTCCGATTTCTGTGGTAGAAACATATACGATAGTCTTGCCGACTGTCGTATAGGTTTCTACCAAAATAGTTAATTCGCCCATCGATTACGGCAATAGTTAACTATTTTCTCACGATGAGACAACAAATTTCCTGTATTATCAGTTTAAAGGAAATATTAGATGCTCGCTGGATATTCATACTGCAGATGTGTATATTCCTGATTAATTGATGATGATGAATTGATTGATGAATCAATGTACGAGTATGAAAAACAATTTCTCGTTCTACTGGCTTCTCGCTAATCGTCGGCTGTTGGAAAAGTTTATAGTAGCTAAATTAGACAGTTCGTGGACATAATTTATGGGGAAGGCAATGGCAAACTACCCCATTAAATCTGCCACGACAGTCGTTCTATGTGATTAATTCCTTAGAATGATCACGACCATCAGCAATGAGGAATACGACTTAGGAATTACATAATTTCACTATCGTCGCCACATTCCGAAGTTGTCCCAACTTCTGTGGCATCTAACAGCGAAACTATGTCTAATTATGCTTGTATCAGTGGTCTAGAAGCGTCAGTAGTTTACAGAGACCGTCACATAAACTCACTCATGGAAGTTCATACCTACTTTATCAAAGTATAAGGCTTAATTTACATTGCCGCGGAATAGAATGAAAGCGAATTTTCGCAACGTAATTGTACATAGCATTATGAACTTTATGTCAATTGTGTAACATACAAACTAAATACGAGCCAAAAAAGAGGTCGCGCGTCTTCTGGGGAATCCTCGCGCATTCTCGAGAATTCCCCTAGCGGTAAAGCGTATTTAGTTTGTATGTTACACAATTGACATAAAGTTCATTATGCTATGTACAATTACGTTGCGAAAATTCGCTTCCATTCCATTCCGCGGCAATGTAAATTGAGCCTAAGGCTAAATTTATAACGTTTTTCTTATTTATCCCTTTCATTTCTCACATGTTCTACAATTTATTTTATTCTAGCGGTAGAGGAAATAGGATCTCTGGCGCTGTGAATGACATGTATTAGCTATAATAGAAAAAAGGTTTACGAAAATATACACTCGGGAAATTCGGAGATCCGTATCTTAGGGTCCGGTTTATATCCTCTCTTGGGTTTTTAGGGATCTGTACCCTGAAGGAGAAAACGGTGCCCTATTGCTGTCACTACTCCGGCCGTCCATTCGTCGATCCGTCAGTCAGGACTAAGGAGGGTCTAGCGTCTAAATGGAATAAGACGCTTTAAAATTAAGGATCTTTAAAATTTCACACAATACTTGTATTTCCTTGACCCAAATCGGAATATCGATTACATTCTTTGCTCGAATTGTACGGTTCAACAATCTACGGAACTACGACGCTAAAAAGCGTCTTCCAACCCTTTTCTTTTATCCTTGACAAAATAAATGGGACATTCTTGAGCGATGGGACTAATAATCCGTTACTATATTCTGTCATCTTTTCTATTCAGACCCTCTCTTTAACCATATATTTCTTGCAGGAAGTGTGACATCAGTGGCGTCAGTAGGTCGCGGGTACAACCGCGACCGTTGCGTTACTCTACTGGTGGTGGACGACCAGAATACCGACTGGTCCAAGTACTTCCGCGGCCGCCGGCTGCCCGGCGAGTGGGACATCCGTGTCGAACAGGCGGAGTTCCGGGTACGTGGACAACACCTGATTATCTGATGCCACTTTGCTGGAGGTGGCTTACTAGAACACTGATTCATCAAAGTATTATCGCGGCCGCCGGCTGCCGGGCGAGCGGGACAGCGTAGATCTGGTGGAGTTCAGGAAACGTTGACAACAGAAGTTGTCACAGATATACAAAACCTCGGATACCATACCCCGGAAAGTCGGATACCATTCTTTTGGCGGTAGATGACCAGAACACAGATTGATCCAAGTATTTCCGCGACCTTCAACTGCCGGGCGAGTGGGACATCCGTATGGAACAGGCGGAGTTCAGGGTATTTAAATAACTCGTTCATCGATGACGTCAGTGGATGCTCTCTATCGTTAGCGCGAGCGAACTTCTGTGGTTACAACTGATTTTATTTACTAAGACATCGTAAGGTAAATATATTGATACTTAAAGATGATAGACCCTAATGTGTGGTTACTCCTGGTTTATGAACCTGGTATGCCAGGAGTTACTACCATAAGTACCATGGAAGTACCATTATTTTATCTATTTCTGCCGTATATTTGAAGATTTATTTACCGGCGTAATTAACGTAATTAGCGTAATTAATTACCGTCACAAGATCCAGTACAGGTACTCTTTGTAAGTCTTCAAGATTAGCAGGGTATGGATATAATACTTTAGCGAGGTGAGATGTCTATGGGCGAGGCTGACCACTTACCAATCTTATTTATCTACTGATATTACAAGTACTCGCGTACTCAATGATACGATATATTTTAAAATATCCTAGTTTCGGTATTTTCAAAGTCTCAAACCATTGCAACATGAAGTAAAACAAAAATCATTTCATTACGTTACAGTATCGACGAACGCAATTAACAGATCAATTATGTAGATTAGACAAACTGGGTGACAGGTTGTTATAATGTAAACTATTGTGTAATTTCATCACTATTTACCTACCTCAGTCAGGGCACGTGTGACTATGAATAATTTAATATACTACACGTCCCCTCGGACCCAATGAAATCTTGGCACTACATGTAAAATGAATTCATGTAAACGACATTCCTTCAGTCCATTCAAATTATGTCTTGGTAATAATCGCGAGGGGAAGGCAATAACGTAAAAACATTTTTAGAGCCCGTTATTCAGGCTGTATTTTATTATTACCACCAAGGGACAATCACGCCATTTTATATTGAAATAATAGCCACGAATAACGTAGGGAAGTCTGCCCAAATGAGTTGGGCTCTAAATAAACAGCTTCTAATGACCTCACGGAAAAACACGTCCGTTTTTCACGAGGGTTGGATGGATGGAACCAGAAAAATCCACTGCTTCGATATAAATTGCGGTGCCCACATCCATATAAATCTCCTAATACGTGATGCTCTTTCGTTTTTACTGCGGATTTGACCTTTTATTAACATCGTAGAGGGGTCAAAATAGGACATTAATGTTTCTTTCTTTAGATTTGTCTATAAAGCTACATGTGCTTTATTCTCATAGAGAATGACTCTATCATAAAAATAAAATGAACATTAAAAATCGGCTTTAAAGAAACTAATTTTCCTGCAGGAGTTGTCAGTGACGGCAACCTCCGATGGGGCGAACGTTTCCATGGCCGTATACCGCAGCGGAACTAAAGTCACTCGCTGCTACAAGTAAGTATTTGATTGATATACTTAGTTATAAGCCTTGTTGCTAGTACCTAGTTCTAAACAAATACAGTAAGTATATGTATTTACCTAAATGTAATATTTGTTATAAAAATAGTGAAAATTTTTGATCACAACTGTCTATTTTGAGAAAAGGACAATGTTAACAATAACCTACGATTCCACAGACATGCCACTTACACAATAATTATTAGCTTTTAGCTTATTTTATGTTATACCTATTTACTGAAAGCCTCTTATGTAAACTAAAAAATATTAGGGGTGGCCGGCTCTCGGCTAGATAAATCACATATAGACTTCGAGATCCCTAATGTGTTTAGGAATTATAGCTCAATACTCAATTTAGCTAAATCATCTTGTCATGGCCAGGCCGGACTTCGTGCTGGTGAGACAGAACGTGCGCGACGCGGGCCAAGACTACCGCGCGTTGCTGCTCGGTCTCAAGTTTGGCGGAGTGCCCTCCATTAACAGCCTTAACTCCATCTACCACTTCCAGGTGTGTATCAATGAGTATTTGATGATATTAGGGTGTTAATTTGAAACTTCTTTCTTCACATTTGGTATCGTCTCTTCTATACATATATTAAAATCGTTTATGTGTGTCTTTAATACTTCTAACTCCTTTCAAATTCAACAGTAACTCTCCAAGCAGAGTCAATCCTCAGGTATATAAATTGAGTTCGAATTTCAGGCAGATCAGATAACGTGAAAAAATATTCGAATTCACCTCCGTAGTGGTTAACTTGCCCGAACGGATTTACAATCGCGAAGGATGACAAAGTAGTAACAATCACTACTGAAATAATAGCTAGAATAATGAGTCTCCCTCTACCCAGAGAGTTCAAGGAGTGCATCCACATTCGGGCGTCAGATTATGTGCAGGTCAATTTTGATAATAAATTAAAGACCAAATACTTCCATAACATAAACATATCCATAACATGTCGCTATCTTATCAGTTAGAGGTTCCCACGTTTGCAGGCTTTTCAGCGTGATAAAAAAATATTAGATTTTTTAACCCCTGACCGACCGAGAGAGGGCGTGTTATAAGTTAGACACATTTATCTGTCTATTTGTGTGTTTGTCTGTGGCTTCATAACTTAACAACAGATGATCCAATTTGGACCTGGTTTTTTAATTTAATAGAGTATTTTGTCGAGAGTGTTCTTAGCTAGGTCTGATAAAAATTAGACCAGTGGTTTCCAAGATCTTAGAGTATCTTTGATGTCAGATGGGATCTCTGGAACGGTAAGAGCTAGATGGTTCGAATTTGAGCTCAAATGGTTTGGACCATGGAGCCCTTCCCACATCTGGAATCTCAAAGACTTGACGATGACCAGGAAAAAGTAAGCGGATCTCTACAATGGTAAGTCAGGGGTTTTTAATTTAAGGATATTAGAGGAATGTCAAATTTGGCATCTCGGAGCTAGAGTTTGAGGATTGTAGGTAAATTGATGATTCTGTTATTAGGACCGACCATGGGTGTTCGGGCATCTGCTGCAGCTCCAAAGGCGCCTCGGCAGAGAGAACTTCCCGCTTATCGAGCAAACGTACTATCACAACCACACTGATATGGTAAGTGCTTTTCGAATTATCTAGAAAACCTTTTTTGTGTAGGGGAACAAGGAGGGAAAACGGATAGTGGATAAAACCAGATAGCATTAAATTTCATATTTCCATCTGTATCATTCTAGTAGGTTAGAAAGCATTTGTAGATTGTGCTTATCCCGTGTACAAAGGGAAATCGGTCTGGTGTTGTTTAATGCGTCAGCGTTAGAGAAAATTTAAAAAAAAACCTTTAAGGGAAGTAATATTCTTACTTATTTTATCAAATATCAAATTAGCTATAGGTCAGGTAGTCACTACCAATATGAATGTGAATAATTTATTTCGTAGCAGCATCTATTTGACAAGAAAAACAATTCCACAAATTTATCGATATATCTACCTAGTATAATGTTTATTTGTAAAAAGTACACGTGGGTTGCAACCAGATAGGGTGATATCGGATATCCGATTTCATAAGCCTTACCAAAATCATTAAAGAAAACTATCATTAATATCTTCGTTTAAAGGAAACGAAAAAGGAAAACAGACAAAAGAGAATCAAAAAGGAAAACGAAAGAGAAAAGTGATTAACGAGAAAAATGCAGAATGCTTTAATTGTTTTAATCCTTAAAAAGTAATATAGCTACGGAACGTCTGCGGAAGACTGTTTGGATGCACAGTTTGTTCAAAATAGTTTGTTAAAAATAACAAAGCTTGTGCTGGCTGTATTACTCAAGAACTAGTATTTTGCGTGTGTCGCTCTGCAAATGAATTGCTATCCATATTTACCTCGCCTTTGGAAATGCGGTATCTGGTTTGACCCATATACAAAAGGTGAAAGTTTTCAAATTTTTGCAATTGTCGATTAGTTTCTAAACTTAATGCTTTAATTTATTTTTATTTGCCATAGCTCACCGTTAGTGGTTAGTTGAGTGTTTTCTAAGCGTTAATTCTAAAATTAAAATTGACCACAATATATTTTTTTCCTTAGCTTCGGTGTTGCCCCACCTTCCCCTAACTAACTAGCGCCTAAACACTCGTAGATACTAAATTGCATAGAAAATAAGTGTAGAAAATAATATCAGACTATAGTACTTACTTACGAATTGTGAGCATCAATTGGTGCAATTTCTCAATTGGTAAAGTTCTCAGTTCCTTACAATTCACATTCACTGTACAATTAATTCGTAGTTTGTTCAAATTCTTCTTTGGTACAAAGTTTTTTGTAAACGTCTTTAGTGAAGGTTTGTACAAATTGCTAATTCATATTTATAAAATTTGATCAAACTATTATTTAGTCTGTGGTTTAAGCTCTTTAGAAAACTGTAAACTGTATACCTTCTGTTTACCTGACTATATATACGGCAAAGCAAAAAGGAAGGTTATGTATTTCACGTGTGGGGTATGTTTTTTAAGAACATATTTTGTCAACATTTATTCGTATTAGGTAGGCGATTATTATGTACTCGTAGGTATACCTTACGTAGGTATTACTTACCTTAGAGCGTCGGCGGCGTCGTGGCTAGGACGTCGGACTCCCATGTTGGAGGTCCCGAGTTCGAAACCAGGCAATGCCATGTACCAATGACTTTATCGGTTTTTTCGAAAGATTTACGTACATTTACCGACTGCTCTGATGGTGCAGTAAAACATCGTGAGGAAACCTGCACACAGAGATAACCAGTGTGTGAAATGGGGAAGGCAATGGCAAACCACCCCATTAAATCTGCCACGAGAGCCGTTCTATGTGATTAATTCCTTAGAATGATCACGACCCTCAGCAATGAGGAATACGACTTAGAAGAAGGTATACCTTATACACGTACCTACTTTGATAAAATTTGCGAGATACGGTTCCATTATTCTCTTATGCGTAGGCGGAGATCATGGATTAACCTGATGCGATGTGCTTAACTCAATCATCTAGTCTATTGCGTTTTTCTCATCGTGTGAATACGTGATGTCATACGCTTTACCATATAATAGTGCAACGTTAATAATATCCTACAAGCTTACAGGTAGGTAAGGTTTTTCTCTCATATACCTTACCTTGAGTTTCAATTCTTATCGCGTGTAAAGTTGCTATCCACGAAGTATAAGGCGCGACAATGACAAAAGATTTCAGTTATTCTTTCATTAATTTTCTTTATTTTAACCTAATAATTATATCACTATCGTTTGTTAATTTACAATAATTAACTTAAAAATAAATAATATAAAAATAACGTTAAAATTACATTCGTCCACCAAGACAAAACAACAATTTAGGGTCCATTGTCCTAAGGTAATAATAATAATACAATAGGTATAACAATTAAAATGCATGATTTATCGTTTCTAACTAAATTCGTCATATTTGAACTTTTGATGAAGCGAGTATGTACCTACGCCATTACTAAACTATCTAGCATTTTGTTAGCATTTCGGCTTCAATAACCATAGTTGCCTCGTTTCTTTTATTAGTATTGTAACGTATAATGTAATGTACAAGCAAAATATTTTGCAATTTTCCTTGAGGACATTGTCGAGATATACAAATTTAGGTACAATTAGTGTTAACATAGAGTCGGGTTTTCTGCGAATCAAGTCATAGTCATGGTGGTGTTGAATTGTTGCGCTTGCAGGCATCTCGTGAGGGCGGGCGCCCTGAAACAAAACAAATAATTTGTCATCAACTTCGTCTAGTTTTCAAATCAAATCAAATCAAAATGTTTCATTGTAAGCAAGTACTTTATAGTACATTTTTACAACGTAATTTTTTTATATTCTACCACCGCTTTTTAAGGTGCTTTAGCTGAAAGAAAAACAAGAAACTTTCAGCAGCACATCTTTTGAAATAAATATATCTTACAATAATTATGAATACAATCATACATGTACACAATGTGCAGAGCTGGAGCTGAATTTAGGACCAAGCCTCTTTATCATTTAAATGGTCATTTATTTTGTAATAACCCTTTTAGGTATGGGTCTTAATTTTTTTCTGTTATTTTTGAAAATGGCTTCCATAGTTCCATGCAAAATGAGTTCTTTTCTTTTTAACAGCATCTATTATAATATGTTAGTACATACATCCTCTAAGGTTCCTACATATGAATGTTGTTGTAACGACCGCTATCTAATGACAGCCAGCCGGGACAGGCACGTAGGCGTGCAGATGAAAATCTGACAATAAGATTGGGACTACATGCGCCGGTTCCAGCGCCGGTTCGGTTCACTGTAACCAATCACGAGGCGCTGACTTCAAGTGGGGGGAGAGCGAAACACTTGTGATAGACTGTAGGGAACTGGACGCGTATAGTCCAGCACTATAAGTTCTATAGTTTATCATTATCACGTTCACGTTTCGTATGGGGATACAAAATTGTTTGACAACTGCACAAGTCCAACTAATTTAAATCTATTGTTATGTGACCCAACAATGAAGGCATGAACTCCTTGGATAGGCACTTTGGGTCCCCAGCGTAGAGGCACATGACTGTGAATGTGTTAAGTTAGTACCGTAAAGATTTTCGTGGGAAATCCAAAAAATACCGTGAAATGAAAGCTAGTAAACCATACAATTGATTGATAACGACCCAGCGTGGTGGGAGAACATCAAGCCATTTTATTTTTACGATTGTGGCCCGCTTTCATTCCGACCAATAAATAATGACAACGTAGGCGTTTACTTGCTTTACACGTAGGTATTTATTGGTATCCGAAATACAATAGACCTGTCCATTCTGTATCTGAAATCGGTTACTGATTTTATTTGGAAGTTCTTTACTTTACCTACTGTCGAATATTATTAAAACTCAATGATACTTCGCTTATAATCGAGAACCGCCGAATGCGGTTTTCACTTCGCTTATAATCGAGAACCGCCGAATGCGGTTTTCTTTTATGCGTAAATTATCGTGAGGGTAACCCGTCTTTTCCCTGGAGTAAAAAGTAGCCTTAAGATATACACACTTTTTACTCCAGAAAAAATTGGGTTTTCAAGGAAAACTGAAGTACCTAACTCGATAAAAATACCCGGCGTGCAAAGAAGCTAATTACAGTATAAATAAATGAATAGAACCGAAGCCGTACATTATGAACCGAACTCTCTTTTGGTAATATTGACTAGGATGTTACGGAGGTGGTTTTACCGGAACCGGAGTTTAAACCGAAGGTTTTAAATTTGATTTATCGGAGTCGGAACCGTAGTCGGAACAGGAGTCGAAAACGGAGTCGGAACCGGATTCGGAGGCGGAGGTAGAAGATAGATGTTTAGAAGTTCAAATTTAAAACCGTTTTTTAAATTTTTATAGCTGAACTGGACAATATTTTTATGATGACGTTTGCGGCAATAAAACATATTTCTTTATGTAGTCCTACACTATTTAATATAATATTGATATTTGAATATGTTTGCTCACAAATATTCGGTATAACTCAGTCGAAGTCTGAGTCGGAGGTGTAAAATCAATCGGAAGTTCAGACCTTCCGGAATCGGAGTCGAAACTCCGTAACATCCCTAATACTGACTGACGTAGATATTTTTAATCGTTATCTGGTTGACGACCTAGTCCGCTTAAATCCACATCTAATTAGATGTGGCTTCCATCAATTTTATTGTATTTGCTCACTGCGTTTCCAAATTATTCAGATTTGGCTTATAGCAGAAATTGACTGGGCATCAAGGATATACGTGTATGTATATTATACATATTGAAATAAATAAATCGACGAGCTAGGTACTGCAATAAACTTTCTTTTAAATTTATTTTGCATCCATCTAATTTAATGATACTATAACATTATAGGTTAAACGTTTGTCTATTGTCAACAACACCACTTCCCCACTACCAGTCTTTAACACATTTTTCACAATATAAATGACGTCGGAAGTATTACCTGACTACCCCAGCTGGAGGGTAATGTTTTTCGGGTGTATGTATGTATGTTCCTTTGTCGCCTCCTGTAGCCTAAACGGCTTGCTAAATTTTGGCATATGAGATATCGTTAGAATCGTCATGATCATGGGATGAATTGCCTATGAATTTAATAGACATACAAACAGAGACTAAAGATTTCCACCTGCAACGATCCTGACAGACCGTTCTAGCTTCTTCCACACTCATCAACCGCTTCATACACGCTCTTCAGTTAGTGATTGACCGCACTGATCTTAGTAGAGTTGGAATTTAGTGGAGTTTTTTGATAACCACCTATTATAACTCCTAGGCTGGGACTACGTGCGCCGGTTCCAGTGCCGGTTCGGTTCACTGCAGCCAATCACAAGCGGTTCGCCCTCCCCCCACTTGAACTCAGCGCCTCGTGATTGGCTTCAGGGAACCGAACCGGCGCTGGAATCGGCGAATGTAGTCCAGGCCTTACTGGTAATAAAAGAGAAGAAAAAGCATTTACCTAGTCCAGCGGCACCGCCTCTCTCTGTCGTGCAGGCAGATGCCGTGTCGCTCGTAGCATTCGTCGTAGTTCGTCACGCAGGTGTTCGGCGACTTTGTCGTCCTTCGGTTTACATGCACCTGCAACATACATCAATATCATTTTAAACAACGATTATTGCTAATGTTTTCGTGTGCCTTACAATATGTTCATGTTGTATTTATTAACATTTTACGATTAATTATACCGCTACGTGGGCCAATAATAGGCTTTTTGGTAATTTTGTTCCTCTTATTCCTTTTGGTTTCTTTCGTTTATTTGGGTTAGTATTTTATTTACTTGTACACCATGAGGTGTTCCGATAACTTTGGCATAATTTGCCATAACAGATTGAATTTTAAACTAGACTCTAATATGGTTTTTTTAATGGACACGTTGTGAATAGGTATTTGTTCCTTTTTAGTTTATACGAACCCAAAAAAACGAATGTAACTAGTTTCTGATTACATCCCTCCAATAATGAAATATTATTAAAAACCCAAAACCAAATAGGCATTATAACTTTTAAACCAATATACTTCTTAAGGTTGTCTCATATGGATTCGTGTAGTGTGACATCATCTCATCTTTTATTATTGTAATTCAATGTGCGAAGCTATTCGATTCGGTAATCAATTAATTGGCAAACAGAACCGTTGAGTCTTAAATGAACAAGTTCGTCAAAGTCAAATAGTATACTATTTGACTTTGTACTATAGTATAGTACTATACAGGTTGAAACAGAAAAGTGTTTACGAGTACAGGCGATTATTTCGTCACTGATATTCAAAATCTATTCATTGATGAATTGCATTAGCGAAAGATGGTAAATCAAAAATTATTAGTTATGTCCGTCAAACGTAATTTTTTTACTCAGCAGTCAGCAATTTCTTTTTACTTTTGCTGAAAGTTTCTTGCGCTGCTTCTTTCTGGAAGTGGACTAAATGGTCCAGAAGTGGACGTTGTGAACCTAAACGCTTTCTTTCAGCTATAGCACCAACCAAGCGGTGTAAGAGTAAAAAAAATGACGTTGTAAAAATGTACTATAAGGTACTTACTTACAATAAAAACATTTTGATTTTGTGAAAGAAAAAAAGTAGGCTTAAGTATACCACCTATTGTACTAGGCGAACTAGTAGCTTTGAAATATTTTGAATAACTTTACAACTTTATCATTACCGGTGACGAAACGTCGATAAACACTTAGTTGTTTCAAACTGTGTAAGTATGTAATATCTCCGTAGCGTTAGTATAATTATGACTGTGTCTATAGATATATATACTCGTAGTTAAACGTTAATTAATTTACATCATGTCAAGATTATCTAATCTTGAAAAGCATCTGCTTTAGATATAAATATAGGGTTACCCTCAAATTAATATTCGATTATTTTGCTGATAAAATGTAAGGTAAAATAAATAGTTGTTCTCTCCTATAGTTCAATTAATTAAAAAATCCGAGAAGCCACATTGCAACCATCTGGCAAATATGGTTCATAGTTCTTTTGGTATTTCAAAGATAAAATAAGTTTTAGGTGTGAAAAATGTCATAACATAAAATAAAAAAGTTTATTTTTTTATGAATAACCAAGAAGCTTACTCAATTAGAGTATGCAAGAGAAACCTCTTAACCATTCTAATCTTGCGGGTAAATTTTAATACTTACCTACGTAAATTATTGAATTAATATTTGCAAGGATTCTCTCAATTTCTCAAAGCTACGCATTAACTTCCAGGAAAATAATTGAATTTAATAAAATATATTAATTTTAATCAAATGCTTATCTTGAGACGATGGAAAGTGAAATAAGACTATTCAAGAGGGAAGGCCCTGAAATTAAATGTAGGATGGGAGATTTTTTATGCTTAGGTACTTATCTTTTCGTTCCCGAATATCTTAATATCTTCATTAAAGATTGATTCTTCATTAAAGATTACTATCGAATTAAATAAAATCCATTCTTTTTGGTTCGTAAGTTATTTTGGGAAAATGAAAGCTTGTTTTATTGAACATTATTATTACGGTACGTATTACAGAGATTATGTTATCGTCTGTCTGCTTTTGTTCTGTTTATACCGATTAACGTTGGTAATAACCGATAGATTAGCTTTATTTAGACCAATCTATACAATAAATTGAGTGGGCACTTCCCAAAGATTAGTATACATTTTCGTATAAACGCGGCTTAATATATAAATGTTGAAATAGTACCTAATGTTAACGATATAATTGGATATTATTATTTATAGAAACGAAATTCAAGGAAAGGCTACAGCTAACAGCCACCAGTTTTGTATAGAAATCCGCAAAAGTCGTATTGCTCTAATAGAAGCTCTAGCTAGAACCTCAGTTTTCATCGAAAAAAAAGCGGCTATATACGAAGACAGAACCCTCAAAACGAGAACGACTTAGTAAATCTGATGAGCGAGCGTCTGACCAAATATTTAAAGTCTTATGTCTAATGGAATATTCAAAGTCTATTTTGGACTTTAAACATTCCGGGTTATTGATACAAATCAAAATATTTGGTCAGACGCTCGCTCGTCAGATTTACTAAGTCGTTCTCGTTCTGCCATGTGCACACCTTTGACTCTCTATATAGTTGGATAAAGATACGAAAAGTATTTTAAAAACTACTGACCTTGCATGTGCATCCCTGTTTGTAGAGCATTCTGAACCCTTTCCGTTGTCGCGGCGTCACCTCCCGCCATTTGTTCACGTACCCGCAGAGACCAATATGCGCTTGTAGGTGTAACACGTTACCTGTAATCGTTTGTAATTGGCTGTAATTCTCGTTATTTATATTTTAAAAGGGTAAGTGTAGTCACGCCATCATTTCGGGGAGGTAATTAA
This sequence comes from Hofmannophila pseudospretella, assembly GCA_947369225.1. Classification (NCBI taxonomy): domain Eukaryota; kingdom Metazoa; phylum Arthropoda; class Insecta; order Lepidoptera; family Oecophoridae; genus Hofmannophila; species Hofmannophila pseudospretella. The sequence goes on along the minus strand of OX376317.1, from coordinate 8,707,011 downwards.
GTTCCAACGTTCTCGGTATAGCGAAGGGAGGTGAAGTTTGTTTTCCTCCCTACTTTAGAAGTTTCCTCCCTAAGGCGAGTTCGGCCACTGAAGAAATGGTAACTCAAATGATTTATAGTTAAGGTATAGCAAAGTAAATTACCTTTTCGACAGCGCCTTTCCTGCTTGTAATGTGTCAAGGTAAGTATAGGTATTTTGTTTAGTAGGTAATTTTTTTAAAGATATAAACGGAGAAAGATAGGTAATTAGTAAAATTATAATAGAGAAAGACACAAACTGTTTCGAATATCTAAGTATCTAATTCAAATATGAGATGAGTTGTAGTAGTTTAAAATGTAACATAACATTTCTAGTATAAACATGCATATCTATCTATATTATTATATCGCTGGGGTTAACAACAGAAATCCTTTCTCGTAATCTCTGTAATGTCAGAGTGAGATTTTGATACCTTTATGAGTGACAGTGGGCATTTACCTGTAATGACATAGGTCTCTCTGGGCTGCAGGTTTAGGCCGCACAAAGATGACTGGGATGCCGTTAATATACGACCCGATTTTAGTGCTAAAGCTGCCTTTGGCGTCGCCTGAAAAAATAATATTTTTAGTATAAAAAGACGAGATAATATTCTGCAGCCAAAGATAATAAGTATTTTCAACGAGTAGGTACGTAAGCAAAAGCGGTCTATTCTCCTCTAATTAGTGAATATTAACAAGGGCATCGCTCAGACGTGGTCAATGTTTGCTCACCTTGAAAAGGTATTGGGTTAGTAGTAAAATAATGCACAAAGGCGATTATTTAGGTCAATATTAACAAAAATTACCTGCTATTACCTAACTCTGTAAAGAAAAACGAATGCTTACCTTGAAAGTGTTTCGGATCTTCACTTTGTACGAGTCGTAATAATCATTTCCTCTGAACATTTTTTGTACTCTGCCAACGATAACTGAAAGAGAAAAGAAAAGGTAATTCGAAGTGGAAGTGCTTTATAAGAAGTTTGACATAGTAAGACAATCAGATTCGATTTAGGATTACATGAAACATATTACAATTTCAAATTGATCTAACTGTATAGAGTATATACCTACTCGTAGGGGAAATTCGAATATACGAGTAGAAGGGTCAAATTCGAAGAACAAAAAGGTACCAAAAATACGGCAAACTACCAATTCTTATGTTATAGAAAGCAACCATCATGCTTTTCTATCCGGAACTTTGAATCAACTGTGATCCAATTCTTTTACAATCATCCTTAATTAACCAACGTTTTTATACTAGCTTGCGCGATATCTTTGTAGGCGCAGTTTTAGCTCGTTACTTAGTATAATATCCGATTTCATTATTTATTATTTATCTCAAAGGAAAGCTTGTTACTATGGATATCTTACCAAAGTCACTATTGCAAAAGTGTGTTTGTGGATGCTGTAGTTGGCACGAGCAGGCGTCTGTGGACCGCCAGCTAGCAGCCACCACAGCCAGGGCTAGCCACCTTGTCAGCATGCTATCTTTTGTGTGGTATACTGTAACAAATAAAAATAATACTGAATACTGTCACAGGTTTTATTTAGCTCCCTATACAATAATTAAGTCTTCTTCTGTATCTGTATATTTTTGGATCCGCTTTCCTGTATCCAAGATATACACCGTCGATTCTTATAAGTTATGGTAGGCATTTATATCTTTGTTATCAACGACTAACCTATCCATGTCTATGCTGGCACTAGACAGTGAAAGTAAAACAAATAGGTAACCCTGATTTTCTTCATTGCATCAGCATCAGCAGCCTATTAATGTCCCCACTGTTGGGGCACAGGACTCCCCTTGCACAAAGGGATTATGGGCCATGATCCACCGAGCGGGCCCAGTGCTGATTGGTGGATTTCACACGCCTTTGGATTTTTTAAATTTCCTCAGACATGTAGGTTTCCTCACGATGTTTTCCTTCACAGTTAGAGCAGGCGGTAAAAATACATAAGTCTTAGAAAAAATCCGAAACTTATTAGTACATGGCATGGTATCGAACTCGGACTTCCCGCATGGGAGTTCGGCGTCCTATAGCCACTAGGCCACCGACGCTTTCTTCATTGACCACAGGAAAATTAAAATAGATTAAATATTTGTTCCGTGACCTGGCAATGGATAACTAACTGATTATTTGTTTGTGCAAGAAATAAATACTTGTATTTCTGCATCGTAAGTCAACAGTGGATTAATTTCGTATCGAACCCAATCCAGAGAAATATTTATCACGTGGTATCAAGATTTTGAGGGATCTGTCTACTACAACTTTCGATAAGTATATACCTACCTCAAACTTGGAAATAAACTATATAAGTACTTACATACAACAATAAACTATATAAGTACTTACATACAACAATAAACTATATAAGTACTTACATACAACAATAAATTACCGCAGCGGCCATTTTAGATTACGAAAGTTTATAAGGTATTCTTTTGCTAAAAGTTAGCCTTCTTGTTGTTTGGCTTAGTTGGGAACAACATCGTCTCAAAAGTTACGACACGAATCGAAATTTCAGTGTATTAAAGCAATCCCTTTTAGGGAGTCCGTCAAAGAGAAGGATCGTGACCGCAAGGAGATGTAATGGATTATGGTAACCCTATTTTGTAATAGCTGTGACGGTGGCCTTACCTGTTGGAATATTCCTGTTTAAATTTAAGTTTCGAAATTGTATCGCATTGGACATCAGACTTTTGTTCCACATGTTAGTGTTTATATATTTTTAAATAACCATTACTGTAATAATTTAGATTTATTTATATGAGGACGCTGTCCGATTTCTGTGGTGTATCATAATATCCTGTCTTTCGAGAAGGAAACTGACTTTCTATGTTGTGTAAATAATAATTGAATAGAAACACGAGATTTGTTGCCTCTTTCAAGAAATGTTGATGTGGTTTAAGAAACAAACAAAGTTATTTGTTAGTAGGTAAGCACCAACATCAACTGTAGAAACATGAAGGAAACTGTTTCCTTCGTGTCTAGAAAATACAATACAAAGCCAAGTCAAACACGTAAATAATTAATGACAGCGTAAAAAAAACGATTTGCGATCAAAGTAACGGCGTCTCTCAATTACTTTATGGCCGTAAACCTACATGAACCTGCTCTGTTATTTATTGAATTTTCATACAAAAGATCGTTGGGAAAGACAATGTTCCAGGATGACATTGACCAGTGACCCAAATCTTTTATTCTCTAACGATCAGTCCGCCATTATGTAATTAGTATCGAAATTCGATGATAGAGATCACCATTTCGAATGCAACTGTATCCGGACAAAACGTGACATTCTACATAACGAAGTGTCATGCATCATATTGCTATGCATTAGTTTTGATGTGTCCGTTGGTGACATGAATAGAATACGGTAGCAACTCGCAGTCATAACCCGGGTATATTCTTGATTGATAATCACTAATCAGTTACGAAAAAATAAAAAAATATCCTTATTCCTATCTAGAACAAGCGAAAACAACTCCAGAAAATAAATCATAGAAAATTTGGAGTCATGTAGCTAACCACAAAGGAGGTTTTTTTAAGTTTTTACGACACTGGCAACCATTTTGAATTCCACAACTCAAAAGACGCAGCATTGCTACCTTTAATCATCGTACCGAAAACAATAAAACATGTAAAAGAACTCTCAGCTCTAATGAGTCTAATTGTAGGTCTTAATTCGATAATTAGCTCTAATTTTGTTACAAAAGATTCGCGTTTTGTTCTGTCTGGTTTTATGTAATCCCAAATATTTGCTGGGGCGTGTTTGCGAGTTATGTTTGCCAGGGACACGACGAATGATAAATTATTTATACTTATGTAAGTGTCTATTTAGGAATATATCTCGTATTTTTTCCCTTTGTACCCAGTAAATCTCAATATTATTCTTTCACATTATATATCCTTAAATTGTCACGAAAATTCTTCAGGCCTTCCTTGTATTTCTTTATACAAAGCCTTTAGTTAAAAGGCTTTGGTTTGCTTATTGTGCCTCGTTTGCTTTGTATAAAATTAATTTAAAATATATTATGGGCAGTGTCTTGGGTTACAGTTTAATTAATTAAGTTTGCTAGAAAGCCATCAATTTCTATCGTACCGTAGTCGTCGCGGGACGGGAGTGTGTTACACATATAATTTATTAGCTCAACCTATGTGCCGCCACTAGATTATTGTGACCTATATTATAAACTACATAAACTTGTTCTCTTTCTTGCACGTTATTAGTTTGCGATGATACAGTATAACGCAATAAATTCCACTAAAATCGGCCCCATGTGTAGTTAGTAGTTACTGAGACAAATCTGCCAAAGGTTGCCTGGAAGAAATGGCTTAAAGCTATAAGGGCGCCAATTGTTTTTGTATTTTGTTTCTTTTCTTCTGTCCTGTATTTTTGTCCTGTGTGCTATAAAGAATATTTGTATTGTATTGTATTGTATCCGCAAACAATACATACAGATACAATGTCAAATTGAGAACGTCTCCTTTTTCCGTAATTTAAAAATACATAAGTATTTGAATCAGATTAGAATGATGATTTTGGCATTATAATTAATTCCTACTGCGCTTGAAGCTTCGTAAATACTTGCCACTATAAAATCAATTTTAGAACCTGTCGCAAAACAAATGTTTTTGCCTCTACTTTTTGTGTGGATACCAAACGCTCACAGTAACAAAGACCCTATAAAGTCTTCAAGCAAAGACATGTATATTCTACAAGCTATAACTTCAGTTACCACTTCCACTTGGTGTGTTGTGTTAAATAATAAAGTGCTGTCAACGAAACGTTAACCCTGTGAATGGATGCCGCTTTTGTGTGTGTGACACTAATCCGATTTACGAGTATTATCTTGCTTGAACGAGAGCTTATAGGAACATACAAACAGTGTTCCCGATTTTGTTATACTAAAAAAATCTTCAAAATTATTTTAAATGGATTTATTTTCTGATGTTAGATATATTTGACTATTCATTATTGCTATTATTATTATTTCTGAATCTTGACATTACTATTATCATCGATATGTTCCTGATATTTGTTATGTAGTAATTTAATAAAATAAAGTAAAACTAAAATAACCTATACTAACTATTTTACAAGTAATGATGTCTATTTAAAAGGTATTCCAAATAATGTGGAAAGTATTTTTGTAACGTAGAATGTACCCACAAGGATTTCAAACAGTTATGTTTTAAATTACTTGTCATTACATTTTGCCAGGATTATATTTTATTTCGAAGCACTCCTCAAAACTAAGTTATATTGTATTCGCATTTATATAACATACTTAGGCCTTGAGTATAAATCACGCACGATACGATAATTTTGGCAATATGAGTGACATCACTATTGATTAGGTAACAAATCTGATTGAACTCCACATCGACGACTAAATATCGATCGAATCGCAGCTTTAATCAACTTTTCTTACGATTTTCTACTTTCTAATAGGTAAGTACTTACATATTACTTACTATAGTTTAGTATTTTAGTACTGTAGTATTAGCCCTAATAGGAAGACAATAAGGCTGTTAATACGGTTGTTAAGCGTAGGTGGTGCACTCGTGTTCTATTATAATCTTTGAACTTACGAGTACGGAACTAACAAGGAAAGTACCCCAAGTGTCCGGCTCCGATTTGATTCATTTTAAAATATATTGCAGAGTATTGAAAAATAACTAACCCAAATATTTTTTATCTATCCAAATTCATATTTAGTGGGAGAAATCGCCCTTCAAAGTTTTCGAATTTATGGACATAGTGAAAACAGTGATTATTAACTATTTACCCCAATAAATATTTATTTGGGCCGTTAAAAATATACGAGTCTGTTATTTTTCAGTGAATCAAAACAGAGAAGTCAATTCTGCAACATCTACCAAACCGATTTCACATGTCCCATACTTTCGTAAACTTTGAAGGGCGATTTATCCCACTAAATATGAATTTGTGCCGATAAAAAAAGGACGATATATGCTATAATCCAAGCTAAGTTTAGTGTCCATTATACTGTACTCGTAATACCTATATGAAAAAAATAGAAAAATCCACGGTAAAGCTCATCTTATATCTATCACAATCTACAAAACTTAGGAAACATTTCCCACGCCAACAATCATAATTTTAACATAATTGACTCCTAAAATGATAACCTAATAATTATAATTCCGCCTTGAATGTTAGAGAGATCAATAAAAGTCGCATAAATGAAATTTATGTTATCTTATGTAAGTAATAGAATTAATTAACTTTAATTACTAATGAAATGGAAGAAAACTAATTAGAGCGGTGTAGGTGTGTACTAAAATATTGTTTTTGAAATATTTTTCCTGTGCTGTGTTAAATCGTGTGTCCTAAAAAGGGCTGTTAAAAGTAAGAGAATTTATAATATAAAACTAGACGTTTATGTGACCTGTTTTAGAGAAGATTTATATAACAAAAGGCTGCAAATTCAACTCACGCGAAATAGCTTTACAAAGCCACAACAGCCCTCTGCAACCACTCGACACCGCAACGCTCATTCGAATACGAATTTGTACTGAACACGCTCCTTTTGTATGCGACTATTTTTGTACACATGTATACAAACATTTGTGAGGATCTTATTATGCATTTTCGGATAAAAATCCCAGGACGGAAACTTTATGGGTGCATATCCGCAATCGTGCCCGCAAGGTTGCCAGTTTGCCACTTACAGTTTTAGATTTTTTTCTAGTAAGTTATTTATTAAAATAAACTATATTTTACCTCAACACAAACTTACTTTTTATAATAATGTGTAAACAGAAACCTAAAATTAACCAGTTTTAAAATAAAATCGAAACCAATAAAGTACGTAGGTATAGTAGGTAGTGCTCGTATAAAGGTTTTGAAAGAACTTATTATTATTATTATTGGATTAGCAGGCAGCCAGCTAATGCTGGTTAGCCTCTTTCTTCAAATTTCGTAAGTGACTGTCTAATCTGTTCTTAAATTGGTTTATAGTTTCAGCATTCACAACTTGGTCAGGTAGGCCGTTCTACGGTATGACTACCCGGTTGAATAGGAGATGATGTTTTGGCAGTGTTTTGGCCGTGTTCCGTACTAGTTGTGTGCAGTGTCTTCTTGAGCATAAATTACTTATTACTTATGCATAAATTATGTGAATATTCAAAAATATGGTAGATCTTAAGTAAGTGACATTGTCCCAGGTGAACTAAGTCAATTACACGCTATTTTTAGATCCTACTGAACTTTTTGTTTCTACGCTCACATTTATTCATCTTGTATAAAAACTTTTTTGGGGAATAAAATAAAATATCTCCTCCAAACAAGGCAAACATTCCGACAGTGGCAACCCCGGTCGTAGCTGCGACCGCTGCACCTCGGTGCAACAATGCGTCGTTTGTCAGGGTTCGTCGAGAAACCTCAGTGACGTTACATTGTGTTCAAACTTTTATAGCCAAGTACTAGTATACATAAGTACTATTACAAAAAACAATAGGTAGATTCTAACAAGTACGTTAACTGAGACTGTGTGAAATAGTATGACAGCCCCGGGTCTTGGCCCTACGTCAATTTCCGTGTTTCCTGAGTTGACTCGTGGGAAATATGCTCCAAAAATGTGTGCAAGTAATATCAACAAAGCTCCAACGATAATATTAAAACAACATGGTTGGTTATTCAGCAGTAACGTATGTTTATATTGTTATCTACAACCTACACTACATGTTGTAATAACAGATTGTCCACCAGACCGCTCAGATTGTGGATCATGGCATAAGCCCACTCGTTGCATCAGGAGACCCTGTACCCCTACAGGGACTGTAAGTAGGCTGATAATGATGACTTTATATTGATGTATCGTTTAGCAAGATAATGATTGAATCGTTCCGTCAGCTCGCTCTGTGATATCTTGACGTCATAATTTCATGTTTATTTTATGATATCATTACTCTAACAAGTCAATAAGTAGTTAAGTGAACACTTTACTACAGCCTGTGCTCAGCATGTTTAATGAATAGATTTTTTACTCGCAATATCCAAAGCAAAAAAGCAAATATATTCGTACAACATGACACAGTATAACAATTTCATAGGTACCATTAAGTTTTTCTGTGATGCTATTAACAGGTAATGTTGCATTAACGGCGACTTTGTCCGAGTTAATTGGAACACGTCCCTACGCGGATGCTGACTGGTTGGTCTATATAACTGTATATTGGACTACCTACCTATACTTTGAAGCTGATAAAAGTCATGTTCTCTTACGTAAAATGTTTAATACTACCACGACAAACCTGTCGAATAAAGCTTATCGTCCCATAATCCATAAATTCGGCTTTTTAACGCCTTATGTATGCTTACAGAACCATAAACGAAGTCATGACTGATAAAATGGCAGATTTTTTACTTTCAGATACGAATACATACATATTTATAAACTTTTTAAATATTTGTTTTTATATGTTTAGTACATTAATACAATAAATTATACAATGGCAACGTATAATTTACGATTATAACCTTAATGTTTGGTCAAGGCGGACCGAACTGCGGCCTTACAAAGAGCATTAAATAACATTCTGTGGTACAGAATACTTAATAGTACTGCTGTGGTCTTGTTCAGGGATATGGTTAACTTATTTATTCAGGACGGATAATACATTCTAACTGTAAACGATATATTGATAATCTATTAATAAACAATTTTTAATTAAATAGTAACTTAATAAAGCAATTATTGCTTGCTAAATTTGTTCAACAGTGGTATATAAAATAGGCTGATTACATAATCTTTGGGGATAAATTATGTAATGTTGATGACAGGATGATTTTTTGAGAAATTAAGGTGATGTCAGCTGATCAGATTATCCTATCCATCTAACCAGCAAAAATAAGTCGAGATGATGTTTTTCTTACTCTGTTCTGGGCCTCTTCCAGCTTGTAATCGTGTCATTTCATTTATAGAGCCATTAGAGGATATAATAAATGTAATAGCTTTATACCATTACACGACGTTTTGTTGAACGAGAGTCAGGTAAAAGCTTAATAGCTGACTCTGGTTTACCAAAACCTTATTGAATGAGCGAATTATTATTTGACTATTTTGCTTGTTATACTATACCGATCACAGATAAACAATAAACTGCAAAATAATAACAGCGAAAACGGCGCAATATGACGGAAACTAACCTACATACATAATAAACACAAGGTTACATAATAAAATATAACATAACCTATCATATCATATTATTTATCAGGGTGCGCTGATAATTATCATTGCAATTATTACTGATAATTATCTTGATAATGATCTTGACAATTATCACTGATGATTATCTTGACAATTATCACTGATGATTAACTTGACAATTATCACTGATAATTATCAAATGATAATTATATCAAGATCGTAAAAAAAATAAGAGACGGCGCGAAGTTTAAATGAAGCGAGAGGCTACCGTGTCGCAAAAATTTTCAGTTTTGAATTTATATTTTTTGGATAGTTAATTATTAAGTTTGATAATTATCCATTTTTGATAATTATCCGATATTCATTGTAAATATCGGATTTTTTGTACCCTGGTATTTATTTAGCTATAGAATTACATTGAACATCCTTTTGATATTACGCAAGTTGTATAATGTGCAACACAAGCTGTCAATCTCGGTTCATTATCAACGTACAGTCGCTAACGACTGCCTTTGACGCGGCCACCGCCAACTAACTCGACGTATGGCATAAATCGATCCTTCAATCCTACGACTCATGTCGTGAACTCGTGACACTTCAATTACACTAGTAAATATATCAATCAATTATTTGCTGCGATCTATTCTTCAATTAAATTAATTGTACTTCGTATCTGTTAACAGTTTTTTTTAATCCAGTAGCAGTTACTGATTCCGGTGTTTCAATCACTATTCATAGCTTAACGAAATATTACCCTTACTCTTACACAATTGAGTGTAATATTAGAGTGAGTTTTATTTACTTATTGTTTAATAACTTAAACAACGTCGATTGCAAATATAAACCAAAACCATGTACGCCTTAGGGCCAAAAAATTACAATAAAATTCCCAATGAAATAAAAAAAACAGATAGTGTAATTATTTTTGAAAGTATATTAAAAATGTGGTTGCTAGGCTGTGGATTTTACAACAGAAACGAATTCTATAACTATAAAAAATAATATGATTTATTTAATAATATTTGACATGTAAACTTATAATACTTATACTAAGAACATTTGACATGTAAATTAATTTTATGAATAAATTATGATTATGATTGTTAGTTTTTTTTTCGAGTGACATTCGGAATCGCTACCGTTGTTTTGATCACGTAATACGAGTATTTATGGGTCCACAAATGTATCTACGAAATGGTAATTCACAGGACACATTATCATAAAAATACCTAGCTTTAGTACCTAAACAAGTATTTCTTTGAGAAAATTGTACATAACTTCCACCACACATAGAATAAAATAAAGAAAAACTCTAGTTACATTAACTGAAAACAATGAAAAACTTTACGAATAAATCACCCTAATAAATTCAACCTAAAGTTTACGGCAGAAGAGGGTTTAAATTTTCCGAGTCTTGAACCTCTTAATGCATTACGTAACCCACATATCACATACGCTAGTAATAATTCTAAATGACTTAATGCAGTTTGCTTGATTACGCTAAGCAAGTGTTACAATTTTAGCTGGACTACCCACGAATTTACTAACACATAAGTATATGAAGCTTTTAAATTATATGAAAATATTTCAAGGGTAAATAGTAACTATAGGTTTTTTTAAATAAATCAGTTTTGTTTTGACGAAACAATAAAATTGTTTTCGCACTTTGCTGTAGACTGACCATTTTCTACGTTTTATTTACCTACTGAAAATAATCTTCCTTATCAAAGCGTCAATGTAATGTGATGTTGATATTTTTTAATGGAAAATTTACATTATGAGTTAGAAGGTTATTACCAATTTGACATATGCATACGAATGTCAAGGAATCAAAACATAAAGTTATTGCAACAAGGTTCCACAGAGTATAGCTTGATGTGTCTTACACTGTACCTCTAACGTCTCTGTCAACTATTTTATGTCTTCATCACATTAAGAATGCCATTTATTCTAGGAGTCCTATAAAAAGTTACCTACAAGGTAGTCAGCTGGTATACTCGTCAGTCCGTTCGTACAAAAAGGCGCTTCCTGCGGTCCTGTCAGAATGTCCATTCATTAGTTCTCAACATATGGAATTCTGCGCGGCTTTTTTCCCCATTTACAAGTGCTTGTGTCTAACAATGTTGTTTCGAACATGTTACTTACCTCATAAATGTGAAGGACATTATTTATTTCCATATGGAGCTTTTACCGAAAAAAACATCTGCCATGCTTTTACTCGGGTGAAGTACTTTAGCATCTATAGGTACTTCAAGTCACATGCCATAAATAGGCAATGTAAATTAAATTAAAAACATGAGTTACCTACATAAGTTGCATACTCATTCTTTAAAATCATTATCTGTGATGACAAATTTAAAATGAATAGCTTAATCTCATGCCAATTTCGATGTAGAGATTAAAAGCAAGTATAAGTATATTCTAAGGAAGAATGGAATTAATTTGTATTAAATCAACATCACTATAGCTATTATTGTACCTATGGCAGTAGTAGAGATGACATTTATCATTTCGAAGTCAACAATACAATTCAGTGGTTGGTGTAAAGGAACATATAAGTAGGTAACTGTTATGTTAATTATGTATGGTGTTACATGTGTAGGTACATATACTAATGCGACACAGGAATCCAGAGACTGAACAAATAATGTGATTTTAAGCTGTAAGGAGAAACTGAACCCTATTGCCTTGCCTACGCTATGCAGTGCGTGTTTTATTCGGTCAATACTTACAAAAATAGTACGGATCCCTATAAATATGGCGAAGTTCGATTCACGCTGTAAATTTTATTTTTAGGATTCCAAGTAAAAGGGAATTACGTAGGTAGAACTCTACTGATTTAGTGAAATATAGTACCTAATAAGACGAGAAGTCGTGCAGGATGCACGACTCAGGTTGATTAACTTCCTCTGGAGATTTCTATAGATGGACTTACGTACAAAGGAAGTTAGTTTCTCATGGATTAGTTAATACGAGTAGATATGTCAATCATGGCGTAAGAAGATTTTCACACAGTAAATACGGTGTTTTCAATAAGTTTTATTGATATTGAGTAACAATATAACAGTAGCAATATTCGATTCATATTGTCAGTAATAAAGAGTATTCATTCATTCATTCAGTATTTAAGATCGAAGAATATAACAGGAGCGATGCCGGAAAAAAAACAAAGCCTCTTAAGCTCGTAAGTATACAATGTCTGGATTTTTACCATTGAAGTACGACGCCATAATTTCTAAGTGTTTGCTGAGTGAATACGCTGACATGACAGCGGTGCCTTCGCAGCCCGAGGAGCATTTACATATTTATTTTCACGAATGATGAATGATGAAATGCAAAAATGCATCCCGATGAAATGTTAATGATACTGAAATGAAGCGTTAAATCTCTGAGCGAAGTATTTCTTGTGTGAACTCAGAAATAAATTTTGCGTAAAAGCGAATGTGCGTAAAGAAAGCGTCTGAGCCAAAGTGTTGAATAATTAAGTTTAAGTTTATTATTAACTCAGCACTGATACAAGTTTGGATTATTGTATCAGCTTTTTCGTCACTATTATAGTTCCGTTAAAGTTTGTCGTTGAAATGGATCCTTCATCGTATTATATATGTAGAATCGAATCTATAACAAAGAGGTGCAATAATTTGAATATTTCAGTTAACAACAACTAACAAAACAATGTATCACCGTTGAAAAAATATATATATTTTTAGGTACTTTGTTTACTCTTTAATTTTCTAAACCGGCCGACCAAAAGTTAGTCGTAGTTTGTTAATATTCATCTAAAACCTAGACCTAAGGCTCAAATAACCATTTACACTGAACTTAGCTCAGCTCAGCCCACACGTAAGGAACTGGTATTGCCTGACAAGCAACTCGTTCAAGCATTGCTTTCATTACTGTCGAACAAATGAAAGTCCTTACCGGCAACTTGTGTGGCGTAGGAACGAATTTGCAACGGTTTGATATTGGCAATGAAAGTGATCGTGTTGTTGTGTTATTATGATGTTACTTATATGTCACACGAATAGTCACGAATAGCATGCATGTCAGTGATATAATATTACAAGTTCAAGGTTTATATATACATTATGCTCTTACCTTTTCCCACATATCTAACCTTTTCTCTAATAAACCGTGACATAGTTTTGTAGGCAATAACTTTATGGTATCTACCTCGCGTCTACATAAAATTCAGTCAACCAATGGCGTCGATAGTAAAGAGCGTAGGTAAGTAAGATATCGATTTTCTTACGCATGGTCTCCTGCCTGAATGAGATAGATTACCAACATTTAATTTTGTTCCGAGAAAATGTCATGATCTTGGCGAACACTCATATTATGATATTACCGAGGCTTCTACACAACATTAGATAGAATAATATTGGTATCCAATTCTCAGTGGTATAATAAGAGCATTTCTCGGTTATTTAATTTAGAATACGACTCCAGCTTATAGTACTATATATTCTGATGATTTACTTATAAGACTAAAAAAATTCCTGCACAAAATAATCAATCAAACGATGGTTTTTTGATTATGATCATGATCTTTTTGGATCTTGATAATACATGATAAATGATTCTATCGATCGCGGAGCATGTTTTCGCGTCTCTTGTATTACAACTCAATTGTCTGTCTGTCCATTATCGCCTCGTCTATAATCAGAATCTCATCTCGATAGTAAACATTGTGTCGACTGCCGTGCCGGTAACATGGAGTAGCTTGTTTTGATAGTTTGTTTACCAATAAGTGGCTCGTAATTGCTGTGTAGGCGTATTTGGGTGTTATGTTAGCTCTCAGTGAATTGCGTTTTTTATCCATGCCACTTTTTAGTTTCCAAAGGTATAATTACCTAAGTGTAATACGTCGACGTTACCTTAGAGTATAGTCGTTTATTTAAAAAAAACTGTTGTATTACCGTTGTGCCCTATTAATTATTTAAAATATTTCATCCTTTCGATCCAGCAAGATTGATTTTGAAAGGATGAAAAGACAAAGGGAACATCATCACCACAAACGTTAACTTATGGTGATCATCGAGGCGGATTGTCGTTAAGAGCTAAAACATTATAATAAACCACTACAAATAGTGTGCTTTGAAGTTGAAATGGAGGAGGGCCCTAATACATTATTTTCATTCTAACATTATGCTAGCTGCGCCCGCGCAAGCATTTGATTTGAAGCGCAAATCGAACCTTGGCGCCACTTGGGGTTCGTTTACACGTCAAACATCGTTGCTCTCGTTAATACAACAAACCATTCCCAAATGGTTATGTATGCGATGATACAATACAATCGAAAAAAAATAAAGTTAAATACAGAATAACGTTGTCATGACACTGAATGGTGCTCTCATCTCTTTGATAAAACGACGATCGTGATTATTATGAGCCCCATAATTCTCGTACCTTTTGTATTTTTATAAGCCATATTTTTTCAAAACGAGGATTGGGCACAAGAAGTTACAGAAATGGTGATAAATGACTTAATAAACAATGTAGGAAGACTTGCGTTTTGTCTGCATTACTCTTCTTTGTAAACTTTAATTTTTTACATACATACATTCTGAGAGACTTGAAGAAATGCGATACAGTATAAGGGAAATGTGAATAGATAGATAGATAGAAACACTTTATTGTACACAAAATCAGGAAAAGTAAAAACTACAGGAATAATAACACGACTACTTAATAAACAACACATGTTTAATTTCTATATAAAGAGTTTGATTAAATAATTGTAGGTATGAGTAATATTTCAGATGGAACTGTTAGAAATGTTGAAATATCCGAAGCCGTGAATATAACAAAAGTACCTACCGACACATACTGTCCATTTTGTGCATAAAGTGCAATGAGACGGCACATAGGTATGTAGTGGGAAATTACGAGTGTTTTTTGGTGCGAAGCCAACTCACGTTTAGTGCTGATGTGGGTCGTCAGTTCGGTCGTTTCGTTTGACGCTACGACAATCGGCGAAATGCGGATGCAACTTGCTTGCACTAGGTACGTAAAACGAAATATCTCGATTACGTTACACAAGACGTTACGCGGACGTACACAATTTTTTTGACTATAACTATGATATAATCCTTGCTATAAAAACGTTAGAAATATTATACAATTGCAAAAGATTCGTTCAACACAACAGCATTATTAAATATCAAATCACGATATATGTTTTATTTATTTTACTAATTAACAGCCGTACGTTGTGTTCCGTTCAACATCCAAAGGAGTTATGGCATTGTTATTTTAAGGTATTTATATTATAATATCCTCCCTATTTTTACATGAACTCAACCGCATACCACATAGTTAATTAGCAAGAAATGAGCAATTGCTGCAAGCCAACAAACAACAGAAGGTTTGGGAAGAATATTTTGTTTCCTCGTGAGTCATGGCAACTCCTCTATTCTTGTTTATAGTTATTAGTTAGTCAGTGAACCTGTGACCCCGGGTTTAACAACGGATTACAAGCGATCTTGACCGCCCACGTGAACGAGCACTTTCATGCACCTCTATCTAACATCACTATAGCACGATGAGCACCTTTTATGCGTGTAGGTAGAGTATTATCTACATCTAAGTTGGTACTTTATTACGCTTATATCATTGAGTATAGGACCTATTTTAGTAGTGTTTGATAGTGCAGTACTTATGTTACAATTAAATGTATTGAGCGAATAAGAGCTGGTCACAGAAAGACTTAGTGGACTAGGGTCCTATAGCTTCATCGACTTGGTAGGTCAGACGAAAAAATATATAACAGAGCTATTTGTGTATTCATCGGAGAGGCACTTCAATAAGTAGAAAAAAGTCTTTACTTACCTTTGACTGATGTTACAGTAGGTAGCCTTTTTGATAAGCAGATATAAGTCATGAATACAAGACCTTTGAATCCCGATGGGGATGCTCTACCTTTAAGTTGACTTATCAGGACGCATGTAGACAAGCTTTTACCGATGTATTGTCCTCAACCTCGCGAATACATATCAATATCAATCACTGTCATTCTTTTCACAAGTTGAGCAGACTCAAGTCGAATCGTGTTGGACGTCGCGTCGCCCTAGCAGCTTTCACAACCATTATCCGTCCACGAACACCGATAGCGGTTCCTTGGCATCGATAAGGCCCTTCCCTCAGATCACAAGATTAAGGAGATGAGGGAAATCCTTACACACGTATAAACTTTACAGATCCGTACTATATTTACAATACACATCGTAATTCCTTACAAGTGGATTTTTGACTGCAAATTGTCATGTATTTAATTTTACGTCAGCGACACACGAATATACACTATACTGGACATTGTATTCGTAAGTACGGTACGGTAATAATACGTAAAGACTAAAGTGCACGTACAATATGTCCCTATATCTGTAAAGAGCTGTCTTTTGCAGGCACCAACGCAGTATGCCAGCTCGCTACACTGACATATTTTGTCTTGTTAAAATGTGATAGATTTACTAATAGGTACATTATTTCTATGATTATCAATTTATCACGATATGGAAAACACGGTATGGATGTCTTTAATTTTTTTTTGCATATGCTGTGGTGTCAGATACCAAGGCCAGTACCATAACATATCTCTATATTTGTGAGGTTTGTGGCCCATCGGTTCTCGGATCGGGCCATTACATCGATTTATGTGACGAGATCGGGCGGCAGCACGTTATAAATCTTCTCGCCAATTTTGCTCGAACACAACCACTACGCCGACAACTAAGATTGGTGTAAATATCTCCAACGATTTCCCCTTTATCGTATACTGTCCTTTTGTAATCGATATTTGACATAAATTGACCATCGATTGCGCTGTGGGTTTAAAGAATAGAAGCCCGAAGTTGTCACCTTGTTATCTTCATGGCAATTGGCGATATTAATTATTCGTTTGAAAAATACTTCAGTCTGTTCTTCTTTATGATTTGTATTGTTTGCAAGAGATTACTAATTAATTAATTACTTATTCATATTTACCTTAAGAACTCGGGAATATTCTATAAATATATATGACAACATTTTGACTCATCATCACCTCTATTATTTTGACCTATTGTTTCTATACTTCATCATAAAGTAGTCATTGAAATATGTTTAACGTGTAAGTAGGTATAAATATATGACAAATATAATTATCTCGATTCTAGCAGAAATATTTCATATCCATAACTTTTTATTCTTTATTTTGACATTACAATTTCTCCCTCGTTTTATCACAAGAGTGTAGCAAGTATACCTACACCTTACAGAATTTTAAAACAATAGCCATAAGTAAGCAGTTAGTAGTTTGTATGCTTATTGCTTACATTACGACCCTGAAAGACAATATATTATTATTATATTACTAGTTATATTATGTAGGTGAGAGCCATAAACAATTTGATGAGACATCGTTACGGTCGGTATCACGGTTTTATCTGCATGTTTACTGGCGAAAGCTGCGCAGGCGCCGACGTCGACGGCTTGCAATAAAAGCGCCAAGGTTAACTTTCGCGGCTCGCTGCCATTCCGCTGCATTTCCCTGTATACGGGTGCAGCAAGATAAACGGCTGCAGACAAAATGCTAATGAAGATGAAAGACGATGCCTAAATAAACTCTTCAATACTTACTTAATGTCTACATATAAATCGTTGCTATCTATTGTGTGTGTCCTATGAATTGCAACATCTTTGTCGATGACAATATTAAATTAAATAAGCTACGATATGCGAGAATAATGAATAAACCTTACAATATCATAGATTATGCGAAGTAATAATAACCCACACGCGGTCTAATGAGATCATTCTTAAATTCTTAGCATACATAATATTCAAATGGTTTTAGTAGTTTGATCAAGTATTGCCCTATTATTGATATTGATATATTTTTATGTAGTAGGAAAATCTATTTCTATCTCTACTCTATGACTCTCGCTCTGGATCGTACCTCTACCTCGTCCAAAGGATCTCTCTGGCTATCCAACGTGGTAACGCTGCGCAGCCAGCGTAAGGGTACCTTTGAACGGGGGGCGATTCAGGATCGGGAGTAGTATGACTGTATAGTTTTAATAATGTACCCAAATGTATTTATATTTATGTTTTATATTTTCATTTATATACTCCAAATAACTATAGCCTACACCTAGGATTCTTATTTGTATTATAATAATTATTTCTAACATTTTAGTGATTTGAAGGCGGTTATTAATTTTTATTTAAAATGTAAGTTTTATGCAGTTTTTAGGACCGAAAAACAGAATTTTAACAGAATTGTGTTGTGTTGATCTTATTCCTTTAGATACATAATATTTAAGAGTTTCAAGCGAGTTTAAAAGATCTGAGTTAGTACAGCATCTTTACACGACGACTGAGTAAAAGAGAGAAAATGAATAAAAATATGGTTATTTTATGAATATAAAGATGTAATTCCGATATTGGGTTTGTCGTGCCGCCTCGATGCGAAGTCTGAGACCACATTACTATGCGGCCGCCCGCCCTGCGGCTTGTGGGTTGTGGGCTTCGACATGCAAATTCCTCATTACGCGATCTCGTCAAACAATCACTAATCGCAATTGCAAAAACACACTTCCTTTGCATTTGTCCCCTATATACGTAATCCCAAAACTCTTGCAGCGAAAAACATACTCGTAGTTTCCTGATTTTTAGTATTATTAATTAGTTACCTAAGGATCGAATGGTCTTCGAAGCAAAATGAATGTTGATTGTGTTTTGTTTTTATTTGTTATTTCGGGGTATGCAAGTGCTAGATTTAGAAAGTCCAATAATTCTGGAGAAAATTAACTGTTTTGGAAATTCACTAATGGGATGCGCTAAAAGTAATTTTAAATGTCTCTTGACCACGGTTTATCAAGGAAAATGTGGCAACCATAAGGCAAATTACAAGTGTAAAACTTACCACGGAACAAACCTTAAATTACGGTTATACTTATATTCATAAAATTTCTTACAAGGTATAATTAATTTTCCATAAAATTACGCTAGCAGGCCATGATATAAAGTACCAAAATTATAAAAAATCGCGCCTCAATGTGAAAATGAAAATTTTGAATGTTTATCAATGTAGGTATAAATTATGCAATAACATAAAACTTAAGGTTAACTGTAAATGTTTGTAGAGTAGGGATTGCCTCTATCGCGGTGATAAGAGTCATAAAGCTGCGTCACTCACTCCACTCCTGAATGGGCCGTGCTGGTGCGTGAATCATTAAGATTATTTTTAGTACATTACGATATTCCAGCAATTTACTACGAACTGCGATGATTCTCACGCCCGCGCATTGATAAAGTAATTAAATATGTTATAGTTGAATGAGGATTTGTTATGTAAGTATTTAATAAAAGCTTCATAATCAGCTACAAATTGCATGGATGGATCCTGTAATATTTGTTCTGTAATATATGGAGAAAATAGTGGCACGCAGTGGTAAACTGCTCCACTGATCTAGGTGAGAAAGTCGTTTTATGATTAATACTATTTGTCCAGCTTTTACTCACCATAAATCGTTGTCACGAAGGTCTACATAAATAACATTACCATAAGGTGGCCATAAACAAAAGGCGTATTTTTATTTATGCCTTATCGTCTGGGAACACTGGCTCACCCTGAAATACTTCACTTGGAAAAAAGCAAAACGGCCTATCGTGACTGTGGTCCTATCTGTTGGAAGTATCGCCCTGTTTTTGTATGTATTATTCATGGGGTCCTGCCTCACTTGTTCCCGCATTGTCCACAGGTCTGCAATTATGAAATTTATGCGTAGCTTTAGGCAGATCTGCGCATAATGTGGTGCCTACTGAGTCATCGATGCGATGCCGTGCGCATACCCAAGGCTGTCCACTTGCGGACTGATGCTGATTTATCGGACTTCTATCAATAATGATCGATGTGTCTGGCAGTATGATTGCACTAGCAACTAGTATGAAATTAAATACGGAGACATACGTGTAAACACCTTTAGTCAGTATTTTTTTGCAAAACATGAAGAACTAATTACTATCAATAATATACTCGTACATATAATAAGAATCACCTAACTATTTATAGATATGTTCACCTATATATATATGATTCATAAGTGCATGTAAGCGAGTTGCGAGTGATGCCATTTTTAGCCCCCGATGTCATAAGTTTGACATGTTTGTCTTTTTGTGTGTTTGTCTGTGGCATGAAGTGGCATCGTAGTTTGAGAACGGATGGTCCGATTTGGACCCGGTTTTCTATTTTTTATTTATTAGAGAATTTTGTCGAGAGTGTTCTTAGCTAGGTCTGATAAAAATTGGACCAGTGGTTTCCAAGATCTTGGAGTATCTTGATGACAGATAGGATCTCTGGAACGGTAATAGCTAGGTGGTTCGAGTTTGATCTCAAATGTTTATGACCATGTTCCCACATCTGGAACCTTGAGGACCTGATGATGACTAGGAAAAAGTAATATCCACAATGGTAAGTCGGGGGTTTATGAAATTTTCAATTTAGAGTTTTTGTAAAGTAAGTCCAGTCTATGGTCTTTTAAGTTACTTTAATTTTTTCGGATAACTTATTATTTATACATTTCTGTCTACGATATTTTGTCTAAAAAGCAATCAACATCGTTAATTAAATTTTGGTCTCGGACGTAAATTGATTAAGCTTGTTTATTCGAGTACCTACAGTGATTTCTGTCGGCCGTTTTAGAGACTTGGAAATGAAATTAACACAGATTTGCTTTTTAGCACTTTTAGCATAGCATAGCATAACTTGCACGTCCACATTCCCCCTCCTCTATCCCAGAGGGGTAGACTTTAGGAGTTTTAGTTGTTAAATAAATAATATTTTTTAGGAATTCATAAAATTATTATGGATATTTTCCTGAAATAAGTACATACAACAATTACATAATGCTATGAGTCATACTATAAGTACGTTTAAGTAAATATCAGTACAGTACAGTTGTCGAAAGTATCAGTACAGAGATCATTCATATTATTATAAGAATTATACTAACCTACTCTGTGTTCTTGGTGTCAAAATTGACTATAAAACGTAATGTACCTATGTGATGCAGATTACTTGTCTTTGTAGAACACCTTTTCGATTCAAAACTTAAAATCGACAAACACTGAGTTGATTTAGTCATTTATCATTTGCTCGTATATCAATCATACCTTAATTGAATCATGTCCGTGCCCGCAATTAAATGCATCCATCAATAATGTGTTGCAAGTCGTAAGTGCATGATGCGCCGGATTGTGGTAGGTATACTATGCATGTATGGACATACATCTTTATCTACCGGAGCTGCGATCGATCAAAGATGAAACGGCTTCTTTTCTTATTACTTAGATAGAATAAGAAAACTATAACTTCCTTCTTCTTTTTTATTTTGCCATGTTCTGTTACATATTTATTTGCACTGGTCAAAGAAGAGATATGTCCTCCGAGATACAGGAACTTCCTAGTTCGGAGGTCAGCGCTTATTGTAAGATAACTGATTGCTCACTAATTTTATTCAGTTTAATGTAACATTTGCTTAAGTTCCTACTCCATTGTAATCTTACCGCACAAATAAACTATTCTTATTCTTCTAGAAGCACGTAATTAAAAAGTAAAAGTTAATAAAGTAAAGTAAGTTGTATGGTAAGTTGTGGGTCTGAAATTTTCATGGCAAAAATTAAATTTCGGGCCCGTTTATGACTCTTCATCAGACTCTCAATGTAGATTCATTGTCGACATCATTCATTGTCAGAGTTGTAGATTTTTAAATGAATTGTATATTTATTAAATTAAACATGATTCATGCGGCCTTACCTAACACTTAAAAGCGTAAAAATTTACTCGCCGCTCGTATTCTATTCCACTTGTCTCGAGAATTAGTTAACAATAAGTGAAACGTGAAAAATAATTTATAGACAGAATTCGTTACGCTGACATGTTGCAAAGTTTATTGTTTGCGTTACCGAAACAGTCGTAAAGAATTTAACTTGATGTTGTTTGTCTCTGGACATAAATCACATATTTAACAAACCATCGCTGTCAAGCCAATAAACCATTATTGGTGGTACGTGCACGTTTGTATACCTACCTACTGTGTACTGAAGAACACATGTTACGTAACCAATAACAATTTGTTTTGTGACGATATGTAATCCTATTTATTGACGAATGTTCTTAAATTCTGCAGATTGGTGTTTTCTGTAGAGTTTCATACGAAGTTGACATCACGGGATCCGTGCTATGCCCTAGCACGGATCCCGTGATGTCAACTTCGTGTCAACCAAGTGGGCGGAGGGATTTGATCCAAACAAAATTTTAACCGACGATAAGAAAAAGGTTTACAATCATTTATTTAGCTTCACTTTCGGTAGATATGTATATGTAAGTAGAGGCCTCTACAAATAATGAAGCTAAATAAATGCTGTAATACCCCTTCTCTCATTATCGTCGGTTAAGAAATAATAGGCTTTATATGTCAAGTACTTTCGTAGAGAATTTTTTAACAAAACCATAATTTAAAAAATATCTTCCCATTTCCCGCGTCCGCGGCATCTGGGGAGATATATTAAATGAGGGATTCATATTTTACCTTTCATTTCCTTCTCTTTATCTTTTGTGTAAAATCAACAGCGCTGACGCCATTCATTACGCCGGTTTATTGTTTTAATATGCTTTTAACTTAATGTGGATAGGTAAGAGTGTAACTGGTAGAAAGACGATTTAGAAATAATAGATTTCTAAATCGTCTTTCTACCAGTTACACTCTTACCTATCCACATTAAGTTAAAAGCATATTGAAAAAATACAACCCGGGCGCAGTTTATTGATTGATTAGATTGTTATAAGTACAAGCAGTTGAAATTATTCTACCAAAAGTTATACTCGTATAGGTATAGGACTAACAGTTAGTACAAAATAAACATATTTTTACTACCAAGATGTGAGTTTTCTACACATTTAAGAATCAGTGAATATGTTGTGAAGAAAAGCCATTCCATTGCAACTAAAAAGAGGAAGAGGTAGACCGCGTGAACATGAACACCTTGGACCTTACTAAAGATGATGTGTACAATCCCTGAGAATGGTGCTCAAGATTAGAAAAGTCAAGCGGTCGGCATATAAAGCCTATATCTTAACCGAGATATGGCGAGGGCAAAGAAGAAGATTTAAGACGCAGAGAAACCGCGATCAGCGCGTCCCAGTTTTAGGAGCATCCATCGGTCACACACAAGGTTGTAAATCACCACGCATGTACTGATTGATCCAGAGGCCGTTAACGAGGGCCGCACAAAAAACGGGTGTCAAACGTGAGACGTCGACAAATTATCGCTCGACTACAAATTGAATTAGAGGTGATGAGGTTCCGCTTTACCGAGCTCACCTCACGTTTACGTAATCGTTCAGGTCGTTGTTAGATAGGCTGATAAGTGTTGGAAATAGGAAAGCTAAGGCTGCTATTAATACACATTGTTTAGACTCCTTCGCGGCGCATGTTCGAGGCGCTCGTAGCCTAATTGCGACCCTGGTCCGAAAGAGATCGTTATGCAACGTAACACATTTTCATTTGAACGCCTCTATGTCTCTGAGAGCACGTTAAACTGTCGATCCCACCTAGCTACTGTACTAGGGCCTGAACAACTCTAACAATAGGTTGGCCACTAACCACACGACAAGATCTACACGAAGCGCTTGGCTAACTTTTCTAGTTAATGTTGTATCTTTCCGTATCACATTTCTATAAATATAAAGAAATAGACATAACGAAGTTCGAAGTATAGTATTCGATATCAAATACAACACACAGTAGATATTTACTCGTACATACGTGCGATCAATGTTTTAATAGCACCACTTGGAGTGACAAAATACACAAGTAGAATAAATTGATATCGACGTTTTGTGCGGGACCGGTGGTGCTGGTGACAGAATTATAAACTTTTATTAACATTGACACAAATTGACATGACGATGCTGTATATTATAATATAAACCCTCATAAAAGTCAGGCCTGTCACAACGATTGGTAAGTTCAATTTATTTTTGAACTGACCGACAGATTTATATTGAACTGTGGATAACTCTGACTTTTCTAGAAGTTTGTTATAGTAAGTAACCCATGAGGAAAAGAACGCGCCCGCCACATATTTTCTTCATTCAAGTAGTAACCCTTCATGAAATCGACTAGTCTTTTGAAAATGATTACATAAGCTCTAAAATTAAGACGAAATGTGCAAACATAAACCTGGATTTAGATTTACGATCGCTTGCGTCTTTAAAACGAGGCTTAGGTTATGAAAGAATGCTCAAAACAATCTGGAAATCCGTTCGCACATAAAACCAGGTGGGCTTGGAAATAAAAACAGCGTTCGGCCTTCGCAATTTATTTATGCTTTGTGGCCGTTGTGAAGAAAAGTGAATGCGTTTGAACTGAGACTGACGCGACCTCACCTGTTCTCAAAAAGCCAATTCTGAGACGTATTACCCTTTGTTCCCGGACCCGCCTGCGAGGTGCCCGCGCCAGCGTTTATTGCAGCTCCGACTTAATTTGACGTCTGCAAATGCGGTGGCAATTTGAATTCATTTTGCTCGTATTATAAATGGCTCTGAACTATGAACACACGAGTGTTCATATTTATTATCATAAATCACTTGTGTTTCATCATTGCAGATGAAATCAGCTAGGTAAAATGGATCCACTTGACAACTTATACCTACATACGACATCCTATATGTAAATTATAATGAACAATATGATGCATTGTAAAGTCGAGTCATCTATTTATTGTTGTGTTTTCCGACCGCTTTTCCTGCAGTTTCTCGGTCCTAAGCTCATTAGCATAGTTTCACCAATTCGCGACACTTCTGTGCTGGTTGCAACACGGACGGTTGCGTGCTGCGCTTAGCTTTCGACACGGGTACACTAAGAGGCCCTTCATATGGAGATGGAACACACAGTCCGCGCCCATTGCCGCCTTCTAACGACACACTTCACACGATTTCCACTACATTCTTCAACAGGTGTCGTAATTTGTGCACGCTAAATAGTCTAGCATTTATTAGTCTATTAGCATCCCTTAGTTGCCTACAATACTGCCAGGTCGAATTGAAAACCCAGAGCGTCGGTGGCATATATATTATAGTGGCTAGGACGCTAGGATTAGGTAGATGTAATGTATCAATGAGTTTTTAGTTTTTGCTCCAAACAGTGACGAAAACATCGTGAGGAAACTAACCAGTGTGTAAAAAGGGGAAGGCAATGGTAATTCTGCCAAGAAAGTGGATCACAAACCGCATAATGAGGAATACGACTAAGAAGATGAGCCCTGGAACAACAATTCAAGCATTTCCCAGACCCTTAACAATCACTTCTATACTGTAGTCAAGTATTTTGTCCTTAAGGGAGTTACATCCAAACCCTTTGCGGCGGTGTAAAGTTTTTATATTTATAAATCTAGTGATACAAAATGGGAAAATCCTCTTATTGAGAAAGGTTTGAAAGGAAAATACCCATGAGAGGTTATAGAATACCTAGTAATGCTTTGTACTAATAAGCAAGAAGCTATAGGAGCCAGTAAAAAACTACAATATACTCGTACCTATACAATGGAAGAAAATATTCAATATCTACAGGGTGTCGCCTGAAATGTTTTTTGTGAAAACATTTTCCTAACAGAAAATTTTAATGCGTTTAGTTACGTCCGCATCAAAAAGTAAGTGGTGGCTTTACCTAAATCGATTAGGTATTTTCCTTCCTTGTGTAAACGTTAACCACAAACAAATGTCATGGTAAGTGAAATCTACTAATTCCTACTGCTTAGCCTTTCTGTTTGTTTGTTTCCTATTGTTAAACTCTCTCCAACTTACAGTGAATGATACTCAAGAGTTACTCGTAGTGTCATGAAACTATGTAATGTATTATGCATTATGGAGAAGTCCTTTGAGACTTGGCTATTTGGCAAACAATTTCAAGTTGTTTGGGCAGTACCTTATACGCATAGTTTTAGTTCTTGAGTTATGTTAGTAAACGCTGAATCTAATTCTGGAAGATCGTTTGTATTTACGTGCTATAATTTGGTCTAAGTACTGAAGTCATGTTATAGTTGTCATGAGCTCTTTCACGCTTGACGTCAGTTTATGGGGCACCCTGTACAACGCTACCAAACCATTACAATAGATGTGTAGTGTAGATACAGTATGTATGGACGATTATTGATACTGTCTAACAAAATGGATTCATGTTGTTCCATAAAAAAAGAAACAAAGGAATTTATTATTATTTGTCTTATTGTATGTACAAGAATCTGTCGCAGTGCGACTCGATAAAATTATACGAAATCTGGCATAATTATACGAGTATTAATAAACCTAAAATCTAGCTAGAGTCTAGACTGTCGTTTGTTTGATATCGCAGTACCACAGGCCGCTCATATGTTAATGTTATAGTTATAAAGAGAAGCTAAAATAAAATAATTTGCTAAAGTGTCTAGTTCTCGCGTATATCTATTCTAATGTTAGTAAACACTGAGTCTAATTCTAGAGAAGCGCTCGGATTGACTCTAGGTCGAGTAATAGCCTCGACCTATTTCGTCGACGACACCTAATTTAGCCATTTGGGGCAGGCAATATTTCGGACATTAATTTAGAACACGATATGCATTTACAAAGTCGATGTCTTAAGACACTTTCGTCAGGAAGAAAAGTCTTATTAATTATATTTATTATCATCATCATATCATTTATTCATAATCAATCATAAATTGTGTTTGAATACAAAAAAATAAACATGAAAAAATATATCAAAAATAATAATTAAACTCTTTCAGTGTCAATATTAGCTACAGTATAAGCGTTAAAATAAACTAACTCATAAATCATTTAAATTTCCTTTTAACTTATTTTCCTCTAAGCTACAATGTACAATTAGGTATTGTGATATGAATTAGATTAGGTGATAAATGTTTTATCATAAGAATTATCAAAGAGAATTGATTAAAACTAAAATTAATTTTTATAAACAATTTCTTAGATACAGTCGATTGCTTTTAAACATATCTTTATTACCTGGTAATAGGCTTGTAATATTTTATTTTCTACTATCTTTTAACTACAGTCGATTGCAGGTCGTGTCTACATCATTCGACTAAATTATTGCATTGAGTAGGTATATATGTCCATAATATATAAAAAATATTTAATTGTAGGTAGAGAAGTTTAAAACTTTAAATACATATAGGTAAGTATACAGAAAGTATATAAAACTACTTTAATCTAAATTACTTATCAGTGCTTTATAGATCCCAATTAAGTTTCATTAAACTAATTGATACTAAAGTACTTTTAGAGATATCTACCTAATAATTATAGAATGTGTCTTATTCAACAAGGGTTAATTCATACTATAAACGGTTCCGCAATAAAGATAATTACCTGGTGACTTTACTAGATGAACACAAGAATTTTTATTACTTATAATTTATTTGTTTCACTAGGAATACAGCTTTATAGTTCTGTATATTTTTCCACGCAGTAAACATTTATTTTCAGGGTATTTCCCAGTTTGAATGTTTGTTTAATACGAGCCTGTTTGTGTTTTTACCGTACTGTACTGCAACGTCTGAAACTTTGTGATTCACTAATTTATAGTTATGTTTGACGATCATCTACAAATAAGACTATATGTTACGTGTATACAAGTATGTTCTTACTGTGTAGGATAGAAATAAATGAATATAATCTAATTTAATATATTTTATTATTCCGGGAAACTCAACATTATTTCGACGGAATAGTAACATAAAGACAGTTGAGAAGAAGGAAGATGGAGGGTGGAGGATGAGAAATAATAGGGAGATGGAAGAGATGGTGAACGAGCCGAACATCATAGGAGAGACGAAAGCGGCTCGACTCCGATGGCTCGGACACATCACTAGGATGGGGGAGGATCGGGCAGTTAAACGAGTGTATGTGGGACGCCCTAACGGACGACGTCCGGTCGGACGTCCCAGATACCGCTGGCTCGATGAAGTGGAGAAGGATCTGCGGGAGCTCCGGGCGTCTGACTGGCTCGAGACTGCGCAGGAGAGAGAGCGATGGCGCTCTTTGGTATCGGAGGCCAAGATCCACTTCGGGTCGCTGCGCCAGCGGAGTAGTAGTAGTAGTAGTAACATAAAGATTGACTTAGAGCAATCCCGTTAAATGTAGGATAAGTGTAAATTAAATAAGTACTGCATAATACTGCACTTAAACATTTCAACGACCCACAGTACTTGCTTGCTCAATATTTTATTTGCGACCACTGAATTCTCATAAACTCATTAAAAGATCCGGCTTAAGCTATTTGTTACAAAATCCGGTATTGTCTTTTCCATTAAACTCCCTTTTAAAATACTAGTTACGTAATAGGCAGACACTTGTCAAAGACAATAATAATGAGTAATATATAACGTGGAAAATTTTAAATCTCTTAAGGTGGATTATTAATTTAGTTAGAGAATTTCTCTACTACTTATCTAGGCAGTTAATCTTCACAATGATTAACGTCGGGATTTTTGAAGTTCATAGTTCCACAAAGTAATCAAGTGTACAGTTGTGATTGTTGTCGCATTCGCAGAACTCATGCTGATTTGCTACGATGAGTCACTTCAGATTCGTGTAACAATTACTCGTATCAGGGAATAGGTTAGTTGGAAATGAACAAGGGTTTAATACTATATTTGGTTTAGATATTTGGTGATCCCATTGGGATTAGGTTTGAATTTTCGGGTCGTTCCCCGTGGTACAACCGCACTGAGATAAGATATTTAGTTGTTTATTTCTGTATTTTATTTATAATCAGGTACCACTTGCCACAAGAGCGTCGGTGGCGTCGTGGCTAGGACATCGTACTCCCACGCGGGAGATCCGAGTTCGAAACCATGCAATGTCATGTACCAATGAGTTTCCGGTTTTTTCGAAAGACTTGCGTACATTTACCGACTTCTCTGACGGTGAAGGAAAACATCGTGAGGAGACCTGCACGCTGTAATAACCAGTGTGTGAAATGGGGAAGGCAATGGCAAACCACCCCCTTAAATTTGCCAAGAGAGTCGTTCTATGT
Source organism: Hofmannophila pseudospretella (assembly GCA_947369225.1). NCBI lineage: Eukaryota > Metazoa > Arthropoda > Insecta > Lepidoptera > Oecophoridae > Hofmannophila > Hofmannophila pseudospretella. The sequence continues at coordinate 8,677,729 of OX376317.1, read as the reverse complement.
GATTAATTCCTTAGAATGATCGCGACCTTCAGCATGAGGAATATAACTTAGAAGAAGAAGAAGGCCTCTTGCCCAATGTACGAGTATTTGCTCAGTTATTATTTTATAAAATTGTATAACCTTGGTACCTTAGTTGGTACCTGAGTAGGAGCACGAGGAAACGCCCGTAATTATGAACTAAGTTTTAATTAGAATTTTCAAATTAAATTCTGTAAGCATACCTTCCTATCCATTCCATAGATAATCTCTGAATAATCCTTACCCCCAGTTTCTCACTGTAGACAGTAATCATAATACGCATTTATTATCTGGTTCACAAGCTGACCATATTAAAATGTTTAAAGAATTTAAAATTGACCATAAAACATCCTCCAGTCAGCCACAGTGACAGCTGAAGGATAGGGTTGTACTCGTATTCTTTGCATCTCATTGGGTTGGTTTATTATTTGCTCACATCACATTATGAATGTATTTGTACGAGGAACGCGAGATACATTATTGTGACAGCTCTTTGACCGGTCCCCGTCCGCAGCTGTCACCTGTCAGTGAGGAATTCGTGCCAACTTGCATGAAAATAGATGTAAATGTGTGTCTACATACACGTACTAAGCATAAATATTATAATTTGTGTAATTTATTGTTGTTTTACGAAGAGAAGCCAATTTCCTAATATTATTAATTACATACTTGACAGATATAGACAATTTATTCATTAAAAATACAAATATACAATCCGCAATATCACAAAAATGTTTCGTCAAATAATAATAATTAACATTAAATTAAAATAAGTACATACATTTAAAAAAAATCTACAGTCATTACTTCCGATCCTGAATCGACCCCCGTCTAAAGGTACCCATTACACTGGCAGCATTACCACGTTGGATAGCCAGTGAGATCCTTTGGACGAGGTACGATCCAGAGCGGGAGTCACCGCCCCTCCCCCCTACCTCCCCCTAGGTCCCTAACAAACGCCCCTGCCTCGCAACCCCACGTACCCGACGTCTCGACGGCGACCGGCACGAAATCATATGTGGGCTCCAATTTTTGATGAATGGATGGACATTTTACATGGTATGGAAGTTGTGGTTGTGAGATATTTTGAAAAAGTTATTTTAATATAAAATATCCTCAAGTAAGTATATCTAAGGTAGCCGACGTACTTTATCCTGCAGATTACATAGCCTGTTAGTTTATATATACTGTGAGCATTATTCAATTTATCACATTATCCGCATACAATACATCCATTCATTATTTCACGATTAATGATTAGATAATAGATTTCAATTTATTGCCCCATTGAGTATCGCCTTAAGAGACCTGCCAATCATTACCCTAGTTCCTTTGCCATCTGTAAGGAATAATAATGCATTGAATAGCTGGCCATATTAGGTATTAGCATGCAAATGGGCGAATGATGTCGATTGACAGATATATAGCTTCTTTACATAAATAAGTATACATGTTGATACAATTGAAAAATCATAGTGATTTATATTGTAAAATCGTAATCATCATCAGCAGCCAACTCTAGTCCACTGCTGGACATAGGCCTCTCCCAGGGCGCGCCATTGAGCCCGATCTTCGGTTCTTCTCATCCAGTCGTTGCCAGCCACCTTGCGCAGATCGTCGCTTCATCTAGCAGGGGGACGTCCCACACTACGTTTGCCCAAACACAGTCTCCACTCCAGAACTGGTCTACCCCAGCGGTTGTCGGTTCTGCGACAGATGTGACTGGCCCACTGCCATTTCAGCTTGCTAATCTTATGAGCTATGTCGATAACTTTTGTTCTGTTTGATTGTAATCAAACTGTAGTAATTAAATTATGAATGTTTATTACCGCGGCATTGTCCTACAAGCGAAATTGACGAATAATAAATTGCTCATTCAGTCGTACAACAATCGTAAGACAATCGTATTAAGGATTATGGTACCACGATGAGTCAGGTAGGCTTCTTTTACACAAATCATCGTGTAATAATGTAATGCAATGAAACATACACGTTTATACAACTTATTGGTTCTATAATGGCTCTATAAATGAAATGACACGATTACAAGCTGAAAGAGGTGTGCCCAGAATCAAGTATAAAAAAAAAGATACCACGACTTTTATACGACTTGTGTCATGCCGGCTATAAAGAATAGCACCACCCCAACTCTTCCCGTGGGTGTCGTACGAGGCGACTAAGGAATTTTGTGGATACTGTTCTACACTAGTAGACGGCGATATACTCGCCTATCACGTTTGTCCACCAAATCTAACGGCGAAAAGTGTATACGACCTGTCGGTGGTTCCTCTGTCTACCCCCTCGGGGATTATGGACACAAAATATCTATATATTTTGTCTTTATCCATATCTATATATATTGTGTTGTAGACATGAGTTTATGTATGTATTTGTTGGGTGATGAATATATATTTTATCGAACTGTATAGTCAAAGAACTAGGTATAGGTAGGTAGGTAGGTAATTCAGTGACAAATTAAATTTCTAAATCATTTACATTGCCACAATTAATTAACGTATACTATACAGAAGAAACTTTCAGTTCTTAATAAATTAATTTAACTACAACAACACTAAATAAAGCGTCAATGCGTTTTAATGACCAACATAAATTTCAAAAGAATGCGCCGCTATTTTCTGCGCTCGTAAGTCTTGTACAAATTAGCTTTTAGATTTCCAGCGTGTAAACATCGATAGCATGATATGAGGACATTATCTTAAGCATATCTATGCACCTCGGTGACACACACTGCATAGTTTTCTTATCGCGAATAACAGATTATGCCAAGGTCGCTTCTTTACATATAACTCCGGACATTAGGTACTTGTATAATGCTGTGTGTGACGAAACGCAGCAAACTGCAATTTTGTTTGACATTTTGCTACAAAAGAACAATGTGTCTTCACTCATATGCAGTTTGTTGCCGGAGACCTTTTGCATTCGTATAATTCCGTAATTTCGTTTCGTTTCCTTAGGGTAATAATTTTCCATTTTTGTCGTATTGGGTAGGTAAGTTTCGAACGGAGTTAATTATTTGTGTAATCTGATATTTGCACATGAAATAAAATCTTGCAATGATTTTTGTTCCTGGGTATTAAAAATACTTATAAATAGTATCGATTCTTTACTCACGCACGAATTTATGCGTCGCATCCGTGTTTCGCCGTTAAAATTTCGAAACTCCTGGTTTTCTCGTCAGCAATTTACCTACGAATAAAAAGAAATATAAATTAGCTTCTTGGATAAATTGGTTTTCATTACACACATTATTGTTGGAGGCTTTCTAATCGTCCGTCAGATGCATCGATTATTGCCATTAGGCCGTCCCGTGGCGATCTCGGTGGCCCACATCGTAATCACCATGATTATCTCCACCACCTGATCGTTCCAATTATGGACCACTCTCGAATACCTCACATAATACGTTATCCTTTTCGAATTGATGTACGAATAATACTCACATGGAATGAATATGTCGTAGCCACATATCTGTAGTGTATTGGCGCTTTTCATGAAATGCGTAGTCATTTCACGAATTGCTAAAGAAAGTTGGATAGATATTGTAATAGCCCAGTTTTACGCAATCTGTCTAAGATTTTTAGACATTTCGTGATGTTCAGATCATTTGTTCGCGCATATAGCGTAATAGTAGAACTACACTATGTGCCTAGCTAGAAAACGCACTTCGTGAAATGCTAGCATAGTTTTGCGCCGATAGCTTAGATTGCTTTGTACTAAATCTTGGGGTATTGGTGTCTTGGTCTAATCCAGATCCAAGGCCCAGACCCAAAACCCAGACCCAAGACCCAGACACAAGACCCAAACCCAAAGCATAGATCCAAAACTCAGCCCCAAGACCCACAAAGGGATCGAATCCAGACCTCGAACTTCTTGAGATTCGAACGTTTTAGCTGCTACGCCACCAGGGGTTCAATTACACTATCCGCGTAAATCGTGTTAGTCATTTCACGAAGTGCGCTTCCGAGCTAGACATTGTATAATTCAGGGGATTTCCCGTAGTCCAAACAATACATTACGCTATATACTAACTAGAGATCTGCATTTCACGAAGTGGCTAAAAATCTTAAGACAGATAGTGTAAAATTCGATAATTACAGTATCTTCTCTCTCTAACTTTTTTAGCACTTCGTGAAACGCGCCTTTACGCTATGTGTCTACGACAAATATACTACAACACAATCATTCCATTACAAGCCTAGGTGTTTTAAAATATCCAAAGCCTTTGTAACAACTCATTTAAATTAATAGCTATAAAATGTGAAGTGCAAATTGTAATCTATAGGTAGAGTGACCCTTGTACTTACGTTCTGTAACTTATTGTAAATATTTTCTGTAAATTAGAATATACTACGGTCATCAAATTCCAATCGATTCACTGTACCTACATATACGAACTAGCGTAACAATTCGCATAACCGATGCGCATAAGCAACCTGACTCGTGCTCTAATTATAGAGCGTTCTAGAATTTGTAGTGTTACCTGAAGCTAGACTTGTATTTCGTTTGTAGACTGAAGCTGCATGTGTGTACAGCACAGACAGGCTGATTGATGTTTCAGGTTATGAGATCAGATTATCTGGGACTGCAGGCAGACTCTGATTTTGTTTCGCTTTTATATTTAGCATTATACAAAAAACACAACCTAAGGATTTGGCTTAGGCCTAACCTAAGACGCCTATCCTATATCCTTTGTTTACCTTATTTAGTCATTTCTATTCATCATCAGTCTACTGCGGGACAGAGTGCATTAGAGTAATAGAGTAGCTTTTTCCAATATGGCACACCTTCGTTTCATCTAGTGCTTTATATTAACCAGATATGGTTTTAGAAGAGGTGAGAAGAGTGGCTTAGCTGAGGCCTACCTATTTCACCAGTGGACTGATACCGGTTCATAATGACTTATGAGAACCAAAATGTCGTCTTCTCTAGTATATAATAAGATTCGATCTAATTCCATTCAAACTGTTGAAATGTTATCGAAAATATTGGCTTTCTGATAATTTGAAGATTTTCCGTTGAGAAAATTTGAAGATTTTCTGTTGAGAAAATCTTCAAATTTTGCAGAGCGAATCCTTGGTGTCAAGTATAGGCCCAGTTCATATTTCGGCAAGATCGGTGAAAAAAATCTGATCCGTGATCACTGATCATACAAAATGGTTACGGGCTGTTAGCTAGTGAAAAATAAATATCCAGTGAGTCGTTTTAAAATTATAGCAAATCAACTACCTAGGTATCAGTGACACAAAAGGATTACATTTCTGCTGTTGACGCAATTATTTATTTTGGGCACCAATTGTGCACTCACGATTTCTGAAAGGCGATATTTTGGCTTACGTGATGCATTGTTGTTGACGAGAATACGTCAGTTGAATTTATATCGCATTTATCGGGAGTGATGATCGCGAAATTGCTTTCAAAAGGGAGCTCATACTTATTAGCGAATATGGTCGTATATAAACATTATCTTAAGGTTTTATGCATACCAAAATACCTAAATATTTTAGGATTAAAGTCGTATAAGAGACAAAATATTTAAATGAAAAATGACGCACTATTTTGAACAATTTATTAACTGGTATATATGATAATTCCTTTAATATTTATCGGGAAATTACCGCTTTACATAAATATTTTCCTTTATGTTTATTTAATTGCATGACTTGCTTGGTACTTTGTTTACTATAAAAGGTACGTTAATTACCTATGTTATATTTCAATGTACGAAAGTAATGCAGAAGGCGAGACGCATTCCTTAAAATAAAAAGTAATCGATTAAAATACCAACATGCAATTAATCATATCTATAATAAGGTAAGTGTGATATTTGCGGAACATAAAACACGCCTGCAGGTTTTTATCGTCTGAAAGTTGGTTATGATGATGAGTAAGGTCTTGCAAGACCAATATGAATAAGATTGTTTAGTTTACAATAATAATTAAATAGCTAAAAAAGCATTTCCGGTGCTTACAGTTCATTTAAAAAAAATCAAAACGGTTTTTAATACATAGGTACTGAAACAAAGATATTAATTTAGGTTAGGTTAGGTTGGCTTCTGAACAGGTGGAGCTCGTAACCCATCCCGCACACAATCTGAACCTTGCACCATGTGATTTTTTTATTTTCCCAAAATCAAAGATTTTATGAGAGGTTTGACATTTACGTTGCCAGAAGAGGCTGTGATAGCTTTCAACTGAAAAACATGCCCTCAGACCAATGGTCCTCATGTTTTCAAAAATGGTTTGAACGAATGAAAATGTGTTTAAAATGTAACAGAGACCATTTTGAAAAATAATAAATATATTTTTACTTTACTTATAAATTGTTTTATTTATGAGTTACGCAAAACTTTCAGTGTACCCCACATAATCTTGATCTTTGCATATCACTGAAGAAATGCAGATAACCTGTTTTTAGAAATTATTGGGTGCACGCCAACAGCTGTTCTGTATCAGCTTTATGGGATTTATGGTTCAAGTGATAGGTCAAGGTTATAGGATAGGTGTACTATACGAGTATGTTGATTAAAGCTGAATAGCTGGTGTAGTCTTTTTTTACGAATATTACGACTGTCAATAAGTTAAACATGCGGATTTGTAGAATGTCCTCCTCCTCTAGGTGTGGAATATGTTAATGAATATTATAATAAGAATATTATTTTTTTGCGTCTTGGCTGTTATCTATAAAATGTCGCAGCTAAAACGTATAATCCGCCGTATTACAAAGCGACTAGCCGCTTTATAAAACATCGCCCTTCTGTAAAACGGCTAACTGACGTTCAGGCGGATTGTAGTTGCAATACGTTCAACAAAACGGTGGCCAATGTTTAGCCGGATTGTAAACAGGTTACGATTTTGGGTGACCATGATTTAAAGAATGGAAATAATAATTATTATTTTTTAAAATCGACAATAATAATGGACTAAGTAAAAGTATAGTACATTGAGTTAAATTGAAAACATTTTGAGCAGTTTAACTGCTCAATTTTATGCAATACAGCATTTTGTCTCTCCCGCCGTGTCCAATTTCCTTGTGGATTTCCAATAATAGATCAAAGTATTGTTCTGTTGATATCATACGAATTGAAGGGTATTTTTTCGGAAAATTAATTAACCAATCATATTGCATCGAGTTCCGTCGAATATTAGACTCCATGGCCAAGGTGCCCATTTTGATGTGCGTTATAACCTCACATATTCGGTTTTTTGTCCATGGCTTTTTCAGTCTTCCCCATTGTGATTCATAGTATTCTGCTAATTGTAAGTTAAACTTGTCTTAAAAATATTACACATATATTCACACATATTTTGCACGTTTTCACTCATTAAACTATTAATATTTACACTTTGTTGTGACACAGATTGCATGTGAAATGCTATTTTTGTTGTTATGTCAGTCAAGCGCCACGGGTGGTGAAATTTTGAACTAAAATGACAAAGCGGCGGTTAATGGCTCGCTCGTTTACAAAACAGCGACACGTAATCAGCCGCATTGGAGAACGCGAAGCGCGATTACAATGCGGCATATTGTCGTTTAACCGTATATTACAATCCGACTGAACGTCAGTTAGCCGTTTTACAGAACGGCGCCGTTTTGTAAATAGGCTAGGCGTTACTTAATTCGGCTGCGACATATACATATCATGTTGTATCTAGATATATTTAATGTTCTTTCACTTCATAAGACTATAGCCATGCTTATTTACTAAACTAATCTCCTACTATCAGTTTTGTCTATATCTTTCTAACATAGATAGCTACTGCTTCTACTACCATAGTAGCACTAAAAACTTTTCATTACCGCGTTTTATATGCTATCGTAAACGGCGAAATAGAATTAGGGAGTTCCACCACTGCATCATTTCCCGGAGTAATGTCTGATAGTAAATCTTACACAGTGCTAACACTGGCAGTAATCCAACTGAAGTGTTTTGCTTTAATATGATTAATAGGTCTTCTGAAAGTCGGAACAATTCATCATTGTTGGCATTCTTTGCTTACTTTGCTTCCCGTTACAAAAATAGTGTCCGAAACACGAGTATGTATTTCCATATTTAAATTATGTACCTAACTATAAGCTTATTAATTAAGTACCTTATAACGTCATATCAAAATTACTACGCATTTGAATTATTCCTACAGTAATTAATTTATCAAGACATTCTTCAAACATCATAATTAAAACAAGCAACGCATATTTACTTTTCTCTTATCTTACCTACATAATATATAAACAGTTTGATTTACAAGCGAGCAAAGAAACTGATCAACAATTATTGTTCAAGTAAACAATTTTTTAAACTAGACTATAGATCAACCTTGGCCGACTACGAACCTGGATCTGGATCGTGTTATGCGCAATGCGTTCGCGCTCGCGGATGTTTACATCCAACATAATGAAAGGAGTGAAAACTAGGTAATAGGTCCGGCATTTTACGATCTGGAAATTTTGTGGGCTTCACAAAACAAAACCAAGGCTTTGTAGAAAATAAATAAACAGAGGAAAAGTAAGGTGCTTATTTCGTTTGTTTATAAGGCAGGTTATGTATAGTGATTATGACCTTGGAACTAGTAGAATAGATCGCGGTGATGAGGTAAACAACCCGGTAGAGCTACTTATAGCGATTGCATCATGCCATGCGATGTATCAATGAAAGAACGGGCACCGCACTAAAGTCGCGGTTGTCTGGATTCGCGTCTAGATGTAATAATATTAATTGCCCACTTTCAATTTAGTACCTCGATAACCTGCTAAATGACTACTTTTACCAGTCTGCTGAGTCAGTCGATTCCTACATACTAATGTAGTATCATAATTGACTTTTGGGACAATTCATTTGGGTAATTTTACGAGCTCCTTTACCAATATGTTCTTTTAGAAGAATAAATCTAATACTACAATCCAGCTCTTTTGGTGAATTCCATTACATTTTTAAATCTCAATGGTATAAGAAGACGATGTAATGTGTCGTACAAGTCCTAAAGTTAACACTTTCACGTCAGTTTCATTAATGAACCGTAGTAATTTAACTTGAGTTTAACGAGAGGAACGTCGTCCATTTAATCCGGCTACTGTTTATTTATGCGGTGCATCAACGTTATCGGCCGGTGCGGTGTAGCGGTGACGGCTTTCTCGAAATCTTCGGCGGTCACGTTTATTTCGGGAGTCGCAAACACTAAACTTCCCTCATACTAGTGCGTAGCGTAAGTAAACCAAGGTGATAGTACGGTGGTACTGGTTTAGCATGCTGTTTGTCGATGTGGAGGCGATGGAGGAGGTGACCAATCAAGCTGAAAGTGACGCCGAACGTCAGAACGAGAAATCAAGGATACGGGAACGAGGGAGACTGTACTGACCTGGATCGACCTACATTCCCATAAGAAAACTCAGCAAAAATGAAAGAAACAAGGGCATCTTTGTTCGTGAAGGCAGGCAAGAAGAAGAAGGATGAAGCACGTCATTTATGGCGCCAAGGACCAAGTCAAAATCCCACTCAAGGTCGTGACCAGAGAGGGTTTCAAACACTACCCAAATCCTAAGAGTCCATAGAAAAATTACGAGTCAGTTCTTTATTATCTTCATCAACCATGACATTGCGAAGCACTGCTCGAAAACCGCAAGGAAATAGTGCACGATAAGACGATAAACAAAACTTGCACGATAGTCATCTGTTTTTTACTTCGTTTGGCACCGCAGTTTGTGGGAAGTTTTACCCACCGACACACCGGCACCGTGACCGATGCAAGCTCTCGTCACGGTAATGGAACACAACCGCATGGGACAGACCTGACTAACCAACACGTTGCTTCAATTAACTGAACTGAACACCTTGGGATACATACAAATACCCAACATGAGCATGCGAGCTTGATAGAGAATAGAGATGTCAATGATGCAAACTTCTAAACATTCTTACTTTGTTTTAAAACTGTAAAATACCATTTCTGAAAGCCTTAAACATTCTATAATATTATGACGTCGGAATAGTAGTCACTATTGATGTTTTGTGTTGTATTTCTTATTCATGGACTATCCACCATAACCTAGAGTTCCGTCCACCAGTCTTAAGCCACGTCTTCTGCGCGTGTATAAACACAAAAATATCTACACAAAACATGCTTGTTTCTCACTCTAACATGGTTCTTACTCACTCTTACAACAAGAAAACATTACGAGAAAAAATGATTTGTGTAGATGTTTTTGTGTATTGATTGTGTGGACCAAAACACGCGCAGGAGACATTGCTTGGGTACTGAAATCAAATCACTTCACGATATAAAACTGTACTTTTATAGAACCCACCCATGTCTTTTAATTTAATATTAGCATTTCACTGTTTCATTCAGTAGCTTATCAGGAAACTATGGTCATAAATGTAACTATGCCCGCTTTCCGATTACGACCCCAACAAAGCGGAACAACAAAGGCGGAACAACCATACAATAGAAATTTAAATATTCACGTAATCTGAATCGCTACTACATATTTATTTACACTCATAACACAACTTTGTCGTCGTGTAGGTCGTTACTAGTTTACGGGATTTTTTATGCGTTTCTGCATATTTCTAGGATGTTTCTGTTGCTTTTTGCATGTTGAGTAGTTTTATCTGAGATTAAAGTACGAATATCCAGTGCTGTATTCGTAACTATTTATTATATAAGGCTCAGACAGGTATTATATAAAAGGCTATTAATTCGGAACCTGACAACGAAATAATGTCAAGGAGCGATCCGCTTAAATTTCGATTGGTAACTGGATAATATTATAATATCACACCAGCGTACTTTCGTCTCAATCAATTTATAAATTAACAGGTAAGAGCAATGATTGAGAAAAAAATCTGTTGTTAAATAACTCATATCAATTTCGCATTCCTTGAAGATTTACTCAACAGCATTTGTTTGCTGCCAAGAATTCACATGTTTCAAATGCAAATGATAAACGAAGCATTTATCAAAAATTTATATTGTTTTTGAATACGAGTAGGACATCAATCAGGTATTTCGAGCCGAGGCAAACTATAGACTCAGCTCAAAAATCACGTGCTTACGTCCGTGAAACAAAGTCTGGAGGTAATAAAGCTTACGTTTGTTATTATAACGACTGTTGTTCTGAGCTGTGCGTTTCGTTGGCCCGAATTTGTTGTGATTACGACATCCACCGACTGTGACTGACGCTTTATTATTAAAACGGATTCCCATGACGGTTTCATTAGCGCCTTTGCAACATTTTTGTTTTGAGTTCCTCTGAGCCTCAGAGGAACAGAGCCTCCGATTCGCGTCTTAAGTTCCTCTGAGCCTCAGAGGAACTCAAGACCAGAGTCCGAGGCTTCTTTTTACTAGGTATCAGTCTTCTATACGACCTAAGTTACTAAACTCCGGTTTCGTAGACGGCGGAAGTGAGAGAAAAACAACTTTCAAATTGACAAACTATGATGGGATTTGAAGATTTACGGAAGAAAGGAGGACGTATCATAAATAGGCCACAACATTATAGTTAGTGAACTGTTCACGTACTTAAATATAGTTTCGCTCGAATGTATAGCGCTATATAGCTGTAATGGCGCCGCCCGGTAGCAAGCGCTGCAACGAGCATCCAAATGCCATGAATTCCTGACATTGAATCGGTTGCTACCGCGCATGTCGTCATTTCTGCATCTCAAACCTGTCTGCATGACTGTAAAAAGCTTGCAATGAGTACTTGCATACCATCACTTTGTTCCTTTTCTTCTCCAATAATCAATGACGTAGGTAGGCTGGGCGATAATTGCGGGCACTTATCTGACACCTATAGGACGATCACGATAATTAAAGGCGGATCAGTGATGGTCTGGAGTAGGCTTAAGCTAGGCATCTCGTATTACCGTTAGTGGCGACGCGGCGCCATTCGCCAACCTACTCGTTCTATGCATTCATACGATCGATCTCAATAATTATCATAAAATAATGAATAGCAGGCAATTTTATAATCATATTCTTAAATTTATCATCTAGACTCTGATAACTTAAGCAAGTCTAAGACTCTACGTCTTATTTTTGGTGGAAGCTTAAGTGTAGGTATTAATATTTAAAAGAAAATTAAATTTGAAGATAGATTGAACTATTTAGTTTCGTTGAATTATTATTAGCTAAACATAAATTACCTACTACATTATATTTATGGTTCGGTGAATGTTTCCATTTCCCAGTCAACAAAAAGTTATAGTGCTCGGAATTAGAATTCAAATAGTTAACGAGGGTAAATCCGGGAACACATTATTGGATTACATCGTTATCTGAAACTTGAGTTTTTGTAACAAAGTCAATGAAAGTTAAAGTGTGTTTGCATGTAACTCCTACTTGAAATAGTCATTCGTAGAGTTCAACAGTAATATAGAATAAACCTCTGTCGTATAGAAAAGTAAATATTAGACTTACGTATTCAATTATTATAAGTCATCTTGCGGTAATACAATACAATCAATGTATATGTAGAGCTCGGAAAAGGGGATTTGACTTTGCATGCGCAATATATTTGATTCAAAACGACATTTTAATACGGTAATAGCAGTAGCCGTATATAATGAAGAATTATAACCTCGAAACGCATAAAAGGATAAGAAACCGTGAAAACGGAGCATTGGAGGTTGGAGGGTACAGCACCGTTGTTAGGGCAAGTTACGGCCCAGCATAAGGGGATCGCTCTAGGCTAGTGCGAACCACGAAACCATTTATTCATGACTTACATTATTATAACTTGTAAAAAAGTTATGGCAGGTTCTAGCCTTTGCGAGGCCTGCTCTATTCCAACTGAGTTATCGCGGTCTTTTTCACTGTAAACCTCTTAGCCTAGTATCGATATCTACCAGATAATTATTTAACTACACTGATAAACATGTCTAATGTTGCAATTGAATGCAGGCTGGCAAACATTTTCAGGTTTCTAGATTTTTCACAGTTTCTTACCCACTAAATTGATAATTATATACTTATGTGAGAGTAAATAAATACTTTTATTATTATTATATTATCATTATTATTTGAATTTTCGATATATACATCGTACATGCTAAATATTTTTTTTTATTTATTAGGTATAAACCGTATAACCGTACCGTTTCTTAGGTATGTCGTATAAACGACGCAATCCATTGACAAACGCTGAGAAGTCAGAACTGACTCCGGAATACATATCAACAATTTGCTACCCACACACTTATACTGCGCAAACAAGTGCACACTTAACCGCCTGACTTTTGAGGACGCAATAACGAGATCTTGCTGTAAACCCCAGCGACCCTAGCTCCGGCACTGGGAGGGTATTTGCCGGCGCCTCACGTCCCGCCTAACGTAGGTATAAATCTCCGACTTACGTGGGCGGACACAACCGTCGGTCTCTTCTGATAAACGCCACAGATGACCCGCGCCCTTAGGGAATGTGTTATCGTGAGAAAGATCAATCTTCAAAGACTCTTCCTACTAGTACGAGTATATGTTCAGTGTTGACCTAACGTAACAAAGAAACAACAGTTTTAGTTCCTAATGCATTTTAGATTTTCGGTGACGTCATATAGATATAATAGTCACTCATATTATGTACGGGGTCAAGCATAATACCACAAGCTGTGCAGTGCTTTGCTTACGTCGTTTCGTATACACTCTGACTAGAAGTGATTACACATGAAGTGGTTGCACATACAATACACCAACACCATTATTAGCACAATGCGCAATTGCGTTTGTGCTAGATGCTGAAACAGGACGCGTCCTACTTCCTTATAATATAAAGTGATAGACGCTGTATAGATACATTATACAGGAGTGAAATAGACAATCTAGAATGTCTCTAGGTGTCTAAAGAATCTAGATTCTTCCTCGCTAGAACCTTCGATTGTAGATATTTTGTGATTACCAAGATCGAGTCATATGTTTATCATACGTTCTTACTGTTGTACAAGCAATTGCTAATGCTAAGTAGCTTTTCTTGATCTATGATAATAAGAATTTGTATTCGAGTTATGCAAATGCAAAGTCACACACACCTCCATCGCTTCATCTACAGCTTAATTATTAAATCCATTGTCAATGCCAATGTATGCTAGCACGCCGCCGTGTGAAGAGTGGAGTGCTATCCTTTATATATAGTCAATATTATCATAACTATCGTCGCCACCTCTTCAGTTTCTTTTCTCGTCTAAAATATCACTTGGGTATATAAAATGTATCCAAATAGTGATAGGTTTAACTTTGATAATGTCTCTATCAAACGCCAGTCTATTTATTCATCGTTTTGAATTCCTGACTGGAGTTGTTTGGTATCTATAGTGGATCGGAGCGATCGAAAGGTAACATTACAATTGTCTGGCTTTCGTCACCTGCGCCTGCGCTTGACTCAATACTCTCAATAGACGGCTCATTATATTCAGTGCGACTGCGAGCGTAACGCGAGCTCTGCGGTGCGCTTGCGGCGGGAACGACCTGCGCGGGATCAGAGTACGACCGTATTTCCTTTATCGTATAAATTCACCATATAATGTTACGTCTGTGATTTAAATATGTAATAGTAATCATAATATGCCTTGTGATCTAACTGAAATGGCGAGCAGAATCATTCACAACTACATTGTATGTGATTTATTTAATATCCATAAAAGCTAAGTTTTATGTCTTAAGTTTCTAAACATGTCTTTATAATTTCAGCTATTTATCGTACCGTTTACGTCAAGCTTAGGAGTGCTTACTGAACAACCCCAATTTAAAATGGTTGCTTACTCGTAGATTTGTTTATTTCGTTTTATAAATACATTACAATATGTCATAGCAGCTATAGCATAGCATAACACATTTAGGTATAAAAAGAGCGTCATTGAATTCAAATAATAAAATCAATCTAAAATAATGCAACAAATCAAAATGAAAAATCAGAATAGAATAGAAACAGAGAAGAAGTATTTGATGAATTAAAAATCTTCGCATAAGAGATGAATTCCAATAAATAACACAACCAACTTCATTAGTAATTCGATTCCGATTGAATCGATTTCCGGTAACGGTAACATAATTCCTGAATTCCAGAGCTTCTGTGATGTCGTTATTTCGACTAAGTAATCTGTTTTCAAGTTTCCGACTTTTTTCGTTCAATTCCTCACTGTTACGAATGTGAACTCAATCGATAAACCACCGCGGCCCGCAGCTTTAAATTAAGATAAGAGTTTTATTGGCTTTGAATTCGTTGAATATTTTCCTTATCATTTCCACTTATGGCTATTCAAATGCGGCTTTCACGATGGTTGCAACATTACCTCTATAGATAAGAATCAACGGTTATTCTAAATCACGTTGCACGTGAACTTGGCCCCGCCGGCTGCACGACACTGGGTCAACTAGTTATAAGGAGTCTGCATATCGTACGAGGACATTTCTATAGTAACAGTAATAGTACAGCTTTGAGTACAACACTGAGACAATAATAGAGTGCAATAAACACTAAGATGGCGCGCGTGCATCCTCGCGCGTGTCTACTCGCCTCGGCAAGATCTAAGATGATATTGTTTGCGTTCCGTAAAATTGCGATCAGCCAATCGACGGGCTATAGGACGCAGCTGTTGCAAGAAACACTTGAAAACAAACTGCACCTCCGAATATCGCTGCTCTAATTTCGCCGTGCACTTTCAAATTGAAAAGTTTTAACCTCGTTATTTTTGGTGATCAAAAAGTTTGTTAACTCGAGTGTGTTATTATGGGTAATAAAATCGTTTGTGAAGTAGTTAAAAAGATGAATGGGTTTTTAACTTAGCAGATAGATGTTCGAATCGGTGTAGTGTCGCCATAACTCATAGCGGTCGTAGACGTAGAGTCGGTGTTAGATTGGCCTGGGGTCCGTGATTAACTCCTTCCGTGTGCAGGGTCAACAAACAAGGGGTCACGCCGTGACACCAGCATTTCATATCGTTGAATAGCTTTCTAGTACTAACCAATAATTTTACTCGGTTTACGTTCAAGATTGGTAATTTATTTTCCATTTATCCCATTTGATAACTTGAGTTTCGTAACCATTATTACGAAATGGAAGAAAATTCCCTAATCGTAACTGGTTACGCAGTTTCAGATAACTACCAAGTGCAACGAAAAACTATCGTTTGATACGACTCTGCTCTAGCATAGCACATAGGAAGCCTCTACCGCGGTAAAAAATATATATTGTTGGAGGCTGTAAAATATTGTATGAAATCGGGCAGATGTTTGCGAGTAATTTCTAGGAAATATTTGAATTACGGGTGCAATATTTGAATTACAGGTGAATGTTCTATACTAGAATATCACCGTGTACTAGATTCCATCAAAGGCCAATACGAAATCAAGCACATTGATTAATCAATAGAGCGTATCAGTGGGAGCTCGTGATAACGACGCACTTCCTTCATTGCCATCCATCACTGATGGAGCATCCTCGGTACTGCACCCCGGCGAATTGTGCCAATTGGAGCCACCGTTATAAATAGACTATTCTTTCTAATTTAATTCACACGTTCGACAATACATTCGCAATCACACTTTACTAAACAAGTATCATAAAAATACTTGTAAATATAGAGACAGATTCCGCGGAATTAGCTGTAGGTAAAGTATGTACGAGGTTAAAAGTATTCAAGATTTTAAGAAAACTGCATGTTGTTAAGAAATATGCAGATGACACTAATCTAGGTGATTATGATAACGAAGGCAAACTTCCTGCCAAGGAAGTGAAAATAAATCTAGACAACAGTTCTTCAAAACTTTTATATCTAATGTATAATAGGTATTAATGGCCTCGATGTATAGTTATTCAATATTAGTTATCCCAAACGAGAGGACGGTAGGTAACCAGCGGTAACGATGTTTACCAAATGTGTCACGTTTGTTACACGACCGATACTTAGTTCGAGTTCACAACTGAACAAATAGGTTTAGGGACATAGAACAGAATGCATTAGGTAGCCCCAAACTAGTCAAACTAATTATTACGACTATAGGGATAATAAATAAATATATCACAAAAATACGCAAATAAAAGGGGAAAGCAAATTAAAATTCCGAAATAAAAATTATTATGACCTAAAGTAAGCATTGGCCTGATTCCAATGCACGTTTCTAAAAATAAACAATTGCATTTAATTGTGCAAGAGCGTGGAATTAACCTTAATAGTCATGCACTGTTGATGCATAATAAGTAGATTTACTTTAGTATAATGGGCGCATAAACAAATTACAGTGCAAGGGTAATTATTAGTGGGTGACCTAACACCAGTATCGTGTCATCGCTAATAACCGCTGACAGCAAAATTAACATAGCTACTAAATCTAAGTAAACAATTGCACCTGCACTCGTAGACTTTTCAGCGTTTCAGGAAAACTCATCCAAGCACATACACTGCAGCCGGTGCACTAGTCCATAATCTTAATTGCGGTTCGTGATATTGTTACAATATCAATTAGTTTGTTTATCGTGTGTGCTCTCGCGCAGTACCGGCTTCGTATTGACGGCGACACGCGCTCTCCGTAGCGAGCAATCAGAAACTGAACGTTTCTCTGAGCCGGACCAGTTATTATGCGCCCACTGGTGCCTTCAATAACTCTACCACGTGGGCCTGCGTTAGTTACACTGTACACACATGCAGGATACCGCGCTTATCGGTGCATAGTCGGTAAAAGCACATGATTCATCAGAATTAGGTTTCGCGTGTGACATCACCGAGGTATGCGGCTAATGTAAACATGAGATGCCAGACGAGAGTGCTCAGGACTCAGCAGTTTGTGCTACATGCATGCAACCAACGAAGTACTCAGGACGTGACATCAACTGTAAATCGTCATATTTATTCATGAATAAGTTCTTGTATATATATAATTTTAGGACTCGTATAAATCATTTTTAATGCAACGTGGAAAAAATCTAAGCATTATGCTACAGTGCTTCAAAGGACTTCATAAATTGTAAAGTAATGATGAAGCAATGAATGTTTTATTACTTGGAAACTTACAATTCCAGACTCACGCATACGCAACGTCTTAATATGTACGACGTGATGTTATTATTGTGCACTACCTAGAGTTGTTGAGGGATTACCGCTAAAGACATTGCGTAACTTTTCCTCAAATTTCACCAGACGTCACGTAAGATATTCGAAGAAGATGCAGTTTGCAAACAAGGCCATTTATTTGCCTCGTGTCCGTGGTTGAATAATGTGCGTGTGTTCATACAAAGTGTCAAGTGGCGCTATTCCCTTTTGGGGTGACACTGGGCACTTTATTACCGGTACCTGAGTCATCCCTAATAAAGATTTATTTCCGTGTCCTTTCCGGCTTCTCAGTTTTATTTACCTTTGTCAGGTAAATCTCAGTTTAGAGAGGTCAATTTGTTACACGTTGTAGAAAAGATATGAGAGGTTACTTTTAATTATAATTTTCTTTGCAACTAGGATCTTGATGAATTTCCTCAGTCGCATGCACTTGCGTAGTTTGTTTGTGTCTCTTATCAAACTAGGTCGAGCTCCGTTGTTGCAATGTTTCCTTCATCACAACATCTTACTACCTGAATCCTTTACTTTCTAAGATGCTTCATAACATAATTAAAATCTAAATCATGTCATTCATCACCTACAAAGATTATAGTAATGGATTTTGTTGGTCTATAAGAGTACACATATTGTTATAAAAGTATAAACATATTTTTTCTCAGCTATACTTACTGAAGACTTAAGAGCGTCGGTGGCATCGTGGCTAGGACGTCGGACTTCCAAGCGGGAGCTCTGGGTTCGATACCATGCAATGTCATGTACCAATGAGTTATTCGATTTTTTCGAAAGTCTTACATGTGCCGAGTGCTCTGACGGTGAAGGAAACCTGCACGCTGAGATAACCAGAGTGTGAAATGGGGAAGGCAATGGCAAACCACCCCATTAAATCTGCCAAGAGAATCGTTCTATCCGATTAAATCCTTAAAATGATCACGACCCTCAGCAATGAGGAAATACGACTAAGAAGAAGAAGAATACTTACTGCAGTAGTTTTGATCGATCATTTTATATGTTGAGATTTCTTCGTTTTGTCCAATGCAATGGCGCCAACTTTAATTAAGTCTATTATCACGGTTGAATTGCATTTTCATGTTAACTATCGACGTAATTTTGATCGATGGCTGTTTATTCACCTTGAGAAGGTCAATAGCACTGCCAATGGATCAAAATGAATACTAATTATTACTATGGCATGCTTTACGTATAGTAAGGCTTCTGGAAATCAACTATTTCTGTACTGACAAGTATTATTGCTGCATTATCGCGCACTCAATAATGCACGTAGAAGGCGGAAAGATAACATCAAAGGCGGTCATTATAGTGATAAATGACAATTGTCTTGTCTTCTTGAGGACAATAAATACCGCACCGAGACCGGTGAGATATTATTTCTCGCCTGCTTATAGTCATTAAGATTTGTTGTCAGCAACTATATCGATATTTGAATTGAATGCCTCCACAGTCGCTGCAGTTATCATGTAGATCGATCTGCAGATAACTTCTAGTTAAAGTTCAAATGTGTGGGCTAAATGACTGCCATTCGACGTGGAGGCGCCAAGCAAAGCACCTATTATAAGCGTAAAATAGAAAATCTTCGCTTACCACCAAGGGATGCATATTGACGTATTCACAAGTCACTTTATTGAAAATGTCTATGTGATGTAAGTTACTGGAAAATCACAGTGACCAAACGGATGGACTTTGACGTCATCGAAGGCAAATAATTAAAAATATTCAGGAATATTACTCATCCACTAAGTAAATTGCTACGACTAAAAGAACAGGAGATCGAAATAGCCGTGACATCGGACAATCCTTAAATAGTAATATACACAAGGATTGACAACTGCTTTGCTTGTTGAGGTTGGTGCGTCTTAGAACACAAACACGGGAAGTGTACCTTGTAGAACCAAACACTTGATGCGAAGCCGCCCACGGTGACGCCTCCGCCACCGTCGCCGGCGCTGGATTCCATTGGCGCTGTAGTGTTGCGTTGTGACGTCATGACTGATTGACATCCATAATTTATAGATCATTTTTTATAGAAATGACTTGATTTTACAACCCACACTGATATCTGATAAACATCTACGCGCTACTCTAGCGTTGGTTTCCTTTTTATTATGTTACTCAATGATATACTGGCAGATAGAAAATAATTTTCTAATTCAAAAAAAAAATTTTTTTATTTACTACTAAACCCGTATTTGACCTCGCTCTCGCCTGATAGTAAGCGACGATGAGGTCGAGGATGGAGCATGCGGGTCCAGTAAATGCGTATTCACTCTGGCCTTGAAGATCCCAAGGTTGTAGGTTTCGAGAAATACAGACGCCGGCAGGCTGTTCCATTCCTTAGCCGTTCGCATAATGAATGAAGAAGCAAATCGCTTCGTACGAGCTCTCTTATTTAAAGGTACTTTACTTATATTCAAAACATCCTTTATTCGGTATCATTATTCAGTAAAAACTCCAAAAGCAGATTTCTTCGTCAGTTTAAAAAATATCGTAATTTAATCATTTTATAACTTCCTATTGGATTAGGTACTATTATAAGCTCACCAAAGGTGTATGGATTTAGCGGATGATTTGCTGCCTATTTATTGAATCGATGCCAATTTCTTCCGACTTGACGGCGTAAACGCGATTCTTGAGAAATAGTGGGTGATTGTTATGGCCACTTTATGTCGGTTTAGTCATAGCTAAACTTATGAATGAATGTATCCAAGAGGCATATATAATTCCCTATGTGTTTACGATTGATTGTATTTTCACGTTCAACCTATTATTTTAAAAACACGACGGCAGTTACTTTACAAAATTGTACTTGCAACAGAAATAAATGAATTATCTCAAAGAACGAATACATGTTCTTTTTGACTAACAAAATGAAAATGTTATATTCGTACGTGAGTTAGGTACTTACTCGTATATTACAACCTTGATTAAAAAAAGGTTGTTGAAACTCTCAGGAGACCTTTTCTGAAACAAATATTTCTTCTCTTACTTATTGATAATGTGTGGTTAAATTTCTCAATAATATAATTTGCTTTGTGTTCACGACTATAAACTTTTTCCAGGCATCCTATATTATTTCCAGTATACACACTTTCCCTATAAATAGAGTTGTTTTCAAAACTTCGTTTATACAGAGTTCAGCTAATTATTCGCATGTTATTACGGCAACTTTGCCACACCACACAACAACGTTCTGCAAATAGGCACCTACGTAAGAGTACCTACATTGTAGAATACAATTATAGCAATTATAGAGTCATAGGTTAAAATAAGTAATAAAAGAGCTCGCCGTCTCAGTATGTAAAAGCTTTTTACTGACAAAAAATTGTACATTCCAATGTAATCAGTTGACTCTACACAACTAAAATCAGTGTCTATTAACTATTCAAAAACCCCAGTTCCCAATGCGCCGTTTACGTTTTAGCTTTTAATCCTGCAATTTGGGTGTAATAGAGTCATTTCGTGCAATTTACTAAAATGGATGTTCATTGTTTCAGGTAACGGCCCCGAAGTTCCCTGTGGTGTTCAAGATAGGACACGCACACAGCGGCGTGGCCAAGGTGAAAGTGGACTCCTTGGCCGATTTCCAGGTAAGCCGCCAGGGCCGGAGCTAGAAATTTATTTCTGGCGGTTTTTTGGCGTTCCAGGGTTTCGAGAGAAGAGGCGATTGTGAAGTTCCAAAGGTG
This sequence comes from Hofmannophila pseudospretella, assembly GCA_947369225.1. NCBI lineage: Eukaryota > Metazoa > Arthropoda > Insecta > Lepidoptera > Oecophoridae > Hofmannophila > Hofmannophila pseudospretella. Next base: position 8,655,954 of record OX376317.1, on the reverse strand, counting down.
GTGTGCGATCCCCAGCGATTCCAGGGATATTTCAAGGGCTAAATAAGTAAAGGGGAAGGAGAGAATGTCCAGGGCAGGCAATAAATACCAATGAAAAACCAACTCACCAGCGTCTCAGCCCGAGATCACCCGTCGGCGCCGACAATGTCCAAAATTCCGGCAGTTTTTAGAGTCACCGAAGCACCAGCACTGTATCAGCACTGCGAGGAGTCCATGGATGTGATAGATCACACACGATGAAGAGATTCGGTGACACGCGCGCAAAACGATGCTGTCTCAAGGGCTGTATTTCCGAGACTGTGTCAGCGAGTGGCAATCAATGATAAAAATTACCCTGATTGGACAGAACGAAACAAAAAAAAGAAGTTAAAACTACCTACAATAACTGTCGCTAATGTAAACAAAACTTATGAACTAGGTATGCGTGGTACGAATTGTACAGGCGGGTCATAGGATTTCGGGGTTTAAAAAATATATATTTTTATTAAATATACAAGCTTACAGTGTTCTTAAATATAAATAATTTCCCCAAGCTGCTTTGCAGTTAAACGGTGGGACCATTCTCTTCACTTCTTTGAACTCCCGAAACACCCTGCCCCGTCTAAGGCCATGATTCCGGCCTACAGTCGTACCTAACAAGGTCGAAAGGAAACTCTCGGTTGGTAGTTAAAAGCGAGAAACTGCGCCGCGTGCCTATAATATATGCGCCACCCTTTTCGCAATAAATCTAATAAGATTTATCCTTTCGTTTATATCTGACACAATTACTGAGATAAATCTACATCGTCATGAAAGTAAAACTAGTCCGCTCAAATGTAGCTGGAAGATCTATTGATTATTTACGTCTTAAACACTGAAAACTGAAGACATGTATCTATCTCGATAAGGTGTTTTAAATTAGATGCAAATATTTCAAGGGTCGCATCGGTGAACATGATTAAAAACCAAAATTTTCTTATCAAATTTTCGAAAATAGTTTCTTCACTTCGCTGTACAATTTTCTACGTTTTATTAACCTATTGAAATTTAAAGTAATTATCAAGGCGTAGGTAATCAATGTCGATTTTTAATATTAAAATTTTACATACGAGTTAGACGCCTATTTTTTGTGTATATATAAAATCATCATCATCATAGGCATGATACGTCTATTGCAGACGATTTAAGCAGCGTCGCGAAGGCATCGCTTTTCGTGGCTAAATAACCCTATTCGGGAGCGGCACACACGCCCGCACGCGCGGCAAGAGCGCCGAGGAAGATGATTGATCTCTCGGTCTTTGTTTGCTCTCCTGGCCGCCAGTGCCTCGAACCACTTTCCATCGTATTCCTGACAACCCTCCCGAATACGTTTCCTCAATGTATCTCTGTCATTCGCGAGCTGCCTCCAACCATCGTGACTGATAAAATAGCACTCCCAATATTATCTTGCCTGCTTAAAGTCTGGGTTTCAATAATTTATGTTTATTAATTTCGTTTCGTACGTCGTTGTAGATTCAGACAAGTAGAAATAACTATTTAATAGCAGTTAGTCCAATAAGTGTTATAGTACCTACCTACGTAGTGACTTTAGTTAATCTGTGGTAAAACGATGGATTAGGGTAGGGGCGACCTTAGTGGGCTCCCGCCGACAACGGCTCTGGTTTTACATTGTTTATATACGTTCTTCCAATCTTTGCTTCTTCCGAATAAATCTGTTCAATTTCTAACTGAATAATGGATATTTATGAAGCCAAAGTACTGAAGAAATCTCCGTTTATCAAGTTCTGGGAACATTCGTAAGTCAGATAACCGTATAATTTCATGGGTGTTTGCGGGGAAACGTGAAATCGTCTACTTTGCATAGTATTAGGGGTAACAATTTACTTTTGGCATAGTATTTAGGGTAGCAATCTTTTGGTGGAATATGTATGATGATGGCAGTAGAGCTATCTACGCATCGAAAAATCAATTCAATTTTGTACCGTCGTTTATCGTGGCAGTAAAGGTGGCGTTAGCTTGGACGAAAGAAAAAATAGTGTCCCTCCCCTTCGTTCCTATAGGGCTTTTAAAGGAAAAGTATTATTTCGACTCTAGAGTAAACTACTCTTCTCATTGAAAATGGGGAGAAGTTATTACACGAAAAAGTATAAATTATTCTACATTTGGGTAACATTTAATTTTTTTTGGAGATTGTATACTCAAATCTGAAAATTCTGGCAATTTCAGGATATAGCTGGAGTGGTGGCAATGCTGGGCACCTACTGCACGGTAGAACCTTATATAGATGCCAAATTCGACATCCATATACAGAAGATCGGCACCAACTACAAAGCGTTTATGTAAGTAAAGACATTGTTAAATCTTGAAGTACACCTTCAAAAATGATGTAAAGTTTTGAAATGGTAATTAGGAATACAACTTTCAAAGGTTCAAACTTTGATGTTAAAACGCCTGAAAAATGATTAAAGTAAGTTTAAATATGGAAACGCTACAGGCGTAGCCGCTTCGTTACGTAGTCCGTATATAGCCTTACTACATGGCTATATATACGGACAAGTACAATACTATATATACTATACGGATAGAAAAAAATTGGATCAGCCCGACCTAAAAAAGGAAGTAGTAGGACGTAATCAGAATCACATGCCTCGTTCATTTTTATGGATGTTGGGGGAAGGTATGCATCCTAGCTACGACTCGTAGGCGGGAAGAACATAATCAACATTACCCATATTCCCTATTCTATAGTTTTATTTTGTGTTTTAATTGTTTCTAGGCGTAAATCTATATCAGGCAACTGGAAGACCAACCAGGGATCAGCTATACTGGAAGCTATTGGCATGAACGACAGATATAAGATGTGGATAGACGAGGTAACAATTTATTTTACACTTGTATTTATCATTATTACGATGGGGTTGCGATGAACCAGATAAAACACAGTTGAAGGTTTATTGAAGACTTTTTATTGTATAGGGAGAGCAGAGAAAACTGGCCACCGGATGGTAATGGTGGTTACCGTCGCCCATAGACATCACACTTCATTATAATCATATAGGGTTTTAGAAACGCTACTAACCTTGAGGACAATTAGATGAAGTGCCTTGTGCCTGTAATTACGCTGACTCTTTCAAACCGAAAGACAACAATGCAAGCATCGCTGCTCTGCGGCAAAAATAGGTAAAGGGGTAGTACCACCCAAGGCTGATTTTGCATCGAGTCATATTAATCAGCTTCTAAAATACCTTTCTAAAGTGCCTATGAATACAAGATGTAGTAATTGATCAGTCCAATTTATGATTTTTACGTGATAGCTAACTATCTAATACATCCTCCAGTAGGTATGTGGAGACTACTCAATAGTTCGTTCCGTGGAGTTTTCAAAGTTTTAAGTTTGGTCACAGGACCAGTTGTAGTCTATTGAACCACCTATAAACCAATAAGCGTTTGTTTTAGGTAAGCGAGATCTTCGGAGGCCTAGAAGTGTGCGCTCTAGAGCTGGTAGTGGGCAAAGACAGTCGTGAGCACATCATCGAGCTGAACGACTCCGCTACCTCGTTTATGGGCGACTCTCAGGAGGAAGATCGCCGGCACGTCGCTGATCTGGTCCTTCAGCGTATGCAGGTTGGTACAAAACTCATAGAACTGGTATCCATGTCTCCATGACGATACAGGAACATTATTGAGCTAGAAATTAAAATAAGGGCAAAAAATATTGAAATTTTGAGTTTTTTTTTTATTAGTTTCGCCACGGTATCAACTTGAATCTCATGTCATGAATGATTCACTATTGCAGGCCGTCTGCCGACCGGGTATAACGAAGACGACATCCCGGAGCTCCGTGTCGGGCAGCTCAGCGGCGACGTCGCCGGAGGAGCACTCGCGACCGCTGCCCGGCGCGGGCCCGCCGAGCGCGCCGCCGCCCGCGCCTCTCGCGTCCGCTGCCAGCATCGACCGCCCGCTGCCGCCCATCCCGGCAGAGCCCTCGCAGCCGCCGCCGCCGCCGCTGACCAGGCGCGACTCCCAGGGTAATATGCCATTGCTACATAGCATGCCTGTTTCGGCGTCCTGAAGTCCAATTCCACTATTTTACAACTTTCGGCGGCCAGCATTGACCGCACGCTGCCGCCCATCCCGGCAGAGCCCTCGCAGCCGCCGTCGCCGCCGCTGGCTAGGCGTGACTACCATGGTATGTATGTTGTAGCATGACGCTTGTTTTGACATCCTAGAGCCAAATTCCATTGTTTTACACCGTTTTGCGGGCAGTATCGACCGTCCGCTGCCGCCCATCCCGGCAGAGCCCTCGCAGCCGCCGTTGCCGCCGCTGGCTAGGCGTGATTACTAGGATATGTACAGTGGAGGTCAGAAACTGGTTACCACCAGCAACTTACACAATTGCCAATTTCCAAAGATTTTGAAATTCATCCTATGTAGATTCTTCGCTAGATAAATTGTATATGGAAACTTCGTCTACCAGTTGGTGCATGCGATGTAAGCATTTTCCCATACATTAGTTTGGCATTGGAAGGCGAGGCTCTTCACCCGAAGGCAATCAATAATTCGAATAAAATTGTCTCATCAGCCTCCCAATCATCGACGGTGTCTTCGGCATCAGCAGCGCCCAGCACGACCAGCTCTGCCCCCGGCGCAGCTCCCGCCGCAGGCTCCGCCTCGGGCCGCGGCGGCTTCGCCCGACAAGGGTCCCTCAGCGCAGCCCTCACCGAGGACGCCGAGGACACCATGAAGAATCTCCGAAAGACCTTCGCTGGCATCTTCGGCGACATGTAATAACACCAGCATGATGGCTCCAGACAATAGACGTGCAATCAAATCGAAAATTCATATTCGTAGCTAATGCCAATATGAACAAGCTTAAAAGAAATATGAGAGCTTAAAGCCAATTTCTGATCACGGTTCCTAGAATTTTGAAACATTCGTATGACAGATTTTGAAAGTCCAGTCACTGGAGTCACATTCCCCAGCAAAAAGACTAGGATGTTATTTTATTAAATTATCCAATGAAAATAAACATGCGCCAAATATGAACAAAATTGGATTTTGATCACCGCAAAATTGATTACACCTACCATATCTCTTGTCTGGAGAAAAAAACGTGTGTCGAGGAGTTGATATTGTTGTTTCTGTTATACATTACATTTTCGTACCATATTTATTATTACATACCTAAATAATGTAAAACGAGTTATGGCTACCAATATAGATAAAACAGACGATATAGAATTTGTTTCATAAAATACTCAAATTGACTTCAGAGTTAAGATACTCCCAGCTGCACCTGATTTGAAGGGACCACCCCTCAAACCGAGTGTGAAGCGCTACCGTGTTACAGAAACTTAAGAATAGTTTTAATGTAAAATAACGATAGATTTTTTACAATAAGTTAAATATAAATATGAAAATATACGAATCAACTGAGCTGCATTGTGATCGAGCCCGTTCGGTACACGCGCCGTACCGCCGTGCGGTGCACAGTAGTGTCTCTCCCACTGTCTCAGACCCTTGCTCTCGCTCACTGCACCTTCCTACACTCACTATTGTACTGTAAGTACTGTGTGTACTATACTGTACCGACGCAATGCGACGGACACTTCATCTAATCTATCGAAATGTACTCTTGAATTATAGATAATATCATTGAGAACAAATGTGGCAATAACTTGAAATGTAAGGACTTGTCTGTTGTTTTTCTTGACTTCCCGTAATTTAAGTAGTGTACGAATGATTTTTATAGGATGACATTTAAATTAATCTGAGAGTTTATTTGAACGATACAAATATATTTTTATAAATCAGTTCCATTAAATTGCATTGTTTGGTTTTGTGTGGTCCTACATATATTAGATCTAAATTGTTGGGAATTGGGATGTGAGCAATGCTATTGAAGACAATATTGTTAAATGCAAGAATTAATCCACATTTTATATAACTTATAACTAGTTATATTTCATAGTTTTAAGAGAATCTTGTTAAACGTGTACTTGAATGTGTGATTATTATTTCCACGACATCATCAACCTATTCATTGAATGTAAGATTTTGTTTATGATAGCATTTTGTTAGTGAAGATTTCAATGCTGTATCATACATAATATTTTATTATGCTTGTAAGATATTGTTTGTAAAACATATTTAATGATGAAGAGGCGTTGGGTGCGTATGAACGAAGTCTGATGAGTCGCCATATCAGGAAGGAGTCGATTTTATCGTCAGTTCCCAGTAGTTCAATTAACAGTTGAATCAATTGAACTAGTTGGAAGATTTTGTCCCAACAGTTCAATTGAAAAGATTGATTGATCTACTGGGAAAAAATTGTCTCAGTAGTTCCCTATGAAATAATCAGTATGTTTTCTAATTCAGTAGTTAATTATTTTTTACACATGACCACATGAGGTTCCTGCTACGGGAGCCTGGTGGACCGCCCCGTTCCAACCAATAGTTCGGTAGTTAGTACAATAATAATTATATATAAATATGTTTGTTTTTGAGAAAAACAACTGTTTTTTGAAGATAAGGTAAGTTAATTTTAGAGAAACAGAATCCTCGGTGCGCGAGTACGCTTCGCACTTGGCCGGTTTTTTTGAAAGGGAACTACTGAGACAATTTTTTTCCAATAATTCAATCAATCTTTTCATTGAACTGTTGGGACAAAAACTTCCAACTAGTTCAATTGATTGAACTGTTAATTGAACTACTGGGAACAGACGGATTTTATTCCATTTATGCAAAGTGCTTTCTAATATTTTAAATTAATGTATCTAAATAGTGAAAATATACTGTTCTTTAGCTATGCGAATCAAAAGTAGACATATATCTGCATACCGTAGTTGATATTTAAACAAGTTAGCAGTTACGTTGGTCATTAAAATTAGTTGTTTTCATATTTTTAATAATACACATAATATTTAAACGTACGTACCTATATAAATAACCAACTCACTTGTTATCGTAGATTTTACAACGAAAATAGCTATATGTACATCGTAAGTTGTTTACTAAATATATTCCAGGATTGTTTACATGGTCCTGCATTTTTTTGAACAAGTAAAGCTGGTAATATCTACTTCTTAGATCATGTTTTATATTTTACAGCAACTTCTAATTCGTTAGTAAATATTTCATGTCCTTTAGTTATCGGGGCCTTGATAAAAGTCAATCCACTAACGAAACATGGTATGGTTAGGTTAAATTTGTATACAAAATGCACCAGTAGCTAGATTTCACACAAATCGTTAGCGTCGTGAGCCACAGTGTACGTATCAACTACATGTAAGTGTCTATAAAATGCGCAATTAGATAAATTATTCTCAACATTGTGTAGTAACGCCATTAGAAAAATATTATAATAGTATTACTGAGTTTTGTAAACAATTTTGTAATTTATTATTATTAATACATGAAGAATTGACTTATGTACCGTTTTTTATGAATAATAAATCGGTTTTGGTTAAAATATTTAAAATGTTTTACGATTGTTCTGCGTTTATGATAAGTAAGGAAATAATATAACACTAAAATTAATATAAACGCTGTTGTTGTTGTTGCTAAACAAGTTAAACAATATGTACTCATATGGAAGTCATGGCTAGTCTTTTCCAAGATTTGTCACGATAAAAGTAGTATTTTATAATAAGGGGTTATACCGACCACTACATGGAGGTCACGTTTGTAGCTTCTGGTAACTTTATCGTGACACAATCTTCAGTGCAGATGATACGAAGGCATGATTTGTCACAGTCATCATTGTTTTTGTCACATGAACTCTTGCTACTATTTCCACCTATAAACACTTCGATTTCTTAATCGTTCTTGTTTGCTTATTTATTGTTCGCGTAAATAATGTTTTATATTAAGTATGTGTTTAAGAAGATAGTAGATATTAAAATCTGAGTACAAAATTACAAAAAAAATAACGCTTACTGTGCCTATAGTTATTGTTGTGTTACGTCAGTATAATTATATAGTACTCTGTGGTTTTATGAATGAGTGATGACTGTGACATCAGTCTTCTATCGAATGTAATAATTAATGGAATTTGAATGCATGTTAATCTATAATACATTAATTAAATACCTCTTTTGGTAAGTCAGTACCGACATAGGTGCTTATCTTTTATTTCACTTACCCGACTACTAATGCCTTACTGGTATATTTTGTAATGTAGCTTCTAACTTGGAAGTTGGAACTACACTATTGACCGTAATAGGCAATACCTTACGTAAATATTTCACCCTGAAGAGTGAGAGATATAGTGTAGAAATAAACACGATTATAGGTGCTAATATTTTATGACAAAAACAAGAAGAATTTTCGACATTAATTATAATGCACAAGCAATTTAAATTAAAACTGATAAAACGTGAGAAAAAATTAAACAGGAGGTAGTAACGTTTTCTGCACCTCCTGTATCATAAACCTACTTGACTTCTTAATAGCATTATATCGGCAACGTAATAACTCGTGCCTATAGAGTTCATATTCGTAGATTTAAAAAAAGGTATCGATGTTGTGTTGTATCGATATATGGGTAAGTTATACGTATCCTGCAGGATCCATTCCGGTATTCAAGCTGTAGTTCCGATACATGCCAGCGGCAGCCAGTCGGTTGGTAAACGTCTGCCCGGCAGGGAAGAACACTGACGGCACTGAGTGGATGCCTGAAAACGTACAACAAATAATCTATAACTAGGTGGGTATATCGATATTCGGGTAGGTATTTATAACATTTTAACCAGATCTCTACCACAATAGGGATTCTGTACTATAAGATCCGGGTATGAACTCATATCTTTTAGTTTAGTTAATCGATTAGGTATTTGAAGACCATACTGTTCAATACTTAATTGTAAAGGTAACATCAACAAAATCTAAGGGCCTGAGAAAAAATATAGGAGGCACAGGAATGCAAACCACCAATCCGAACTATGATGCCTGTGATTATTATTTACTTATCATAGCCCAGGCTTGTGCATGGGTGCCTTGCCTACCCTTGCACGGGCCTTGGTTATGAGTTTCAAAGAGTGGGATTGTATAGTGACATAAAGTACTAATTTGTAAGTAAGATCAACAAGATAAGTGAAATAATTGTATTTTGTTTAGTCGGTGCTTGATATAACCAAAGTGTAGCCAAATCTAAAATGAATCGCAGTGAACGATAAAGTAAAAAAGTGTCAAGCAACAGATGCAAAATAATTATATCGATAAGTCCGTTTTTAAAAATCAGCAAAATAGAAAAAAACGTTGTGCTTATTTACTTATTGGAAGTATAAGAAAGAATTAAGAAATTATTTAAAATAAAAGTTTTAACAGTGCTGTTTTACAGTTTTTTTTCTTACGACACACGTGTTTTTATTTTGGCTGCGGCGAGTCCATTTGGGTATTTAGAGAATAATTTCGATACATGCCAAACGTTCCCAAAGTGTTTGAGAATTTCTGATTTTTTGGGTAGAACGCCGACGGGATTGAGTGATAGCCTAGAAATTAAAATATCGTCAAACAAATGTATTAAATATTAAAAACAACATTGAAGTAGTTTCAAAGCACAAAATATGCATACATGCTCATAAAGATGTAGTTTTAATATTTCGTGATTTTTTTCCGGAAGAAAAATTCCATTGAAATTAATGGTATCCAGGTAAGTATCTATATTTTGATTTGAGAAAGCTCTCGTAACAGATGTGATAGATAAAATATAAAATTCTTTAATTTATGAAACTGCAACAGTTTTCTTTGATGAAAAGCATGATGATCTATTGTTACCTGGCGGATACCACCCGTACTCGCTAGCCGTTGTCCTGTAGAACGGATGCTGCTTGTTTAGTTGGCAACCGTAGCCATTGAACCAATCTAGACAAAGAAGCTCCTTGTCATTTATGTGTCAACTGGAGATTTTAGAACCTTTGAATGATTTATATTTCAAGCTTATGATTATTAACACATTACAAAGACTTGCGAACAACGACAGTTCACGAAAATTGACAATACAGAACATCTTTATTTTAAAGGTTTTGTAATGCTGGTATTTATTTAGGAAGACATGTTATCACTCCTCGTAATCTATTAGATAGATTACTAAAATCAAGGCGCTATTATTAAAAGAATATCATTGAACACTATAAGTGCCTTGGCAATAGGTTTTCTGTAGCGACATATTTAATTATCGACCACACCCGCATGGTTCCCGTACATACGAGGTTGTTGACACCATTTAGTGTTAGGTTAATTATTCCTAAATTAATTCAATTCGTAAATATATCTTAATTCATTTCAGATTCACGAAAACATATTTCTTTCAAAGAAAATTCCAACTCTCAGTAATTGAGTTCGCTGAATTCCACTTGTCATTATTTTTTTCCCAGAATTCTTGTGAAGAAAATTCTGATGGAATTCGGACGAAGTTATCCAACTTTTGCTAAGTTAATTAAAGCTAGACTACCGCATATTTGCTTCAGTGGTTACGTACTGCCGTTTTCACAGTGAAATTTTTCACCGTGACGAAATGTACAGCGCAAGTCTAACTGCTTCTTTTTTTACTCACATATCAAAACTATCGCGAGCGGTTAACTTTAAGCCTTAATTACTTACGTGGATGTTCAAATCTCTTAGGAAGATGACACGTATAAAATGAATCCGATGTTTTCGGTTCTGGTTTCTTTATTTTTTCCAGCAAACTCTCCTTGGTTACAGGAGTCGCCGAGCAGAACCCAGGCTGCCTTTCTAAATATGCTGGCTCTTCTTGTTTTGTCTCCTGACTGGCGCTCATTATCTAAATAAAATATCGAAAGCAACCGAAAACGGCAATAAAATTAAAGCAAGCCTCTCGAAATTACTCAAAAAGCGTTCAATCAACGTTCAATATTGAATGACGTAAAATTATGACAAGGTATTATAACAAAGATGTTTCTATGACAACATTATTTACCTTCTTTTCACTTGATTTCCTTGGTAACTTATCTAACAATACTTGTTAACTTTAAAAAAAAGGGGTTTTAATAAATTTTAATAAACGCTTGTGTACTGTTTCGCTACTGTCTTGATTCACCAACTTGACTTTACGACTCATTTAACATAGCATAACTCTCACGTCCATAATCCCCCGACTGAAAGAACTTATATACAAAAATAGTCTGTTTAATCCGTTTGGTTTGAAAAGGTCCATTTCCCAAAAGGTCCATAGTCCATATTCGAGAATCAACCATAATTTTACTATTGTATAGAATGTAGATTATCCGATTGAGTTGTTTTGACTGTCAGGAAACCATGCCAATAATTAAATTCACAAAACGAGTTGCTATATCTAAACATGGCGTTTATCGCATAAGGTTCCACCTACAGTGGAACAGTACAATTCCACTGGGGATCCTGATAATAGATTTTTTAAACAGCTTCACATTAAATACTCACACTCATTTACTCGACCTATATCAATATATGGAGCTCTAGGTTACGTCTTATTTTTGCAGGTAAGTAAGTACAATAAATAATTATATAATATATATTAAAAATAAAAATTCATTAAAATCAGTTATTAAATACGGAAACCAACTAGATACAGTACTTAGTAATTCCACGATGGAAACCTTTACTGAAATAGTTTGGAAATATTTTTAGAATTAGGCATTGTTCCTCAGTTTAGGGTCGAGGTGTGTGTGGGGAAGATCCTATGCTAGATGAAATGAAAGCGAAGAGAAATCGTGAATCGATTACACCGTGGGGTGAAATTATAAAAAAATAAACAACTTGTTTCAAAGATAACTTGGCCCCATTTACTGGAAATGAATAGTAGTAAATATGTGAGATGGCTGTCCAAGAAAATTAAAAGTATCTACCCTCTCTTTGTATACAATTTCGTTGTGATTGTCCCTAAACCCATCGGGCATGCATTCAAATGAATATATTAGACGCTATCAGCGAGGTATCAGCAACTGCCAGTAAACGAGTGGGTGATTATCACATTTGTTGTCGCCTCCTGCCCCCGTCACAGTTAAACATTAGACTCGACGACACAGCTGCCTTCATAGCTTTAAATTTTATTATAAAAAGGAAGTGTTGTTGTAAACTATTCAATACCCAAGTATTTATTTTAGTAATTGCTTCTTTATGTTAAACAAACCGTAAGAGCCAAAACCAAGTCGAAACAATTATAGTTTTCGATTAATTCTCCTTAAATAAACCTTAATTATAAAGATGTAAAAAGTTTATTAAACAGTTTTGCTAAATGACAACGTCAATCACCTCACAAACCAAATAAAGTAAACAACAACCCAAAGTTTGGAATATTTATAGTTTTTATCGGAGTAACAAAGATCAGAATCCATAAGAAGAAGAACAGTACAGTAATGAAGACCAACACGATGAAAACCATAAGTATACGAGAACCTATAAACCTCAAGGTAGTGAGATTCGAATTGGACTTCAGTTTCACTTCTGAAGAGCCAAGATCAGAGAAGAAACTGAAAGAAATTAAATTACCTAAGGAAATTAGAGGGATCAACTCGAAAACGAAGCAATCAACTATACCGCCCGCACCACCCATCAAGAAACAGGTAAAAATATTCACAAAGAAATATAATTTAAATTAATAGGCACCTAATGTAACGTAACAAAGTAACAAATGTATTGATATTGAAATAAGTTTCTTGAAAACTAATGCTGTGTAGTGGTAGTTAATAAATAATTTGAGAAATCAGCATATATGAAGTATAGAGAGGAATGAAAATGGAGCCGTTGCAGAAAACTTCTTTCCTTCAAGATTTGTTGGAATTCCATAGTATTGCCCGTTGGCCGTTGAATTTGTTGTTATTATTTATTCTTTTTGTTTCATTTTCCATTTGAAGGTTGATTTAAGTGTATAAAATTAGAAATAATTCAAACAGTATTTTTTTCTAGAAACAAGACGTGAAAGTGTTAGTGGAAGAGTTACTGGATGAACTATACGCCGACCAGCGTGATTGGAGCACCAATAGTATCAGCTATAGCCATGGGTATGAAAACATACATTTTTTAATAACCTGCTTAAGCCAACCAGCAACAACAAATGATCCAACTGATTGTACAATTGGTAAGGAACTACGCAGCAACTTATAAAAACCAGAAACATAGCTGAATAGACTATTAATCTTGAAAGATCGACTGCCAGATGAAAGCTCATCAGAACACGCACTACATTTACATTTTACTACTTACTTTAGATTTTTTTTAAATCTGATTACTCAATTATGTTTGGAAGAAAAATGCGTGTGAAGGATATGATTATGATTTGTTTCAGATCCTTTTCAGCAGCATCTATGGCATCGTCCCAATCAAACTGTGGCGACCAAACTGATTGCATTGAACGTAGCTATTTAGAAGAGTTAGGTAATTATGTAATATCTATAATTATACCGAGGTCTGACATTTGACATTTCTTTACAATTTCAACTGGGAAAAGTTCATAATTTTAAGGCCGTTAGGCGAGAACCATTAACTCTCGGGTTATTATTAACTCAATGTAAATTTTCTTTTAAAAGCAGAGTTCAATCGCGAGTTAAGCCAGAGTTGAGGGTTTTGGTACAGTTAAAGTTTCACCCCAGAAACCGAACCCATAGAAGCTCAAAATAGAAGGTTCTACATATTTTCTACTAAACGACTCTTTTGATTGATACAAAACATTTTTTAGAGTTAGACGAACTACGGGAACATGCTTCAGAATCGGTGGAGAGGTTGCAAGTGACAGGCGATAGACTGGCGAGGTGCGTCCGCGCACGGGACCGCTTGCGAAGACAACAGAAACGACTCTGTGCCGCTTTCACTGTGTTGATTCGTCATATCAGTATGTAGTGATACATAATTTATTTAATTTTACTCTACCATTGATTCATTTATAATGATTATTATTTTTAATTGCAACACACTTCGCGCTATAGATACTCCGTATGAATGTGTCAATTACGGTAAAGCGACAAAGTACTAAAGGTATAGCCTGATGTGTTGTCCACTGTACATTGATAATTCATGTCATATTGGTTAAATAATGTAATGTTTGTGATGTAGCCATGATCACACAGGGTTATCTAACAATATTCAATTGTTTTCGTCGATTCTAGTTTATTGTTTGTGAGAGCATATTCTTTGTTAAAATTGATGAATGAACTAATTTTTACAACTCATCGTCCATTGTTGATTAAGAAATTTGTTACTACGTTTACACTCAGAGTGTTGAATACGTTCATCTGTAATTAGATTTTACATAATAGAAGTATCTACAGAGAAATTTGTATAGACATTCTACAAAGATTATTCAGTCACTTATTGAATATTATTTCACAGCCGTTTCATTCATAAGGTTCTGACATAGCTCCACGCACATCAAAGAAAACTCGCTTCACAAGGCTACTCGTCATCTATCTGTCTGAATCTAACACTGACGTACACAATAGAGGCGAATCGATACGCAACGCACACAGACATCTCCGAATCTACAGTCGCGCATGCTCGACATCTATACCACGAAACCCTGTAACGAAATAAGTTTGACATGATGCACAGCTATTTTCCCTGTCGCCGCAAGCGAGCCCCGGCTGCCGCAAGTGAGCTGACTTAACGTGTGATACTGTGGTACGGGGCGAGCAGCTCTATCGCTTCCTATTGCTACTTTCTCAGTAAACACCAAATCAGCTGGCGGACTACGCAGTCTCAAATGCTGTCCAAAAATGGCATATTATAATTCACATTTCCGTTCTGTTTTCTTATTGTTGTTGCGTATTCTATCTGTCCCCTTTGTGAAAGCTAAGTTCCGCCCGTAGCCCAAGGATGGCTCGTCCGTATCCGCCTGCAGTGTCACTGCATCGAATTAAGTTGTCAGATCGCTAACTTAGTGCTTAGTGCAATTTTAAAGATATGCGTTTATTGTCAAATGTGTACCGCGTGCAGGACAGATGAGTGCAATCCTAAACTCCCTCAGAAACTTGGCAGGCTCGTCGAGGGCCAGCCCAGGTAATGCACAACGTGATTTGATAATTTGCACATAACCTTTCAATCATTTTTCAATCATTTTTCAATTATTTTCGTCAATTTTTATTGGTTTATAAATCTTATAGCGTGTACTTATATCAATATATCACTATATCAATAAAAGTGTTAAGTATTTCTATTTACATCAGTCAAAAAATAGGTAATTTACTTCGTATAGTTTTATAAGCAGTTATTTATCCTTCTTTCATGTGATTTGCATTTTTTCATAATTTATTCTTTCTAAATTTTTCATTAGTAATTAATGGTTATAGGGCAATTCTTAAAATTATTTGCGTATCACTCTTCAATGGCTCGATTTATTGTTGCTACTTTATAATTTACCGTGAAAATCTGAAAGGTCAAAAACATTGCAAACTCCCGGTATTCAGCTCAATCGATTCACTTTGCTGTGTTATGCTTATGATGATGCTAAATTACAGTATCTATGAACTCACATTTTGATGACTGGCTTTTTTCATCATTAGCGGGCGAGAGTGGAGCGCGATTTGGCCTGGCGGCGGGCGAAGGCCCCGGCGAGGGCGGCTATGCGGAGTGGCTGCACGCGATGCGCCTGGTCGCGCGGCTGCCCGCTGGCGTGCCGCACCACTTCCGCAGAAAGGTAAGCGAGTAAGCAGGCAGCAGCTGACTAGCAGTCCTCAGGGGAATCCTTTCGTAATTAGCGGGCTAAACGCACGCGATTTGCTGGCACTGAGTAAATCTATACGCAAAGTGGCTGCTCCACGGGGCTATTTACAAGTTTACATCAGGTACATGATTAATCTATACATTTGGTGAAGCCCGAGGCAAAGTGCTTGGGCTGTGCGTTCCACTGGAGATCCCGGTGGTCTATCATCGAGGGGGTTTTAGTGGCTGCAAATTCCACATAACCCAACCTCGTCTTCAGGGGGCTGGAGGATATCTTTGTAAGATTCCCCTCGTTAACAAAAAAGGTCAAGCTTCGTGGATTGCAGTGCAGTACAATGAGAGCCGCGCTGCCTCATATCATACCAGTTATTTGCACACACAGCAAAAAAGCCAGGTGGTAGTTCGCATGACTTGTTTATGTCAAGACAGTAAGGCTCTATCGACAAGCATTCGTAAGCATTTGTAAGTATATTCATGAAGCTAATTGAAAAATTAGCATTATTATAAAAATTACCGTGGTTTATACTGTTCTACAAGTATAGGACCGAGGAAAACGTTTAAACTATGCATCTCGCATCTGCCAACTTGTTAGCAAAACGTTTACTTTATGAGTAGGTGTAGTGTACCTAGCGTAACTTTACAACGCCTACGTACAGGTGAAACATCCATTTATAGACGCGAAAGGCGCTTATCTTTAAGACACCGTGAGGGGGTTTATTTAACGATTATATGATTTTCGCCCCGTTGATGTGCTCGTGACCTTTGACGTTTCATAATGTGTACAAGTTCCAGTGAGGTAACGTTCCTTTTCTGTGTTAAGTAAATAGCAAAGTAGGTAATTTACAATCCTACCAAAAACATAAACGTGAAAAAAGGTGCCAAGTTCGGTACAAGGAACAGTGAGTCTGTAAAATAATTGAGATCTAAGTAAGTGCCAAGCTCAGTTAACCTTCAAAATTACCTACAGAAATATATAATATTCTTTATTTAGTTAAAAAGAAAAATTATTGCTTCTTAAAATTATAACCCTAACTTGGCAAGTTTGGCATGTTTACACGATGTTCTTTTCTTCTTCTTTCGTTCTTACAATTGAAAACTAACAAGTCTCCAAAAATTTAATATACCTTCGAAACTCATGGTCAGATACTAACAACCAATACCACTGTAAAAATTGCCTATGATATTTTATTCATTACTTCTGTAATGAAGTCTGGGCTGTTAATCGTCGAGGAGTTCTGTCCGCTACCTTTGAAATCCTTAGACAGATCCTAGAAATCAATATCATACTAGAAGTTGACTATGATCTTCTATACAATAACTCTATCACGAGGCCTAGGCTATTTGCCGTTGAGGAGTTATGTCTGTTACCTTCGAAATCCTTAGTCAGATCGTTACAAACAATACGTTTTCTTTCTTTATACATTCTTAATTACCTAAACCTATACCAAATTTCAAGTTTCTGAGTCAACTGAAAGTGGTTTAGGTTTTTGATGAGTGACTGTTAGAAATAGCGATATTCAGGGGTCAATATCTCGGGAACTATTTGAGCTACTGTTATAAAATTTGGTATTCCAAGTAATTTCGGGGATCTTAATAGACATACAAAATTACAAGTGTGGAGGTCAAATGGAGTTATACGGGGTCGAAAATAGCTCGAAATGGTTCCTGTAATACGTCGTGGATCGTCGCCCTTTTCTTCCGAACTTGGCGGACACACTCCCGCGTGTCTAGATTGACCTATAGATTCGCAGTTTTATTTTCGGTTCACTGTTTATTCAGGATACGACTTCATTTATTGTTTGTCTATATATTCGCAAAACAGAGAATAGTTACATACTACTCGTACCTCGTAAATAAAATACACATTAAATTATTAGTATTACTAATGTATTTTTTACTAAAAAATAAGAATTTTATACACTAACACTTTGTTCTATACATAGGTGTTTCGTATATTACGTAAGATTCGGATACTCACATTGTTTTCTTCATTATAGTTCTAATAGTCGCTTCATACAGCACTACCTAATTATCTTATTGAATTACGATTAATTTTAAAGTTTGTAAATAGTTATAAAGTAACAGACATAGGACTTTTTCTTGCTTCTTGGTTTTATTTCGTTACTTTCGCCTGTATAGGTACTTAAAAAAAGTTCTGAATTGGCGTAGGAAGGTATTCATTATAAACTTCCACGGCTTTTGAATTCTAATGTAAATAAGATCTGTGGCTATCGTAATCAAAGTTTTCTTGACGTCAGTTACCTGCCACAGGTAGTCAGTGTACTATATTTAGAAACATCCCTTAGCTGCCCTTCAAGGGACATACACAGTTGTTTTAAAGTACATATATACTCTTGAAGTTAGGTTTAGGTACACAACCGAGATATTAGTAATGAATTAATTACGCTCCTACTTCGAAGTACACATTTCTAAGTTTCTAGATAGGATATTTTGTTTGTCAACATGACTTTTGTATGAACAGTGTCACCCTGAATTTCAAAATCTTTGGTAACTATTACTATTTATAAATGTCTTTGAACTTCGGCGAAACGGAATGTGGATGACGTGGGACTATGAGCACCAAGGGAGCACCATAAACTGACTTGTGGCCATCAGTAGCACTATAGATAGTTTAAAAAAAAGTTTCGATTTTTAAACTAAACTGAATATTAGCGAGGGTATTCGACTCGTCCAATGATGATATACTCGTACAATCACAATATTTATTTGGGCCATAATTTGGGTGGTAAGTATGTACAATAATAATATTATTATTTAGATACACAAGAGTCAGCTCCTGTCACCGCTGTCGTCATGTAGCATAACTCTGCATGACAATTGTTACATTTTGGATGAATATCTTGCCTTGCCTTTTGCCTTTGTAAAATAGCGTGATTGTGTTATGCTAACAACAGAACGATAAATAAATAATATCAATTATAATTTATTTTTTTATTACAAACTCTTTTACTACAATGATATTTTTATAAAATTAATTTACATGTCATATAATAATAATAATTTTCCAATAAAGAAATAATGTCAATCAAATAGCCCGCCCCTTGTCGTCCCCGGTGCAAAGGTGCCCATAACGCTCGCGGCGTTACCGCGCTGTATCGCTACGGCCAACCTTTGCACCAGGTACGACCCGAAGCGAGAGTCACAGCCCCTCTCCCTGAATTATAATTACATTATGATTTTAGGTAGTGTATTTACAGAGAGTGGGTAAATTTTTCAATGTTTTAAATTTACTTCTGCCTTCTAGTATTAGTTTTAGGTACAGAATATCGGTGTCGGTAGATGAGAAACCCAGTGTGGTGTGAGGTTCGCCGAGGCCTAGATAGTTATTACAAGCACCTGAGCACAATGAATAAATCTAAATTATCAGTACGAAACACTCTTCGCTTCGTGACTGTGTTACCTACCCCCTGACTATTATCTGTAAAACATAGTTTGCCCCTAAGTTTGTGCTATGATGCCTGTAATGTTGTGAAAATTTGATTGAAATATTGATGGGTTTTGAAAAAGTAGTCTTCAGTTTAAATCGATCGATCTGTCTGTGAGCTTACGTTACAGCAATATTCTTTAGTAAAAATTGATACAAAAATCAATCTTTCTCATACAAAGATTGATTTACTTTATTGGTAAATGTATAAATATCAGACTACTTTATTTTTACTAAGTTTTCAAGACATCGAATATAGAATAGATATAGAGCATTGGCTCTATACGAAGCTCTTCCAGCTACGAGCTTCGTTCATCGCCTTGATACATGCTTCGTCTCGACATTTCCCTTATTTGCTATAATAGCTCGTTCACTTGTATGAAATAATGCGTCTATGTAATAAAAGAACTAGAAATTCTCATGTAAATGTCGAATTTACATACAGAGAGGCGAGGAGCTATATTTTTATGCGGAATGTGCTCTTACTGTCGTTGGCCATTTGCTCTATGGCATACCATACGATACCATAGTGGGTTCTTATATGGCGACTCACTATCGATATCACAACAACTTTGCCCAGGAGATTTTGGAAATTCGCATTTTTTTTTGCACTAATCATCAGCTGGTTAGATTTATAAGAGGAGCAAGAATATAGCCTTACTAATTTATACATTTATGTAGTATTTTTTTATTATTATATAAGGAGAGTAGACGAGCAAACGTGCCATCTGATGGTAAGTGGTCACCGTCGCCTATAGACGTCTCACCTCACTATAATACTATTATTAGAGGGTTTTCGATGCGCTGCTAACCTTGACTTAGATGGTGTGCCTCATGTGCCAGTAATCATACTGCGAAAGCTTTGCGAGACAAATAGATAAATATACAGTCGGGTATACAGTCGGCCTCTAGATACAGTAAACCATCTATCAAAATTCTATAATTCAAATGTGCAATTTATGCCGATTGCATTAGGGTTATTTTCAGATTGCAGAAATTTGACAGATGGTATGCCTAGTTAGCTAGAAGCTGACTATATGCACCCCAGGCTGACTGAGCAAAGATTCATACCACCTTATAATAGGTATCTTTGCAAATGTAGGTTGTGCTTGTCAACAGCTATGGCTGACCCTGGCGGATCGTCACCTGACAGCGAGAGGCATCGACTGGCCCATGGCGGAGCGAGCCTGCTTCCGTGGCACTGCGCAGCCTGACGACACGGAGCTCGGTGCGCAGATAATTAAGGTAACTTTATCTACAGACACGAGTAGTTTAGAGATTTCAACATGCTTTCCAGTGTGAGTATAATAGAAAATAGATATGGACGAGAATGGAATGCAAGTGTGTTAATTAAAATAAATGAAGCTTTTTTCATCTCACTGCTATATACCTAGAGAGCCTATAGGCCTAGAGAACTTTCTATGTTATGGATTATTAAAATGCAACGGCAAGGACGAGTTTCTTATATATTTCTATTAAATGGGTAATTGTACATAATTTATTTATTTATTCGTATGGCAGATGGAGTTATACACAATATACAATAACAGTAGGTACTTGCGATATGTCACAACCAAATATCCAGGTTTCTTAGCCATTCGGCGGCGTCTGAGGTTAGTAGGATGAAGTCGTCAGGGTCACCGGCGTATGCTCGCAGCGGGCACTCGCGCGTGATGTGCTCGACGGTCTGGGACTCGATCGGTTGCTCACGTCCGCAGGAACATTACCCTTTGTATCCCTGCACGTGTCTCCCCGGGTGGTGCTAAACGAGCGACCAACTTCTTGGCGGCTGCACTTGTCCAAAGCAAAGAGACCTCGCAGCCTCTATACACAGTAACATGTCAATTGTACATAATTATGATTAAGTACATCTGTACTTAATGTTTCGAATCTAGAATCTATCTCTTGTTCTCAGTTCTGTATCTGGTATCGGTATCTGTTATACGCAAACTAAATGATATCCGTTTTAGAATGATTAGGATTTTTTTAAATACTACTGGGCATGCCTTTGAGAAACTATTGTAATCATCCGAAATTCAATATTTTTAATAAATTATTAGCTAACGGTAATCTTACACCTCAGAAATCGTACACATATTCTGACATATTTTGCCTATCTATAAGTACTTTATTAGGCAAAAGTTTTCTTTACATTTTAGTCAAATAAAAGCTTTACGTAGATTTCCAACACTGATAATTTACGAAGGTATAACCTATTCCACACCAAGTTATATAACTTTACCTTATAGTATCCACTAAAACCTTCTCAAATTCGTGCCAACCCAATGTGCCAAATTAATTTAACCGCTGCCGACACAATAGACCGATAAAACTCTAATAAAGGAACTTTATGCCTCGAGACATTGGAAATGCTCGCAATAAAGATAAATTCTAAAAATAAGTTTGGTTGCTGTTTTAAATTCATTTATTATAAATAGAAAACATTGGGTAATCTTTTCTATACGGGGGGTGTATGTAGTTGAATTTTTTTGGAAATAAGAAATAAAAATAAATGTATTGTTTTTATAGGATTTACATCGCACAGGTTGTTCCCTTTTTTGTGGCACCGAAGGGAGGGAAAACCAGGCGATGCTCCGAAGGGTTCTGTTGGCGTATGCGAGGTAAGTATTTAACTTCCTTTTATTATGTTATACTCGTACTATACATAATTATAGCGGAACATCAAAGCATCAAAAAGTTATCGGATCATCAAAGCATTAAGAATTTATAGCTGATCACAAAGCTATTATTTACTTTTGTAGGTAAGTACAGCATGCGTGAAACGACGTATGACTGTAGAGGAAGTAAGAGAGGCTTGTCAATACAGAGATTCGTGGCGCTCCATTATCTGTGCCTACCCCGCAATGGACATAGCGTAAAGTTATGTATGTATGTGTAAATTTCACGTCGATAATAAAATCTCGGGAAAAATTTTAAAGGCTCGGAAAGAACACTCCTAAGGGTTAAGTGCCGTCATCAAAGCGCCACAGCTCCGAGGTCAAAATACGGTCAGGTATTGTGCCAAAGAAAGAGCTTATTATGTAAGTACCTACTTAGTATGTGTAGGTAGGCATGTGTGTCTATGTATGCATAGGTACAGTCGCCTGCAGAGATACGTACATGTATAATATGAATTTTCTCAAAAACTAATTGAATGATTTCATTAGTAGATTATCTAACTAGTACGGACCATATTTTCGCAAGGAATATTATTTTGCAACACGAGCAATAGGCGAGTGTTGTAAATACACGAGTGCGACACATCCTCTTTCTGCTCGTGGTATAGACAATTTTTACTAACTGCTTTTTTAGTTCTTTATGTTTTTATTGTATTCTTTTCTCGCAAGTGTAACAAAAATGTTTTGTTACACTTGCGAGAAGGTAATATTGAATTTCACCGTCAGGTAATATTGAATTTCATTGTCAGGTAATATTGAATTTAATCTCTAAAACAGTGAAAGAATTTATGAGACAATCTCATTCACACATATTACGTCTATAGGTAGGTATACATCCCTCTGCAGCTGGTGACAAACGTTGCAGATTGCAATATGGTCAACTGCAAACTTGTTTCAGATGGAATAAAGAAGTGGGTTACTGCCAAGGCTTCAACATGCTAGCCGCCATCATATTAGAGGTCATGGACAAATCCGAATCGGATTCTTTGAAGGCAAGTATTCAACTCAGTGCAGAATCCTGCTTGTTAATAAGACATAAGTATGATGTTTTGATCTGACTGTACGATGTAGTCGCTCAGTTTTCAAATACGATACTTTTCACATTGTGTTTGGTCGATGTTGTATTAATTCACAAAAGCATCCATTTAAATATAAGCACCTCTTTGCACATTCGGGTTTCAAAGTAGATTTAACTGTGTCTGGTCACAATTTAAGACAGCGAACTTTTAAAATGACGTGTGCATGCAATATAAAACCTTAAGGTGGTAAATATTTTTTGACTGCCACTGTATAACAACAGGTGATGATATACCTGGTGGAAGCGGTTCTGCCAGAAGGTTACTTCGCCGACGACCTTCGCGGACTGTCCGCTGATATGGCGGCCTTCAGGGATCTGCTGCGCTTGCGTCTGCAGCGGCTAGCGCATCACATGGACCACTTACAAAGGATATCTGACGGTAAGCACATTGCGCACATAAGAGCTTATTACACTTGACTGAATTTAGTTTGATTGAATTCAGTCAAGTGTAATTAGTGATTTAGCCTTCCGGTTTCGATTCCGGAGTGACTGCCAAATCTATATCATAATCAAAGTCAAATTAGACGTTGATTAGTCATCGTCATCTCATAAATTAAGATTGCTAGGAATCGATGTCTAAGTATCGATAACTGGTTTTAGGTTTTTAGAATGTCATAAAAAATTACCAACCCTGTTTGCAATGAACGCTTAGTTTGAATTTAATTTTTTATTTGTATCTATATGCGATCGATCTTTTGTAGTTGGGGTGGTATCACCCTTTTACCAATAGGTAAAAGCAGAAATATCCGCTGCTACATTGCTGTGTTTCGGTATGAAGGGTAAGAGAGCAAGCGTAATTACAAAGTTAGCTGCCCATAAACCCTCTAATAACATTATAGTGACGTGAGATGTCTATGGACAACAGTGACCACTTTCCATCAAATGCCCGTTTGTTCTTCTGCTTTTCCTAATACACTAAAGTCGAATTGAGGACGTCCTGCTTTTTTTGAAGTCAGTTACAATTCTTCCAGGTGGTGGTGTAGAGCCTCCCCTTCCAGACGTGTTCACGATGCAATGGTTCCTCACACTCTACGCCACGTGGTTACCTCGGGAATCGCTACTGAGAATATGGGACTTAGTACTGCTGGATGGCAACGAAATTCTCCTACTAACTGCACTTGCTATTTGGGATATGTTGCAAGAGTCAGTATTGTCTTTAACTTATTTATTTCTTATTTATATATACAGATTTCTAATATTTTTCAACCTGACACAAGTTGTGGTCTGAGTATTGCAAGACAGTCTGCGCGCTATGTTAATTTATATTCAGCGGTCGAAACTCCTGCAGCACACCTGCGGCACATTTTTGTCCGCGAAAACACACTAATCTACACTACACTAATCTCATTCAATCGTCAGGGTAATATCACTTAGAAGCCGATATCCGCCCACTGCGGCGCCGCTGCAGCTGTTCAACCCCTGAATATAAATCAAACTTACTGAATATAAATCGACTTTAAAGGTATCGCAGCGATTTTGAAACGAAATCTAACCGAACCGAACATTCAAACCGGTTTTCAGTTTTTCTAGATATCCATGGGTTCGGTCAAAATTCGTTTCAAAATCACTGCAGTGTGCTAAAGGCGTAATAACTTATTTAATAAGAAAAGGCGTAAGAGACAGTAAAAGACACGAAACGCCCGCATTGATATATTTTGTTATCGACACCGCGACTACTGTCGTAGCCGTAGCCTTTCGTAGAGCGACCTCTCTACTCGGTACAGAAGACATCTACGCGCTTTATAATTCAACTCCAAATAAATTATGAAGTTTTATATTGAAGCCATGAATGACGCTTGTTAGGTATGTCTGTGTCTATGTGAGTGAAAGAGATGGATTAACACGTCGTCGTTTCGACTTTTGCATGTCGATACATGCTGGAGTCTATCAAATTAGTTATGGCACCCCCATCTTTTAAAGGAAAATAAAAATCGATAGGTAAACAACACTAAAGTAGTACCAAGGAAATTTTAAATACTAGCTTCATAAGTAGTAAGCACTCTGTACTAGATATTGAGAAACGACAATTCTTTTTTCTGTCTTTTTATTGCCATACATAGATTTTACCATACATAGGCAGCGAGATCGACTTGATTATACTTTATAATCGCTAGGTCCACAGATATTTCTGACGGGTTTATTCTTCCAGTCGCATCCTCTCCGCGCGGTCAGCGGACGAGTTCTACAGCTGCATGGGAGGCGGCGCGGGCGCAGTGTGGGAGGCGGGGGAGGCGTTGGTAGCCCGCGTGGTGGCGTTCGGGTCGGTACCCGAGCTGCCGCGCCTGCGCAGCCTGCACCGGTACCGCGTCGCGCCGCCTGCGCCGCCGACCGCTCCGCCCGTGTATCAGCCTCCTCTACATTCTGCGGTAATTATAATATTTTTTGAATCTAATATGATTCAATGCAGATTCTGCCTGGGGTACCACCTTTTACCTATTTCTAGAGCATTAACGCTTGCATAGCTGTGTTTCTGTGTAAAGGGTAAGAGAGAGCATATAGTTACCGGCATGTGAGGCACTCCATCGAAGTCCTTAAGGTTAGGTTCTACTCGTATAGTCAACAAACGGAAAGATAGATTCGATTCACTGACAATGGTTGTGCCGTAATCTCGTGCCTTTGAGTGCTGACATGCTTTCAGTATAGAAGAAAACTCCATGAGACTTATAGGACAAAGACTTATGCAACTTTTGGGATAAGTACTTCTTGCAATTAATTATTGTAAGTCTGCTAGAATTAAAAAATCGAAAGTATATTTTCTCCCTTTCAGATGCAATCTATGACGAAAAGAGGATTGCGTCTCTTCTATTCTGAAGACGAAGGCGACTCGAGTGATGATGGAAACAAAATGGCTCTAGCTACGGTAAGTTATAACAAAAATACTTCTGAATTCAGAATCTTACTATTTATTAATTTCAAGTGAGTTTTAAAACAAATATTTCCATAGGTGGCACCGAGACGCGTCGAAGATCGCTCAGGAGCGGGCGACAGGTTGACTTTAGATATCGGTGCTCTCAAGCGCCAATACGCCAGACTTAGAGAACGACAAAGACAAGCTCATGTCATTTTGGCTGCGGCTTGTGCCCGGCACGCTGCAGGTACTAAAGTTTATCTAAACTTACATCAATGGAGCCTTAAGTGTCTACCATGACTCTTTAAGGCGGGAGTTTCTGCCGCGCACGTTTAAAATATGAAACACTCTTCCACCCGACGTTTTTCCACAACACTACGACATGAGGTGCTTCAAAAATAACGTAATGAAAGTTATTTCCCTCCATGGCCAGCAAAACATGGCATGGCAAGCAATACATACAATAAAAAATAAAAATAGTTGACTATGGGTCTTGTTACCAATAATTCACGTGTTTTCTCATTCCAGTTGGCGTCCCCACTTCACCGACATCACTGACGGTAAATAATCTCCTTTTGGGTAAAAGTGCTATTGTCAGTTCTCGAGGACGAAGGTTGGGTCCACCACCTGGCGCGATTCCACCGTCGCGTCAAACGTCAACATCACACGAAAAGACAGAATCACGCTCAAGAGGACGATCAAGTGACACAATTAGTTGGAACGAAGAAAAATCCCGCAAATCACTTAGTAGGCGGAATTCTGTTAAGTGGAAAGATATAAAAAAGGAACAAGTTGCAGACAAAGGCAGAAAGGCATCAATTGATTTAGACGAAGCAGGTGATGGTGTAATAGTATCAGAACTTGAAGCAAATGAGATGATCGCGTCATTAAGATCCAGGAGTTCTAGTGAAAGCTCATCGTATTCATCTCATTCAGGGTCGAGCACTGACACTAGTCTTTGTGATGAAAATGCCAGTGATTCTGAGCAAGAACTACCAGATGATGACAAACATAAAAAAATTACAAGCTTAAAAAAAAGAAAACATTCACCGAAAATTATCCGATCACCTGTTGTAAAGGAGTCAATTATGCAAAAATCCCCTGATCACGATGCAAAAACTGATCGTACTGATTTAGAACCAGTTAAGGATATAACTGACTATCTCGACTCTGCCGCTGGTGAACCTCTTCGTACATACATTGATGGTTTTGAAAGTAAATTAAACGACAATTTGACTCCAAGTTGTGAACTCGATAGTTATAAACCCATAAGTCCTTTTAAAAGTATATCTCCTTACTCTCCGCGGATGAGTTCAGAAAATGACGTTTTTCAACGGCTTAATAGACCCAAATATGAAGAAAATTCTAAAAGTAGTGATTCTATAAGACCTATAAACTTTCCAAATGTTAAAACCTTGACAGACTTGAGTCCTATAGACTTATCCCCCTGTAATTATGGGGTTGGTCACAAATCTCCATATGATTACGATTTTATATCCAATTTCAAACGTCCTTCCACTTCTAAACCCGATATAATTTCGAGACCTCCGGACATAATTGATAGCCTAACTATGTATCCAAATTTTGTGCCTGATATAGACTTATCAGAAAAAAATACATCTGATATCGAAAGTCCACCCAGAAGTCCTGGTGCTGAGAGCATCATTGTGAGTGAAGACGAACCCCCCATACCTTTAAAAATTGATAAGTATTTTGAGCACAGCCCTGAGTTTTTTGGAGCACGAGTGACAGATCCTAACAACTTTGATATTCCAAACCGTCGACCTGCTAAGAGGAATTCACGATTTCCTAAAAAACCAGACTCTTTAACACTTCAGAGTAGTCATCATGAAAAGTTATTTAAAGAGGAATTTGAGAGAGCTTCGTCGTTGCCACAAAGTCTTAGTTTTACTGAAATAAGAGCCACCAGTCCTGCTAAAGATGAACAAGTCGAGATTCCAAAGAGTTTGTCAGAATACGAAGGGGATAATAAAACCGAAGACGTGTATGTTACAAAACAACGTACGCCGGAAAAAACAAGAGAATATCATGAGACTAAGTCTCCAAAGGACTATATTCTTAGATCAGGACGAAAAAATAGTGAACGAGCTCTACAAATCATTCAAGAGAATTCCAAAATTCTTAGCAGAATACTGACCAAACAAAATATTACAGAAGCGACAACTAGTAATAAATTCAATGATGTAATAAATAACGAAAATCAACGAACTCTCTATGGTAGTACAATTCAAGAAAAGCCAGCAGAAATTAAATTAATGGATTCACCAATACTGAAAGAATCAACCTCGGATTCTTTAATAGGTTACAGAAAAAAAAGAAATGTTAACGATGATAACAGAGAGAAAAACGATTTTATAAGGGTAAGGCCAATTTCGATAGATGATCCTTTTTCTTTAGAATTACGTAGTTCTACAAAAACTGATGAATTTACTGTCAAAAATGTTAAAACACCTAATATAGAGTGCATGGGTAACAAAACTGATTTATATGGGTGGGAAAATAAAGGATTTTTGGTAAAGAGTGAGTACAAAAGTCTAATGGATAAACCTGAAAGTAATTGTGACTTTGATTACCAAAGAAAAACTTGTGATTTATCTACTCATGGTAATTTACCAAAACTGGAAGAAAAACCTGTTACAGATTTATCTCCATGGACCACACACTCTTTTTCAGGTGAATCAAAAACATCTGTAACGTTACCCTCATCCGAACAAAAAGATACATCCACATATGACCATAAATTCACATCTAATGATTACGACTACCCATTCTCTAGCAAATACAATGACTATGTTTTATCCAAAGCAAGTGATATATGTAGTAAAACGGTGGATCAGGGGCCGAAAATTTGTGAGAATTTATCAAAGACTGATAACAGCCAAGTTAGTGACTTTGCTCATGTAGTGACTTCCTCTATTAGCTTTACTTACGAACCTTCAGCTGAGGACGATTCACCAACAGGAGCGAAGAGTAACTCTAGTGATACTTTATGTCAAATCACGTCGCTTGATCAGGTGTCTACTCCTATATCACCTAAAATATTTCCTAAGGAAACTCCTACGCTGCCGAAAGAATATACTGAGAAGAGTGACAGGACAAAATTAGAATCCGATGACACTTGTAGTGCTATTACTTCGCTCATCGAGACTGATACCTTGTCCTCTCTTTCTTACCCTCGTAGTCCCTCCACGGGTTCTTACCACCCTTTCCCCACTCGACCTGCATTGCGTATGCCTAAAGAGCTGGGAGTGAGGTTAGGTATGTATCCCAAAGACATAATGAGTTCGCCTCCAAAGTAAATAGGAGAATATCTTAAGGTCTAAAGTACATTTTATATTTGTAGAACTATCATATTTTATTAAGTTTCATTTTGTTGTGTGTAATTACTTTTTATCTATTTTATCATAAAATGTAGGTAATATTTCGATACATGTTGTTTTGTTATGATATTCCTTTTATCTAGTTTCATTGATGTTTAAAGTATTATTTTTGAGAATATTTTACTCTTAACACATAGGTAATTTATTGAAAGAAATTCTATATTTGGTTAGTTAGGTACCTATATTTCAATCTCTGCCGTCTATTAAGCTGAAAATGTTTGCAATATTCAATTAATCAATTAATAAAATGGTCTTGGAATAGGTACAATAAGTGTTGGTAATTCCAATGTTACAGAGATTTAATACTATCCGTATTTCAGTTGGTACCTAGAGCTAGGAACAAAACAAACACGTTGCCTTGAATCCATTTAAATGTTATGTATAACTAATTATATTAATAAATCCTTCGCAATACGAAATATTTGTATATTAAGGTAGATAGATTACTGGTTTGAAGTCAATAGAACCAATGGCAATTAATTGTTTATACTGCTATAGATTTAAATTATATCTTTGCGAAATGAAAAAGGTTTTGTTGTTAGAGAACGATATTTATTCTACGACAATATTGACAAATATACATAATTGTGCGACCGCTGGTCAATTGTTTCATTTTTCTGTATTTACATTACAAAACCAAATAATTTTATTAACTTAAAAATCGTCAAGCACTGGTGGACACGTGCATACGAGATGCTTGTCTCCGTACATGTCATCGATACGTCCAACAGTGGGCCAAATTTTGGTCTCTCCTTTTACAAATGGCTGAAAGAGACAAAGTAAGAATTAAAAATTTATTTAAATACTTTTTCTTAAAGATGCTCGTAATTGTGCTCAATACAATAAAATTTCAAAGTTCGAAAGTACGACGACGAGAAAGAAAAGGAAAGTATAAGAAAAGTAGCCATTATTGGCCATCTTTGAAAATCTCCGCGGCCAGCAATGGTAATTTTCTAATCTCTACAGTAATGTACTATTACAACCCCCTTCACGATATATGGTTACTTACAGCTGGGAAAGCCCCTTGTTCCCGACTATAAGGACGATTCCAATCCTCAGAAATAACATCTAGTTGAGTATGTGGAGCCATCTAAAACAAAAATTAATGAATTTCAGATAAGACTCCAACAAAATTTTGAAACTTGTACAATACGTTAATTATTCGTGAATACGCCAAACCTTTAAAGGATTCAAACGCTTGTCGATTAATCCATCTTCGATATCCTTGATTTCCTTCCTAATGGTGATAAGCGCTTCGCAAAATCTGTCTAATTCCTGCAAATCCTCAGATTCTGTTGGTTCTATCATCAATGTACCCGCAACTGGCCACGACATTGTTGGAGCATGGAAACCTAAACAATCAAACGGAGTGTTATATTTATTAAATCCTTAATTACATTCATGAAATTATATAATTTAATCTGTGAAATGATCAAAACTTAACTAACCGAAGTCCATAAGACGTTTGGCGATATCTCCAGGCTCAATATTGGCAGTTTTCTTCAGGTCTCTTACGTCGATTACGAATTCGTGTGCAACCAAACCTCTCTCTCCTTTGTATAGTGTCTTGTAGTGTCCTTCTAGTTTTCGAGACATGTAGTTAGCATTCAAGATAGCTACTTGAGTCGCTTGTCTTAGACCTTTTGGACCCATCATCTAAAAAAATATATTTGATTAGTACTCCATGTATTTTAACAAGATTTTAACCAAAATTTCGGCACTTACTTTTATGTAAGCCCAAGAAATAGGCAGAATAGCGGAAGACCCAAAGGGTGCAGCACTAACTGATCCAAAACTGTGAGCGTCATCACCTAAATCCGCTAACGGGTTGATTACGGGATGTGATGGTAAGAATGGAGCCAAATGAGCTTTGCTGAAATGACAAGGATATTATTAATTTTAATAACGGCCCTGAAATATTTCTTTGAGTCTTTATTGTAAACATTATTTTATTACTTACACTCCAATAGGTCCCATTCCAGGTCCACCACCACCGTGAGGAATGCAAAAGGTTTTGTGTAAGTTCAGATGCGACACGTCACTACCATAATCACCAGGACGACATAACCCGACCTATAACAAATTATCCGTATCCACGAACTTTTAGACAACTTTACGATAATTTTTCACTAATTAATCTGCAGCGATACACCTACCTGCGCATTCATATTAGCTCCATCCAAATAGACCTGTCCACCATGAGCGTGCACTAAAGCGCACACATCAGCGGCGCGTTCTTCAAATACTCCAAATGTACTTGGGTACGTCAACATGATACATGATAACTTTTCACTGTGCTTTTCCACCTGAAAATTGCAGTTTTATATTTAACACCTAATTTCATTCTTTCACGTTAGTAAAATGATTATTAGCCTTACCATTTCTTTCAGATGCGCCATATCAATGTCGCCAGAAGGAGTGACGCGAATGGCGCAAACTAGCATTCCTGCCATGTGCGCAGACGCAGGATTTGTACCATGAGCACTAACGGGAATCAGGCAGATATTCCGACCATTGTCACCACGAAAGTCGTGATAGCGTTTGATTGTTCTTAGGCCAGCATATTCACCTTGAGCTCCACTGAAAATAATGTCACCCATAAAGTTATCAATGCTTTAAACATACCTTCTTACATCTATATTATCGTTTTCAAAGTAGATCCTGATGTGTAGGGTCGTCTGTTGAGTTTCTACCCATTTCTGTCGCAAAGTAGCATTGCTATGTTCTAGTCTGAAGGGTAAAAGCTCTTTTACCCTTCAGACTTTAACATAGCAATGCAAACTCTACCGTCACCGGCACATGAGGCACTCCACTCTACCCATGTCATCAGTATTAGCAACGAGATGTCTGGATGACGATGACCACTTACCATCAGGTAGGTCGTCTGCTCGTCTGCTTCTTAAAAAAGATTTTTTATGATTACCTGTTAGGTTGGAAAGAAACGCGATCGTATCCAGTGATAACGCATAGGTCGTTGGCTAGCTCTTCAAATAGTGTGTGGTATCCTTGACACTGCTCTAGAGGAGCGAAAGGATGGATGTCAGTGAAGTGCTTGTACGAACACGGCATCATTTCCGTCGTTGAGTTCAGTTTCATTGTGCAGGATCCCTAATGATTATGTTCATGATTAGTATAGAAAACATTATGATTTGAACTATTGATATTTGCAAAAATACAACGAGAAAAACAATAATCAAAACATACCAGAGGAATCATAGAATGGACCAACGATATGTCCTTATTCTCCAATCGTTTCATGTATCGCATCAATCTTGTTTCGGAATGATGCATGTTGAATACAGGATGTGTTAGGTATGGCGAAGTTCTTCTGAA
Source organism: Hofmannophila pseudospretella (assembly GCA_947369225.1). NCBI lineage: Eukaryota > Metazoa > Arthropoda > Insecta > Lepidoptera > Oecophoridae > Hofmannophila > Hofmannophila pseudospretella. The sequence goes on along the minus strand of OX376317.1, from coordinate 8,623,538 downwards.
TGCTCCCTTTTCCACACTTCTAGATCTTATTACGTCACCGTTTTCGCTTACCTGTTAATAACCATATTTACGAATAATTATTAAGAAACTAGCACCTGCTTACGTTGCATGATGAAATGGGAAAGTACAGTCACCTCTTTAACATTCTTGCAATCAAAGATCCACAATAAGTCGTCGACGTCTTGCATAGTAGTGGTTTCATCTAAAGCAACCCCTATGGCGCCGTCGTCGAAGTAACGCAAGTTAATCTTCTTCTCCTGCGCACGTGTTTTGATGGCATTAGCATCGTGTTCAGCAAGAGGAACTACGTGAAGCGTGTCGAAGTATACATCATTTGATTGCTTGTGTCCACGTTCTCTGATCCCTAGAAATATTAAAATAAATACAGAAGGATGTGTTATGTCCACAAACAGTTGATGTACTTTAATGAATTAGGTAACTATACGAAATTTCTGTGCATTTTACAAAAATATTCCGATTGATAATGATCAAAGGCGCTTTTCGACTAAATACACATTGTGCCAAAAAAAGGGCGGAACCGTTTGATGAAAGGTGTTGTTTTTCCAAAGGTACGTCGACGACCATCAGAAGTGAATATTAAGAGTCTAGTTCTAGTCAATAATTTACCATGATCCAGTACAAGTGTAGCGTTATGAACTCGTGTGGCAATGTCCCTGATTCCCTGAGGTCCGTGGTAGACAGCGTACATTGCGGACATATTGGCGAGAAGCGCTTGCGCCGTACAAATGTTCGACGTGGCTTTATCACGCCGTATGTGTTGCTCTCTCGTTTGGAGAGCCAATCTGGAAACATTATTTTAATGAAAACATTCGTAATATTTTACACATTACTAGGTCCTTATTAACTACTCCAACTAGGCAAAAATGCCTGTGCCTGAGCTCCAATAGTCCAAAAGTGGATTCGATACGGCGTTGCTAGCACCCCAGTCTCGTCCACTATAGCTTGACCACAGTTGCTGTATAGCGCCTTAGGCGCGGCGAGACGCGGGAGCGGAGTGGGCCGCTCACAGAAATAAATCAAAATAGAACGGTGAAGTGGGTCCGTGTCTCAATCTTGCAATATACTGCAAGATTTAATTCATTCAACTCCTAGTTTTCGACGCGGACCGATCGTAGCGGTTGTGCTAACATGCCTTATTGTGCGGTTTGTAACTGTAAGAAAAACAGGTACGACAGTGAATCGATCAAAAGGAGGCGTATCGTTCGTAATCACGTCACTTTGGAGGCGTAATATTGGCACGCGCGATTTATGTAGCAGCTCGCCCGCGTCACCGTTCTATCTTGATTTATTTCTGTGGGCCCGCTCTATTGACTACACTCTGTCAGGCCCGCCCGCACCCGCCCGCTTCCCTCCTCCCGCACGTTTGTCGCTACCCAAGGCGTAGTACAGCATTTGTGATCAAGCTTTTTGATCCTTTTAATTTGGAAACATTAGGTAAATGTGAAAATCTGAAAAAATATTTTCATCGTTGACTGTAAGGATATCTATCTATAAGTATGTATCTTACCTATAAGCATCTCTGCCCGTAGCGTCTCTAGTGACTCCGACCACACGCCCAGGCATTAGCCTCACAAGTGCATGTTCCGCAGCAAAGAAACCTGCATGTGGACCTCCGTAACCGAGAGGAACGCCCAATCGCTGGGAAGTGCCTACTGCTAGGGCAGCGCCAGATTCCGCTGGAGGACGTAGCAGGGCGAGGGCAAGGAGATCCGTTGCTACTACTACTAACGTCTGCAAAAATGGTGGAAAATTATGGAGTGCAAAATTATTTGCCTTAAATTACCTTTACCTTTACCAAAGGAGCTAAAACTAGCAGCTAGCACAGGGGTCAACCAGGAAGGCGGATAGATTAGTACTAGTACCCGATGGCGTTGCTAGTATCGCTATGAGCACCGATTTCAAATTTAGTTTCGAAACTGGCATATGATTCGCATCACATTACTTTCAAAATTTATTTATTGATTAATTCAGGTGTTTAAAATACAATAATAACCAAAATATTGAGTGTTAAATATTTTGAGATCTTATTAATATTAATAGATAGATCTATTCGCATACTAGTACGGACTCATTTTCTATGTAAAATGGAGAGTAAATGTTATTTTATTTTATCAAAAGACGGATGATTGCACGATAAATAATAAATAATAATCAAGCGTCCAAAGCCATAAAATAAGAAAAAAATACAATTCTGTCGACGCGTCTGACGCGTGAATTGCTGTTCTTCTGCAAATTGAACATAAATGTAACAAGTGACATGTGACATGGGACAAGTGACATGTGACATGTGACAAGTGACACGTGACAAGTGACAAGTGATAAGTGACAGGTGACAGGTGACAAGTGGCTGATTATGATAAAATTGATAAAAGTACTAACGTATAAATTATGGAGTATGTATGGAGTAAGACGATTTAGGTGTGTGCAGGCAGATACAATACAAACGCGCGATATTGGCTCACGCACACGCGGGCTCTGTATACAGGCGATCTCAGATCGGATCAAACTAATGCACTTATACTTTGCGCGAGTTGCATGCGCTTGGCACGCGCTCGATAGTGTGTGAGATTTAAAGGGCGCCACCGTCGAATTTATACACACCTACTTTACACTTTTGTCAAAGTTCAGTACCATTCTGAGGATTTGTGTGTAATAGTTCACACAAATGTCCTCGGATTAATAGCTTTTCCTAACATTGTGTGTAAAGCGCTATCAACGCAAAAAATAAAAAAAAATTTTTCCTCAATATTGAGTTCAACATCTAAAGTGTTTGTACAAAGTTTCGTGTATTTCGGTTCATAACTGTAGAAGTTATTGCGCTGTGACAGACTGCGACAGACAGACAGACACACAGACGAACGGACTGGACGAAATTATAACCACGGGAAGAGTTGTGGTGGTGCTATTCTTTAGGGCCGGCACAACACGGCACAGGAATGGAACAGGTCCCGGAAATTCTGGTCGCGGATTCAAATCCCGCTAGCGACATTAACATTTCATAACACTAAAGAGTTAATAAACGTAAGAACTAACCCCATGCTCCTGAGCAGCGCCTGCCAATGCTGAATAGTCATACACCAAGCCCCTCGTATCAGGACATTGCAAAAGTACAGCAGATATGTCCCTCTGTGCAAAGTCCGCTTGCCTCACGTCTGGCACCACCATGACTTCTAGACCGAGAGCGTCTAATCGTGTCTGGACCACCGCCAGGGTTTGGGGGTGGACACGCTCTGATACTACAAACTTTGTTCTTCGATTGTGTCTGTAAATAATTAATGAGCGTTAGACGTGGTACTGCCGTGAATGTGTAACGTAAAATTCTAGAGAGGGCGAGGAAGGGCAGCGGAGCTGAAATTTGACATATGCCTCAAACTTGCATCATGGGAAAAGAAGTGGACAGGACCTTGAGGTTGAGATTCGTTGCGGTCCATTATCTCTTAGACAGAGAAGCAGTAATAACGTGAAGATATGTAATGACTAATGTTGTACACTAAGTTAATTAAGTGATGGCAATCATTTATCTTTGTCTCTTTATGTAGGTATTGTTACCATAGTTCGTTGCTACAGTAAAATTTGCCTTCTAGGTTGTACATGTCGCACTAATAGCATTTTCAAAGCCACGATTGCAATGAGAAACGGACACTAACTTACAACACTCTTGTGGAACAATCTTAAAGCTTACCTATGACAGAGGGAAAGAGCTTCAGCAGCCGCCGTGCCTTCGTCAAGTAAAGATGCGTTAGCTACGTCCAGACCAGTCAGGTCGCTGACCATCGTCTGGTAATTCAAGAGACTCTCCAATCTCCCTTGCGCGATCTCTGGCTGGTATGGCGTGTACTGAGTGGTCCTGGAATTTACGGTGTATGAAAAGTTCTAGAGAGAAGTTTACGGTGTATGAAAAGTTCTAGACAGAAGTTTACGGTGTATGAATAGTTCCAGGGAAAAGTCTTATGCAACTTACGTAGGTCTATCTACATATCTACATATAACAATTGCTTTCAATTTTTTGCTAATATTCGTAGCCTTGCTGATGTAGTTGGTTCCTGATTTTGGGAGAGGACCTCTTGACATACAGGATGTAAAGATGTAAAGGTTTAACAGTTGAAAGTTTCCATATATGTTATATTTCTAAACAACTTAATTAGAAACTAAGTGATTTTTTATCGACTTGTCATACAAAATTGTCGTGATTTTGTACGATAGATAAACGAAGTCCGAAACTTATTATGTTTTATTTTTCAGTAAAGTTGTTCATATTCGTATTTGTGAGTTCCCTTGAAAAATAAAAATACCGGATATGACAGGTATCTATTTGATATTAACCATAGCCGGTATTCTTATTTTTCAATTAAAGCGCTTATTACACTTGATTGAATTCAGTCAACAAACTAGTCAAAGATTTAGTCGACTAATTGGACAGGCTTTTGTTTACAAGCTATAAATCGCACACTAACTGTACTAAATGCAGTCAGGTCAGACAGTAATAAGCGCTTTATAATGAGGAAATAGGTAAAGCCGCTACTCACCAGCCAGGATTTTCAAACACATTACGCATTATGGTATGAGGAACACAACAGTTGTGGTACCCCATACCGATGTATGAACGCCATATTTCATTTTTTTCTGCAAGTTTGCGTGCATTTTCGATAAGGTCGTATTCGCCTGAAAAACAATACCTACAATAGTTCAGTTCCTACTGGTGTATGGACTATGAATCCATTGTAATCTTACTGCACGAATAAACTATTCTTATTGTTAATATGTAAAAAGTATTTGATCGACACCATGAGCACAAATTAAATGGTAGTGTAGCCTTTTGTTTAGAATTTACATTTTTTTATGGATGTCAAAGTGTAAGTAATGGCCGTTGCATATTGTACCAACTCGCGAACCCGGCATGAACTCAACTCAGAGAAAAGCATTGAAATGTGAGCTTTATCGTATTACATACAGTAGGTTTTCAATATTCAAAAGTAGAAGGTGAAGTGGTCGTCGATGAAGCTCACATTTGAATTCTTTGCTCTGAGTTGAGTTCGTATCGGGTTCGCGCCGAGTCGCTACTATGTGCGATGGCCTTAAAGAATAGTTAAAGGCGGCTTATACCTATCAGATAGAAGGAATATACCTATGCCAACATGGCAACAGATAAGAATTTAGTAAATAGGTACTTTTAATAAGAGGTTCTTACTCATTGGTTCACTGATATTCATGAGGCCCTGGAACTGGATTTTCTTGGGAACAGCATCGTTTGTCAGTTGATCTAAGCTCTGAAGTAAAAAAAATCATTATCAGCAAAAAATAATTGTACCTACCTATTATTTTACGATAAACCGTAGGTACCTACCTAACAAAAGTAATTTACCTATTTTGGTAATTATACAACTAATTAGGTGTGGAATAAGAGATTCCTCTATATGGAAGAGTTTCTTACGACAACAAATTCCACATTATCAGAAATATAAAAGCATATTTTTTGTTTATTAAGCAATTAACCATGCAAAATCCACCATGAAAAAATTTTCCTCGAGCACGATTACAAGCTGCGATCTTGCCTTCCCGCTCTATCCCACCGAGCTATCGGGGCTTATCCTGCTGGCGTCACATTAGTCAACTCTTTCTCCGCGTACCGTTTGTATAGGCAAAGTAACGACATCTGATACATACGAGTACGACATCCTGATAAAAAAAACCTGCTCGTAGAAAAAAAAAATCATCCCTCTTTCTAATTTATTATTATTACAACATACTCTGTGTAATTATCCTGTAATATATGTGTTATAAGAGCGTCGGTGGACTCTCATGTGGGAGGTCCTGGTTCGAAACCATGCAATGCCATGTACCAATGAATTTTTCAGATTTTTTTGAAGACTTACGTACATTTACCGAATGCTCTAACGGTGAAGGAAAACATCGTGAGGAAACTGTCTGAGGAAATTAATGTTTTCGAAGGCGTGTGAAATCCACCAATCAGCACTGGGCCCGCTCGGTTGATCCATAGCCCGTTGTCCCTTGTACAAAGGGAGACCTGTGCCCCAACAGTAGGGACATTAATAGGCTGATGATGATGATGATATGTGACATTAAACCTATTATAATGTTTATTTATTATTTAAAACCATACTTGTGATATTAGTGCAGAAAGTGAGCAATTGTAATCGTGGTGACGAGTTTGAATCCCAAGTCGACATCCGACGGTTGCTCCGCCCCGAGTTTACAATTGACTTTCCGCACGTGTATCACATAACGTTTTTTCATGATACCTAGCCAGTTATTCAATTCAATATTTTTATTTCAAAGTTCATACAAAGAAAGTTAGTATATATTATTACTTAATGCTGTTAGTAAAAAGGTATGACTAAGTAATGACCAAGGCCAAGGTTATGGATCTGACTCCGAAGCACTAGACAACTACTTCGCATTGACATGCAGGTATATCCAGTGCCTCAGAATCGGGGAGTCGGGGAATCGGCAAACGTCAACAGGATGCTGCTGGGACTACTATGTACACGGTGCATCAGGGAAGCAACCCTCTTTCGGATGATTGCGTGAAAGCCATCCACAATCCATCCATTCCATCCATCCAGTAAAGTAAGTAGACCACGTAGCGATTATGGCATCTTCAGCATACAAAAATTGAAATCGATATACTAGTATTTATCCAGTCTTAATGCATTAACGAGTATTAGTCCATTTACCTAATACATTGTGAAGTCGCAAACCGTATGTTTTACAGTAGTTTTTACGTGGATAGAGTACCTAACTAATGGACCTAGCTGATGTCCTTTTGTGTTATAAATAAGTACTTACCTACTTAATTTATCTGGGTTATTTGCAAAGTTTTTGGTACATTTCGTCATGCGAAAACGTTAATGTATAGATAGTGTAAATACATAACGTTTTTAATGATTACGAACCTTATAACCTAACAGATCCAGCATTGTAACGATATCTTGATCCCTCGGCCCAATATGACGGCTTGGGAAGTCCACCCTTTCCGGAAACAGACTGTCTGATTTCGTACTTCGAGTAGCAACGCAGCGGACACCATTTTTCCATAAACTCGGGTCTTTACTGCAATAAGCCTGAAGGCTATCGAGTGTATTTTTAGGCACTAAACCACGTTTAAAAATTCTGTACATTTTTTAAAGATTATAAGTAACTGCTAAGTTATTAATCATAGTTTGTGACCGTCTTACAAAACTGACCGCGTGAAAATGATACTGGGGTCAAGAAGCTCCTGAGATAAGCTGGACCATTGTGTAAACACAATTATATACTGCAATGTTATTTATTGTATTAATGACCTCTCTTATCGTGTTATCATGGGCAATTAACAAAAATTGAAATTGTTGTTTAAACATGCATCATTGGGGTATCTAAACAGTATTTAGCTAACAGTTACGATGTGGCCAATAGAAAATTACTTTAAGGACGTCTCAATGGTGATTGTTTGTGAAAAACATGTGGCCTGCGCCTATGGGGTTCTTTGCCTTTTTTTAAATTGTATTTGGAGAGCGCAGACGTACAAACGGACCACACGGGTCACCGTCGTCACCCATAAACATCTCACCTCACTATAATATTATTAGAAGGTTTTCGGTGCGCTGCTAACAGGACTTAGATGGAATGCCTCATGTGCCAGTAATTAAGCTACATTGCAAGCTAATTGCTGCTTTGCGGCAGAAATATATAACCGTCCAATCCAGGCGATACACTGTACACATTAGGTGTACTCCCATTAGGTCATGCGCTCACTAGGTCAAACCACCTGCCTTAATTATTAGTTTCTATTTATAAATAGTTTTAAAGATTCGTTCCCTTAGAGGAACAAGACTCTAAGGTATTTCCGAGGAATCCTTATGGAATAATAAAGCAGTTTACTCGGAAGGCGAATGGCAATAGGCGATTAATATTTTTTGATTGTAACAGATCCAATCTAGAGTACTACCATGTACTATGCTCCAACACTATGCATCCACAGCCTTTGAAGTAATAATAATGATGGAACCACACTAACGTATAATTCCATGAATTAACGCGTTATTTGATATTAAGCGCAGATGCGAAAGGGCCTAACGCTATGAGTAAAAATTAGCGCTTAGGCCCTTTCGCATCTGCTCAGTGTCAAATAAATACGCGACAATTAATGGCATTAGTTTTTTTTTTTAAGGCAAAGGGAACTGAGCCCATACAGCCATGTCTGATGTAAACAACTCTTTCAAGTCTTCATTAAAATGAAATGGTGTGACACATTTCAATGCTATCTGGGAGAATCTTCCACGCTTCCGCGCCATCCGAACCAAATAAGAAGGCGTCCCGGACGCAGTGTGGCTCTTCAAAATCCAGCCAAGTACGGATCGGGCTGCAGCGTCTTATTTGACTTTACTTCACTGTCCCACACATTATTCACATCTTGTCGAAGTTTTTCGAGCAAGAAACACCATTCTTACTAGAAAAGCACTACTGTAAAACAATTTGCAAGACAAATCGAAACAAAGCTGACGTGGACGCCACAAAAGCGCGGGAGAAACTTCTCTTAATGGCATTAGACGTTAGTGTGGGCCCCTGATTCGCCATCGCCAGAGGTGCGTTCATGCAACGTAGATAAAATTTCTCCGTATACATTTTATAGTTATGTTTTTCGTATGCCGTTCGTGCACGCCTGTCAGGATAAAAATTCTCCGGAGAAAAATAAAAAATAAATAAAAAAAATATCTTGTGCGCTCGTGGACGCCGGTTAGTAAAAATTTTAAACTGACAAGTATAAATATTCTCGAACTCCGACCTCGAGAAAAATTATTCGCCGGGCTGTTATTGGTTGATGCCGGATTTGTTTCTAAAATCGATAGCAAAAGATAAAGACAAAGGACTAGGTAAAGGACTAGGTCCATACAGCCTGTCTTGTTTTCTAAATAAATAAAAAGCGAAATTAATTAAATTTGATTTCTTACGTCTCTTAACGTCCATTAACAAAGTTAATTTGTAAATTTCTATCGTTTTGTACCATTTAAAGGCAAACAAACAAACAACAAACAAACATCGAACATCGAACATTCGACCAAACGAATGTCAAACTACTGTCATATGAGTTTGACATTAATTATATGATGGCCGTTCGCTTCAGTATAAAATTTTTCGTCGGAGAAATTATATTTGATTGGTCGCACGAACGCACCCCAGTCACCTTGTTCGTATTTTTGGCGGCTTCTCAGCGTTGCCAACTCTACGTATTTTTACGTAGATCTACGTATTTTAGGCCCTTCATGCGACTCTACGAACTTTAACCCCTGAATCTATGTATTTTCCGAATCCTTACCTAACTAGTAAAAAACTTCGTTATATACTTGTAGCCAGTAAATAATGAAACGAACGAGCATTTTGCCTTGAAAAAAGTAGAATGTCATATTGGCTGATGACGTTCCGTTCCATAGGTACCTACGCGTCGTCGTCGTCTTTTCTCTTGAATGATAGAATGACTCCATCGAATATCGATGTCCGTCTCATAGACGACCCCGACGACGCCATCACGATCTCCATCGCGGAAGCCACTCCCCCACCCGATAGTAGTTCACACACAGCACCTACATACCGCCCGCGGTATGTAGGTGCTGTGTGTGAACTACCGGCGCAGGCGGCGACCCGCTTCTGGTATATTTTTTTTCGTACTGATAATTGCTGTTGGTCTGATATGTATGTAGTAGTGCGAACCGGTTTTGCTTACGACCTTTGTATCGCATCAATTGTTACGTCAGTAATAAACCCGCTCTCGCAACAGCTACCGGTGTTTAATTGAAACTCCTCACATTCCATTTGGCGAACGAGGCTGTGTGTGTTTCTACCCGCGTAGTAAAAAAAAAATGTCTTTAATCGGAAATCTTTCCATTTTCGAACCGAAATTGCATGACTGGCAAATATTTGTCAGCCGATTAAACCAATTTGTAAGTTTAAATGAAATTACGGCAGGCGGGCGAAAGCGGGCCGTGCTATTAACTCATCTATCCGACGATGCTTATAGGTTATTACGTAACCTAGCCCACCCTGAAGAGGTCGAAACGTTAGATTATGATGAGCTATGGCGTTTATGGAGTGAAACGTTTTCACCAGTACTTGTACGGCCGAAAAGAACCTTTTATTTTAAAGACTGACCACAGACCTTTATTAGCTATTTTTGGCAAAAAGAACGGAATCTCGTTAATGACGGCATCACGGTTGGTTAGGTATGCTATTTTCTTGTCGGCCTATAATTACAAGATTCAATACATTACTAGTAAACAAAACGTTTGTGCTGATTATTTTTCGCGCGCGCCCGTCACTAATAATAGTACAGATGCACGAGAAACCGTGCGGGGCCACGAAGAGTGCGGTGACATAGTGAGCTTGAATTGTTTACAATTGAATAGTTTACCTTTGACTTATAAAGATATTCGAGATGCGACGATCATTGATAAAACTCTAAGTACAGTAACAAAGTATGTAAAAAACGGTTGGCCAAGAAAAATAAAGTGTAAAAATATTTTACCATATTTTACTTGTAGGAACGATCTAGAAATCGAACATGGTTGTTTATTACGAGGACACCGCGTCGTCGTTCCGATGATATGTCGTGATAAAATATTAAAAGAATTACATAAAACATACCAGGGTATAGTGAAAACGAAAAGCGCCGCTCGTTCGCGGGTCTGGTGGCCCGGCATCGATAAAGCAATCGAACAGCTGGTCGGCGCTTGCGACGTATGCAGCGCTCTGCGCGCGGCGCCCGCGCAGGCCGCGCCGGCGCCCTGGCCAGAGGGGCGCCCCTCTGGACCGTGGGAACGCGTGCATATAGAGTCTATATGCACGCGTTCCCACGGTCCAGAGGATTATAGACTATATGGCTATAGCACATAGGTCGTACTTGGTCGTGGTGGATGCTTACAGTAAGTGGCTCGAATGTTTAGATATGAACGGGGCGTTAGCGACAAAAGACCTTATAATCAAAATGAAATTTTTATTTTGTAGATTTGGGTTACCAAAAGTGATCGTATCAGACAATGACGTTAAAATTGCTTCTAATGAATTTTTAGAATTTTGTAATGTTAACGGAATAGAATATATGACTTCCCCAATATACCACCCGTGTAGTAACGGCCAGGCAGAAAATTCTGTCAAAATATGTAAACGTATGATTAAATGTATACTAAGAAGTTATGCTTGTGGAAATAAAATTAATGAAAAGTTACAAGAATATTTATTCGTATATCGCAATACGGCTCATTGTTCCACGGGGATGACGCCTGCAAAACTAATGTTAGGACGTGATCTGCGAAGTAAATTGGATTTAATAATGCCACCGCGTACAGATACTGTCAAGTCAACTACGAAGGACACACATAGTAGTACTCCTGGAACAAAAATAAGACATTTTTCGATTGGTCAGCCAATCTGGGTGAGATGTTACGAATCTAGGAAACCTTTTTGGTCTAAAGGTACCATTGTTAAAATTTTAGGTTCCAGGATGTACCTGGTTCACGTTGAGGACGGAAATGTGACGTGCAAGCGTCATGTTGACCAGTTATTGCGATATACGGATACCAACACGTTATTTGATGAGGGCGAGAGGGCAACGTCTTCCGTTGCTTCAGCGCCTATGCCTTCGTGTTCACCAGACCCTCTTTCGCTATCGACATTACCGGTAGAATCTGTCAATAGACCTTACAGTGAAAACTCTCCAGGGATGATTAATCAACATCCAAATGCAATACAAGTCAGTGATGACGTGGATGAGGGCACTGGTGAAGATCAAGGCGCGACAGGTGATATAGGAGTAGAGAGAGAGGTGGGGACTGAGCGGTCTATCGCAGGTGCAAATGTAAGAGATCTTTTGGCAGATAATCAAAACAATGATAATCACAATAACGATGCACCTATCGATGAAACGCCCGTTCCCCATTGTCGTTTTAATTTAAGACCTAGAAATAAGAACGTTAACTATAAGATCTAATGTGTAATTATTATTGTCACCAGGTTCCCTAATTAAGGCAGGAGGAGATGATATGTATGTAGTAGTGCGAACCGGTTTTGCTTACGACCTTTGTATCGCATCAATTGTTACGTCAGTAATAAACCCGCTCTCGCAACAGCTACCGGTGTTTAATTGAAACTCCTCAACATTCCATGGTCCTAATGACCTTTACAGCTTCACCGATGTTTTTGGGGCGAGCGCTAAGTGCTGTAAGTAAGGACTTAAAAACTACTATTAGAAGCGACTGCCTAAAGGCACCCAGGTACGGACCTCGGCTTAGGACGTCGCTGGGGAGGCAGGGGTCGGGGAGAAGCGGCCTGGAATACGCCGATAGCGCGTGTAAGCGCCAGAAGCGGGTCGCCGCCCGCGCCGGCGCGGGCGGTATGTAGGTGCTGTGTGTGAACTACTATCGGGTGGGGGAGTGGCTTCCGCGATGGAGACCGTGATGGCGTCGTCGGGGTCATCTAGGACGTGTCTAGGCCGACGTCGTCGACGGAATTTCGGTAAACCGTTAGTCGAATAAGCGGCGGCGCTTACTACTAGACGGTTTGGGTGGTGGGGAGCTTGCTCGAAGAAGCGTCGAGACGCTAACTTCATGTATTGAGCGATCGTGGGGAGTTCCAAATCGTGATGGAGGTCTACGTTGCGTAGGTACCATGAAGCACCGGTTGCTCTACGCATGAACCTATTTTGGATAACCAGAAGGCGGCGAATGTGGCAAGAGTGCACGAATGTCACGCTTGCGTACGTGAGGATTGGACGGATGCAAGTTTTGTAAATTGTCAACTTATTTCTAAGTGACATTTTACTCCCCTTGCCTAGCATCGGGTGTAACCGACCGAGAATGAATGCTGCGCGGTCGCGGACGCGTTTTACGTGTGGCTCGAAGGTCATACCTCTATCAAGGGTGACTCCTAGATATTTGACCTTTTTCTCCCAAGGGATAGGTCTGCCGAAAAGTGAGAGTTGCCCTATGTTGTTCCGAACATGGGTGGTCGTATCAGGGGCACGACCCCTAGCGAAGAGAATGGCGGCGCTTTTAACAGGGTTCACCTCGATTCTCCACTTCCGAAACCATTCGCCTAGGGCGGTGGCGGCGGATTGGAGAATCCGGGTGATACGAGCCCTGTTCCTATCAGAGGTGTAGAGAGCGGTGCCGTCCGCGAATAGCGCGAGTTCTACCTTTGAATGGCGAGGGATGTCACTGGTATACAGCGAGAAGAGGAGTGGCGAGAGGACGGAGCCCTGGGGGACTCCGACTCTGATTGGGCGAGGGGAGGAGAGCGATCCCTCGACGCGGCAGCGAAAGGTTCGATTCCTGAGGAAGTCCCGTAGTATGAGTACGAGACGATCCGGCACCCCGATTTGGTATAACTTGTATATCAAACCGTTGTGCCAGACTTTATCGAACGCCTTCGCCACGTCGAAGAATAGCGCCCCTGTGGGGATCGGCTTACGCGAATAATTGAGTCCCTCCAGTATGTGTTCCGTGATGCGGTGCACCTGCTGGACGCACGAGTGTCCGGGTCTGAAGCCAAACTGGACGTCAGGGAGGCGATTATTGAGAAATCTTTCGTAAACTTTCCCCATTGTCTTGAGGAGACTGATGGGGCGATAACTGATGGGTTCGGAGCGCGGTTTACCTGGTTTTGGAATACCTATGACAACTGCTTCCTTCCAGGCGTCTGGAAAGGAGCAGTTGACCATTGCGGTGTTGAAAATAGATGCCAATAGGCACATCAGGGGGGCAGGGAGCAATATGAGAACCTTGTTGGTAATTCGGTCTGAGCCGGGGGCTTTTTTCTGTTTAAGACCTTTGATAGCGGTATGAACCTCCTGAGCCGTAATCGGATCTAGCGGGGGATCGGACGGGGGCACCTGTGCCCTGGATTCGACTTCGCGGTCGACCATGTCGAGGTGGGTTTGATCGACGGGTTCGCGGGAAAGGGAGCACTGGCTTTCCAGGCTGTCGGCAAGGCACTCGGCCTTTTCGATGTCGTCAAACGCGGGAGTTTGGTTCGGTCAGTTTAGTGGGGGCATCTCTGAGACAGTTTCTGATTTAAGAGCTCTCGCCAAGCGCCAGTAAGCCTGGTGGGATGGCGAGATCTCCGAAAGCAGATCGTCCCACCTACGGTTGCGGAGCTCGGCCATGCGATCCTTTACGTCCCTCTGTAAAGCGCGTAGCCGTCTCCTGTTGTCATCAGTCGGGTAATTGTCGTAAGCTCGAGTGGCGGCGTTCTTTGCCGTCAACAGCTCCCTCATATCCTCAGGCAGCTCCCAGCGTCGATCATTCGACGCTGGAACCCGCCTGGAGGCGTCACTAATGACGTTACCGAGGTGACTGGTGAGGGCATTGACCGCCAGCACTGTGTCGTCTTTGGAGGTGAGAATGTCAGGAATCTGGTCCAGTAGGGGGGAACTAGGATTTTGGAGAGACTCCTCGAGCTTTTTCCAGTTCATTGCTGTCCTGGTGTCCGGCTCGGAGGAGTCGGGCGGACCTAAAAGGAGTTGTACTGATCTGTGGTCGGAGTCAAGCTTATGTTGGTTGACGCGGTAAAATACAGAAGATTCCCAAAGAGTTTTTAAATGGCTCTTGATTTTTTGATAAACGGTACTGCGTTTCTTATCAGTCTTATCTCTGAACGACATTATACAACAAGAATAAGCTCTACCTAGTTCAGAAGGTAATTTGACTTATTTGGAACGTACACATACATATCTTCACGCAGTGTTTCTTGCGGGGTAGGTAGAGTGAAAGGAGCGCCATTCATCTCTGTGTTTGCGAAGCGAAAGAGGCGCTCTTTCGCTCTACAGTTCTTCGTCTTTGTCTGTTTAATACATCTTGACTGGAAAATCTGCGGGATACGGGCGTGATACAAGCAAGCAAGCATGGTCTTTATTCAGAACTGCTGTGACAACGGTTCATCTCCAATCTTCAATAGAAGATGGTTCCTTAAGAAGTTGAAACTGAAAAAAATATCAATAATGACAAGAAAGAGGAGGCTTGTACCCAGCAGTGGGGTGATATGGGCTAATAGGGAACTTGCATGTTTTTTTTTTGTTTTTAATCGAAAGATACTTGAAAAAGAGAAACTTTACTGAACACAAAAGATTTTTAATATGCTTATTTAAAGAGATATAGCTTTGTAAAAACCCATAATACAATTTTCGCGCCAAAACGCATTCATTTTCTCAAGTGACGTAATTGGATTTTATGTAAACAAACGTGAGCTGTGAACAGTCTTGAACTTGTCAAAAGATTTTTCGCTTTAGAGGTTATTTTTATATTGGTTATTTACAAGAGTAATAAAACTATTTACAGTATTTGTGTAATCCTAAGAACAATAACTAGGGTGTAATCGTAATGATTCGTTGTTTTAATTACAAAAGTTGCCAATTGCAAAAAATATTTTCCTTAGAAGTTTATCAAAGTTTATGCAGATTTGGATACGTGTAAGCGTTACTGCCAGTTATTTCTATATACAGTTATGTATAATTATTATAATAGGTATATAATTTATAAAAATAATAATAGTTTATAATAATAATATATATTTATTCAGATAATTCCGCCTCACTTGTAAAAATATTCCCTAAATTTAGGGTAGAGAAATCCTATGACGTCACTCAATGCTGATAGGTGTTTGAAATTACGTTCCATTTCGCGATATGAACTTTTCCTAATTTTTTTTTACATAATCTACGTAAATTTACGCTCTTGTCTACGCCTTTTTATAAATCTGAGTTGGCAACACTGCTGCTTCTTATTTGCATAAAACTGAAGAGATTTGTTAATCATCAACAAAGTGAAGATGACCGTATCATCATACACGCTACTGAAACAGCAAATCGAAGTTGGTGTTTGTTCTTCTGCTGGGCATGGGAATATAGTAACAAATCTAAAGCTCTTTTTTAAAAAAGATATCAATTCGCGTAGGAGATACGAACAGATCGACTCGATACGCGAACTGTTGAATGTATTGGAAATTAGAGACATTCTATCCGAAGACAATGTGGAGCCCTTGAAGGATATTGCACAAAGAGTTACTGATGGCCCTAATTTATTGAGGAAGATTACAGAGTTCGAGACATCTCACGTACCGAGGGAATATGTGAGCTATTACGGTGGTGAGTCATTCAGTTAACTGCAGTACAAATGTCAGGGTTTCTGAGATTCAAAACATGTGTGGCAGGTGTAGTTAGAGGTCTGTCAAGTTATTTTAGAACATTTTATTTGACTGTTTATGAGAAAAAGTGTTCAAGAAAGTTATAAAAAAAATACTCAATGCCAAACTACCAATTTATCTAGAATTCAGTCGAAAGGTTCCTGACAGAGAAAAGCTTATGTTGCAATGACTGATGGCTATGGAAAACCAAATTACAAACCAATACAACATGCCCAGCTCAATATTTCCTTACTGTCACCATTTGACCTCCAGCTACACCAGCGCTGCAGCGAGTAATGTTGCCTGCAGGGGTTACTTTACCCTATTTTCTGCAGCTTTGTGGCAGTAGTTACTTTGCTAGGGTTCTACTGCATGCTGTAGTTATAATAACTCTGAAGTAATATGTAGTAGGTACTGTTTTCAATTCATGAACCCTAAATTTAAATAAGATGCTTGTTATTTACCTTTAAGCTATACTTGTCTAGGTGTGTAAAGGAATTGCATCCAAACTTATATACCTAGGAAGAGAATAAATTGACGGCTTGAATTCTTATGCAGAGATTGTAATCAATATGTAATGAAAGTAAATTGATGAAATTTACTTTCATACAAAAACAGATGTTACTTATTCTTCTTTTCTTATTATCCGCTTACAATAAAATTGAACTTATAGCTTAAATTAGACAATAACTTGCCCTAATGGTAATCAATTGTTATTTTCTATTAAGGTTCAGCTAAAAAACGATATATTGCAAGTGTAAGATAGAAAACTGGAAATTTCAAAGTGTTGTAAATTGATTTAAAATTAATTATCTCAGTCTTTTAAGAGTATTTTTTAAACCAAATATTGTACTATCCTTGCATGATAAATGCCTGTCAGTTATTCATCCTCCTAATATTCCACAATTTATTAAGTATAAACATAATCTTTATTTCAGCATCAGCAAATGTACAAAATATTATAACAACCATACAAGGAGCTCCAAATGTAAACAACAATCTATATGGCGGCAACATGAGTGCCAGGAAAAAGCAAAGAATCAATGAAACTATTCAGGAAGAAATTGGTACTTTCTGGAGGGATCTGGGGAGAAACCTAAAAATCAGGGAATGTGTCATTGATGATATTAATTGTCAATATAATTCCATCGAAAAGAAAGCTTCTAAGATTATGGAAATCTATGAACAAAGAGCGGATCCTCAGAGATGGTTCCTTATTCTCTGTGAAGCTTTGGAAAAATCCAGGAGAACAGATTTGAGTAAATCACTGCAAGAAATTATGACTATGAATATTTAAATTAAATTAATATTTCATAAAAATATAAAAATTTATTATTTCATAATGGCTAAATTTACTTTGCAGAAATTTATAACACCGAATTCAAGGATTACATCAAAAATCAAAAATATAACACCACTATTTACAAAACCATAAAACATAAACCAGACACCATCCATATTTTTAAGTTTTCAACAGAAATATTGTACCTATTTACTGGTGGTAAATTACACACCTTTATATATTTTTTCCTCAGACACAGATTTCCTCACGATATTTTCCTTCACTGTTAGAGAAGTCGGTAAATTCGGTCAGTCGGATCCAAATTATGCGTGTGTCAAGCCTGTGCAGATCCCTTAAGCAGAAGGTGCAATTGACATGTCTAAAGAATTTTATCTTTAACATTTAGAGTTCCGACGATCTAAGTGAAATTAGCCAATAAGAAAGAAAGAAAGAAATTCACTTTATTAAATTAGCCAATAAGAAAGAAATTCACTTTATTAAATTAGCCAATAAGAAAGAAAGAAAGAAATTCACTTTATTAAATTAGCCAATAAGAAAGAAAGAAAGAAATTCACTTTATTAAATTAGCCAATAAGAAAGAAAGAAAGAAATTCACTTTATTAAATTAGCCAATAAGAAAGAAAGAAAGAAATTCACTTTATTAAATTAGCCAATAAGAAAGAAAGAAAGAAATTCACTTTATTAAATTAGCCAATAAGAAAGAAAGAAAGAAATTCACTTTATTGCCACAAAAAAAATTACATATTTAGACATAAGACAATGTATATAATTTAATAGGCAATCAATAAATCTCATAGAAATCAGGTAATGTATTATGTAATATTGTTGTATCGTTGTTTTTGTGATTGTGTGAAATTTGTTTTTATGATTGGGTAAAAATCAGTATTACATATTTATTTTTATATATGTAATACTGATTTTTACAATTTGTATTTTCATTATAATTTAATTTGATACTTCATAGAATCTAATAACGCTACGCTAGATAACGGAAACTATCCAACCAAGTGATTTTTAATACGGGTCGACAACAAGGAATAGTAAATTGTAATCTCTATGCTATGATATGATATGACGCTCGCTCATGCTCGCATACATAATTTATAAAGGTGAATGCGCACTGGCACGCGCCGTACGTACCTATCGCATTTTGCTGACAGCCTCGCACATTTATCCGCTACGCATGCACCGGACGAATCGCTTCGGGTATTTCATTTCTTTTATCTGGAGTAGATGTATACGGTAGGATGTGAATGACGCCATCCGCGCCGCACCGATACGCATCGAACGCGCCGAATTTAATGACGTCATCAGAACGCGACGGGTATTCTTATTAAATTCGGTATTGCGGCGCGTACGGCGGGGCTAGAGTGCGCCGTTGCATAGGATTTCATACAAACAATTCTAAAATTCGTTGACTGTGGCGCGTACGCGTGCCAGTGCGCGTTCACGTTAATAGTTATCTTCCGTTAATGAGCAAATATCAAAAATAAAGCGTTTCAGGTATTGGTTCTTCGAGGATTTGATACATGCAAATTAAAGGAAAACCTGGGCATGGTGTAGGTATATTTTTGAGCATAATCATGAGATCAATGAGAATCTACAGTGAAAGTGAGTTCACTTTCACTGTAGATTCTCATTGATAATGTAGTCTAAATCAGGGTACAACATTTAATTTTGTTTTATAAGGTTTTATAAATATTACTAAACTCAGTAAATAGAAAATAAAAATATTTTACATTTTACAATATGTTTTATTTAATAATATTCACAAATCTGTTTCTCATAAAATATAAACATTTTATAAAAGTATAGGCACTTATAGGTACTTTATATATTTAGCTTACAGCTAGGTAATAGGAATGTGTAATTCCAGTCAACTGGACTGGAATGTGTCATTCCGTCATTCCAGACGATAATTTATTCGATCTTCAATCCACTTTTGTATTCTCAAAAAATATAAAAAATGACTGCCTCGCATGACGACTTGTTTGGTTAAAGACATACCCTGACCAGGAAAATAAAACCCCTGCCACAAGGGCGCCACTGGTACTATTATAATTTGTTAACAAATAATTTCTTTTAATTCCGAAATATGGCGAGATTTTTATATTTCTGGTCAAGCAAATCTATAAACACTAGTCTGTTACCAACATACTACATTTATACATTTT
This sequence comes from Hofmannophila pseudospretella, assembly GCA_947369225.1. Taxonomy (NCBI): domain Eukaryota; kingdom Metazoa; phylum Arthropoda; class Insecta; order Lepidoptera; family Oecophoridae; genus Hofmannophila; species Hofmannophila pseudospretella. The sequence continues at coordinate 8,603,873 of OX376317.1, read as the reverse complement.
GTAACAGTTTTTTATAATTATTCTACAATTGGCATACTTGGGAACCATACATTGAAATCCAATGCATGCTATAAACTAATTTTGTACAGATCTTGTTGTGTTTATCATACTAAATTAAATTCGATAACAAATTCGACATATGTCTAAAGACATGACGTTAAAAACTATTAGTTGGCTTTGCAGAACAAACCCTTTGCTTAGCTTTGCTTTTTTTTTCTTCTTTGTATAGTTCTGTATTCTGGTGTTTACAGCGCTAAATAAACGATTTCAATTTCAATTTTTTTCAACCAACTACGATAGTTATCACAATTAGGAATGCTGAAGAGAGCCTACGTTTCCGAAGTTCCAGGAAGACAGATTTAACTGGTAATGCTGTTTATTGCTGGGACGCCCACGTATACGCGTTTTGGAAAAGCCTTAGCCATGGCGAGACTTGACTATTTGGTTCGGCGGGGTTCGGGGAGGAAGGTGGAGGAGATGGGCACTGCCAGCGCAGGACGCAGCGTTCCGGGTGCGGCATCATCGCTACATGGCGACCGTCGCGGGATCGCACGCCTGCTAGACCATCTGTAAGGAAGTTTAGAATCTTAGCTCCAATTCAAAAGGCAGCAAAACAATCTCAAAATGACATTCGCTTCCATAAAATTCTGGCTATCTTGAAAGGAAACAACGAATGCTTTATGTAGATTTCTCTGGAGTCCTGAGTCAGGGCACTATAGTGGCAAGGACAGATTACTTAATGAATGTATCCTGGGTAAACACCAGTTTCTACTTGGTGAATTCCCATTTCGGCGGGTAGAATCTCTAGGATTTTCAAAATTGTTATCTACGAATCTAGTTTTTTGGAAACCAAATATGCATCAGACTAGTGCTGACAAAAACATCTAGTTGATCGCTTGCAGCGCGGCTCAGTCATTAGGTAACGATTTCTCGGAAACTTGGAACGTATTTGAAAAAGAAACTGGTAGAAACGTTACGGGCAGAAACTTATTTTAGATAAATACTCGCCAGGTTTTTACCCGTTGCCCATTGTTAATGGTGCGACCAGTTATTACCGGCACTCTAAGGCCTCAAGGTTAGCAGCGCATCGAAAACCCTCTAATACTAATACAGTGAGGTAAAGTGTCTATGAGCGACAGTGAACACTTACCATCAGGTGGCCCGAATTATCGTCTGCTTTTCTTATTTAATAAAATTTTCTATACATATAATAAAATCGTAAAAGGAAAATTGTTTGTTTAAACATACATCACGTAAAAACTACTGAACGGATTTGGATGGAGTTTTCACGGATATATTTCAATAAGTCAAGATTGTCATTTAGACTATAGAGGTTTGGAAAATTCTACTTAAAAATGGGTCAAATGTGGGATCAAGAAGTATGGAACGATAACGAAGTTGCGGAATGCAGCTAGTAAATAAATTAGAAATGTTTATCCCGAAGAACTTACCGGGACTGCCATTAGGATTCATCGGATACGTCTCCGTGGGTTCCGCGTCATCATCCACATACCGCATGGCGACCTGCCCGTTCCTCTGTAGCCTCTCCAGGACATAGGAGTCTCCGACTGAGAAGCGACCTTCGGCGTGCGCCACCCATACGCCAAGAACACTGCCACCCATACCGTTGAACCAAACGTCTCGTCGATTCGTGTCTTCGGTGATTTTCACTGCGCTCCAACGGCATTCGAATCTGTACGGTAAACAAAGATTTCTTGCTATGCAATAGGGTACAAGACAATTTTTTTTATTGCATCAATCAACTTACTGGACATACTGAAGATGGATCTGAAATCCGTTTATCGATATCTCAACTAACATCAGCGATATTAATGCTTAAAGTTAGTAGTAGTAGTAGGTTTTTTTTTTTATTTACTTCTATACCCGCATTTGACCTCGATTTCGCCTGATGGTAAGCGACGATGAGGTCGACGATGGAGCATGCGGGTCCAGTAAATGCCTATTCACTCTGGCCTTGAAGATCCCAAGGTTGTAGGTTTCGGGAAATACAGACGCCGGCAGGCTGTTCCATTCCTTAGCCGTTCGCATAATGAATGAAGAAGCAAATCGCTTCGTACGAGCAGATGGTATATCAACAACATAAGGATGGAACCCCTCCCCGCGCCTGGTAGTCCGAAGGCGGAATGGAGATGCTGGAATTAGGTCGTGCAATTCCGATGCGCGCTCTCCGAAATGTATCCTATAAAATACCGATAGACAGGCAACCTTGCGCCGATGTTCCAGACTTTGCAGTCTAGCTTCCACCAGCGATTCGTCACCTATAAGGCGTATAAGGTATAAGGTTGAGATTTAATTGAAGGTTTTTGACAGATGATATACTTGTGGTCGACTGTACTACGCTACTTACGCGGCAACTTTAAACAGTCACTCTTCCGGTCGCTTAAGATCAGTAATACCATAAATCGGTGTAAAAAAATCCACATAAATCAGAAAACAATAAATATGTTACAATTTTACAATAATTACGTCACTACATAAATAATTTAGAAATGAATATTACTACAGTCCGAAATTAACTCGTCATATAGATTGTGCACCGTACTGTACTGCGGGTGCGATTGGGCGGTGACTTTGAGAGTTCAAATGACAGCTTAGAGTCGCTGCAGCAAGAGGGGCGCTGGGCGCGACGACAAAGGGCGAGCGGGAGATGGGGGCCTGCCGCCCGCCCGCTCGACCTATGTCTGTTACGCGGTTTACCTATAGCACTTTGAGTACGTATATCTTAGCTTGTTTCAAGATTTTCTATCCGAATGACGTTTGTGGATTGAACAAAACCGAGACAAACCTTTCAGAGCTATTATGGTCAAGGAATATCTGCTTCCTGTTAGTTTGTCTCGCTGGTTCCGGGTCAAACCATCCCAACAAGGCCATGAGTTGGCAACCGTTGCATACTCCCAACGAGAAAGTGTCGCTTCTGTTCTTGAAGTGAGAGAACTGGGAACTCAGAGCTTCGGAGAATAAGATGCCTGCTGCCCAGCCTTTAGCAGAGCCCAGCGTATCTGTTGATCAAGTATTACTTGACGTAGGTATTATTTCTTTAATATTTGACGAAAAATAGAAGTAAGATTCAACATGTTCGCTTCGTTTCTTGCAGTATGTTTGGCGTGCTATCCGTAAGTTGAATAAAAATATCTGCAAAATGGTTTCGATTCCGGGGTGGTCGCCAAATCTGATACTAAAGATCGCGTACGAGTGAGCAGGGGCGGCCACGCCGGAATCGATGCTATTATTGCCTTTCTATAATATACTAATATCCCGTGACCGTTTTGTATGGTCATGGGTTTTAGATTTTTTTTCACATTTGCTGAAATACGAACTTGAGTTGTATTTGATTGACACTAAGAATTTGCTCTGCATAATTGGTAGAACTTAGTTGACTTTATGCATCTATGTGAGTTTGAAAGATAGAAGTATTGAAGACATGCTCATTATTATAATTATGTAGGTATTTCTTGAGAAAGATATGACAACAAATATCAAGGATTCTGTGATCGTGGTCTCCATGCTTTCCAGCAATAAAAAGCCATATTTTCTTTTAACCCAGATAGAGATAAACTACGTTTTGCACTTTCTCGTATTGCTTATCAGGAATAACATGTGTTAAAGTATCGTATTGTTGACTATGCTTTACATAATGTATACTTAGTTCTTACCCGCATAACTGAATCCACCTGGGAACACCAATCCTTGGAAAGCATCCAAAGATATCTTTCTACTTTGCAAGTCGCTCATCGTTACGTCAAACACATCGAAGTTTGCCATCAATAGTGACGCAATCATCTCGCGGTCACCATTTGTACCTAAAATATTAGTTTTGAAGTGAATATTTTGCAGTGAATCTGGGTTTTGAAGGAACAGAACTATATGGGGTAGTGATTATAGCAGTCGAAATCGACGTTTTAATACATCCCGTTTAATCATATAGACACGAACATATGTGTGAGCGTAACAGCCCATTCCGTAGCCGCTCGACTTTTTGCATGTCGAACGTGCCAGAACGCCGCGAGGTCCACAAATATTTCCGACGGGTAGTACCAGTTAGAATGATGGTAAAATATTTTCAGGTACTTTCGGAGTTGTTCAATCATTTTGTATCATGCAAACTTTACATCATGATAGTCGAATAATCAATAAGAATTTGTCAATTTTATAATACCTTCTTCACGAAGAACAGCTACCTTGATTGCCTTAGTCTTCACCACTGCCGCTGAAGGATCGAAAGTAACGTTATACGTTACTCCTTTCCGTTTCTCGAGACCTGTTACAAATATTGTAATTAATTCATTTAATTAAAAATAATAATGTTTGTTTATTTATGGACTTAAAATTACCCATATTTATAGACAATACGGTATTAACCTAATTTTTTTTTTGCATCAATCAACTTACATGGACATACTAAAGAAGGATCTAAAATTAGTTTTTCGATATCTCAACTAACATCAGAGATATTAATGGTTAAAGTTACTATTGGACAGATGCTCTGTCCCTTTCTAGCAAAACGGTTCTTTGTACGCAGCCAGGACCTGCTTGTATGGCCCCACAGAACGGTTACGTCATAAAACTTATTGCCGTTTCTTTCTACCGTTCTGATTTTTGATTGCCAGTAGTTATTTTATTTTTCAACGAATTTTAATTCTGTTTTCACATTTGGCCATCAATTTATTACTACTTCTTAATTTTTAAGAAATGCATTTAATATTTGATACTTGCAAAGTACCCTATTGTGATGTTTGGTTATTTAGAAATGAAACATTACCTCTCCACTCCTGCTTAATGCAATCAGAGTTAGCTTGAAGGCACTCAAGTTGGTAGCTTGTTTCTTCCCACATTCTGAACACATCTATTAGGCTTGTATCTAAAACTTTATCTCCGTTCACTTTTATTGTTACCTGTAAATTAAGAAACGTTAAATCTCCAAGTAGTTAATACAACACTCCCAGTGCTGTTTATACACTAGTTTTATGAGATGGGAATGGAATGGCTTGTCAGCGTCTGTTTCACGAAATCTGCAAAGGATCTTCAACGCGAGAGTGAATAGGCGTCTTTATTGGCGCTTACTATCATCATCAGGTGGGATTGAAGTCAGACTGTCTTTAATATTGTGTCTTTTTAACATTGTGTTGTTTTTTCATGTTAAGACTTTTAAGTCTAATCCTGTATAATGCAATGTTGAATATATTTATTTCTTTCTTTCTTAGACGTGGGTTTTGTTGTAAGATGGAAGACACATTGAACAGTGTCGAAATAAGTTTTTGTTATGATTTCTTGACATTCGTGTGAATGTGTCATGTCGAATAAGCTAAAATGACAAAGTACCAAAGGTTTGATGCGTTGGCCTTGTCATGATAAGGTGGCCAGGCCAACACTGGCCACGTATCATGACCACAGTACATAAAATAGAAACCTTTTATAATGTATTTGAAATTCAATTTCCGTACATCTGCCTTATATTTCGGCATACCTACATACTCGTACAAATTAAACTAACCTGAGCTTTCATCCCATATTTCCCAACGCTTCCAATACATTTGGCAATGACACCACTCTTCTTGTATTCAGTTAGCACACTGGCCAAGTCTTTCTGCGTCACTTCCACGATAATACCAAGTTCTTCGTTGAACAATGCTTCGATCGCCGACACGTTTTTTACTTGCATATCAATGTTCAGACCACGGATACCAGCTATTGCCATCTCTAAGGCTGTCGTAATGAAACCTCCTTCGCTGATGTCGTGGCCAGATAAAAGCTTCTTTTCTGAAAGGGGAATATCCATTTGCGATTGCCATAAACAATTTTACGACCCCATAAAACTTGGAATTCTATTAAGTAGTAACATAGTAGTAAACATTAGTTAAATTAGTTCCTTATTATAACCATAATTCTACCTTAAAGTTCTGGGACTCTAAAGCTCTGGTCAAACGAAATCATTTCGCCAGCTGTCAATCAAGATATTGGATAAACTTAGGACTAATCTGTGGCCAGTCTAAATCGGTACCTCAATAACACAGACAGAACATGGAAATATAAATTACCTTTCAACAGTTTCTGAGTTACTTTGAAGAGAGATTTTAGAACCGCTGGATCGTCTAGGTCTGGTGGGTTGTCACCAAGTTGTTTGTAACACTGTGCCAAAGATGAGCCTCCAAGTCTGAAAGATATCAAATTAGCTGATTCATCTTCAGTAAACTGGGGTGGCTGAGCTGACAGCGTGGGGGAAATGCACAATACTTCAACTTGCGCGGAGTCAGTGCAGAGTCATAACCTCCATTGAAGAATAAGAATTAGCTGATCCATACAATGTTTATTAAAGTGCAAACTTATTATCGTCCAAAGTAAAAAACAGCGCGTTTAATTAAACTTAGGCGAAAACCGCTGCTAGACATCGTCATAAACGTAAATAAATGATAAAGAATAATCAATAATCATCGTTATAATAAAGTAATCAACTTTTAGTCTCCGGAAATCCCCTAAACACGAAGTTATATGTTCGAAGTTATACTTTGTGTTTATACAACCATTGAGGTTATAAATCCACATACAGGAAAAATTGCTATGCCGTAGTTTTGGACACGAGATAATGATTCTGTTGTGTTCTAATGCCGGAACCACACTAACGACAAATGCCATTAATTAACGCGTTATTTGATATTAGGCCCTTTCGCATCTGCTGCATAGTGTTAAATAACGCGATAGTTAATGGCATTAGACGTTAGTGTGGCCCCAGCCCAACTCGTCACGGTAAAATACTGACCTGCATTTCCCTGTAACTGGTACGTGAACAAGTGCAGAGCCTTCTGAAATGAGAGCCGGTTCTATTTTCACAGTAATATCGGGACAAGGCGCATACGTAGAGACTACCAAAGTGCCGGGTGATTTTACTGAAACAAGATTAAACAGTATTTAAGCTAATGAACATAAATAAACAAGATAATCTATAGATTAATTAATGAGCAAACAAGCCACCTGATGGTTAGTGGTCACCATCGCCCATAGACATCTCACCTCACATTAATTACTGGAGGGTTTAAAATGTGCAGCTAAACTTGAGGACTTTAATGTAGTGCTTCATGGGCAGGCAATTACGCTAGCTCTCTTACACTTCAAACGGAAACATAGCAATGCAAGCATTGCTGCTTTGCTGCAAAAATAGGTAAAAGCGTGGTACCTCCCCAAGCTGACTCTATACAGAGTCTACCACCTGCGACTATAGAACGAGGGCCATTATCAGAGGCCGTATTAGAGCCGCTGTTAAGGTAGTTTCTAGCTTTGTCTACATTACTATTTGTACCTTTGTCGCATTGCCGTGCTCGTTTGTGCCGTGTCGTGCCGGCCATAATGAATGAATAGCAGCACCCCAACTCTTCCCGTTGGTGTCGTAAGAGGCGACTAAGGGTTTTAGTGGATACTATTCTACACCTACTGGTCAAGCCCAGATGGATATACGAAGAACCAAATAGAATTCATCATAACAAACAAGAAACATATATGCACCGATGTTAGTGTCCTGAACCGTGTAAATATTGGCAGCGACCACAGAGTAGTCCGAGCTAAGATTAGTATCGATCTTAGAGCCGAACGTAAACGGTTTATCCAGAAACGACCTTGCAACTTGGATTACAATGCCATTGAAATACAAAAGGAATACTACCAGAAACGTATCGAAGAACTGATACAGGACCAACCATCAGGGAATGTGGACGAGCTTAATGATCGTATATCTATGGCTGTCAGGAAGGCTGCTGAGGAAGTTGGTAGGAACAAGCGGAAGAAAGAATCCATTCTTTCAACTGACACAAGGCGTCTTCTCAAAGACAGAGAACGACACCTCTCAGACCCTAGCTCTAAAGAACTTACAGATATCAACAAGCGAGCCAAAGCAGCTATCAGAAGAGACCTCAGACGCCACAAACACAGAACGATTGTTGATACTATACAAAAACATCGCGGGCCAAAGGTATTCAGAAGGAAATTGCAAGGAGGTACGGCCCAAATATACAAGCTGAAAATTGATGACAACAGTGTTACAACGGATTTGGAAGAAATTATGCAAATAATAGAAAATTTCTATTCTGATTTGTACCGCTCGAGGACATCAGAGCTGAACCCTTCCATTGCAGATCCGAGAGCTAAACTCATTCGTCACCTTACTGAAGACCTACCAGAAATCAGTTTGTATGAAATAAAGCAAGCTTTACGTTAAATGAAGAACGAAAAGGCACCTGGTGAGGACTGTGTCCCAGTCGAGTTACTTAAGTCTGGTGGCGGCGTAGTTTTGAGGGAACTACAGACACTGTTCAATATAGTATTGACTGAGGGCGCGACACCGAAGAAATGGAAAAACGCTATAGTTACACTTATATATAAAAAGGCGACAAAACAAACTTAGCCAACTATAGACCCATCTCTATCTTACTTCACACATACAAAGTCTTTACGAAAGTACTCACAAACCGTCTCACCAGTAGACTTGACGCCGCACAGCCAGCGGAGCAGGCGGGCTTTCGAAAAGGGTTCTCCACAATCGATCACATATTTACTGTAAGGCAGCTGATCGAGAAAAGTGTCGAATACAACCAAAACCTGTGCGTAGCCTTTATAGACTACGAGAAGGCATTTGACACAATTGAACATTGGGCAGTGTTCAACTCTCTGAGAAGGTGCCTAATAGACACTCGATATGTGGAAGTATTGAGGGAGATATATAGAGGTGCTACACTGCAGGTCAGACTTCACGAGCTCTCTAGACCGGTGAGGATCGAAAGAGGGGTAAGGCAGGGGGACACTATATCGCCAAAGCTGTTCACAGCCACTCTAGAAGACGTCTTTAAACTGTTAGACTGGTCGGAGCAAGGTGTGAACATAAACGGCAAAATTCTGTCCCACTTGCGATTTGCGGATGATCTCATGATTTTCGCAAAGAATCCCGAAGAATTATGCGCTATGCTAGAACAACTACATGACGCTTCTCTCGCTGTTGGACTGAAAATGAACACATCTAAAACAAAAATAATGTGCAATAAAGATGACACTACCACCCGTCACATTTTAGTTCACGGCAGGCCAATCGATAGGGTAGACCACTATATCTATTTGGGACAGGTAATCACGTTAGACAGATTCAGCCAGACTAAGGAATTAGATCGACGAATCCAACTAGGATGGGCTGCATTTAGTAAATTGTCTGACGTGCTAAAAGACAAAAAGATCCCTATCTACCTAAAAAGGCGAATGTACGAGCAGTGTATCCTCCCAGTTATGACATACGGAGCGGAAACCTGGACACTAACTGAACAGGCGATTGAAAGGCTCCAAGTGACACAAAGAGCGATGGAGCGTGCCATGATAGGCATTTCCCTCGTGGACAGAGTGCCGAATATCGAGATCCGGAAAAAGACGAGGGTGCCGGATATAGCCAGTATAGTGTCCAGGTCTAAGTGGAGATGGGCAGGGCACGTGTGTAGAATGCAGGACGATAGGTGGCCCCGAAGACTGCTCGAGTGGCGACCCCGAGTGGGGCGCAGAAGTGTTGGTAGGCAGCCCGCGAGGTGGACCGACGACATTGTGAAGACGGCGGGGAGGATGTGGATGCGAACGGCTAGAGATCGAGGAGAATGGCGTGCACATGGAGAGGCCTATACCCAACGATGGGTTACGTTAGGCTGAAAAGAAGAAGAAGAAGATTCTACACCTAGTAGACGGCGATAGGCTCGCCACCTATCACGTTTGTCCACCAAATCTTACGGCGAAAACTAATGGAAACTACTAATGATGAAGGTCCTCTGTCCTCGGGGATTATGGACGTGAGAGTTATGCTATGCTATACATTTCTCGCTACCACTTATATCGCTAAGTAGTTTCTAGCTTTGTCTACGTAGTTGTTTGCCTCATGGCAGCTTACAGAGAACTATACCTTTTTCGCCGGCGACGTGTGAGCACATAGATAGTGAGTCCTTCCCATCGTCGACAGTCACACCCAATTGCCTCATGGCGGCACACAAAGCGTCACAAGCCACCACTAACGAAGCGCCGTCAGAGCCGGTCTTACCGCTGCATTTCAAGGTAATTTCTGGCTAAATCTATGATAGTAACTGTACCTTTCTCGCCGGCGACGTGCGACCACATAGATAGTGAATACTTCCCGCCGTCAACTTCCACACCCAATTGCCTCATAGTGGCACACAGAGCGTCACAAGCCACCACTAACGAAGCGCCGTCAGAGTCGGTCTTACCGCTGCATTTCAAGGTAATTTCAGGCTAAATCTATGATAGTAACTATACCTTTCTCGCCGGCGACGTGCGAGCACATAGATAGTGAATCCTTCCCGCCGTCAACTGCCACACCCAGTTGCCTCATGGCGGCACACAGAGCGTCACAAGCCACCACTAACGAAGCGCCGTCAGAGTCGGTTTTGCCGCCCCACATCCAGTTACCGCTGCATTTCACGTCTTCCAACTCCGTTATCCCGGCGAAGACCTGGTGATAATATTCGGCATAAACATAGCATAATAGCAATTCGGTATCGCTATAATAGAGGTTCGCATCTATGGAGTATGTAATAGAGAACATAATCGAATATTCAATCAATGAGTAGTTGATAGTCTCAGTGTACTCCCGTCGTAAAGAATAATCAACTTCAATAATGTTTCAAAGTATTTTTTTAGATTTAGAATTTAGAAATTAATTGAGACAACGTACTATAGGTAAACCATTTAACTGTGGCTACGGCCGCGACGTAAGAGGGGTGCGTAAGGGACGTAACCGGGCGGCGAGTGGCAGGCAAGCCCCACTCCCCCGCTCGTCGCACGCTCGCCCTGTCGTCTCGCCCCGCGCCCCTCTTACGTCACGGGCGTAGCCACAATTAATGGTTTACCTTAAAATGCGGTACCTAATATTGGACTGCGAATGACATTGCAGGCAAATGTTTTTGTCGAGACGCCTGGACTCTTCCAAAAAGAATATCAGTAATTTTGTCATTGACTACACTAAAATAGTCAAGCTCATAAGGTCAGGATGGCATCCAAATATATAATAAGTAATAACAATGACGATTAAAATTCTTACCAAATTTGTAAGAGCTTCACCAAGTGACAAGCGGCCTCCAGCCGCAGGGTTCAATAGACCCTTAATGTTCTGGGTTCCAATAGAGGTCGCTGACCCCACGAGGTCAGTATAAGAGAGCGCTATGATAGCGTAATCGGCAAGCGGAGTGTGTAGCGGCCCTACGCATTGCTGTTGAGCTATTAATCCTGTTACGCAACGATCCACCTGTTAATAATTAAAAGAAAAGTGTGAAAATGTTTGCCGCGAGTGAGATTCGAACCAGCGACTAGCCTTTCCGGAACCTGCTCTATTCCTACTGAGCTATCACGGTTCGATGGCTAACGACAAAATTCTTCATCACGAGCGTCTTCTGGACGCTCACTTATATTTTTATATTTCACTTTTACTCTCACTTTTATTTCCTTCTTGTCGTGTAGTTAGTGGCCAACCTATTGCCAGGGATGTTCAGGCCGCCCGTAGGCCTGTGACATGGCCTAACGACTGCTATCGCGACAATTTAACGTGCTATCCGACACACGGAGGAGCTTAAACCAAAAAGGTGCCCTAGGGTCACCTATCCTAGTTCTGTTTTTTTTTTCGTACTGATAATTGCTGTTGGTCCTAGTGACCTTTACAGCTTCACCGGGTTTTTTGGGGCGAGCGCTAAATGCGCTCCAGCCTAGAGGAGGACTTAAAAACTACTATAAGAAGCGACTGCCTAAGGGCACCCAGGTGGGTACGGACCTCGGCTTAGGACGTCGCTGGGGACGGAGGGGTCGGGGAGAAGCGGCCTGGAATACGCCGATAGCGCGTGAAAGCGCCAGAAGCGGGTCGCCGCCCGCGCCGGCGCGGGCGGTATGAAGGTGCTGTGTGTGAACTACTATCGGGTGGCGGAGTGGCTTCCGCGATGGAGATCGTGATGGCGTCGTCGGGGTCGTCTAGGACGTGTCTAGGCCGACGTCGTCGACGGGATGTCGGTATAGACCGCTACCTACCTACTTATTAACGATCACTTTTTGACCATGCTCGTACCTAGGCTAAAAAGTAGCGTTTCGAGTTTCGATTATGAATTTTTTTTGCGTAGGTTTCAATACTTGCGCCGTGGAAAGATTCACTTGTATGGAAAATGCAGTTTGTTTGAGATTGGTTGCTTGTTGTTGTGACGTCATAACTCTAACCTCATAACGTTATAGTTCTAAGTAGTTCTAACTTCTAAGCTACCCATGCTTATTGAAAAGAGCTACTCATTGAGATTACATGTGATAGATATATTTATATCTACTTGTTGATTTTGCTCTCATGTCGAAAGTCGGGAGTTCCCCGAGTTGGAAAAAAAAAATTTCTCAGATTTTTCTGTCGGGAGTTTCCTCTACGTAAGTCGAGCGGAGTTGTCAGAGTTGAAAATAGCGTTGTTAACAGGTTCCCTGTCCAATGAATCACATATGATTCATGATCGCAGTTTTGTCCCTAGTCTGATACGTCCATGAATCATATGTGAGCAAATTACATAATTTGAAAATAGAATTAAACATTGGACGTACAGCAAAGAAATGACAGTCTTGTATAGGGAGGGATTTACCTTTTAATTTTTAATTTCATTGCGATTTCTTAGCACAATTAGTACTATATATAAATTACCCATCAGACTCGCGCCACACTGTCTTAACAGATTTTTTAGGTCTGCTATTTTGAAGTAGCCATATGATGCCACGATATCATCACAGTTTTACTATAGCTTTGAAAAATTAAATTAAATTAACCCAAATAACGAGAAGTTCGTGATATCTTCAAAGATAACGTTTCGTTTTGCTTTACTGTTTACGGAGTGTATGTGGCTCCATCTACGCAACGCTTTGCGTTTTATGTCCTATTGTCGCGATCTGTAGTATCCTTTATCTATATTTTTTTTATAGGAGTTCGTAGCCCAGTTGAGAGTACGGTCCGAAAGTGATCGTGCAAGTTAAGAAACGTTGGGCGCGGTCGGTACCACGATGGCATATTTCATCTGTGCTCCTCCGTGCCTCGGTGTGCACGTTAAGCAGTCGGTCCCGGTTGTTGTCGTTCAACAGAGGCCTAAGAAGCAAACATCCTTTTCTAAAAACTCACCTTATTAGTCAAGTATCTCTTGCTAGCCACGTTGACTAGCCTCAAGACTCTATCAAGAGCACTCTTCACAGTCACATCTTTTGGCAGCGACAGCGGCAATTTGGTCCTTTTCTCTTGTTTCAAGTCGAATGTCTTCCGTGGCATGTTCCCTGTAAAGTTTTATAAAATTTTAGTACTTTTAATTATCTTGTTCGACAAGGTTATAAAACTATATGTGAAATTGTTAACTCTTGTCTAGTGGGATGTCTTGACTACTCAAGACTGTTTTAAGAACGGATAAGTTATTTTAAAAATCCCTCTACAATTACTTATGTTGGCGCGGTCGGTACCTGGATAGGTGATCGCTTGTGGCATAGTTCATCTGAGCTCCTCCGTGCCTCGGAAAGCACGTTAAGCAATCGGTCCCGGTTGCTGTCGTTCGACAGCAGTCGTTAAGCTATGTCAGAGGCCTACGGGCGGCCTGAACAACTCTGACAAATAGGTTGGCCACTAACCATACGATAAGCAAGCAAGCAACTTATATTCTCGTATAAAAATTAAGTATGCGAGCGGTATAAGATTATGCATTATGCAAAGCGAGAGTCGCTATATGGGGGCGTTTATATAATACTTATAAACTCTCTTCAAACAGACTTTGTCTACGGTAGGCTTAGGGCCTCATCACACTAGCGATTTCCGTAATTTCAGCGAGGCGAATCGACAACTACTTGCAAATCGAGGAAATACATTCACAAACATAACTGTCAGGAAACTGTTTTTAATGCACGTGACAAAGGAATTTGTAGACGATAAAAAACACAAAAAATTTTAACTCAGTGCCAGGCGAGGAGTAACACAACAACTTACGCCCTTCTGCCGAACCAAATTTGCTCAAAGATTCCGCAAATTTTTAGCACCTCTAGTGTTAAGGAAATTTCTGAAAACTGAAATTAATGAACGTACCTACTCTAAAAAAGGATTTGAAATGTGGATTAAGGATCTGAATTATAATGACACAGAAAAAATAATGGAGACTAAAAAGTAGCCAGACATACTAACAATAACAGGTGCATACACACACACACACACACACACCCACACATAACCCACTCACAAACCCACACACCCACACGCACACACTCACCATCAAACACCCTCTCACAACAGTTTTTTTTTAAATAATAATAATATTCATCTAATTTTTATATAAGTGTATCCCCCAGGCCATTAATTAGACTTGCTATCTACTACGCTGCAAGACGGCCGTTGAGGCCAGTGCAGGTAGTAGAGACCGATATTTACTTATACATTGTAACTACACTATTGTTAAGTGATTATAATTTGAATATTGTTTGGGTTAATAAATATTTTTGTATTTGTATTTGTAAATCGCTCGCAAATCGCCAGTGTGACGAGGCCCTTAAAACCTCGTGTTCTTTTTTTTTCATTTTAAATGTGACTCGAATGGAACATTTATATTGTGATATCTTTCGTTTGATATTAGTAGCCTATAAGTAGCCTATATGCCAAGAAAGTTGTTCTATTCGGTTAATTCCATCATGAGGAATACGGCTAAGAAGAAGAAAAAGAAGTTGACGCCTTCAAATAATTTCGTCGTTTGAGACATACCTAGCACAGCTTCTAAGTGAAGATCGTAAGGGATTTTCGCCTTGACATCAGGCTTCTGTCTCTCACTTCTGGCCAGATAGTTGTCGGTGAAAGAGTCTTCGACAAGGCTCATGTACCCATCTCCAGTCACTTCGCCCACAAACGAGACAGGACACCGTTCACGGCGACAAATATCTGTGTAAGAGAAAAAAAATGAAATATCTGAATATACGTGTAAAATGCACAAAATAAGGTTCGTCAACGCAGATGTTTATAGAAAAAATTGGAGTTTTTCTGAGACGAAATATACACACAAAAGTACCCAAAAAGTAAAAACACTCAGGGTTTACTGGGCCCGTACAATGACCAATTGTGTGATAACATTTCGCCCTATTTTGTTTTTTCAACGTCGACAAAGCTATTAGGTACAGTCACGAACTTTAATTCGGGACCCGCTATGGCACATTGAACGACTGTCATAATAAAAAGTAGACGACAATCAAAAGAGATCTAATACTAGCGTTAATCTAGTATCGACGATGACAAGGTTGTTCTATGTGTCACAGCGGAACCCAAATTAAAGTTCGTGACTAGGGTTGCCAGGTCGCCAAACCTAATAGCCGGACGGACCAGCCAGTTTGGCCGGACATTTGGGTAAAAAGGCCGGACACCCTACATTATTAAGGATTTTGTGTCTCCGTATTAATTGGTATGACCGCACGACAAAATTTTTTTGAGTAAAATCAAGCTTTTTTGATTATTACCATAAATCTTGTTAAATTCTAATGAAACATAAATAAAATCCAATGCCAACTCAGTCTAAGTACTTTATTATTAATCAGTCAAATAAAGTTATTGCTCGGCCACGCTCGGCGCTTGCTCGTTTGCGAATGTAAAAAGCCTAACAAAAGCCGGACAGGCCGGACACCGTTTATTTTGGCCGGACAAGCAATCAAAAAGCCTAACCATGTCCGGCTTTATCCGGACGCCTGGCAACGCTATTCGTGACCGTAGTTTTGTCACTGAAAAAAAAAATGCCTCGTCAGATTCACGCTGGCTATTTTCAACGAGGCAATGAAAGGCAACCTCAAAAGGCCTGAACCAAAGCAAAAATAACCCCACAAACCTTCAAGAACGCCCCTATTCTGTTTAGAGCACAACAGAGCGTCATTCTCCTGATATTCGGCTCCCCAAAGCTCAAGTGTAGTTATAGTCGGGTCTCCCAGTTGGAACTCCTTAGTGAATACCACAGCACCTTCTGGCTCCACCAGCTCCTTTAGTACATTTCCGTTACCGCCTGCGCCTTGGTCGTGTATTGCTGCAGAATTGGAAAAGATATATCAGTTTTTGAGGTTCATTGTAATAAAGTGATATGCCTTGGATTAAGTTTTATTCGAGATTTTACAAAAAAACATTGCCCCAAATCGTCATAGCCAATGTTAAGGTGGTTTCCAACATACAGTACGTGAGGTCTAAAGGCGAAGAGATGGCGCAATACATAAAAGCGAGAACTTTGTAAGCGCCTCTCGCTTCTTTATTTTGCGCCGTCTCTCTTTAATTGTCAATTGCAATTGATCGTTTTGCGGACCCTTAAGAGTGCGTTCCAAAACCGGTTGAAATTATTCACGTTGACAGCTGTACACGTTCCATTGCTTGTGTCAAATAAAAGTTTGATAAATTTTCTGTTAACACGGTAATGGAATATGAACAGTTGTCAACCTCAACTGGTTGGATTATTTCAATTTCTCGCTCTCTACAGTCTTTTAAATATAGCTTGATTAGAATGACAGCTGTCAAACAAATGTGACTAGTGCTGGGAATATATTCGTAATAATGAAATCGATATATCGATACGTTATTCCTAAAAAATTTAAATATGCACCCAGTGTTTTAACTATTTAAATACTAATACTAATTTTGGGCTAGTAAAAATAAACAAAAAAAAAAATAACAATAATAAATTTATTGACACAAAGGTGTACATCCTAAGTCACAATCATCATCGTCAGAATCAGAGTCACTGGAACAATCTTCGAGATTAATTATTAATTCCTGGTCACACAAAGAATCAAAGCGGACATCACGTTGCCAATCTTCTGTGATAATTCTTCGCGTTTTATCGACCACCTTCTTCCAATCATTTGGTGTTACATGTTCACATGCATTGTTCAACAAATTCAACATTTTATTTGCCGTGAACGGTGGGGTGGTATTGTGTCTTGCTGCATGACCTATAACAAAAAAATAATATGAAATAAATTTTTTTTTTTTTAATAATTAAATTCGACATCAACTTCATAAAAAAATATTAAATACCTTTGACTTGCGCCCAAATCAATTCTATTGCATTATACTGGCAATGATATGGTGGCAAGCGGATGACAGTATGTCCCTGTTCTTTTGCCATCTCATCCAAAACATAAGTTGGAGTTCGGGGTTTGTGTATTCCCACTAAACGCAACAGTTCTTTTTTCAACATAGAGTCATCGGCTTGTACTCCAAAGGTTTGCAACCATGAAATTATTTCGTTCTTTCGGTTACTTGTTGTCGGAGGTTTTTTTTTTTACTGAGTGATAGGGTGCATTGTCCATTAGTATCACATGGGGTTCATCTAAATTATTTAAAAGGCTTATAAACCATTCTTTGAATTTTTCAAAATTCATTTCTTCATGGTATTCTGTCGTCTTGACAGACTTGAATGCCAGTAGACAATTTGGCACAAAGCCAGACGAGGTCTCTGCATGGCAAATTATTAATCTTTGACCTTTACCTTCGGGTACCTTGGTGGACGATTCGGGTTTATCATCCGTCCAAGTTTTAGAAACCGTGTGGTTCGCATTCAGCCATGTTTCATCCAGGAATACTACTTTATCCCAATTATCAATATCTTTCACTTTTCGTAAAAAATCAATGCGTGCGAGCGCAATGTCTGTACGTTCCATAACAATTTTTCTTTTATTACACTTTTTGTAACAGAACCCAATTTTTTTTAATATTGTTGACAAAGATGGTAGGCTCCCACTGAACAGGTTTGCATCTTTCAGAGAAACTGCTAATTTTGTCAAATTTGGCAGCTCGTTACGTGCGTAGTATGCATATATGTGATTACGGATTGCTGCGGCATCAAAATCGTCTATATCAGTCACAGGGCAACGTTTCTTCCTCTTTTTATTTGGAGTAGATAACTTTATCTCCTCCATCGATGTATCTCCAAATTTTTCTTTGCTGATTCTAGTCACAGTAGCTCTTCCAATACCTAGAGCGTCAGCAACTCTGTCACATACTTGTGACACTGGCAACAGCGGTCCTCCATTTTGGTATTCGCGTTCAAAATAGTCACGCAAACGAACCACAAACTCACGAGATTCACTATTTAAAACAGTTTTTCTAGCCCTTTTTGACATCGTAATAACAAAAAGGCAATAACAAAACAACAAAAACAAATTACAAATACTAAAACAACAAAAGAAACGAAAACTGAGAAACACAAGTCGTATACAAGGCGTCGGCACTCGTACTGATACTCAGACAAACAAGATGTCGGCTCAATGTGCTCAGTATTGCCAATATTAAAAAAGACAAACGCGTGGTATTTTTTGGAAAGGAAATATTTTTTCTAAAACAATAATAATTTTTTTTTAATTCCATTAATTTACATTTGTACAATACAATAACATATATAAAAAAGGCACTCAAACTATGTCGATTATTTTGTCGATTTGTCCCATCCCTAACATTTTTGCAAGTCGAGGTAACCTTGTAAGGGCGTAGTAAATAATTAGGCTTGATTTTTATAATTATGAATCTGTAGTCACTGGTAAAATTTTAAAGCTGAATTTATGTGTTATGCATTTATTATGTGAAGAACTGTCTTTAAAAATATTATTAATACGCGAGAAATGAATGATTTCCTGTTTGCCAATACTAATCATTAGTTAGACGCTATTACAAAGTTATGCTGTCTCTTTTGATGGCAGCTGTCATTCTAATCAAGCTATGTTTAAAGGACTGTAAGTTAAACATTCCGGTATCGGGTAAAATCGATCTCTGTCTTACAATCGCGTGTCACCGTCAATAACCGAAGCCTCCTCTAAGACCCGAATGTTTTTCTAAGTGCTCACGGACTGTAGTGATGCGCACCGCACGATGCTAGTGTTGTACGAGTACATCGTGTTATCGTATATCTATGAAATCGATCTATCAATTGGTTGTTAAATTGCTATAATTTATTCAAGCCGAATTTACAATATAGACTAAAATAAAACCAGTCTTGATGACCTGTTGGATAGGTAAAATTGAAGTCTATTACTTACATTCAACAGGATTGATCTTAGCTTCTAGACATCCTCTGACGACTCGATTGAGACGATTTCCCATTTCGGCATCACCTGTAGGGAAAAGGTAGAAGATGTCATTGAGTTCTAATGTTATTTATTTTATAGTTAACATATTATATTTTTTTAAACAAAGCATCGGTTTTCATTTTAACACAAAATATCCCGCTGCTATAAATAAACCTAACCACAGCAAAATCTTGCAACCACTTACCATAAATTTACATAAATTAAATAGCTACGTACTCCATCTTTGGCCTCATCAAAACTTACCATCAGGCGAGATTGAGGTCAAACACGGGTTTGTCGTTGAGGTATACATAAAAAGAAGTACAATCCGCGGCTCATAAGTTTTACAAATGCTATGGTTACGCGCGACCCCTCGCGTCGCACCTCATACCGCACTTCAATTGAGACCCGAAATTTGTCACAGCGCAACAGCCATTTTGTTTAACTTATGTGCCGCGATCTGTACGGTTGTTTTGTTTACCTCTCTGAACCGCTCCGAAGTCAAGTGCGGCGTCTCGGGAGTCTCCACCTTGTACTGCCACAGACGAGGCAGCGCCTCCGCCCACTCCAATACGATATACCGGACCACCCACTTTCACCAATAACATGCCTGAAATACGTGTGAAAATATTACATCAAACGTCCGAAGACAAATCTAGACTACCTACTAGGTAAACGGTGTACGTTACGCGGCGACGAATCTTGGTGGTGGTTGGACTCCTTCAGAGTTCACCTGGCTAGCGACTACATTTTCATATAAATTCTGTCGGTAAATATAATCGCTTTAGCGTTTGTGTTTTGGCAGTGTTTAGAAGAGATAATCCTTTCTAATCTCGTTTGCTTGCTTCATATTTTACCCGACAATAAAGAAATTGGCAACATAATGGCGTCAATTCTGGGCTAGCCGGCAAATCTAGAGCTAAAACTAAATTAAGTGAGGGTGACGTTTCGTTTAGCAATATTTTTTTAACTTAGCGAGTTTCCTCGGAATTGGTGCCAAAAACTGATAATTTTTATAATGAAAATTTTGTGATAAACTTGTCTTTCTTACCATTTTCAGGCTTATTCTTTTTGATCATAGAATGCGGCATGTAACCAATACCACCGCTGAACATGATCGGCTTCACAAATTCTTCTCGCACATTATCACCATTTTTCAAACCGTAAGACTGTACAAATCCTGAAAAATAAAAGGTAATGTTAAACCACATATTTCATGATCGCAGTTTTGTCCCTAGCTTGATACGTCCATGAATCATATGTGAGCAAATTTGGATATTACGTTTAATTGGATTTTAACATTGGACGCAGCAAGGAAATTACACTCTTATATGGGGACAGGGAACCTGTTAATGGGCGGAAATCGGCTGAAAATGAATTCTTTGATCTTGTGCTTAAGATTATTATTTTGTCGAAATATATTGATCCATCCCAGGGCGTAACATCCGGAGATGGTGCGTACATAGGTTGACAATCACAATACTATCCGATTATATCAGTAGGGTGAAACAAATAAATGTAAACTTATTCTTTTAATTTTTACCTGAAATCAAAGGTTCACCGAACTTATTGCCATAATCAGAAGCTCCATTACTAGCTTCAATAATAATTTGCAGAGGACTTGCAAAGTTGTTGGGGTACTCCCAACCTTTCTCTTCCCAGGGTAGCTCGTATCCTGCAAGAAGAACATGATATTATTCCTTTGCTCCAACCATTGAGAAACATTTTAAATAGGATTTAGAAGCGGAAATTATTTTAAAAAATTGACAAAACAATTTCCAGGCCAAAAAAGCAGCAATTATAACACCAGTGAGAATTAAGAAAATATGTCCTGGATATACAGCGCGTGAAACTGAATCCGATCTTTGATGACTGCTGTAACGGTGAAGGAAAACATCGTGAGGAAACCTGCACACTGAGATGACCAGTGTTTAAAATGGGTTAGGCACAAAAGATCCTCAAGGGTCGAAGTGCCGCTGGGGTTATTCCCGGCCCCTATCATAAGATAAGATTCCTATAGCCCATCGTTTCTCTACCTGGGGGTCACGACCCCTAGGAGGGTCGCGGTTAGAAATATGGGGGGTTGCAAGGAGTCCGAAAAATAAGACCCGGAGAACAAGGGGTTGCACATGTCGTGTAGTTCGGTTTTGAGGCAAGTGTAAACATTCTTTGTTGTTCAACGTTAGTAATGTAAAATTTGATAAACCTTAATCACTTTGAAATATTATCGCTATAATATTTCAAAGTGATTAAAATTAAGGAAATAACCTTGCGACCCCCTCGCTAGGGGGTCGCAAGGTTATTTCCTTAATTTTTGGCTTTTAGTGGGTCGCGACTAAAAGCTTGAGAAACGATGCTATAATCAAACATACCTGGAATGTGTAGATTGCCCACACTGTACCCTGCTGTCCCAGCGACCGTGTGTCCACCACGACCGACCCCCTGCACGTCTCTAATACGTCCCCCGGTGCCAGTAGTAGCCCCACTGAAGGGAGCCACTGCTGTCGGCATGTTGTGAGTCTCCGCAGTGAATATGATGTCGGACTCAGTTAGTTCTTGGACCACTTGGGAAGGAGCTCCGACGTCACTGGGTTGTAGCTTAGTGTGTTTGAAGCCTTTGATGGCACTGTAAATGTGTAAAAGTTATAAGATGTTTCTTAACAACTATAGTAGGCTTAATCAAGGTCTTCCTAATCAGGACGGGTGGAACGCTAACGACGCGAGTGACACCAAAATGACACACTTTTCGCGCGTCTCTAGCTCAGTCACTATTAAGCCGAGCTCAGTGCAGTAGTGTCTATCGTAAACTACGTAAAATACATACAGGGTTCCCTGCCCAAAAGTGTAGGCACGATCAGAATTGTACTTCGGTTTTTTTTTTTCAATATTTCTTATATTGGTTCTTACCTGCTATTATCTCCAAACTTTATGACATTGTTGTTGTTTGATGTCGTCTGGGTGGACGCAACCATATCTATTAGAGATTCACTTAGCTCCTTACCGTCTAAAATGATTTTACCCTGCAATATAGTATTTATTTATTTATTCGTATGGCAGATGGAGTTATACACAATATACAATAACAGTAGGTACAGCGATATAGTATAAAAACTGAGTAATCATTCTTATAAAATGAAAAAAAAAAACAATATTAATTTGAGGCCCTTTTCACAATAACAGCAGACCATCAGACATGATTTCAATATGTTTACCTGTGACAACATAATTATGACTGTTTCGGTAATTGCTGTGTGTGAAATAAACATATTACTTACTTATTGAATATTTGAGTTATTTTTGTGACCCATCAACATATTCAATAGCATCAAATTGTAATGTACACGGAAATACGTGTATCCTATCAGCAGTTTCTGTATATATAGCATATAGGTGTAATAAACAGTTGCCATTACAACAGTCAATAAGACTTACCTTGAAGAACCAATGGCGTGAATGTTCACTGTTACTCTGCGCGAGGTCAAACAATTCCACACTGGTCGGATCTCGTTTTAATTTATTCACAAACAGATCCATATAGAAATCCATGTCCCATGAATCGAAGGCCAGGCCTAATAAGAAAGCATGAATAATAAATTAATTTAATAATTAATAATTACAGCTAAAATAGTTTTAAAATCAATCAGACACCAACCTAACTTTTGATTTACTCTTTCCATTGCTGCCCTTCCTTCCTTCAGCAATGGCACTACAAACCATGGCTCCAGATCTTTTGGTAAGCCTTCGTTGAAGCTCTGTTTTGGAAGATTCTCTTTTGTATAAACACATTGTGTCATTCTATCATGTAGAGAGGCAGACAAATTCTCAAACAAACTCTTGGATACATCTTTGGCTTTCTGGAATGTGATCAGATACCTAGTGGAGACTTCAAGGCGTATGATATCGCTGAGTCCTACGCTCTCGCATATCTGGACCGAATTACTTGAATCTGCTGTTGAGAAATTGAACCTAAAACATTACACAAATCATTAATATTTATAAAACAAAGAAATTGTTAAGTATGTTCATATAAAATAAGAAGAAAAATTGTTTACCTGGGCCCAATTTCAATAATAACTTGATTCTGTCCCACACTTTTATAGACAGTCTCATTCTTCAGAGCCTGAGGCTGAAGGGGTGAACTCAGAAGCCAACGCAGTATCTTAATCTGATCAATGTTAAGATAATCACAACCTTCAGCCAACTCTACATGGTAACAAAGTTCAGTAGACAACTGGATCACATCTGGGTCAACTAGTTTCAATTTATGTAGTATTTCCTTAGTTTTATGAGCACTAAAGGCTTCAGATGAAAAAAATCTTATTATACACATTTTGAACACAATCCAGGAACATTAATCGATCAAGTGTAGTGGAAGACTGTTCATAAAATTGATACTATTGACAAGGCTCGATTCATAAACTCTTACATCAATGTCAAAGTTCAAGTAATATCAAGTGATATCTGTAACAAATATAAAGACAAACAACTTTAGCTTATGCAATATCCATTGTAATAGTCCTCAATAGGTATGAATTCAATTGAAGGTCGTAACACCAAATTCAAATACTCAACACAAACTATTTAATTATAAAATACAATAAGTGACGTCTAGTTGCTACCTAACTAAAATTAAACTGAGTGTATTGAATTAATCTAGATTGCATGACCGATTGAGTAAATGTAAAACTATCAGGTTCTCAGTTTAAAAACATGGCTGGTCCAAGTTTTTCTTAAAACAGTAGCTTTGATAAGGCATTGTGGACATACTTACTTTACTTACTTACTAGGAAAATTGTAGTAATAGTAGTAGGCAGTAGTAGATAAAACACCTATGTAAAGATTTCAACTGGTTACATACTCTTTGTTATTGCTAGCAAGTTTATTAATTAGATATAAATAACTGCTAGTACGTAGCAGTAAATTACGTAAATAGTTGAATATAGTTTGTCATCCATCAAGCAAAGAATCAATAGGTTATCTAAACTGGGTGGAACTTTGTGAGAGGATTTAATGTAACATGCATGTTGTTTTAAAAAACATTTTAGTATGCAGACGGCAATGAAGATGTGAACCTAGCTCAATATTTGACCAAGTTTGTGTATGGAAAGTAAATAATTATGCCATATGAATTACCTACCTACCTGGACATATATTATACATATTATCGGACGCGTTTATCTACGCTTTCCCTTTCCACGTGAGGCTTGCGGTAGCGCACAGTTTGCATGCTGCATGTGTCTTCAGGCACACATAATGGAACAGCTATACAGGAAATCAAGCATGCGAGTTTTCCGTGCGCTTGCGATAATAGTTGTAAAGTCAGTAAGCAAATACCTACTCAATTCAGAATTAAATTACAAGGATGATAAAATAATACATTAACCTTGCACCAACCTAACTCTCGTAGCCAATCAAACTACTAAGGTCAATTTTATATTAAAAACATAGCCAAATCAGGATCATGGTTAAATGTTTGCACTAGTCGACCTAAACTAATAAAGAAGGGTATCATAATAAGAGATCCATATAAGTTAAGTTTCGAAGTAGGTACTAACTATTGCCAAATTGTCCAATCTGGATACATCCTTGACATGGTAGTAGCATTTTTAATTTTACTTTGATTTAATATTATTCATATGTAGACTATATGAACCATAACCCATAAATACAGTATGTGAGGTCTTAGAAAAACATTCTGGTATCGGGTAAAATCAATCTGTCTCTGTCTTACATTCACGTCTCTGTCAATGACCAAAGCCTCCTCTGACTCGAATGTTTTTCTAAGTGCTCACGGACTGTACTATTTTTTTAGCCCCGATCTGGGAATTATACAAAGGCATGCCTATCCTATGCATGTTAAATACATAAGTACAAAACTCTATTATTAGAAACATGTTTATGTTGTAGGATACCTATCTGTCTTATCAGTTAGGGAGGGGAGGGTAGGGGAGGAAAGGGGGTATTATGAGGGATAAGAGGATCAATGAATATAAACCTATTCAGGTACATTTATTTTAAATGAGTTTGCATGAGTCGAAATAGGTATGTAATTTTATAATAATAATAATAAATTATATATTTTCAGGCAACAAATTATATATCTAACTATACAAAAGGCAATTTATAGCAATGGATACCAGCCTATGTGCTGTATTTGTGTAAATGAAAGTCATTCTTAACCTTCCTATAAACATATGTATGAATTCGTTTTCCGATTCCAGTTCTATAGTCCAAACGAGTACAGATAAGAAGAATAAGAAAAAAATCTGGTTGTGGAAGCAAGGAAAGGGTTGGAAAACTGGAAGTTCGCCGAAACTAGACTACAAATTGACCGACACATTTTCTTTCGACGAGTCTTTAACTTGTGCTAAGTTTTTATTAGCAACGCGTTCCATAACCACTTGGAATAATTCACATTGACAACTGTCCATTTTCCATTACCGCGTTACCAGCTGAAAATTTATCACTCTTTTATTTGACACAAGCAATGGAACGTGTACAGCTGTCAACGTGAATTATTTCAACTGGTTTTGGAACGCACTCTAACACACAACTAGAATGAAAGATAAAAGTATGTGTTGTGGTCGACTTAGACGTACCTATATAACCTCTCAATTAACGAATAATCAAGGAGAAACTTATTTCACACACCTTCTGCTGTTAAAAACAAATAATTGTTCCTAAACGGTCACAGAAAACGCTCCACTTCCATCCGCAATAGAATTCAAATATTCAAACCAGCCACTGTCAGCCACGTAAAAAACTACAAACAAAAACAAGAACAATAATTATAATCAGAAATTAAAAACTTGTCTTGTCAAGAGTAGGCAAAAGGTGCATTGAACATACTGCCTAGTTTTATACACACGGGCGAACAAACGCTCGTAATATTAACGTCGATTCCTGGGCTCATTCATTTAGCGATGATCGCCAAACTTTACTCTGAAACGTTAACTGTAAAACGTTACTCTGAAATCTTGTCGTGTGAGCTTATCACATGAATCGGCTCCAGAATTAATAAAAGATCGCTTTAGATCTTTATCGATTCAATCATCTATCAATCATTCACGCTTTGGTCACACACGTGCCACACGTCGCATCACTAATTTTAAAATGGCGTTCATTTGTTCTGCGGGTTACACGTTTTGCAGTTTTGCTGCGTAAATTTTCTTGATTTTTCTTTTGAGAATTGCCTGTGAAACAAAATGAATATTGGTCATTTCCTTAAATATAAACAAAAAGATTTATTTTAACTTGTTTTGGTAGTAGTGAAACTCGGAATTCGTAGAGATTATTACGAATAACGAGTCCTGGCCTTGGCGTCCTCACGCCGCCGCGCCGTTTTGTCGGTTTGCTGCCGAGCTACGTTCATTCTGGAGTATTGATTTTCTGAAACCCTTTCAAAATGATGATGTATACGGTAAGAGACGTTATTTTTATGATCAAGTAATTAGTGTGATTTCTTGAAAATCACCATGGCATTATACATACAACCTAAATATCCATCTGACTGAATATGATTGAAATAATCATAGATTTATGTATTTGAAACCAAATTATCGGATAACGGGGTGTTTTATTTAACTCACTGCTGAATAAACCTCGTTTTTCGGTATAATTTGTGTCACTTTTCTTCATATTAGGGTAACCATTAGTGTCCCATTATCTTGTACAGAAAGCATAAACAGAAAATTTTACAGGGAACAAGTACGGAGCAGGACACCCGCTTCAGCGACAAGGAGAAGAAGCTAATGAAGCAGATGAAGTTTGGTGACTGCTTGACTCAACAGGTGACTTTATAAATAACACTGAAAACTGGGCACTGCTAAGCTTTTTCTTAGGAATGTGCTATATCTCTTCTCACTTCACGGTACTGAATCAGAATTCAATGCATGATTGTGTTTTCACAACCAAGAACATTATTTTGTAATATTTTTTTATTAAATAAGGAGAACAGACAAGCAAACGGGTCACCTGATGTTAAGTGGTCACCGTCGCCCATAGACATCTCATCTAACTGTATTAATATTAGAGGGTTTTTGGTGCGCTGCTAACCTTGAGGACTAAGTTGGATTGCCTCATGTGCTGGAAATTACACTGGCTCTCTTACCCTTCAAACTGAAACACAGAAATTCAAGCACTTCTGCTTCACGGCAGAAATAGACAAGAGGGTGGTACCACCCCAGGCGATCCTTCACATTAGGATCTACCACTACTAAAACTTTATCCTGTGATCTAGCCTACATTGCTAATATTATAAATGTACATTTAGGTGGACATGTCGAAGGTGAAGCTGGATGTCCTCAAGCCATGGATCACCCAGAAGATTACTGAAATACTGAAGATGGAAGACGACGTGGTCATCGACTATGTCAACAATCAACTTGAGGAAAAGGTGACTATTCATTTTAAGTTTGCATAAACATTTACAGTAAAAATGTAATCATTGCAGTTTCTTCACAGTTCTATCAATAAACATTTTTCAGAATAAGTGAGTGAGGTTGTTTTGTAATTGTAACTGTGTCTAAAGAAACTGCAATTGAAGTATCATGTGACATGTATATTGATTGCGTATGGATATTTCTATGGTTCCACCACCGGTTAGTGCGCCGCAGCCGCCGTCTCCAGCCGCCGCCTGCCGCCGTCGCTGTCCACCCCGACTCCGCTCTTTCGGAGGCCACTTAGCATACTGAATCGGTATTTACGGGGAATTAAATACTTAAACAATGCTAACTCTATATAAGAGATTATGCGATGTGGAGTTCCCAAGTTTGTGAAAAAATAAAAATGGATAATAATTTGTGAAAGTCGTTAAGAGAGGCATTTGACTCACGGTGGGGAAGTTCCGTTTTAGGCTTTCGGTTCAGCATAATGTGGTTGTGTTCACAAAACCCTTACAGATGCAAGAAGTAGAAGAGAGAAGAAAGAAGACATCGCTGCGTCTTCGTCCAGCATGCGGTAAGCAGAGCGTCGTCGCAGACGGCGCGCGTCGCGGCGACGTGTCGTGTCGCAGCCGTCGTCGCGCCGTCGACCTCGCGCTCGCGCTGCGCTCAACACGAAAACTAATCACACTGTACATAAGAGTTCCATGTCTCTTCCCTGCCAGAGTCATATCCATGCCGTTTGTGATTACTGTTGACTGTTTTATACATACATATCATACGATAGGCGCTCTTAACGACTTTTATTTTTTATTTTCTCTAAATCAATATTATTTTGATAAAAAACTACAAATCTAAAAAATATCCAAGCTTGAAGAAATAATTTGATGCGATTCGATTCCTCTAAACAATTTTAAACTAAATAAAAAAACGTACTACCATAACGGGAATAAATCTGTTAGGGTGTAAAATTGTGAGTTTATTCACAAGATTAATAATACAAGAATGTTTTCTTTCCCGATCCGTATCCTCGGCTCCTAGTTTCCTTGCCCAAAGAAAATGCAGATCAACCTGACTGGATTTCTCAATGGGAAGAATGCACGCTTGTTCATGGGCGAGCTATGGGAGCTGTTGCTGAGTGCGCAAGCAAGCGAGACTGGCATACCAGAGTCCTTCACTCAACAAAAGAAAGAAGAGATCAAGAAAAGAATGGTAAGAGCATTTATTACATTATTTGTGATGGTTGGTTGGTTAACAGAATCGAGACAGAATTTTGTTAAGAGTGTTCTTAGTCATGTCTGAAAAAATTGGGCCAGTGGTTTCTAAGTTCTTGGTGAATCTTTGATGTCAGATGGGATCTTTAGAATTGTAACAGCTAGATGGTTCTGGTTTGAGTTCAAATATTTAGGTTCATGGTGCGTTTCCGATGCCAGAAACCTTGAGGATCTGATGATCAGGAAAAGTAAGTGAATTTCAAAACTTATGAAATGAAATTTATTTAGGTAGGGAATTTAAGATAGCCAATAGCCATAGCGAGGCCGAAGGTCGAGCCCTGCGTAGGGCTAAACCCGGGCGCAAGTCTAACCTGCGCCTCTCCTAAAATAATTTCGACATCTGGATTATTGTCACATCTGATTTTGACACATCTGGATCCTTGAGGATCTAATTCAAATAATTTATTCATTCATAAATATAGATTGCACAATTTGTAACAAAAATGTATGGTCCCCTATATTTACCTATAACAGCATACGAAATTTTTCTTAACATAACAATTTATAACTATAGTAATTTAAGTAATCTTTAAGTAACTAAATAAATAAAATTTGAAACAATATCCTATATAATTCAAATGAGAAGCAACAAACAAGGCAATTAATATAAGTATTTTGTAAAATACCAACAGAGATCAAAGTGCCTACACACGGGTATAATGCACTGAGAAAGACTTATTACCTACTATAGTTTTTCATTTAGAAAATCTTTAATATTATGATTTATCAATCAAGAAATTAAATAGTCTTAGTCCTAACTAAGAATATTTAATTTCTTGATTGATAAATCATAATATTAAAGATTATAGCGGGGCGATTATTTATACCTAACCTATTAGGTAATAGTAATTTTGCTGATCGACTTCTTTGGGCTCAAATATTTACGATTCCAACATCTGGAACCCTGCTATTTCGATTCAACTGAAACCTTGAGGATCTGCTTGATGATAACGAGGAAGATAGTAAGAAGATCTCAATAGGTAACGGTAATTACTCACGCTCACATTCTAATTAAATATTATTTTATAATAGCCTATAGGCTGTCCCACTGCTGGGCAAAGGCCTCCCCTCCTCCTTTCCATTTTTCCCTATCTTCGGCGTCCTTATACCATCCTTTTTGGAAGTGGTCGATATCGTCCTTCCACCTACGCCTGGGCCTGCCGACGCCGACCGCTGTCCGTCTTGTGGCACCCAGTGCATGGCGATCTTTGCCCACCTTTCCGGATGCATGCGGCATACGTGGCCTGCCCAGCCCCACTTCAATAGAGATGCTTTAGTGATTGCATCAGCGATGCGTGTTTTGGAGCGCAGGGTCGTGTTCCTGACGCGATCCGTCCTTTTCACGTTGAGTATGCTACGCTCCATAGCACGCTGGCAAACCTTGAAGTTTGGACTTTGATGTTTTGTCAGCGACCATGTCTGAGCACCGTAGGTTAGGATGGGCAAGATACACATGTCGACGAGTTTTCGCTTGAGCGACAGTGGAAGGGCTACCCTTCATTAGATTTAGATCTTTCATTGACCAGTAGCTCTTCCAGGCAATTAAATTAAATATATGCAATGATAATGTTATGTTTATTTAATGTTATATGTGATGACACAGGAGGAGCAACAGAAGGACAAAGACAAGGACAAGGATAAGGACCGGCGGCGCACGCGGTCGCGGTCGAGGTCGCGGTCGCGGCGTCGCTCGCGGGAGAGGCGGCGCTCACGGACCAGGTCCCGCGACCGGTCTGGTGATAGGAAGTAAGTGTAAATGTGAGGGGGGCCTCTTAGCCCATAAACAGTGATAGACAAAAGTTAACTTTAGTTGATTTAAACAGCATATTTTTTCGAGGTTCTAAGCTAAACATATCGACCTTGATGAATAATGAATGGTATGACGGACTGAATGGTTGATAGACAATGATCACGGCTGTTTGAGGTTTGTTTTGTGGCGAGAAGATTGTGCAAGGGGAGGCCTGTGCCCCAACAGTGGGGACATTAATAGGCTGATGATGATGATGAACAAGAAGATGAGGGATACTTCATCTTGGACATAGGGCTCT
The DNA here is from genome assembly GCA_947369225.1 of Hofmannophila pseudospretella. NCBI lineage: Eukaryota > Metazoa > Arthropoda > Insecta > Lepidoptera > Oecophoridae > Hofmannophila > Hofmannophila pseudospretella. The sequence goes on along the minus strand of OX376317.1, from coordinate 8,573,069 downwards.
CAGCAGTCTACTTATGTTTGCTATGAGGGAGGTATATTAGTAAACATTTCTTTAAATGGAGGCGCTCCACTCTCTCTGCCTACTGTGTGGGTCCAGTACTGATTGGTGGATTTCACATGTCATCGAAAACTTCCTTTGACATGCAGATTTTCTATTGATTTTTTTCCGTAAACCAGAGCTGTGGATGTGCGACAGTAAGTTCGTAATAAACCGACAAACTCTTTGGTATTATCGTTATAAAAACCATTGTCTTTGATTAGCGCGCATTTAATTTTTGGCGATGGTATACTATTAATACATGACATGATCTAGGATTTTAATCTGGACTTTTCGTATGGATACGCCATCGACGCTCTTACACAATGGGTGTGAACAAGGGATACCATAGCATGTCTACAATGTACCTGCGCGGAACAACCACCATTTTTGGTCAACTTATGTGCCGCGGATTGTATGTATTTATTTCCTAATATGTAACATGATCTAGGCATCGCAACGGAGGGAGCCCTCGGCGCTCCAAGCGTCGCAGCCGGGACAAGAGTCAGCCGAAGACGCAAGTGGATGACATCAAGCTGCCTGAACCAAAAGGTATGAAAACAAAACTGTCTGAATTCTATTGTTGAAAAAAAAAACTCGTTTGGTATTTGATAACCACGTCATTCTCGCGTTTATAATGGCGCGGCGTGGGTGATTAAAAATATGAGTCATGCCATCCATTTCATGATAGTATTGCCTATAGCAATTTATTTATTATTAGTAAGCATTAAAAAAGCAAATAAATGTATTGTCCTAAAATGGTTTCAAACACAAAAGTCACAATAGCTTATGCTCATTTATTTAACGAGATACGGTGTTATTTAGTTTCGTTCTTGTATTGTATGGTTGGGTCATAATAGCCTATTGTTTTGCGATACCAAATGAAACTAATGGTTTGTTGTCTATGGTCAACCCGCGTAATAAACCTAGGTATCTTACAGAAAAATAAACACAAATTTTCATTATTCTCAATATTCCTAAATAAATACTGATGAATTATTCAAGCTCATGAACATATGAGTCTACCTAATAATCCTATAATTTAAAGTCTACTACCCGTCGGAAATATCTGTGGACCTGGAGTAGCGTTTATATGACACATATTGACATGCAAATATCTAAACGAAATTCTAATCCTTCTCATTCACTGACATAGACATTAACATATGTGTGAGCGTAACATCGCATTCCGTTACACTCGCATAGACATGAATATCTGTGTGACCGTAAAAACACATTCATCGCTTAGGAATTAATCACTTAGATCGACTCTCGTGGCGATTTAATGGAGTGGTTTTCCATTGCCTTTCCCATTTCACAGACTCACGATGTTTTCCTTCACTGTCACTCGGTAAATGTACATAAGATTTATACTAAGAATATCATACTATATACCTATTTCAAATCATATTTTTAAAACATCAGAGATTGCAGCAGAGAATGGGAAGTCTCCAGAGAAGAAAGAAGACGCTGAGGTGAAAGAGGAAACTAACCACAACTCTACCACTGAGTCTGTGAAGGAGGAAGTGGATGCCAATGACGAAAAGAAAGAAGATAAGAAGGAAGCAGATGGCCGCAAGTCTAGATCTGCCTCCCCGAATAAGTAAGACTACTGTAACTTTCTACATATAATCTTTCAAGTCGATCTCGTCGCCTGTGTGTGCTAATATCTATGTATGACAACAAATGAAACATAGATTAAAGAAATGTAAAAAGTAAGTAAGTAATATGATTATTTCACACAGCAATGACTGAAACAGTTATAATTATGATAAAATAATTATGTAGTCAAAGGTAAACATATTGAAATCATGTCTGATGGTCTGCTGTTGTTGTGAAAAGGGCCTCAACTCAGCTTATTGCTGCAGACAAAATGCCTACAGCGCTGGTATTCTGTTGGACCATGACCGATGGCTAGCCAAAACCTGTCCAAGAGGACAAAGATACGACACAAATAAATTTAATTGAAGATAGGTAGAATTAATATGTGAACAATATAGTAATGTCATTGTTATTGTGGATTTTGATTTTCCTTTACCGAAATGGGGTGCCATAACTCATTTGATAGACTTTTAAGGGCACTAATAAAACCAACATTTTGTATTTTTACCATTTCCACATTGGACTAAATAATAATTCATTTTATGAGATGTTATAAAAAACATATTATTTTTGTTATTAGGTCAACTACTGAGAAAGAGGTTAGCACTAAAGCAGTAGACAAAGCCCGCCATTCGTCCAGCGACCGACGATCCTCATCCGCATCATCACGTAAGTTCCAGTCAAGCTTGATGTCAACTTAGCAGTCCATACTATGATTTGTAACCTATATACGAAGACAATAGTCATAAATTCTCTCTTCAACCGGTGTCTGCCCACTGCTGGGTGTAAGTCTACTCCAATGCACGCCATTTTGTACGGCTTTGTCACTCCAGTTTCCTCCAGCAGACCGTCTTATGTCATCTGCCCATCTTGCTGGTGGTCGACCTACGCTCCTGGTCCCAGTCCTTGGGCATAAATTAATAATTATATAATACCTACACGATAATCGATCGAATTACCAACCATACCACTAAAGCACAGTTTTGCGTCATCATCCAGTTGAAGTTCCTCACATGCAGGTTTCCTGAGTTTTCTTTCACTGTTTAGAGAATAATCAGTAAATGTTTTCATAAGACCGTAAACTCGTTGGTATATGACCGCCTGTAATCGAACCCGCATCTGCCTCTGTATGGGTGCCTGGCATCCTAGCTAAACGCCGTAGACAGATGCTCTATTATTTTTTTTATTTACTTCGAAATCCGCATATGACCTCAATCTCACCTGGTGGTAAGTGACGATGAGGTCGAAGATGGAGCACACGGGCCTAGTAAGTACTGGCTCTTCTGTAAACATTGCCGAAACATATCGACGCCGAAGCAAAGATATTTGATGACTGATTTTTCATAGAAGTGTTTATCCCTATCTAGGCGGACCCTGAAGGGGTCCTACCACCAGCAAGCTACTTTATTTAGCCGCCTGGTACAACACGCTTGACCAGTGGCGGTAGGGATATTCTAATTCGTCCCCATACACGGAGAAAAAATAATCGATCTATCCTTAACACTAATTGAAACAACATCCTAAACTAATATTACTTGTGTTGCCAGGTGGTAGTGCAAAGAAACAGTCTTCGCACAAGAAGCGTCAGTACCGATCCAATCGTGATTCGTCTGGCAGTGTGAGCCCTAGGCGCAGTTCACGTCGGGAGAGGTAATTATACCCTGACCAGGAAAATAAAACTGGCGCCACAAGTACAGTCGACCACAGGTCAACTTACCCAAAACGTCAAAATTTGAGAATTTGAAATGCACCATGCGCAGAAATAAGGTTGAATTTTAATCAAAGATTTTTGACAGATGGTATACTTTAGCTAGTGGTTGACTACGTTTCTTTTAATCCCGCAATGTGGCGAGTTTTTTTTAAGTATTCCTGGTAAAGCTTAATCCTACCTGCGATTGGAATCCTATACTTCTAAGGGCCAGAAGTGTTCTGGTAGTCTAGAATTTCGAGATTAGATTAGAAAGTAGAAAGATTAGAAGAAAGGCCAAAATGGTAAAAAAATATATGCTAGCGAATGGCGATGCTATGAACGAAACGGCAACAAATAAATACTACCAATGCTTGCTTGCTTGTATGCTTGCTCGTATGGTTAGTGGCCAACCTATTTGTCAGAGTTGTTCAGGCCGCCCGTAGGCCTCGGACATGGCTTAACGACTGCTGTCGAACGACAACAACCGGGACCGACTGCTTAACGTGCTCTCCGAGACACGAAGATCAGATGAAATATGCCACTAGCGGTCACCCAACCTGGTACCGACCGCGCCAAAGTCGCTTAACCTGCACGATCACTTTCGGACCGTGCTCGCAACTAGGCTACGAGCTCCTCAATACTACCAATGACGGCGGACATTAGTGTACACACGGGAGCACGGAAAACACTTGACGGGTTAATTGTTTTATTTTACTGAGTGACTCGTCAAGCGTGACAATTTGTATAACAATGACTTAACAATAGATTAGTGTGCATATGAGAGCTCATAAAACACTCAACGACTAAAAACCAGAAAAGTAGAACACCATCTCGAGAGGCGCGTGTTGACAAACATATATGTCCAACAGTAGTTTACTTCGATCTGCTTGACGGCCGTTTGAGATAAAGAGAGGGAAATACGGTACGCGCTTGTCCGTACTCCTGACACAATTTAAAAAAGAGTAGCATTGCCATAGAAATCGGACATAGGGTGAATTTCAAAATTGAGCATAGCATTATGGACTATAGTTCAGCCGCATATTCACCCCGAGATCTGTCGGGATGCGTTCGTTGACCAAAGGCTTGAAGTCAGCGCCTCGTGATTGACTGCAGCGAACCGAACCGGCGCATGTAGTCCAGGGCTAAAGCATTTTTTCTTGCAGGAGTAAGTCCCGCCGCCGAAGCAGCCGTCGCAGGTCTGTGGACCGGCGAGACAGGGAGCGCGAACGTGAGCGAGAGAGGGAGCGCGAACGCGAGCGAGAGCGCAGACGCCGCGAAAGAGAGAGAAGGGACAGGTGGGTTAATACCCGGGCATAATTGCCTGGTTTACACTTGGTCAAGTTGCCTGGGCAGTGACAAATAAGTCAAGTCAAGTGCCACTTGACTAACAACATGACCTTTACACTTGGTCAGGTACAGTGGCGATTGCATACTGCCAGGCGCTCGCCACTCGCCGTTTTACTTGTACGTTTGCCACTGTACTTGACCAAGTGTAAACCAGCCCCTTAAGGCCGTAGACGAGGTGGTGTCGGCGGTTCAAATCCCTTCCAAAACCTTATCTCATTCAAAATGGCGCTTTTTGGACTACAATCTTAATTTTTCGTTGAAAATAATGGTTCATATATAAGAAATTTCTGGCTAAAGCTCTATAGTCTTTTTCACATAGGAAGGCACGTTGAACTTTTATAAAAACCCAAACAAAATACGGATTCTCAGTTATGAAAATTGGACATCTTCCGATTAGTATCCCCTGGATCACATAGTACATAGAGGACTTCCGACTTTCATCAGTGAGAATCCGTATTTTATTTAGGTATTTATAAAAGTTCGAGTGCCTTCCTATGTGAAAAAGACTATAGTGGATTTTTTTTTAAAGATACCGTTATACAAAACGCTATTAGATTTATTGCATATCTAACGAGCTCAATAGTATGGAGGGATAACTAGAGCGAAAAAATAACATCGACCAAAACGTAGTGCAGAGGGCTGAGTTATAAATCGCAATACATATTGATGGGAAAACAGATCGTTGTCGTACATTGGGCACAAGATAATAGCATTAGTGAATGCAGCAGTCGTGGCGTTAATCAAAATTTTATTTTTTATTTATTACTAAACCCGCATTTGACCACAATCTCGCCTGATGGTAAGCGACGATGGAGCATGCGGGCCCAGTAAATGCCTATTCACTCTGGCCTTGAAGATCCTTGTAGGTTTCGGGAAACACGACGCCGACAGGCTGTTCTATTCCTTAGCCGTTCGCATAATGAACGAAGAAGCAAATCGCTTCGTACGAACAGATGGGATATCAACAATTATTGTATGTTACTCCTCCATATCTTAAGAACTTGTCGCCAGACACTATTATTTTACTTTCCAAGTATTTTATTATACTTTATTTAAACATTTTATTAATGGGTTCATACATATTGTATTACCATAAATATTACTCAGCAGCAGTACTATAAAGTGCAGCTACTATATTATATTGTAATAATTTTGGTTTTTCAATATTATATTGACATATATCATTTAAGGTCGCGCGAACGTCGCCGATCGCTTGAAAGACGCAGACGGACTCGTTCTCGCTCTCGACGACGTTCAAGGGACAGGTAAAACGTTATTGTTATGTCGCGCTTGCATGGCTTGATGTTTACTTTAACTTGTAGGAGTAACGCCAAGGACCTTTTAACTAGGGATGTTACGGAGGTGGTTTTGCCGGAACCGGAGTACAAACCGAAGGTTTTAAATTTGATTTATCGGAGTCGGAAGCGGAGGTAGAAGAGAGATGTTCAGAAGAAGTTCAAATTTTAAACCGTTATTTTAACTTTTATAGCTGAACTGGCCAATTAAATAAAACGTGTTCCTTTAGAGAGTAGTGTAGTAATACATAAATGTATTCTTACACTATTTAATAAAATATTGATATTTGAATATGTTTGCTCACAAATCTGCGATTCAAGTTTTCAGAGTTTTCATACATTATAAAGTACATTTCGGGTCCAGTGGTTAAAAGGTCCTCGGAGAACGCCCATGGCATGATGAACTTCAGTTTCAACCTGAACAATTTCGTGTATGTCATCGATGAAATGATGTAAAACTTAACATACTGTTGGTGCAGCTTCCATATAACAATAATTCCGATTTAACTCTTAGGACTTTTCACATGTGTGAGAGAAACAGACATAATTTCCACCATCGAACTATCAAAGGCCTGTCTTTAAATCTTTTTTGAAGAGACTATATATTTCTTTATCTTGGAGAAGTGCAACTCATTTGTTGCGTCATCATCATCAGCCTACTCTAGTCCACTGCTGGACATAGGCCTGCCCCAGGGCGCACCATTGAGCCCGATCTTCGGCTCTTCTCATCCAGTCACTGCCAGCCACCATGCGTAGATCGTCGCTCCATCTAGCAGGGGGCGTCTCATACTACGCTTGCCCAATCGCGGTTGGTTGCGTAAGAGGTCACAAATTAGAAGAGAGAGAGAGAGATAGAGAAGCAGGCGTGCTCCGCCCCCACGTCTTTTCGACCAAAAATGTGCGAGGGAGCGAGGCGGTGAGCGAGGAAAAAATCCGCCGATAGGATCGCTCCATTTTAATCGTCACGTGATAATGGCGCGATCCTATTAGTTGATTTTTCCTCGCTCACCGCCTCGCTTCCTCGCACAGCTCTGGTTGAAAAACCCTAAGGCGCGGTACAGCATTTGTGGTCAAGCTATAATCCAAAACTATCAAAGGGGTATTCTCGATCAGTGGGCGACAAATAATAAGGAATAATGTACAGGTCTCGCGACCGTCGCCGCTCGCGGTCGCCCCGCCGTCGTTCCCGGTCTCGCCGCCGCTCCGGCCGCGTGACGTCGCGTGACCGTCGCTCGAGGGATCGCCGCTCCAGGGAACGCCGGTCAAGGGAGAAATCCAGGTCAGTATCGCACAAATATTTTGAAATTTAATATGTAGATTTTTGGAGTGGTAGATCCTAATGTGTAGGATCGCCTGGGTTGGTACCACTCTCTTACCTATTTCTGCCGCAAAGCAGCAATGTTTGCATTGCTGTGTGTTCAGCTTGAAGGGTAAGATAGACAATGTAATTACCGGCACACGATTAGCAGGTTAGCAGCGCATCGAAAACCCTCTTTAAGATAGTGAGGTGAGATGTCTTTGGGCAACGGTGACCACTTACCATCAGATGGCCCGTTTGCTTGTCTAATCTCCATATACAGTTTAAAAAAATTGCTCCCTAGATAAGTTGTATATGGAAACCGTGTCAGCCACTTGGCACATGCGTTGTGATCACCTCCATACATTCAGTAGGCCATTGAAATGTCAAATGTTTGTAACTTTTCAAAACTATATACGCATTTGCTTGCACCCTCTGCTCACTCACATCATCATTCTAGACGAGGGGTCACTACTAGTTCTATTTCTGTGGTCACACAAGAGAGTCGGTGGCGTAGTGGCTAGGACGTCTGACTCCCATGCGGGAGCTTCGGTTTCCATGCAATACCATATACCAATGAGTTTTCGGCTTTCTCGAAAGATTACCTACGTACATTGACTGCCTGCTCTGACGGTGAAGGAAAACATTGTGAGGAAACTTGCACACTGTGATAATCAGTGTGTGAAATGGGTGAAGGCAATTGTGTTGTTCTGTATTCTGGTGTTTACAGCGCTAAATAAACGATTTCAATTTCAATGGCAAACCACCCTATTAAATCTGCTAAGAAAGTCGCTTCTATGTGGTTATTTCCATAGAGTGGTCACGATCCTCATCAATGACGAATGCGACTTAGAAGAAGTCGCATAAAACATGGGGAGTTGCCTACGAAAAGTTGAACACGTGCCTTGAATTTATACGATATTTTATTATTTTATTTATACGACGCTGATCCAGGTTTAGAAAGAATAGGTTAGAATACGTTTATTTGGTTTAATCTGATTCAATAGCCGTGTTTATTTCTTATTTTCTTAAGGCGTCTCGTTATTAATTGCAATTTTGATATTCAACAGGGAAAAGAGATCCAGGGATCGACCAGCGAAGGATAGAAGATCCAGGGATAGGAAATCCCGCGACAGACGATCCAGCGATCTTATCAAAGAACGGCTGGAGAAATCCGTATCCATACCTAGGAAAGGTAAGAAATATTTTAACACAAATCGTCGCCGTAGAGTGAACACCAGCTTTTCGTTTCAGTTCAATTCAATCGTTGAAATAAATCCTTGTGTCAGACATACACCACGTTGTAAATGAGTTAGAGTAAAACATTTAATAATATTTTAAATATTTAAAACTAACTCATTTACAACGTGGTGTGTTTGACAAGTACAACAAATTCACGTGAGGGTGTCTTACGAGCCCTGCCTTCGAAAATCGAAATATGTATATCGAAAATGGACAAAAGAGCATTACCGAGGTGTTCGCTTTACAACGACGTAACCCAGATTGTTTTTTTTAAATTTTACCTCAAGTGCTTGAGTGTTTATCTCACTTGAATGTTTATCTTTTCAGAGAAACTTGACATACCGAAAAAATCGGTCGAGCGTGTGTCAATTCCACGCGAGCGTTCCAAGGAGCGGGTAGCATCGAGTTCGAGCAGAGAGTCATCTGTGGCAAATAATAAATCTGTTTCCCAAAACGAAATCCAAGTTAAACGTAGACGTTCGTCAGACGACGACGATAAAGAGGATTTTATTGTTGTTCCTACTTTACGTGAATATTCTAAGAGCCTCTCTCGTAGTCCATCGCCTTTCCTAAGAAAACATGAAATTGACAATACTAAGAAATCTGAAAGGTCTGGCGACGACGCGTCGGGCAAAGAACAAGTAGAGGAAGAAAGAGAAAAACCTCAGGAAGTAAAGAAACCTAAGCGTAAAGGTCGCCAGTCAGAAAGTGAAAGCGAAAGTAGTGAAGAGGCAGCCAAGTCAAAGAACAAAGCTAAACTTAAGCGCAAGGAAAAGGCAACGTCAAAGCGATCAAAGAAACCGAGGAAGGAGAGCTCGTCCAGTGAGAGTGAGTCTGAAGACTCGTCGTCCAGTGACTCTGAAGACGACAGGAAAAAGAAAAGCAAGAAGACCGCTAAAAAGAAATTGGCAAAGAAATCGAAAAAGAAGCGAACGCGCTCGTCTAGTTCCGAGTCCAGTTCAGAGGAAGAAGTCAAGCCTAAGAGCTCCAAGTCTAAGCAAAAGAGTATAACCGAAGAGTCTGATAATGAGAAGAAATCCAAAAAGCGTAAAGATGCCAGTATGGAACGTTCTAGATCGGAAAAAGGCGATGGTAAGCATGTTAAGTCAAAGAAAGTTGATAACTCTGAAGACTCTCACGATGAAAGTTCTGATAGTGATGAAAAGTCAAGCAAGAAAAAGGGTGCCAAACGTGACACCTCAAGCTCGGAAAAAGAAACAAAACGCGGCAAGAAAGTGGACTCGTCTAAAGAAAAAGCGCCATCACCTGATACTTTGAAGTCGAAAAAGGGCGATGAAAAGACCTTGAAAGCTAAACATTCCGAAGATGCTAAACCCAAGTCTCGCGACGACGCTGACAAGAAAGCTAAGAAACGTGAAAAGGAAGAATCTTCTTCGGACAGCGATCAGGTATCTAAAAAGAAGGCTAGAAAGAAGGTTTCTGAGTCAGAATCAGAGTCTGATAGTGATGAACCGAAAAAGTCTAAGAGGACAAAGAAGCACAAGAAACACTCAAAGAAACATAAGAAACACAAAAAGCATAAGAAATCATCAAAGAAGAAGGACGATTCTTCCGATAGTGATGAAGCTGAGGAGGAGGAGGAAGAAGGGAAGGTCAATAACGAGGACCTAGAAAAGAAACTACGGGAGAGAGCTTTGAAATCTATGAAGAAGCAGACAAGTGTGTCTGGCTCTGATTAGCCACACGAGTTGCCCATGGCACTTTTAATGTAAACAATGGGCTCTTTGGTATGAATGAATGTCTAAAATATGACGATTTTATTTTACGGTGTTTTAATGCAACTTTTAATGAAATTTAATTAACATGTGTAATTTAAGAATACGTGTATGTCACACATTGTTAGTAATAAAGTTTCAAAATATTATATGTTTGTTTTATTTATAATTTTATTTTTATACTGAGTAAATATAACAAGTTCATAGTTGTATTTAAATTGACAACCGATCACAAGTTCTTAACAAATACATTTACACAAATGATTTTCTTAAATGGTAACTTTGGGAAGGTACTTTGGTTAAACTTATAAAATAATTTATATCAATATAATGATTAACAATGGGTTTCAATTTCAACATGCAGTTTTAGATTTTCAGTTTATCTTCTCGAATATCCTCTATAACCGGTGACTAAGCTTGGTGTGATGCCACCTTGGTAAATATTACCATAACCGGGTCTCTTGTTATAATAACCGTATCCAAGATGATACGCGCCTTGATTGTATGGGTTACTGTAACCATAGTAAGAGTTAAGTCCTCCGTTACCGCCGTATCCGCCGTAACCACCGTTCCCTCCGTATCCAGTCAACCCGTAGCCACCGCTGTTGCCCTTGTATCCGCCATAGCCCGCATTGCCGGCGTACCCGCTGTATCCGGGGTTACCGCCGCCGTAACCACTGTATCCGTACGTATTATCGTAACCACCGCCGACTCCGGCTCCGTAGTAGTTGTATCTATCATCTAAAGTACCGTAGCCGGTAACGCCATATCCGCTGTAGCCACTGGGGTAACCACCACCATAGTCAGAGTAACGACGAGTATCTGAAATAAGATAAGTAATAAATAAATAAAATAATCTTTATTGATAATATCACAAATTAGTAAATCGAACAATACCCTGACTCCCAAACTAGGCGAACCTGTATCTTTGGAGCCAGTGCTTTCCCAAAAAGAAGGTATTCAATAAAGGTCAGCATTCATCCCATAGACAACTAGGGTAGTTATCTATTAGATAAATACCGCCCCCTACTGAATACCAAGCAATAATAGTCACTAATTACAATTTATTATAATATATATATTTTAATTATTATTTTATACCCGAAGACGTGTGAGTAAGGGGGAATGAAAGGGTGTGTTTGGGGGTGGGAGTGTGTGTAAGGGTGTGTATGTTTATGTGTGAGAGGGTGAATGTGAAAGTATGTGTGTGTACATGCTGTAGATGGGTGAAGTATTATTGTTGTGGACGTAATAGTTTCTCGGTTTGATCGTAACTAAATTCATTCCGTGGATTTTAAGAATTTGTTTTAAAGAATGCCTACTAAATTTAGTAATATCATGGACATCGTTGAAATATCTATAAAGAAATGGGCCTAAGAAACCGTACTGGAAATCAAAATATAAAATATATTTTCAGATTCAGGAATAACAGATTTACAAGAAACCCTTAATTTTAAGGCTTCTTTTTAGAGCTATGGCGCAGAAAAGGATAACGTGTATTTTAATGAAGATATACTTTAAGAACATTTCGTGCAACTGACGCTGTAATAGGTGTGGTCCGATGCCGTAAAGCCGCGAATGTAAAGTAGGTATACATACATGAACTGCTCGCAGCAGTTTTCAAGTCATCCTTTTCCTGCTCTACTTCTTGTGAGGCTGCTGCGGCTTTCTCAGTCTCAATAGCAACGCCTGAAGGTGCTGCACATACACAGCCCAGCAGTAGAACAAGGAAAGTCAAAATTGATAACGCCATCTGAAACAAGCACCAAGAAATAGGTGTTATGTCATATAGGAACACCAAGATTGACGAATACTACACCCTGAACTCATGACCCTCAAAAGAATAATCGCCGGTTTGTTAGACCATTCTCACGTTAATGTTTGACCTACAAGTGTTATGCACGCAAGTACCCAACCATTCATTATCATGGTTCAAGAACGATGCAGCAGCTCTATGTATGTAGGTATGTACCACTATATATGCAGATAACTATATTCTATCCTCTATGCTATATCCTATCTCTATAAAAGAAATCACGAACTTTTGCCGCTCTTTCTCAAAACAAGAACTGACACTGATAACGACTAGTGACTAATAAGATAGCTTATGGCAAGAAGGAAGGGTCGCGGCTGTCTCATAATTTTATCTTCATCTAAAGGATTAGATTGAAGGAAAGAACTATTTTGAACGTAATATTTTATTCCTCCAAGGCTTTGGAATAAACCTATTGTTTACCTACCTCCACTTTCTTGGATTAACACTTCTACGAAAGGTACCTATACCTACTTAAAAATACCTACCTACCTTTTGGATACATGACTTTTTGAAATGTCAAAATAACTTTCCATTCAACATAATAGGCAGGTCTTGCATTTTATTCATTAATTTCGTATTCACCACATAATTTTGTTAATCAAATGTTGATACATAGAGTACAGTTGATGAAGCGAGGGCGTTCTGCAGGATGTGATAAAATACTTGCAGTATCACATTGGATGTAGATATCTGATAAATAAATGCCTTGTATTGTATTACAGCAGTAGAAATTGAAAAACGAAAGTAACTAAAGTCCTAAAGCATAGACTTTAGTTCTACGACTTTTGGAAATTCGCGATAATCTTTCCTTGCAAGTTGCACCTCTATCTACCAGTGACGAATTACGGTATGAGCTCACATTTCATTAGGACTTACTTATTATTATTGTTGTTTTGTTTATATTAAAATTTGGATTTCTTACTCACAGTAAGTGCTGCAGATTCAAACTTAACGTCGCACCTGAACAATTGTTTGCAGCAAGGCACTGGCACAGGTAGTGTAGCTTGAGCGGAGATGCGCTCTGCGTAGCCACACGTACGCTCAGACCTTTATAAACCGTGGGAGTTTTTGTCTTATAATTGACAATGGTCACTGGGGAGGTAATGAGTGCGTTTGTAGGCAGCACGTCCTTCTGCCGAGATGGTATGACGCAGACCAACGCGACGTAACGTATCATTGTCACCCTACAAATAATAACAGCTCAACTCTCAAGGGTCGTTTAAGCGCGTGCAATTATTCTTCCGTGTACTGAAGATTGTTGGTCAATAGAGGAAATACCAGAAGAAGGTACCAGAGCGTCGAGATGCAGTAATGGGATTTCACAGTCAATTGATTGCTTTAGTTAGGTATCTTATCTATGTACACAGTTATTACATGTCCTTAAAAATCCTTAACTATGTTCGACTAGGCAAAAATTGTCTTTAAGTTATGGCTAATCAAAGAAGAAATTCCGATTATGTTCTTTATCGAGTGTTATTAATTAGGTAAGTAGATCTATGTAAGGTTAGTTTAAAACCACTCAGTGGTAAATTAGCGAAGTAACCATCTGCCAATCCACAAACTGGCTATACGCCAACCCCTACACACAATACACATTTTTTTTCTACAGTGGATGAAATTAGGTACTTTATGTATTTCACGATTCGAAACCGAAAAAGCGATTATGTAGCGAAAAGAAAACCAAAAACTATAAAAATTCATATCAATTCCTAAAAATTCTGGCGAACGAGCTTCGTATTGGGTTCTACGCCACTTATCTGTCATGCCATATTTTTTTCGCTTAGGTCCAAAATGACTAGTCTGAATTTTAGTCCAGGCGGACTAAAATTTCATCCATCCAGTATTCTACAAGCACATTTAAAGTACAGCCATAAATCCATAATATTTGCATAATCATCTCGTCATTCCATAACGATGTTAAAGCCTTGATGTCGCGAGGTTAAAGAGGAACCTCCGAGGACCTAATTGGCGAAGGAACTAGCAAATTATACTAAAGTGAACCCTCGAAATTTTTACTCCACATCGCGGTAAGGTTTACACGGAAGTGTACGGAGTATGACAAATTATCGGTGAAATGATTGCGGTGACGTCTTGAATTACACTCACGGTCCGCTGACTTGAGGCTGGAGGTCATCTAGACGAGGTCGTTTTTCATCCTTTAGGTTCCTTCATTGTGGGGTCTAGCATGATAGTGCGGTTCAAATTATTTAACGGTTCAAGTATATATGCTATATTTAGTTAGAGATCTAGTTACAGCGTAGAGCCGTAGCGAAGTCAGAATCACGAGGCCGAAACTTTCGAAAGGAAATGAACCGAACTACAATATAGTACATTACTGCAGAGACCAGGAAATTAACCATGTCCGGCCATGGAGCATTTACTACAACACATTATGCGGTTATACATACTGGTATTTTAATAATCTCAGACATCACTAGTGTTCGCGGGCCATCACAGTTTCGTTTGATCCAAACTTTCTTGGACACCCTGAATAAATCCCCCAAATAACTGAAACATTATTTTCTGCCTAAATATATTACTGTCGTGACTAAAAGTTGTAGATATAAGTAGTATCATTCCCTTTTCAATAATTACACTATATTGTATTCCTTAAGATATGAGTAGATTTGGTGCTTGTGCGTATTGAATTGAAAGTGACATGAACTTAAATAAAACTTAGTGGATTATCACCAACAACGTGCAATTAAATGAAACAATTTCACCTAACTTGTAGAATCATTTAAAACCTATTTAGCTATTTAAACTTTTCTAAAAAGACAAAGTTAAAAGAGGGAAGGGAGCAATGAACATAAATATTTAAAGTATAGTCAGCAGCATATTGACAAAATATTACCTTGACGTAAAAGTAAATCTCACTTATGTAATGCTAATTTGTAGAGACTCCATCGCAGATCAAGTAATCATCTGTGAACTGTGGAGTGATAGGTGATAGGTACTATTGACGTTGGTTGTTACTTATATTGTCTGCTACTTATATAGATACCTACATGTAAGGTTACACCTATGTTACACCTTAACCCTTGGTTGAAGGGATGACTTGGTTAAAGGTTAATTCGCAAAAGATTACGTTTTAATTAAACTAAAAGGACCTATATCAGACATTAAAACGAATAAAACAATGGTGGAGAAGATAAAGCTTCACCAGTAAATAAAATATAGAAACTCTCGCTATATTGCGTAACTATTTTTTTTCATTGCGATCACCATAACATATATTATAAAAGTATGAGTGGCGCCCTCGTGACAAAGTTTTTAGATGTATATTATGCGGGTTCTTTATTATCGTATAGTTATTTTGCCATAAGTATTAGGATACCATCAGTCCACCATCTATGGTTGGTTCAAAAGAAAGAACCGGCTATATTGTCAGGATTTGAAGAAAAATCTGTTCCTAACCAAGCAAAAATGGTAAGATGAAGAATCATCTTACCATTTTTGCTTACGCTACTTTTAAAGGCAGTGCCTGCGTAATGACGTTTCCCAATTAGGATTGCTTAATTGAAACCATTCACAGTTAACGTGTTATACCTACAAGAAAACCGTTTTCTGGTCTGACTAACGTTATTTGTACCTAATCTTGTTTTGCTAAGAGAATAAGAATTATTGCGTCAGGTAGGGATCATTCTTTCATCGATAGTAGGTATTAGGATTTTTGTATCGATATCAAACTAAATAGATAGAGAATCCGGTATAAGGAAGGTTACCGTTATAATTACATTCCATGAACGATAAATTGTAGGAAAAAATAGAAATGCTACCCTAATTCCAATTTTGGTTATACTCGTATATGTCGTAGACATACATGACGTAATAGCGCATTTCACGAAGTGCGTAGGCATTCACGCTATGTCCATTGCGGGGTAGGCAGAGAGAATGGAGCCTACTATGAAACTTATTTTGTTTATATGCTGGTATGAAACACTGTTTCTTACATATACCTAATATCTCAGTTTCAAAATCTAGGCATTGCGTGATAATTTAGCGTAAAAAACTTAAATAAAAGCATAATAGATTAATGAGCGATCAGCATAACGACGAATTTTCTTTTAATTGAAAATTGTATTTACCTACCTATTAATTTTATACCTACTAAAAATTCAATGTTTTTAAATTATGAGTGAGTCAAATGTTCTAAACTATAATTATTATGTGACATTTTTTATTTTGTTTACCTAGGTAACTGACAGTGTATTCCATATTATGGTCATTACATCTTTGAAGCAAAAACAAATAGTTAAAATATAATTTAACCCTAGCACACCACAATAATAGCTACTGTCGGTTTGGTGGCATATGGCACTTACAATATCTACCTACACGGAAAAATATTTTTAGTTTCGATTTGAGCCTAGCAAGACGGTTTGGTTTAGTTCAACTAACATCTTGTTAGCACTATCATTATTATATTAATGTTTACTAAATTCAACTAAATAAAGTTAGTTGGTAGACTCAGGTTTTTTTTTCAGTGTATGATATAAATTGACCATAACGAACACGATATTATACTGTGAAATCGTCGTTTTTGTGTGAACATGAAGTGGCTATGTAGTTCTAAACAGTGTGCCGAAAATTAGAATGATGGTCGGGGGCAAGGCCAGATTCACTCGTTACCTAAGATTGTTGTGTTACATTGTGCTATATGCACCACGGTCATGGTTTCGGTGTTTCTTTAGGAATGTCACGTAATTTTTTCGAGTAAGTGCTTTGGTGCGTAGTCTTTGGTACCGCTTTTAACTATGTATACATAATGTACCTTCAGAATAAAGTAGATTATTTACGTTTAGGGATTCCTTAATATTAGTCCAACTCCCCAGTCCAACTAGTTTGTTCACGACCCTCGTTTAGGTCATAGTCCAATTCAAATTAGCATTTACCGACTCTTTTCTTGTCTTCAGTCCAATTGTACAAAATCTCATATATAATAATGTCGAACCCATATATACCTAGCTTAATAATAATAATTAATTTTCTACATATGGACTTGGATTTTTCATGCTATGTCCCTTGCGGGGACATAGTAAGGGGAGAACAATGAAACGCCACGAATCTCTATCTTGGCACGCATCCCTTGTTTTGTCTACAGTCGCCAGTCACTCGTTCTATGTTTCTATTAAACAGGTATATGTACCTTGTTGAGTGAGTACCTATGTGTCACATAATAATATTCCAATTAATTTTATGTTTCATATTGATGTATGTACTACTCACAGATGTCTAAATATTCCAATGTTTTTTTCTGTATTTTAACAGGGAAGCATATTTATTTAGGTAGGTACATGGTTTTCTCTCACTCTTTACTTAAATATTTATTATATATTTAGAAGCGACAATGGCTCAAAGGCTGCACGAGACTGCGGTGCCAGCGTCGCCGCCGGATCATGTCCACCTGTGAACCAGTATGGTGCATATGGTACCTAATTGTAAAGAGGAGATCCATGCCCAATCAATTTTAAATTACCACACTGCTATGCAGGTATCTCTAGTTTCCATCTCCGTGGAATGAAATTTATTCCATGTCTTTACTGCTAAACATAGAATAAGAATGTTTTCCATGGCGGTGACCCATGACGACGTACATGTGAGTCATGGCCAGTCTACCAAGCCTACATACCGTGGCACCGTGTAGTAACCGTGTAGTAACGTAGTATGTAACATTAGACATAATAGGTTTAAGGGGATCGGTCGCGCACACTACGCGCACACCATAAACGTTTTTGAAGGAAATGCTTACCGTACCTAATGCGTTCATATTTTTATAACTATTGTAATTATTTGTTTTGACATAATTATTTTATTGCAATTAACATTGTTTGATGTCTTAAGAATAAATAATTAATATATTAAGTAAGTAATATTGGACAAGATGTGATATGTAATGAAGATTACGAAATAAATGAGTATTGAGTAACTTTAGGAATTCAAACATGCTAGCCTAATAATACTCCTTATCCTGTAGGAAACAATACTCGTTGAGTTTTTAAAATTAAAATGTAATAGTGTAACAAATGTGTTTTTTTTTTCAATTGACACTAATGTGTACGAGGTGGAGAGAGCGGTGTTAATGAGGAATCCGATATTTTCTAGAGTTTCGTAGCAAAGTAGAAACCTTATAATTTCGTCGTGTCCGTCTTGTCCCCTTTTAACTATTGAATTATGGTAGTAAGTAGTTTTAACGAAAATTATAACGGACCCAGTACCAAACTTACCTCCTACCTATCTATCTATTTAAAGATTATAAAAATTGAATGAAAAACTCTGACAATAGGTTTGCCACTAACGACACGACAAGAAGAAAAACTTTAGGCCTGGACTACACGCGTACGGTGCCAGTCCCAGGTCAGTGCGCTGCAACCATCACGAGGCACTGACTTCAAGCGGGGGGAGGGCGGAAAGCTTGTGACTGGCTGCAGCAAATCGAACCGGGGCTGGAACTGGACGGATGTAGTCCAGCAGTTAGTGTTTCCTCGGAATACTGTTAACGTTCTCATTGTATGTGGTTCGTTTTATATTAGGCAGTAGGCGAACTAAAGGAACCGAATTAAAACTCAAATCTAATAAATTAGTACTCTGGGAAAAGCATTTTCTCTATTATATTCTTTGTTTTATAATTCTTAATTTCTATCATCATATCATCTTATCATCTTTCTTGCATTTTACTAATTCACTATTTTGTTTCTATTCGTTTGTCTTTATTTTGTTTAGTTGTATGAAAGAGCGTCGTAATTTAGATAGAGCAATTTTCTCCTTTGTGGTTCGGGCGAATGAATTCAAAAGAAAATGGGAATTGTTGGGAGGTAAGCAAGTCGGATAATGCATTGTTTTGCTGGCAAGTGGTTCCATTGCAGGTATTTCTGTTCCATTTCGTAGTGTTACTGTATGTTATTTATATATATTTTCGACTCATTATCTTCTCTAACATCTTTTTTTTTAAATTGTATGTCCCGCTCGTCTTACCTTTTAGTTTATTTAGTTATCATCTATTTACTTATTCGTATATATACTCACATTTCATTACCATTACAGCACACAACTTTACATTACATGTAGATTATCGTCGCTTGGTATCCGCCTCCGACCTCGACAGGCTACAGCAGAATATCAGCGCCATGCTCTAGACTACTCTAGAGTATGGCATTATGCTGAACTGAGGCCAATTTGGTGCTGCAGCATACGCCGTGCATTATTATTAATTTAGTTTAAGATTATATTGTATAGTATATATGTATATGTATACACTTATATATTATTGTATATTGTAGACAGTTTATTATATTATATTATAAACGTTTTTCTATTCTATTCTATTCTTATTCTACAAAGTTAGAATCATACACATACATTTATATGCTACCTAGGTGGTTGGTGAATTCGTGTAAGTACTTAATTACGATGCAGATCACATACCACTCTGAGAATACAAGTGGCCCCAAATGGGAACCCTCATAATGTGCTGGGCAGGGTCACGCTGTGTATTGTTCCTCGTTACAATAAACAAATTACTACCCGTAGGTATGTAGGTACTTAATCCCTAACCAGGAAAATAAAAACCCTGTCAAGAGAGCACTTTTCGTACTTTTAAGTACAGTGTGTGTATGGAGATCGCAAAGAATTTATTTTTATTTAATTTAGCAATGTGGCTAGCGTTATTTTTTCCTGGTCAGCGTATAGTGGTAATAATACTAAAGAAATAAATACGAAAATTTAAATTTCATCATGTTTATTATCTTTCGATATTTATTATAATGGCAGCATCGATATTTTACGAAATGATAATTACCAAAATTAAAAAAAAGTTAGGTAAGAATATCAATTCAACAAATCATTTGTAAATATTACATAGGGGATCTGGGGGCAAAACCGCATATGGGGGCACAACCGTTTACAACCATTTTGTTAGGTTTATTTAATCCACTGGCAACAGTTTTACTGTCAAACGTGAGTCTGACATATGGCGGTTTCGTGCTTATTGTTCGGAAATCGCTGCAGTGTTTTAGAACAAAGTTATGTGAAATTAAATGAATTTCGGTAAGAATCTTATAATTACTAAGTGATTTTAAAAATTTCAGTATTCAGTGTAAACGCCTAGATATGAGTTTTGTGTCAATTCATCACCGAAGAACCTTCATTCAGGTATTGTAAACATTGCGAGTGATTAAAATAACCTCAAATTTGTAGAAATTATAAAGAGCATTCGCTGTTGTCAGCTGTTAGGGCAAAACCACATAGGGGCATGACCGCATATGGACGCGGTAGTGCCCCCACATAATTTTATCGTTAAAGTATGTGTTTTATTCTAGGTGTCACTGTGATCTGCACAAAATGGTTCGGAATTACGTTCGTCGTACACAGCGACAGTCATGGAACGAAACAGCTATGAAGAGCGCCGTTGAAGCTGTTACTAAGAATGAGATGGGTTATAAAACAGCATCCAAAAATTATAATGTGCCTACCAGCACTCTCAGAGATAGGGTAAAAAAAGTTAGAGATGGAGTTAAGGAAATTGAAAACAGCGGAGAGAAAGGATTAGGCAACTTCAAAACCGTATTCACAAAAGAACAAGAACAAAGTATGGTAGACCATATCCTTCAACTTGAAAGCCGACTGTTTCCCATTACAATTAAAGATTTGCGAGAAATTGCATTTCAGTTGGCAGAAAAGAATAACATTAAGCATAACTTTGATAAAGAGACCGGTATGGCTGGATACAAATGGGTTGCAAATTTTCTGAATAGAAATCCGATTATAAGCCTACGTACACCAGAAGGAACTTCTGGAGCCAGAGCCATGGGCTTTAATAAAGAAGATGATCATATCAGCATATATTCCGAAGAAGAACCGATGTTTGAGGAAGAAGAGGAGATAACTGTGGTTGTAGACCCCAATAACTTTTGCCCTCTGGATAGTTCTCCAAAGGAAGGGAATTTCATGTTAATCGAGTTTGAGGTGAAAGGAAAAAAGTTTTATTACATAGGAAAAGTTATTGGGGAAAAAGGCAATGAGACCGAGGTCACTTTTCTGAGGAAATCTGTAAAAAATCCAAATAAATTCCATTTACCTAATGTCCCAGATATTGCCATGGTCTCATTGTCTGACGTTAAAATGATTTTACCTAAACCTTTGTTTTCAGGGAACACAAAGAGAACGCAAGGACTGTATTGTTTTAATATCGACTTTTCAAAAATAGATTTACGTTAAATTTTGAAATAAATTATCGATTACTGGCTTAAATGCACGGGATGTTCTGTATGGGCTCACGAAAACGGCGATTTTTGTGAGTAAACGGTTATGCCCCCATTAAAATAAGCTGGGTCGATTGTGCCCCAATGTGGGGGCAAAACCGTTCTTTTCCCCAATTTTAAAAAAAATATCGTATCTTTTTCCTATGCCGTTTTAAAATGTTAAGATAATTACTTAAATAAAGACTAATTATTGCAGTAGTAGAATAAAGACTTTCATTTCGATAATTATTAAAATTTATTAACAGTTTAATTAATTGAATCTTACGGGGGCGATTGTGCCCCCACCTCCCATACAGGTGCGCATTTCTCACAAAATAAACATACTAATTCTTATAAAAACATTTTTTTCCAAATAAATATGTACTCATACGTCTGATGAGATAAAATTTTGAAACCGTCCAAGAATTATTATCGGACAATCTCAAAATTAAATTAGAAAATACCGCTCTTATTCATACGATTTCGATTTTATTATTCATTTAATTTTGCTTTACCTTCGTTTTTCGTTTCGTCAAGAATTTTTGGATGAGCTGCTATTCTGCGTAAACTTTTCTTAACGGGTCTTATTTGATGTCTCAAAAGATTTTCTAGTTCAGGTAGAGATCGTATTTCCTTCAACTCTCCGAAGTCAGTGCTACGGCCGCTATTCAGTCGTCTACCGAAGTAGCGGTAGGAGCCTCTGTTGGCCTGACACTGGGCACAATTATATGGCACTGGTACGGCGTTAGGGAAGTTTTCTTGTGCTGTTTGCATATGGGTCGTATTTCCTGGACAGTACGGTACGAATACTACTGGAAGGAATCCAATAATGCCATATGGGGCGTAACCTTGGTTTTGCCCTGGGTTGCTAGGAGGTGCTTGGTTCTGTCCTTGCGTGACTGATGTAGAATCGTTTTTTCCAGGATTCAGTAGATAGCACGGGCATATTCCAGGGCTTGGCACGATTGGCAGCGGGTAAGGTATAACATAGATAGGGAAGGGCGGCATTTGGTTAGGCGGTGGGATAGAAGGCGGTTGTACACCAGTTCCCGTGGGTTCGCCGATTGAGTCACCACCTGTTAAAAGAAATACCCATATTATACTTAACTGTGTCCGAAGAATCTTATGAGAATAGAATAGGCATTACTTCTATTGCAAAAACATAGTAGGATATTATTTATACATAGACACGTACCTTCGGGGTATCCTGGTTGACCAGGCTGCCCGGGTTGTCCTGGGTGGCCTGGGCCTCCCTGTTGTCCTGGTTGGCCAGGTTGACCTGGGTATCCGGGTTGTCCTGGTTGTCCAGGCTGTCCGGGTGTACCTGGGTATCCTGGTTGACCAGGTTGTCCTGGGTGTCCTGGTTGGCCAGGTTGACCTGGGTATCCTGGTTGCCCTGGCTGTCCGGGCTGTCCTGGAGTTCCTGGGTATCCTGGTTGACCTGGCTGTCCGGGTTGTCCTGGTTGACTAGGGTGTCCTGGCTGTCCTGGGTGTCCTGGCTGTCCGGGTTGTCCAGGGTATCCTGGTTGTCCGGGTTGTCCTGGGTGTCCTGGCTGTCCGGGTTGTCCTGGTTGACCAGGTTGTCCTGGGTGTCCTGGTTGGCCAGGTTGACCTGGGTATCCTGGTTGCCCTGGCTGTCCGGGCTGTACTGGAGTTCCTGGGTATCCTGGTTGACCTGGCTGTCCGGGTTGTCCTGGTTGACTAGGGTGTCCTGGCTGTCCGGGATGTCCTGGGTGTCCTGGCTGTCCGGGTTGTCCAGGGTATCCTGGTTGTCCGGGTTGTCCTGGTGTTCCTGGGTATCCTGGTTGACCGGGTTGTCCTGGGTGTCCTGGCTGTCCGGGTTGTCCTGGTTGGCCAGGGTGTCCTGGCTGTCCTGGTTGGCCAGGTTGACTTGGGTATCCTGGTTGCCCTGGCTGTCCTGGTGTTCCTGGGTGTCCTGGCTGTCCGGGTTGTCCTGGTTGGCCAGGGTGTCCTGGCTGTCCAGGTTGTCCTGGCTGGCCTGGGCCTCCCTGTTGTCCTGGTTGACCTGGGTGGCCAGGTTGACCTGGGTGGCCAGGTTGGCCAGGTTGACCTGGGTATCCTGGTTGTCCTGGCTGGCCTGGGCCTCCCTGTTGTCCTGGGTATCCTGGTTGACCGGGTTGTCCTGGGTGTCCTGGCTGTCCGGGTTGTCCTGGCTGTCCGGGTTGTCCTGGATGTCCTGGCTGTCCGGATTGTCCTGGTTGGCTAGGGTGTCCTGGCTGTCCGGGTTGTCCTGGGTATCCTGGTTGTCCGGGCTGTCCGGGCTGTCCTGGTGTTCCTGGGTATCCTGGTTGACCGGGTTGTCCTGGGTGTCCGGGTTGTCCTGGCTGGCCTGGGCCTCCCTGTTGTCCTGGGTATCCTGGTTGACCGGGTTGTCCTGGGTGTCCTGGCTGTCCTGGTTGGCTAGGGTGGCCTGGCTGTCCGGGATGCCCTGGCTGTCCTGGTTGTCCTGGGTATCCTGGTTGACCGGGTTGTCCTGGGTGTCCTTGCTGTCCGGGATGTCCGGGTTGTCCTGGCTGGCCTGGGCCTCCCTGTTGTCCTGGTTGGCCAGGTTGACCTGGGTATCCGGGTTGACCTGGCTGTCCAGGCTGTCCGGGTGTACCTGGGTGTCCTGGTTGACCTGGGTATCCTGGTTGCCCTGGCTTACCGGGCTGTCCTGGTGTTCCTGGGTGTCCTGTTTGACCGGGTTGTCCTGGGTGACCGGGTTGTCCTGGTTGGCTCGGTTGTCCTGGCTGTTCGGGATGTCCTGGCTGTCCTGGCTGTCCGGGTTGTCCGGACTGTCCTGGTGTTACTGGGTATCCTGGTTGACCGGGTTGTCCGGACTGTCCCGGTGTTCCTGGGTGTCCTGGCTGTCCGGGTTGTCCTGGTTGGCCAGGGTGTCCTGGCTGTCCGGGTTGCCCTGGCTGGCCTGGGCCTCCCTGTTGTCCTGGTTGGCCAGGTTGACCTGGATATCCGGGTGTTCCTGGATATCCTGGTTGACCAGGTTGTCCTGGGTGGCCAGGTTGACCAGGGTATCCTGGTTGCCCTGGCTGTCCGGGCTGTCCTGGTGTTCCTGGTTGACCGGGTTGTCCTGGGTGTCCTGGCTGTCCGGATTGTCCTGGTTGGCTAGGGTGTCCTGGCTGTCCGGGTTGTCCTGGGTATCCTGGTTGTCCGGGCTGTCCGGGCTGTCCTGGTGTTCCTGGGTATCCTGGTTGACCGGGTTGTCCTGGGTGTCCTGGCTGTCCGGGTTGCCCTGGCTGGCCTGGACCTCCCTGTTGTCCTGGGTATCCTGGTTCACCGGGTTGTCCTGGGTGTCCTGGCTGTCCGGGTTGTCCTGGCTGTCCTGGGTGTCCTGGCTGTCCGGGTTGTCCTGGGTATCCTGGTTGTCCGGGCTGTCCGGGCTGTCCTGTTGTTCCTGGGTATCCTGGTTGACCGGGTTGTCCTGGGTGCCCTGGCTGTCCGGGTTGTCCTGGTTGGCCAGGATGTCCTGGCTGTCCAGGTTGTCCTGGCTGGCCTGGACCTCCCTGTTGTCCTGGGTATCCCGGTTCACCTGGTTGTCCTGGGTGTCCTGGCTGTCCGGGTTGTCCTGGGTGTCCTGGCTGTCCGGGTTGTCCTGGATGTCCTGGCTGTCCGGATTGTCCTGGTTGGCTAGGGTGTCCTGGCTGTCCGGGTTGTCCTGGGTATCCTGGTTGTCCGGGCTGTCCGGGCTGTCCTGGTGTTCCTGGGTATCCTGGTTGACCGGGTTGTCCTGGGTGTCCGGGTTGTCCTGGCTGGCCTGGACCTCCCTGTTGTCCTGGGTATCCTGGCTGTCCGGGTTGTCCTGGCTGTCCGGATTGTCCTGGTTGGCTAGGGTGTCCTGGCTGTCCGGGTTGTCCTGGGTATCCTGGTTGTCCGGGCTGTCCGGGCTGACCTGGTGTTCCTGGGTATCCTGGTTGACCGGGTTGTCCTGGGTGTCCTGGCTGTCCGGGTTGTCCTGGCTGGCCTGGACCTCCCTGTTGTCCTGGGTATCCTGGTTGACCGGGTTGTCCTGGGTGTCCTGGCTGTCCGGGTTGTCCTGGCTGGCCTGGGCCTCCCTGTTGTCCAGGTTGGCCAGGTTGACCTGGGTATCCGGGTTGTCCTGGCTGTCCAGGCTGTCCGGGTGTTCCTGGGTATCCTGGTTGACCAGGTTGTCCTGGGTGGCCAGGTTGACCTGGGTATCCTGGTTTCCCTGGTTGTCCGGGCTGTCCTGGTGTTCCTGGGTATCCTGGTTGACCGGGTTGTCCTGGGTGTCCGGGTTGTCCTGGCTGGCCTGGACCTCCCTGTTGTCCTGGGTATCCTGGCTGTCCGGGTTGTCCTGGGTGTCCGGGTTGTCCTGGCTGTCCGGATTGTCCTGGTTGGCTAGGGTGTCCTGGTTGTCCGGGTTGTCCTGGGTATCCCGGTTGACCAGGCTGTCCTGGTTGGCCTGGATGACCGGGTTGTCCTATAACAGATAATAAAAAATAAAAGAGTTTTTACTGATTTCAGGCGTTGTTGAGTAATTTTGTTATTGCAAAAGGAAAGAAAAAAGATTATTTATTTCCAATACACACATACAAACAACTAGGTACGAAAGAAATGTATGATGATGCTGTAATTACCTGGCTGTCCCGGATATCCTGGCTGGCCGGGCTGACCAGGTTTTCCGGGTTGTCCTTTAATGGAAAACGAAATAAAATATCATTCTTATCGAACGGAATTGAATCGCAACTGAAGTCCAATGCCGGAATTTTGATACATAGTTGTGCCGGTCAAAAGTGTAATATATCTCAGGGCCAATATCATGTCCTTAAGCTAGTAATAAATTTTGAATTTAAATTTATAATTTATAATCTTTGGTGTACTACTACTAGAGACTCGACGTACATTGCTGTCTAACCTAGCCAATGATGGATGTTTACCTATCTCTTGCGTACGCCTGGCACAGAAATTGATATAATTATAAATATCTTGATTTACCTGGCTGTCCAGGGTATCCTGTCTGACCAGGTTGTCCTGGGTGTCCGGGTTGGCCAGGTTGTCCAGGGTGTCCCGGCTGTCCTGGACCTCCTTGTTGTCCAGGCTGTCCAGGGTATCCTGGCTGACCAGCTTGTCCAGGTTGACCTGGCTGTCCTGGGTGTCCAGGTTGGCCGGGGTGTCCTGGATGACCGGGTTGACCAGGCTGTGCGGGTTGTCCTGGGTGACCTGGTTGGCCAGGTTGACCTGGCTGTCCAGGTTGGCCGGGTTGTCCTGGGTGTCCTGGTTGACCTGGCTGCCCGGGATGTCCGGGTTGTCCTGGCTGGCCTGGGCCTCCTTGTTGGCCTGGTTTTCCAGGTTGGCCTTGCGGACCTTGTTGCCCGGGTTGTCCCGGTTTTCCTACGAAGAGAAAAAATACCGATAAATAGTTGTACCTAAAATTGGAAAATATGGTAGTTGACCCATACACACGGAATCATTATATTATTCTTTTGGGCCAATAATCGCCGATGTTACACATCACATTACAAGCACTGCTAAACTACCTTATTCAGTTTAATCAATAGGAAATATTTTGTTCTTTTCTATTCCATTCCATTATTCCATTTATTATATTTCCACTATTCCGTAACGTTATCTGCGTGGTTAAGGAGCAGCAGATAAAAAATATTAAAAATGTTCCTATTCTCTTTTGAATCACATCACATCACATGGTTGTAAATATTAGATAAGTACTTATATTTATATTTACACAATAATATACAAAAGAATGACTCTGATATAAATAAACAAATAAACAAATAAACTATTCTTATTCTTATAATAACAGATTTATAAAACTTGTATAATATGTAGATATTTGCAAAATTATTATCAATTTATATTTATTGTATTAATTAACTTAGCATAATATTATAATAAATTGCATAATAAAACATGCCGTGCAGTAAAATGTAATTTGATATTTTTAACTTAAATAAAAGTATGTATAATAATTGCATAGATAACACAAATATGGTAAATAAAATACAGGATCAGGATCTTCATCAGGATTATTCAGGACAAGATGGACAAATCATCACGTGTGGAGGTTTATCAACTGGAGCGGAGGTGGGACGTAGTACCTGATTAAATCTGAGAAAAGAATATTAAAATTATTTATATAAGAACATACACTATTAAAAAATAAAGATATCTACAACGAAAAACACATGTATGTACTACCCATTATACTTTGTTATGTGCTACTAAAGTAGAAGCTAAAAAATAAATATAAATATAAATACTGTCAACCACATACAAGGAAAAAATTGTATTCTATTCTATTCTACTTGCCTGGTTGACCAGGTTGCCCTGGGTATCCTGGTTGACCAGGCTGTCCGGGGTATCCTGGCTGTCCTGGGTATCCTGGTTCTCCGGGCTGTCCTGGGTATCCTGGCTGACCAGGTTGGCCTGGTTGCCCTGGCTGTCCTGGGTATCCTGGTTGGCCGGGCTGTCCTGGGTATCCCGGTTGACCGGGTTGTCCTGGGTATCCCGGTTGACCAGGCTGTCCTGGGTATCCTGGTTGACCGGGCTGTCCTGGGTATCCTGGTTGACCGGGCTGTCCTGGGTATCCTGGTTGACCAGGCTGTCCTGGGTATCCTGGTTGACCGGGTTGTCCTGGGTATCCTGGTTGACCAGGCTGGCCAGGGTATCCTGGCTGGCCGGGTTGTCCTTGTTGACCGGGTTGTCCTGGGTATCCTGGCTGACCGGGTTGTCCTGGGTATCCTGGCTGACCAGGTTGGCCAGGTTTCCCAGGCTGTCCTGGGTATCCTTCTTGACCGGGCTGTCCTGGGTGTCCTGGCTGACCGGGTTGTCCTGGGTATCCTGGCTGACCGGGCTGTCCTGGGTATCCTTCTTGACCGGGCTGTCCTGGCTGACCAGGTTGCCCTGGGTATCCTGGTTGCCCGGGTTGTCCTGGGTATCCTGGTTGACCGGGCTGTCCTGGGTATCCTGGTTGACCAGGCTGTCCTGGGTATCCTGGTTGACCGGGTTGTCCTGGGTATCCTGGTTGACCAGGCTGGCCAGGGTATCCTGGCTGGCCGGGTTGTCCTTGTTGACCGGGTTGTCCTGGGTATCCTGGTTGACCGGGTTGTCCTGGGTATCCTGGTTGACCGGGCTGTCCTGGGTATCCTGGCTGACCAGGTTCCCCAGGCTGTCCTGGGTATCCTTCTTGACCGGGCTGTCCTGGTTGACCGGGCTGTCCCGGGTATCCTGGTTGACCGGGTTGTCCTGGGTATCCTGGTTGACCGGGTTGTCCTGGGTATCCTGGTTGACCGGACTGTCCTGGGTATCCTGGCTGACCAGGTTGCCCAGGCTGTCCTGGGTATCCTTCTTGACCGGGTTGTCCTGGTTGACCAGGTTGACCAGGTTGTCCTGGGTATCCTGGCTTACCGGACTCTCCTGGGTATCCTGGCTGGCCGGGTTGTCCTGGGTATCCTGGCTGACCGGGTTGTCCTGGGTATCCTGGCTGACCGGGCTGTCCTGGGTGTCCTGGCTGACCGGGTTGTCCTGGGTATCCTGGCTGACCGGGCTGTCCTGGGTATCCTTCTTGACCGGGCTGTCCTGGCTGACCAGGTTGCCCTGGGTATCCTGGTTGCCCGGGTTGTCCTGGGTATCCTGGTTGACCGGGTTGTCCTGGGTATCCTGGTTGCCCGGGTTGTCCTGGGTATCCTGGTTGACCGGGTTGTCCTGGGTATCCTGGTTGACCGGGTTGACCCGGCTGTCCTGGGTACCCTGGTTGTCCTGGCTGACCTGGGTATCCTGATTGTCCTTGCTCACCTGGTCCACCTGGACCTCCTATATGGGCACAATGAAGGTGTTTAAATTTAATTAAAAATATTTGTTTTCGTCGACTGCTGCTTTGCAGAGTTATTATCGGGTTGAATCGCAGAATTGAAAGATGAGTGAATGAATTCGTACAGTTAGGTATAGTGACTTGTTTGATGAATATGTAATTTAACTAAATATAATTTCATAACGACATTAATGATACTAAAAACCAACATGACTTGTAATTAGAACACTTCTACTAAATAAATGTCTATGTCTATGTCTGAGGGTGTTCTCACGAATTCGCAACATTTAATTATTACTGTTGATAAAAATAAAATCATTCATAAAATAGTCGTGGTACCATACGTAGTTATCATGAACGTATTCAATCAATACTCTGTTGCTAATTTTCACGAATAGGGAGGTACTTACGTATTGTTGTATAAATACGCAATCAATGCTTTCGTCCACATCGGATGAGCTGTCTCACGAAACTGGGTTTTGTCTTTGTTTTAGGGACGATAATTATAAAGACAAAAGTCTGTCTCGCGAAGAGGCTTAGGCGGTGTCGATCTGTCTATTAAGTTGTGGATGTGATAAATTAAACGAAACTTTACCTGGTCCGCCTGGTGTGCCGGGAGAGCCTGGTGTGCCTGGGCTACCTGGGGTACCAGGAGTACCTGGTTTGAAATATAAATATAAATTGTTTATTTGCTTAGAATACTATATAGGCATGTGTCTTGTAATGCTTCGTTTAGAAAGAAAGAAAGTTTTTTTCTTTCTTTCTTTCTGAATGCTTCGTTTATCTGAAATTCATTCGATTTTTTGAGATCTTTTTTTATTATAATAAATTGTCGTGTCATTGGCGAAGAGTATACATTTATGTGCTGTCACTTTGGGGAGGAATAATAACCCTAAAATACTTTCCTGAGGAACACATACATTATTATTTCGGAAATTAGATCTGCAAGTTTGTTTTTTAAGGCAATTGTTTTTTTCTGTGTTTATAACTTTTGATATTTCAGTGCATTGCTTTCTACCAGTTAAATAACTTTTGAGCCAGTCATATGCTTTGCCCCTGTTTCCGTAGTATTCTAGTTTCGCCGTTAGGTTTGAGTGCTGAACAAAGTAAAATGCTTTACTCATGTCAAGGAAGATAGACATTACCTGATTCTTTTTATTTAGACACTAGGTAACGTACTTGACCATATTTAAACAAGCCAATTCAGTTGAGTAACCTTTCCCAAAACCATATTGTTTCGAATGTAATATGTTATAATCTGTTAAAAATTCGTTTAATCTAACGTACATAGCTTTTTCTACAACCTTCCCGATTATGGGGACTAAAGTTATTGGCCTATAGTTATTTGGATTTGTGCGTACGCCTTTCTTAAACATGGGTTTAACTACAGATAAATTTAACTGTTTGGGGAAAGCACCTTCGCTGAAGGATAGATTATATGTGTTAGTGGACGGCTTAAAGACACGGCATTTAATTTCAACACGCTTGGCGTAATGTCATCAATGCCACTGCTTTTACTATTATTTAGTTAAATAATTAATTTTACTGTTTCTTTCGAATGAAAAAATATTGTACATGGATTTCTAGTTACATTAGTTATTGAATATATTTTTTAACTTGTTCATGCACGGAATTTGTTAGATTGATGAAATAATCATTAAAAGCGTTGTAGATGTCCATTTTGCAAGCATTACTGGGGATAGTAGCAGATATAATGTTCCAAGTAGCCATACATTTGTTTTTATGCATATTGATCTATATTGTTAATTTTATGTGATTTATTAATGCACTTTTTTAGAATACTTACTTACTTACTCCGCTGGCGCAGCGACCCAAAGTGGCCTACGATAACAAAGAGCGCCAAACTTTTTTGGAATAATATTATAATTTTTAAACTTACATTTATTTAATATTTTATTTACCTATAATTCATATACAATTTACGTTTGATCTGACACGACTTTCTTATACCTTAGGTAAAAATATGATAAGCGCCTATAATAGCACACAGGTAGCTTTTTGACAGCGCAGACCAGTATTGAGTCGACAAGCACTAGCACTTTTTATAAAATTTATAAAAATAAAATAAAAATAGTATTCTCTGGTCATGCGCTGAACATGTATTGGATCGAGTTAGTCAGTACAATCACTCTTTGGTTAATCGCTTCGTTGGTACAGTCGGCGCTGGCATTGAGAGAGCCCCAAAAATATTGTATCGTTACCTGATGTGCCAGGTGATACGGTTGGGCCGGGTGTTCCGGGTGTGCCGGGAGTGCTCGGCTGGCCGGGGTAGTAGCCGCCAGTACCGGGGGGTCCGCCCGGACCGCCCGGGCCGCCCGGTCCGCCGGGACCGCCTGGTCCACCTGTCATTATTTCAGTTAGTTACCTTAGCCATGGTTGTCCCACGGCTGGGCAAAGGCAACTGTACAAATTATGCACAGGAAAAGCTAAAACTAAGAAAGGTTAGATATGGCAGTGTGTCCACCGAGATAGGGAAAAAGAGCGACGCACTGACTGTGTTTATTTATACGAATAATTTCGAGTACTTTCGACTTCCCTATAACTCAAAATCTATTTAACTTATACGTACAAAATTTGCCATATGTCTAATATAAGTAACAAAAGAGATTCTTACACTAGGTATATACACATTGCGCAACACACAGAATAACATAGAACATACATAATATAGAACTCTACTACACTTATTGTGTTCGGTTATGGCTCGTCTACACGATGGGCGATTACAGGTACGCACGATTGTGTGAATGTAGATCGTTTAAAGGAGTCATTATATTTCCTTCGCTATCAAAATCAATCGATATACATTGAAATAGTAATACCTGGGCTGCCTGGTGACCCTGGTGATCCTGGTGTTCCGGGAGTGCCGGGTTGTCCTGGATAGTACGTGCCGGAGCCGGGTGGGCCGGATGGACCGCCTGTACCGCCTACAACATCATGAAAATAATGTGGGTCATTTGTTTTGTACAAAATATTATTAAACTTACAACAGTACAGTTTGATTCTGAGCCTTACTTAGTAACTTACAGCATTTGTCCTTACAGTTGGACACTTTTCATAGACCGGCCTTAAATCGTGAGAGATCGTGAACAATTTCTTGGTTGAAATGAACAACCCTAAAAATGGTTGATCGTCTACTGTGATAGATCACGGAGAATTATTGATTTAAATGTTTGCTATACTACATTTAGAATATAATTTCTTTGAACTCGACTTTGCTTGTTATAGGTTTAAATTGAAACAAGCGCTTGTTTGAAATAAGAGTGTTATAGTCTATATATAGTCTATATTAAAAATATGAGTTTTATTTTTAATATAGTACGAACATTTTTTTTAAATGAACTAAAAATTTATTTCGAATTCATAGAAATTATTCTGTCCAGGCATATCTAAGTTACTAATAAACTTCTGTGGTTTTTTTCGAACTATCTAATTGCGTACCCAAACTACTATTTTTTTTAAAAATTAGAAATAAATAAATAATGATAGCAGACGAGCAAACGGGCCACCTGATGGTTAGTGGTCACCGTCGCTCATAGACATTCAACGATTGCTAATTACCTGGTCCACCAGGTTGTCCTGGATATCCTGGAGTACCGGGAGTGCCAGAGGAACCTGGGGTTCCTGGAGACCCTGGGGTACCAGGGCCGCCGGGACTACCTGGGGTGCCGGGGCCGCCTGAAAATAAAATCTACATTGGCAAGACATTCAATAGGCGATGCCATACTAAAATTCTTTCTCCGTAGTTATTCTATCCTACATATAGGAATTACACGAATGAAATTAAAAAGAAAAACAATTTTGGCGGCCTTATCCCTTACAGCGATCTCTTTCAGACAATCATCGGGCAGAAGATAAGCATATATGCTTATCCTCTGGCTTATAAACGGTCGTGATCCACTGTGACTATCACGATGTTTTTCTTTACCATTAACGCATTCATAATCATAACGTAATTTATTAATTCACAAATAATTGATATTGACAATGGCGTCGATTCCTGCGTGGCCGCTAAATCTAAAGCTAAACTTAAACGAAACTGTCACGCTCACTCATATATAAGATAGTATACGAGGGAATGGCACGTTTATTTTAGCGAGTAACCTCCCAGAATCAGTGCCAGTGCCTTTAGTGTCGATGACTCTTTTAGTAGGTACCTGGAGTGCCGGGTGTACCAGGTGTTCCAGGTTGACCGGGATAGTAACTGCCTCCTGAACCGGGGGGACCGCCTGGGCCGCCGGGGCCGCCTGGACCACCAGGGCCACCAGGGGAGCCTGGAGATCCCGGGCTTCCTGGAGTGCCTGGGGTGCCGGGGTAATATCCTCCTTGTCCTGTTTGAAAGTGAAAAAAGTCACATCAAAAATCTATTCTTTCTCTTAGGACATTTTTACTAAGTCATTTTGCTAAACTGCCACAGCTTCGTAAGGAATAACACCTGAAAGAACAGAAGCGGTGCAAGAAACGATTAGCAGCCAGCGTAATTATCGCCACATGAGGCACTGCACCTAACTCCATAAGATTAGGTGTGCTTCAAAAACATCGTGGCTATGATTCAGGGAGGTGAGTGTTTATTGGCGACGATAATCACTTACGAGTACTATAAGGTGGCCTAGGTTAATAGGGTTATCATTTGAATTAATGAAATGAATCTTTATTTGCACACATTAAACACATGACATGATAACATCATTTATCTCATCTCCAAATGAAGAAACATCACCAAGGCAGTAGAACTCGAGACGTCACGTCAGGCATCAATAACAATGACCACTCTTGAATCAAACAGGAAGAATTTCATTTCATATACAGTTATAACGATAGGTGAATTTTTTTTGACTCTTCCCCCCAGGGGGATAGCTGGTAGGCATTACTGAAAATAGCCCCAAATAAGTACTTAATAGCAATGGCAGCTATTTTCCATAGGAAAAAGCTTTGTATTTGTAAGTAATTGCCAATTTCGGACGTTCACACGCACACGCAGAATTAGTCTATTTTGTTATCAATTTATCATCTACGATTGAAATCGTAATTCATTTTCGAATGAAATCTTATAACAATGTATGTACCATGTGGTCCATTAGGTCCACCAGGGCCGCCGGGTCCACTGCCTCCTCCAATACCACCAGGCCCGTGAGGACCATTAGGCCCGCCTGGCCCGCCCGGGCCGCCTGGCCCGCCTGGGCCGCCAGGGCTGCCTGGACTACCAGGGGAGCCTGGAGATCCCGGGCTACCTGGAGTGCCTGGGGTGCCGGGGTAATATCCTCCTTGTCCTGTGAATTAATATCAATTTGATTTCGATATATATATTCTGTGTCTGGAAAAGAAATATGTATTCATTGCCAGTAGGTATAACGGGAATGCAAAACAATCTGGTGAATCGCACATTGCACAGCGCACCGCCGAGGTGGACGGTGAAACGCTTGAACGGTGTTCGCACAGTGTGTTAGGTCGCAGCGCAGTTACATATAATCTAGTATTTACTTAGTTCGACCAAGTAGTTAGCTGAAAACCAGCGCTGTGGTTCTGCCGTACCGGCCAGGCCGCTGCACATGCTGAGCGGGTGCCTTTTTGGCAATGTATCGTAATTGGTTACCTTATACTAAGTTACTTGTACCTTCTATCTTGTACTATGTTCCATACAATGTCAAATAAATATTTTTTCTTTCTTTCTTTCACCGCGGCGGAGCTCGGTACAATGTGCGATTTACCTTTAAGTCAAATTAATGGAAGTATATACGAAATACTTGCTACTTAACTGTTATTTAAATATCATTGGTAAAAATCATGTATTAGGTATAGTTTGTTACTTCACATGCGTAGTTTATTTTTGTTGATGCGACAATATCTCAAAGGCACGTTGTGGTTGGTGAACCCAAGCATTTTAGCTGATATATTTTTTTATATTAGTACTAATTCTAATTGTGATACCATGCCCACTAATAATAATAAAAAAAAGACCTTGTCCAGGAGGCGCTACACCAGGGTTAGGGTTGCTGGTCTGACCAGTGCTGTCGGTCGGAGGTCGCGGCGGACGCGGCGGCGGTTTCGGAAAGGGTTTAGCGGGCACCCCGCCCGGAGTGCGGCCGCACCCTTTCGGGAAGTACAGCTGCTTCCAAGGTACGGTCTGGCCTTGGGGCTCTGGCGGCGGGTCCACCGAGCTGAGGGAATGACGAGAGATTATATTATAGATTGATAGAAACACTTTATTGAACACAAAATCAGGAAAAGTAAAAACTACAGGAATAATAATATGATATGTACAAAGGCGGCCTTTTCGCTTAAAGCGATCTCTTCCAGGCAACCCCTGAAGTTATATTATATTATATTTCTGTATATATTATAGTATTTATGTAATATTATTACTACTGCTTTGCAGATTGCAAAGGTTTGCATTTTTTATTATTGTTATTTATTTATTATAATATTATATCGCTTAAAGCGATAAGACCGCCTTCTGCACTATATTATTGTACCTCTCTTTATGTTGTACGTTTTGTTTTTGTCCCGGGTGTGCAATAAAGTATATTTGTTGTTGTTGCTGTTGATTATGAGCATGAATAGTGACCAAAAATTAAGTCCCAATTTCAAACTATAGCGGCGCTTAATAAGGTCTCCGAGCAACGACCGTTTTTTGTTTTATTTCTTTGTATTACGTTTTCTTGTAATCGGCCAGCGCTATTCGCCGGGTGCGAAGTACCTACTACTAATCGATCAAATCGATCGCAGGGCTCGCAGTGGCCAAAAACAGAAATTATGTTGGCTCTGTACCTATTTCTGTCAAACAATCTATGCAGAAACTGATTTTCGCATTATTCCGCATACAAAAATGAGTCACAATCACAGATCTAATAGTTGTTGTGTTGTAAATTGCAACTGATTATAAGTTCAACGGAGATTAATTGCTTACCTTTAATTTATTTCTTTGGATACAGTTTGTGGTTGGAATATTATATTGTGAGCGACACTCACAAAGCCGGTTTTTATGATTATACTCATTTCGAGCTGAAAACGATATTAAATTTTTTACTAGCGATACAATTATATGTTTATCATTTTTTAATGAAACCATTAACATCGCCTTTTTTTTTCTTGTTTTACAACAAAACTACAAATAAACACGAAGTAAACAAATCCTGATGTATCCAAAACAAAATACACTTTTCATATAAATTTTACTTACATCATTTAATTTTACTGAACGGAAACGGTTTCACAAGTCTTTGACTACACAAATTAGAGCAATACAGTACTTAAATTTAATGTAATTTACATATAATTTTCAACTTTATTATTTTATTACAATATTTTGACAGAAACGTCAGAGCCAACAAAGTTTCGAACGCTAGGTGGCGCTGAAGTCGTGCACCTAGCGAACACGCTTATACGTACTTTGTAGTTTGTAATCTAGCGTGTACGTTTTCAAATGATATTTTTATCTTTCACTCTTTTACTCGGAAATAGTTATCGGTTAACAATAACGACTGACGGAACTGTTAGGTACATAATAAATATATTATTAGTTTTTACATATCGCGACGTTATGACCCCCATACCTAATAGAAATATTATAATGACTACATAGCTTCTACATAGTTTCCATGGTTTCCAAATTAACATACCTAGGCTCTTTGTCACACATAGATGTCTACATGAAGGTGTTTAGATCTAAGGAATATTTATGCAAAATTTCGTCCAAATCTGTTTAGCCATGGTTTATCGAATATTTAACAAATCAAAACCACAATTACTAGGATTATATATAGAATAAAAATTACTTCTCATCATACTCGTGCTTCTCTTCAGGGAACACCTCCACAGGTTTCTCTGGCTCAACGACCCTGTAGCCATGACTATCGGCTACGTAATGCGTAGCTCGCAGGTACCCGTCGGGGTCTACGTAGCCGTAGCAGCCGTAGGTGACGCCGTCGGGACCGCGAGTCTCGTGGTGGAACTGCCCATTGGGACCCACGTCATACCCGAAGCCGTAAGCATCTGAAATGGAACACGAAATTTTTAAATTAAGAATATGAGTTAATAAAAGAAAGAATTAAATTTTAAATAAAATCATTTCTTTTTATGACTATATAGATCATTATTATTTATTACTGTTCGAGTTGAAAACCATATCACGGAAAAACTATATAGGCATGGCAAGCTATAGCGGGACCATTTAAATTCCCATCTATAGTCACCATTAAAATTAATAAGAAAAAGGATAAAAGCTCGCCAATGCGCCTGCCCATGTGCCCATCATATTAGCCTGTTGCCGTGTTATTTTTTCAAACGACCCCATTTAGCTAAAATACGCATTTGACCTGTGTTTTACCCTAAGGATTTGCTCTTCAAAATTTTAACAATATCTGAGTCTGAATGGATTAGAAGTACGACAATAAGGCAGAGGGATAGATACTGATTGACCCTAACTCAGCATTATGCTGTGGCGATATAATATAGTTTAGTCATATGTCTCGTATTTTATTCATAAGTTTGTACATAATTGTAAGGAGTGTCTGTGTCAAATAAGAATGATTCAATATGGATTTGCGAAACTGGTTCACTATTCCGAGCACTTTTCTAATAAAAGAGAAAGGTATCCTCGCGATAAGAGATAGAATTTCTGTTTGCAAATTGCTTTCCAAAGTGTCATTGATGAAGATCTTTACTGTAAACCTGTCAAAGGGAGACACAATTATATAACTCGTCATAATAACTTATTATTATTATTTACGCAATATCGTGCCTAATTAATTTCTCGTATAGAGCACACAGTAATAAATATGTACCTAAGAAGTAACCTTTACACTACATTTTAAAAACATACCTCCCTTTTTATAGATACAGTGTTACGATTGGTATTTATAACATTGTAATTAAGAAAAGCATTGGTTTGGAAGTCGTTTGGCAAAAGTAATGAATAGTTTGATACCACAATAATAATACCATTCATATAGTTTTACTTTGCGTAAATATTATAGATACAATAAAGCACCTACACTGATTATTATATATAGTGGTGGAAACAACAAATAAGTTCAGACTGAGCATCAAAGAGAAAATACATCGACCCTGGTGAAACTGCATAGTAATTTAAAAGCAATTATAGTTTAGCCTTATCTAAGCTTAGCGCACGTTTTGAACTTAAACGGCAAGGGTCTCGGAAACGCAGACGGAAACGTCAAAAAAATTCTGCAAAAAGCAAATTTTATTTTCCACCTGTTGTCTAAATTTTCTTTCGGTTCGAGCCTCGAGGACATACATTCTATGAAAAATGTTAACAAAAACTCTTGTTTCAAGAGCTTTTTTATTACGAACCCTCAAGAACACCGCTGATAATGTAAAGCAAGCAAAACGAAACTCAGGCCATGGGGTCTGGTCATACCGAGTGCCACCTCCTCTACCCTCTAAGAGAGCCATTTTAATCGCTGAAGGCCTTGGAGCAATGGCCTGGTGGTGGATCTTCTACCATCTGATAACTGAACCAGAGCATATTTATGGCCTTACATCGACCCAAGCACATGGACTAATGAAGAACTGGGCATCCCTCCTGATGATGTTCGGCCATTGAAGAGGTTTCAGTAAAATTTAATGAGGAATATAATGTAATTATGTAGATTTAAATTACTCTATCTTGCAATTGTT
Source organism: Hofmannophila pseudospretella (assembly GCA_947369225.1). NCBI lineage: Eukaryota > Metazoa > Arthropoda > Insecta > Lepidoptera > Oecophoridae > Hofmannophila > Hofmannophila pseudospretella. The sequence continues at coordinate 8,534,305 of OX376317.1, read as the reverse complement.
GTTAATAAAAATTATTTAATGAAAACGATTAGTGAAGGTAGATTATACCTCGAATTAGTTTTTAAATAAGAAATTCGCTGAAAGAAAATTCGACATTTCATTCAAAATGATCAATCGAGTTAGAGCTGAGTTAGAATCGAGTTAAAGAGAAAATCTATTTGGGAAATTCTGAGAAAACAATTATTACACTTTGTTAAATACTGGTATTTCTTTGTGCACACACTGGGCTTATTAGTAGGTATCTATTTAGACACTTAATTTAATTGTTATTAATGTTACAAATCTGGTTTACCAATCTGTGTAGTATCCACATGAAAACTGAGGATGATGCAATCAAATAATCTAAATGTAAATATACTCGCTTGTGCATATCCCGGGTATTAAAAAGAATATATTATATTTACTTCTTTATGGAAATTACCAACGGTCCAAATAGCATATTGTCTTGTTTAATTTATGAAAACTGTAAGTCTTCAACAAACAGTGTGTATGTCAACCCCTCATCATAATTTATTATTGTTTTGAGCTAAGCGAGAGCAGGCCTTCAAGAAGCATGGCTGAATAACTTAATAGATTATACGCCAATAAGAGATATTAATACCAAGATGTATAAAATGTTAATATTATATTTTAATTCCTAAGGGAAGCCTACAGACTACAGGGATAAAAAAAAATAGGTAAGTATCTATAAAATTATTTAAATGCAATTATTTATTTAGGTCGTTTCTGCCCTTCAATTCCACAGAATTGCAAATAATAAAACCATCTAAGAGTGTCCTTATATTAGTGTTGGTGTTCTATAATCGGGTACCTAAAAACTATAATATTTAACCAATCAAAGGATTAATCTCAACTGCGAAACAACTTTTTCCTTATAGAAACCATACAATTTAATTCATTATTAACTTAAATACTGCTTTCGTGAAACTTCCTTTCATTTAAAGTTTTTTCTAACAAAAATTGTCCGAAATAAACCTACTCCATTTAAATGCACTGCAATGCATAGCTACGAGTATATACATATTTAAATGTTAGATTTGACTTACTGTTTGCTTCCAGTAGTCATGTAACATTATTTATAACATATTTGCTCGTAAAGTGGCTGTAATTACACCAATTTCAATATCGTAATGTATCTCATTACGCACTTGTGCGTTATAGTAATGTGAAACGCACGAGTTTTTTTAAATAAAGTAACATGTACGGTTTTTTAAGATGCTCCGTCTAAAAATGAACGATACTTTTTAAAATCTTAGCAAAGAGTTTTTATGTTAAAAAAGTGGTCAATATTTTATGAATAAAATTAACTTTGGGAGATAAAATATAATAAATAAAGATTTAATTCTTTAATTTAATTAATTTTGACAATAAATTACAACCATTTATCTGTAACAAAAACACAAAAATATTAATTTACTTTATTAGTAATACTGGCTGTTTTTGTACCTTTACCTAAAAAAAGTTGATGCGCGCGCATCGCTAATTTGTGGACAAGTAAAATTATTCCGCGCGCTTTTTCTTTTCGCTGTATTGTTTTTATTTGAAAATGTCGTCAAGTAGTGATGAATTTATTAATTTGACACCGCCACAAGTCTTAAACGCAGCGAAAAAGGCTACTCTAAGCCTCTTGCCTGAAAAATCGACCGATAGATACTTACAAGCGTATCAAAATTTCATCATATGGAAAACAAGCAAAGATGCAAATTCATTTTCAGAAAATGTGTTTTTAGCATATTTCATGGAACTTTCTCAAAAATATAAGTCAAGCTCATTGTGGTGCTACTATTCAATGCTAAAAAGCAACTGGCAACGTAACAATCACTTTTAAAAATTGTTCAAATTTCTATAACTGCTTTAACAAGTAATTAAAGATTTATTCGTTTAAGAAAGTCAAAGTTTTATTTATTTCCTCGTAAATATGTTATAAAACGTCGTATGACATACGTGCGCTTTGAAAATTACAGCCTCTGCTTCCTTATAGCCCTCGCCTACGGCTCGGGCTAGCAATATCGCCTCGGCTGTAATTTTCAACTTACCGCACTTATATCATAATGTACTATTACTTATCTACACACACAGCTATCTATGTTGGTCACCATAGTTTGTTTATTGTAGTTTTTTTCTCAACAGATTACCAAGTGTATCATCTTTTTTTCTTGTAACTATAAAGAGAGCAGATGAGCAAACGCAATTTACTGCAGTAGGTACTCTTACTTTCATCTTTTCCTAAAGGATAATTTTATTTTAGTACATACATGCATGCTCTCTTGTCTTGCAGAGATTCGTGGCGCTCCATTCTCTGCCTACTCAGCAAGGCATATAGCGTGAAGTTATGTATGTATGTACTTACTTGTATCATAGTTCGTTTCATAGTACTGCGTCTTCTCGTCGTCTTCTATATCCACAACAACTTCGTTGGCGCCATTTTCACCGTAGTTACCGTACTGTCGACTGTGTCTCGATAGTACTTTAGAGTCGTCCTTTGGTGTGTCTTCACTGGCCTGTGTGACAGCCAGTGATACCTGTAAAGAAAAAAAATATGCTAAAATTACAGGAATAAAATTTATAAGGGCTACATATTGAAATGACTTTGGTGTTACCAGACGTTGGTATAAATTGTAGGTAATTTCTAAAACAGATCTGAATTTATTTTATTGCTAACATAAATACGCGTGATAACTTGAAATGGACTAAATTGCAAAGAGTGCAGAAGCTATAATGAAAAAAGAATTCATAGATTTTCGCAATAATTCCATTCTTCATTGCGACAGGTGCTATCAATTTTGCATAAGTACACATTTCTATTTGATACCAGCGAATTTATAGCTTTGATCTAGTTCAAAATTTTATGAAATACATATTGCGTTATTTGTTAGAGTTGTGGTTGAAACGTTGAACAAAAGAGATTATGCATATAATACGCTCGTTCCTAAATTAATTCACAGCCTCGATGCAGATAGTGTCATCTTTATGAAAGAAAACTGTAAAATGTAATATGACGTTAAATAAATATTAAATATGCTTCTGTTATTAGATCGAGTTCAATGACACCTCCTGGTAGGGGTCTATTTCCAGCAGAGGACATGAATGTTGTTGAATGATGAATCATCGATGGTGATTATGATGAATTCTTTTATTTAATTGAAAAACCAAGCTCTGAAAACAATAAGGATGATAACATAAAAACGTGTTGTGACAGAAGACATCAAGTGTTGAGTTTGAAACGAAGGTTTCACAACCACATTATCTTGTTAGACTGGGTGTTTTACACAATCGGTTTCTAAATATTGCTAGGCCTAGGTGTGCCTGCATGATGTCATTTAAGTTTCAAGTGGTTTTTAAACCAATTTATTGTGCACTTAATTTTATGTGTTCGTTAAATTATTTCACGAATTTTGGTATATTAGAGCCATTCTTGTTAATTGTTTAAATTAATTATAAAAGTACTCGCTGCATTTAGTAAATTAGAGTCATTATTTCATTGTTATTTGTTTTTCTTTACACAAGATTATTGTAACATCTAGCCGGCGGTAGACTCGCCACCTATCACGTTTGTCCACCAAATCTTACGGCGAAAAGTGGGAACTACCTGTGATTGAAGGTGGTTCCTCTGTAAATATTATGTTACGTAGTTTTAATTTATAGTGTCATTAGGGGTCGCTTACAGATATTTATTTCATTACTGTATGTAAGTTCTTAAACAGTGTCAACGCAACATTAATGGCGGCAAGGTTATGTGCTATCTAATGATCTACGCTTTAGAAACAACTTAAAAATCATTGACGAAAGTTTAGAACTCTACTAATAAAATTTCAATTTCAAATCATTTATCGCATGTCACAAGAACATTATTAATAGTATCTGTCTAACATTTCCAGCACTTATTTTTAGTCAGTTTGAGGTACTTCGTGAAATGGCCCTTCGCTATCTGGCACTGATAGACATAAGTACATTTCTAGACCTTATTTCAGAATAAATTGACTTTATTATTCGCACCACCACGTTAATGAAGAGGCGCTAAAACTCTTGGTACTATAATATTTGTTGTGATAAGATGATTGCGGCAATTGGTCATTTATTGCAACACTCTCAAGGTGACACTATAAGTGGATAAAATGTTAAGTAGCATCGGATTGACAACTAATTAGCACCTAGGTCGAAATACGCACGATTATTGTTTAAAAATAATCAATACGCGAAGTATTTATATTAATAGCGACTTTAGCCTCAGTAAGTATGTATAACTAATGTTGTTTTCTTGATAAATAATATTCCATTGTATACTAAGTAAGCCAACCATCATTTAATAAGGGTGTATTGGTGACTGAAAAAAGGGCGTTATTGTGACTATTTTTCCTTTGCAAAATATAATGACGTGATTTACGATAATAATAATAAAACACTGTTTTACTAAAGCAGTTTACCTATAACGTAATACACTTTTTTGGGTATAAGACAAAGCATACAATTACGTATAATATACGTACTGTATAACGTATGTAAAATAACATACTGTATAAAAGTAAGTTATACAGTGTGTATAACCTAAACTTTGTTATGCTTAGGTTATGTAGGAGCGCGTCACTTAATCCAGCCATAGGTATAAAGAATAGCACCACTCCAACTCTTCCCGTGGGTGTGGTACGAGGCGACTAAGGGATTTTATAGATAATATTCTACACCTAGTATACGGCGATGGGCTCGCCACCCTATCACGTTTGTCCACCAAATATTACGGTGAAAAGCGGGAACTACCTATGATGAAGGTGGTTCCTCTGTCTACCCCTCGGGGATTATCGTTTTAGCCACGAATGTAAATGTCGCCAACGTCATAGAGACGCTGCGTAAATAATCTTTTGTAGATATAGTTAAAGGCCTATGATGATAATGACAAAATAGAAAAGTACAGATACCTGCATGAGTTCATTAACCTTTGAAAAACTGTCTTGTAACAGTTGAAACAGAAGCTATTTAAGTAAAATCTTATTAAAATATAAATATTCGAGTTTAATACCATACACACATTGTACATGTTGGGCAAGTATTAAATCTTGTCGGGGTTTCGTATTTGTTAAGTTACTAATTTTGAACTTTGGGCGACCGAACTCCTGAACAAATTTGCATCAAGTTTGGAAATTAAACTCGTGGTATTTGAGAAGTATACAAGTAATAGGCTAAAATCATATTTGCTCGTACTTGTAGAAAAAATACTTCTTGAGTAACTTAGTATCTTATTTCATACTTAGATTAATTTATAGCTATCAGAAAAACCGCACATAGGGTGAAAATAACCGTGAATATAAAAAACTAACGGCAAAATGTAATCAAGTCGAAGGAAAAAAATCTATTTGCCAAAAGCCCAACCTTTTTGCGAATTTTGATATTTCGCTTGTTCATATTCACCCCTTGAAAGGTTTTATATGTTTTAAAAAAAGGTTTTCCCGTAAACCCTGTACATTTTTATAAGTTTCGTTTGTTTGTGTTTAATTTGTCATTTCATGATTGCTCATGAATAATTATGATTTTTGTGAAACATAAATATCAATATTAACCACTACTTATTGCCAGCACTTCGTTCGCGTTTACTAACTTCACCCTACATTTGACCCATTTAAATAGAATTTTCAAAACGTCTACGGCCTAGATGTTAAACTGGACTTATTTAACCCTTCCCATGATTAGAATCCTGGACTTCTAAGGGCCAGAAGTGTTCTGGTAGTCTAGAATTTCGATCCATTCTAATTTGAATAGTAGTTTTACGTGTTGTGCGTTCAAATAAACATACAAAAAATTACCTTTACGATATTATTATCTGTACGTACTAATTTATGTATAAATGACTCATGGAATCTGTCATAAAATACCTATAGATATATTTATGGTCCCACGTATTTTATAAATTCGGTCCACGCACATACGATTTAGTAGTGTCTAACGTCTGCGGCCGTAACCCTACCGATCCAATGCCTTGTTGTACCCTCACGTACATCCAGAGACAAACATCAAGAAACAAATTGTTTTTTGATCTGGCACACAAACGTGTAAGCATTCAAAAACGGTTTCGCCGCATTTTTAAGCGGCGAAAATTCGCGAAACAATAGCTTTGGCACAGAAACCCGAACAACTTAATTCAAAGACTCTACTTAAGTCGCCGCGGTGTGTATAGAATAAAATTATATTAGATCGTTTTGGGAATGTATCTGTCGTAGACGCATAACGTAATGGCGCATTGCTGGCTATACATACATGCATGTATATTTCCGATGTTTCGTGTCGCTACTTCATTAAACTTAGTATTAAATGAGATTACTTAGTTCTACAAAATTTATTTTTACATTTAAATAAATTCGCCGCCACTGGTTATTTACCGAATATTAACTATATTATTTATTTATCGTTCGGTCGTCAGCATCACACAATCACACTATTATTTTTACAAAGGCAAAATATTCTTCAGCCATGCTATGGCTACGTCGTCCAGCAAGTGCAATCTGTCGATTCCTCCAATAAATAAATAATTAACTATATTTAACAATATCCTCTATTATAACGTTTGTATAATGACACTTAAAAAGCAAATCAATATAATGTTTTGGGGCCATAAAAGAGATGGCAAAATTTAAAACCTTTTATATTCAAAATTTAAAACCTGGCATTATTAAGGTGGGCCCACTTTACCAATTTTAAGCTGAACCATTAGCAAATATCGATTTGAACAAAGTGTGGTGTTTACTATTTACAGTACTTATCTGTTGTACCTACATTTTTTTATACTTGGAATGTAATTCAAATATTTAATACAAATATTAGAAACAAGTGTAAAAGACATTCCTCGACTCGACCCCGCATTTCTTGCTTAACTTGTTAGCCACCGATGCCTCAGCAACGTTAGTTGAATATCTAATACAAAGAATTGTTAATTAACGATATAATGAGGAAATAAGGTATTAGTTTAAAAACTGCAGAAAGAGCTAAAAGCTAAGTTACGTCATTATGACGTTAGTTCGTAAATGTTGATATATGAATTAGTTAATTAAGTATCCCGGATGTGTAAGTACATTTATCTAAGTATTATTAAAATATTATAACGTCTACATTACATAGAGTTTCCACTTTGGCTGCGTGCACATAGTGACGTTTTCACATAGGTAGGAACTAGGAGCATACACATAGACCATTTATGAATGTATACTTGTCGCATTATCTGCACATCTTTATGACTTTGTGCTTACTCATATATGTATATTTTCAAGCACATCTTGTATTGTATGTGACCTTGTCTATGTCAATGCGTCACTTCATATTTATATTCTTACTGGAACCGTTTCATAAATATAACTATGAATAAAAATCTATTTTATAATGCAGTTTGACCCACAACATCAAACATTATTGTTTGAGGTCATCGTATAATATAAGCAGTTAAAGTTATTGTTTGTTGTGGCTTATTTAAGCACAAATGATTTTATGTTAAGCATCGTGCATGAAGAATTCTTATCAAAACTAGCTTAAATTTATAAAATAGAGTATTTCATTGTGATATCACCTGAAAAGGTCAATTTTCACTTATTTGTTGAGGCTTTTTAGTGCTCTTAGCCAGAATTCGCGTATTCGCCAAGGTAACCTATCTTTCTTTTCCTTTTTTGACAAAACCTTTGGAAATATTTGTTGTTTTTGAATAAGGTTCTTTTTGTACAAATATGTATAAAATAGTTGTAAAATTAGAATATCCACAGAGTTACCAATATTAAATAATTTCCGAGAGAATATCAGTTTATGGCTCATTTGATAAGTCTATGAAAATATTAAAAATACTGTGTTTAATTTAATGTGTTTGTAAAACTCCGACTAGGATAAGGATGTCAAGAGGAGAGGGTGCCACTGGTACTTTTATATTTTTACATCAAGATTAGTTCACGTAAAATTCCACAACACGGCGCACTCTTTTATAATCCTGGTCGGAATTTACGCACCTGTTTTATTTCTTGAGACGTATGAGCCTAAGGAATAATTTATATTATTCACAATGTTAAAACGTACGAGTATCATCTTAATACCGCCAGTCATCCCTGTAAAGTATTTGCATATTTTATTGCGTTAAGATAGCCATATCCACGACACGGTATAAAAGCGTAGCCATGTGCGACACTGGCATTCAAATGTACCGAAGTAAATTACATTTACGAATCGTGACGTGACGGCGGTGCGCCTCGGAATTTACTGTAAAAAATACTTTTTACAGAAATGTTTTGCTTATTTTTTACACCTCCACAAAAGCTATAGGTACATTTAATTTTTCTTCTCAAGCCTCGGAAAATAAAAGGCTGTAAACTTTTATTTGGCGGCCAGCCATCTAGAAACAATTTCACTTTTCATTTATGTACTTACTTACTTCCGAGTAAAAAGAGTTCTCCGGTCGGAAACTTATTGTGTGCTCGGAAATTACTTCCTTGTAATTTTTTAAATTATTCTGTCTAAAGAGACTTTTATTTATTTACCGTAAAGTTAAATTGGTAGATCCGAAACAATTTAACTTGTTGAATTGTGTTTTGAGTTTTGTCTTTACCTAACGATGATTGCCTCTTTTATATGATAATTTTTAGAAATAAGACATTAATAATAATGTATTCTAAAAAATATCATATAAAATATGCAAATTCCATTGTTTTTGTCTTATACATACGTAGGTATTAAAAATACCTTGTCTTTAATCACGTTAATTTTGTCTATTACCATTCTTAAGGTACGGTTATCTGCAGATAAAAATTATACAATTGAACAGAGTGGAACCCATGTGTTTGATATTTCCTTAAAACTATTGAACTAATAAAACAATATTTAAATATGTACCTATAAATAATTCCTTTCCTTAACCCTAACGAAGTTGGACACCTTTTAGTGTACCTACCAAAGCCTCTAAAACACATTATTTTTTTTTTTATTACAAATGATTTTTGTATTGATCCAGTGTTTTTGGAGTTCAGTATACCAAACAAAAGCAGAGCTGCACTACGTCAGACTCTATCATGATTTATCTCGTCGACACTGATAGCGATGAATTCATTATCAAAGACTACATTTCAATTATGATGTCAAGGTGCGGATGCTGATGACGCCATGTGATTATGTCACGCACTCTCCGGTTCGTCTGCTGATCTAGGCGCTAAGTGGAGACACAAACCGGTGAAGGTCGGCGGAGTCCGCTAGTGAAATGGGTAACTCGCAGTTGTAAGTATGCGTTTGGAATGTTTTTTGCCTCCGACTGAACAGAGATAGGCGCTTGAGGTATAACGTTTGTTAGTTTGTGAACTTTTTATGCTCTCTCCAAAACATTAATGCCGATTTTAATTCAAAGCAATTTTTATACAGGTGTCGTGGCATATTAGTTCTAAGCCGCAAAACAGACAGAGGCGGTGCGCTGACGGCACGCCAGTCGGCAAACATCTTGTATATTGTTTACGCAGCTTCACTTTCATATATTTTGTATGAAAATAGTTTGAAGGGGGCCGAACGGCGCACGGCGCACGCAAAATCTAGCTTTTATGGACATAGGATCCTTTACGGGTCCATATCACCCCTTCCAGGACTATATTATATTTTTGTTACACACTTATAATTATGGAGAAATATAGTTTATAATTTTGATTTCTAAAATCTTTTTTTTGTTCGGAATAGGACACATAATTTTTCTCCATACCATTTTCTATGAGACCTTATTTCAGGTGAATTTTAACTTATGTTTTTTTTCTCGAAAACTAAAAAAATCTTTTAAAAATTTCGAAAAATTGCTTGACAGTAACTGTTCAGATATCTATACTGAGTCGTCTTTTAAGAGGTTAATACATGAATTTTGTATAATAATTACAGCAACAGCACACGGGAGTAACCCGCGTCGTGTGCGATGCTGCACCTAGGCCTACGCGAGTGAAAGTAACCGGCTCGTTAACCTTCAACCTGTGCTATTACTGACCACTTCGGATATCAATGGACCATTTGTGGGACACGCATAGCCAACAAAACGAAGTTTGAATTACCACTTGTACTTCAGACGATTTTTATGCAGCTTAATTTTCATCATATTTGTGATGTAAACAGTGAATTAGTAACTAATACGGTAGGTATAGAGAAACGGGATGTTACCGGGATCATGGTTCAACCCCCTCTGAAATCCATTCATCGCCTATCTACCGAAACATCAAAACTGCTCCTCCCCTTTACGAAATCTCAATCTTTCCCCCTGATACCCCAAATACAAAAAAATATTGTACTTACCTATGTGTCGAGTATAATGTTAAATAACTTGTCACAAAATTGTAATAATATTTAAATTGCATTCAAGATTCGTCAATCTGCGTATTGCATCAGTTGCAAGCTATTTTTCCACAGTTTCGTATGCGAAAGTACCGTGCAAACAAAATGTTGCCACCACAACTAGCAATATAACTTGAAAAGGTCAACGTTTCATTGTGAATCGTTTTGAAGATAAAATATTTAAAATGTTTATCAATGCATAGGTAGGTTCAAATACTTACGTAAGTACGAGTAAATGACAAAACACGAATATTTGCAATCATATAAACTTACTTCACTTCACAATTGTTCAAATTTCGATGGCTATTAGTTGTCTAAACAATTGATAATGTATAACCTGTCCTGAGGTATACGTAACTGAAATTATACTCGTACATTGTTTTACAGAAAGCGTCTAGCGATTCTCAATTACAACATCGTATTAAATTACTGCTGTATAATATTGAAATTAAAAAAATAACAATCGAAATGTCAAATTCTCTAATAAGTAAGTAAGTACCAGAACTTTTTCTTCATCTATCAGGTGATGCTTGAAATGTCGTTAAAACTTGATATTTATAGTTGAAAAATGAAATGTTTGTCCACCAAATCATCCGGCGAAAAGTGGGAACTTCCTATGATGAAGGTTCCTCTGTTTATTCCCTCGGGGAATATGGACGTGAGAGTTATGTATGTATGTATAAAAAATTAAATAATTATCAAAGTACAAATAGTCATCAGGAGCAAAAATCTATGGGTACAATCAATAGGAAACCACGGGGAACGACCCCAAATCTTGCCTAGTACATGTGTTAATTCAATCTTGTTCTGAAAAAACGCTAAAACTTGATAGTGTTTAGGTGAACAATTAGAATTTCAAAACGATAAAACATCCGAGAGAAGCCACCAGTAGTAAAAAACCAGTGAGTTAAGACAACTTCTCGATAAGAAATAATAAAATATCAAAGAGCCATCAGGAGCAAAAATCAAAAACACAAATCAATCAAAAGCACAACTCTTGCCTAGACCAAGTGGTAATTGAAACTTTCACTGAAGAGTCGTTTTAACTTGGCAGTGTAATTTAGGAGAATAATTCGAACTTCATAACGATCGAATAGCAAGGATAGATCCTTAATAAATCAAGAAGCGTACTTGGTCGTGCAAATCTAAGCATGGATGCAAAAATAATGTTTTATCAGTATAACCAAAGCTTTGTCTACCTGTAACATGAAAACACATTTACATGTATAAAATCACTTTTGCTAACTTTAAATTAATTTTGGTATTATAGTTTGGTTATCCTATTTTGTTAGTGGCATATAATAGAGTATAACGCAAATACCAGGTCTGTTTGTTAATTTCTTTTTATCGAACTTGTTAGAGGTCCTCCTGGGGAATAGAATAGGCGTGCTAATTTAATATGACAGGAAATATTTATGAAGGACAAAAGAAAGTTTTGACAGATACCTACCTACAGGTAAATTATGTCTCAATTACCGGACCTACCTGTGATTTTATTTTTAAAAAAATATTTTCCTCCGAATACAATTCGATGATCCGTATACATATATATAAATAATGTAAACAGTACATGTGCCAAAGTTATATCATATTCATTGTAGTATCTGAAATATAAAAACTAACGTTTCTGACTTTGACATTTGCATAATTATACGTCATAGGGAGGAATGATTTAAGTTCTAAATCAGCCTCTTGTTTGTCCAATTCCAGTACAATCGGGTAATAGGTGAATGGGGCAAAGAAATCAAGCGTCGGTTGTGTTGTGCGTTGGACATCGCGTGAGAACAAAATCCTATTGCTCAATTTCAACCTACCTATCTCTCTTTACTAAGGACCACTTCAGAAACAAGTTAAACCTCAGAGGAATCATATATGTAGTTAAACTTTTTGTTGAAAATGAGAAAATTGCAAAGACTTCCAAACAATACCCAAGAACAATTGTTGAGATAGGTTGATCAGATTGAAATTATATCTTTGTTGGTCACTCAAAATACATTTCAAATTAGTTTCTGATATGGTTTATTCACATAGGTAACCTATGATCAATTTATATTATGTTACATAAATCACTATCTGAGGCTTCATACAGACATGCGCTGTTATCTTAACTTACTATCTAATTAATTTTGTTTATTGTACATACTATTATAAGACCGGGAGTCAGGACTAATTTCTTTACAAAACGTCCAAATGAAATGCTGATCTGATCGATGCGGAATCCCTCAAAATATTTCTCGAGAGGCTGCTTAAGAAAGAACGTTCCAAAAATATGGATAGCCAGTATAAGTAGATCGTATTACAATACGATCTAGAGTGGTATAGCACGAGCTCAACGGTCACACTCGTTTTCAAGTTAGGAGTCCATTGTAATCGTAGAGCCCGTGCTCTATATAATATCTACTATAATACGTCGAGGTCAATATGTCTTGCCTATCCAATCCATGTGTTTGGAATGCTTTCTATGACTGCAAGTAAGTGTTCTAAAATTACCGGGATTTTACTATTTCACCAAGGCAAGATTTGCTTTAGTCAACTCCGAGTTTATAACGCTCTTTGTCATCACTTACATTGAAGCGAGATTGCTTTAATCTTGGCTTTAGTTGGCTTAATCGAATTGCTTTTCTCTGCTTGTGTTTGGCTTCGTAGCTGTCAATAATTAGTTTCATTACATTACCAACTGATGTCTCAAACAGATTGTGTTGATAATATTACGTCAAGATGCTTATAATAAATAACTTAAAATTGAACAAATTCTGAGTTTTGAATCATTTAAAAATTAATTATAAACTTCGTAGGTATTCAAGTAATAAAAAAATATATAGCTATATAAAAGCTTTTCAGAATTGATAAAAGCTTTCATATTTCATTTTAGTTTTTTAAGTCCCAGTTTGAAGACTCAAATGCCCATAAAATAAATTTATCTAAAGCCTTAGAAGCTTTCATCCTTAAACGGTATTTTCGAAAGGCGCGGCATTCGCATCAACGGGGATATGTGCTTACGTCATCAGCGACTTGGCCTGTCAAAGGTGAGCCGGCGCGCATCCTCAACCTTTTAACAGAGAGCAGGTATGCTTAGCTCCTTAGTGTTGTGATATAAGGCGTGCATTCACATGGTCATTGCTTGACTAAGCACTATCAATACTCCTTGAGTACGTATAGGTACATTTTGAAAGTTGAATTCCGACGAATTTATTGGGATCAATTCGGAATAAATTGAAATTCTTAGCTATATCCAATGCCAATCGGTTATACACGGGAAGAAGTGGGATTCAAACTCCTCTCAGATTTTTTTTCTATATTAAACTACATTATTTCCCTCCCTCTTAAGAACCCCGTCCTTTTCTTGTAAACTCATAAGTTATGAGTAACTATGATAAGAGAATAAGAGAAGACTAGATAGAATAAGACTCATAACAGTACTGTACGTATAGTCTTTGGTCATAACCACTGATCGGTGTAGGTAGGGCTCTTTCGGGTCAATGTCCTCAAAGGTTATATTAATATGGATATGATTTCGGGATCCCGTTTTAAGTTATCGAGCAAATGTTGTAAATTACTTTTTACACCAGCGCCATGAATCTTAAAAAAAATATATTTCGCCACCAATCTTAAATGTGTATCAAAACAAATATAACGTTAAAAATCTAAATAATATATTTATTCAATTACGGAAATCCCGGGATTATTGGGCATATTTATCCATATTATGACCGTATGTGGCAAGTACCAAAAACAGCCCTCATATCATAGGTCATAACAATAACATAACCCCTTCTTGGCCTGGTTGCGTCAGAAGATGATATATTAAGCTGTCATGTAAGATCAGTGTGGTGTGGGTGGTGTGATCTCTCATTTCATGAGCGTCTTTGGTTACTATTACTAATATAGTTATTTAATTGAAGAAGAAAGCAAGAAGTAAGGAAAATTAAGATAGAATAAGAATGTAAATCTATTCAATTTTATTCTAGCTGTCGCGAAGATGAACACTCACCCTTAGATCCTACGCTATTACACAATGTTTTATATATCTAAAACCGGTATCGAAATATTTATGTCACTATATTATTGATATTAAAATAAGCATGACTCACTAGAATGTAGGTACGCATAAAAGCTACAATAATTGAAATGATTAGATAAAACAAAGGTAGATAATATTAGGTATGCTATTGGATAGCTACCGGAAAATATTTTATGTAACTTTAGTATACAACGGAAACAAACTTTAGAAGTTTAGGCTTACAGTTTGATTGTCAACTAAATTATGATTTATCTTCTTATTGAAAATGGATGATTGATTGATTTAATTTTTGAGTATAAATAAAGTTCTTAATACATATTCGTACCTACCTAATATAACTTTTGGTAAGTAACAGCTCAATTTGAAAGACTGAATAAAGCGAGACAAGAGGAAATTAAAATATATTAATCTCAACGTTATTTTTCTTAAAAGGAAGTCAAAATCTCCTTAGAAGTAAAATAAGTATCAATAATTTCCTTTAGGCGCTTTTCTGTCTACCTAAAGGTAAATCATCAACCAACCGTAACATTTCAAGTCATTATGCCGTTATTAGGGTTGTCAAACCTTGTTTTTAGTTCGCCCACAGCGCAATTTTGATAGAGTGATTGACAAGACAATAGGATAAATCGATTTTCACGGACATGAGCCTTTAATCACGCCTATCCTGAGCATTACATACTTACAAGTGAAACAAGGGAATGTCAATGTCTTTTTTTTCTTCTACCTAAGAAAGGTCCATTAACCTTACTATAAATAAACAATCTTACTTAAATAAACAAACTGGATGGAAAATATGTTAAAATTTAAAATTGTAAGCACTCATTACCTCATCACGGGATTAGAGATGTGCTTATTTAGTCCATAATTATTTTGTTTGATATTTTTCTTTCGGAATTGTTTGAAATACGAACTTTCATGAGAGAACACTATTTACGTCAGCAGACAGGCATAGGTCAACCCTAGAATTAGGCTATCAAAAATTCTACAAAATATTCCTATGTTTTTGAATAACAATGTTATTTATGGATTCATCGAAAATCCGTTGTTTCTGAATAAAATAACAGTATTTTAGTTGTCATATTTAAATGATGCTTAACACTGAATTTGTATGATAATAACTTATTTTCATAGGCTAGGTTTTTAAGTATCATAAAGATCACGCGGACATTCGAGTATTTTGACGATTGTGTCTTACAATCTATATACATAATCATCAGCCTATTAATTTCCCCACTGTTGGGGTACAGGCCTCCCCTTGCACAAGGGGGAACGGGCCATGATCCACCGAGCGGGCCCAGTGCTGACATGCCTTCGGAAATTTTTCATTTCCTCAGACATGCAGGTTTCCTTACAATGTTTTTCCTTTACCGTTAGAGCGGTCGGTAAATGTACATAAGTCTTGGAAAAAATCCGAAAAACTTATTGGTACATGACATAGTTTCGAACCCGGATCTCCCGCACGGGAGTCCGGCGTCCTAGCCACTAGGCCACCGACGCTCTCTCTATATACCATACCTACTTTCAATTCTCATATAGGTTACTGTTCTGAGCATGACTATTTTCTTCTATGATTGTTAGTGTTTCGAACTACTAAAAGCCTTACGACCTAGCAACAGCGGCAGTGTATGGACAGTGGTCTGCCCTGACCTGAGTCATCGTAGACGTCATGGCTATGTCTAGTTTCATTGATCTGGTAACGGAACACCATTGTCACCTACTCGCCTATGGAACGTTCTACTATCGGAACATTTGTTATGTAAACCATACAATGCGATGTAGCGTTTACGTTAATGGTGTCTAACCAACCTAGTTTTTACCTCCTTTTGTCTTCCGATTCCATTGAAAAATACACATTGAATAGAGTCTCGGCATATGAATCGTTAAATGTATCGAGTTAAAAGTAAACGCTGTATTTGGTCTAGACAAGCGGTGAAAGTATAAGGATAAATAGGGTAGTAGGTAAGGCAATGAAATAGTTGAAACGTCTGCGGCCTGCAATTTTGGGTGTTGCAGATTGCAGCTTCGGAATGCGTAGAGAAAAGTTTTGTTTTGTATTAATTGGTTACCCTTGAAAGGTTGATCAAGTTGAAAAATGGTCGTGGCGTAGGAGCGATTCAGAAATTAATGGGACAACTTCCCGAATTTGTGCATAAAATGATGTCATTTCTCTGAAGGTGATCTGGTGGTCAGACGACATCTCAGTTCATTCAACTCCAGTCTTTTTGCAACTTGCATTGTCTGCCATTAATTTGTTATACAATACTGTCGCTTTGATTGATGGTGATCGGATTTTGTTGTACAATGATAATGATATAATCGAGATGGTTATATCGCAATTTCGATTGGAATGATGTAGAGCATTGAGATGATTATAGTCATGTATTATAAATCATCCGCTGTTGTTAATGCCAAAGGGCAGACACGCTTAACCAATTCAAGGATATCTGATTTATGCTTAGATTTTTCTGTAGATATTACTTATTATTTAAATCTATATGACTGCTCTTGTTCATTTATTTCACTACAAATAACAAGAGAGAAATCCTGTTATATACCTATCACACTTGTCTTTTATATAATTGGATTGTGGTGTTACCAGGTTTTCGTGGATTAAATATTTTAATTTTTCTAGTTAATCTTAGATAAAACTCGTTTTACCAGGTAAAATGTTGAAAAAGCAACCTTTGTGGTTCGTAAGTTTCGTAGTTTTATCGTTCCTAGGTTTTCATCTGAGCTACTAGAGGTCTAGAGGTAGTGTTTGCCCTGTTATGGAATAATCACAACAAATTATACATTATTCCGTTCAGGCATTGAACTACTTTATCATATTAAATATAAAAAATATCAAGTGTAGTGATTTGCCAGGCATCGCAGTTGTTACCCAGGGCAATTTACAGCTATTGCCCACTCAGATTCAGAAAGTCAAAAAGTAATATAAATACGATCCTTTTTTATTAGTAGCAAATATTTGGAGGGGGGTATGTGCTGGTCATTTGTATCACTTTACACTAAAAAATAACCCTGTTATTTATATGAAAATTTTCCATACTAATGATAAATAAACCCCATTATTTTGCGCCTTGATGGCATAAACTCATCCATGTCGTTATGAATGAAACGAGTTTCATTCATACTTCTTATTTCAGTATTAGAATAGGAATAATTCATTCATTTGTAGAACAAATTCAAACAAACAATTTTTTCGTTTTTCTTGAAAATTTAATTTGTAAACAAATATTTTTTTGCCCTATCTAAATTGTTAAAACCTATAGATGACAGACACCTTAAAAATATTTGCCGCTAATAAAATAGGACCTTATATACCTATGTGTTTTAGGAAAAAGTCCAGCCAAATATCTATCCTGAGATTTGATTTGATTTTGATAGTCGTGATTCCTACATATAAATATGTATTGTGTGCTCGGATATATTGTCGGATTGGATGTCAAGGAAAGAAAATCTGTAATTTGGGTATTAGAAATTTTTTCTAGAACTACAGGGTAACATTACAGAGTTTACGATCTTTTGTAGCTTGCTTCATGTAAAATTTAAACTTTTACAGGTTCGTATCTAAAAAAATCTTTTATTTCTGTGTTACTGCGGTTCGGTTTTAATATTGTTACACACCATATATACCCTCAATCTTGACATAAATATTTATTTTCTCATGGTTGGTCAACACACACAAACTGGCTTATAAACAGCTATTTTTTTAGATTACGTGCTCGAGTAACTCTATAGATCCTTTGTAAGAACTGAGCCGTATAGTACGTGGTAAAACCTAGTTCCGGCGGTGTTTGGGCGAATTTATTTCGCTGCCCGATGAGCCGCCCGCCCTAACCGGTTGCGACGATATATTAATAACGTGCTCTTTGGAAAACTAAAATAGTGTGTATTAAAATGAATACAAGGTACAATTCCATTGTATTTTAGGAGTTGTTTAAATTCATGCTTTTTTTTAAATGTTTAACCTAATTTGGTTAACTGAGAGTGACCTTTGATAAGTTGTTACAAAGGAAATGGGCATTGAATAATTTATTTTCTTGTACAAATTTTAAGGAGTTAGTAGAATAATTAATATATTATATAGAACAAAGTATCCATGAAATAGGTACTCAATTCGAAACACTGTAATTAACAAAATTTAAAACAAAGTAATGAAAAAGGAACAATGGAAAATTAATGACTAGCGGCCTTTTATTTAAATATCCATATATGTTATGTTTAATTTTCGAAAGCTTTTATGGTGATCGAGTGGTTTAAAAACGTAAAATGAAATTATACCAAAAAGCCTAAGCCAAAAATCCATGGTTTTAGGTATTTAAAATAAATTCAAGAGTCCGCTATCGGAAAATTTTGTATTACATAGGTAGGTAGTATTACATAGGTAGGTACATACACTCATGCCTGTTTCTCGCAAGGGTAGGCAGATACATGTTCGTATTATGCGAATAGGTAAATATAATATGTTTTATTTCACGCCTGTTGAAACTATAAAAGCCATTAGAGGTCAACCATGAGTCCTTTAGAAAAAATCTATGCTACCTTTATATTCATTTCCTATTAGGTACATTAACTTAATGATTCAAATTAATATGCATTCCAATTCTAAACTTACCAAAACAAAGATAAGTATTCCCGATCCCATGGCCGGGAGGTGGCCCTTTAGGCCCTTCAGTCCTGCGGGGACTCCAACGTCGTCCGGGCACAGCGAGCGCCTTACGATCGGTAACCGCGGCTTGCGCTCAAATTCGCTAGCATGGCCCGCTCTCCGCGGCCGGCTTTAAAACTAAAATGTGCAAACTCGAAGATGCGCGTCTTATATTACCTCTTATGTTAACGTCGACTACCGTAACGTTTTGGCATATAGCTATAGAGCCTTCGCACATGTGTGAGTTTTTTCGGTGGCGAAGCCTTCGTATATGCGTGACTGCGACCTGGCATACGACACGTCCTGTGGCTGTGTGCGTTAGATCCTTTTAGGTACAATTTTAAGTAAGCGACAACGTAAATCTTATATCGGTTTAATTGATATTCGTCTTCAAAATTATATGTCCATTAACGTGTCTTATGACTTCACTTTAAGACTTTCAATGATTCGCTCTTTATCAAAAAACGGCTAAAATCAAAAACATCATGGAAAATCTGGGTACCTATAGGTAAGTTAATTATGTATTCCACATGCAGAATCGTGTGATATGGATATAAATCGTTCTTAAGAAGTTATTTTGTTTGACTGAGCTTTTACACGCATTATTAAAACCTACTTACAAAATAATAGTTATTATTTATTTGTATCGGTAATAAAGACTTTGCATAACTACAAAGAATTATAATTTAATTTTCACTTCACCTATTGTATTGAAATAGTACATATATATGGGATT
This sequence comes from Hofmannophila pseudospretella, assembly GCA_947369225.1. NCBI lineage: Eukaryota > Metazoa > Arthropoda > Insecta > Lepidoptera > Oecophoridae > Hofmannophila > Hofmannophila pseudospretella. The sequence goes on along the minus strand of OX376317.1, from coordinate 8,514,586 downwards.
AATATCTTAGATTGAACTAAAATTAATCAGATTTCCATATCTTCCTGCAAGTAACAAAATATTGACAGGTAGGTGACATTGCATTTAAAATGTGTCGTTATAAAAAAAATAAGAGCAGAAATAATTACTTACCTAATAAATCTAAATATAGATACTCGTGTCAAATACCTATTTAAAAATGGACGTTAACCCGTCTAAGGAATGTCCAGGCATCAGATAGTGACACTATAGCACATAATTATAACAAATAGGTATGTTGAACTTTCATCAAGCGGAAATCGGTGTAAATGGTCGAAGCCGCCTCCGCCGACATATCTATAAATTAATTCGCTCATGCTCAGTATTTCTGCTCTCTGCGTAGTTTCGTACAGTCGGCTACAGAGAGAAGTATACGGGGAAACATGTAGAGTGGGCGTCAATCTTTATAACCGATCTGAATATAGGCACGATCGCGTTTCAGTACATATTTCTAGGTGTCGTAGAAGAGCGAGGGATGAGTATGGGCTACCGCGAAGTGTGGCGGAGGACATGCCCCGCTCCTTCGCTCTTCTACACCCCGCTGACACTTAGAAAAATGTGCTGAAACGCGATTCGTGCCTAATATTCACATCTCGGCCATAAAGATTGACGCGCTCTATACGATTGATAATTTCTCAAAGGGTACTAGGCCAATTCTAAAATTTATGTCTAAGAGTTAGTGTCAGTCCTCAATGACAATTTATTTGAAAATGTATTTTTAAGAACTGGTTGCGCATGCACCGGAGTCCGAACAAGAAATAACGTAATGTATAATTTAGTAGTTTATTTGAAACTTATTTGTCTGTTTATCTCTCTTTTTATTTTATTTTGTTCCTTATTTACAATTGCCTGAAATAAACGATTTATTATTATACGCCTCTCTCTGACTGTACCGTAGATTTGTATCGTCGCGACGATACAACGTCGCTTTTACTGGATTTAATGACTTTAAACCAAGCTATTATACTAACGATTAAATAATTTTGTGGAATAGGTATCGTTAGGTTTATCCTCTTACCTATGTATTTTATTGTGTACCAATATAATGAACTCTAATGTTATTTATGGTCATTGCACCTTGTTATAAGATATGAAATTGAGAATCTATTCTCTATTTCACTAAAAATCTACACATAAACTTGAAATAAATAATAATATTTTTTTGTAAACTCAGGAGCAAAACATTTAGGGATCCGTATTCCGAAGGGGTAAGCGAAACCCTATTGCTGTCGCTACTCCGTCCATCCGTCTGTCTGTCAGGCGAGTCTATCGCTTAAACGGAATAAACGATTGACTTCAAAATTTTACATAATACGAGTATTATGACCCAACAATATTCCCTTTGACCAAAACCTTAAAATAGTGTAAAACTGTTTTTAGAGGGCGTGTCATAAGTTAAAAACAATTTTATTCCACCACGTGGGGTACCTATCATTGTTTAGAGCTCGTCAAGTAGAGGATGAATTTTTTATCATCGAGTAATAACATCGTAAAGCGCTCGAGAAAGTTGTAAATTTTAGGTCAATTTTTTACAGGGCTTCCAGGTATATCTCCATAACCTAGAAACTAGGAGTAATATCGGTTATGTTATAATTATAACAATATCCTGTTACATTATGTACCTAGTAATTTGAAAGTTATGGTCAAAACAAGAAAACGATTTTGCTCAAAACCTTTGAGTAGGTACGGATACCTATAGCGCAAGGCCCGACTCACACTTTGTCTATTTTTTTGCAGATTACACGTTCACTCGTAATGTAACCTATGCAACGTTAATAAAAGTAAATAATAATTTTATGAACAGAATTCTTGGTGTATTTAGGAGAGATAAAGCTTTATAGAGGCCTAAATAAACCAAGAATTATGTTCATAAAAATACAGCAGTTTATCTGCTGTTTGCTAAAAACTGCCTAACTACTCGTAATTAATTAAAAACCCAATATAAATCGTAAAAGTCTAAAATACCGATGCAATCACTGGCAATTTAGCGTAGCTGGTTTTATATGTATAACCTAATAATAATTTTACAGATGTATCGAATATTATAACTCCTTTAAAGTTTCGATTAAAACTATAATAAAAGACATATAAACATTTCGGAACCTCAGCGGATTAATTAATTTACGGTGCCTAAGGTAGTTAATAAAATAATAAATATTTTTATATTTTATTAATCACTATTATATCGATATACGTACGAGTAGGTTCGTTTGGATTTCTCGCATTAATACTGCGTTATAAAATAGTATAGGTATACTTTTCGGTTGTATTTGTATAGCAAGTTCAACCACAGTATCTTCTAGTGTTTGAATTAATGATGTAAAAAAAATGATGTGTCTCCAGTAAAAAGATGCAATTGGCTAAAAATATCCCATTGACATCAAAACGTTTGTTGCAACTGTCACCCACGTCGCGCCTTCTTAATTTAATGCAATTTTTATTATTTTCCGAGCCGGTGCAGCCAGATCAAGAGATAGCGGTGTATTCACGAAAACATCGGAATCTGGGTGTCTTGTGCATTCTCCGAAGGCAACGGGAGAGACAGGACTTACGAGATTCGATTTAAATTTAAATAAATAATGCTTTTCTTTATTATGGTTAAGTTCGACGACCGAGCAGACAAACCGAGCCCTCTTGGGATACCACTGTAGTCATTTCGGTTTTCGCGAGTAATGCCGCCTTAACAAAAAGAAATAACAAATGGGCGTTCCTGATTGCACGTAAAAGAAATGCAAGTTAATACAGAAATTCTGCAAATATATAAGTGAGTCTTCTTTTCCCAACTTGCACATAACGCTTTTATCGTATTCCATAACTTTGATGACGTTTTAAAAATAATTTGGAGTAATTTTGATTTTGGGAGGTATTTAGTTTAACAATTATTTCTTTTCAAGAAAGTAACGATTTTTCATACGTCCCATTTGTATGGTAACGGAATGGAACTAAAATATACAATAGTAAAATAATATATATGTATATATAATATAATATAAAATAGCATAAAAGTTTAAAGTGGTTTTCGGTTATTTGTTTTTTTTAATTGCGCAGTTATACACATCTAATTAACCGTTAACCTCAAAATTTTAAATCAGTATTTATTTTTATATTGACTTGTTGATTGGTCACGGAATTTTCCCAAAAAGTTCTCCCAATGTGCAAGTTGGGAAAAAAAGACTGTACAGGTGTAAAGTTGTCATCGTTACATACGAGTGAGTTCGGCTGACGTAATGAATTTAATTAGCCATTTGGGTCCACTGCGTTTGCAGACAGGCTCGAAAATATCCCAGCCTAAGTATTAATTTATATGAGCCTTTGGCGGGAGGAAGTCTACCTAATCAACGCGGCATGTGAAACGCATGCAAATACCATAAATGATGGGTGGGGTGTTCGATATGGATGTTAAGTTTGAATGTGGATCTCGCTGATCGATTAATGGTGTTTCCAAAACGGACGCAACATGAGCGATTAATTTTATAAGGCCCAAGGTGGAAAGGGACTTATAAAGTGACATAAATATTATATATTAAAGAAAACTATCCGCTAGAAAACAGTGAGTTAAGGAAAATGTAAAAATGAATTTGAAATGGAGAAATGTAATTGTATATTTTACGGCGTGAAAGAACCCATGAATTTGAACTTATTAGGGATAAAAAAGACATTCTTATTGTATTTGTAATATTTTTTACTTAATTCCGAATTCAATATTTATAAAAAAACTGCAATATTTTCATGAATCATGAATATTTTCACTGCTTAATTAAATGGAATAGTGTTTCGTCTTACACCCCACTCAGGTAAAGATACCTACTACCTACTGCAGACAGCATAAATTTCGGTTATAAGCATATAAGTAATTCCCCGAACGTAACACACGCTGAGGTTACAAGTTGAGGGAGGCATCCTGGGAAGAGAGCAAGTTACACTAACAACATTATTTGAGATAAGTTTAAAAGTTAAGGCGTAATTCTTAGAACAACTTCCGCTTTGAGTGAATTTAACCGACCTTAGGAGTAATTTGGGACTCAAGAGTTGGAAAATGTATATAATTTGTTATTTACTTATAGTATAGTATAATTAAGTTCTACAGAGTAAATAATATAATTGTTTTTGATTGTACAATCCAAAACAGTTCTATTATACATATTAAAGATTACAGTAACTTTACTTACAAGTCTACTTACTGAGTAGGTATACATCGTATATTCGTATATTGAGCATAGGTACCTCTCCACTGTACGCGCAATGTACTTACAGTCAGTATCAAAATATTTGCCATAAATTGTGCAAGCGTTATGTACCTACTCGAGTCGTAATAATGGTGTCAGATCCCAAAGATCCCAAAAGGGTTGATTATAGTTATAGTAACTTAACAACTTTAGAAAATAGCAAATAACGAACTGTTCTTTTCTAAGGAATTATTTTGTCCGAAGTTCAGATAAGTTATGTATAAAAAGTTGTTCAGTAGGCACCTTTCGGATCTACTTTATAACATCCTGTAATACCTACGTGGTATCGAACTGCAGGTTCGTAAATCAATTTCCGCCCAACATAAGAAAAAACGGTACTTTATCTTAAATATCGATCACGTGAGCCCTGGAGATGAAGATACAAACAACCTCATGGAAAGAGAAGGTATGAGGAAGTGTTACATGGGCAATTTAAAAAAATAACATTTGTATTTTTGGCCGAATTTCTAGCAAGTAGCTTTAGGCTATGTAAGCTTTGCATGTGCCACAAAAAAAGTATTACGCTGTTTTTGAAACATTTAAAAACAAACAGCGTTTTAAGGCAACGGTTTTGCACAAAGTAGGTAGTATGTACAGATCAGCCAGAATTTGTGTACAGTTCGTAAATAAGTAAGAATAAGACTTAAGGAATGTGCTACCGTTACAAAGCTCACATTGGTTATTTTATTTTTTTACGAAAAACAGTAAACATTGGTAAACAATTGTATATTTCTGGTAACGGGTCACAGGAAATCCATAAATAGGTACATAAAGTTAAGAGCAAAGAAACCACAGTGGGGTTTTGTCAGAAAATTAGATAAAGTATATCCCGACCAGGAATATAATAGAGTTATCAAGAGGGCGACATTGGTACCACAGATAAGATAATCACCTGTGATCGGAGTAGGTAAAGCTCTTTCGGGTCAATGTCCTCAAAGGTTATATTAATATGGATATGATTTCGGGATCCCGTTTTAAGTTATCGAGCAAATGTTGTAAATTACTTTTATAAACCTCGCCCTTAATCGGCGGATTACGATTTAAAAATTAGATTTAAAAATTGTGAACTTACGAAGAAGTTAAAACACTACCATAGGTACACTAGCGCTATGAATCTTAAAAAAAATTATTTCGCCACCAATCTTGTGTATCAAAACAAATATAACGTTAAAAATCTAAATAATATTTTTATTCAATCCCGGAAATCGGATTATTGGGCATACTTATCCATATTATGACCGTATGTGGCAAGTACCAAAAACAGCTCTACGTACTCCGATCACTGATAATCACTATTGGTATTTTTGAATTCTACAATAAGGAAATCGCAATGAAAAAATTAGCACTCATAAAATTCCGTAACATAGCGCACTCTATATATTCTTTGTATGATGAATAGGAGATTCAGTTACGCCACGCAGACCTATAACAATTATCGGAAATAGTAAACAGAAGTTGAAGCAACCAATGTTACTTATACTACGACATATATCCTTTGTCAATGTTTGTTTCTCGGGTTAGCTTTTTGCTTTTTGGGTGACGTAACGTATAACAAGAGGGTCTGGGTAAAGGTTTTTATACGAAAAGGGACAGCAGTCTGATGACTCAGCGTTACCGACCTCAGCAACCTTAATATTTCAAAGAAGGTCACCAATACTGTTAAGTTTTAAGGATTCTCAAAGGACCTATATCTGGATTCTAGAGATTACAAGTGGGGTCTGAAGTGCTAACTGCAAATCCATAAACAAAACCTCTTTTTTTTCTGAATAGGATTGCTTTACCAATGAACGAATTAATAAATGTTGAAAATTATCTTGGGATTTTGTATTGACATTATAATGACTATTGAGTCATACCTATACATATTTTGGGGGATTGGTTGGGGGAGCACTGTCCTTTGTTCCTGAGCACTGACGTGACAAGGCACCGGATAAATTCCCCAAAATTAAAATGAATGAATTATTAAACCATAATCTGTTATGAAGATTATGTAGTCAAAGAGACTTTTTGGCCGTGTGATAACTCGTTCGTCGATTTAGCGTATCATTTTGATGTCACACAGAATGAAAAGGGTCGGTGATTTAACGACCACTCGGTTCGAACCTTGTTACATTAACAAAGACGTTCCAAAGGACCGGTAAAAAATTTTGTTCCAAAAATATCCTCCTCAGTTAAAAGAAAATCACTTCGTGGCTTAGTAAGTACACAATTTATTTATTCGTACAAAAACATACTTTAACATATTTACAATTACCTTTGGACCCCACACTAGGCTAAGCCTGTTCCACAAATTATGTAGAGAAATAATATATGCTGCCAATTTATTTAGAATTTATTTAATTATCTTCTTCTAAGTCGTATTCCTCATTGCTGAGGGTCGTGATCATTCTAAGGAATTAATCACATAGAACAACTCTCGTGGCAGAAATAATGGGGTGGTTTGTCATTGCCTTCCCCATTTCACACACTGGTTATCTCAGTGTGCAGGTTTCCTCACGATGTTTTCCTTCACCGTTAGAGCAGTAAGTAAATGTACGTAAGTCCATCGAAAAAACCGAAAACCTCATTGGTATATGACATTGAATGGTTTCGAACTCGGACCTCCCGCATGGGAGTCCGGTGCCCTAGTCACTGTGCTACCGACGCTCTTTTTAATTATCAGCTACAAAAGCTATATATAATTTAAAATATCAATTGCAATTACGAGGTCTACTTTCGTGCGTTCCTGGTGGCGAAAGAGATAGCACAATTAAAAATTAAAAATTTGCATAATTAAACATTTTTAATCCCGACCGTTTGAGGGAGGGCGTGCTATAATTTTGACACTTTTGTCTGTTTGTGTGTTTGTCTATGGTATCATAACTTAATAAATAACGGATGATCCAATTTGGAGAATATTGTCGAGAGTGTTCTTGTGTGGACCAGTGGTTTCCAAGATCTTGGAGTATCTTTGATGTCAGATGGGATCTCTGGAACGGTAATAGCTAGATGGGTCGAGTTTGAGCTCAAATGTTCAGGTTCATGGTGCGTTTCCGACCTTGAGGATCTGATGGTGACCAGGAAAAAGTAAGTGAGCTATTTCACAATATGAAACTGGAAATTGAAAGATTATCAGCCCGCCGAAACTATAATAGTTAGATGGGGTCTTCTCCAACTAAAGTTGTAGGGAATCCTGAGACATTACAATAGAAAAAGATTTAAAGATAGCGGCCAAAAAATAAATGAAAATGATGTGGAGCTAGGAATGTTAAGATAGCCACAGCGAGGCCCAAGACCGAGCTCCGCGTAGGGCGAATCCCGGGGCGTTCCCCCGCCTTCAGGCGTCGCAAGTAACCTGCTAAATATTCTTAGCCATGTCAGATGAAAAGACCTCATGATGACCAGTAAAAAGTAAAGGGATCTCCACAATGGTAAATCAGGGGTTTCTTAAAAGGTTTTACAAGAAAAACCTTTTATAGCAAATAAAGCTGAAATTACAAACACAAATATTTTATGACAAAAAAGTTATATCGCAATCTTACAATCTCGAATGCGCAGAATATAATAAAATAGTGAAGGGGCAAATCTCCTTCTTGAGTTGCCATCAAATCTGAACACCTATCAATACCGAAGATATATTTTTATGTCTTTCTATCTCGCAGTAGGTACAGTAGGTACTCGTTTTTTTATAACTGTTATCTATCCTAATATCCTAAATCCTAATAAAAGCCTTGCTTGTATTTAACAACCTTAGTTTCCTTCTGCCGGCATTGGTTGTATCCAGGTAAGTGCCTAACTACCTAGGTATATTAAGCGACATAAAGGCTCAAAAGCTAGCACACGACACGACAGCTGCCACAGGTATCGCCGGATCAACTCCGCCTCTGGACCATGTGGTGGACCACTCCTAAGCAGAAACACTTTAGTTTAGTAATGAGTAAAACAACCAAAATTACAAAAAAATACTTCATTTACGAGTTCCGTATTTGTATACCTAAACCTCTGAGAACCACTTAATCTCTCCAAATTAAAGAAAAAGTCCATAAAAGCAGGCAATAAAATCAGATTTGGCGAGCCCAGTAAAATAAGTGAGGATTTTTCTTTGCAACAAAAAGCATCTGGTCGCTGTCGTTCAAGTTGTAGGCAGGCAGTCGGAAAGTTTACAAAAGTTACTTAGTAGAATTACTTTCATAACAGAATGGATTCGAAATTAGTTAAAAGTTAAAATAAATGACAGTATAGGGAAAATCATACAGTGAAGCCCGCTAAATGAACACAATACATTATTTTGACGCCATTATTCCGTTCAACAGAATAATAAGTGTAATTATTTCAACAAATCTATAAAAAAACTTACCATCACGTGGCCCGTTTGCTCGTCTGCTCTCTTTATTTAATAAAAAAAAGAAGAAGTAAAGTGCAATAATGATTGCCCAGCCGACGCAGTCGTTGCCCACTGCAAGATATAGCGATTGCTCACTTAGATTCTACGTGAATTGCAGGAAACATTCTTATTGTTAAGGCTTCCTTAAGCCTCGTGTCTTCTCTATTTAGACCTATGGCCTATAAATTTATAAGGGATAGAATGTATTTTAATGAAGACTTAACTTTATGGACGTTTCGTGAAACTGATTATCAAGAAGATAAAACATTTGAGATTTTTGAAAAGTTTAGATATTACAGATAGAGAGAGCTTTTTATCGTGTAGGACATATCGATGGGACACGATACCCATGTTTCTCCTACATCTTATTCTTCTTATCAGCCTGTTATAACCCATTGTTGAGTATAGGCCTCATCATGTGCTCTCCATTTCCCTCAGTCAGTCATATCTTGTATCCAATGCCTCCTTACAAAAAACATGGATATATGTTAAATTGCGATCATTCATTTTTGGTTAAAAATAAGTTGCCTTAGAAGGTCAATAAACCGTTTATCGCAATTCATGATAGTGATAGATGAAGGGGCCGTAAGTGCTCTCATCGAGAAAATTTATTAATCGTGGTAAAATAAAATTAACATGTTAACGAGCCAGAGTATTTGACTGCTTAAACTTGAAGGTGAACGACCCGATATGTGACAACAAACACGGTGAGACCACCTACACTACTTTACATTTTATAGCTAGCTTGGAAATTTTTCTTACGGTTCCCATATTTATGATCCTAGTTCGCATAAGAATTAAATGAAAAAACTAAGAGCACGGACTTGTACCGTAATCTAGATAGGTATACGAGTATCTGATAGAGTGGTTAGATCTTCAAGAATTTATAAAACTAACTTGTTACTGTTTGCAGTTTTAATTGATGTCTTGTGTATACTTGACAATTAGTTACTTGACGATGTATAAGAGGATTAATATTGGTTATAAGAAATTGCGTAGATATTTTGAATTGAATAATTTGGTTAGTAGAATTTAACTGAATTTATAGTTAGTCGATGTTTTAAATTGCTTTTAATTAGAATAGATTTGGTTACTATACGTTTGTTAAAATTATAGTAATTTATACCAAAATAAGTACCTATTAACAAAAAACACTATCGTATTTTTCAAACTATTTAAAATACGGGAAATTATATTTTAATAAAAATAATAGGTAGGAGAGGAACCTACTGTGATAGATTTATTTAGGATTATATTTGCCTTATCGTTTACGTATATTTCGCATCTCAAAAATGCTAAGTAATTTATTTGCATAGTTATTTCATAATTGCGTCAATAAATATGAAAGCAGAGATGTATTTTTTAAAATATACAATACCAGTTTAGAACGAGACTACAATATAATTTGCAAGATCTAGAAATGGGAATATGTTCTATACGATATTATCATATCGTGAAGTGCATAATAAACTTTACCTTCCTAGGAACTAGGAAGATAAACTTTATTAGGCATTGTTCCTAATTTATTAAGTAAATTGATTTTCACAACAAAACAAAACGGAACTATGATTAGGTAATATTTATTTATATTTTTCATAGTGACCTCGACCACTTTATAAGATGTGGCAATTTGATTAGCACATTTTCGTCATTTCCACGACAAAATCCAAATTGTGTTTGTATGGTTGTTAGGGGTTTACTGCGATTCTTGAATATGCCTTCTGTATTAAAAGATGACGCACTGTTCTTTTATAAAAGGGATCTGAGTTGTAATGGGATTCAAGGTTGTGACCGACATTCCCTGAAATAATAACAATAACTTATTAATGCAGGAAATGATATTTTACTTACTGTACTTTTTAATAAATATACCCTACTTCTCAGGATACGTACCAATTTTGGTAGGCTTGGTTGGTGATAGTATCACAACGCATCCAGAAAGTGGGCTGGGCAGATACGAGTTTTATGTTATTGTATAGAGTTATAAGTGGTCAGTTAAATTATTAGGCGATGCGGTGGTACCCCTACTAACCGCAAAATTGTATCCGGGAAATACCTAAAACCAAATCTAACGCATATAATGTTAGTTGTGGTTAAAAAATATTTTTTTTTCAGGTTTCTTTTCTAGTTATTTAGCCATATCAAGAGAATCATTTGGGGGCGTTTGGCTCACCTACCTATAGGATACCAAAGTAAACTTGCCTATTCTGAAAGCTAAATGATTCTGCATTATTTTCCGTTTAGTGTGGAATTTATTTTTGTACTGCAATCCATTATACAAATGGATAGTTTTATGTAGTTTTTTACGTACTGCTAATGTGATTACATTTGCACAAATTCCTTGAAATACAAATTACATTAAGTATTTTATGTAAGTTCCGCTACTGAAAACAACGTAAGAATTGGTACCTACTTATTATAGGTATTCTATACCTGTCTCTATCACTTTAGGTCGGTACTCTAGGCACGTCTTTGGTACAATCTCATAGCAGATTTGCGTCGCATCTCTCAGACACTGTGCTTTTAAATTCATATTTCCAGAGACGACTCAGAATTATAACTAGATGCGACAGTTGGACGAGACAGCGGCAATTTAAGGGGTCTTTGCTGCATGGCCACATTATTAATTAGCATGAAGAGTGTCGACATAACGGGGAGAATTTTTTTAGAGACTTTTCTTAGCTTTATGCGAAATATGCGACTCGTAACTGTACGTATTTTAAAAAGTTTTGCTTAATAATATAATTCTTATTATTTCCGTTATCATATAATAGTGACGTTTAGTACTTAGTTTTTAAATAGGCACATCGTTCGATCATTCTGAGCTGGGGACACAACATCGTCGTGTAAAACTTGCCAGATTTTATTGATCAATATTAAAATTGAATGCATTACAACACTTACACATCATAATATGATAATGAGAGCATTGTTTTAGATGATAACTTGGTATTACGCGAGGTATTGAACTTGATCTGCAATTGGATAAGACTACACGAACAGGTGTGGATCATCGATCACCTTCTTGCCTGAATACAGTTGCAAAAAAAGTAGCGTGGGGTGTACTTAAATGATGAGATGGGAAGACCATGCTCGAAGTAACCAAGTGTCCGGATTAGGACGTGTTCGATGTTATCCGCATTCTGCGCCTTGAATATCAAAATTCTATAACATTAAAAAACGCTCGACCGAAGGATAACTGTACATACGAGTTTGACCATAATATTGTTACACGATTTTAGTGTGACAGTTAGAGAAGTAGGAGTGCTAAAATGTCATTAATAATTCATGAGGATTATATTATTATAAAATAAAATCTAAATAATAATATATCTCGTCATCACTGCATATAGAAACGTACCATACCTGTTAGTATTACAATAAGTAACTAATCAGTTTCTTTTATCTACTTAGTTTACTACTAGGTACTAGCAAGGGAGCACTTACTTATTGAAATAAAATTTATATATGTATTTAACTTTTTGGAAAAAATAATTATCATACGAGTACTTACATTCCACAAGATACTTTTGGAGAATTAGGATGTTATTTGTACCATCACCAATGATGATGCATTGCGGAGTTAGTTACTTATGTATGGTGATGCATTCTATACCTACCTTTAAAGTTAGGTATCATTTTGCGGATGTCTGATAAAAATCTTAGGGACGCTCGTAAAGAGGGCAATGGCTTATGAGAATTACCCATGCAAGTTTGGTTTTGATAAAATAAGCAGCTACATTGTGAGAAAGTCAGCTTTTGAGGATAAAATGTAAAATTTGGAATCGTTTATTTTTTAAGTGTACTTTTATTATTGTGATAATGAACATTATCGATTTAATATTAATTTTAATGTATCAAAATTATTTATTTACATAATTACAATTACAAAAGTGTTGATAATAAATAAGAACTAAATAAAATATCTACAGTTTGTATACTTCGTAATCAGGACTGTCATCATCTTCTACATGAATGATCTTTTCTACATTCTCGTTGAATGTTACCACAGACTTTCTTCTGGCTTTTACTTCTCCAAACTCGTCCTCATCGTCAGAGTCTTCCCCGGCGTCTTTTAATTTATCGATTGATTGTATCACTATTGGAACTAGAGGATCGGGCATCGAAATATTAATTATGGACTCAGTTGGTGGCTCCCGCGCCGATGTCGATGGCTCCACAGTTACTTCTTCGATGGGAGCATCGAGCATTTCCTTCAGTCTTTTCTCACTCTTCCTGAGTTCTTCTATATTGAGTCTCGGCTTAGTTACAAGCTCCGGTTTCGGCTGAGCGATTGACTCATTTTGCGATGCCAAGCTTTGTGCGTCATTAAATTGCTCGTACAATCGGCTCTTTCTCCTGCAATAATAGCGCTTGTTAAATGTTTTATGGTTGAGTGAGTGATAAGAAAAAGTAATTTAAACAACGGTGTTCTTACCATCTAAGGAAGAACCACACGGCTGCGGCTACAATTAGTATGAAGAGCAGGACGCTGAGGACTATTGTTGAAACTAACAAGCCCGTGTTATTACATATCTCGAGCGCGTCTAGATGATCTTCTAGAGATATAGTGCTCGCTATGCTGACCGAGCCTACAACATTGTTGTTTATATCCCTAAAAATTAGAATTATTCGCATTACAACATAAACCTATACACATTACACTATACACTATACAGCACACATTACACATTACACTATACAGCATTTATATTTTATTGACAACTTTTGGAAAATTTAACAGGTAATACGACCGATTCGTTACTGGCGTACAAGCCCTGTGGCTTATGCCAGTATTATATTATACGATATAATTAGTTTTTATTTAAATAAAGGAAAAAAAATACTACCAGAGATTTTTTTGTCTATCAGGAAAAAAATACGGCATGTAGAGTTAGTGCAGTAGGTATTTCTTGATATTAACTCATCTGTACCGAGAATAAAAAATCAATGGTGGTATTTTTTTATCGATTCCTGTAAATACGCGCGGACGTGTATTGAATTGGGGTCAGTTGGGGTCAGATTTTGTCACATGATTAAAAAGGCACTATTACTGGGGTATAAGTTGGATTCTCCCAATTTCGTGATTTTTGCCACATATACTTTTCGAAATCATTTTGACAAAATTTTGAGGATTTAGGTTCTACTTCCCTTATCTCCTGTCATGCTAGATTTCTTCCGGACAGACGAAATTTTCAACCTTTAAAGAATCACAAAGGTAACAAATCACTTAATCACTTAACAATAGTGTAGTTACAATGTATAAGTAAATATCGATCTCTACTACCTGCACTGGCCTCATCGGCCGTCTTGCAGCGTAGTAGATAGCAAGTCTAATTAATGGCCTTATATAAAAATTAGATAAAAATATTATTATATTAAAAAACCTGTTGTGAGAGGGTGTTTGAGGGTGAGTGTATGTGTGTGTGTGTGTGTGTGTGTGTGTGTGTGTGTGTGTGTGTGTGTGTGTGTGTGTGTGTGTGTGTTTGTGAGTGAGTGTAATGAAACTAAAATCTACTTACTCAGTAAGTTGATCGACAAATACTGGTTCTTGATTAAATAATCCATAAATGTAAAGTTGCATGGATGCTCCGCTGGCACTTGTTACATCTCGTTTGTTCCTTGTACTTTCTTCGCTTGAATCCTCATCACTAGACATTACTGTGGATCTTAATGCTTTAACTTGGTAACCAACAGCATCACTTATATCTGCTAGTATAGACTCCTCATTCTCAAGGAATGCATTTCGCACTGTAACTACAGCTATGTGATTCACGTCTAGAAGTTTAACCTGTAAAGAGACATTGTTTGTTCTAGATATACCTAATAGAGATGAACTTATGGGTTAACGCTCCGGATGCTGCACGTTATGTCAACGATGATTTTAACGGTTAAGGTTAATTGTGGAAGTCATGCAGTTCAAACGGAAAATAGGCACTTAAGACGGAAACTAGCCTCTTATTACAAGTCAGGCAATTTTTGTAACTAGAGCTCTCGAAAAAGTACAAATTCAAGTCAGTAATTCATTTATCTTACAACTAACGTATAAACTGTTATTATAATGACCTTCCTATTATTACCGGTGTACAGTAGTACCACAAATATCAGTTACATTACTACGATATACCTGCGCAGTTGTATTTTTTTTATTGGCGCGAAGATATTTTAGCCAGTCATAGATCATAAATGGGCCATTAGTATTAATTTAAAAAATAATAATAAATTTTGCGCGGGAAAAATCTGCACTGCTATTGGTGGAGTGAACACGCGCCATTGCGGCGCCCGCCATTTGCCTCTAATGTACACTTGAGGACAAATTAAGCGCATCGATAAATAATCGATGCGCTATTTCAAATATGCATTATTTAAATATTGGGTTCGCAAGAAAAATCAGCTTTAATAGCTGATTATTTGGACATCATAATTATGATAATAGTATATTTTTTTGGCGGCAGTAAAAAAAAAACAAAAAAATACATGGTTAGCAAACAAACTAAGTATTATCAGAAAATAGACATGATACAGAATAATTACTTGGTCAGCAGATTATAATTGGTTAGCACGAAAATAATATTCACAAGCTGTAATGTTTTTGGGTCTACAAAAATCATGGTCAACAGTGCCATAAAGTATGAACCCCTTTGTAATATTCATTGTTGCTTCGTATTGAAAAGTTACGCAATGTAAGTAGAAATATAATTAAAAGTCTTTTTACTACCAGTACCTATCGTGTAAGTTGAAATCTCTTAAATGCCTTTTATCAAAATAAAGTAAATTTTCATTGCCACAAAGTGTACAGATGTTATGAGCAAGATAGCACGAGTTCCCTTGGTCTTTCTATTTTAAGTCTAAAGTGTAATGTGGTAAGGTCTATAATTCATTGATGTTAACAGTCTTTTTTATTCGGCGTTAGTTGACCTCTTTCTGCGCTGGCGAATATCACCAATATTCATGGTAATACTGTAATTATTTTGCTAGATTAATATTATCCTGAATGAATTGCGTTTTGGTAACAAATACTTACTTGGTAATTACTTGGTAATACTTGGTAATTACTTAGTTTCGTTAAAGCAGTTTCTACATTTCCTCATGGCACAAGAAGAAAGGCATATATAAAGTTATCAACCAACTGAGTATTGCCATTATTGGACAGACAATTGCACAAAGTTTACCGTAAAAATATATTCCATGATTTTTAAATTATTAAATTAATTATGTTCATGCACTTGCACATAGAAATATTTTTTTATTATTGCTTACTTAATAAAACATAATTTGTAACAGAAATGTAAGAATGTGCAATTCGGTAAAAATGGCAACACCAGTGACGTACCCTTGTGCATGAAATGTCAGGCGATTCGTATTCGATATGCCTGTGAAGGATGAGCGTCTTCTTGTGCCATGCATTTCCTGCTATACTCGAAGATAACTTACCAAAAGTTCCAAAGAGCCATTACGTCCTACTCCATTTCGGTCTGTAGCGTATACCGTGAGTCGTGAATCGTTCTCCAACTCCGTATTTTGGTTAACATGAACGAAACCAGTGGTAGGGGATACTGCAAGTACATTTTCTGAACTCCAGTACCTTAGCGCCGCATTCTCGCCTACATCTGCATCAGTTGCCTGTAAACAAAGTTATGGTTAGGGTAATTATATTAATTTACCTACTAGCTGTTGCCCGCAACTTCGGTCGCGTTCCGTACTAATTTGACCCTCACATTTGACCCATTTTAAAGAAGAATTTTCAAAACCTTTGTAGCCTAGATGTAAATCTGGATTTATTTAAATATATCCGTGAAAACTCCATCCAAATCCGTTCACTAGTTTTTACGTGATGAGCGTTCAAACAGACAAAAAAAATATCCTTTTATGTTTTTAATATATGTAAGTATTTTTAGGTAAGTATAGATTAATAACTTATAGCTAAACTAGTGTTGTTTTCTTAAATAACACAGTCTGTGATCTTATGCCAATGAATATGTATTTTCTCTTTATTGATGTCGGAAAAATTGGAATCCATTACAAATAACTTTATTGCTGAAAGCAAATGAGAGTAAGTGACATATAATAGGCAGTCAGCACGCTGAACATATTTTATTGAAAGACTTTAGTGTTTATTTCATTGATTTTACCTATAGAACAACGAAGAATTTGAGGACTGACCCGATTAAATAATATTTAACTGGTTAATGTCGGAGAAGATTACAACTAGCAACGTAAGAATGTCATGTTGTACCTATACTTTAGCGCACAATTTTGTTTGAACAATACAAGTACGTAAAGTGATACTCGGTGAACCGGATTCTAGATACCCTACCGCTGTCGTAATTTTGTTAGCATGGTTTATTAACAGACCATTTAGGTGACAAAAAGTACTTAGATTCGTAGGAATGTCTACTAATATTTTTATATGATTAGACTTAAATAATATAGGTACTGTTTCACGGTATTTTTATTGTATTTTATTAATTACGACCGGTTTCGTTTACACATTTTCAGGTATTTGTATATGTGCTTTATAATAGGTAACTACATGTAGCATATAAATAAATACCTGAAAATGTGTAAACGAAACCGGTCGTAATTAATAAAATACAATAAAAATACCGTGAAACAGTATATTATTTAAGTCTAATCATGTACTACAAGTTTCACCAAGTACCAACAACCGCAAGTATTTATAATACTTGCACAGGAATATTTTACACTGTACCTAAGTATCTATTTTATATCTCGTACCTCAAGAGCGTGGCCTTGTGGCTAGGACGTCCGACTGCCATGCGGTCCGGGTTTGAAACCGTGCCATGTACCAATGAGTATTTCGGATTTTTTCGAAGACTTACGGACTGCTCTAACGGTGAATGAAAACATCGTGAGGAAACCTGCATGTTTGAGGAAATGAAAAGTTTCCGAAGGTGTGTGAAATTTACCAATCAGCACTGGGCCCGCTCGGTGGATCATGGCCCGTACCCCCTTGTGCAAAAGGGTAGGTCTGCGCCCCAACAGTGGGGACATTAATAGGATGATGATGATGTACCTCAAGAGCACATTACAAGTAGGTACTTACATATATTAAATTAATTTAGCATTATATTAAAAACAGGATGTATTTATGTGACAAACGATTGCATCTATCTATGTACGAAAGGAACGCAGTTTTGCGCACCAGGCGTGTAAGTTATTTTATGAGTATGAGAAGTATCAGCAGAGAACATTAATGTCAGATTTGTTAATAAATGGATCTGTTTTCAAACTAAACGTGACTCAATAATACGTTGATAAAATGACTCACCTTTAACTCGATTAAAGCTCGGGGTAATACTCTCTCTTCCAGTTCAGGGACTGGATATCCAACTGTGATAGGTTCGTTTTCCTTTCCAACGAATATTGGATTGTTGTCGTTGATGTCGTTCACGATCAGATTGACCATTGTTCGCCTGGAGTTATAGGTGATGGTGTCGGTAAGGATCCATCTGTTGCTGCCGTAATCGTATGGGCCGAGCCAATCCAGTCTCGAGTCTACTGAGCGTTTAGATCGTGTCGGGGCTTCATCGTCATCGCATTCGAGGATCAGCTGGACTTGCACTTGTGATAGAGCCATGTGGGCGATCGAAGGGTCTTCCCTGTCGATAATTTTCGCGTGCAAACCGTACTCGTCGACTTCTAGCCAAGTTTGGTCAACAGGCCAACTGTTCGATATGCGATACCGACAGCCCGGGAATTCATCGCTCAGAACCAGGTTCCTGTGTGGTTGCTCCTCGTCTCTGTCTATGACTATCAGTGGAGACACTACCGTATCATCTCCACAAACCATAATTGAATCCACAGATAAGTGTACCTGTTGAATTAAACTAAAATTAATTTTATGAGAAAATAAAACGTATGGGAATCATTTTTTTTTCACCACAAGTAATTTATTTTACTACTTTATGACGTCTTTCTTTAATTTCCAAAAATAACTTTAGGGATGTGTATAAGTGAGAATGTTACTTATTTTCGACACCTATCTAATCTACATAGAAAGGCAAATATTTATTTACAGAATGTCTTAGAATCCATTATCGTTTTTGAATAACTGGATATTCTTTATGACTGTATGTAATCAATTATTAAAAATGTTTCAGCTATGTAAAAAAAAAACTATGTTACCGGGGCGGTGCCTGTAACTCGCGAGAAGACAGTAGTAGCGATCACATTGAAGTAGTGCACTCCGCTGTTGGCAGGCGCCGACAATAGCAGTTCACCTTCGTTGTTGATTGTCAGTCGTTGCTGAAGGTGTGCTGGTAACCATAAAATTAGATTAAAAAATTAAAAATGAAGATATTTTTTTTTATTAGATAAGGAGAGCAGACAAGCAAACGGACCACCTGATGGTAAGTGGTCACCGTCGCCCATAGACACCTCACCTCACTGTTTTAATATTAGAGGGTTTTTGATGCGCTGCTAACCTTGAGGACTAAGATGGATTGCCTCATGTGCCGGAAATTACGCTGGCTCTCTTACCCTTCAAACCGAAACGCAGATATGCAAGCATTTATGCTTCACGGCGGAAATGGATAAGAGGTTGGTACCACCCCTGCGATCCTTCACATTAGGATCTACCACTACCATATAGAAGAAGATAGGTAGTTAGGAAGATAAACAAATCGGTACGCTTACCTAAATAATTGCCACAAATTATTCGATTTTTATTTTGACACCCTAACTTAAATGTAAATAATTAATTACATTAAAAAAATCATTGTAAGTACCAGTAATGATTTAATAAATACATAGTTTAGTTAGATTGTTAACAGAAATATTTTTTTATTAAAATTGGCAAAGTTCTCGCTCCACAAGTTTGCCGCAATGAAAACTGTAGGCCCTTAAGTTGGATTCTAAACAATTGAACTCCACATTTTAACTTAGTTACCTTAGTACTTAGGTACTTTATCAAAGTCTCAAGTTTAATCCTGAAGGTCTAATCCGACTGTCAGCAGCAGAGGTCAAAGGTTGGCACTTGGGGTTGCTACTCCATTAGGATGATAGATTACCGGCATTAGGTAAGAACCTACGGAACTTTTTAAAATAAAATATGTTTTCCAGACTAGCCACCGTAAATTTAAGATATCCCTGTGCGTATATTACTTAGGTACTAACTAACTTTTAGGGGATCTTTTATCTTAGGTAGTTTGGCATAATAGGCTGGTAATAGGTACGTTAATTTTAATTGTATTACTCGTGTAGATTAATACTATTAAAATTAATAATGGTAATATACATTAATTTTATTTTTATTAGTCTTGTATATATTATACATTTTCGTGAAGCAGAAATGCTTGCATTTCTGTGTTTCGGTTTGAAGGGTAGGAGAGCCAGCGTAATTTCCGGCACATGAGGCATTCCATCTTAGTCCTCAAGGTTAGCAGCGCATCAAAAACCCTCTAATATTAATAAAGTGAGGTGAGACGTCTATGGGCGATGGTGACCACTTACCATCAGGTGGCCTGTTTGCTCGTCTGCTCTTCTTATTTAATAAAAAAAATAAAAAATGTACGAGTATTTTGTTGTTGTACGAGTGTCATCCATCATCATCATCATCAGTTTATTAATGTCCCCACTGTTGGGGCACAGGCACCCCTGCACAAATGGGTACGGGCCATGATCCACCGAGCGGGCCCAATGCTGATTGGTGGATTTCACATACCTCCGAAAACTACAGACATGTAGGTTTCCTCACGATGTTTTCCTTCACCGTTAGAGCAGTCGGTAAATGTACGTAAGTCTTCGAAAAAATGGGAAAAAACTCATTGGTACATGGAATTGCATGGTTCCCGCATGGGAGTCCGGCATCCTAACCACTAGGCCACCGACGCTCCATACTACCTACCTTTAATGAATTAAATCTACTTTTTTTCTTTCTACTATTCTTATTCTATTCTATTTTAAATTAATTTTATATGAAGCGTTTAACAAGCCCTTATTAAAGAACAACTAATAAATATTGTCATAAAGTGTTTAAGGTACAATAAACAGATTATGGGACTTATACAAATTTACGATGAAGTTCGTTTATTATTATTTATAAGTTTATAACATTTTTAGGACGTAGGTATATAAACTAATGCGATATAAGATTTCAATTTTCAATTGAACTATAAATAAGTATTCTATAATGTATATAGTTTTTTAATATATAATTAAAAGTGTATCAAAATTTCTCATCCTTAGTTTCGCTCTCCCAATGATTATTACCAAACCCAAAAGAAATTTAGAATCGCAAAAAATGTCAAATCTTAATTCAAAGTTTTTAAAAACCTAGGTAGGTATTACAGTCACAGTATAGTGATATTTTTTTCATCCCATCCTCGTCGCCAGTTTGATATATATCCTGGGATATCCCACAGGACTCCTAAGGGAAGGCTCTTTAAGGAAACACTTGTGTAGCTTATCAACGTCTATTGAGGAATTAAGAATGCAACTTATATTTGTCTATCCTACATAATTATGTCACAGTAATCATTTAATCAATGGCGACAGGATTTTGAGGCCCCTTCAGTCCTAACTCACTGTTTGTGTTTGTTTACGATTGAATCCCAAATTTTTGATACTGGTCGAGTATCGGAAAATAATTGTGTGACGTGTAAGGAGATGAGCCAATACGACAGTCAAACAGACAGAACGACATTGTTGCTCTCTATAGTTATAAGTTGGAAAGGGTCAAGTTGAAAACCAGCGTCGGTAGAGGTATAGGTATCTATACATCTAGCGACACAGCTGAACTTGACCCTTTTAATAGATCATATCATATGTTATCACTTGGTAGAATGTAGAATATGGTCAATTTAGAATCTTAGATTTTGTGATTTTTTTTTCATATTTTTTACATATTTTTATATATGGTCTATTAATAAAGGTCCAGACTCACATACGCGGCATCCGCGTGGTTTCCATTTATCTCGGCCACTAATAAAAAGAGGCTGCAGGCCCAGCAAAACATAGCCCTAGAGTGTGCACGGGAGCGGGTCGTTATGTCAGGAATGACGTGATAGCCCGCGACGTGCAGATGGAAACCATTCAGGTGTTCGTGGAGAGGTTAGCGAGATCAATGTATGATCGCGCCGACAATGGTCCCCACGAACACCTGAGGAATATCGCCCCACTGCACGCACGCGCGCTCTCCTGACGCACGGTACCCGCTCCTGCGCGAGTTAGTAGCCCCTCAGTCGTCCAGTGGCGACAGGCTGGAGCGACGTGACGACGCGCGGTGAGCGCACCGTTCACCCCCCCCCACTAACCTTGAGCCCGTTTAATATAAGGGCACCAAACACCGGGGCACGAGGTTCGCCTCCAGGCCCGCACCTACTCCCCCGCTTCAGGGTTCGAGTGGACGACCCGTTAGATTGATTAATAAAGGATTTTCTATTTCTAAAGGATTTTCTATTAGGTAAAAAATACGCACCATTATCTATACGAAGCGAGTATGTGAGCGCCTCTCCATTGTCCGCAGATGCGTGGACTCGCCCCACCAGACCACTTTGCGTAATCACTACTCGAATTACGTAGGCCGACGGATTGAAAGTGACCTCTGGCAACACTGGATTTTCTGGATAAAACGAAATTATGGAGTTTGAGGGTCACAACTGCATTGCATGTATCTTCGTTAAAAATTTGGCTATAACTTAAACAGTTACTTCTAGAGACATAAGGTAGAAAAGGATATCAGTTTTAATCAACCTTGTTGAGTTTTACAAGTATTTGAGTTTTTCCGAATCTGGGTGCCACTTTCTGTTAGGTATGCATGTTTTTGCGTGTTGTTTCCTTATGTGGTGTTTCTATCACGCGTCTAAAATAAAACCTTTTTTATTTTCTCTGTGGTTTTGGTCTATCACTGTAGAATTGCATATACTCATTAAGAAAAATTGAACTTTATGCATAAATTAAAATGAAATATTTTTATTTTCCAGAAGCATTACAGATACAATAAATTATCAGTAATGTCTTCTAATACAATACAAAATACAAATTAAATAATAAAGCTCTAGATTAGACTAGTATTAGTTTAGATTAGGCCATACCAGTTTATCCTGAAAAATTCTTAGGCTTAGGGATTCGGCCTAGGCTATACCAGTAAATCCTATAATATCGCGTATAGGAAGAATTAGTTTGGCCTAGGCAAAACTAGTTCGTCCTGAAAACTCCACCACAACCCTACAACAAGTTTAAAGTTTAGCTTACCTGTGTGAATGACATCTAGTACTAGTACAGTACTAGCAGTGCCTGCCTGAAGCAGTAGGGCCACGTAAGTTGTATTTTCTGAAAGAATTATTGACTCCCTCCCAGTCACCGTGACCAATCCATCTGTGTTCGATGCGACAAACAATACCCCGAATTCTGTGGAAAGGAAAACTTTTTGTTCACCTTGTCAAGGGCGTATATGTGGTTTAGGACCACGCATGATACTTTTCCGACATCTGAAAAAATCTAATGATGACCAGGAAAATCTCATGGTCAATAACTTATTTCTTATCTTATCTTATGATAGGGGGCCGGGACTTATCCCAGCGGCACTTCGACCCTTGAGGATCTTTTGTGCCTACCCTATTTTACACACTGGTCATCTTAGTGTGCAGGTTTCCTCACGATGTTTTCCTTCACCGTTAGAGCAGTCGGTAAATGTACGTAAGTCTTCGAAAAATACGAAAACTCATTGGTACATAGCACTGCACGGTTTCGAACCCGGACCTCCCGCATGGGAGTCAGGTGTCCTAGCCACTGTGGCACCGACGCTCTTCCTTAAGCCATCTTATGTAAGTAGTAATAAACTAATTACGAGTACCATATTGAATTAAATAGTATATGAATTATCTGATAAAGTACGTACCAGTAGGTAGGTAGTAGGTACAGGAAAAGGTTTTTAAAATGAGTCATCAAAATTATTAGAACATGAGTAACAAAAAAGACAATACATGGACGAACACCTTGCCAGGTTATTTCCCAAAAGGTACTCAGGTGCTTAATTATGATTAAGTATTTCCTTTCACATTGGATTTCAGTCGCGATCGTTTTATGATTCTATTCAATTTGTACGAATTTTTCGGTGAACATTGTATGGAAGGGCATATCCTGTGATGTATTTAATTCGATGCCAATTACACATACTTATGACGTTTGAGGTTTATATGTTAACTTTGTAGGTATGTTTTCAATACCGTGCAAAAGTCTACATAAGTCGGTACCTTTTCAAATAGAACTTAAACTTTCACATAAAACTTATCTACAGTAGTTACACACTCGATAAGTAGGTAGTACAATTTTATAAGGAATAAAAAGAACAATGAAAATAAATAATTGTCAAGACATCTCGAAGAGAATGTATAGATTTCTATTTGACACACTGATTGTGACAAACAAATCGAAGAGTACCTACGTAAGCACTTGAATCATAATGATAGATAAGAAGTACTAACCTCCCAATATCTCAATATCTGTTCCATCGTATCCAGTGACCATGATAGGCTCATGATGAACGACATCAGACTGGACTAATCCTCGGTAAAGAACCCTCTCAAAGCTCACATCACCTGTCTGTCCACCTGCAACATGGTAACACAATTAAAACTTCGTATATTGCTAGATGTTTAAAATCTTATTCTAATCATTATAACTATTTCCCTACTAACGAAAACCACAATCATGTTTGCCTAACGTATTAAAAATATGCCAATGGTAAATACAAAGGATTCTATATCAACAAACAAGCAAAATATTGTTAGAAAACGTAAGTGTTGAAAGAGCTGTAATTAATGAATGACGTATTAAAAGAAAAAGGATTTTGTTCATAATGGCTTGTATCTTATCGTAAGCCTTATGATAACGGTATTTTATCAAATATGGCTTAATCTCTATAACTTAATGCCGATTGATTGATTATATAAATAAAATGGTTGCAGAATGCAAGTAAAAGGTTTTGGCAATAAAGGTTATGATAACACGTAGCAATGAGTCAAGGTACAACAAGCAAGAAAATAATAACTAACTCGTATTAAATAAAGAAAAAGGAAAATAAAATAAAATAATTATTACCATCAATGAGTGATATAATAATCGTAGCTCTCGCAGTATTACTTCCCGGTTTTTGTGCACTGATGGTGAATATGAGATGATGATTGTTTGCCAAGACTGCTGGCGGGATGGTGCCGGTCAAACTCAGTGACACAGAATTATCAGATCTCACTTTACCAAACCATTGGGAATGGTCTGAAAAGCAAAATATAACATTTAGTTTATATAAGAGTTAATTTCGTTATTATGAAGTAATTGTACTGTAAAAAATACACACCTCCTTCAAGTGTAAACTCTACACTGTCATCATAGCCCTCTGATAAGCTCATGGCGGTATCGAAGTAAAAGTTTCCTGGTTCAACGTAATGTCCTTTGTAATAAGGTTCAGCAAACACCAATTCAACTACAGAACTGTCTTCTGTCACGACTTCGAATATTACTGTGGCAAAAGCAGATTGTGTTAGAGGGGCTGATGCTCTTAATTCGAGAACTATTATTCCATTTGATGGTATGCTGTGCTCTGGAATGCTATTCTGTAGCGTTATGGTGACCGTGGCACCTTCTGACGTTGCAAGGAAGTAGTCAGCTAGTTCTGAAATCATACATTGAGGTTTATGAAACAATCTCTGTTCAATCGCATGAGATCTTTTTTACTGAAACTCACCTCCGTGTAGTGTGAATGAAATTTGGTCTGTGAATCCCTCGATGAGGGTTATCGATTCTATATTAGCTACATTATTTTCAATCGAACCGATATAAGATATTCTTTCAAAACCGAGAACAGCATCATCCGTATATTCTGAAAATTAATCACAACAGAAATTCCGTTATTAAAAACATTTAAGGAACCCAAAATAAGCGTTGTTGTCATTTACAAATTAATTATCTTTGTAGATAGGTATATTTACCATCCCACAACGCAATAACAATAGTGGCCCTCGCAGTGATACTTCCTGGTTTCTGTGCTCTCATGGTGAATGTGAGATGTTGATTGTTTGCCAAGACTGCTGGCGGGATGGTGCCGGTCAAACTCAGTGACACAGAATTATCAGATCTCACTTTACCAAACCATTGGGAATGGTCTGAAAAGCAAAATATAACATTTAGTTTATATACGAGTTAATTTCTTTATTATGAAGTAATGGTACTGTAAAAAGTACACACCTCCTTCAAGTGTAAACTCTACACTGTCATCATAGCCCTCTGATAAGCTCATGGCGGTATCGAAGTAAAAGTTTCCCGGTTCAACGTAACGTCCTGTGTAATAAGGCTCAGCAAACACCAATTCAATTACAGAACTGTTTTCTGTCACGACTTCGAATATTACTGTGGCAAAAGCAGATTGTGTTAGAGGGGCTGATGCTCTTAATTCGAGAACTATTATTCCATTTGATGGTATGCTTTGCTCTGGAATGTTATTCTGTAGCGATATGGTGACCGTGGCACCTTCTGACGTTGCAAGGAAGTAGTCAGCTAGTTCTGAAATCATACATTGAGGTTTATGAAGCAATCTCTGTTCAATCCCTTGAGATCTTTTTTACTGAAACTCACCTCCGTGTAGTGTGAATGAAATTTGGTCTGTGAATCCCTCGATGAGGGTTATCGATTCTATATTAGCTACATTATTTTCAATCGAACCGATATAAGATATTCTTTCAAAACCGAGAACAGCATCATCCGTATATTCTGAAAATTAATCACAACAGAAATTCCGTTATTAAAAACATTTAAGGAACCCAAAATAAGCGTTGTTGTCATTTACAAATTAATTATCTTTGTAGATAGGTATATTTACCATCCCACAACGCAATAACAATAGTGGCCCTCGCAGTGATACTTCCTGGTTTCTGTGCTCTCATGGTGAATGTGAGATGTTGATTGTTTGCCAAGACTGCTGGCGGGATGGTGCCGGTCAAACTCAGTGACACAGAATTATCAGATCTCACTTTACCAAACCATTGGGAATGGTCTGAAAAGCAAAATATAACATTTAGTTTATATACGAGTTAATTTCTTTATTATGAAGTAATGGTACTGTAAAAAGTACACACCTCCTTCAAGTGTAAACTCTACACTGTCATCATAGCCCTCTGATAAGCTCATGGCGGTATCGAAGTAAAAGTTTCCTGGTTCAACGTAACGTCCTGTGTAATAAGGCTCAGCAAACACCAATTCAACTACAGAACTGTCTTCTGTCACGACTTCGAATATTACTGTGGCAAAAGCAGATTGTGTTAGAGG
The DNA here is from genome assembly GCA_947369225.1 of Hofmannophila pseudospretella. Lineage (NCBI taxonomy): Eukaryota > Metazoa > Arthropoda > Insecta > Lepidoptera > Oecophoridae > Hofmannophila > Hofmannophila pseudospretella. Next base: position 8,487,694 of record OX376317.1, on the reverse strand, counting down.
GACTGATGCTCTTAATTCGAGAACTATTATTCCATTTGATGGTATGCTTTGCTCTGGAATGTTATTCTGTAGCGATATGGTGACCGTGGCACCTTCTGACGTTGTAAGGAAGTAGACAGCTAGTTCTGAAATCATACATTGAGGTTTATGAAACAATCTCTGTTCAATCGCATGAGATCTTTTTTACTGAAACTCACCTCCGTGTAGTGTGAATGAAATTTGGTCTGTGAATCCCTCGATGAGGGTTATCGATTCTATATTAGCTACATTATTTTCAATCGAACCGATATAAGATATTCTTTCAAAACCGAGAACAGCATCATCCGTATATTCTGAAAATTAATCACAACATAAATTCCGTTATTAAAAACATTTAAGGAACCCAAAATAAGCGTTGTTGTCATTTACAAATTAATTATCTTTGTAGATAGGTATATTTACCATCCCACAACGCAATAACAATAGTGGCCCTCGCAGTGATACTTCCTGGTTTCTGTGCTCTCATGGTGAATGTGAGATGTTGATTGTTTGCCAAGACTGCTGGCGGGATGGTGCCGGTCAAACTCAGTGACACAGAATTATCAGATCTCACTTTACCAAACCATTGGGAATGGTCTGAAAAGCAAAATATAACATTTAGTTTATATACGAGTTAATTTCTTTATTATGAAGTAATGGTACTGTAAAAAGTACACACCTCCTTCAAGTGTAAACTCTACACTGTCATCATAGCCCTCTGATAAGCTCATGGCGATATCGAAGTAAAAGTTTCCCGGTTCAACGTAACGTCCTGTGTAATAAGGCTCAGCAAACACCAATTCAATTACAGAACTGTTTTCTGTCACGACTTCGAATATTACTGTGGCAAAAGCAGATTGTGTTAGAGGGGCTGATGCTCTTAATTCGAGAACTATTATTCCATTTGATGGTATGCTTTGCACTGGAATGTTATTCTGTAGCGATATGGTGACCGTGGCACCTTCTGACGTTGCAAGGAAGTAGTCAGCTAGTTCTGAAATCATACATTGAGGTTTATGAAGCAATCTCTGTTCAATCCCATGAGATCTTTTTTACTGAAACTCACCTCCGTGTAGTGTGAATGAAATTTGGTCTGTGAATCCCTCGATGAGGGTTATCGATTCTATATTAGCTACATTATTTTCAATCGAACCGATATAAGATATTCTTTCAAAACCGAGAACAGCATCATCCGTATATTCTGAAAATTAATCACAACAGAAATTCCGTTATTAAAAACATTTAAGGAACCCAAAATAAGCGTTGTTGTCATTTACAAATTAATTATCTTTGTAGATAGGTATATTTACCATCCCACAACGCAATAACAATAGTGGCCCTCGCAGTGATACTTCCTGGTTTCTGTGCTCTCATGGTGAATGTGAGATGTTGATTGTTTGCCAAGACTGCTGGCGGGATGGTGCCGGTCAAACTCAGTGACACAGAATTATCAGATCTCACTTTACCAAACCATTGGGAATGGTCTGAAAAGCAAAATATAACATTTAGTTTATATACGAGTTAATTTCTTTATTATGAAGTAATGGTACTGTAAAAAGTACACACCTCCTTCAAGTGTAAACTCTACACTGTCATCATAGCCCTCTGATAAGCTCATGGCGGTATCGAAGTAAAAGTTTCCTGGTTCAACGTAACGTCCTGTGTAATAAGGCTCAGCAAACACCAATTCAACTACAGAACTGTCTTCTGTCACGACTTCGAATATTACTGTGGCAAAAGCAGATTGTGTTAGAGGGACTGATGCTCTTAATTCGAGAACTATTATTCCATTTGATGGTATGCTTTGCTCTGGAATGTTATTCTGTAGCGATATGGTGACCGTGGCACCTTCTGACGTTGTAAGGAAGTAGACAGCTAGTTCTGAAATCATACATTGAGGTTTATGAAACAATCTCTGTTCAATCGCATGAGATCTTTTTTACTGAAACTCACCTCCGTGTAGTGTGAATGAAATTTGGTCTGTGAATCCCTCGATGAGGGTTATCGATTCTATATTAGCTACATTATTTTCAATCGAACCGATATAAGATATTCTTTCAAAACCGAGAACAGCATCATCCGTATATTCTGAAAATTAATCACAACAGAAATTCCGTTATTAAAAACATTTAAGGAACCCAAAATAAGCGTTGTTGTCATTTACAAATTAATTATCTTTGTAGATAGGTATATTTACCATCCCACAACGCAATAACAATAGTGGCCCTCGCAGTGATACTTCCTGGTTTCTGTGCTCTCATGGTGAATGTGAGATGTTGATTGTTTGCCAAGACTGCTGGCGGGATGGTGCCGGTCAAACTCAGTGACACAGAATTATCAGATCTCACTTTACCAAACCATTGGGAATGGTCTGAAAAGCAAAATATAACATTGAGTTTATATACGAGTTATAATCTTTATTATGAAGTAATGGTACTGTAAAAAGTACACACCTCCTTCAAGTGTAAACTCTACACTGTCATCATAGCCCTCTGATAAGCTCATGGCGGTATCGAAGTAAAAGTTTCCTGGTTCAACGTAACGTCCTGTGTAATAAGGCTCAGCAAACACCAATTCAACAACAGAACTGTCTTCTGTCACGACTTCGAATATTACTGTGGCAAAAGCAGATTGTGTTAGAGGGACTGATGCTCTTAATTCGAGAACTATTATTCCATTTGATGGTATGCTTTGCTCTGGAATGTTATTCTGTAGCGATATGGTGACCGTGGCACCTTCTGACGTTGTAAGGAAGTAGGCAGCTAGTTCTGAAATCATACATTGAGGTTTATGAAACAATCTCTGTTCAATCGCATGAGATCTTTTTTACTGAAACTCACCTCCGTGTAGTGTGAATGAAATTTGGTCTGTGAATCCCTCGATGAGGGTTATCGATTCTATATTAGCTACATTATTTTCAATCGAACCGATATAAGATATTCTTTCAAAACCGAGAACAGCATCATCCGTATATTCTGAAAATTAATCACAACATAAATTCCGTTATTAAAAACATTTAAGGAACCCAAAATAAGCGTTGTTGTCATTTACAAATTAATTATCTTTGTAGATAGGTATATTTACCATCCCACAACGCAATAACAATAGTGGCCCTCGCAGTGATACTTCCTGGTTTCTGTGCTCTCATGGTGAATGTGAGATGTTGATTGTTTGCCAAGACTGCTGGCGGGATGGTGCCGGTCAAACTCAGTGACACAGAATTATCAGATCCCACTTTACCAAACCATTGGGAATGGTCTGAAAAGCAAAATATAACATTTAGTTTATATACGAGTTAATTTCTTTATTATGAAGTAATGGTACTGTAAAAAGTACACACCTCCTTCAAGTGTAAACTCTACACTGTCATCATAGCCCTCTGATAAGCTCATGGCGGTATCGAAGTAAAAGTTTCCTGGTTCAACGTAATGTCCTGTGTAATAAGGCTCAGCAAACACCAATTCAACTACAGAACTGTCTTCTGTCACGACTTCGAATATTACTGTGGCAAAAGCAGATTGTGTTAGAGGGGCTGATGCTCTTAATTCGAGAACTATTATTCCATTTGATGGTATGCTGTGATCTAGAATGTTATTCTGTAGCGTTATGGTGACCGTGGCACCTTCTGACGTTGCAAGGAAGTAGTCAGCCAGTTCTGAAATCATACATTGTGGTTTATGAAGCTATCTCTGTTCAATCGCTTGAGATTTTTTTTACTGAAACTCACCTCCGTGTAGTGTGAATGAAATTTGGTCTGTGAATCCCTCGATGAGGGTTATCGATTCTATATTAGCTACATTATTTTCAATCGAACCCATATAAGATATTCTTTCAAAACCGAGAACAGCACCATCCGTATATTCTGAAAATTAATCACAACAGAAATTCCGTTATTAAAAACATGTAAGGAACCCAAAATTAGCGTTGTTGTCATTTACAAATTATATATCTATGTAGATAGGTATATTTACCATCCCACAACGCAATAACAATAGTGGCCCTCGCAGTGATACTTCCTGGTTTCTGTGCTCTCATGGTGAATGTGAGATGTTGATTGTTTGCCAAGACTGCTGGCGGGATGGTGCCGGTCAAACTCAGTGACACAGAATTATCAGATCTCACTTTACCAAACCATTGGGAATGGTCTGAAAAGCAAAATATAACATTTAGTTTATATACGAGTTAATTTCTTTATAATGAAGTAATGGTACTGTAAAAAGTACACACCTCCTTCAAGTGTAAACTCTATACTGTCATCATAGCCCTCTGATAAGCTCATGGCGGTATCGAAGTAAAAGTTTCCTGGTTCAACGTAACGTCCTGTGTAATAAGGCTCAGCAAACACCAATTCAATTACAGAACTGTCTTCTGTCACGACTTCGAATATTACTGTGGCAAAAGCAGATTGTGTTAGAGGGGCTGATGCTCTTAATTCGAGAACTATTATTCCATTTGATGGTATGCTTTGCTCTGGAATGTTATTCTGTAGCGATATGGTGACCGTGGCACCTTCTGACGTTGTAAGGAAGTAGACAGCTAGTTCTGAAATCATACATTGAGGTTTATGAAACAATCTCTGTTCAATCGCATGAAATATTTTTTACTGAAACTCACCTCCGTGTAGTGTGAATGAAATTTGGTCTGTGAATCCCTCGATGAGGGTTATCGATTCTATATTAGCTACATTATTTTCAATCGAACCGATATAAGATATTCTTTCAAAACCGAGAACAGCATCATCCGTATATTCTGAAAATTAATCACAACAGAAATTCCGTTATTAAAAACATTTAAGGAACCCAAAATAAGCGTTGTTGTCATTTACAAATTAATTATCTTTGTAGATAGGTATATTTACCATCCCACAACGCAATAACAATAGTGGCCCTCGCAGTGATACTTCCTGGTTTCTGTGCTCTCATGGTGAATGTGAGATGTTGATTGTTTGCCAAGACTGCTGGCGGGATGGTGCCGGTCAAACTCAGTGACACAGAATTATCAGATCTCACTTTACCAAACCATTGGGAATGGTCTGAAAAGCAAAATATAACATTTAGTTTATATACGAGTTAATTTCTTTATTATGAAGTAATGGTACTGTAAAAAGTACACACCTCCTTCAAGTGTAAACTCTACACTGTCATCATAGCCCTCTGATAAGCTCATGGCGGTATCGAAGTAAAAGTTTCCTGGTTCAACGTAACGTCCTGTGTAATAAGGTTCAGCAAACACCAATTCAACTACAGAACTGTCTTCTGTCACGACTTCGAATATTACTGTTGCAAAAGCAGATTGTGTTAGAGGGGCTGATGCTCTTAATTCGAGAACTATTATTCCATTTGATGGTATGCTGTGCTCTGGAATGTTATTCTGTAGCATTATGGTGACCGTGGCACCTTCTGACGTTGCAAGGAAGTAGTCAGCTAGTTCTGAAATCATACATTGAGGTTTATGAAGCAATCTCTGTTCAATCGCATGAGATCTTTTTTACTGAAACTCACCTCCGTGTAGTGTGAATGAAATTTGGTCTGTGAATCCCTCGATGAGGGTTATCGATTCTATATTAGCTACATTATTTTCAATCGCACCGATATAAGATATTCTTTCAAAACCGAGAACAGCATCATCCGTATATTCTGAAAATTAATCACAACAGAAATTCCGTTATTAAAAACATTTAAGGAACCCAAAATAAGCGTTGTTGTCATTTACAAATTAATTATCTTTGTAGATAGGTATATTTACCATCCCACAACGCAATAACAATAGTGGCCCTCGCAGTAATACTTCCTGGTTTCTGTGCTCTCATGGTGAATGTGAGATGTTGATTGTTTGCCAAGACTGCTGGCGGGATGGTGCCGGTCAAACTCAGTGACACAGAATTATCAGATCTCACTTTACCAAACCATTGGGAATGGTCTGAAAAGCAAAATATAACATTTAGTTTATATACGAGTTAATTTCTTTATAATGAAGTAATGGTACTGTAAAAAGTACACACCTCCTTCAAGTGTAAACTCTATACTGTCATCATAGCCCTCTGATAAGCTCATGGCGGTATCGAAGTAAAAGTTTCCTGGTTCAACGTAACGTCCTGTGTAATAAGGCTCAGCAAACACCAATTCAATTACAGAACTGTCTTCTGTCACGACTTCGAATATTACTGTGGCAAAAGCAGATTGTGTTAGAGGGGCTGATGCTCTTAATTCGAGAACTATTATTCCATTTGATGGTATGCTTTGCTCTGGAATGTTATTCTGTAGCGATATGGTGACCGTGGCACCTTCTGACGTTGTAAGGAAGTAGACAGCTAGTTCTGAAATCATACATTGAGGTTTATGAAACAATCTCTGTTCAATCGCATGAAATATTTTTTACTGAAACTCACCTCCGTGTAGTGTGAATGAAATTTGGTCTGTGAATCCCTCGATGAGGGTTATCGATTCTATATTAGCTACATTATTTTCAATCGAACCGATATAAGATATTCTTTCAAAACCGAGAACAGCATCATCCGTATATTCTGAAAATTAATCACAACAGAAATTCCGTTATTAAAAACATTTAAGGAACCCAAAATAAGCGTTGTTGTCATTTACAAATTAATTATCTTTGTAGATAGGTATATTTACCATCCCACAACGCAATAACAATAGTGGCCCTCGCAGTGATACTTCCTGGTTTCTGTGCTCTCATGGTGAATGTGAGATGTTGATTGTTTGCCAAGACTGCTGGCGGGATGGTGCCGGTCAAACTCAGTGACACAGAATTATCAGATCTCACTTTACCAAACCATTGGGAATGGTCTGAAAAGCAAAATATAACATTTAGTTTATATACGAGTTAATTTCTTTATTATGAAGTAATGGTACTGTAAAAAGTACACACCTCCTTCAAGTGTAAACTCTACACTGTCATCATAGCCCTCTGATAAGCTCATGGCGGTATCGAAGTAAAAGTTTCCTGGTTCAACGTAACGTCCTGTGTAATAAGGTTCAGCAAACACCAATTCAACTACAGAACTGTCTTCTGTCACGACTTCGAATATTACTGTTGCAAAAGCAGATTGTGTTAGAGGGGCTGATGCTCTTAATTCGAGAACTATTATTCCATTTGATGGTATGCTGTGCTCTGGAATGTTATTCTGTAGCATTATGGTGACCGTGGCACCTTCTGACGTTGCAAGGAAGTAGTCAGCTAGTTCTGAAATCATACATTGAGGTTTATGAAGCAATCTCTGTTCAATCGCATGAGATCTTTTTTACTGAAACTCACCTCCGTGTAGTGTGAATGAAATTTGGTCTGTGAATCCCTCGATGAGGGTTATCGATTCTATATTAGCTACATTATTTTCAATCGCACCGATATAAGATATTCTTTCAAAACCGAGAACAGCATCATCCGTATATTCTGAAAATTAATCACAACAGAAATTCCGTTATTAAAAACATTTAAGGAACCCAAAATAAGCGTTGTTGTCATTTACAAATTAATTATCTTTGTAGATAGGTATATTTACCATCCCACAACGCAATAACAATAGTGGCCCTCGCAGTAATACTTCCTGGTTTCTGTGCTCTCATGGTGAATGTGAGATGTTGATTGTTTGCCAAGACTGCTGGCGGGATGGTGCCAGTCAAACTCAGTGACACAGAATTATCAGATCTCACTTTACCAAACCATTGGGAATGGTCTGAAAAGCAAAATATAACATTTAGTTTATATACGAGTTAATTTCTTTATTATGAAGTAATGGTACTGTAAAAAGTACACACCTCCTTCAAGTGTAAACTCTACACTGTCATCATAGCCCTCTGATAAGCTCATGGCGGTATCGAAGTAAAAGTTTCCTGGTTCAACGTAACGTCCTGTGTAATAAGGCTCAGCAAACACCAATTCAACTACAGAACTGTCTTCTGTCACGACTTCGAATATTACTGTGGCAAAAGCAGATTGTGTTAGAGGGACTGATGCTCTTAATTCGAGAACTATTATTCCATTTGATGGTATGCTTTGCTCTGGAATGTTATTCTGTAGCGATATGGTGACCGTGGCACCTTCTGACGTTGTAAGGAAGTAGACAGCTAGTTCTGAAATCATACATTGAGGTTTATGAAACAATCTCTGTTCAATCGCATGAGATCTTTTTTACTGAAACTCACCTCCGTGTAGTGTGAATGAAATTTGGTCTGTGAATCCCTCGATGAGGGTTATCGATTCTATATTAGCTACATTATTTTCAATCGAACCGATATAAGATATTCTTTCAAAACCGAGAACAGCATCATCCGTATATTCTGAAAATTAATCACAACATAAATTCCGTTATTAAAAACATTTAAGGAACCCAAAATAAGCGTTGTTGTCATTTACAAATTAATTATCTTTGTAGATAGGTATATTTACCATCCCACAACGCAATAACAATAGTGGCCCTCGCAGTGATACTTCCTGGTTTCTGTGCTCTCATGGTGAATGTGAGATGTTGATTGTTTGCCAAGACTGCTGGCGGGATGGTGCCGGTCAAACTCAGTGACACAGAATTATCAGATCTCACTTTACCAAACCATTGGGAATGGTCTGAAAAGCAAAATATAACATTTAGTTTATATACGAGTTAATTTCTTTATTATGAAGTAATGGTACTGTAAAAAATACACACCTCCTTCAAGTGTAAACTCTACACTGTCATCATAGCCCTCTGATAAGCTCATGGCGGTATCGAAGTAAAAGTTTCCTGGTTCAACGTAACGTCCTGTGTAATAAGGTTCAGCAAACACCAATTCAACTACAGAACTGTCTTCTGTCACGACTTCGAATATTACTGTGGCAAAAGCAGATTGTGTTAGAGGGGCTGATGCTCTTAATTCGAGAACTATTATTCCATTTGATGGTATGCTGTGCTCTGGAATGTTATTCTGTAGCGTTATGGTGACCGTGGCACTTTCTGATGTTGCTAGGAAGTAGTCAGCCAGTTCTGAAATCATACATTGTGGTTTATGAAGCAATCTCTATTCAATCGCTTGAGATTTTTTTAGTGAAACTCACCTCCGTGTAATGTGAATGAAACTTGGTCTGTGAATCCTTCGATTAGTGTTATCGGTCCTATATTAGCTACGTCATTTTCAATCGAACCTTGATAATAATTTCTTTCAAAAGCAGTAATTATATCTGCTTGTTCTGAAAAAAAAAGAGCGAGTTTTAAACTGTTTTATTTTAGCTATTAATTTTTAATATTTTATATGTAGGTACGTTTACAGACCATTAATTAGTGTAACGATGATTGTGGATCTTGCAGTTATACTATTTGAGCGGTTTGCTGTGATGATGAATTGGATATGCTGGTTATTTGCCACCACTTCCGGTGGTATAACACCATCCAATACTATTTCAATTGTACTCTCGCGTTGGGTCCATGAAAACCAATGCGAATATTCTGAAATTCATAAAAGTTATTTATCCCATTATCAACAATAATTGACACTGTAATTTTGGTTATCTATTTATTATTTATCTTACATACCTCCTTCTAAAGAAAACTCCACTGAGCTATCAAATCCGTGGCTTAAATTGATTTGCGATTCCATATTAAGAACATTTTCAGAATACGAGCCTATGTAATACGTTTCATCAAAACCAAGTATGTGTGTTTCATCTCTCATTACTTCAACAATTATCGTGGCATGAGTCTTGGTGTTATCAACTTGGACTTCTAGGGTAAATATTATGATGTTATAATTTTCCATAACGTGAGCCGGTAACTGGGATGTTTGTTGCATTGTGAATAAACCCTCCACATTCGTCAAATGAAAATAGTCGCGATAATCTAAAAAAAACTATATTGTTAACCAATAGTATTTTATATTATAATCTAATCCAGTAAATTGTGAAGTGTTTCGTACCTCCATTGAATGATATATCTATATCCGCTGAATAGCCCTCTTCAAGAAGTATCGTCTCCATTGTGAAGTAATTATTTTCAATTGATCCCAAATAATAGTTTTGTGAGAATCGCAGAGGTGTAGTTGATGAGAAGTCTAAAAAAAGATATCGAAGATTGAATTTAAGTGATAAATTATTACAAATATTAGGTACCTACTATAATATGTTTTTAATAAAGATACATTTATTAAACTTAATTAATATAATATATATATTTTTATTTTATTTATTTCGAATCTTACCTAGAAGTGAAATAACTACAGTAGCACGTCCACTATAACTATTCGGCTTCTCGGCAACGACGTAGAAAATTAAGTGGCTCCTGTCTTCAATGTGAAGTACTACATCGTCTTTTAACTTCAAGGAAAAACTATTTTCGGCAATGTGGTCTATTTCAAACCATTGATAATCACCTGAAAACATGTTTGTTGTTAGAATTTTCTGATGAAATGTTTGTTGTAGGTATTTACTATAATTTCATTTTCACATTGACCTACTTACCGCCTGCTAGAGTAAACGTAACAGAGTCATCGAAACCGTCTATTAACCGAATTGTGTGTTCAAATATAAATCCACCATTCTCTGAATATTCTCCGATGTAGTAAGCTTCCTCAAATACTGGTGTGACTATGTGAGGTTCTTTGACTATTTCCAAAACAATAGTTGTGTAGGCACTGATCGCTTCCGGATATGACGCTTTTATGTCGAGTACTATAAATGCATTTTCATCGATGACGTCCACAGGCAATTCATTGATTAGTTCAATGGTGTTCGTATCATCAGACCATTCAAAGTATGCACCGTGTTCTAAAAAGTTAAATATAAATTTTACGACAGATTCCTCGATAAAATTAAAGGTAAATTAACTAAAATTACATGTTTTAACCTCCTTTAATGTTGAACCGAAGTGGTTGGGGACCATCGCCGAGGATTGTTATGGTTGGTAGCTGTAATACACCGTTGTCGATGCTACCCACGTAGCTAGCCTGCTCGAATCTCAGAATCACCGGCATTGGAATTTCTGCAAATGTTTTTAATTTGTTAACATTTACATTAACTTTTATAGCCCGAAGTTAAATACGTACTTTCTCAAATAAATGTGCCTTGAATTCGGCATTTTAAGATACACCATTTATGTCTATACATTATAAAGTACAGTCTTTGATTAAATTAGCACCAAGAGAATATTATAATAAAAATATTATGGGAAAAGTAAGCAAATAATATTGTTTTTCCGTACCTTTAGGCAAGTCTATGGATATTGCTGCTCTTGCACCAATAGTTCCTGGTTTGTTCGCAACAATCGTAAAGAGTAGCTGATTGTTATTTTCTAATACTTCTTGGGGTATCGTATCGTTATTGTAAAGTGTAACTGAGTTTTCATATTCATTCTGAGAGACTGCGAACCACGCAGCTAATGCTGGAATCATAGAATAAGAAAATCGTAAACCTTCATCCATTCCATCTAATTCCAAAGATATCTATAAACATATTTTTATTTCGAGGTATTGTACAAAACGGTCAACATCACTTCAAAGAGCGACCAACCAATTGAAGTATTTACTATAGGATATAAATCGACATTGGCCGCCGTAGAAATTTTCATTTCTTTAAGAAGATACTCTAGCACTATGTACTTATTGCCGATACTATGGTACATAAGAAATTTTAGTTTGCTGTACAGTGAATGACATACCTCCTTCTAGTTCGAATGTGACTGTGCCATCGTAACCTTGTGAAAGGTAAATTTCTTCATTGAAATCTAATCCAGGTGGTTGAGAGTAAACACCTCTGTAATACGCTCTATTGAATACTGGGTGTTCAACATCTTTCTTTATCACGTCAATAACAATACTGGTGGAGACAGACACGGCTCGGTCTCTGCGAGCTTCCAATTCCAGCACTATGAAATTATTATCTCCAAGAACGTCATCTGCAGGTGTGTTTATCATTGATATTGTTACAACGTTCTCTGTGTTCGTGTGAGTGAAATATGATCTATGTTCTGTGAATAGAAATTGAAGAAAATTAGACGTATTGAAGATAGTACATGCACGTGATTCATCAAAAGTTGTAAATGAGCGTCGGTATGTACCTCCTGTTAGTATAAATTCCGTGCCATCTACGAACCCAGTTTCAAGCACAACATTATCTATATTAAATTGATCATCTTCTATAGAACCAGTGTAAGTATTTTGAGCAAATCTCATCACCGTAGGATCAGTCAGTTCTGAAAATGAAACAAATGCGTTAATCAAGATTAGATTGTTTGTTTTCTAAAAGGTGTGTGATCCCTAATGGAACTAGTGGGATACTTCTTGAACCCGTGTGCTCCACCTTCGACCTCATTATCTTCATTTACCAACGAGTGAGATTGTTGTTAAACGCGGGTTTAATAGTAAATGAAAACAATAGTAAAAAAATATCGAGTGAAACAGACTTTGCTTGACAAACTATTATAGCTAGATTCTCTACGGCTATGAAGGTAGTTCCTCTGTCTACCCTCTCAGGAATTATGGACGTGAGAGTTATGCTATGCTTTACGGCTAAGTTCGAGTGCGAAATAGATCTGTATTTTATAAAACTTACCTTCAGGGAATGTGATGGCTATAACAGCGTTAGCTCCGACCGTCAAAGGTTTGTCCGCTAATATCTTGAATAACAAGACTTTTTCATTGAAAATAACTTCCTCAGGAATGGCAGATTCTAAAGCTAATACGACATTATTGTCTGCGTAATTGCTAATTCTGTAATATCGAGCATACTCTGGAAGAATAAAATCAATGAAGCTGATTATGTAATTGCTTTATACCGACATCCTATATGTTAACAAAACACCGATTATCGTTACTCAGGCGTCCTGGCAGAGCACCAGAGATATTTTGTGGGACGTTGGGGAGTCTATTAACATCTACTCTTTTTTTAAACGTTTAGGTAATGCAGGAACGCACTATGTGAGGACATGGATGACGTAAAGTCAGTTGTATGAAAGGGAAAAGGGAAGATCTTCCACCAGGCGGGGTGTTGTGCCTGGTGACCAGATGTCCTGGTCCAACAATGGATGTTTGGAACTCGTATATATACGAAGTCCCAGGAAAATTTCGATAGCGCGTTCTACACCGATGTGAGTAGGTACTTAAAAGTAGAGGCGCGCGTCGTTCGTCGCCACAGTAATAGTAACTATAAAGTCTTAATTTTTAGGCCTGCTTGCGCTAAAATTTAACCCTGGTTAACTTGCGAATTGTCTATACTTTTCATACAGTCAGAGAAATCTTAATTTAAATTCCTCAGATTTCTTCCTTTATTTTTCTTTTTTACAATTTTACTTTAATTAAGTATAGTCACAACTTAAAATCTTACCTCCTTCAAGTCTGAAAGACACGCTACTGTCGAATCCTTGCATTAGCTCGATATTATCTATGCTGTAGTCAGAAGTTCCGGAGTAGCTGCCAGAATAAATATTTTGACTGAAAAGAGGTGTTGTGACATCCTGTTTGACAATTTCTAGCAGTATGGTGGTGGAAGTGGTCTGGGCGTGCTGACCGGTCGCATGGAGTGTCAAGATTAGGTAGTTGTTTTCCAAAATAACATTTCCAGGTAAAGGTGAGTTTAAAGTTATTGTGACTTCGTTTAATTGATTTGATTCTTGAAAGAAATTTGAATAATCTGAAAACAATAAAGATTTAATGGGTAGGTTTTCAAGGTACTTAATGTTTGTGTACCCACCTAATCCCCAAAACTTAACTAAGTCGTATAAAATATTCTGTATGAATAAGAGAGTTTTTATATGTTTAGAATATTATAAGTTAACCGTATGGAATATTAAAGAGATGTGGTATATTGGTAGGGACTAGTGGAATAATTTTTACCATAAAATATTTTACTTTAATATTAATATCACAAAGAAAAATATAACATGGAAAAATGTTTGTATTTTATAAAGAAGGGATATGAAAATAAATCTAAAATTACAAAATATTTTTTTGGCGTTTGACGATGAGTAAACTAAATAATAAATATACGATCTTGAACTGAATAGAACACTGTAGAGTTAATCCAAAAACTTTTATATGTAAACAACCCATCGTAGTTTTGACAGCGTAGTCATAATTCATACATTTTGTTTATTTATATAAGCTACTAGCTGCGCCCTGGGGCGGCTTCCATCGCGTTGTTTAAAAAAACAGCGTGGTTTCGGAATAAAAAAAATACTCCGAAACCATCCCGGGCCTGCGCACAACAACTTACCAAAGTTTCATCGCAATCGGATGAATGGTTTAGGAACGCATAGAGAACAAACTCAGACCATGACTCAGAGAGATAGACAATATTTAGAGGCGTTTGAGATGTGGTGTTGGAGGAGGATGGAAAGGATAAGCTGGACAGAGAGAGTGACGAATGAAGAGGTACTGACGAGAGTAAAAGAAAAGAGAAACATCTTAAAGGCTATTGAAAATAGAAGGGGAATTATGGTGGGCCACCTTATACGACACGACGAATACATAAGAAACCTTATAGAAGGAAAAGTTGAAGGCAAGCGGGGAAGAGGAAGACCGAGGATAAGCTACTTCGATCAAATCAAAGAGAAGGCTGGCGTTGCGTCGTATAAGGAGGTCAAGGAAAGGGCCCTAGACAGGACACAGTGGCGTTTACTACACCGACAAGAGCATAGCTCTTAAATTGAAGAAGAAGAAGAAGAGAACAAACAAACAATCATACATTCATTCTTATATATATAGATATACGGTTATACAAAATTAAATGTTTTGAAATACCTAGAAATGAAATGTAGCAAATGTTAATTACTTTGGAGATATTATAAAGGTAGTTTCATGTTATTTCATTTTGTAGAAAGCAAACCTCAGTCAAAAGTTTTAAGTTACGACTAGGTAACTACAAAAAAAAAGCTCAGGAACTTTGAATCAATTGTGTTCTGTGATTAGGAGCCTAGAAAACTTAAGAAAATATTTTCGAAAGTATTAAATTGTAAACTTACATAAATAAGTCACTTACCACCAATCAGGCTGAATTGTACGTCTTCACCGTAGCCAACACTTAAAACAATGGTTTCTAGGTCTAATGTATCGTCCTGCAAAATCCCGGTGTAGGTTGATTCCTCAAAACTCAATTCTCTAGCTGAAATAAAACGATTAATCTATTTATCAGCATAAAGGTACAATATAAATTATTATCTCGATTCAGCGTATCATAGTAGTTAGGTACTTATCTCTGATCTTATACTTAATTAAAAATTTAATCTGGTTGGTACGATAATACGTTATTCATAGGTAGGTTCACAATATTTTCGGATCGACGGTTTCGACTTGGAATAATGGCCGGTTTACATTTGGTCAAGTACAGCGGCGAGTGCAAGTAGAATGGTGAGTGCCTGGCCAGTCAAATATTTGGATCCATTGGCAAGGCAGCTAGAAAGCCAAGTTGACTCGCCAGCGCCACTGTACTTGACCAAGTGTAAACCGGGCATAATAGCGAAACCACAGTCAAATGTCCTTAAAATTAATTATTAATGGAGCATTAAGAGTACCTGCAGGTGGAGTGATGGAAATAGTGGTGGTAGCCCCCACTGTGCGGGGCTTAGTGGCTCGTACGGTGAGCAGCAGATTTTGTTCGCTCAGGATTTCTGGCGGAATGGTTGATGACGTCACGGTTACTACCGGCCCTTCATTGGTCCATTGGAAATAGCCCGCGTGTTCTGGAATACCCGAAATTCTTAAATTAAACGAATACAAATTTTCTCACCGCCTATTATACGAGTATGAATATCTTCATTACGGTAACCCTGGACCTGTCATTATTTCATTCGAAATAAGACGCGTGTACTGGAATTCAAAGGAGAACGGGCTTTTTGGGTCCGGCCATATTTATTTTCCAGTCACCAAAATTGGCAGAAACCTACTACACATAAAATTAATATAAGTTTAAGTCATGAAAATGTTCCCCGTAGCGGGAGAACCATTTTATAGTGTAAAATCTGAACTGTGATTTCAATACTCGTCGTTGTTGCGAGCTACCTCCATTATGGACTTTTGTAAATCACTTATATTCTTTTTCCAGTTACCAAAATTAGCATATTTATTAATTATTTAACTAATATTATAACTAAATTTTAAAAAGTAGCATTAATATAAAAAACTTTCTTTAATAAAAATAGTATCTGTCTCGTTTTGTATGAAGGCCAAACAATTTCCTTTATAAATAGAAATATATGAAGCATTTCAGATAGAGTGTTCATAGGTGACTCACAAAAAGATATCAAAACTATGTAAAACAACGGAATAATGATTAAATTTGCTGACGTCATGTCCTCAACGTCATAGATACTCAAAAAAGCCCCACTCAATCAGACAATTACAATTTAGGTATTGATAAGTGGTAAAAAGTTATATTTTCACACAATTCCTGCAGCAAACATGGGCATTGTTTAATTAATTATTTACGATGCATGTTTTAACTTACCACCTTCCAATGAAAATGACACTGTTTCATCATAACCCTGTACAAGAACAATTTCTTCATGAGTCAACCCTGTGTTCATATCGTAGACTCCACTATGAATGGCTCTCCCGAACGCCGGCGTGACGTTGTCGTCCTTTATAATCTCTAATGTAACGACTGTAGTGGCTGCACTGTGGTCGGTGGAGGCGACCACCTGTAGGTTGATGAAGTTGTTTTCGTTGATGATGTCGTCGGTCAGTGGTGACATTGTTAGTGTTATCACGTCGTTTTCGACGGAAGCGGAGAAGAATGTAGAATGATCTGGAAACATAAGCTAGATCTATTAGCCATAGATTAAGTTAGCGGATAAACTTACAAGTTGTATGGCATTGTAAGTTGTGTTTATGAACATTATTTAAAAAGACTCTGAAAAAATTACTTAATGAAAATGGTCCGTCGAGCCAGACATGACATAGAACAGAGTACAGATAAGGGAAGTACTAACTGTGTCCCAAAGATTCTTTGGATTAATGCATTAATACATAATTAAAATTAGAGATAGTTACGATAAAGATAAAATGTAATTATAAGTACCGCTTATTATCGACGGGGTCACACCATCTTCATACCCCTGGATCAATACCAGTTGCATGGGTTGCAGAAGGTTGTCCACGATAACTCCTTCATAATTAGCTTGTTCAAATTCCAGTCCCGGAACTGAAAATTAATCATAAACCAGATAAGATACTTGATTATTTTTGACAGCCTATTGACATCCCCACTATTTTGGAGCATTAAAGCTTGTAACGAGGAGTTTTGCGCGGTTGTAGTTACAACCACGCGAGCTCATTGCAAAGGTCTTTGAAACTTTATTTGCATTATGCAAGCTTATTCTAGCTTATTAAAGAATTAACCCATGAGAGTCAAGAAATAACAAAAGTTTGTCGTGGATTTCAAACTTGTATCTTGAGATATCTATATCATGATAAGAAAAAAGTCACCTTCAGGCAGAGTGATAGAGATCGCAGCGTTAGCCCCTACTGTTCGGGGCTTAGTCGCTTGTATTGTCAGTAGCAGTTGCTGTTCCCGCAGGATGTGTACCGGCAGAGTTGTTGAAGTTACGGTAACCCTGGGCCCGTCATTACTCCATTCGAAAAAAGACGCGTGTTCTGGAAAAGAATTTATATTCTCAAAACAGTAAAGATATCAAGCATTTCAGATACGGCATTTATAGGTGATGACTCACAAACAGATATCAAAAATATGTGTGACATTGGAACAAAGATTATAATTGCTGCATCATGTCCTCAACGTCATACTCAAAAAAGTCCACACAATCAGACATCAGTTTAGGTGTTTAATTAAATATTTACGATGCATGTTTTAACTTACCACCTTCCAATGAAAATGACACTGTTTCATCATAACCCTGTACAAGAACAATTTCTTCATGAGTCAACCCTGTGTTCATATCATAGACTCCACTATGAATGGCTCTCTCGAACGCCGGCGTGACGTTGTCGTCCTTTATAATCTCTAATGTAACGACTGTAGTGGCTGCACTGTGGTCGGTGGAGGCGACCACCTGTAGGTTGATGAAGTTGTTTTCGTTGATGATGTCGTCGGTCAGTGGTGACATTGTTAGTGTTATCACGTCGTTTTCGACGGAAGCAGAGAAGAATGTAGAATGATCTGGAAACATAAGCTAGATATATTAGCCATAAATTAAGTTAGCGGATAAACATACAAGTTGTATGGCATTGCAAGTTTTTTCTATGAACATTATCTTAAAAAGTCTCTGTAAAAATCACTTAATGACTATGGTCCTTCGAGCCAGATGTGACATAGTACAGAGTACAGATAAGGGAAGTACTAGCTGTGTCACAAAGATTCTTTGGATTAATGCATTAATACATAATTAAGATTAGAGATAGTTACGATAAAGATAATATGTAATTATAAGTACCGCTTATTATCGACGGGGTCACACCATCTTCATACCCCTGGCTCAATACCAGTTGCATGGGTTGCAGAATATTGTCCACGATAACTCCTTCATAATTAGCTTGTACAAATTCCAGTCCCGGAACTGAAAATTAATCATAAACCAGATAAGATACTTGATTATTTTTGACAGCCCATTGACATCCCCACTATTTTGGAGCATTAAAGCTTGTAACGAGGAGTTTTGCGCGGTTGTAGTTACAACCACGCGAGCTCATTGCAAAGGTCTTTGAAACTTTATTTGCATTATGCAAGCTTATTCTAGCTTATTAAAGAATTAACCCATGAGAGTCAAGAAATAACAAAAGTTTGTCGTGGATTTCAAACTTGTATCTTGAGATATCTATATCATGATAAGAAAAAAGTCACCTTCAGGCAGAGTGATAGAGATCGCAGCGTTAGCCCCTACTGTTCGGGGCTTAGTCGCTTGTATTGTCAGTAGCAGTTGCTGTTCCCGCAGGATGTGTACCGGCAGAGTTGTTGAAGTTACGGTAACCCTGGGCCCGTCATTACTCCATTCGAAAAAAGACGCGTGTTCTGGAAAAGAATTTATATTCTCAAAACAGTAAAGATATCAAGCATTTCAGATACGGCATTTATAGGTGATGACTTACAAACAGATATCAAAAATATGTGTGACATTGGAACAAAGATTATAATTGCTGCATCATGTCCTCAACGTCATACTCAAAAAAGTCCACACAATCAGACATCAGTTTAGGTGTTTAATTAAATATTTACGATGCATGTTTTAACTTACCACCTTCCAATGAAAATGACACTGTTTCATCATAACCCTGTACAAGAACAATTTCTTCATGAGTCAACCCTGTGTTCATATCATAGACTCCACTATGAATGGCTCTCCCGAACGCCGGCGTGACGTTGTCGTCCTTTATAATCTCTAATGTAACGACTGTAGTGGCTGCACTGTGGTCGGTGGAGGCGACCACCTGTAGGTTGATGAAGTTGTTTTCGTTGATGATGTCGTCGGTCAGTGGTGACATTGTAAGTGTTATCACGTCGTTTTCGACAAAAGCGGAGAAGAATGTAGAATGATCTGGAAAATACCAATACGAATTGTTTTTATATAGACTAAATCGGAAGTGATGGTAAGTGACAACGAGAGTGGAAATAAAACATATACGTGTAGGAGCTTAGAAAACATTAGATTTTCTACTCGTAGGCACTGTCAGAACAAATAAATGTCGCAGCGAAGAGTAAGTAAATCTTCTTAAACCTATATAGGTATAATGAAAAGATTTAATTACCACTTATTATCGCAGGAGTCACAACATCCTCGTACCACTGGCTCAGCACCAGTTGCAAGGGTTGCAGGTTGTTGTCCACAATAATCCCTTCGTAGTTAGCCTGTTCGAACTCCAGTCCCACAACTAGAAATTAATGGATGGTAATTAACAAGCTTCTATTAAATATCATTTTTGTCTAATGTAAAACCAATTTATCCTCTGAATCCTCTGAATCCTCTGTTGCGACCAACTGTGAGCGTCTAAAATACTATTTCAGCGACAAAATATTGTAAAACTAGAAATATTTAATATAACCTCGGCATAGTATATTTGTAATATATAATATTTACATTATAGCTTTTGTATTTTCGGCCCAAGTTATTGACCCCCCCCCCCCCCCAAAGGTCATTTACCTTTCCCCCTCACCCCCAGGTAAGCATACGCAAACAGTTTTTTCTGGGTTGTTATTAACAAAAATAACATAACGAAGGCTAGGGCGGCAATAAGGCGCAGCGAGCTGCGCTTGCCTGGGGTGAGGGGTTAGAGGGGGAAAGTCAATGTCCAATCTAAATAATGGTTTTCTATACTTGACTGTTTATGGTGATAATTCTGTTGGTTTTATAAGGAATATGAATTAGCTTATTAGAAGCGTTATTATTTTCTCGTCGCTCACACATTAAATAGTATCTTAGTTTTTGTCGTCAAATAAAATTCCGGTCGCTTGATTTACAATTCCCCGATATTAATCATAAATAATAGTCCAAAATACACTTAAAGGCACTTATTTGTGCTGCAAGGTTTGGATTCTAAACAAAAACAAAAATTTAAATACACGACACATTAAATATAAATATTTTAGATACCTGTCCGAGCCAGTTCCCCGGAATCGAAGCCGGAACCACAGCTGTTATAATATGTCTCACATTTTAAGTTACATAGCTTATACGGCTAAGTAGTTATGTACCATGAAAATTGAGTATCCTATTTTCACTTACCATTCAATAAAAATCCTATAAAACATGATCGTGGTTTTCGTTCTTAAATAGTAAAGTATCCAGCAAAATAATCGCAAATTCTAGGTAAAAAAGCTTCATAATAGGTTCCCATTAGACTCACACAGTATACGTGTACAAATAAAAAATTTCTATACATATAATATGATGTACACGCCAAAACCTTTTAAAGGGAAAAAGTATTCACGAGATTTTATTGATTTTTATTAAATTTCTGTTCACGGTTCAGGATACCGACGTGTTTTCAGATCCATGCAATATTTGCAAAAAAATTACAATGTTTTAAAATTCTGATGGTTTTTATGATGTTTACTTTGTACCTGTAGGTAATGTAAACTGTGTAAACTAAATACATTATAGTTACAGATAATCTGTAAACCAGACATAATGTTTGTAATAAAGAAATAAAGATGGAACTTTTTAGGTAGGTAAATCTTAATTCACCCCTTGTAAAAGACCTGGTACCCCTGGCAGTACAACTCGATTTACTTATTTTATTATTGTAGTTACAATACCTTCAGGCAGTTGTACGAGAACAGTAGTAGTGGTACCGCTGGTGAATTCTCTCTTAGCCCTCACTACTAGAATAATCTGACCAGTTCTCAATGTTTCGGGGGACAGTGGTAACGCAACGGTGAGGGTCATTTGATTCTCATTCTCGCCGGAGAGTCGGAAGTTTTCTGAGTGCTCTGAAAGGTCAACAGTAACATTAATATTCCTTTCACACCTTATTGATTATTGTGGGCCTTCTAGAGTACTTAAGTCTTGGTCTTTTATACAGTTCAGATGTTTTGTAAATAAGAAAGGCCCCATCAAAAATTGTATTATTATGACACTTCTTCTAAGTCTTATTCCTCATTGCTGAGGGTGGTGATCATTCTAAGGAATTAATCACATAAAACGACTCTCGTGGCAGATTTAATGGGATGGTTTGCCATTGCCTTCCCTATTTCACACACTGGTTATCTCAGTGTGCAGGTTTCCTCACGATGTTTTCCTTCACCGTCAGAGCAGTCGGTAAATGTATGTAAGTTTTTCGAAAAAACCGAAAAACTCATTGGTACATGGCATTGCCTGGTGTCGAAATCGGGACCTCCCGCATGGGAGTCCGACGTCCTAGCCACGACGCCACCGGCGCTCTATTATGACACATTTTCTGCTAAATCTTTATTATACTCCTAGTTCTTCTTCTTCTTCTAAGTCGTATTCCTCATAGCTGAGGGTCGTGATCATTCTAAGGAATTAATCACATAGAACGACTCTCATGGCAGATTAATTGAGGTAGTTTGCCATTGCCTTCCCCACCTTCTAGTTAAATATAGCGAAATATTAGAGTGTTATTCTGTTAACAAACCGAAACGCTTCCAAGGTATAGTTAATCAAATAGTGACTTCAAATTCCCTAATTAAACATTTACCTTCTTCCAAAGTAAACTCTACATATTCGTCATAGCCTTGTTGGAGTGAAATGGTCTCTTGTAGAATAACTTCGTTGGATGTCGTGTACTCCGCCAGGTAGAACGGTCGCGAGAAAATTGGCTCAGGTGGAAGTTCAAAGGAAGTGTCTACCTTGATTTGTACAGTCGCGTATTCAGTGCGTGGAGGATCCCCGGTACCATCTACGTCCTGGTAGCAGAGACAAGTATCTCGATTATGAAAGTCACATAAAATAATTACAGGCGGCGATCTTCAAAAGATACACGGCCCCTTGGGGCAGAAACCAGGTTATGTGGAATTTTTAACCACAAAAACTTCATTTAAAATAATTTAAATATATAAATACTAAGCTTTTGTATTATATACATAATAATATAATGGCTACAATTATATGGCACAACACCCTATTACTCATGGTATACAATTGTAGAATTATAAAATAATCATTTTATGGGAACTAGATTGAAAAAATAAATAAATAGAAACTTCCATTCCAATGTTGGTAAGTAATACGTCTTTTGATAATTTGATTTAATTCTGATAATTTACAATATTTACCATACTAATGCTGTTATGATCCGATAATTCATAACAATATTAACGATGACATTTGTTATGCTTGTTTTATTTATAGGTTCCAAAAATACTCTTTTGTTTCCAATGTTATGAAATATGTATTAGGTAAGTATTTCATATTCCTACCGGTCTTATTATGGTGAAACTTTCTGCGTATTACATGTGTACCCTATCCTAAGTGTTTGTAGTGTAGGCTCTACATACCACATCTCGGAGGGGCTTAGCTAAGAAAAGTTTTTTTTTTATGTATAACAAAACCCGCATTTGACCTCGATCTCGCCTGATGGTAAGCGACGATGAGGTCGACGAAGGAGCACGCGGGTCCAGTAAATGCCTATTCACTCTGGCCTTGAAGATCCCAAGGTAGGTAGGTATTAGGTATGTAGGTTTCGGGAAATACAGACGCCGGCAGGCTGTTCCATTCCTTAGCCGTTCGCATAATGACTGAAGAAGCAAATCGCTTCGTACGAGCAGATGGGATATCAACAACATAAGGATGGAACCCCTCCCCGCGCCTGGTAGTTCGAAGGCGGAATGGAGATGCTGGAATTAGGTCGTGCAATTCCGATGCGCACTCTCCGAAATGTATCCTATAAAATACCGATAGACAGGCAACCTTGCGCCGATGTTCCAGACTTTGCAGTCTAGCCTCCACCAGCGATTCGTCACCTATAAGGAGCTTAGCGCGTTTCTCCACTGAGTCAAGGGCAGCCAGTAATTGCTTTAAGTGGACTATCAAATTTTTGTTGCACATCTGCTCTATTTCTTAGGTACTATAGGTATATCAACTATAGGTAGGTACCTTCTATGTTAACACAAGCAAATTGACTTACCGTGGCACTAATTATAAGCTCTATGATTTCTGGGAGACTCCTTATGAACGTTGTAGTTCTCAGCAGTCCCCTGAATTCCTTTGTTTGAGGTACGGTGTTGGCCGCATCAAAAATCATCTCGAAGTATGGATTGTCTTCGATTCCAAACACGACTGTTGACGTTGTAAGGTCTATATCTCGAACAGTAATATAATCGTTCAAACAACCCGATATATGGTACCCAGGTGATAGTGGTGGCATTACAATGAACTCATAGATATTTGTTGGTAAAAACTCAGGGGAGTTGTTGTTCGTGTCTATCACTTCTATGTATATAGTCTGGAATAAAGATTTTTTCATTGTAGTAGGAGAACAGATGAGCAAATGGATGACCTGATAAGTTGTCAGCGTAGTGAGGTGTCTCACTATAATGTTTACTTAATTAGAGAGTTATATATGCGCTGCTAACTGAGGACTAACTCATGTGTTGGTAATTACGCTGCTCTCTTACCCAGGGCCGGATTATCCATTAGACAATGTAGACAATTGCCTAGGGGCCCCACGTTGTCGCTTAGGGGCCCCGCGCCAGGAGAAATAAAAATATTTCCTTTGTACAATTTTTTCTCAGAGTAATTTCATTTGAAGTTTTTTCTATAAGAAAACCTCAATTATTGCCTTGGTTTTGCATGATGTAGTTATTTTTATTTGATTCAACATTTTGTATTGAATAGGGAGATGGTATCGTTACTATACCTACGTAATGTAGGTAGTAAAAAACCGTATGGACAAAATTGAGTTAAGGCAGAAAAAATAATTTTTGGAAGTGAAGTTAGAAATGGGTGGAGGGGCCCCGAGACATGCATTGCCTAGGGGGGCCGACATGCTTAATCCGGCCCTTCAAACCGGAACACGGCAATGCAAGCGTACGGCACGGCTATAAAAGGGTCCTCCCCAGGCTGACTCTGTACAGTCATAATTATCATCTTCAAGATCAATTGAATATCATATCATAATCGACACGAGAACATCTTATTGTCATTCTGATGCATTTGTATGTGAAGTTGCGATGAAATGATTACATTTTTCAATAGATATGATACGACCATAAAGAAGGAGTACTATATTATATTGTGATTTATACTCTTGTTATATATTTTATTCAAGTTTTATGCTTTAATTTCCTATTTGTACTTACTAAATCTACAAAACTCGCTTGTGAGCCCGGCGAACAGATAAAATCGACAGTTATACTCATGGAGCTGGCAATTTCATTCTTCTCATAATCGTCAAAGGACTCTTTGGTTAGTAACACGAACGTCGAATCGATGATGGCGGGTTCCACGTATGGTCCTTCCCTTAGACCGTCACCATATGAAAAACTATCTATTCCTGCGAATAAGAATAATTTTATTACCAACAATCATACCAAGCAATTTAACAGTGATCCCCACACTATACTTCGTTTTTTAGCATTAGAAAAACAAAGAAGCAGTAATCGCAATCCTGAGGGGATGTTTATGCAAAGTAAAATGGTGGTCATGCTAAATATTTGACAGGTGACACGATATTCTTAATTTAGCCGTATTATACTACTAAAAAATCGTTACACGTTTACGTAGTACTGCTTGCTTCTTTAGTCTTTTGTAGTGTAAGTTTTTGAAGAAGATTGTTGATTTTATTATCATTAGACTCATATCGTTTCAATATTGAGAAATACTTACGTATAAAAGTAACGTATTGATTACTTAAAAAGCCAGACATTGCCGGTGAGGTGTTTACGAAAAAATATGTAATTTTTAGCGACCTTAATTGAAATTTTCGCACATCATATTTATAACGTGCCCGATAAAATACCTAAAACTTACTTCTTTCTAATGCTAAAAAAATGAAGTATAGGTACAACCTGAATCGTGAGGACCCATAATAGAAAATTTCTTTGCATAATTTTCATCACACCTGCTTATAAATTGCATCTTTTCGTACATAGGTATGCGTTGCCATTCAAAATTTGCACATAGAACATTAATTTACTCGTTTCACAAGTAATTCATGTCATATTATTATTATTTTAAACTCCTACTAATAAAATAACACTAGATTAAAAAATACTCCTTATCATGCTACAGTCTGTCCTCTATTGCCGGCTAGCAGGGTTCTAGGACAGTGCGCAGATGAAGTAATAGAAGAATTGGTTGTTAAATAATATATTTTAAGGAAAAGAACACATAGTAACACAGAAAATACGTAGTAGGAAATAAAAGTGAACAGGAGACGTCCGTTCGAGACAAAATATAAAGAAAAAGTGAAAGTACATATAAAACAATGAAAATAATGGAATAATGAAATTTAAAAATGGAATTGGAACATGATTTTGAATTTAAATGAAGAAATGAAGATGCCAATACGAAATGAGATGAGATAAACGCCAACGATGAGGTTGAAGTTGATGGCAAGGAGGTTGATATGGACGATGAAGTCGACATCGTTACAATCATGTGGAGTGCAACTCGACGAGTTTTTTTAAATAAAAAGTAATTATGCACCCCCTTCCACTAATTCAACGTTTACAGTGGTCCAGTGATGGTATTGAACCAACAACAGTCTCACCTGAACCCACGCCGCTGTCGCGTCAAACTGTTGATAATTTATATTGTGGACTGTAGTCCCTTTCAAGGTTATCGAAATTACAGTCTCAATCATTAAAGAGCAATTTCTGTATTAAAAAAATGTATCGAGCGAGACACGTTCCTCTAAGGATGGATTCCTGAAATCCCACACACAGGGAAACCTAGTTGAGAGTCACATAGTTAGACATTAAATAAGGGTGAGTGAGTGCATCTTTTGAGCCCTGAGTCAGGTTACATCTTCATATACCTATCTCTTACCTGTATCTCCTTGTGTATGTGTAAATAAAATAAATTGAAATTGAATTGTTAGTCGTCTTAGGTTATACTTACTCTCAATATTATTAATAGCTCTGCTGAAGAAAATTCCTCTGTCTATGTCATACAATTCGGTATCTTGTCGAACCCACCAAAATTCCACATCTTCCATTGTACATCCTGAAAATATACATAGTATCAGTTATTATACACATACATTATAATAGTTTCAATTTATGTCAGTTGTGGGATATAGGTATCAGTGAGTATATAATGTGATGAATCTGTTCAGCCCTTGGTATTCGTTTTTATAAATTATTATACATCATAAATTATATATACACAGGATAAACAATGAAATACAAAAAAATAGTACATCGAGTCGAGCTTATATCTAAAAAGAGATCCCTTTCAGCTAAAAAAAGGTAATTAAGTTCCTCTAAAATAATTCTTAGGTACCTACTCGTATCTATAAAATTCTTGTTTTAGAGACGTCATTGTTTATATTAAGGCGAGGTTCTTGCACAAAAGCGCCGCCAATCGAAAAAAAATTATATTAGATTCATTATTAAGTTGTATTTAAAAAAAACTTACCCGTAAGCACTCCGTAAGAATAAGTAGAATTTTTAAGCTAGCAATAATAACCCTAGTTGAATTCCTGAAGTTACTGTACGCATTTCCGCCAAAAACCGGAGTGATTTCGGGTAAGTTTTTTAAAAAATAAAATTTAATAACGAAAAAATATGTTTTTTTTAGATTGGCGGTGTTAGTGTGCGGAGAACCTCGCCTTAAGTATATTTAGTTTAATAATGGGTAATAGGTGCTATTCTGCTATTATTTTATTTAAGGTTTAAATTTAAATGATCGACGGCTTGGAATAATTTCGTGTTGTCGTGGCGTAACATAAGAACGGCACCTCAGTTGAAGATCTTTTTAAATTACAGAAAAGATGTGTTAGGATTATCGTAAACATAGATCAAATGGAAAGCTGCAGAATGCACTTTATTGACCAAAAAATCTTAACCTTAACATCAATATACATTTTGGAGATTTGTAAATTTGTCAGGAAACATACACACTTGTATAAAAAAACAGAGGACGAACACAGTACGCCATTTAACACTCGATACCAGAAAAGGCTTGCTCTGCCAAAATCAAAATTAAATCTACACAGTTCTGGACCGTTCGTTATGTCAATAAAAATATATAACAAAATTTCAAAATTTTGGTGATAAAACCAATACTTAACTATAAAATCAATTATGTATAACTTATAATGACATTTAATTCAATTTATCTCGTTAGCATTTATTATATAATATATATTTATTATATATATAATATATTATAATCTCTTATTTAATATTGCGGTGCCCTACTCAGGGTTTCATGTATGACCAGATAATATACATTTTTAAGACCAATTGTAACACATGAAAAGCAATAAATGGTATGAGTATGAGTATGATTTCTATTCAGCATCAGAATTGTCTAACACAGGGGTTCCCAAACTGTCCGCCGCGGCGCCCCGGGGCGCCGTGGACAATAAACAGGGGCGCCGCGCGGTACTCATGTTTTCTCTTCTCTGGTAGCTAAAATTACTTACCTATATGCAAAATGAAACGATAATAATTAAATAAGCAAGTCGAGTTCATATGTGAATGGTCAAGCACGTTTTTCTGTTACTGTATTTCATATTTTTCTGTTAATTTTAATGTAATTATATATATACGAGCTTCACATTGTATGGTTTAACCAAAAAGTTGTTTTCATATCATTATACCTACATATATATTTTGACTAGGGCGCCGCCGGGACAAAACACCAAACCTGTAAGTGCGCCGCGAACTGAAATGTTGGGAACCCCTGGTCTAGCATAAGATAAGTAGAGTGTATAAACTGAAAAGTTATTTCATTACTTAGGCATCTACCTACCGAAAGAAGATAAAATAGATATTAAAAAAATATATTTTTATGTTATATCAGTTTTATCCTAATAATTGTTGTCGGTGACGCTATATACAGTTCCTAACGTTCCCAAAAATCATATTATTATCATGCACCTATCTATGTCTTTTTTGGTATTATTAAAGCTTACGTTTGCATATTTTGATGAAGGCAATAGTTAAGGATCACGCACTGCTTAAATAAAACCATGAAATAGACAAACCAAGAGCACTTCAATCAAACGCTGCCAAAAGAATCGTATGTAAATTTAATTCCATAATTTATAATGAACACGGTCTTCTAAATATACCTACGTATGAAACCAAAAGAAAATAGCTTAAGATGAGATTTTCTGAACTGGGACAGAAGAGGTCCGGATCATGAGACTCCTAGTTGGGTCGTCCACATAATTGGATCGCGCGAAAGATAACGTGGATGGAATTGGCACGGGTCCAAAAGAACCTCTAACCAATAAGTGAAGATTAGTTTTTAAAGGATAAATAGTAGGTAAGTAGGTACTTGGGTATAGGCATACATAGACATTTACTGGACCCGCATGCTCCATCGTCGATTTCATCGTCGCTTACCATCAGGCGAGATCGAGGTCAAATGCGGGTTTAGTACTCAATAAAAAAAATAAGAAAAAAAACTTAAAAAGAAAAAATCGATTAATAAATCAATTAAAAAATCGATTTTTTAAGAAAATCAATCTTTGTTCGGGTATGGAGTTGATTAGAGCTAGACGTTTAGAGTGTTTGTTTGTTGTAAAAAAATACTTTGACCTTTATACACCTAATCGCGTCTCTATGTTACGAAAAGAAGAATTTCTACAAACTATTATTTTACTTACTTAAGTAAAAAACTAAATAATAATTCATGAAAATTAGGAATACTGGAAGACTTGTTATACATACTTGATTATCTTTGTATTCAAAGTCGCATAGATCCAAATAAAATCGATATTAGAAAATATGAATATAATATTTTAAAATTAAATTATACATAGATATTGCAACTATGATATATACAGGCTGTAACATTAAGAACGGTCAGTATGGGAAAGTCTGAAACTATAAGACATACGAAGATCTGTTCTTAGGAACCATGTCATCAATTTTAGTAACAAGAAACACTGTATTCATACATTTAAAAAAAAAACTGTACTCAGCCTGGGAATCGAACCCGGTTGTTTTGAAAAAAAAATCCAACACTGTTTCTATTTAGATATAGATTGTGCAGGTCTTAAGGAATAAATGTTAGTATGAAACGTGATGTTTAAAATTAATAAAACGCATTGTTTCCATATCTTTTAATTTATTTTAGTAGGTGTTCGAAATGACTACCATTTTGTAAAATACAACATTCAACTCGTTTAGGTAACGATCTTACTATTGAATGTTGGCTGCTTTTAGGTCTTCAATTGTGTCGTAGCTTGTTTTGTACACTTAATCCTTAACGTAATCGACATCTAAATAGAAATAGTGTTGGATTTTTTTTCAAAACAACCGGGTTCGATTCCCAGGCTGAGTACAGTTTTAAAAAAAATGTATGAATACAGTTTTTCTTGTTACTAAAATTGATGACATGGTTCCTAAGAACAGATCTTCGTATGTCTTATAGTATCAGACTTTCCCATACTGACCGTTCTTAATGTTACAGCCTGTATATAGCTATAAGATACATATTCAACTAATAGATATAACTGTACACTCCGTACACACAAAAAAGAGTACAAATTAAATAATGGCAACAAATAAATCACAATGACATTTCCATACAATTTCAGTAAGTGTTGCCATTATTTAATTTCTACTCTTTTTTGACGGACTAAAGATACCAGGGGGATATATGAGTGGAATTATTTCTCTAGCCATGCGTTCGCCAAGTCATAACAATTAATCTATATGATTCATACAATTAAAATAAAAAGTCTGACAATGGGGATAAAAAAATAAGAAAAAATTACGCGTACTTAAACAGTAAATATTTAATAAACTTACCATCGCTGGTGTAGAAGGACGTTGCAAGGGTTGTCACGAGCAATAATAGTGTCCTGCCCCACATTTTGTCTGTTCACTTTATTGTGCACCATGTGGTTGATACTGACATCCCTAAAATTGTATTATTTTTCGTATAAGTACAGAAGAGCAAAAGTTGTATGAATAGTCTTATTGCAAAGACCTTTTATATTACATACAGGAGCTGAGGGCTCATCCCGTAGACTTAAGTTTGACAGTAACGAAACGAAAAATTTGACAATCGGTCTCATAAACCAAGTTTCATATACAATAGCGCCACCAGTAGTCTGACTGTAACATAATTTCAGGCTGTAGGCTGGGGGCAGAGCAGAGCATACTCATACAATGGTTGAAGGATGGAAACGCGTTCGGCAAAAATTCGAATAAATCTATCGGTTTCTTTTACAACAGGATCAGATTAAAGAAAAAACTGCGGAATCTTTCGAAAATCTTGCAGAGATGACCGGAAATGTGTGGTAAATGGTTTTGTGATGGTTTCTGTTAGAGATCTTTTATGTGTATGTTTTTATAATAAGATACCTGACACTGTAATAAATATGACAGAGAAAAAAATTAAGACCCATATAAGACAGACCATTTATGTAATGAGGGTTATTATAAAATAAATGACTATTTAAATGATAAAGAGGCTTGGTCCTAAATTCAGCTCTAGCTCTGCACATCGTGTATATGATTCTATTCATACATTATATTCATAAATATTGTTAAGTATGTTTATTTTTAAAGATATGCTGCTGATTGTTTCTTGCGCCGCTTCTTTACCTTCAGCTATAGCACCATCCGAAGCGGTGGTAGAGTAAAAAATGTACTTTAAGGTACTTACTTACTATTATAAAAAAGTCTGATTCTGATCGGCGAACGGGTGTTTGTCATAATTATGCTCTAGCATAATTATGACAAACACCCGTTCGCCGATCAGAATCAGACTTTCTTGTCTTTCTTGTCGCTTCGTCTCTATAGTCTACTATAGAGACGAAGCGACAAGAAAGCCAAACCTTGAATAGCCAGTATGTCTCAGACCTCGTTTTCCGAGAGATTTTCGTTTCGTAATTGTCAAAAAAATCCTACGGGATAAGCCCTCAGAACTAATATTAGGGTAAATAATCTGTGCCAAAAACACAATATAGGAGATAAAATTAGTATGGTGAAAATAGTACCAAAGCTGTAAAGCGGACTGTTTTTCATGTCAGAATTTATTCGCACGTTTGGGGTTCACGATTGTGAAAAAGCATATCCATTGCATAAATAAATAATGAGTGTGAGTGAGAAGGTTATAAGTATTCAGCGTACGTGAAATCATGTTCGTACTGCATAATACGAGTATATTATTAAAAGTTTTTTGCAGTATTGATAGTCTTGACATGTTGTTCGTGCATAAGTAGACCTTACATTGTAAGCACAGTACAAAGAAAATACCTGTAATATAGCAATATGTAACCAATATTCTTTTTACAGGAACATAATACAATCGGTATACAGGATAGATTTAGGTACATACTTTTTGGCGAAATTTGAAGTTTGCAAAAGCAAATAAGGTATGTTCTTGTTTTTGAACACCTAACCTTTTCAATTCAGAATGCACGATTATATAATATTTTTATTTTGGACTATTTTACATTACTATTGAACAAGGGAGTAGGTTATTGTAAAGTACTGTAGAGTATTGTAAAGTAAATTCTGCAGGGGGTATAAGTATTTATAGCGCAAATAAAACGAAGTCAGTCATAAGTATTTTGAAGAAACTTACTCACCGGAAGTCTTTTAATAAAACGGTTTGTTACCAAAAAGAAATTGTCACCACAAATTGCCACAATAGCGTCACGCTCTTAGGAAAACTTTCACAATATCACTTCACCCCTAATAATATCACCAACACGTCAATATCTATAAAATTATACTCCGCAATGAGTTAATAACGTTTACATATAGATAATCACTCTATTATTCCGAATATATCGATTTATATCTATAATGACAGGGTACTACCTGCTTACAGCGTGATAGTGTTATCTTTAGATTGCGATACATGCTAAAATTTCTTAAAATAATTATGTATTAATTAGTTTTTATCGGAACAATGTTTCAGACTAAAATGAACTAAATTGGTGAATAAGTTGCGATTTAGGATCATTTGCTGATTGAAACAAATTGACGAATGTCTTTCGAAATAAGCACGTACGTAGGTACGTGCGTATCTACATTTTTTCATCTGTCTAACATGGGATACTGAGCATAACACAACAACTACTGGATCAGTTGAGTTGGAAAAGTTTGTGGAATATGACATATGTATAGTGTAGACTATAGCATATGTCATATTCCACAAACTTTTCCAACTCAACTGATCCAGTAATTGTTGGAGTTTCTCCCGCGCTTTTGTCGCGTCCACACCAGCTTTTTTTCATTGTTTTGCAAATTGTTTTACAGTAGTGCTTTTCAAGTAAGAATGGTGTTTTTTATTCGAAGAACGTCTACTAAATGTGATTAATGTGTGGGACAGTGAAGTAAAGTCAAATAAGACGCTGCAGCCCGATCCGTACTTGGCTGGATTTTGAAGAGCCATACTGCGTCCGGGACGCCTTCTTCTTTGGTTCGGATGGTGCAGAAGCGTGGAAGATTCTCCCAGATAGCATTGAAATGTGTCACACCAGCATTTTAATGAAGACTTGAAAGAGTTGTTTACATCAGACATGGCTGTATGGGCTCAGTTCCCTTTGCCTTAAAAAAAAAAACAACAACCAGTAATTGTTGTGTTATGCTCAGTATCCCATTTTAGATAGATGAAAAAATGTAGATACCTAATGGAGGAAGCTATTTTAATGAACCTGAAAAAGTTCTTTGTTTTATCCGATAATTTCGTTTTGATTGGTTTTTGTAAGTACTTACCAAAGATTTTGAAATACGTGACGGCACTACTAGTCTGATTTCTATGGTTATGTATTTTATCTTATCTTATATTATGATAGGGGGCCGGGAATAACCCCAGCGGCACTTCGACCCTTGAGGATCTTTTGTGCCTACCCCATTTTACACACTGGTCATCTCAGTGTGCAGGTTTCCTCGCGATGTTTTCCTTCACCGTTAGAGCAGTCGGTAAATGTACGTAAGTCTTCGAAAAATACGAAAAACTCATTGGTACATGGCACTGCACGGTTTCGAACCCGGACCTCCCGCATGAGAGTCAGGTGTCCTAGCCACTGTGGCACCGACGCTCTTCCTTAAGCCATCTTATTTATTAATAAACTAGTTACGAGTACCATATTGAATTAAACAGTATATGAATTTTCATATTTAAAGAGTGTGCAGGTTTCCTACCGCCTTTCGCACTATTCGATCTCGTAGCAATATCAATTGAAAGATTTTGAATATCTGTATCAGCGAGGAAATAATCGCCTGTTAACACTTAGCTGTTCCACCCTATGTAGTTACTCAT
Organism: Hofmannophila pseudospretella; assembly: GCA_947369225.1. Classification (NCBI taxonomy): domain Eukaryota; kingdom Metazoa; phylum Arthropoda; class Insecta; order Lepidoptera; family Oecophoridae; genus Hofmannophila; species Hofmannophila pseudospretella. Next base: position 8,453,886 of record OX376317.1, on the reverse strand, counting down.
AGAGAAATGAAACTGGACAAAAATTAATTTTTAAATGTACTTACTTACTAAATTATAACCTTCTCTAATTTATATGTCATTTATGGTTTCGGCATCACATTATTATATTGTACATACCTACGTAATAGGGAAGGTATGCGCTTTATTACCCATGATTACAGTAACATCAAATATTTTATTACGTTATTAATAGTCGTACTTACTTACCTATCACAAAATAAAGTGGACATTTCCAGTGACTGAAAAGAAAGTGATTTAGGAAATGTAGAAATAACGCACGTCCATATATAAACTTTTAGCATCTATGGTGACAACGAAAATCATGATGGGTGATTGAAATATTATGATTACCTACCTAGTTCTAATCAGATAACAGCTTCAATTGTTTTCAGGTATGTACCGCATCTGATAAGATGTAATTATTATCTGTATCAATGATGTTATCGTTGTAGTCTATCGCAATTTTGTCGTATTTACATTGCTGTCAATAGGTTAATTTCATTTTAAATAGAAAGTCTAGAAAGGTCTTTGAAGCGCAATTTATCTTCCACTTTGCGTGTCTACCAGAACAATTATATAGTATATGTAAATAAAGTCAATCGATTTGATAAAATATTTATTATATTATTAATAAAGATAAATAATATATTATTCATTCACACAATGGAGTGATTCAGTAGTACAGGAATGTATATGAAATCCTTTCTCCTTTGAAATAACTGGCTTATTTTATAGTACTTACTAGAAAATTACTTACTTACTTACTTACTCCGCTGGCGCAGCGACCCGAAGTGGATCTTGGCCTCCGATACCAAAAAGCGCCATCGCTCTCTCTCCAGTCTCTAGCCAGTTAGGCGTCCGGAGATCAGGCAGATCTTACTCCACTTAATCTCGCCAGCGGTATCTGTGACGTCCGACTGGACGTCGTCCGTTAGGGCGTCCCACATACGCTCGTTTAACTGCCCGATCTTCCCCCATCCTAGTGACGTGCCCGAGCCATTGGAGTCGAACTGTTTTCGTTTCTCCGATAATATTCGGCTCGTTCACCATCTCTTCAATCTCCCTTATCCTCCACCTTTCGTCTTCCTTCTTGACTGGTCCAAGAATCTTCCTCAATATCCTTCCTATTACTAGAAAATTAGCCATATATTTTAAAAGCCTTCCGAATACGTAAGTTTATAGATATCACAAGAAGATAATTATTAATAATTGATTGACTATCATTATTGATTTATAGTGAACATCCACATTGGTTTATACATATTCTGTAAGTATATTCGCATATGTTCTGCAATATTTAGAAAATCAATCTTCGGTCTTATAAGAAAATAAAAATTCTGATAGCGGTTTTGAAAACTAAGGAACACTTCCGCTTCAGCTAAAAAAAATGTTCTGAGCAGTTCAGAACATTCTGATGATATTATACGGAAAAAGTCGAAAGCATAGACTTAATTGCGTGGCGCAGGTCGCTAAAGTTTGTAAAAGCTTTTCTGCTGACTTTTAATGTGGGAGCTGTGTTCCTTTTCATCAGTAGAATTTAAACTTTCCTTTTATTCAGTGCCATGGGTTGACAGTAGTGACGTCATGATTTTGCTCCATGCTGTCCTGTGGTTTTCTATTCACAGAGACGTTGAGAGCCAGGAGTTGATGGATTGGGAGTCGAGGCGACAGATTGACCATGCTTGCCCACTGTCCCGCACATAGTTCAGGGAATTTTAGCTTTTTGAGGAAGTGTCCTTCCAAATACCAGGGAGACACGCACGTGGGGGAGTAGTCCCATATTTTCATCTCGTTCATACGGACCCAGCTAGAAAGTAAATATGTATTATTAGGTATTATACTTACGACATCAAAGCAACTTAAAGTTAAGAGATTTAAAGTATATAATTCATTTCTCAGTAAATCTATTTATAAGATTGAATTAAGTGCCGTAGGGCAACAATCATCATCAACATTTAATCCCATGGAAGTGAAAGTGCTTAGGTATGATACTTAAATTTCAATTTGTATTGTTTTCAAATAATACCTGGAAACTCTTAATTACGTATTACGTCCGCGCAGAATCTTAAAATACAACCCTCTTAAAATACAATTAGGAGATACTTACGCCGAAATATAAAGAGCATGGCAATCGCAATGCCAAAGATTACCGGAAAGTTTCACAATAGCTAATTTGGGCATGTAGTCTAAAGTGCGCGAAGGCAGTGATGGAAACATATTGTTGTCTAAATACCTGAAATAAATAGTGATAAAACTTAATCTTCTCAAAATTATCCTTTTACGTAGCTCTTTATACAGTTTGCAAATGAAATGGTCTCGCTATACTATATACAGTAATGAATATAAATTCTGGAGATAGCTTCTAAGTGCTGAAATATACATTATACACTGTATATTGGATGTATAAAATTATATCATTTTTCCCAGTATCCTTTTTCGAGCAGCATATTTCAAAGTAACTCCTGTAAATAACCAACCGAGGCGTAACATTTATTAATAGCATAAAATAAAACTTACAATGTTGTGAGATTCTTCAACGTTGCAAATGTTTTAAAATTGACTTCATAAATATTATTATCTGATAATAAAAGAGCTGTTAATTTTTTTAATCCATGAAAAGTAGTGGCATTCAAGAACCGCAGTTTGTTTTTAGACAAGTCTAGTTTGTCTAAGTTTGAGCAGTTGGCAAACGCGAAATCTGGTAGCTCTGATAGGGCATTCTCTTTCAATTCCAAAACACGGAGTTGCTTTAGTGTAGTAAATTCAGCACCAGACAACTGAAATATCAAATATATCTCACGTTAAATTATCTTTATATACTTAATTAATCAGAAGGCTGTGTAGGTACCTGATACTTACACCTAAAAGGTTGTTATTGGATAAATCTAAATAAGTCAAACATTCCAGATTATAAAACAACTGAGTCGGTATAAACTGTAATTTGTTTTTATCTAATAATAGTGTTTCAAGAGATACAAGGCTCCCAAATGCACTTTCGGTGATATTAGCAATTTTATTTTCGGATAACTTCAATATTTGCAAAGTTTTCAGTGAAAATGTTCCATTTTCTATTCTCTGTATTTTGTTTCGCGATAAATCCAATATTTTCAAGGAATTCAGTCCCACGAAGCTATCGGATGGAATATATATGACTTGGTTATTTGAAATATCTATAGTTTCCAAGTATGAATTATTTGCGAATAATTTTTCAGGGAGCGTGTGTAAGAAGTTATTGGATAAATCGACGTGATAGAGCTTTTTCGTAGCACGAAAGGCTTCGCCGTCAATTTCTTCAAGATAATTCCTTTGTAGTCGCCTGAAATTATAATTATACTAGAAGCGAAGCATCATTATGATACATATCTAAATTAATGTATTTTCAGTTATGGAATACATTGACTAAACGAAAAGTTTTGGGTAGAATAAAAGTTTTCCTTTCGTCTATACGTCTTACTTTGGAACTGTGTACGTGTAGTCAAAAACAGCTAATGAACTCATAAAGGCCTTTACTTTAGATTAGTTTGACTTTTGGGTTAAAATCTCTCCATGTCGTCCTGATAGGCACGCCAAGTTTATACTTACAACATATGGGATGTAATATTTTGTTTTAGGATAATTAATAATTTTTGTCTATAGTGGTGACATCTATTCCGTTTTAACACGGATTTCAGGGCCTGTATTTATGAGTTCTCCTGCAGTTTCTGACTTCATAATTCAGGAATTATCATCAGGTGGTCTGATCCTTGCCGGCATTTCGGGCAAGAAATAAGAAATTCGATAAAAGTTACTTATAAAAACTCACAGAATCTTTAGGTTGACAAGAGAATCAAATATGCCTGCGGGAAGATATTCCACGTGGTTGTCAAACATGTCCAGCTCAACAAGCGAGCGCATGCCTTTGAATGTAGTCTTGTGCAGAGTTTGCAGTCTGTTTGTCCCAAGGTCACTGAAATACAAAAAGCAAGAATTGGAACATAGGTTACTGAGAAATCCTGACGCAAACATGTATTAGATTTGTAGAGAGGAGTTAAAAGCATTTTCAGTCCAAAAACAGACCCTTCTCAGAGAAAACGATGTATTGGAAATTGAATCACGTAGGTCAATCGACGTGATTTTGTCTTGGTCAACAAATTAACCTTCACGCTATGTCCCTTGCGGGGTAGGCAGAGAGAAAAATAATAAACTCAAATAATTATCCTATTATACGAATATATACAACAACGTGTCTCAGGCTCAACTGGGAGTTGAAATTAAATTGATCCCGGCATATATATATATGGCTTTCAAATCATTAATACAATAAATGATAAACCTGTTCAACTTTGCTAAGCTCAGAAAACAGGTCTACTCACATATTAACAAGGTCGGCAGGGACGATCAAGTCAGGAGTGAGGCTCGAAAGACCTGCTCTCCAGCAGTTCAGAGAACGACGGGCTGCGTCGCAGCGGCATACACTTTTTGAGCACAAGCGCCACCGTGACTGTCCGAAACTGATCGTCCAGGCTGCAAGGAAAACCGTTGATGGAATCATCAGATGTGTTACGCAAATCCATTATTGTCTTGATGATGCTCGTCAAACACACTCGCAAATCGTCCAGGGTTTATGTAAGTATGCTGACTGCTTTAAGTCCAGTAGTTCATTACGCGGTCGGAATTTACACCTTTTACAAACTTACGTCTTTTTGGATGTGGTAAAAGTTGGGAAGGGCAAATCAAATTTTCCTACCCCAAAAATGTATTAGTGAAAGGAAAATGCCTAAGAACTCTCAATGTCTAATGAAAAAATGTTACCCGACACATTCACACATAATATAATGTCAACAAGCTCCAATCTACATTGAACTCTGAGTCATGGGCGTACCTAAGGAATAAGGCTTGCGCAGTTTATGCCAGTAACGGTCGTTACAGCATAGAATATAGGTATTTAATAAGGCTGGTGATGTTTTTAAAAGACGAGGTAACCCTTTGTAGACTATTATATGGATTATCTTATCGGAATCGTTCTTTTAATCAGGAAGTGACGTGTCGCTGATTTATTTCTAATCAATACTGAATGATTGCTAGTACCGAACCGTGTAATTGCTAGAGACCTAAACAATTATTTGTAATTGATTGAGAGGAGAAATGTATTCCTTTATTAGGTAGGAAAATATAAATAAGGAACTGAATTTTGGGTACAAAGATAATTGCATTCTTGTGGAGATTATTTTTATTTCCAAACAGATAATAGTCTACTTTGTCCTTATCTACGAGTATCAGTTGGAAACTAAATAAGTAGTTATGTACCTACCTAACCTATATATTTCACCAAATTTCGGCTTCCGTCGGTCATGATAATTTAGATTGGTAATAGCTACTGAGTGGTTTCAAGTATGAATTATTATTCTGGAGCTGAATTTTCTCTAGAGTAAATTAGTGAAGCATTCGCTTCCTTCGAATCAATTTCCTATAATATCGTCAACTCCAATGAATTTCTTTCAATAGCGTATTCGATCATCATAAACATAAAAATTACAAGTATAAAACCTACGAGTATATACTGACGTAAATTATTTATCACTTGCTGTGTTATAAGTTAACTTGTTGCATTATTTTGAGAAATTATAAGTGCCCTTTGTTATTTGAGTTTTGGTTCATTCCACGACTACGACTAACCTACCGGCGGTGGCACCACCAGGAAATTATTATTAGCCGCGATTCCATTTCGCAAGGTACAAGTTCAGTATAGAGCGTGTTCACTGGCTGGCGAACTTTAGTTATTTTTAAGTAATTGTTAAAAATAACATGTCTGTTATTTTTCAATCGCTACTATGGAGGTAACGCAGGAAGAATTTTGTGCTATAATCTATTATGATTTTAAACGAGGGTTAACATATAAGGAATTACATGATAATGTAATCAGTTCGCGGTCGTAGCGTCAACAAAAAAATGTTTGCTGTTTTTTTTTCCGTCGTAGCGGGCCTGTAGCCGTAATTCCACTAGAAGATCGAAGAACACTTAATTGCCAATGGTATAGCGAGGTTTGCCTTCCAGGAGCTGAGTGACGATCGTCCGAGGAGCGGAAGGCGTGGTATAATTTTTCACCAAGACAACACTCCCGCTCACACGGCCGACAGAACCATGGACTTTTTAACCCATTCGGGCGTGCAATTGCTACTACATCCCCCCTTACAGTCCTGACTTGGCTCCGTGTGATTCCTTTTTGTTCCCAACGTTGAAGAAATCTCTACGAGAAGATCTCTATGTATAAGTTTCATTGCTTTGCTGTCGGTTGCTGTTTGCTTACGATTGGTTGGTTGTTGTGTGTGACGTCATACTTGAATAATTAAATAGTGGCTTTAATGATCGATTTACATTTGTCAAGTGTTTAGCGAAGTTGGTGAGTACAGTGAGAAAGTACAGTGAGAAAGGACAGTGGTGTACTGTAAACCGATCGGCCAGTAGTGAGTACTGTAATCGTCACTGTACTCGTACTCGCCACTTTGCTAAACACTTGACTAATGTAAACCGGCCTTAAGAGTGAATAGGCAATTAATTGGTCCGCGTGCTCCATCCTAGGCCTCATCGCCACATTCCATCAGATGAGATTGTAGTCAAAGACAGATAGATACATGAAAAAAAACCTCACCAGGTTGTTCGATAGCTCGCAACCGCCTGTCCAGCTGGCGCCAACGAAGGTCAGCAGTGCAGCCGTCAGGAGACTCATCGGAACTGCCCCTGGTCATCATCTCGAACACTTCGCATGCGCTTAGACTGCATTGTGCCTTTGCCGTATGCAATGCTAAATACAAAACCAAATAAATATTAAGTACCTATTATGTATGGGAAGCGATATTATATGGTGTGTAAAATAGTTAAATGTGGTTATTTTCAAGGTGGCTCATGTACACCATGACAACGATGTTGGAACAAAAATACTGATTTAGACCTGTTTTAAACGACTTCAAAAAATGGAGGGAGGAGGAATTTGTGAACCGATTTTGATGATTATTTTTATTTAGAAGGCTATACCTCTAGAGTGGTCCCATAAAAAATTGGTAAAGATCAGATGATGTACTTCGGAAATGGACAATAGATGTCCTTAAAGGTCCTTAACAGATGACAGCACGCTCTAATTAGGCAATTGAGAACCTTTCCGAAGGACCTCCGAGGAGCGCGACATACCCCGAGGTGGGCGAAACCCCCTCCTTCCAGCAACCCATTTATACTAAAAATGGAGTAATAAATTAATTATAATAAAAAACTGACCATATGCGAGTCGACCTAATTTTACCTAACTTACCTTTTTTTTATTTTTTTTATTTATTTTATTCTTTTACACTTTTTTGTACAGGTGAGCTTAATGCCTTGCGGCATTCTCTGCCAGCTGACCTTTGGGCATGCAGATATGTTATGTCGGTGCAGTGGCAATAAAAATGACAAAGAAACTTACTTAATAATATGTTAAATTTATATAATAAAATAACACTATATTAAAATAACAATATTCTTACATAGTATACTAAAATACAATACTAATACAAATATACAATATAATTTACTTATATACATAAGTACAATATAATTAAATACATACGAAAAAAAATATATTATGCACAAATATATTGATATGTAAAATATAAAGTTTTAGGGATTTTGAGGAACTTAAAAGGTGGCTACGAACTTGATTTTTAAACACAAAGCGATTCGAGGCTTTCCTTATATCTACTGGGAGATTGTTCCAAAGGCGGGCTGCGTGAACAGTGAACGAGTACGAGTAGAAATCAGTATGATGAGAGGGGAGGCTAAGGCGAAGATTGTGGGAAGAACGAAGAGATCTGTCATGAATTGAACATAGGTAGTGAAAATTAATATTGAGGAAGGAGAAAAAATTTCGTTTACATAAAAACCGCCTTCAAAATACGTTACAAATAATTATAATACAAATAAAATCTAGATGTTAGCCCGTGACCGTTTTTTATTGCGACAGGACTAGATTTCGATGTGGCTGAAATAAGAACTGAAGCTGTATTTGACCCTAATAATTCGCTGTGCAAAAGTTAAAAATATTATGTTCAGTTAAAAAAAGTGTTAGAAGTAAGTATTAAACACAGAGATTGGTCTCATAGATATACAAAATGGTAAATACCTACACGCACAACCTACATAATTTGAAACAGCATTTAATTAGCCAGTACCCTTTCATTATCTACCTACATGGCGTGATTAAGTAAACCCATCCATTATTATAAGGAAGGAACATAGGTAATAGGACTATGGGTTCTGAGATGTTTGTCTGATAAATTTAGCGATTATTATAAACAACGAACTTAGTAGTAACACAGCTGTGTTACTACTAAGTTTATTATTTGTAATAAGTTCAATGGAGTCGCATTTATCGCTAACTTAGAGTACTATATTAGTAACTACATGTTGTAATGACGATTTGTGAACGTTTCGTCAAATAAATTATAAGCACCTACGCATTTCGCAATGCAACCAACACAGAAACATTTTTATTAAAATAAAAATGTCGCATTTACTCTAAATGCTTGTAAAGCTTGACCAGGATTAGATAGAGGGCGCCATATTGCGGAATTTTATGTAAATAAATTTTGTTCATAGCGAACTCTATAAAGCTGGTTATAAAAGTACAAAAAAGCACAATTTGCATGCTCTTGAAATAATAATCCTAATACCTAAAGAGGTATAAATCTGTTAGGGATTTTTATGCTGTAGTGACAATTGTGGTTGTATTTACCTAGCCACAAAATATAAAACAGTAAACAGAATAAACAGGCTAAAGCAGAATATCAGCGCCATGCTCTAGATTACCCTAGAGTATGGCATTATGCTGAGCTGAGGCCTATTTGGTGCTGCAGCATACGCCGTGCATTATTATTAATTTAGTTTAAGAATATACATATTGTATAGTATATATGTATATGTATAATATATAAGTGGAATTGCGTGTGTGACGCAGACAGCAAATAAACGTTTTTCTATTCTATTCTATATATTTAGATACAGAAGGTCCGCTAAAAAAAACGCGTGATACTGGCCCACACACACGCCAGCTCTGGGAACAAGCGATCTCAAATCGAATCAGACGAACTCGCGAATAATTCCTACATTAATGGCATTATTTTTTATACTTACTTACCTACTTGTAAAACAAACGAAATACTCGTACATTGCAAGAAATATTTTTCACAAACTTCTTTCGTTTAAACTGGGAACTATAGTTGCCCTAGCACTACGGTCGAGTGTAAGTATATTATTATGATTAAAATCCGTATCGGAAACTTCTGTATCATTGTGGCTGTCCTGTTGCGTTTGAATCTACGCCAAAATATCCTTACATAAGAGGGCAAATCATTGATTTATCGCTTATAAGATCACATACACACACACACACCACACGCACACACACACATACCCACACACCGCACCCTTTCCCACCTTAACACACCTCACAGACACGTATACTATACACATTATATACTATATATATTTGTAAAATACAATGGAGTCCAAATTAGTTAATTTAATACTTATTGTTAATGTGATTAAGGATCGCCGCGACACAGGGTCGCCCTAGAGCGGGGTCCAACAGCAAACTTGAAAAGGTGTAACAAAAAAATTGTGGTAAATAAATTATTTTGTATTTGTATTTATTGTCGCAGATAATGATTTAAAACCACTTACTTTGATCCGTAACCGTTCTTTAGGGTCGTCGTCCCTATGATGGTGACGAATCAGCGGATGAGGAGCACAGGTGATGATGAAAATGATCCTTGATCACAATTCCCAAAAAAGGTATTGATTTGCGATCGCGACAAAATGCATGCGGTCGGCGCGGCGGGTATCGTGCAACTAGGACGCAGTGGGGTGACAGCTGTCACTCGACGACAAAATACGAAAACAAGCAGGTACCCGTAAACAATTATCCGGTCCGGTCACATCTACCCCACATTTGTCCAAGAAAAGCGAAATAAACATTGGAATTACGAACAATTATATTTTTGTGATGTAATTTGTATGTAAAGAAAAGAAAGAGAGAAACACATTGATTAAACAATGCATTATACAAGATTAGACTTAAAAAGACTTAACATTAAAAAAACAACACAATGTTAAAAGGACACATGCTCAGCATGTGCTGCGGTCCGACCGGTACGGCAGAACCACAGCACTTGTTTTCAGCTGTGCCAGGGCGAAGGCATCGCGATCGAAGCAGCAGGTCAGGGACCAAACCAAAAATATATTAAAAGTACAAATAAATAAATAAATATCCTAAGATGAAATAGATAACAATTAAACCTGGAGAGAAAAGGGATAGGAATACAGAGTGAAATCTGACCATTATGCGGTTCGTCATTCCTAAGGGAAGTGGTTATGGTATGTGTTATAACATTATAAAGAAAGAAAGAAGAAACTAATATAAAAATATATACTTAAATATAAAAAGTGTACTGTGTCTGTTTTTTGGGCAGCGAGAACGTTGTTCTTAACTTTTTTCCTAAACGTATCCACAGTTCGCACATCTCTTAAGGTTGGTGGAAGATTATTCCAGATCTTACATAAAGATACTTGTAGTTATCAAAATATATACACTTACCACCAATTAAGTTGATTAGCACCAACATAAATGTTAGACCGGGAGCCATAGTGACTAGCAACTAAAAACAAGAGCAGCAATACACTCTCGACCCGTAATATGTTCTGTTCCATACAACATGTTGTACAACATTGAGCCATTTATTCAACTGTGAACATCGAGTATGAAATCAGTTTGAGAAATTTTCGATGGTCGGTTCGATCTACGACGATAGTCTTTGGGAAAACGAAAAACGTAATCAATTGAATGTCGAAAGACATCGTTACTTTATAAATATTTTTTGTTTTTATTGTTATATTTTAGTCAAAATCACTGAAATATTTTTAGATTTTTAGTTTTATTTATCTAACATTTGACATGTATTATTAATTTTCTATCTATCTATCTCAGCCACGTGTGGTCCGCCTTCGGACATAGGCCTCCTCCAACTTCTTCCACTTCCGACGGTCGCAGGCGGTGCGCATCCAGTTGTGGCCCGCTATTCCCCGAATGTCGTCCACCCATCTCATAGGTGGGCGACCTTGTCCCCGCGTGTTTTGCCGTGGTCTCCACTCAAGCGTTCTTCTGGTCCACCGGTCCCTATCCATCCGTGCAATGTGTCCCGCCCATCTCCATTTCCGGCTTTCGATGAGGTCTATCACGTCTCTAAGCTTCGTCCTTTGTCTGATCCACTCGTTCCATTTGTGGTCTAGCAGTGTTACATCGAGCATCGCCCTTTCCATCGCTCTTTGTGTCACTCTAAGCTTCTCAGCGGACTTCTTTGTCAACGTGGTAGTTTCCATTCCATACGTAAAAACTGGCGAGACACACTGCTCGAATACTTTGCTCTTTAGATGTTGGGGGATGGTTTTTGAGCGCATAATGTTAGCATTAGCTCCAAAGGCGGACCAGGACTGTGCTATTCTGCGATCTACTTCTGCTGTTTGGTTGTCAAGACCCAGGGTTATTTTGTGACCTAAGTATATGTAATGGTCGACCACTTCAACAGGAAGCTGGCATTTATCGGCAGTGAAAATGTTAGTCATTATTTTGGTTTTGGACTTGTTCATCTTTAAGCCGATTTTTTCCGATTCCTTCTGCAGCTCTTCGATCATTAAGACCATTTCGTCGACGTCATCAGATATTAGAACGATGTCGTCCGCAAACCTCAGGTTATTAAGTCTGTCCCCGTCGATGTTAAGGCCCTTGTCGTTCCACTCAAGCTTTTTTAAATACATTTTCCAAGGCTGCTGTGAAGAGCTTCGGCGAGATCGTGTCTCCTTGGCGTACTCCTCTGCCAAGCTTGAACGAGTCCGTTAATTTATGGAGATTGACGGAAGAGGTCCCATTTCTCTGGAGGTGCTTGATGAGTTGGATGTATCTTTCATCGATCCTACAATCAGCGAGTGCTTTTTCAATTATTAATTTTACAATACATTAAATTTGAAATTAGAAAAAAAACTTAATATTAACATAATTATAACTTATAGCTGCTTCAAATTGGCATTGTCAGAAAAAAAAATTAACTAAAGTAATCGTCAAAAAACTGAATTTGAATATAAACTGAATAAATTGAGCCCAACCTATTCTGTACGTTCTCGTCGTAGGCGTCGAAATGTAGTCACGATGCGTTGTTATTGGGAGAACCACAGCTGATCCACTAGTCGTCTTGTGGTATAAACATGAATGGTTGTGGGCTTCTCCAAAGTAATACACGTAGTACTATACAGGAAGGAAAGCTTCGGCGGGGCACTCAGAGCAGCTACCAGATCCATTGGAGCTATGAGAAAATGATCTTAGGAGACCTTCCCTAACTTTTGGAGCTATTTAAAACTACATTCACAGATTTTTGAAAAATGGTACAGTCAGCGAGAAAAATGTCATTTTTTACAAAAAAATACCTAAATGTATGGGAATAGTTTATTGCTATTTATGAGATTTCTAGTACTCGAACCTCGATTGACCCCATAGTCTTTTGTTCCTGACACTAAATAGAATCGATTGGCATCACATATTTTTTTGTGAAAAATGGCATTTTTCTCGCTGACTACCTTTTTTCAAAAATATGTGTATGCAGTTTTAAAAATCTCCAAAAGTTAGGTAGGTTCCTAAGATCATTTTCTTGTAGCTCCAACGGATCTGGTGACTGCTTAGGGTGCCCCGCCGAAACTTTCCACTTTGTGGTAATACATACATACATACCACAGAATACAATAATGGTAATATATACAACATACCTAAAAATTGGACTAACCGAAAAAAATTAGATGAAATGCCTTTTCTGACTATTAGGGACTTGCTGCTGAATACCATCCATGACTATAACCGATATATAATTAACCAGTTAACTGAATTGATTACGTCCGTTGTTGAATGGACGATGTTTGAATCAGCTGATAAAACATGCATGAGTTTATTTCATAACTTTTAACAAATTACCCAATACATTAAGTCACTAGTAGAGTCTTTAACTTAAGTTATGTTTCACTTACCATCGGAAAACTTAAATTCGGGCGAATTTTTTGGCACCAATCCGGAATAAATCGTATATTTGACTGCAATCATGTATAAATCGAAGAAAAAATAATTATATCGGTTATCTAGGACATAAATTAGTCATATTGAAAATTTTATGACCCTAATCATTGTTTACCTTAGATTTAATAATGAAAATGGAATTGAGTAGATTTGTATGTAGTAGATTGTTATACAGAACGCAGTAAGTTCTAAATAGTTTTAAATTCGTTTGTCATACATAACATAAATAAAATTTTATTTAATTATTACAATTTTTAGGTTGAAGTACCCGCCACTCACCCTCGGATTCACCTTCCCCAACAATAACAAAATACAGAAGTATTTACAATAATATGGGATGTAAAATCCGACCTCCTAATGACGTGATAAGGATTAAGGGAGTGTGAAATGGATGAGATCTAAACGAATAGCAATATAGACATTCCTCTTGACATCAAAGCTCTTCTTGTCCACTTGTCCTGATGATGTCTCGTTAAGAGGCGAAACGCGTGTCGAATTTGAATACAAGTTCGCGGTTTCTAACGGAATACTGCTATTCATTTAGGTCCAATTCCCTTCACACTATATTTTTTTTGGTTTTCTATGATTAATATTTAATAAAAATAAATAAACAGCGTATAAGCCTCGCCATACTGCGGGGCAACGCCGCCAGCCAGGAGGCTGGACACGAGGACGGGACACTCCCTGCAGGGAGCGACCTGGGCCAGGTATTTTACTTGTAAAATAGCTTAAGCATTTATTTTAGTGTTATTTTAGTATTATTTTATTTTGAATAAACACCATAACATAATATTCTATTAAGTATATTGTTATTATACGTGGCATGTTCGTGGCATGCTGGCTGGCATGTCCTCAACTTCGTTTAACGCAGATTCATTATATATCCTACTCCTATGTCAATTAATTAATACGAATTACTCAATTAGTTTAATTATTCAACCGTGCTGATTGAGTTGACGAGTCCAAATTGACTTAAGGCCGGATGTTAAATTACCTACACATATTGACAACTTACCTAAGAGAAAAATTTACGATCTTGATTAGGTAAGGCAAGATAGGAGTTGATATTTTCTTTACAAAAACGTACGTTAATACTATACGTAAGTATAGTATAATAAAACAAAAGCCTATTATAATTTTTTATAATGTTAGTATCTAAATTTTAAAATGTACCTACAGAAATAGGAACCAAAACACAACTTCTAAAGGTCGCTATAGGGGTTCAACTATACTTAGATCGCTAAGAGTACCTAAATGTGTTCACAACTTTTGAATGTTCGTATAAAATTTCACTTCTGATCTGAATCGATACCAAAATATTTTATAGTTGGAAGTCGTGTTCCATCCCGTTTGAGTACCGGTTCAAGTATCATAAAGTTAAACGAACTGCGTGAAATGATCAATTTTCGATCGATTATGCATGCACTGAAAGGTGCTATTTTTGAGTAGGTTTCAGTGCATTTAATTTTTGTTTTTATCGGAGTCTTGTAGTACCCCGGAGGTACTGTGGGCCTTCGCGACATCTAGGTATGAAAATAATCATGTTCTGGAGAAAAAATCATCCAACGTTCGTCATGTGAGGCAATTGTCAGCTTCAATAGTGAAAAACAAACTTTAGGTGCCACTAACCTATTAATGACAGTGGTTAAAGATTTAAGGTAGATAACTTAGTTAGTTCATCTCCTCAAGGAGATAAGTTCGGAGTACTGACGAGATGAATAGGTAACGAAAGTATCAGACGTTGGCGAGAGTGAAATGCTCAATGCTCCAGGCACTAAAGGAGAAATGTTGCGCTTTATCAGCTTTAGGAACTCATAACCGGGCATTAACTGGAGTACTGTCGATGAAAAAGAAAGAGTACTAGAAAGCGCTGCATGTACTTAATAAATTAAAAAATTACTCTTTTAAACCTAATTTTTCACCCAAAGAGTGATCACAGATTATGACTAAAAAAGTTTTAGAAAAACACGGATATCGTATTCGCACGGCATGCTGAGGGACAGAAAATAAAGTTTAAAATTACAACCAAAAAAATAGACCGTGGATCACCGGTAGCTCGGGCAGAGCCTGATGTGTGCAGAGAGATGGACCGGCTCTCAGACCTGACAGTTTGTATATTCGCGCTCGATCATTGTAACTGGTACTGGAGGAAGTGGGAATGACGTCCGAACTATCCACAGACTTTATTGTGTGTTATCCTCTGGCACGGAAATGTGACCCCGGCCTGAAACAGTTCCACCGCCTACCATACTACTGTAAACCTGACCTGAGTCCTTGCAGTAGATCTGCAGGTTGCAGTAGGTCTGCTGGTGAGACACCGGACCGGAACGGAAATTACAATAGTAGGAATAGCTAGGCTCTGTTTTCGAGTCTCAGCATTCTCTAGAGAGATACTTAGAATTCTCGTACCAATTATCTCGATGCAGAACAATGATATTAATCTAGGTATCCGAAGTTAAATATAACGTCAGCGACCTTTGGTATCAGGAAAGCATATATACACAGATTTATTACTGCAATATTAGCACTGTGCAATAAAACTATTTTACGGAGCAATAGGAACGAATATCATAAAAAAATGGATTAGATTTTGTGTAAATATAAGACATCTGGAATAAGTAAAAATATTATATATCATGCTCTTTCTCCAGAATACAAATAAGTACAGCAATCAAGTTGGGACTTAATCTGTACAAACCTAAAATTATAGAAAAATATATGTATTTATATTTAAAAAATTCTAAAAATAAATTATATAATTAATTTAATTAGTCTCCTTAAAAATAAAAAAAACCCATTTATTTCCCATTCGTTTAGACTTAGAGCAAGCGTAAATATAATCTAAATTCCTTATTATTTTAATTTATTTAGACTTAATTTAGGGATTATATTTTTCTTTATTGCATAAGAAATGTTTCAGGGCAATCTGGCTTGTTTCCTTCATGCAACATAGAGTAAGATTTCGCTACTCGTGTGTGTGAAAATTAAAATATTTTTGATATCTTGCGGATGACCCCAGGGAAATCGTGAAATACTTTAGTCCGTTGCGGGTAATGGGGTTATATTTACTAGGTACACAGTTCACTTTATTTCTTTGGAATAGAGTTTAAGTAACTTTTTTAACCGACGGCATTTTCGGGCTAGAAATTTATCATAAATCGCCATTATCAGCGTATTAACGTTCCCATTGTTGGGGCACGTGCCTCCCCCTCCACAAGGGGATACTAGACGTTGTAACATCATAGGGTACTTACTTCGGCATTTCGAAGCATATTTTCTTTTATTTGCATAAGTTGATATTTACGATTTTTTCTATAAAAAATAATGGTAAAAACCGCTACTTTCGAGCAGGGGTACGAGGGTTGATAAAACATTTGTGATACTTAATACTTAACACTTGATTTAATATTCAGACAATATAAATTTTATAAAGAAACACAACTTTAGTGCCTTAAAAGCATTAATATTTAATTTTTATAATAGTGAAAAGAAAAAAACTCTAAAAAAGAAAAAAAACCTCTAATAAACTGTAAGTACTGTTTACTTGATAAGACTAAATGTAAAAAGGGCTAAATAAAATTGTTTAAAAATTTCAAAGCAAGTAATAATTTTAAATTATCCATAATTTAAATAACGAAAATAGTTAATTTGTTTGCTGAAAGCTATTAAAACATGGGAACAATTGTTTTTCCTACGGAAAATGGTTGTTTGTTTAGTTTTCGTTGAGATACTACAAATGTTTACCTTTTGATAATGACTGTTTACTCTGCAAGGTTAATTAAAAACATGCACATGGTCGTGTTGACTTAGAAATAACGTTATTCACGACACTTGCTACTCAAGGGTGGGTGATGTACGCGCCAACGTCATTCGCTTCCGACACAGCGAACAGTCTTGCCGCATCCGCGCGCTGCGCTGAAAACTTTCAGTCGCGCGCGATTCCGCCCGTAACGCGCTTTTCCCGCGACTCCACAAAAAGTTTCACAACGTAACGCCATACTAATGTGACGCACAAATATAAACTGAAATTGACAGATAATTAATTTACCATATTAGTCTCCGCGTTAATGTTCGTTTCAGTTAGCACTGACTAAGTTTGCGATACACAAGGCAAGCACATATTCAATTCAGATCGCTTCGTCACAATAGCGTTGTAGTATAAAAGTGATAAATACCTGTTTGCGAACAATAAATCACAAACGTTCAAGTGATTTCTCTGAACGAAGATTTGCGAAAATAAATACGTGTCATTGTTAAGTGTTTCGTGAGCTCAAACATGTCATTCACTGTGAAGTGATACACAAAAATAGCGGAGTTTGTCTAAGTAATTTCTGTATTGAAGCGTTGGCAAGGTTGGAAATTCAGTAAGTGCGCAATGTCAACTTTGGAAGCAGGGACAAGCGTGCTAATCGTTTTGCAAACAAGCTGTAAGTCGGCGGTTTGTGCGCTACTTGTGTGCCGTGAGTGTTAGCACAGCGAGCCAACGAGGTCTCGCCAGTCAGAGAATAAAGAAATTTTTTACCCAAACTGCTACAGACGGGAACCATACTCTTCATAATGGATTCCAGGTAACTGTTCATAATGATTGTCATTCGTTATTATCACTATGTTAACGTCAATACTATTGCAGCACAGACCTTCGGTCTGTGGCCATATATCTACGGTGTGAATTTACTGTGGGTTGGCGAATAACATAATTGAAAAGTATAATTTTTCATTAATATTAAAAAATAGACATAAAAACAGAATTGAAATTCATTGAAAAATAAAATAGTTAATAAAATATTTTCAGTAATCAGAAGTTAGAAAGAAACGGCAACAGCAATTTGTGACGTCAAACATCAGTGCTTAACTAAGGCCTACTGCACGTTATCGGAGTGGAGGTGCAGCGACTCAGATGACAATGTGAACTTAACCTAAACGTTTTAAAAATAGTTCAAAATCTCGGGCGGCGGCAAGTGGCGCGAAGCGCGGATTTTCAGGTTAGCCCGTATTTTAGAGACTTAAAGTTTAGTTTAATTTGTATCGAAAAAAGTTGCTACGCCTTCACTCTTTTAATTAACGCTGGGCCAAAATACTAGGTACCGTTTTGCTAAAAAAAAGACAGAACATCTCCCCAATATGTCTGGGTAGTAAAGCACTTAGTTCGGTTGCGATTTACACCATGTAAACTGTGTCTAATTAGTCGACAAATCGTTGACTATTCAGTTTTCAATCAAGTGTAATAAACGCTGTAGTTGATAACATAACTCTCACGTCCATTATCCCCGAGGGGGCAGACAAAGGAACCACCTTCGTTATAGATAGTTCCCACTTTTCGCCTTAAGATCTGATGAACAAACGTGATCCTGCAATCTGCACGTAAGATTTTGATTGATTGAAACGCGACTTTAATTACAAAGAACTATATAGAGAAGCGCAAGTACAGTCGATCACAAGTCAACCTATCCAAATGCCAATAAAATAAACCATAAGGTGTAGATTAGAACGAAGGTACCTAGATTACGATCCGGTTGTGCACCTCGATCACGATCCTGATGCCATCGAAATGTTTAACGACTGTATCTTCATTTACGGATCGCACAGTACTTAGCTTCATTGTATTTGTCATCTTTAACTCTGAAACGAACATTTCAGACACGAAATATACAGTCATGATGTATGATTGTATATTTCAAATAATAATATCCCTCAAGTTAAATACAATTTGCATTAGGACAGTATTTAAACTTAGATTATTTAAGTTGACTGCACTTTGCCAATAATTGCGATTTGTAATTGACAGTTCGCGATTGCTAACTATTGGTCAATTTCTCCTTAGACGTCAACATTATTAAGTAAGATGGCAATATTGATACTCATACATTGAAGGGAGACAGAGCTATATTTGACAGGAGCTGCGTCAGTTTCTTTGCGATTCTAACCTGTGCTATAGGTAAACCGCTTAACTATGGGGTCGTCTGTGCGTCAAGAGGCAGACATTAAAATTACCAGATCTGCAACTGTCCCGTGATACTTTGGTTAGTAGTCGTGTCGGCCGACGGTACCTAACAATCAAGTACACGGTAACAAAAAGGTCGTTTAAAAAAATGTATATTCAGTGTATAACTCTAAATTAAAAATTTAAGAAACTCCCGTTGTTCCACTATGGAGATCCCCTTGCAACGATGTCGACTTCATCGTCCATATCAACCTCCTTGCCATCAATTTCAACCTAATTGTTAGCGTTTATCTCACCACATTTCGTGTTGGCATTTTCATTTCTTCATCTATATTTTCAATATTCAAATCATATTCCCATTCAATTTTTAAATTCCATTATTCCATTAATTTCATTATTTTTTCTTACTCTCTCTGTATTTTTCCTGAACGGACGTAGGTCCGTTTTATAAAATTGTCTCCTACTACTACTTATTTTACTACTATTGTGTTGTTCTGTTCCTGATAAATATAATATCTACTATTACCAAGTTTCCACTATTACTTTATCTGCATACTGTCCTAGAACCCTGCTAACCGGCCTAGAGGGCCTTACTTTTTCATGGTATTCATCAGATCCTCAAGGTTTCAAGTGTGGGAAGCTCACCATAGTCATAAACATTTGAGCTCAAACTCGAACCACCTAACTGTTATCGTTCCAGAGATCCCATCATACTCCAACATCGAAAGATACTCAAAGATCTTAGAACCACTGATCCAATTTTCATCTAACATAGATAAGAATATTCAGCATTATAGACCTTAGGCGCCTGAGGACGCTCCGGGCTTCGCCCTACGCGGAGCTCGGCCTTCGGCCTCGCCATGGCAACATAAAATTCCTAGCAATTCAATTTATTTTTTGACCGCCATCTTTAAATATTTTTTTTCTCTTGTAATGTCTCAGGATTCCCTACGACTTTAATTCGAGAACACCCTATCTATTTACTATAATTTCGGCGGGCTGATGAAATCTTACAATTCTTCAAGTTTCATATTACGAAATTGAAGTCCACTTACTTTTTCCTAGTCATCATTAGATCTTCAAGGTTTCGGCTGTCGGAAACGCACAATGAACCTGAATACTCGAGCTTAAATTCGAATCAACTAGCTATTACCGTTCCAGAGATCCCATCTGACATCAAAGATACTCCAAGATCTTGACCACTGATCCAATTTTTATCAGACTTACCTAATAGTACTCTTGACAAAATACTCCATTCAATAATAAAAACCGGGTCCAAATCTGATCATCCGTTGTTAAGTTATGATGCCACAGACAAACGTGTTAAACTTATTACCTGCCATCCATCAATCGGTCGGTGGTTAAAATAAATCCTTATGTTAGAGTCAATAATTCTTACTTACCTCGCAAAGTAACAACACATTTCAGTGTACGAGGAGATTATCTACGAGTAAAGGCTAGTGGCCGAAAGTTAGGGACCCAAGTGTTAATGGAATGGGCAAAGGCTAATAGCTCTGCGTCTCAACTTTTAGAACTTAATCTGTAGTTAACTATGTTATTCTGGGTCTAAGTGAAAACATATTAAAAAGTCAGTCAAGTTGATGGATAAATAGCTACTTTTAAGAGAGAATTGTCGTCAAAAACATTCATCATCATCATCATCAGCCCATGTCGTCCCACTGCAGGGTATAAGCCCTCTCTTTTGTGCCACCCTATACGATCCTGTGCTAGTCGCATCCAGGTCTTCGATGCGACTTTGGTGATGTCATCCGCCCATCTGGCTGCTGGACGACCTACTCCTCTTTTCCCCAACCTTGGCCACCACTCAATGAGGGCTCTGGTCCACCGGCCATCACCACGTTTAACAAAACAAAAAACATTATAAACATGAAATTATCTTGGTCGCTTTGATCAATTGTTTGGTTTATTTTTCGGTAATTTTCCTTATCTACTCTTTACTTAATTTATTCATGTCAGTAGCTACTGGGCAATAACTTCTCATATTGCTCCCGAACGCCATCGTTACCATGTTGTTTAAAATAGATTAATTAGGTACTCACTTTTAAATAGAAAAAAAATAGATTAAAGATGGACTAGGTTCAATCAAGGATGCAGTAGAATCTCTGAACTAATTCAAGGTTAATAGATAACTAAAATTATCTCGTTGTTTATTAACTTTATTTCAACAAGATTTCAACTAGTATATTGGTACCCGGTAAGCCGGCATATAAATCGTTAAACTTTTTATCCAATAACATTGAAAAGCACAATTTTATTGTTTTATATCACGCTAAGATTTGTTGTTATTAATGTGTGTAGTCTGGTATTCATATATATAGTTTATAAATGTGGAATCAAACAGGCACACAATGACATACAGACGGGCGGAAGTAAGTTCTACAACTTTGTCAAATTTGAAGTCGATAGCATTAGTAGTTCCTAAGAAAAATAGCTGTGAATTACAGGCGGACGGACACCGAAGTCTCACCATAATGGCCATCGAATATTATACCAACGCGACGCGAACCCGGCACGAACCCATCTCCGAGCAAATCATTGAAATGTGAGCTTTATATCGTATTACATACAGTAGGTTTTCATAATTCAAAAGTAGAAGGTGAAGTTGTCGTCGATGAGTTGACAACGCGTGGGCCACTCGTCGACAACTACTTCATTTGAATTTTGAAAACCTGCGTAATACGATATAAAGTTCACATTTCAATGCTTTGCTCTGAGTTGAGTTCGTGTCGGGTTCGCGTCGAGTCGCTGCAATGTGACATGACCTTAAGGCTTCCTTTTTACAGTTTAGGTACGGTACACTAAAAATAATATGTAATAACGAATATTACTAGTAATTATGAATAGAAATGTACTATTATACTACGTCTTAAACCTTAGCATTTGCATAAAATCAAAGATTTTGAAATTCAGGAGAGGGCGCTACTATATAGTCCGATTTCTGTGAATGAAATATATGTTTTATGGTCGTTTGCTTCTATATTTTGTTTTATATGTATTGTGGAGATTAGGGACAGTTCGTCATTGTCAGCCCTCGTCTTTCCGCTGCGGGGTTAAACTAAAAGCCTATTTGCCCTGTTAAATGGGGCGAGTTATAAGTTTAACAGTGGAGATAAATCTTCGAAACCGAGAAAAAAATTAGCTCAACAATGGTCTTTAAAATACAAGAATTCGAGTATATGCTATACGTCTAATTCGTCTGAAACTTAACTGAAAGTTTAATTGAATTCTAAAACAGCCAAAATGAGTTTTTTTAGTCGGAAAACGACCCATTTCAATCTAGACATTGAAATGGGTCGATTATTTGAAGTCGACATTAATTCTTTAAAAGCCTATTTTAACTTGTACGAGTTAAGAAGCGATTTAAGTTATGAATGTATCAAATGAATTCTATTTTATTTTTATTTTACAATTCGATTAATCGAAAAGTGTATGCTGATTTTTTTTTATTAATCGATATTATAAGTACTTACTTGCCACTTTAAAAATATAATTAATTATTCTAATCAATATGGAGCATCCCTAACTTAACTCGCTAATTAATTAATGCAAGTGTATATCGGAACAGATGAAATTTAAGTTTAAGTTTTAAAATTCGAAAAATAATTCTAGTTTAAAAAAAACAACTAGTAGGGATCATGGACATTACGTCCAACAGGAGATAATCCTGCAATGTTTTACCACTAGAGGCGCCACTAGCACAACGGTACGTAGCCAATTAACATGTACGTTCCTTACCACCAAATCTTTTTTTATCCTTCAGGCTCGCGCCTCGCTGTCTAATCAGATTTTTTAGGTTTGTTATTTTGATACGGCCCTATGATGCCATGATATCTTCACAATTTTACTATAGCTTTGAGATATTATATTAAATTAACCCATATAACGAGAAATTTCTGATATCTTCAAAACTAACGTTTCGTTTTGCTTTACTGTACTAGTGGATCCATCTACGCAACTCTTTGCTTTTTATCTCCAATTCCCCGAACAGAAGGTACAGCGGCCGTTACGTCCAATTCCCCGAAAGTTAAATAAGGTAGGTTAGATAATTCTCTAATCAGAGACAGACGAAGATATTAAATATTTTTACAGTCGTAAAACGATTCCATCCCAATAGATAATTAAATTATCAGCCTCTATGTAAATGCCTACCATTTTTGCATAAAACCTTTTGCCGCCGACCATTTTTGGAGGGAAAATCAAAACATGGTTCTTCATAAATTTTAAGTCACATAGCGGAAATTATCTTTATTTATACTTGCCTTAAGTAGATAAAGGTTGGCTACTCACAAACAGTTAAATACAAAATCAACATATTATGAGCAAATCGATCTCTAAAAACTGTATTTTATTGCCTCAAAGCACCTACGTAGTTTCAATAATATATCCTCTGTAATAAATCTCATGCATGAATATCCAATTTTTCGGATCATCGAGTAACTCAGGATACTTTTTCGTTTATCTTCAGATAGAGAGATAGATAGATAGATAGATTAATACTTCAGCATCATCAATAACGTAGGTAGGCACCTATTATAGATACAATTATAGTGTACCTATATCTGTGGATTGGTCAAAACAATATTTTATATTTCGCATTACCAATATTAAATCTCTATGTACACCAAATAGTACCAATATAATAAATCAAACAGTGCGACCACGAGCCCATTATAGCGAGATATTGTCCCACCAGTGTGTCAAATTAGTGGGATCACGAGTCAGTTACCGTAAAACTCGTTTACTGATTGACTTTGATTTGAAATTGAAAATGCATGATTGATTGCTAAAATGATTTATTTACATCCACGATGGATATTTTTTTTTGTAAAAATATACTTTAGTACGTAATCCATGTGTTAAAATATCTATGAAGTTAGTAAGTATAAATATAATTGGTAGTAGGTACTTACTTGTACTGTTTCTGTTACTTACCCACATAATAAATAAACATCTTTTTACTCAAGAGGGGACGAAAGTGTACACCTTAATTATCAAAGTACCTAGATATAAGTAAAGCATCTTCAAGACACATAGAAACGTGACGTAATCGTGATATGTACCCTAAATCCGCCAGGGTGCGGTTTTGTCGTTGGTTTTATAAGCTCATTCAAGGCCAAGGTTGGACGGTTGATAAAGGTATGAAACTTGGCTGTAATTTTTTTGTTTCTATATTTAGACGCGATAGATTTCCTATTAGTTGCTTGATACAGAAGACAAGCTAACTCTCTCAACGGAATCATCAATCAGATAGAAAAACTAACGTGTCAGTTAATATTGGTTTTACGGATTTAGGCTTTGTGAAAGGACCGAAGAAATCGGACTAGTGGCGTCCTAGACCAAAAGTAAAATAAGTTTGAAAACTTTCTCTACTACGACATAGCTATTACTATTTTCATGTCTATCTACTGGCTGAGTGAATGAAAATTGTTTGTCTTGAATATACTAACATTTACGGATGTGCAATTTTAAATATAAGTATATGAAACAAAAGAAGGAGGAGCCTTAACATATGAGATCTTTGAAGTTATATGCATTTGAATTTGATATAACGGATCGGATGGTCTTCAAAGCAAAAAGAGCGCAAAAACGTGCCCACATTTGTGATAAGTGGGTACTTTTCTACTTTCATGACATCACTAAAAATCTGAGAAATTTTTCCCTCACTACGAAAATTAAAAAATAGCTTACTAGTTTACAATATCCCCATATTTACCCTGACATCGCCGGAAATTGAAGGTCGGTTAAAGCAAATACACAAACCTACATAAAAACGATAATATATATATATAAGAATACGATACGAATAAGTATTTCGATAAATGTTTTTTTTTTCAACCCAGTAATAGCGTTTCAGCTTCTTTTATTATGATTCGACATTTCGATCATGAATAAACAATGATTTATGAAATGAACAGGAAATGTTTTGAAAACTCTCTTTTTCTTCGAATAATGTGGTAAATCGTTTTAATGTCATTACATTCCAGACGTGTAAAAAGTAAGGAAACATCAATGAATGGTGGGTTGGCATTACAAATAAACAAATCTTGTTTATTTTTAACGTCTGTTTCATGCCGACCAAAATGAGTAATAGAGAAAAAATGTAATACGTACTAGTGAGAATCATTTAACGACTGTATGACTCGAAAAATATGTCCGTCACTTTTTGATTAATTCGAATAACAGATTATAGGATTAAGCCGTGTCGTCGCTATCGCTAGCGTAAAAACCTTCAATTGGGAACTGTAGGTCCCTTTAATCCTAAACATGTGTTCTTTTGGCTTTCTTTCTGACTTGAACATTGCATAATTAGGTAGTTGCTCTAGAATATATAATCTGTGAATTTAATGTGCTGTACTCTTCCGTTTGATATTATAATTATCTACTGTGTAAATAAATTACGAAAATACATACATACACACAAAATTTCACGATATAGCGTGAAGCCTACCGGTAGGCAGAGAGAATGAAATGCCACGAATCTCTGTCTTAGCATGCCTCTCTTGCTTCCTCTACAGTTATTCATAGTTTCACCATATACAAATTAAAATCAAATTACGAAATTTTTTAAAGTATTTTTTTATTTAATTACGAAAATAATCCTTTAATTATTAGAGAATATACATTTATTTTACAAACGTTCAATAGAACGGATAAATAATAAAAGCTAAATAGAATATAGCGTGACTGTAGTAACTTTCGTCCCTGGGAGATAAATGTTTGCTCACGTTCTGAATCGATGAAAATCGCGCACATAGCTGGGAGGCACAGAGTTACGAGTATGTTGTCAAAATGTCGTGTTAACTCGGGAGTCCTATTTACACGAATACATCAGTTTATCTTGTAACGAGCTCGTATTCGTAACCGTGTTTTATCTACCCGTCATTCCAAATATTAACAGCGTTATCGCTTGTCTAAAAACATAATATTATTTTAATAACTAAATGCAGGTACATACTGATATTGACTATTATTTATTTAAAGGTATGTACTCATCCACCCAATAAGATAATTTCTTTCTTTAATTAGTTTTTTTTTGAAATATAAAGGCATTTGAAGACATATGATTACTTTATAACTGGATAATATAAGGCTTTCATTCTATAAAGGCATTGACATTTTTTCTCTCATTCGTATTACTCAAACTTCTATATGATGTAGCATTTTTGTTGAACTGGTTAGAAAAAATATTTGAAGGATCAACACAGTATGTTTTTAGAAAGGAAAGCCTAGAAAACACCTATCTTTTGTGCCAAAAAGACGTAAGCCCGTCTTTGTTTTCTTACGACAAGCTACCCTACAAAAGTCGAATGAAATAAATAAAATAACAATATTGTCGTAGAATCTATTGTTGTGGACAATGTCGGTGAAATCAATTACTGTATCTCTCTCGTGATCTCATACCACTGATGTTAACGTGACAATTATAATCCTTAAGATAGGAGCATTTCTTAGTATGAGTACCTACCTATACCTACATACTGTTTGTGATTTCATTATTGAGTGATTTAATTTTGTTATTTCTCTCTCTCTCTCTCTCACACACAGACACACACACACTCCGCACACTATACACTATATACAGGGTGTAACATTAAGAACGGTCAGTATGGGAAAGTCTGAAACTATAAGACATACGAAGATCTGTTCTTAGGAACCATGTCATCAATTTTAGTAACAATAAAAACTGTATTCATACATTTTAAAAAAAACTGTACTCAACCTGGGAATCGAACCCGGTTGTTTTGAAAAAAAATCCACTATTTCTATTTAGATATCGATTACGTTAAGGATGAAGTGCACAAAACAAGCTACGACACAATTGAAGACCTAGAGACCAGCAGCCATAGAGACAATTTTAACGCAAATTCACCACCTGAAGATACAACATTCAATAGTAAGATCGTTACCTAAACGAGTTGAATGTTGTATTTTACAAAATGGTAGTCATTTCGAACACCTACTAAAATAAATTAAAAGATATGGAAACAATGCGTTTTATTAATTTTAAACATCACGTTTCATACTAACATTTATTCCTTAAGACCTACACAATCGATATCTAAATAGAAATAGTGTTGGATTTTTTTCATAACAACCGGGTTCGATTCCCAGGCTGAGTACAGGTTTTTTTTTAAATGTATGAATACAATGTTTCTTGTTACTAAAATTGATGACATGGTTCCTAAGAACAGATCTTCGTATGTCTTATAGTTTCAGACTTTCCCATACTGACCGTTCTTAATGTTACACCCTGTATATTATATTACACACTCAATCTCAACTATACCGATTCTTCTTATTGTTGTCTAAAGTAGGTATATAGTAAACTGTAAACTACAACTGAGTCCTAATTAGTTAATTAATACATATTGGTATTGTATTTAAGGATCGCCGCGACACAGGGTCGCCCTAGTGCGGGGTCCAATAGTTAACTTAAAAACAATTCTAATTTTTTTGTGGTAAATAAATTATTTTGTATTGCATTTTGTTTTTGTATTGTGTCTCGGAGAGCATGTTAAACAGTTGCTGCCGGTTGTTGTCGTTAAGCCATTATGTCAGAGGACCACGGGTGGACTAAACATCTCTGTGACAATAGGTTGGCCATACTAACCATTTGATAAACAAACAAAAGTCTGAGTACCTTTATACGTAGGCGCCGATGAATGCGTTTGATGTAAGTGGGAACCTTATTTCGTTTGTAAGGATGGATCCACTTCTAACGGGCTTTTGGGTAAAAATATGTTTGTTCACAAATCACACAGCCTCTGGCTGAAGGCAAAGATTTTCATCGTTTCTGAGTGAAAATACGATATGGCTCTGTTTTTAGGGTTCCGTACCAAAATGGTAAAAAAGGAACCCTTATGGTGAAACTTCAGTGTCCGTCCGTCTGTATATGACTGTTGGTTTCTCAGGAACTACTGAAGCTATCGACTTGAAATTTGACACAGTTATAGAACTTACTTTCCCGCATCTTTTAAATTAAGAAATAATTTTAATTATATTGAAAATGGTATCTTCTGAATCTGAAAATCTGAAATAATTAGTTCTGATAGACGTTGTTATATCATATAGTCCTGGAGAAATAAAATTATGTCTAAACAATTAAGATTTTTTAGAAAAAAATAAAAGAAACAAAACTGATTTTTTTTAAAGGGAACTCTCTGTACCCGAGTCCGACTCGCACTTGGCTGGGTTATTATAATTAATCAGTCTTAGGTTATCTAGCTATGAAAATTGTGAGACAAATAGTATTAATGACATACATGCATTATCTTTATGCTTAAGGTATTGTGGATTGGCAGAACAAACAGAGCGCCACGTACTGTCATAATAAAAAATAACGTTTTTCTGTTTTGTTTCAGCACGTCAAATACAACCCAAGACGATGACGCGGACTGGTCAAGAAATGCTACCATAGAAGAATATATTGTACATAACGGAACTAATGACGGTATGTATGCATTTTAGTTTTATTTTTTCTCGCACTCAGAAGCAAGAGCGGCTTATCGCTAGAGCGAATTTTCATGATTCACTTCTTTTTTTTCACAGACCTGACGCGTAATTTCTACACTTTCTTTACTTTTCAGAATATTATAAAATTCTGTATTGCTGTATATGAAATTATAATAGAAACATTGGGTTCAATTATTGACCATGATGAACAAAAGGAAAATGTCCTTTTAATTGACTAAAGCGATTTCTGAATAATTTAACAGTATAGCTAATTAATGAAATAGTTTCTGAATAGGTAATTTAACAATACATAATATTGAAACATTGTATGAAACAACAGTCCAAAGATAAGGGATAATTCAAAAATTATAATTTGACAATAAAACGAGATCCAACCTATAACCTAGAACGAGATTAACCTATAACGCCTATAGCACATTGCAGCGATTTTATAACGGAATCGGAACGAACTAATAGAAATCTAGTAAACCGAATAATAGACAGTTTAGAGAATCGCTGCAGTCTGCTAAAGACTAAAGACCAAAACGTAAATTCCAGGCGCGAAATCCCGTCTCTAAATATTCGCAGAATTTGTCTCTAGTCTGAGTTTGCTTTTGAACATGGTTCATGGTATGTTTCAGAACATACATAAAATACTTATTGTAAGCTGAGCTTTTGTTACATGATTACTTTACTCTAGTGGTTAGGGACCGAAAAATTGTGCAACTATTTGTACTTTCAGATTCATTGTACGATGTACCGACGGGCATGATAGTGTTGCTGTCGTTTTTGTATGGATCAATATCGGTGCTGGCAGTGGTGGGAAATTTCCTGGTGATGTGGGTGGTTGCCACCTCGCGACGGATGCAGAGCGTCACGAACTGCTACATAGCCAACCTGGCTCTAGCTGATATCGTTATAGGATTATTTGCAGTACCATTCCAAGTGAGTATCACTGTGATAATAGTAGCGCGGAAATCTTTCAGTATGATAAATATTTGATCTGTAATCTTTGCCTCCTACGCATTCGATGCAATATCTTTGTTGGATTTTGAATGTTGAATTAATCTAATCGGGGGTGGGCAGGAACTCCTTTGTTTGTTTGGAAATTTATTTTAGGAGTCCCATTCGCTACAGATGTTGCCGATACATCTATTGCTCGATTTGGGACGCTCACGCTGTATTTCCTGATCTTTCTTATGTCCGAGACAATATCCGAACTACATCACATTGTTTGTAGTTGCCACGTTAGTTGACACAACGATCGGGCCTGCGGAAGGGATTAAATAAATAAATTCTAGATTTTATATTTTGAGTGTATTTTTTTATAATGTCGGATATATTTTTTTAATCATTATATTATACATTTAACGTTTCGTGCAGTTCCAAGCGGCACTATTGCAGAGATGGCTGCTACCACACTTCATGTGCCCCTTCTGCCCATTCGTCCAGGCTCTCAGCGTTAATGTCAGTGTCTTCACCTTAACGGCCATAGCGGTCGACCGACACCGGGCCATTATAACCCCACTCAGGTATGTACGTACATCCTATTATTTGTTATTTATAAATAGCAGTCTCGTGGAGGGTAGACTGGGTCTTCGTGTTCCAAATCTTCAAAATCCCTCGCCAGCGATTGAGGTCATAGGTAACGTTATGTACCTATGAAAAATTCTGTTACTTTTTATATAGGTACCTAACCATTTTAGGAACCAACACCGCATATTTACTCGTATCTCTAAGATACGACACGAAAATATGTATAATAAGGATTCAGATAGAATCAATTATTTCTAAGTAATTTTCAGTCTATTACCAACAGCGACGACAAATTACTTAGTTGACGGGAACTATTGATTGCGTGCGAAAAAAAAAGAGATAAGTACATTTTTAACCTAGATAAAAAGATTCTCATTAGCCTCGGTTACAGAAGGTCAAAGATAATTTGATAGCGTCAGAAATTCAATTTTTTCGAAGCTCCTTTAACAAAAATTCGCTTAAGAATTTATAATAACGATCTAAGCACGGAATAAAAGTAAGTATCTAACGATTCAAATTTACTATCTTACCCTATTGCTTTGGAATTTTCATCGTTATAGAAAGTGATAATATTTTTTGGCAAATTCTTACCTAAATTCTTCACATAAGTATTTAATCTTTTTGATGTTTAGTTTTTCATTTTAATTTTTTTACCCACAATCACTATCGCTCCCACTAACATCTAAGGGGCTCAACATAATAAGGGGTGAAATGAAAAACAGCGCTGCATACTTGGTACCCGAGTATGACTTTTCCAAATATACATAGTGCTTTGTGATCTGTTTATTCTCTATTTGTTATCTGTTGTTTTCTGTTTGTGCAATAAAGTGTATTTTACTTTACTTTACTTTTTCTAGTAGCGCTAAATAGACATTTTGACCACAACATATTTTATTAATTTTACGCTAAAGCTGGTTCTCTCAAAATATAAAAAAATCCTGCACCTACGTATATATAGAAATTAAGGTCTAGCCACCCACAGAGTACTAATAGTATTTAAATATTCATAAGTCTATCATGGTCCATGAGGACTAAAGTTGAAGTAAATACTTATAAAGATCGAAGTAGGCATTTAAGTGGCTATGTGGTCGATAAAGGCCCAGACAGGCGTTCAAATGCCGAACCGTAAGCAATTAAAGATAAGAGATAGGCTTCCTTTGGGACTACTCCAGCTGTCGACACCAGTCTATCCTGAATAACCGAAAGGGAATGGGTTCGTCATCCTAAATAATAAAGCATAATACTTATATGTACAACTTTAAATAGATGCATGAACATTAAATCCGGATTTCTAACATGATTTTCAACTAAACTTGTTCACTCCTCAAGTGGTTATTATCCACCGAAACATAGGAAAAACAATCATAGTGTTTTACATTTCACAATAGCATTTTTATACGTAAACTTTTCACACCTGAGTGTAAAGTTTTCACGTATAAAAAATGCGGACGCAAAGTTACAGCAGTTCAATAATTAGGAATGGCATACGCTTTTAACTTAAAGCTGGAAAGCTCAAAGCTTTTTGTTTCGTCAACAGAATACATTAATACTGAATGTAGATTCAGAGCTAGGTATATTTATATGTACAAGTACTTAGGTAAATGCGTGACTTTGTAGGTTCCTACGTATCTTGAGTTTGGCATTATGTTGCTGATTGGCATTATGTTGCTGATTGGGATTTAGAACGAAATTGGTACTAATAGGTGTTAGCTTTACTGTACGAAGTGTTCTAAGAACTCAACCATCATTAAAACTTATTAGTGTCCCTTTCTACATCGTAGCTCTAGAAATAATGGTCATTAAAAATAAGTTTTTTGTTGCAAAAGTTAAATAGAAGAAGTTACGTCCATATAATATACTCTGTGACAGAAATATACCTTTTATTTAATCGTAATTCATCAAATCATCACACATTTATTAAACTTTAATTGGTGCCATAACTGTCCTTTTAATGAGTATTTTGAACTTTTGATTAACTAAAAGAATTCGAAATAAAAAATCCTTTTGATTTCTGATACATCCTGTAGAGTGAGGTAAAAAGGGAAGAGAAAGAAAGCGACTTTCCGCCTGTCTTCGTTAATGAAGCGAGCCTTCGCTTCCCAAGGTTTTGAGAAAATAAACGGCGAGAAATATTTTTACAGAAACACGCAGATTATGCTTGAAACAGTGTCAATATAAACGAAATTGGCACGTATTGTGAACAAAAGATAAATATAGAAATGAATGCGAATAACCGAAGATATTTAGGAAGTACTTTTCTTGTCTTATGTCAGGGGGCTGGAAATAACCCAGCGGCGCTTCGACCGCTGAGGATCTTTTGTGCTTACCTCTTTACAGGAAGGAGCCTATGGTCTTCTAGTTTTGGGAAGGCCATCCCTAGCCTCATACGCTTTTAAGCCAGCAAGTCACATTCGCACTGTAAATAAGTGTTCAATTGAGCATATACTTTAGTTATTAATTAATTACCAATATACTGTAGTACTACGAAGGAAGCCCCATAACTAATATTATAAATACGTGCAAGTTTTCTAAGCCTCTTCTCAGCTTTCCTAAGATAAAGAAATGAAATCAAACAGAATATTTTCAGGCAGAACTTATTTTAATACATGATAATATATAATGTAATACGTATTATACGTACGAGAGAACATCTTTTATCTTGAAGCTTTTAGAAATTATCTCAACTTATTCCATAATTTATTTTATTTTATTCTTTTATTATGTGGAAATATATAATCATCATTGTTGTGCTGTTCAATTTATGGCTACTCTTGTGAAGCCATCAATCAATCACCAACATTCGAGACTCAATGTAGGCTTTTGTAATACAATAGGGAGAGTTGATAAAAGCGAGTAAACTATACTAGAAATATAATAGACTGCGCTATGTTGCGGATTTTTTTCAAAGTGATCTAATAACGCTGATATACAGGTTGCAGCAAAAAAAAACCATTGAACCGAAAGGGGGTTGTCCAGTATCAATTTTGTATGGAAAAGGTGATTTTTTTTCGCGATTCTGAACTCTGAACTTTGACCAACTTTCACTATTTCAACCCCCATAGTGGAAGTTGGACAGTCATGGATACTGAACACCCCCCTTTCGGCTCTATAGGGTTTTTTACACCCTGTGTACAAATGTACATGTACTAGTTGTACTGTGTGTAAATGTACTAGTTGAATCCTCTTGACAACTCTATTATAATCCAGGTCGTGGTTTACTTAGTAATACATTGACTTTAGTATTTTATACCTTTACTATTTGTTAATATTTTGAACAAGTACCAACCTGAAAATATGGTTCAAATAAATACTACGCCTTAACGCAAGGCGCCTTAACCAAAAGCTAAGTACAGAAGTTGAATAAAATAATGTTTACCAAGAAAGATCCTCCAGCACCAGTTGCCAGATCAACAAAACTCACGTTGACGAAAAAGCCTTCTATGAGGGAAACGACTAAGTCAACTATAAAAAAAATCTCGGTAGTGTTTCCTGCCTGTGCATTAAATATTGCTCATCTCACTGCAGTTGACAAAGAAGTGTATATTTCATTAAAACATGTCATGGTCATATTTTGTGCACGTGCTGGAAATATGGCCACTTTCCAATTTTTTTTTAAGTTGATTTTTCTTAATGTTCCTTTTATTTGCCAAAGTTCATTTGTGATTTCGTTTAATAAATATTAGTTATACGTTATAACTATGTATTATTGTCAAGCTCAACCTTGTAGTTTTTTTTGTAATATGCGGACAAAGCTTAACGTGGCCATATTCGACCCAGGTACTTAATATAGACTTAATACAGCTTACTACAGATATACTCTAATATGTTTATCGTTATCAGTTATCACACATTAATGAATTTTAAAAAGTCTTTATTATGACAAAATATTCATTTTCTATATGTACAATATTTATTCGTAGATCCTCCACTATCATACTAAATTTATTTCCTACGGCCTAAAAATCATTAGAGGTATAGAAAATCTAGATACACCATTCCAAAACAGGAAACGCTGAAGCGGCTCAAGATCCTACAGACGTCTGTCTTCCTCTATTTCGGGCTCAGGTTGATCTTCATGAATGATCTGATTTATTGGATTGGATTCACATAATAAATGACTGTGAATCAATGAGCTGTCTTTTCGCAGATTTCCGATCGCCTTGTATTTGTTCATAAACCTTCTTTATCTTTTGAGGTGGTGTAAGTTTTAAGTATTTCCTTCGAAAACCTCGGTATTAATGCGCACTTATTTCCAGTTCGTAAATTTCGGTAGCTTGAAGGACGACAGTCGTTAAAAGGTATAAAATCTCGTGACACTCATCAGCGAAACATAACAAAGCCTTCTCCGACGCAAAGTTCCACTGTTTTAAGCTTGTACATGTATTCTTACTTCTTGTAATGCAGGGTTTTCAAACTTATAGCTCCACGTATCCCTGTTAAATTTCTCAGACAATGGCGAACCCTCTTAAAAAACTGGCTTTTTATTGCTCTTTGTGACTGTATATGTCTCCTTATATTTTAAATAAGGAGACATATACAGTCACAAAGAGCAATATGTTATAAAGTCATGTGATGGATTGACTTGTTCTTGTCACAAATTTTGTTTAATTTCAATCTCAATTCAGATTCAGGATTCAGTCGATACCTCTAATTCGTTTTTATCATGACCAGGTGTGAAAATCCAAATCTTGTCGCGAACCCTCTCCGATCTACTGGCGAACCCTGGGTTCTCATACCCCACTTTGAGAAACCCTGCTGTAATGCAAAGGGCAGGTTTTGCAGCTCTTTCCTGTACCTTATAAAAAAGTTTCCCGCGTCTTGTTATAATAGTCATTAAATAGAAACGGAGATCGGCAAGTTTTTATGTTTTTCGGCGAAAAGGCGAGTCGAACAAGTTCGTTTTCTACCCCAATGTTTCGAGTGCGTCGTTGAATTCTTGTGATATTTTTTCTGGGGGTTTACTCCTACTTCATGAAGTAACGTACTTTTATCTTACGTAAGTACTTTTATATACATGGGGATTCATTTTATGTTTAAGGATAGGTGGGTATGTACGTGAGTACATATATGCAACTGGGCTAGATAACTACTGATACCTAACAGAAAAGTGAAACCTCTACTTTCATGATCACGAAAAAAGGTTTTCTAATACGTAGCCTGAAAATGTTTCGTTACAAATGGTAGATACCTACCTACCATGCAATGATTTTCCTTTGTTCAGAAAGTTAGGGTTCTTCAGTGATTTAGTGTGGCTTGGTACGCTTCGTACAAAATAATAGGGCAGCTATGTTTATAAAATGATACGTATACCAATATCGTTATAATATCTATAGTTAAGTATGTATAACTACTTATAATAAAATAATATATGGAGCCGCTGATGTGCCAGGAGCAGGCTTCCTCTAATATAAGAGTTTGGCTTTTATGACGGTTTTCTTTAATTTCCTCATGCATATACCTATAAATTCCCTAACGATGTTCTTCTAAAATAAATTTATTCGAATAATAATATGAAGTATTTTCTATATGAATGATAACATGTAACTTTATCCATCACGCCCTCGAAAATATGTGTTGCTCTGAGGACAAATGGCCGAAGTGGTCGAAGCTCAGATATTTCTCCGAATAGTTTTGACCTTTTCCTTTACGTTTCATTGTGGCTTTCATTTGATCTGATGTTCTAACGAAATTGTATTGTTTCAGCGCCCACACATCCAAACGTGTCGCTAAAGTGATAATAGTTTTTATATGGGTCCTTGCACTGTCGCTAGCCGCTCCTATGGCAATGTCTTGGGAGGTGACTATGGAAGATGAGCAAGATCCTGGTAACTATGTTTATGCTAATATTCTCTAGAATTAATTAATCACTTAAGTATATTGAGATAGAGTGAAGTCATTCCAGCGGAGGTAAAAATCGGACCAGTAGCGCTGTCTCTTGAATTTCAAAATCTTTCTATCAGAGTTATTCAGTAGTTTTGTATCGATATTTTAATGTTACATAAACATTTCTAAAGCCTCCACCGTACCACAAAATTTGCGTCCGTATGGACGCAAGTCCGTTTCATGTATATGAAACGGACTACCTACTATTGCCATAATCACGTTAAAAAAACGCAATACGTACAATGGTAGCATCATGTAGTACTCACAAAACTTGTCTCATATACGTAGGTAATAAGCTTAAGCTACAAACTGCAAAGGAGAGAGTAAACCAGCCTCCCTTAGTATTAACTTTATAATTTCCAGACTAACTTTCTCTGTTTAGAACCAGAGAATACAACAACAAACTTTCAGTACCTACCTATTATAATTTTTAATGAGCAGTACAATTCGCCACAGACTACAGTCTGTATACATACACTCTGTATAATTAAAAAATTAATTT
Source organism: Hofmannophila pseudospretella (assembly GCA_947369225.1). NCBI lineage: Eukaryota > Metazoa > Arthropoda > Insecta > Lepidoptera > Oecophoridae > Hofmannophila > Hofmannophila pseudospretella. The sequence continues at coordinate 8,417,433 of OX376317.1, read as the reverse complement.
GCTTTTTTTTGCAGCTACTAAAGTGTTTTACAAAAAGCCGTTTTGTCAGCCCAGCGAGTTTGGGTCGCATTCCTTGGCTATATACAGGCTGTTGTTGTATATATTTCAGGTTAGTTTAATCAAAATGACACCTACCTCTACACCTCGTAGCTATAAGTAACAATACTCAAAAATGATAGCGCAGAGCCAACTTTCAATTCGCCCTTTAGTCACTTATTAAATATTTTAGTTTTAGGCTGTATTTAGTGTTACACTGGCCTCAATTCTGGTGTGTCATTCGCTAAATTAAATCATCGCTAAACGAAATGTCACCCGTTTAGCATTTGATTTGGCGGCCATGTAGAAATCGATGCCATTAAATATTTTTGTATTTAGTGTTACACCGGCCTCAATTCTGGTGTGTCATTCGCTAAATTAAATAATCGCTGAACGACATTTCACCCCTTTAGCTTTTGATTTGGCGGCCATGCAGAAATCGATGCCCCTGATTGTCAGTCTTGACGTCCATCGTCCGTAACTTTTGAAATGTATGTGATGCCGCGTTGATAATATCTGATTTTTACCAATACGAGAATATACCGTCAGTATCAACCGTTGTCTGAGTCTATTCTGCTCTACTATTATGTATCAACTTACTATTTTCAATCGTAATTATGAATAATTTCTTTGCCCAAGGTTCCACTTGTAACTTTTTTAAACATACTTACTTAATTATTTTGTTTCTAGTACGTGATACCGCTATGCGTAATAACATTTGCCTATGCGCATCTGGCGATGAAGCTGTGGGGTGCGCGCGCGCCTGGCAATGCCCAGGAGAGCCGTGATGCTAACCACATGAGAAACAAAAAGAAGGTGAGGTTTCTATTCTAACCATAATATCGGATTTGGTAAGTACCTAAATATACTCAAAAATAACTAAATCGAATTCTGTAATCTTGGGAATAAGACGCGAATATTACCAAAGCCTATTCTATATTAAGAAATCTAGATCGTAAAATACCGACCCTAATCTATAATACAACGAAAGTAATAAATTTCATGTCGCAGGCATTATTTGGTACAATGAAAGTAAACGAAGCATGAAAATACATACATAAAGTCTTTATGGAAAATGTCTATCCAATATCAGATGCTTTGTATCAAAAGATTATCAATATGGAAGTAATAGTGAGATCAAAGTAGTAAAACTCCTAGACAAACATACCAAACCAACGAATTACGTCATATTGTTTGGTAGGTACATTTTAGTTCGGTTGGCAAACAATACTATTTAAATAGAGGATCCACTATTTGCTTCCCAAATTGAATCCTGTAGGCCAATGTGATAATAAATTGTGAAATATTTTGATACAATTATCCTTAATAAACCTAAATCAACCCATGTCTACTTAACAAATATTAATCCCTTTTAGATGTATGTACATTTGAAGCACTTTGTCGCCTAATGGCCATTTCGTTACATTTAAGGTATTTCTTGCTAAAATTTTATCAAATTTACGAAGATAATATATTTCTGATAGGAATGTACAGTTCTAAGGAAACGACGTTTCACGCCGAAAATATTAATTAGAAGACAATAATACAAATTTATTGTATGAAAGAAATACAAATAATGTCAGTTTCTATATACACGTAATTATATATAAACCTCCCCCTTGCCGCTCCATATGCAAAGGTGCCCATAACGCTTGCGGCGTTACCGCTCTGGATCGCTATGACTAACTTTTGCACCAGGTAGACCCGGAGCGAGGGTCACGACACCTCTCGCTAAGGCGACGGCCAATCTCACCTACAAACGATTTTGCTTAGTTTAATCATTATTAGACACAAATTAATCTATATTAAAATTAAAACGATACCTACTAGTTTGGATGATAGTTCAGATTTCAAATAGCTTCATTCTGATTTGGGAGATGTGTGCATGGACCAACAATTTGGGCACATGCCAGTTGTTTTTCTGATACGTTGATCATTAAAAGTCAGTAAAGGTTTTGGCAAACCTTCCCACTGAAGTTTCCTCGTAACCGACTTCTATTGGATTTATTTTCTGCATTCCTAACACAAAATACTGTTTATAATTTTTCCCAATTTATAAAAGCAGTAACAATTTCCTTTTTTTATGAGGATGGGATAATCTGCGTAAACTTCTTAATCTAACTAATCCATCTTCATTAGGAGAAAATGAGAATTTCCGCAGTGAAATTTAAACTCATAAAATTTACCCTATAAACCCTATAAATTAAGTGTAGAAAGGCGTTAATTAAAGATAATTGTTATTGTTTCCTCGCAGGTAATAAAAATGCTGGTTTTAGTGGTCGCTCTTTTCGCATTATGCTGGCTGCCTCTTCAGAGCTATTTGCTGCTGCAGTCATTTTTCCCTTGGATTAACGAGTAAGTATAATAGTATCGGAAAAATAAATCAAGTCGGACAAGGGTTCTAGTTAATTAACGGGGTGAAAAATAGCATACATTTCTCGCCACTTAAAACCATGTGCTAGGATTTATAATTTCAATTTTCACTTCATGATATGAATGCAAGGATAATGATCTTTAGGTAATAATATCAAGAAGTTTAAAAAGTTAAGAGATTGACTCTATAAATGTTAGGTTTTACGAAATGAATTTTTATTTGAAGAATATACGTTATGAAGGATCTTAAAATTACATAGGTAGTTCCAGTATATCCTACCACATTGTGGTGTGTAAATTTGTAAATATAATAGATAACATAAATTTAAAAAAAAAATGATACGAAGCTAACTAATACGCTTTAGATTACAAGAACTATTTACAAGAAATATTAATATAGTGATTACATGTCAATTTAATTTAAATGTCAAATTATTTATATCAAATATTATTAAGTACTAACTTTGTGTTCAAAAAATTCCTTAACACTGTAGAAGCAATTATTCATCAACCAAATATACATTTTCCTCTTAAATTCATTTACTTAAATCTTTGGATTGATAAATGTGGGGCACAGAAAACACCTATTAGGACGCATAAAATATTGAAATACATTCTCTCGACTCTGTTTCTGGAAATATTTGTCTTTTAACGATTGATGGTAAAGGGTAATGAAGGAAATATTTACAAACCATTAAACAACCAAGAGCGACACTCCCTGTGAAATTAAATTAGTCAGTACAAACAATTTGAACAATAGATGTCATTATCGTGGAATAGAAGCCGCGTGTTTTAATATGCCAACATATTTTAACGCAAACTAAGTAGTTTCCAAATGTTCTTGTATTTCGTTTAGCCAAATACATACCTAAATTAAGAACATATTTGCCTTTTGTATTTACATTTCAATGACATTGTTTACAATTTTAATGATAAAACGTAAATACAAATGCTTTGTAGAGGCAGGGATAAAATAATCACCGTTTTTCCTTCATGGACCGATTCACACAGTTTATTTTTGCGACTATTCCGAATTCCAAATGAAATGCAAACTGAGCACAGTATCTGACCTTTTTATAATTTCAGGTACCGGTATATAAACGTAATATTTTTCTGCTTCGACTGGCTAGCGATGAGCAACTCTTGCTACAATCCCTTTATCTACGCTATTTATAATGTGAGTATGTCTATGCATATGGTAATTACTAATTACATAATAATGTCAAGTTGTTTGAATTTTCCCTGGCTGTTAAAACACATCAACACAGCAATCTTTCTCTTATTAACACAACCCTAATATAATATTAATATCCAGTTAGATTAATACAAACAGTTAAATGATACAAAATTCATCCAATTTCTGTAATATTGCAAAATATTCTAGTGTTCGACCAAGCACCTACACCGTAGGAGGTGAAATAAAATCCACACAACCCATTTGTAATTCGATCGATGTTTTAACGACGAGGTTAATTCTGTCTATTTGACCACATTTCACACCGTCAGATAGTCGATTTTATTATTGGTGATCGTAACAATAAATTATAGAGTTTTACAGCCTTTTCAACTAGTACGTATATTTATGGAGCTTTTAGATGTTTGTTTTATTGGATTTTGCTGAAGACTACTAATTCAGCTATGTACCTAGTTCAGCAATAGATTGACATTGAACCAACCTATCTAACAAACCCCTTGGGATTCAGTACATATTTAGTTCAAAACTTCCAAGTTTCACTGACTAAGTGGTCTCCTGCGACTTCATTATTTTCTTTCTCTTAATATATAATATTATACATATTTATATAGGTATGTACCTACGCTTTTATATGACTTTCGTGTTATTTTATTGTCAAGTGTTAGCAACCAGCACCTGATGTTATATTTGTACTTGAATTCGTATATATTGTTTTCCTTCGAGCAAGGAAATAACTGCAATCATTTCATAGGCTCGCAATATAAAAATAGACGAATAATTAGTTACTCAAAATTATGAAAATAAAATTACTTTCTTAACTTTCGACGGGTACCTATAAAGTCAATAATTGTGGTTTATGTATTCTGAACAACGAACAAACGAAAACAGAGTCTTTTCTCGAAAATAAAATTCTTTATTTAATCAATGTTTAAATAAAAACAATTCACTAGTGGGGTTGGCCATTTATAATAGAAGATAAAGAAATACGAAACAATTTTCTAAATGGTTCATCATAATCATAACATTTTCTCACACGAGTGCTTTTTCTTTATACGAGGCAATTTGAATCTCTTGGAAAATAGGTTTCAAAGGTATGACAAAGTAAATTATAAGCACTCCTTAATATCCCTTATGAGCTCTAAATAAGACAGGACTTGTAAGAAAATTTGTTAGAGCAGAATTGAATATATTGGGTACCTACACTGTTGTTTTATTTTGTAATTCTTGTTTCAGGAAAAGTTCAAGAAGGAATTCAAACAACGCTTCACATTCGGGCAAAAGCCTAACAGATTTACCAACGATAGTTACGATGTAAGTATATTTATATCATATAGGTACTTAATAGTCATAGATCACAATATTATCTAGGTACCCTATATGAATATGGCCTAGTGAGATGATAAAAACTTGAACATAGATATTTTATTCTAATGTGAATAAAAGGACGCGATCTGGAGCAATCCAATACTGAATCAAATACACAGTCCTTATAGAAACGGAGGCATTATCCTTCATTAAACATAATAGCCTTATAATAGCTGATTTCATGTTCTTTGTTACAGGACGGCCAATCTTATCGTACCCGGATATTATCAATTCGGTCGACAAATGAAAGAAGTGTGTATTCCGGTAGAAAGTCGATCAATTTACCGATTGACAGTTTGAAAGCTCCAGCGAGGAATCCCTGTCAATGCTTGAGGATCCAAAGTAACTTCCGAGGTGAAAACGGCTTCCGAATATCAAGAGCCGAAGAGGTAGATAATCATAGGAATGGAACGAGAAATACGTTCAACAATATAGACACGAGGCAGGAGGCAGGCAAACGAAAATCATCTACAAAGCGACCAGCCAGTGAAAATGACTTACCAATTGGAGACGAAAGAGTCAGTGAGCTGTACATTTTCCCAAATAGTAATATCGTTGAATTCACAGATATATCGTACGATGACAAGGTGTAAGTAAATACATAGGATTTTCCATCTCATTAGGCATATTTGTAATTAATTAAATAAATAATATGTGATGTGATAGAAACAATTATTCAGATGTTCTAAGTGAAAACGCATCAGTCCTTTATTTAATAGTTATATATTTATTTATAGTTTATAGAACAATGAAATGAAATGAAATGATCATGAATAAATAAAAGCGCCACTTTAGGAATAAGCATTGACTGATCGAACGATTTGTGGGAAAACGAAATAAGTATGTAAATTCGTGTTAGAAAGATCCCACCAAAAACATAAATATGAAAAAGGTGCCATGTTTAGTGCAAGGAACCAATAGGCATGTCGCCTTCGCCTTTAGAAGAATGGAGATCTAACTGGATGCCAAGTTCAATTATTAATGTTCCTTCAAACTTACCTATAGGAATATATAGGTAACATTGTTTAAACAGGAGGACATAATATATTTTTGCACGACAAGTCTGTCGTCATATATATGTCTATAGTCATGGAACATGAAACTTATTTATTTTCGTATTTACCTAAAAACTGATACATTTTCACTTTTGATCGAATTTATGAGTAGAATAAAAATATAATTTAGAGAATTCCTATGTAGTTTTTTTTAAATTCCTACCACAGCAAAACCTGAGTCTACCCTCAGCGGGATACCATGTCCTTCGAAAATTGTGACGCTGTTCTTGGTGATGGGGATGGTTTTATATCCAATTTATTTACGTACGGTGAGTTAATTGCTACTATAGCTGAGCTATATAGGTTTATAAGGTGTTTGCACCCTATCTCCATTACCATAATGAACTTTCGCAGTAATAACAACCTTCCCAATTAAGTATTTCGCCTACGGAAATTTGGAAATAATATCACCTGCTACTTTACACAGTTAAGTATACTGTTGAATTACACGGTAATAAATTTTTTAGCGTAACAATAAATTGAATATAAATTGTTCTAACTTCTTGAGATAGTTACCTACAAAATAGTATATAGGTTTCACAATGACCACTTATGTGTCTAAGTGCGGGGTTTCGATGGCGGCCGAAGCGGCGGAAACAGGAGCCGAACAACCTAACCTAACCGATAGGTAGTGTATAAGTACGAGTATACATGGTTCGGTCCACCAGGATCCCCTAAAGGTGGATAATCCCCATGAGGTTTTCCTAAATAACGTTTCTTATTAAATTTTTGATCATAATTAAATTATATTTAGGCTGGTTGGCATATAGTAGAATTCAAACAATGGCAACTTTTTATACAACGATGTCAAATCGCGTTACATTTCAATTTAAAAACTCGATCCTGTTACTCCTAGGCCATGACTGGCTCGTCATTGGCAGAATTCGTATCTTCGAAATTCGAAAAAAAATATAGGATCCTAGTGGGTAGGTATACAATCTAACTTCGAAAAAAATGTTTAGAATTTCCATACGATTTAAGTTAAGGTTGTTATTACATTGTTTAAAATCAAGCTATAATTTGATAGGTACATCCATGAAGGTAGGAACGCCCGCCTCTCGAGTAGGGAGACTAATTTTTCTTTCATCCATGGGTATTTCTGTCGAACCATAAGTCGCGTGATTGAATCCTGTTTACTAAATTCGTAACCAATAATTACCTGATCTAAGACGGAAATTTCCAACTAGTTGTACCATGGTTTTTTTTACATTGTGGGCCTTCATAAAACTACGGTTCATCAACTAGATAGACCACATCTGAGTTAGGTAGGTACGTAGTTAGCTGGTATCTATCTATTAGATCTTGGCGTCTTGCCATATTGCTTTGTTATCAAGGACAATGAGTTCTTATTAGATTTAGACCGTTAAAATAAACAAAATAGACCTTGGAAGACAGAAGATCTCGTTTGCTCTGACTTTTCTTCAAGGGTTTGGATCGGCAGATAGGTAAAGACGGCCAATTTGTACAATCAGTATGTAAAAATAGACAAAATAATAAACATCGGAAGAGATCCCGACGCGCATCCCAAGCAGAACGATTTTCCGCAAATTGACTGTAAAATATTGTTATTTCAAATTCTGTTTGCATAAGAAATAAACATCTAACAGGTGGAAAATTGAATTGCATGTAAGTACAAATACAGTCTACCACTAGTATCTTTCAAAGTTCGATGAAATCTTGTTCGCGTAATTCAAATAAACAAATGACGTTGTAAAGCTTATGTTTTGTTGAGACCGACAAAAAATATTAAACCGCCCCAAATTACATATGTAGAGGAAAAAAACTAACAGCGCTTGTTTTGATAATCCTAATAATATAAAACAAACAAAAAATATCAAGATACATTCGAACTTTCAATTACAGGCACATTTATAGTGACCACTTGCAGAACGGCTCAGAACCTAATTAAACAGCAACTAATAAACAATACATACTTAAAAAGAATTTTTTGGAAATTTATCTGGCAGAAAAAATACCTGGGGAAAGCGGGGAAAATTAGTGAATGAAATTAAAGAATACCTTAAAATTACTAAATTAAAGAAAGTCCACCCATGTCCATTCATTTCACGCTACCGCAATAAACTCAGGGTCTCGTAAAATGCAGCCCAAAAGATAGTATTGCGGCTGTGCTTTCACTCCATAGCGCTAATTTATGTACACCCACAATGTTCTAATCCCAAACAAGTCGTGTAAGCATATTGTCAACTGTTATTATGGGACACAATTTCTAAAGCAACCTTTTTTTTTTAAATTACGTCTGTCACTTAAGCCTTGTTGTATGTGCTCTTTTTACTTCAATTATAAAATAATTCCCGATTTTATTTCAAAGATTCCTCTTATCCTACACCAACATATGGAACTATTTCATTAACCGAGTCCTAGTCCTTAAGAACTATTCTCATGATAAAACAACAATAAAACTTTGAGACGTGCGATTTGTTACGTTTACGTCCTATGTCCAGTCTACCGAATGTCCTATTTCCTGAAGGACCTATTTTCTGCCGTGTGTAATATTCCCTAAATGTTCAAATTCATAAACAATAAGTAGTTACAGGAGCTTCAAAACTGTATATTTTTTCGTTGCTTTAAAAAATACTATCATTTACAAAGAAATGGGTACTTAACACAAAACATTACAAAACAAAACATAACAAAATTGTTCGAAAATGAATTATTCATCAAAGATACAAGTTCTGAGTAAAATATTTATGATGCGGTAGGGATCAGCATTGGCAGCCGGGCGGCGATCCTCCAGGTACCCTCGCTTATCTTCCGCAACCTGACGAGGGATCCGCACGCAACAGCTCCGATTGGCCACCCCTGGAATTATTTCCATTGACATCAATCAATCACTTTTTTCATCGGAAGTACCTAAATTAGCCTTCGCTTCCGCATGATATGCGATACCGTAAATCCATTAACGGGTAGGTCTGTTACAAATCTGCGACCAAATTTTCAATAAGAGTTGGAACGCAAGAGGTTTACTAATTTCTACGTAACAGTTAAATTTTAGTACTTCCCAATTTCGTAAAACCTAAGCCATCTAAAGTACTACCACTAAAGTAATGTAATACCACTAACAATAAACAAGTGCAAAAGATATGACTCAAGTTTTATGATCTCCTATAATGTCTTTGTATGTAATATAAAAGTTTCAGTTCACGATCAACAGTAAGTAGGCGTTGCTGATCCTGGTAAATCCGAGCTTACGTCACCAAAGCTGGCAGTTGTACAAGCGCCTATAAATTATAGTTCAGTTTGGGATGTAGCTACAGATTATGTAATAGTTATTATGACGTAGGTAGCACATAGTGATTTATCGTAAATCTGAGTATCTTCTTGTCCAGCGTAAATTTATTTTTTTATTTAGTACGAGGAAAAATTTCTTAACTCAATGTTACGGTGATGTGATATTGAGCCTTAGCTCAAAAAAAAAGCAAACAGAAACAAATCTTTAACAATAGCTCTAAATTCCAAAAAGAATTCTTAAATTCTTTTTGGAATTTAGAGCTATTGTTAAAGATTTGTTTCCTTAGGTCATTTTTCACAAGCAGGAAACAGTTATCGAGCTTGTAGACTATGGATGTCGATGAATTTAAAACTTCAAAATTGACTATATCCGCTCAAATTCTGTATTTTAAGTATTGTGCTTTCTTTTGACAAAGAAATCCAAGAACGTTTTGGTCTCTAAATGAAAAAATGAAAATGAAAAAAATACATCTCTTATTTCAGCTGATGCACGTTACCTGCAGTGAAATCTCGTATATGGGGCAGGCCATTCTTGCCGGTGAGCCGCTTGGCATTGTCCGCTCCTTCATTGGCATCGTACTCGTTTATGTGGGCTCCGTGTCGACGTGCCAGCTTATCTATCGCGCGTTCTATCACCCTGTATAAAATAATGTCAGTCTGTATAAAAGTTATAAATGAATTTCACAATAAAGTCTCGCAAGCAATTTTTAAATTATCTACAACCTAACATGATCAACGAACCGAAATAATTTAAATACTTTTAGCCCAAAAATTTGCAGGCATAAAACGTTTTGCTTTGTTACGTAACGTAGCCTCCTAATCGGGTCGTTTGAGGATTGTAGCTACAGCCTACCTTGCCTCCGTAAATCCACAGAAAGAAATCCAGTCAAAGATTAGCTATTTAACGTTCCTTAGGCTAGGCATACATTGATCTGCCATTCTGCCTTAATCTAATACTGCATCGTTATCTTTGTATGTAACTATGTTTGTTGTTTTATATTGTAAATGAAGAGATAACGCTCACAGTATTCCATCCTCTTCCCTCATGTCTTTGGAGGAGAAGTAAGCGAAAGTGCCGTTGCCTGGCCAGTCGTCCACCGGCTGAGGTTCGAAGGACGCTACAGTGCCGTACTCCTCCGCCAAACGAGCCAAGATGTACCGAGCCATCCACAGGTCATCCGCTGATCTTATGCCGGGTCTTGGGCCAACCTGAATACATTATTGACTATGGTATCTTTAGATATGTCGTAGTAATTCGGCAAGACAGCTAATTGATACAATAGCGGTATAGTAAAACCACAGATTGTACCTAAGTGTCCCAGGATAATACAGTATCTAAACTAACGGGTGTAATATTTAATTGAAAGTGTATAGTGTCAAGTTGAAGTAGGAATTAAATCTATCCCTATTATGGTAATGCATGAGGTAGGAATACACTGAACACTATTTCCTGGGACACTCTGTTTAATCCATGCACGTTTCACAAAGTTAACTCATGTTACTGAATGTATAATGTGACATAAAAAACTGTTGCAATAAATTTCTGTCGAACACGTTCCGTACTTGACACGAAGAGTGACAAACACGTTGTGAAACTACAATAAAGGGGTTTCCGGTACCCGATCTACTTGATTTATCTAAAAGTCGTTACCGTGTTCAAGTTAACAAGATTTTAATTTTATTATTCACCTGGAAGTTCCACTGAGCGGGGGTGGTCCCAGGATTCATGCCATTTATGGTAATGCCGGCATAGAGACAGCATCTACAAGCGGAATTAAATTGCTTTTATTTCAAACGTTTCCGCAGGGGATTGGATTTGAAGATATAACTCACTCAACAGGAAAGGCAAACGAAAGTGCTTAAGCACATTTATATCATTTATCTTCGAGATTATGCCACATTCTTTCGTCAGGCTTAAATAAAAAGCTTGAATGAAAGCACTCGTATCTTTGTTATTATTTATGCTGACGTAGTGGAGCTCATAAAATCCTGAATTTACGTGATCGCAATACTTAACACGACATTGCGATATGTTTGATATAAAAATTCAATCAGACTACAATAGCTCAGTGGCTTTGAGCACATACTGCATTGCGTTATGAAATATTATTTTGTTATCAAAGTTGTTTTCATATATGCAATAATGCAGCGAAAATTACTACAAGTACCTAAAGAAAGCCTCCATGAGGTCCCTAGCGACGATCCTGTTGGCGCCAATAGCACAGTAGTATGGGCCAGGTGGGGCTGGAAACCCGCCAGGCGGCCAGCCTAGCGGACGTCCATCGGTCGTGGTTAGGAAGAACTCCTGGTTGAAGCCAAACCACGGCTCCTCCACTTCGCCCTTTTCACACAATAAGACGCAATCCTTGCGATGGTTTGATGCTGGAAAGAAATGTAGACAAAACCAGCTAATAATACTATAATTAACCATGTAACTAGGTACCTGTACCTATACCACCGAAAATTTTCCTATTTTCTATAGATAAGTTTAGTGTTTCCACGTGCTCTTTATAGATATGTATCTGGGGTGGTGATGGGAATCGAACCCCCTATTCCATTTCATACTTAATTTGCGGAGGCTGAAAACGCAGCTACGATAACGTCATATCTTGTTTTTCTCCCAAATTTATCTCTCTACGGTCCGATGGTTTCTTTATTATATCCGGAAAACAGGAGTTCATCAACTGTAAGAAATTGCCTACAAGCTATAAGGGGAATAAATATTCCTTCACAGCAATTGGCATCAAAAACTATCATGAAATTTTCCTAACGATCACGAACACCCACTTACTCGTAAGACAAATGAACTTACCAGTAGGCTGATAATTATACAAATACGTGTCTGCTAAGACCAGTATGTGGCTGCCACGTCGGAACGGATCATGATAAATCACTTCCGGGAACAGGAACGTGTCGGAGTTATCCATGTTCGATTGTCCAGTGTTGCTGCCATCGAAGTACCAAATTGGTAAATCTGCATGTGACGGGAAAATACATAACAACGCTGATTAGAGAAACATTGAGGCGAGATTACCTACTGTAAAATCATCGTACGAGTTCATACATACATAACTCTCACGTTCATAATCCCCGAGGGGGTAGACAGTAGAACCACCTACAATCATAGTAGTTCCCACTCATAAAATAAATCTTATACAAAGTAAAACCATTCCCTATATTGGTCACAGGATTTGGGCATCGATCAAGAAGTTAATAATTTAAAAAAATATTGCTACGAGAGCAAACTTTATTTCTTCAAGGAAGTCTATGCGATATATGACATTCAACATTTTGAGAGTCAACATTTTGAAAATTAAATATTTTTCGAATTTAACATTTTGGTACTGAAGGTTCAAATGCTGTATATTTTTTCTGAAACCATGACTTCAAATATTTTCTTTTATCATTTAAAGCAGTCAGTAAAGTCTTCTTCAAAGTACCATTCCTAACTGATGAGGCTCGTGATCATGAAATTAACCGTTCTTATACCTTTCGACGCAGAACGCCAAAAACGCAAAACGCCAAAAACGAAATAATTGGCGTTCTGCGTAATTAAAACTTTACTTACGCAGAATGCCAAAAACGCAGAACGCCAAAAACGCAAAACGCCAAAATCGAAATATTTGGCGTTCTGCGTAATTAAAACTTTACTTACGCAGAATGTCAAAAACGCAGAACGCCAAAAACGCAAAAAGGCAAATACATAATGCCGATAACCTGTGTGTGTGTGTGACCGAGGTGTGACTTTCCGACGCATGATAAGATTAAAATTAAATAAAACAGTGTCACATAAGTACCAACATTTAATATCCGATCCATAGCATTAGGTGCAAGTCGCAAAACCTTAATTAAACTTAAAAGACTTAAACTTAAAGACTTAACTTAAACTGTCTTCCTTATTTCAATAACTTAAACTTAAAGACTTAACTTAAACTGTCTTCCTTATTTCAATAACTTTAAAAAAACCAACTTGTTTTATATTTGTGCTTGCGGTCTGGTTGGTACGAATGTCATAATGTACTGATCACACAATGCACTAATCCCAGAAAGTACCGGAAGATGAAATGTAGGCAGGCCCCCACCAGGTAGACCGACGATGGAGGCTTTTGCTTTTGGCTTTTTTGGATGGCTTTTGGCATTATGCGTATTTGGCATTTCGCGTATATTACTTTTGGCATTATGCGTATTTGGCATTTCGCGTATTTGGCATTTTGCGAATTTTGCTTTTTGCGTACAAATTTTCGTTTTTGGCGTTTTGCGTTTTTGGCGTTCTGCGTCGAAAGGTTCTTATATACCATGAAATTAACCGTAATTAATCGTTCTATGTAGAACGACTCTCTTAGGACATTTTGGTTACTCGCAGATTGACCTATATGCATAATAGCCATTGCCTTCCCACACACTGGTTATCTCAGTTTGCAGGTTTTCTTACGATGTTTTCCTTCACCGTTATATAGGGAAGCAGAAAATGTACGGAAATATTCGAAGAAAAATAAACTGTATAACTCATTGATACATGATATTTTCCGCATAGAAACCTTCGAAAATACCGATAAATTCTATGGTGTATATGCCATATGGCATAAACCAGAATTAGTAAACTGTGTGGCCTATCTATACTGTTGTTATAAATTTATTTTGAAAATTTTCAATAATTTTTAGGATTAATGTAGCTTGCACATAAATTTTTAACCAAGTTATTGAGAAAACCTACATTATGCAGTACAAAATTTGCTATAAACAATAAAAAGATAAATATTCATATATTTACTTAATATTTAGTTACTTTTTAATTTGTTTCACTAGTATTAATTTCTTATTAAAACTTTGAAAAAGCGTCATTTGGTTTAATTGAACAACACGCGCTCAGAATTTGATACTGATTGGATTAACAAATCCATTAGTAAGGGACTAAGTACAATGTAAATGCAAATTCTATTATTTATTTACCTACGGGAAACAATGGGTACAATAAATATATGTATTAAAATCAATGTTCTTGAAAACATTCGTCATTTTGTCCCTATAAACGAATAATTAAATTACAGATGTTTTTATTAAACAAAGACCTTTATTAGATTGCTTTTGAAATATCTAATCATTGTCTCTTTGTATTATCTCCATTCTTTTCAAACTTGTTTAATTATGCATTGGTTGATGGACTTAAGACTCTGAATATAAATATAAACGAATTTTTTTGTCTTGTCAGGGCTAGATCTAGAAACGACTACTACTAGGGATAGATGGTATGAGTATTAGTATGAGTTCCTTTGGTAAGGATTAGAAATTGAAACAGGAATTTTTTTAGGTGCTTACTTTTTTTGGTAGGTAGGTTGTAAAGAAAAGCGTTTTTTATTAACGTATAAACTCACAAAGGGTAAGTAGCTCAATTTAAGCTACAATATTTCATAGGCTCAAGGCTTCAAGAGCTTGCTTAAGGATTTGGCCAAATCCCTGCTTTTGGCTATTTCCCTGCGACACATACAACCGAAGCTTAGACGCGCGCTCTACCCTTCTCCGCAACTCGATCGGCCCTCTCGATCCCCTCCGGCATCCTACTCCGCCGCCCGCGCAGTACTTTGGAGGGTCGCGCAAGGCTTCTCGGCATAGGCATTTTTTTTAAAATAAAAAGCGTTATTTTTTCAATCCCACCTGATGATAAGCTACGATGAGGTCGAAGATGGACACGGGTTTAGAAAAGACTTGTTCTTCTAAAAATTACCGAAATACCTACATCAAAGTCGAAGCGAAGATATTGTGCAATGTGAAGGCGGACGGATAGTTTCCAATACAATATACCTTTGTTGCTCTTGGGTACAAAGTCGAAGGTCCTGTCCTTCGATCGAAGGTTGATGCTGGTGCCATCGATCCACACGTATGTGGAAAGGATAGTGTCGCACGGGACCTCGAGGTCTTCATACTTGCGCATTGACGCCTTGTTCAAGGCGATTGGAACCGGATTCATCGACATGTTGACAACTGGAAAATATCTGTCGTTGAACTAGGCGCTTACTTGATAATGACGGAAAATTGCCTAGAGAGTTTCCTTAGTAACTGACCTAAGGATTCCTAACCTAATTCACTCGTAATCGAGTCGCCTGACCCAAAACCTCAATTTATTAGGAGATACAAATCGAATTTGTAAACGATAATGGTGAACGAATGTGTTTCTACTTATGTCTTTTATGGTATTTTTTTAATATTGCGAGGAATAAAAAATATCACGGTATTAAAATAATAATGTTAATAAATGTGAAAGCTGTAATCTGCGAAATAGGCCGGTCATAAAATATATCTCGTAATGGCCCGATGACGCAATATCACAAATATTTTTATCCAAATAGGTACATTGAGGTTTTAGGTATCTTACTGCATTATTACTTACCTATTTGTGTGACCATTTATTGGCCTATTGCGTCTGTTGCAGACGATTCATACTTGTACTTAAAATCACTACAAACGCATGAAGTAAGGAACTAAAGCTGTAGATGAAACAAAAACTTACTAACCTGTATATGATTAACTTTTAAGAGAATAGTTACAAAAAATAGCAAATAGATATGCAAATTGGCTTATCACGAAAAACGTGATGGAAACTACTTATTCAACGTAGATACATTAGAAGATCGCTCATAATTTAACTACTCAGCAACCTGAAAACAAAATATAGGTATTTATAAGTTTTATTTTTATTCTTTTGCCTTCCTTTGGAATCCTTTGGGATGCCAAAGGAAGGCAAAAGAATCTATGAAATGTACAAGTTTAAGCAAAATTAATTTTACGAGAAAGTTCTTCAAAGAATTCTTTTGAATCAAGTTTATTAATATTATTATACTCGTAGAGCCGTATCGTACCGGCCATAAAGAATAGCACCATCCCATCTCTTCCCGTGGGTGTCGTACGAGGCGTCTAAGGGATTTTGTAGATACTATTCTACACCTAGTAGACGGCGATAGGCTCGCCACCTATCACGTTTAACCACCAAATCTTACGGCGAAAAGTGGGAACTACCTGCCGGTGTTTCCTATGTCTACCTCCTCGGGGAATATGGCCTCAAAATATCTGTATATTTTGTGTTGTAGACGTGAGTTACTGCATGTATTTATTAAATTCGTATAGATTTTAATAGAATAGCAAGAAAAAAGGGTAGTAAAAAGACCCCTTTAATAGTGGTTTCAATGAAAATATAATAAAGGTTTCTAGAAATTCCGAGCTTCTCAGAGAATTAATTACTTTACTGAGAAAAAATCAAATTGTATTAAATACAGTCTCATCAAGTCTCACAAAAGAATGATGCTTGTGTCGAAGTTTTTTCGCGGTTATCCATGCCTGTGAACGGTACTATATTTTTTCATGTAAAAACATTATTTTCTTACCAAAATAATCATCCAGTCCTCACACTGTACAATTTACTTCATTTAAAATTTCACATTAAAAATTAGACGTTTAGGTCAGGAAATAACAATAATATGACATACGTATGACATGTCATTTTAAATATTTAAATTCAGAAGACATTTAATTTTTTCTAATAGCAAAATAATCGAGTGGGAGCCTACTCCCACTCGATTATTTTGGTACCTGAGGAGTGCCAAAGAAATTTTATGTTTTAGAAATTTTAACAAGAATGGTATGAAATCATAGTATGAAATAATAATAATAATACCTATGAAGTTGCCGTTTTGTAATACTGGTTGTTTCGAATTTATTTATCTATGATTTGGCTGAGAATTCTACTTTCAAATGAATTTTGTTTTAATGCCATGAAATTCTGTTTTCGAATTCAGTCATTTGTTTATCGATTAGTGTTCTGTTTTCATTACACTTTAATCGTTTTCGTCAGAATGGACACGTTAAAATTACGAGTAATTAAGTAATTTCTCAATACGAGTTCCGTCGTGGTAACAACGCGGTACAAACGGCACGCAACATATACAGAGGAACACCTTTTAACCCCCGACCGATCGAGGGAGGGAGAGCGTGTTATAAGTTTGACACGTTTGTCTGTCTGTTTGTGTGTTTGTCTGTGGCATCATAAAACATTTTTTTCTAACCGTTTTGTTGTTGGTTGGTTATAGATACAATAAAACAGTCAGTGGCAGATATGAACCAAGCAAGAACCGAGAAATCTGTCAAAGAGCCAATTGGCATATCTTGACTAAGAGTCAAGATTGATTGGGCTTGATTTCTAATCAAGCCCTTATTTATTTTAATAGGTGTAATAGTTTCCGAGTTGCTGTGTTAAAGTCCTCGGTAGTATCTACTTTTAATTAGGTACTCTATATAAAAAGATTTAAAAATAAAATCAGTTGACGGACATTCGGTACTATTTATGTAATTTAATTAGAAAAGTAATAAAATATAAATTACATATAAAAAATTTATATAATCATGAAAATAGTCAATATGTGGGTATATTAAGAAAATGGCATTTACTGTACATATTTTGTACATTAAATCTTTCCTTAAAATTTGTTCTACAGTAAGAAGAAACCGCATCTAAATCGGAGCAGCAATTTGAAACAATAATTTGATAATTCCCATAACTGTCAACAACATCAAGACTTATTCGAAAAATTCCAACCTACTGCACATTTATGATTACTGCTCAACAATCTGACATGCTAGCGCTATATTTTATACGATAAAATACTTCCAAATAAATTGTCTATAATATGTATAATCTATATTTAAATTGGCTTAGTAATGGTACCACTGTGGCAACATTTCTTAAAAGTAAATTATGGGTGTGTGTAACTATCATACCAAATTGCTACCCAGTACCAGAAAGTGCTAGGCATCACCCCAAACCGCTGGACTATATGAAAGTTCAAGGATGTCCTCAAAGAAATTTCATATTACTATTAACCTTTTTGGATGTCCTAGTGCATATCTCTCTGGCGAAAACCCATCGAAAATGTGATCGAAAACCTCAAAACTATTTAAAACAGATTTCACCTCTATGGTGTACCGTCATAAAAGTGAACTGTCTATGTAGCGTCAATGCTTTGGTATTTGGTTAAAACTTAAGTTTTAGTAATAAGTTTAATGGATTAAAGTAAAATTTTGGCTATAAAAGAAAGCACATTTCTACAATACAAGAAAAAATGACAACGAAATGGCACCAAAGAACTTATGTATTGCAAAACTTTTAATCATCCCGACTTTGTTCGTTCTGGTTGAGGCACGTACTGCAATACGTTATCATAGATATCCCAGAACGACACAAGTAGAAGGTATTTTATCCCATACCTCAAAGACACCGACCGTTAAAATATTTTTGGTTCCAACCAAAAATACAGACCAATTACTACCTAATGGTGATACAACTACTAAAGTAAATGAAATATTTAACGTGACCAGAACGCGAGGGCTTCCTACAGTAAAAAAATGGCAAGTAGGTAGAGTCAGCCGAAAACAGTATGAAATTATCAACATGTTATGGAGAAAAACCAATATTTTTGTAGATGATATAGATAATACCTCGCATAACTATCATAACAATGAGACTAAAAAAACAATACGACGACCGAAATCTACCTTGACTCCCCATATCTTTATGGAGCTACCGTTTAAAATTTTACCAACATCAACACCCAGCTATATAGAATTTTATTATTTAGATGAAACTGTCGAAGATATAAAACACAAAGATCCTTTGACACCAAAATTTGAAAGATCGCTACTGGATAATTTAAAACAAAAAGATAAAGGTAATAATTTTGTGAAATCTTTCTCACGATCACCTTTTTTTGCATTCCATATTAACGATCCAGACCTAATGCTTAAACGAGTCACTCAAACTCATACTACTTTCCGTACTACTAAGTCGTTACCTACGATTACACGTGATACACGTGAGAAAACTTATCTTTACGATATACCATTGCTCCATGTTCTATCTGGTATGAAGCTGGTAACTAATATGAAAGATAAACTGCCAATAAAATTTACATCGCATTCACTCGTAGACATCCGCAGCTCATTATTAGAGAAGTCTGTAACAGAAACCTTCATGAACAGCTCCGTATTTAATGACAAAACTTTTAATGACACTATTCAGCCTTTTATGAATGTCGCTCCTTTACCTCAAAGTGTTAATAAAGACATTAACAATTTAGAAAGACAAAATGATGCGACAAAAACAACGGATTACGACAAAATCAAATTTTTTGAATTATATGATAGTAATACTCTCGGACCGTTCAATGATAAGCAGAAGGAACTGCTTGATAGAGATGATAACGAGAATGCTTCTGAAGAAAATGATATAAATATCGATCACAAAATAATATTACAACATGCAGATAATGATATGGACCACCATCAAACTCTACACAAAACGAGATATGCAAAGAAACATGTTAAAATTTTTGAAAGAGATACGATGAAGAATAACATACAAATTGAAGGAAACTATACAACCAAAGTAACAAAAGTTATGAATGTAACTTCAGAACAAAAATTTAATTCGACAGAAACTGTACGCAGTTCAGAAACGTGGACTCAATTTCCAAAATATGTTCGCGATAAGGTTCTGAATACAGATTTGACAGCCAATATGAGCAGATTTGCTGCTTGGTCTGAATTTCCATTTGCAGCTGTTTACGTTTATGAACGTTACCAAGTAAGTGATAGTTCAACTATGCATACAAATTCTTGCACTGTTTTTTTCGCAACTATGTTTATTTTATTTTAGTTGTGCCTGATTATATTACTGTCCCATTTTCTTAAGACCACAAAAGGGTTAACAATGGAATCTATTCTATTCATTAGGTGCACTGTGATGCTGCTATCATAAGTCCTCATTGGTTAGTGGCATCAGGATCATGCTTGTCTCGTCACAGCGATGACCATGCAGCAGAAGGACGTTCTGCTTTCGTCGCGTACTGCGGGGAAAAATGGTGGAACCCTGAGCGAATCGCCTACGTCAAATACAGCGTCGTACATCCGAGATACCATCCACGGGACAAGATTCGGCGACAGCTGTATAATATTGGTAGGTATTTAAACTAGAAGTTATAAACACGCGGATTTTTTTATAGTGAATGACAATAAATTTCATCTAATCGACGTTTATGCTACTGTACTATTTGGCTCACTCAAATGTTAGGACAATGCATTAATTAAATAGTCAGGCAGTAGTTATTTCTTTCAGTAGAACTTGTACAATATACCTAATTTAAACCATTGGTGTATCCTGGAAAAGAATTTTTGGTTTACAAATATTGAAGTAGACAAAAAGTTTCGTTATTAATTATTATTAAAAAAATATTTTTATTTTTTTTGGGCAATCAGCGTACATTATAGATTTAACAGAGTGAATTAATGATAATAAAGCAAATAACAGACTGCCTCGTAGTTACGAAAGGCGAGTAGACAATATAATGGAAACTATGTGCTAAAATAGAAAACTTAAAAATAAAAAAAAAATAAAGTTCGAAGGAACTGTATCTCCTTTTTACTATGAAGCTTTTTATTGTCTAGGAGCTATACAAGTAGCATCTTCTATGGCCTCTGCATGCAATAACTGGTGCCCAGTCTCTATAATGTCTCACCAATTCGCAGCAGATCCCGAGGGTTCCATCGCTTCAGCCGTTGGTTGGAGTTTAGACAGGTATGTAGCAATAACGTTAATTCTAAAAGCGGTCTAAATTATTTATTTGTATGTTGTGGTATGGTTGCGGTTATTACTGTCACTACAATAAAGGTTGTAATTTAGAAATATACCTACGAGTACATAATAAAATAAGCCTTTATGAATATCATATAAAAGTAGGTACTTTATTGATTAATAATTTCGAACAGAATTGCTTGTATTTACCTAGTTAAGGACTTTACCAAAGGCTTCGTTTCAGGTTCAGTTAACTTTGACGAAGTTTCATTCGTTAGTTAATTTCAAATAAGACTGAAACTTTACATTACCTACCCTTTCAATTTTCAATTTTATGAACACATTTGCAGATATACTTCTATGATGTTACCTAGAACACCCCTTACTGTATACGAGGGACTGGTATTTTCAGATTCATGTCCTGGTAATAGTGGATACAGGTAGCTTTTCTTTTTCTTTTTAATAATATAATTTCTTGAGTTTCTGTTTTAGTTTTGTAACATTTATTTTAGACATAGACACACTTGGATTTATTCTGATCTGATGTGTTGATTTTGGTCATTGAAAACAAGTTTGAACCATAGCTATACTTAGCCATACTGTAACAACTTCGTGATATTGAATTGGCCATAAAGTGTTTGCAAATTTACGCTGTTCGCAACATTCATGAATATACTGAGGTGTTTGTTACTAATAAGAATCGTAGTTACAAATTGGTTTCCAGGAATCCCACCTTCGATGAGTTTTGGGGTTATAAGACTTATAAGATTCGGGGGATGAGGCGGGGGTTCTAATATTTTACCCTCTGCAATCCCCCTTGTCTATATCTTGATTTCTAATTATGAGAGTAGGTATCCAGTAATAAATTATGTTTTCAGGAAAGCAAAATTTCTAAATGAGGATGGTGTCAAGAATATTTATTGCCTGTCATTGCCGCCATATAATGGGGAAGAATCGGATCCTGTTCATGGCGGTCTTCTGCTGGTCGGTGGAAAACTGATAGCACTGTATTTACAGGTAAGTACTATTAGAATACAGGTAATTCATAATGTTTGTGAAATTTGAGCTATTAAAAGGGATAATGGTTCATTGAATCGAGGTCGAGATTGCGGCACGAAATTCGCAAACATTTTAGTGTTGTTCACTATGCTTTAAGAAACATAATAGCAATACGATATAAAATATTCTCTTTACTAAAAATGCAGTGGAAATGTAGAATTAAGTTTACTTGTGACAGTGCTACTTTAAAATTATTTTAATTTTCTAATTTTACTCCTTCTCTAAAACAATAAGCGAAGAGAGAGTTAATTTTAAGATCCGCGACAATTACATAGGTACAAGTACGTAAGCTTCCATTTTATTTTTTTATTTATGGACCTCAGGTAAATAAAGAAAAAAACGAAATGAACGACTACTTACCTGCAGAGACTTTCCAACAGTAATTTAGTGTTTAAAGCCAACGTTGATACGTTCTCGTACTTAATCAAAAGAAAATAATTATCGTTTTAAAATTGGTTTTTCGTTCACTCTTTGGCTTTGAGTCTTTATAGAAAGATTATTAAGATTATGCGTATTAAAAAGCAGAAGTTTATAAACGTAATAATTTGCACATTTCTTATAGGAGGAACGCAGACAATGGGGTGATCAGTCAGCGCAATACACTGGAGTCTGGCGACTAGTTCCTTGGCTTCACGATGTAGCTCGAGAGCCTGAAGAGGCTGACTTTTTACTATAGCCTCTCTATTTACTGGCTATAATCAAATAACAAAGAAAATTGGAGGAACGACCATGTGAGAAAGAGACAATTTCCTCGGTAAATATAGGCTGTACTCGTAAGCCACTGTAAGATTCGGTTTTTTCCTTATACTCGTATTAAATACTGAAATGTGGAGGTTCTTAAAACGCACATCTTGGAAATTGACTCGCATCTCTAATCCAATCTCCTACGAATCTAGCGTGGCTTAAGGCTTCTTTTGTCGTCTTACTAATGTGAGGTACTTTTCATAATACTCTGTACGTATAGGTTTTTTTAGCTATTTATGTATCGTGTTCATATACGAGAAGGTACATTTCTTCCTAGCGCATTAAGAACTTGTCTTCATAAGTACTCGTACATTTCCCATTTCATCAACATCTTGATTACAGGACTTACGTGCCTCCAATTTTCTGATTCAGTTCATGCAAATCACATAGTTTTTTTCCGACGACCACTACAATTTGTATCATATTGTACTTTCCAATCATGATAAATTCAAATTGAATTTATTAGCGCAAAGTATTATGAGTTGAAAGGAATGTGGTATCGTTAGAAATTAGCATTAATGTTGTAAATTATTGTGGTTTTTTTTCTGTTATTTATTTCTGTGGTACTTATTTATTTTTGTGATAAATATATACTATTAAATCAAATACTATTCGTAATTTAATTATTATCTAATTTTGTTCTCCATAGTTAATAATGAATTCCTTCGTTTAGTTTGTTCTAAATAAAATGGAGACTACATAAAACTAAACTAAATCTACTATTTCAATAAGGATTTTAGGACCCAGGACAAAGGTGACTTAATAATAATATATCTGTATACAAAACTTAGAGAGACACTTTATTTAAAACAAATTCTTACATTTTATGGCAGTAACTGAAACTAGGAATCATTTTACAAGCAAATGTCACACATACAATATTTCACATTAACAATGTGATATTTTCTATTACATTTTAAATTAAATAATACGAAATGCAACATATAACTAATAATATTCTTCTATCTTATACTAGATATAATTAGCAATTTATATCTTAAGGATATAACAAAGCATTGCTCTAAGTAGGTAAGTAAAAAAAATAGTATTATGTTATATGACTGTTTTTATTTATTGTGTGGGTAATTTAACGACATAAAATATATTTATGTATATACGAGTATGTGTAGTTGGGAAGAGTAAAAAAAATTCCCACCATAAATTAAGAATAATTGGTAGGAACTAGTGGAACAGACCATGTAATTTAAAAAATTGTGCTTTCGCTATGAGAATGCCAAACCGTGATAGAATTAATGTTCTAACAATTTGTTACTTATTTCATTAATTACATCGGTATAAATCCATTTGATATAACAACAGTTTTTATTTAAGATATTGCGTTCTTCAATTGAGTTCATTTAAGTTTAATATTTACGTAGAAATATTGTAATACTTATTATGATAATATTCTAATAATTACGTAGAAAACAAAAAGTTTTAAGTTATTCTTAATGTGTTGAAATATTTGCCAATCACAAAAATACGAACTTAGTAGTTCACCCTTATAGGCTGAATTTCATTATCTTTTCTACCAGCCTTATGTTATTTCCTAATTGATAGTTATTAAATTAATTAATGAACTATTTAAAGACGATACCTATAAATATTGTTCTGTTCTGAAAAAATATAATAAATTCACAAAATTCATAATGTAATTTTCGTATTCAAAAATAAGATAATATTTTAGTTACATCACATTTTAATATTCTAAATTAAAGATCTACAGACTTGAAAAAATAATTGATTATTATACTGATTTAGTTCTGCCCGCCAACGCAATTACCAATCCAATTACCAATCCAATTCTACCCGACCATGCGGGTGGGTGAATCGACTGATAAGACTAGTCCAAATTACTCTAAATTACCGACTCATGACCAAATCGCAGACCGGACAAAATCATTGAAGACTCGAGATTAAATTGTACCCTTTCCTGAATGATAACGCGGTGAGACGCGGTCGGTTATATGCGAGTTTTACCTATAGATCTGCGATATTGAGTTCAACTCCTCCTTTTTCCCAAACCTCAGACCCTTCTAAACATCAAGGCCTCTTTGTTTTGATCATTTAAACCCAATAAAATAATCGCCGGCTAAGGCTATCACATCAATTCTGAGACCTCAAATGACTACGACGTGAGCGTAGCAGTTCGTAGCAGAGAGTTCACATTTTCATTTACCTATGACATGAAGCGATAATAATAATTCTTCTTTAAAATACGTGTTGTCATCTCTTTATAGAGATCACAATTCCCATTAAGAATTAATGGCGCATCAATATGTAATTTGTGCAAGAGCCGTAAAATTATGAGATATTTTAGGTAGAGTACCGACATTGAAGTATTACGAAAGTTTTAATACTCTTATAACGTCATATTTCTTTCAGTAAGTAGTTATTCTTGTTTATTTTTTGCGACAAACTTACTTCCTTTGTTTAACTCTCTTATAATATTATTTGAAAAAATTTCTCCAGTATATTGAACGGGGTAAGATACTTCTAAAAAGTATCTTACCCCGTTCAATATAGTGAAGAATGTTTTTTTCGATTTTGCGATTTTAGAGATTTATATTTTTATACTTATCTACTTTTGTTTTAAGCCTATTGGTTCACTATTTTTTAACTGACTCTTTTCTATATTGAAAACTATAGCAAGCTAAAGCGGAGCTATTTCAACTCCCATCCACAGACGCCATACGATAGATAAGTAATTTACAATACAAACAAAAGTACTTATTGTACTTCATTGACAAAAAATAGCATTTTCAATACATTATCGGCTATATAAAGCCTATTTTTTCAACTTCTTTGCTAGAATCAATTATAATTTAATCTAGAGATCCTACATCAATCAAAATACTTGTTTTTCATGACATCACGTATCCACGTCACGTAGCCAGCAGTACGGGTGTAAATACCGTACTTGCCGCGTTTGCCGCATCCGTCGCCGAAGCTCGTAATCCCCTGTGAATGAACATCAAATATGAATGAAAATCAGTTTTATTATTACCAAATAGGTTCCAATTTTGATATGAATAAAAATGGCGAGAAAAAGAAAAACCTAAATTAAAATTATTGCTTATTGCCTTGGAAACCTTTAAACCTTAGAACTGTTACTCGATTGTTTTTTTTCCGCTTTTATTTTACTGAATGTTTAAAATGTTTCTTGCTTGGAATTATAGCATGATCTTATCGTTTTGTATCTGTTCTGTTTGTTTCTGTTCTATTCTTGTTCTGAAATACTTTGAATTTACAGCAAAGCTCCGGAAATTCGAAAGGTATGATAAGAATAACCACATTTAAAACAAGTTTTTTCATTATAAAAATATTACCGTTAGGGGGCGTCCATTAATTACGTGAGGTGTTCAAGAGGGGGAGGGGGTCAAGCTAAATCTTACTCAATCTCACCTGGAGAGGGGGGGGGGGGGGGGGGGGGGCGGTCGAAAATATCACGTAATTTTTCCATGGACTGAATTAGAATAAATCGTTTATTCATTTTTGTTAAAGTATTTATTATTTAATTTTATCACAGTGAATTTAAGTAACGGTAATAATCTCAACTACTAGTCTTTGCTAGTCTTAAATAAAGATAATAGAATAAATTGTGTTCTTGTTTTCTTTTTTTTTTTATAATCCAACGCGTTCATAATCAAAACACAAAATTAAAAAAATCTCACGTGAGATTAGGAGAGGGGGGGGGGAGGGAGTTGAGGAAAATCTCACAAAATCTCACCAGGGGGGAGGGGGGGTTACAAAATCCTAAAAAATGCCTCACGTAATTTATGGACGCCCCCTTATACCTACCCGTGCACCGTCAACATAATCTGTTTTTCATATTAAGTCAAAAAAAAAGAGAATTGGATGTGTTTGGAATTGGATGAAACGGTTCAAATCGAATAAGTGAAGTCCATTGTGGGGCTTTAAGCTTTAAAGAGGCTTATAATATATGTATATCGTTTGCAGTTTCTAGTCGTGTTTCAAATTGAGACAGCCGCTATTAATTATCAAAGCTGTGACGTGGCAGTTACTTGACTTTAATATTACAAACTCCTAACTAACCTCGGCATAAACTGTAAGAGCGATATTATCGCTTTAGGTTTAGTAAGTATTCATTAACCGAAGATTTAAAAATTCAAGGACGTTACTAGTCCGATTTCTGTGGTAAGTATTTCATACAAAACTGAAATTTCTTA
Organism: Hofmannophila pseudospretella; assembly: GCA_947369225.1. Lineage (NCBI taxonomy): Eukaryota > Metazoa > Arthropoda > Insecta > Lepidoptera > Oecophoridae > Hofmannophila > Hofmannophila pseudospretella. The sequence continues at coordinate 8,390,553 of OX376317.1, read as the reverse complement.
TAATATCTTTGGTTTTATTTTATTCTTGGTGGAAATGATACTTTCATGATTCCATATACAGGGCTTAATTCTTTGCGAAATTTATATTTGGGTACTTTGTAGGTGTTACTTACTTATGTACATCATTACGTTTACCATGGAGTAGGTTATTTGTAATACCTATACATTATAGTATATAGAGAGTTGATTATGTCGCGTGACAAAATAGTTACTACTAAAAAACATATTAAAAATGTATTATTCATACTTAGACGGAGTTATTAATTTTCTAATTTTCTCAAAATTTATGAGACGCTTGGTGAAACTAGATCGCATAGGTAGATACAACCACCGCCCGCCGCGAGTAATCCACATTTTAATGATACGTAATGATAAGTAATTACTATTACTTCGACTCTATTACCGTTTTTATAGGAATATTATGACTCGTTACGTTCAAATACTGACCTATTTAAACGGAATCTATTTGTGGTTTGCCTAAAACATAATAAAGGTTTTAAGAAATGCTATCAATAATTACTGGTATTATGAGTATGTATAATTGATTTAATCTATATGACACTTGTTACTATAATTAAATTCTATCATGGTTGTTGTGAAATTGATCAAAGCTGAGCATTCGGTAACAAGGGTAGTACCTACTCAAGTATCTATGTATGATCCAATTATCTTACAAGGGTCTTATAACCATTAGTTTTAGCCACAAATAATTCCTTGTTAGGACAGCCTACCTGTCTTGACGTTATGCGTTATGCCACTCCGTCGATACGGACAGACCGCTGTCTGGAAGGAAATGGCGTGTAGTCTTACTTTTATTAGGAGCTTAGTGAGGTATTTATCTAGCTCTGATCAAAAATTCCAAATCCTTCTATCAGAATTTGAAAACTATATATCTTTTAACATAACACACGCACACACACAAAACATAATACACAAATAACACGTTAAATATTTATAAAACACGTTATTTGTTGTTTTTTGTACTTTAATTTGTATTTGTATTTTTATTGGCATTAGTAATGATTGAGTTTCTAAACCTGTCACTGACTTTGATCGATAATTACAAGGGCAGTCTCTGACTCTTATGTCTACATAGAGACAAAATCGGTGCGAAAGTGTGAACTTCTGTCCTGCTTTGTCCCTTTAATCACCAGTAATGGTGCAAAAAAGCCGAGACCAGGTTCCGCTTTAAAAAAATAAGATACGACCTCTGTTCGGAACTCGAGCTGGTTTCCTCTATGGAGTTTGTTATGAAAGGGTTACATTAACTTTTTTCAGATAATCAATGGAACAAGCGCCTTTTTGGTCTTGTAATATTTCATCACCTAAAGCAAATGGTGCATTTATCTTCACACTGTATAAAACTAATATCAGTTTCTGTGTTTAGTTAACGAATATTGTTTAGTAAGACCGTAAAAAATATTTAACATACATATCTATTGCTAAGACATATTTACCTGTCACGTTGGGTTTGGCGCATAGAGGTTATTGCTGTATAATATGTATGCTTTAAAATCTTTATCTGTTGTTAAGACATACCTGTAAATAATAGCGCATGTTGCGGTCGCGGCACAGTAGAGGCCCCCCGGAGTCACCTGCGCAGGAGTCCCTGCGTCCACGCCCCGCGCACACCATGTTGTCTGTAATGGCGTACTGCCAGTACGAGCGACGACACACGCCTTGCTGTATAGTGGATACCTTTAAAAATAGATAAGTATTTTATTTTTGGTTTATGTTTTAAAAGTTTTTCTTTATTACTTGTAGCGCGCAAGAAATACCAATTTCTATTCGCGTAATCACAGGAAGTCCATTTGACTGAACACTTGAACAAACTTGTCTTAGCCTATTTATGTTAAAGGAGTGGACGTTATGCTATTTAAAATATGTATACATTTATTATTTATTTATTTTATTTTTATTAAATTAGGATCCGAACTCAAAACGCCTTAAGATGCCCCGCAGCCCTGCACAAGGCTCTGGTGTCCAAGTTACTGAGCAGAAATACCAAGATCCGGATCTACAAAACTGTCATCAGACCGATCTTGATGTATGGATGCGAGATTTGGACACTAACCTTAAAGGAAGAAAACAGACTCTTGGTGACCGAGAGGAGGATATTGAGGAAAATTCTGGGATCAGCCAAGAAGGAAGATGGAGAGTGGAGGATGAGAAAGAATAGAGAGATAGATGAGATGGTGAACGAGCCGAACATTATAGGAGAGACGAAAGCGGTTCGACTCCGATGGCTCGGACACATCACTAGGATGAGGGAGGATCGGGCAGTTAAACGAGCGTATGTAGGACGCCCTAACGGACGACCGGTCGGACGTCCTAGATACCGCTGGCGCGATGAAGTGGAGAAGGATCTGCGGGAGCTCCGGGCGCCTGACTGGCTCGAGACTGCGTAGGAGAGAGAGCGATGGCGCTCTTTGGTATCGGAGGCCAAGATCCACTTCGGGTCGCTGCGCCAGCGGAGTAAGGATAGCAGACGAGCAAACGGGCCACCTGATGTTAAATGGTCACCGTCGCCCATAGACATCTCACCTCACTGTATTAATATTAGAGGGTTAAAAAAAAGGTTAGGGTTATAAATATTTCGGCCGTTCCCAGCAGTCTAACTAGGTATTTTGTCTAACTAGTAGAGTAGGACAGTAAGACTTCGTCGGCTAAACGATAATTGTTTTTCGCTTGAAGTTCGGTTCCAGATTTTCTCTGTCGGCGTTCTTAATTCAATTCAATTTAATATCTTTATTTATCGGATAAATTAATAAGTAGAAGTAAAATATACTTATTTCTTAATGGGTAAAAGTAAAAATACACTAACAACCGCTCAACCCTGTAGGGCCACGAGGAAACATCCTATAAAACAACGACACGCAGCCCTGGGTTTTACAAATATTTTCATGGAGAGTAAGCGGCTTTATATAATGAAAACTCATATACCTTAGTACTGTAGCATTAAAGCCTAAATTGTTTTGACTGGACAAAACTTTTCCTGAGTAGCCTAGCCGGATGAGGAAAAGTATTAATTTAGAATTATGAATTACTCACAATAGCATAGCATAAATAAATAAGAAAAAACATCCGACGAGAATACTGGGCGACACAAAATAACTTTTAGAAATGGTCACAATCTCTATGAATACTTTGTCATCTTACCGCACAAATAAACTTATTTTTATTCTTATTCTACCCATTCATTATGAACAGCTGATCGGTACATTTATGGAATAGATTTTTTTTTAAATTGTGGAATTCCATTTTGTGTTAGTTATGTTACGAGTACGACTCGTGCAACAATATTTTGTTTCTTATACCCTGACCAGGGAAATAAAAACCCAGGCACAGGTACTTTTATAATCTGTGTTAGGAGATCGCAATGAAAAAAAAGTTTCATTTAACTCCGCAATATGGCGTAAATTTTTATATTTCTGGTAAAACTTTGCTTCCTTTAATTGTATGTAGGTAAGTAAAAGCTATTGTAAGTAAAAAACAAATAGTTCGGTGCTGTAGATCTGTACTTTATCCCATTAGTAAAACTTTTGTACATTTAATCTACAGGGGACATCGAGATAAAATCCTTACAGCTCCGAACGTCTACTAACTACTATAAAACGACCAAAATGTACAAGAGTAGTGATTAACATTATGTCACAGCGGAAATTCTATATTTACGTAAAGGGTTTTCGACCAAACCTGAGCCTCGTGAAGTATCCGTGTGCCGTGCACGTCAGTGGGCCGCTTCTTGCCCCAGCCGAGGATGACGCAGGTGGTGTGAGGGTTGAGAGGCGGCTGGGCCGGCGGCAAGCACGCTATACCGTGGCCAAGATCTGTCCGCGCAGGCCACGGCAACCTGAGAATATAAGCATTTTTGCCTGGTTTACACTTGTTCAAGTGCTTAGCCAAGTGCAAATGCCAGTGGCAAGATTAGTGGCGAGTATGGCGATTGTCACTGTTTTAATCACTGACCAGGCAATCACCATATTCGCCACTGTCCTTGCCACTTTACTAACGCACTTTACTAAGCTCTTGACCAAGTGTAAACCAGTCTTAGAGTTTTTTTTAAATTGGGAAATTGATAACAAGTTGACAGCCATAGCAAGTTACGGTAGGGACATTTCAACTCCCATCCTTACACAACCGTTAAAATTAAAAAGCTCGCCCACCCACTCGCCCGCCCGCTTTATTTTATAAACACACTGTTCTTTATGTAATTACTTAGCATCATTTTTGGTAAATAGGTACTTAATTGAATCTATAAAAACTAAGGATGATTATCTAAGAGTCAGAATAATTTAGATAATTGAACGATAAGGCCTTCTTTGTATCTACACCTGAATGTGAAATTGTATTTTCCTCTTTGTTTGGTTTTTCTTATGCAAAATGTCTATCTAACTAATTTTGTTTTTCTGGGAAATTATTTTGATCAGCTAATCGGCAGAAAAAAAATTGCAATCCTTACCGAGAAATAAATTTTTGAGTAATGTTTTGGTATATTTTTGTCAGTCTTTTATATAAGCCCTAAAGTACCTACCGTAGATCGTTTTAATACCACAGAGTCACAGCCAGCCAGACCCTACATATAAGAAAAATGGTTATTTTTTAGACATGTCTACGGCATTACGGGGGCGAGCGACGGAATTTTGGTGCGTCATCTACTGTAATAACTATAAGACGAGATACATAAACAAGGAATGTGCCTTGGCCCGTAAGTGCGCATATAATACCCTCTTTTTTATGGGCATTATTAATATTTCTCTACGTAAAATTGCGTGAACACAGCTAAGTATATAAAATTGTAATAATAATCTAGCAATTTAAAAATTTTGGAGTAGTCGTTTCAATTCGAATGTCACGAAAATTAAATATTTTATAAGTAGATGATATTACGATATTGTTAGTAGGTACTAACTCGGTTCAGAAAGTTGTGATGGTGACCTTTATATTTTCAGCTCGGCAGGGTTCCGCGTTAGAAGGTCAAATTCACTTAACGCGCGCAAAGTTTCGCCTATTACCGCAACTATCTCAGGCTATAGGTAGAGATGGCTGAATGGTTCTTTTCTTTGGAGACTCTGGACAATATTTTCTAAAACAGTAACTTATTCCTAACCTTCTTGGGATCGCAAATAGCCTTCCGCGACTCTAGTCATACTGAGGGTAGCTCGATAATAATATACACGTCTTAGAAAGAGCTCCGTAAATTATTCAAGGAAATACGTAAAGTCTTTTGCCTGTGACCCAATTTACTCACTGGAGTGTGTTCCTGTCCTGCCGGCCCTCGTGTTTCGACCATCAGGGAACGTCTGGGACGCCCCGCAACATCAGGGGGTCGCATCATCACTCCGCACACACACCGACCACTCAACACCAGGTACACCCAGAGCACATTCCTAATTCCACAATGGTCTCGAAGTGCACTATATGTTTCACCGAGATCTTCACCGATGACGACATAGTATGCTCGATTTGCAAGAAGCACTATCACTTTAGCTGTGCAGCTATCAGAGAAACGGTCTTCAGGAGGATGACCCCACAACACCGAAATACATGGTATGGGTCGTGTTGCCGTGAGGCTCGTGTCCGGCGCGACGGATCACCGAGCATTAATAAAATAAACCCCGTTACATCAGACTCGCAGATGGGTAAGACTAAGGCCAGTGACATTCAAACTATTGAGCCGCGCGACAATATGCTAATGCAACCGTCGCTACCTACAACACCTATAATTCAGCCCGAACCCTACGACATGCTGCTTGAACGAGTGAGCCAGACCATCGGTGAGAAACTGGATTTGTTTCAGGCGGAACAGGCAAAGGCACTGAAGGATATGAGGGCTGATATCATGAGGGAACTGGAGGTGAATCGTGTTTCTTTGACACAGAAATTTGACTCTGCCATTAGTCTTTGCACCGACCTCTCTGGTAAAGTAGATGACCTGATCACGAACATCGAATTAACTAATGGTCGTATTGACAAAATCGAAGACAGGGTTAATAAGACTGAAAAAGTGATGAAGGAGTCCGAGAGGGTCGCTAAGGAACTCCCCACACTCGTAAGCACCATTGACGCCTTAAAAGGGACAATTAATAACATGGAACAAAGAGCACGTTTACATAATCTTGAGATTTTTGGTGTGCCGGAGCGTAAGGTGGAGAACGTTTTGGACCTGGTTATGTCCGTGGCTGGGGCAGTCGATTGCCCGTTGAAGAAGGAGGACATCGTGACCGCAATCAGAATCCCCTCGCGTAGATCCGACGGCCTCCCGCGTCCCATTATTGTTAAACTTCATTCCACGGACTTGAAGGACAAACTGCTGAGCTCAGTCCGTAAACAGAGGGGCGTCAATACACATGAAGTGGGGATACCGGGCGATAGGCGACAAATCTACGTTAACGAACACCTTACAGCGGACAATAAAAATATCCTAAAATCAGCCAAAGCCAGGTGTAAGGAGCTGGGGTTTCGTCACTGCTGGACCAGAAATGCCAAAATCTTCGTGCGCCAGGCAGACAACTATCCACCGATCCGCATCGACAGTATTCCGCAGCTGGCATCCTTAAAACTCCGAACTCGTCCAGATTCGAACTAATATCAGTTCGTGAAAGTTTGAGAACCGCATTTGTTATCGGCCCTGTTTACGTTAACACTTTGTCCTTTTACATGTTGTTGGCACTGGCTATTTTTTGCCATAATGCAAGGTATAATGGACTTTACGATCACATCATACAAAACATACTTTTCCCTATCACTTATTCTTCTAACATTACGCACACACTCTCGCCTTCCATATACCTGTTTCCTGATGTTACCGGGCGTTACTGTACGAACCTGCGACTGTTTATGAATATACCTACATTAGTAAATAATAGCTTGAACGTAAATAAACATTGTAATCTTGCTTTGCACAACTTTTGCGTACTTGAATATGGTTTTTCCACTAATATTCAACTATCTGAAAGTGCCTTTTGCATCTTCAGTTTACTGATATTTTTATCTTTTCTTAGAAAAAATTATAATCAACATTATACACATATCTTACAGAGCTCCCTTTAAAAGTTTATTTACAAAACTCTCGCAGTATTAGGGGAAAAACATTACAATTTAGGCAAGGATTATTAAACCATAATTATGACGTGGTGGCAATATGTGAGACGTGGCTCACGGATGGCGTGTTCGACGCGGAGGTGAGCGACGCCCGATACGACGTGCACCGCGCGGACCGTGCTGGCGGCGGCGCCCGTGCCACCTCTGTGCGGCGCGCGGCGCGGCCGGTCGGCGGCGGGGTCATGGTGCTCACGCGCCGCTCGCTGGCCGCTCGGCGCGCGCCGCCGCCCTCCCCGGCCGGGCCCGCCGCGGCCCTCGAGTTGGTTCATGTGGTCGTCGGCTCCAGGGCGATAGGCAGTGATCGCGACTTGCATATTGTTTGTGTTTACTTGCCGGGACGGGGACACGCACACGATTCTTTACTGCGCGGGTTAACGGAATACATCGCCGGCTGCCCGACGGACGACCATTACTTGTTAGTTGGCGATTTTAATCTTCCCGATATTATTTGGTCCGGAGGACGGCCGGGATCGATGCTGAGTCCGCGGGGTATATGTGGCGATGCTCAGGAGGAGTCTTTTGATCAGATAACTTCTCTGGGCTTGAACCAATATTGTGGTGTCTTAAACGGAAATGGGCGAATATTGGACGTTGTTTTTAGCGACACGGATGTGGTGGTGACGCGTGCACCCGCCCCGCTCACCCGCGAGGACTGGCCGCACCACCCCGCACTCGACATTGAAATATCTAACCTTAGTATTAAATTAATGCGACTGCCTCCTAAACGTATTTACAATTTTAAGAAAGCTAATTACGACATTATTAGCAACGATTTGTCTTCAACGAATTGGAAGGAAAAACTAAACTCCAATACCTTAAATGTGGCCGTCGCGTTTTTCGATTCGAAATTAAAGTCTACAATTGAAGAATATGTGCCGTCCTTCTATAGCAACCCCGAGGGTTTCCCAGTATGGTACTCGAAAGCTCTCATCAATATCATACGGGAAAAGGACAAGTATCACAGACTTTGGAAAAGGTTCGGCAACCCGCGCGATTACGATGTATTCTCTTTATTAAGAAGAAGGCATAAAAATCTTCAACGTAAATGCTGGAATACCTATGCCGCAAGGTGTCGTAACTCAATTCAAGCTAACCCTAAAACATTCTGGAGATACGCGAAGAGTTTACGGCGGGATCATGGAATGCCGGCTCAGATTTTGTATGGCAACCGTGTGGCTGGTGGTGGTCCTGAGATTTGTGACTTATTTCTGGATTACTTTCAGTCAGTATATGTGCACCCTGCTACTCGGAACGTTCAACCGGTTGTACATGATGAACCCAACCCCCTGAGCTGTGTGAGCACTATTGAGTTATCGCCTTCTATCGTTCTAAAATACCTCAGAAAAATTAACGTGAATAAAGGTGCGGGTTGTGACAACATTCCCCCAGTCTTTGTTAGGAATTGTGCCGAACAACTAGCTACACCTTTATACATACTCTTCAATAGATCTTTGAGCGAAGGAGTGTTCCCGGATCAATGGAAGCAGGCCTTCGTTGTGCCCGTACACAAAGGGGGCCCCAAATCAAGCGCAAGCCAATATCGTCCTGTGTCTATACTCTCGGTGTTCAGTAAGACCTTTGAACTAATTGTCCATGATCAGATGTATCCCATTGTCGCTCGTAGTATTCCTTCGGCCCAGCACGGCTTTATGCGTAAGCGGTCAACATTAACGAATCTCGTAGAATTTTTAGACACTGTCTCGAGCTGCATGGACTATGGCCTCCGGGTGGACGCCGTGTACACTGACTACTCTAAATGTTTTGATCGTCTCCGGCACGATATCATTTTGTTTAAACTACAACAGATCGGTGTACACGGTGACCTCTTGCGCTGGTTTGAGTCTTATCTTGGCAACAGGAGTCAAGCGGTCCGGATAGGTTGTTACCACTCCCGATTTGCTCCAATTCCTTCAGGAGTTCCCCAGGGCTCCCATTTAGGCCCTCTACTCTTTAATGTGTGCCTGTTTGATATTTCTTCCTGCTTCAAGCATGCCCGTTTTCTCATGTATGCTGATGATACTAAGATCTTCATGCCTATTGCAGACGCCAATGACTGCTCCAGGCTGCAGGAGGATCTCGACAGACTCGTAATATACTGTCGTCTCAACAGTCTGGATCTTAATGTTAAAAAATGTCAATCGATCACTTATACGCGGAAGAACAATGTAATTCCTTATCAGTACACATTGAATAGCTTAATAGTCGATAGGGTGTCGCAGGTGAGGGATTTGGGTGTTGTCTTGGACTCTAAACTTCTCTTTGTCTCACATTACGAAAGTATGGTCTTGAAGGCTGTGAGGATGCTGGGCTTCATTCACAGAGCCTCTAGGCCACTCCGCTCATCCGCGGTTCTCAAGACTCTGTACTGTGCTTATGTAAGAAGCGTCCTGGAATATGTATCGCCTGTATGGTCTCCTTGCTATATCACACACGCTGATAGAATCGAGGCTGTCCAGCGATCGTTCTTGCGGCAAGTAAATTATTTTCAGAAAGTCAAACCTGATTGTTATGCGGACAGTCTTAAACTAAACAAAATGCAATCGTTAAAGGATCGTAGGGTGGTTGCAGATTTGAGAATGGTACACGATATCATCAGCAATAGAGTGGACAGCCCCGAGCTGGTGGAGCGCCTGATGCTGGGCGCGCCGGAGGTGCGCGCGCGGCGCCACCTGCCGCGCCTGTTACAGCATGTGCACGTACGCACTAACTATGCGCTACACTCACCTCTTAACCGGAGCATTGATCTATACGAACGATTTTTCTCCACCGCTGACATTTTCTTCCTTAGTCGCTCTCAGTTCGTCAATGAAGTCATACGTCAATTGGCCCGGTCTTAATCCTTCCATCTCCTGTTCCACTCTCTCTCCCAATCTCACTACCATTATCCTCATCGCTCACACACACACACACACACACACACACACACACACACACACACACACACACACACACACACACACACACACACACACCGTTAGCACTCAAACATATCATAAGGCCTTTTTTATTTTCTGTTTTATTTTATTTTTAATTTTTTCTCTTTCATTTTGTAACTATTTGCTAAATTACCTTTTTAAATAGCTTTGTAATAGTTTGGTTTCGTAACTGGCATTTATAGATTTTTAATTGTTTGATTTATATTTTTAATATGAAATATGCTGTGAAACTGACAAATAAATAAAATATAAATATAAAATATAGTTATACATGATCACTACGAGAAGTTCATTTCCTTATGGAAATGTTAGTTATTGCATTAACTGAGCCAGATATCTATTACCAAATGTGTAATTATTAATCAAGTAATATAGTACATATTCAATGTATTTTTTGTGGCATTAATGTGTTTTTCTTTCTTTCTTATCTAACATCAGCAACGCAACGTCATTGACGACCGTAACTGAGTCATACCTGACTTTCACCTCACCTGGGTTCCATCACACACTTCCCAGCGGAAAGTAAAAGTTCAATTTCAATAACTAATCTCAGCAACGCAACGCCATATAACAACCGTATCAGAGTCATACAGAGGGTGCATGATAGCCTCAGTGACCTTCACCTCGACCTCACCTGGGTTTCTTAACATCAGTATCATTTCAGCGAAAAGTAAAAGTTCAGTTTTTTTTCACTGATTCATATTTTTTATTCCAATAACTAACCTCAGTAACGCAACGTCATTGACGACCGTATCGGGGTCATACAGGGGGTGGATGATAGCCTCAGTGACCTTCATTTCGACCTCTCCAGGATTCCGCAGTAGCAGGTCATGCTCCCCCAGTCGCACGTAGAGTCGCTTCCGCACACAATGCGCCGCTGTCACAACCCAGCGAAGAGATACCAGCGTTCCGCCACAGAAAGCTTCCTGCCGTAAGATGCTCATGTTATCTTATTGTTACAAAACTTTCACCCTACAATTTTCACCTTTAGGAGATGAATTTCCAAAAATTCTTTCATAAGAAAGGAAAGCAATAATGCTTGCCTAGGTCATAAATTCGTGATTCGTGACATATACTGTCCTAATTTCATGATTCTAGCTTCAATAGTTTCTGCTCTGCGTTGATGAGTCAGTCAGTCAGTCAATAAGGTTCTCTCTTTATTATATTAGTAGATATAGATTTAGCAAAAAGATCTCTTGAGAAACTTAAAATCGAGGACTAACATCAAGTTAATTTAGTAATCTGTAACTTACCTATTGTTATTTTACGCTACTTTTTTTACGAAACATTTGTCAAAAGATTAAGTATAGCTAGATACTGACATTGCATTCTTTCACGTTGATTTATCCCAGGCAACCTCAATGGTAATAATATAACAGATAAATATTGTATCGCTAGTACCATCAATGGTACTACTGATCTTAAGCCAATATTTCTTTTACGATAATAAGATGTCTCATGTCCCAGAATCCATAAGTAAATACTGTTCGGAAGCTTAATTAAATGGGTTAATGAACCGAACTTTACAGGTTAAACATAATTTGATAAAATAATTTCGATACCTAATACGAGATCTGATTATTCAGGACGCATGCAACTTGCACCTTGCATTATTACTATGTGCCGGAGCTAAACCAACTCCGTACAACCAGAGCTTTGGTTACCTTATACCGATTAAGCACAGCGACTTGCCACGGCCACTTGCCCGGCGGCGCGGGCCGTCCGCCGATGATGCGGATCATGTCCTGCATGCGAGCGCGCGCCCGCGCAGCCGCCGGCCCGCGGTACCGGCCCAGCTTGCCACACTCGGGCTCCGTCGTGCGTGCCACTCGGGTGTCTTCGGGGTGGATGGCCAATGCCGGAGCGCGCATCGGCTCTGCTACTCGGTATCCTGGAAAATTCTACTACTTCAGTCTTGCAACGGGCTCAACTCCTGTTGAGTAGATACGACCCTATCTAGGAAGAAAACGGTGGTGGTCCTGCCGAATTCCAAAAATCCATAGAAAAAATCTAATTACATGGTTAGGTTAGAAACGTTATCGAGATTGAATCTGCACTTTAGTCATTCACTAAGTTTTTAAACTTAGTTCTTGAATAATAAATATGATATGAAAAAAAAAAAGGAAAATGCATAAGCATTTAATTGTATCATAATATAATCTCTACAGTGCAATGATTTGTCTAGCCTGGCAAATATTGTAGGTTTTTTAATCAAGCTTTCATGAATAATTAACTACTCGTACTTGGGGGTACCATTACCATATATGTACCTACATAAGTAATTTACTTTTCATCATGCTTCTGCGTCTGGGGACTGCCAAAGCTCAAAGTTTATAATTAGTGCCTAGCAGTTAATGCGACTAACAACTGCTGCGTATTTAAGACAAAATTGAGACAACAACAGATGGACTTAAAGACCTGACGTTTAAGAGCCGGTAATTTCTTCGGAGGCATCCAATAAATACTTTAATTTCAAACAGTGTCCGCCCCATATAAAACTGTATGAAGATCGGCACGGCAAAAATGCAGAAAGTTTGAAGATTTATATTTATTTTGTAGATGTATATTAAAATTATGTTATACCTTTGTTAAATTCTTCATACTTTTGTGTCTAGGCTCAATGTAATATATTTTTGATATTTTCTTTGGTTTATCATCAAGATGTAAAACAGAAACATGCCTTTTTTAAGTTTTTGATGAAGTTGACATTTTTTTTACCGCCATTTGGCACTGTTTTATAAAAAAAACGTTCATAGTGCTGTAGTCATAACTGTGTAGAAGCTAAATATTTTTTTTTGTTATTGGTAAACTCGTCACAATTGAAGAAATCGTTAAAACCGCGAACGTCGTTTCCAGGGATTGGCTTAGTGCCTCCTCTTAAGAGGCACCTCCTTAGAATAGGGTGTCCTAAAATTAATTCAAAAGGCGTAGTCAATAAACTGGGAAAATATATTGAGCATGGATTAAGTTTATTACAGTACGTGTACGTGTGTTGATAGGGTTCCATAAAATTAATTCAAAAGGTGTAGAAAATAAACTGGGCAAAATATAATATGTTATATCGAGCATGGATGAATTATTACAGTATTATTGTATTTCGGACTTAGAACCCGCGACCAGTCTTTTTGGGGCTTGCTGCTCAATAGGGTAATGTCCATGTATCAAATATTAAATGTATTTCTTAAAAATTATATTATTAATTAATTTAATTATATAAGTATTTCTTAGAAATAGTTATAAATTGATGTTCAAATGTAAATACAGAATTAAAATTCGTTGTAAAATAAAACAGCTACAGGAAATCAAAAATCAGAACGGTAGAAAGAAACGGCAATAAGTTTTATGACGTAAGTGTTCTCTAGCGCCATACAAGCGCCATAGTCGCAAATAAAGGACTGTTTTGCTAGAAAGGGACAGCTCTGTCCCTTTCTATAGTATTGGACAGATGCTCATATGTCCAATACTAACTTTAACCATTAATATCTTTGATGTTAGTTGAGAGATCGAAAAACTACTTTTAGATCTTTCTTTAGTATATCCATGTAAGTTGATTGATGCAATATAAAAAAATAGGTTAATACCGTATGCCAACAGAGTTATCGCGGATCTGATTTGATTACTCATGGCGTGCACTATGTAGTATTATTAATATTAATAGTATTAATTAATATTCAGTGGGACAGCCTATAGGCTATCAAAAAAAATTAATATTCTATTATCTATGCTGTAAGCGTGTTAGACACATGAAGGAACTAACGCCCGCCTCTAGGGTAGGGAAACTATTTATTCTTTTATCCAAAGTTGTAATTGTCTATATTATAGACACAACACTGTTTGATATTTTTCTTTTCAATTTTTATAAATAAAATTAAAAATATCATTTCATTTCATTTTCCTTCGCATGACGTACCTAAGTAGGTTTTTTACATACTCGTACATAACCAATTTTTAAAGGATGTTATCGTTTAAGATCTTCAAAGGAATTTTCAAGTACAGTACAAGGCATGTCGCCGCCATGAAGTTAGTCAGATAGTATTTAGAAATTCCTTGGTCGCTGCCAAGGTAGTTCTAAGTACTAGTACCTCTACGACAAATATATGTATATTCTATGCCTCTACCTTCATGGTTGCCGCAAAAGTTAGTCGCCTTGGTTAGATAACATTTGTTAGCTAAGTAAGGTACCTATGCGCTAGTTCACCTGGATCCTTTCGCCTCTGCATCTTGTCTCTGATCCACACGTGACAGTAGCTGCCTTCTAAGTAACAATAAGCCGATTGTCTTATTACTTTTCGGCCGCAGAGAGCATGGATTCGACAGTGTCTGGGGACATACAAAATTAATATTACAAAAAACCTGTCAAGTGAGGGTCGAGATTTAAGCAAAATTTTAGATTCTGTATCTTATTCTGCTTACGAGACGACTGTGACAGACGGACGAATCCCTTAAAACTTTTTATGACTGTGTTGGATTGACTCAATATGAGTAGATAAGGACCTGCCGTTTTTGGGGGAAATATATTTAGGATAATATCAAAATATTAATAGAACTTAGTTTTTGTATCGTCATCTTTAGACATCATGATTTCTGAACTACAAGATGATAATAGAGTGTACATCATAGAGCCCTTTGATTGTTTTGTTCTAGTCTAGTCAAAGTTTGGACGTGAGGTCTAGACTTAGACTATTCACGTCAAACTTCACCGTGGCTCTATTGATAATTAAAAGCGTTTTCAGAGCTGACGCACGCGGATTTCCTCCGCAACTCGGCACGAACATAGCAAATCCATATACGATTCTGAAAATATCCCAACAGTACCTCAAATAAATTGAAGTTACCTTCGTCTGACAGTTGTACATTTTCTCGAGCAAGCACTCCACTTGCTCCAAGGAGAGAATCCTCGTGACCTCTTTTGGATATCCTCTCCATTCAGTTGACGTCGTTGAGACTGCAAAATACGTTAGATCAAAAACGACGTTTGAAATGTATCGTATCTATTCTATTACTTTTTAGATATAAAGCTAGTTCATTATTTGTTGACGTTTTGACGCACATCGCAAGCCTTTAGTGGCTAAAATGACTGCACAACTTTTCGCTAACTGTATAAATTAAATATGACAATAATACCTATATTAGGTACATTGAATGAATCTGGCTTTAGTTAGCTCCGATATACTTTCTTCAGACTGTTTATCTAGAAATACAATTAATACTCGTATAGTCAAATAATACCGATTGTATCTGAATGGTGCTTCTATTCGAAGGCGGACATCTTTCGTAGGCTTTGTGCGATGTTCTCCGTTTTCCGTGAGATCCCTTGCATCTGTAAACAGTGTTCATTTCGTATATTCTCTCATACTCGTATATATACCTCCATACGATACTACACGTGTAGACGATAAGTTTGTAAACAAAACTAGATTCCGCATTTCTGTACCTAAACATACGACATAAGATAACTACTTCATTTTCCAATACCTAAATTGATTTGATCCTTGATAAATATTTGCTGCTAATAAATTAGTCCTATTTTATTAGCAGCAAATATTTCTAGGGTAAAATAAATAAATTTATTTATATGTATAGGTTATATAACAATAACGATAGGGCAAATAATTATTTTTTTTACTTATTAAATTTTCGAGAAAAACTACAAAGTTGTTTGCTTGAAAATTCTACAAATGAATGAATTATTGCTATTCTAATACTGAAATAAGAAGTATGAAATAAACTCGTTTCATTCATAACGACATGGATGAGTTTATGCCATCAAGGCGCAAACTAATGGGATTTATTTGTCTTTAGTGTGGAAAGTTTTCATACAAGTAACAGGGTTATTTTTTCGTGTGAAGTGGTAAAAATGACCAGCACATACCGCCCTCCAAATATTTGCTACTAATAAAAAAGGACCTTATATACATAAATCTCAAATATTTTAATAGAGTTGATTATGAAACGGATCGGCCGCGGCGCATGGATGGCGCTCCTACACGGGCGTAAAAAGTAACCAAACAAATAGTACCACAAATATTGGTGGATATAATAGGTTGATAATGAAGCCCTACCTTGCCACTTCTATCTTCAGGGTGTCTCCACACACTTGTCGTCGCAAGCAATGCCTTCGCCTTGTCTTGCGACCCTGTTCACAGGCGCTCCATCTACTCCACTTGGAGTATGGACGAACCGTCAAATTCAGTCCTAAAAATATATAAATATTTTCGTTTGTTGTTTGCAAAACTACATGGTGTTAGACTACAAAATCTCTATGAGCATCTCTACAGCAGCCACTAACCACTAACCATCATATCTCCTGATCACAGAACCTATACCACACTCCAGTAACACTCGCACTACACTCACATATACTCAACCTCACAGACGAGCAACGCGACAGATAATTTGCACTGGGATTATTTTAATTTGCATAGTGTTATGTCTTTTTTCTTCCACCTTTTATTTCTATCCTCGGTACAAAAAATAATAATTGTAATTTGTCGAACTTTATAATTGGCTGTTTATGTTTAAGATATATGTGTAGTTTTAAGTAGAAAGCTGTTAAGTTCGCTAAAATAAATAAAATAAAATAAATAAATATTAACACTCTCGCACAAAAAATGTGTGACAACAGTTTATATTTTCATTCTTTCCATTTTTAACACAAATAATCAAGTTTGCCATTAATTTAATTAGGTATATAGATATCTCCATTAGTGTATAGAGTATACAAAATTAAATGTCTATTACAGAGTTTAATCCTTGTTTCACATATTTACTTAATTAATTACCTATTTATGCAGATTTAAAAATTACATGATCTATGTTTTCATTGTTAGTTACAGTTTTAGTTTTTAGGTGAGTATTATCTCTATCTAGACTCATTAGTTTTGCTTAGTTTTGTTAGACTCTATACATGCTCAATGTGACCAAAATTTCAATATTCCTCAATTAAATCTAATTTATTCTCCAATGATAAGCGACGGGGTTTACAGATACGATGCCTTCCAACCCTTATGGTTACTCGGACATGTTTTGCATGTATTCATACAATTTGTTTTGTTACCTTTTTCTGCTCGCATGAAAACTCCGCGATGTTCTGAACTGTTTATCTTATCCACAGTTTTGTGCGACATCAGATCTATTTCAATCTGTAATAGTCAACAAAATAACAAACAACAGTAATAAATCAGTATATCACACGACAATCCGTTACCAATTCAGATAACTAGGCCAATCCTTTTGAAAACCTTCGATTTCCATACAATAGTTGCACTCGTTCCATGAACCAAAGATATATCAATTTGGCCGAACGCCAAAACGTTTTTTGTGGTTGAAATGCATTGTTGGCTGCATCAATGAGTGATCTAGAATATGCAGCTTTTGCTATTGCAATGAATTTCTCACAATTGCTATTAATCTAATTAAAAATAAAGGTCACACTTACATGATTTGCCCAAAACGATTCCAAGGCTATGATGACAAGTAACGTCACAGAACATAGCCACTTCATATTCTCCAGTCCTTACCAAAGTATCCGATTTCGGCATCTACAAAGCAATAAAGAACGGTAAAGTCGTTGGAGTCATAAAAAGAATTTAACACAATTTTATCGCAGAAAGAGCCAAAGAGTAGGTAGATGGAATTTAGCAGATTATTTATGTAAATCATACTAAATCTAGACAAATTGAATACGTTTAGAGTCCTAACTTCTAAGGGTGCGCCGGTAGGTAACACTTCGCAGTAACAAATCGTTATCCTTCTAAAAGAAAAATTGTTAGAAGGAAACGAAAAATGTGAGTACTTTATACTTCGTCACGACGATAATTGCTTCAGTACTGAAATCACCATCATGAGTAAATGCGTCCCCATCTTTGGGACATTGGCATTACCTGTCTGAGTATATACGGCTAATGAATCATCCTTTATGGTGAAAAGGATTATCGCATTACACATACTTATAATCTTTGGAAACTTTTTCATCAAACATGCAGATTTCCTTACAATGTTTTCCTTCGCCGCACTTGAACCAAAAAGTTTTTTTTTCCTTGTATTTGAAATACTTATTTAGTGAACGGACGGAGCAGCAACTTAGGTATTATACGAGGATGCTTATAAACACGCTGGTATTTGAAAAATGAGAACAATATCTACCCGCGACCATGGCGCATGCAACTGTGCCGAAAATCGGGAGCTCATAGCAACCCCAAACCGTGATAAGAATCCTGTGTCTTACTATAGTGTTGACAATAACCAAGAAAGCTTAAATTTTTTTTAAAAGCAAGTCTCTCCTTTCATTGCACTTCTCATCAAGCAGAGTACAGTTTTAATCTCCGTATATGGACCGTCTCTCAGTGCGGTAGACAATAGCTCAAGAACAATGTAATTAGTGCGAGCACGAATGTAACACCTTCTGACTCATCACATTTTGCAGCCAGTCCTAGCTCCTTATAGAGAAAGGTCAGTGCAATGTTGACATTGTCTTCCAGATGTCGTAATAAATTAACACTAGTTTCAGCGTAAAGGTCAGAAATGGAACTGGAACATTTTTTGCAGATCGGTATACCACAGAAATTAGACTACCTCTCTGAATTTCAAAATCTTTGTATTATACCTACTTATATTCAGTTAAAGTGTATTATTATTAATGTTAACTACATTAGAACATCTTGATTTAAGCTCAAATTATATAGAACAGAACTGATTTTAATAAAACGCCTGATCTTTTATATTATTCGTAATAAAAACATAGAGCCTTTAAGACTTTGGAATTTAAAACTTTGATCTCAATTTGATTCCAAAGATTTAGCTAGTTTTAAACAAACATTTAACATTCAAACGCTGCAGAACAAAGGGTAAAATCTACTCAACTCCAAATTGGGTTCCGTATAATTTATTGCGTTACAATATTTGTTTGTGGTTTTAGCACTCTTCTGTATAGAAATTCTTTGTAGATAATGGGTTTATTTTATTTTGGCTGATCTAAGCACTCGGTTCGAGTTCAGTAACCTGAAAATTTATGAGTAAAGATACAAACGGCTGTTTCACGTATAAAGCTTTCTTTAACATCGAAATATCTGTTGGCTTGAATAAAGAATGTTTTCTTATGTCGAGTTTAGATCTTGCTACTGATTCATGTATAGACGAGATGTTTGCATAATTCTACATTTTTGTTATGGTAACAGATTATTTTTTGCAAGCGTAGCACATTACAATATTTTTATATAAAATACCAAACCCAATGTAGGTACGAACCTGAAATGATATATTTCTACCTTTTTCATCAGGCGCTACTATTAGGAAGGGTTTTCCTTATCTACATACTAGATATAGTACTTATAAAGGTATGATCGTATCACAATGCCCGCATCGTATTATATTTGCTATCATCTGCTACCTGATCTGATCCAAGGTTATCTAACAAAATTAAAATGTACAACGTTGCCATATTATAATAACGGGTGTGGTGTCCCATTTCCAGCTGCAGTATATCACAGCACGCACTTGCCGGAAGTCAAGTCTTATCCCATGCTGAACACTAAACAACTCGGTCGCGGACCATCGAGCACCATGCATAAACCTACGCATTAGGTTTAAGAACTATAAACTAATCTGGGGCAGGGCTTTGGCTCTATGTTTATTGTTTAGTGACAGATGAATGAGTGCACATCATTACTGTGAAAGTCTGCGTTAAATGCAGCTGAAAACGTTAGGTCGAACAGATTATATTAAATTCACGGCAGACTAACCGTCACACATAATGAAGGTTATCATTTTTGATGTAAAGAAGGTAGAGGGATGGGTAGACGTGGAAATGAACAACGAAATCACAAAATCACAATATAGGAGAAGTTAAGGTCCTTTGATACTATACTCATAATTGCAATTTAGCCTTCCGAAACTTTGAGTTCAAAGCCTTAGCCGACGACAAAAGAACCCTACTGGATTTTATATCATCCTGATTTACATTTAGGCCCAAGAACTTTCCAACATAAAAATGGGGTTTACAATCTTGGACTAAAATCTCTCAAATGATATTTTAATGTTTTGGATTTGTTATTCAAATATGGACTTACTTATTCCATTATTTCGAGTGTTTATAGCGTTTATATACCTCTTGTTGACCATTGAAAATTGAAATCAACCGACTTGTCGCCTCTTGCATAAATTACTCATAAATTAATTAACCCTAAACCAAAGTACCCACTCATTCGAGTGCAGAATATGAATTTATGCTCAATAAAATCAATAAAGTCCACTTAAATAATTTATTATCTAGTAGAACGGCCGTAAAAATTTGAATATTTTTTTGTGTCACAGAATTTGGCTGCAGATTTTATGATAGTACCTACGAATAGTTATAATATTATAAGGTATAGTACCTAGATACTCGTATGTAGTGATTTCGTAATTATTCAGTAATAACTAACATTTTTTACCTAGGCTTTACTCAGAAATAAATCAACATAAAATGAAGCGCCCCACACTGAAAACATCGTGACAAAAAAAATTTAATCATAATAATTATGTACCCACTGAAAATTGTAAAAAAAATTAACATTTTCATCTAAAATGTTTTAAAAGTCACTTTTCGCAGTTTCGAGCGTTATCTCTAGCCAGACTAATGAATCACCCAAAAATGAATAAATGCTCCTCAAGTTAATTTATGATTTAATCCATGAGTTAATCCCCAAGTGACATCCGCAAACCTACTACTTAATCAGAGAAGCTGAAATTAAATATTGTGTTTGCATTGATTTTGTGGAAGAAAAATTACAATTAACATTGTGAATTGCAATGAGATCCTAAATAATCTTTCTCCCTTCCATTTTCTATTTCACCGATATCTAGGTACAGTTGTTTACTTGACGTAATAATAATTTATCGGTCAAGTAGGAGGCAAATTATCAAGTGTTACGAAAACCGGAATAACTTGCAGAGAATTGCCCCAGAGGGGCTGAATCCAAGTGTTTCCCTCTAATTATAATTAAAATATGTTCAATACTTTAGCATAATAGACTAATGGGGATTAACTTAAGTTCTAAAAAGAACGCTGTTCTACTTACAACAAAATAATTATTATAATCATCTTATCCTCTTTTTATAACCAACATCATTGTCTATGAGAAACAATACCTCATTCTTCTAAACTTTTCGCCTGCTGTGTAAACAAAGCCAAGTTCTAAATTCAATTTAAACCATTTTAAACTGCCAAAATCCTACATGAGTGGGTTATTTATCGCTTTTGTAAACTCTATTTGTTGTAGTTTATAGAAATACAGCGCGAAAATGTAAATGGTAAGTCACGTAAAGAAAATTTGCTGGTTTACCAGCACTATTCCTTCTGATACCCGATTGCGAATAAGGGTGCCCAATTTCTTTCTGTGGGAGTCATAAAAAGCGATTATGGAAATGTGATAAATGCCGTTGTCTCCTTTTGGAATCTTAAGCCTTTTTCGGTCTGTAATACGAACCTCTACTTGCTTTGTAATATGCATGACTATTCGCCAGGATTACGTTACGACCACCCTTCAATGCTTCACTGTTACGCTCCACGCTACCAACTCTACCAATGCTACAAACAGTTTTAGATATATTATATTAAAATAACAGTCACTTTTAATTACTATCGTCTAGACTAGACTGTCTGTTTTTCTGGCAAACCTACTTACTAATATATTATAAGATTTATAAGGTACAATGTAGATAGATACATAGATACACTATAAAAATGGTTTGACATCTCTAATCAGTCTTTGTCCCAATTGATTTAGAATTCAACTATATTTCTTCAACATAACATAACACTGAATCTAGCGTCGAAAGATTGGCAATACAATTGCAGAAATATATTTTATTGATGTCTATGTTTTTTAATGAAGCTAATCTAACTTTTAACGGTTCTGATACCGAAAAAAGAAACAGTTGTTCAAAATTAACAAATGGGTAATGAGCACAACTTAACTTTATTACGAGATGTCAATTTCCTACAACTTAGCCACAAGAAACCGATGAATGGTGTAAATAAGCACGTAGGTAAGTAGGATATGAATTATATGTAAGTACTTATAAGTACACATCTGAGATTCCTAGATTAAAATTTAATTAAGTAGAACAGGACAAATAACCAATTAACAATTCGGTTAAATTAAGAAACATTATTGAGAGTCGATAACAATCTATGAGAAATAATACGCCGAAGACAAAGCAAGAATTAATGATATCCAATTCCTTACAAAAGGCTTTCATAAAACTCTTGTAAAATTTCAAAAGCCTTGCGAATTTTACTCTAGGCATTTTATATTTAATAATAGCGGTCTCTTACCTCAAACGAACAGCTGATTTTATTCCGATACGTTACGATCCAGTGATATGATAACTAACTACTAACTAACGGATACGATACGCAGTGAACCAGATGACAAGGGATCGGTGGAGGCAACGCGCCCGCGACAAGACTCGCACTGGATCTACGCAAGCGCGTGCGCACCGTACTTGCCGCTACCTATCTAGTTTATTACACCACGCTCGCTCTGTTATAGTGAAGTCATTGACGCGGAGAATTAAATGAATTTTGTTGCTTTTTCAAGCCTAAAGCAATAAATAACGAGAGGTGTTATTTAAATTACTGGAATCTTGGATGAAAGAAAAAGTTGTCTCCCTCCCCAAGGGCGGCCGTTCCTTCCTTCATGACCAAGGCATGACATGATCTCAGAATTCTGGTGCGGCGTTTTTTAAATCAGAATCCTAGATTACGAATCAATTAGAAACCTTAAGGGCAACATTCATAGAAATACCCATACACTATCATACAGCGTCAATATTGCCATTTCTTGTAATTACAAAGATTGTTACTTATTCGTGAAATAGAGACCTTATTTTCTTCTGATTAGGTACCTACGCTAAGATTTATTCAGTTTACTTAGTACTTTAGATTAGAGAGGCCTTGCGATTTAAATAACTCCATTTTTTAATTACCTTTATTTTTTATGTCTATAAACAGTACCTAACTTATTATATAAAACTGTAGATTAGAAAACTGTTTCCACAGAATTTTCGTTATTAATTTCAGTTACTGGAATTAGGTTAAGCATCCTCCTCTTTGTATAAACTCCTTTGATACAATCTTAAGTACGAAAGTAACGTCGCAAAAGAAAATAGTTTACCATCTCTAGGACGTGAATGCATGCAGTGTACTCTAGGCGCGGCGGCGGGGACGGTTGTCAGTGAACTGCTTACTATGCGGTTAGATGTAGGTACTAGCTATCTGTGGAGCATTAAAGCGCTTTAAGAAGCTACTATACTTGCTTTGTAAAAATGATTAGTAACTTTTTTGAGTGACTATACTTTTACTTTTGTAATAACAGAGTCAACAATCTTGTCGTGCGCATTGAATTTATATAAGTGAAAAAGTCTACCGATTTGATTGAAGTAGTTATGAATATATGAATCAACGTCTGTAGATTTATTACTTCAATATCAATGAGTTACATGTCAAAATTATTAATAATTATTTTTTAATAATAAAATAATTATGTGTCATTCAAATAGCCCCTTGTCCCCGGTGCATGAATATATTAGTTTTATAATATCGCTACCTATGTATGTATCATAAAGTTTATTTAGTATCATAAATATTAAAAGTATCTACACCTTATACTCACAAATACTTTGTTTCATTTTTTTACAGATTAATCATGAAAATCCCTAGAACAACCGGTGTTAGTTGCATTTAACAAAATATATAGGGCCCTATTTTATAAGCGGTAAATATTTTTAGGGTGTCATCTACAAGTTATAACAATAACGATAGGACAATTTTTATTAAATTATTTATTAAATTTGCGAGAAAAACGATAAAATTGTTTGTTTGAAAATTCTACAAATGAATGAATTATTGCTATTCTAATACTGAAATAAGAAGTATAAATGAAACTAGTTTCATTCATAACGACACGGATGAGTTTATGCCACCAAGGCGCAAAATAATTCTTTAGTGTGGAAAATTTTCATACAAGTAACAGGGTTATTTTTTCGTGTAAAGTGGTACAAATTACCAGCACATACCGCCCTCCAAATATTTGCTACTGATAAAAAAGGGCCTTATATAGAGACCGCAAGCGGAGCACTCTAACTTTATAATTAAAACAAACTCTATCTACTTAATTAAAGGAACGAACTGTAGTCAAATTAGTGCTTGCGGATTATTTCAATATGCAAACTGATAAGGTAGAGCTCAATGACCGCGAATAATCAAATATTTGAACAGCTCCTCTAAGAAGCTAAACGAAATTTCGGTTGCCTACTGCTTCTCGGTGTTATACCTATTAATAACCGATTCACTTTATCTTTCATAATATCTATGAGGTCGGTTAAGTTAGCGATTTGATTGACCTTCTGTAATTGGATCAGTTAAGGAATAACTTTCCTTGCAGCCCTTTCCCAGTCCACTCACAAGTTGGGAACTTCAAATTTGGGGTCGATAGAAAGCTTGGACCCTGTCATTACCTTTTTCCTAATTATTGAGAACACCAATCGTACCGTAATAGCCTTAAATATGTACAATCGACTACTTGCTAAAGTAAACCAAATTTCATCGATAAAATTTAGCAGAGCCATTTAATTCAAAAGAGAGTAGAGTTAATAAATTAGTATTTCAACCAGATCGGTGAAAAAAACTGCCAAGCAAAAGGGATCTGCCGAAACATGGAATCTATTCTGCAACTCTAACATTGAACCAACTCGCGAAGAGCCGCCAGTTTGCTCGTAGTTGTCTGATTGTTGCGATGTTTATCGAACACGATAGATGCTCTGTCGCGTTTGACATGGGTGTTTGCCGAATTCGGCTGCGCTTCCTTTTTATATCACGGCATGTTATCCGAGGCATGAGTTCACAATAACTGATGAAACTTGTCAATTATTTTCCACTGTTGAAACTAGATGCGAAGTAAGACATGGTTTTAAGTAGCGTAATTCAAGCTCATCATAATGCAGTTTCAAGTGTTTCGATATCGATAATAGTTCCAAAGTTATAGAGAATTTAATATAAGTCGGTAAATTGGTTTGGCCAAAAAAGGGACCCATTTCGGAAAGCTATAGCAAAACGGGGAAACAATGTTTATGTTATTGTCGGGTATCGTTAGAACGGCGCCAAATGACTCTATCCAATGGTATAATTTCCATTTTGATAGGTTAAATAGTTTAAGAGCTAGTGGTATGCTGAAAGTACACATTTTCGTCACGGTGTTGACTTCACACAAGTTCACTCACATACAAAGCGAGTGTACATGAAATAGATTCCATGATCAAAATGCGATATTTAATGAAAACGGATATGGACTAACATTCAGAAATAAACAGAATAAGTACCTACATGGGATTTAGAATTAAACAGATATTGGCATCGATTTGGCGATTATCCATAGCCTTATATAATGCGATTATCCCTAAACGAAACGTCCCTCTCACTCGTACATATATATGTATATGAATGAGCGTGACAGTTTCATATAGGTTTATCATTAGATTTACAGCGTCATTTAAGTTTTAAAAAAATCATTGCTTTCAATTATCTTCAAGCTATGCAGGACGTTGAATACCCAAGATTAAAGAGCCCATCATTTCAGTATCATTTTAACCTCGGGCGTGCCTGCTAGCACAAGATAAAAAAAATAGGGAACAGGGCAGCAAAATGAAGTGTAAATCGTTTTCAGAATTCACACAGAAATCGCATGTTTAACACTGTAAAATACAAATTGCCTTGCAATTATTATAAGTTAACTTTATCGACAAACACCTTTATGCTATTAGGTACTTATCTGTAAACAAAATATAAGGATATTCTGAATTTGAGCAACATTTGTTACGAAAAACGGTCAATTTTTAAAAGGTAAGTGTACTTTTTTTTATTGTATAAGGAGAGCAAATGAGCAAAGGGTTACCTGATTGTGAGGTCAGTGTCACCGTCGCCTATAAACATCTCACCTCACTTAACGTTATTAGAGGGTTTTCGATGCGGTGCTAACATCTAGAACTTAGCTGAAGTGCCTCATGCCGCTACTCGTAATTACGTTGGCTCCTGCGACCAAATTAGCTGGCTCTTTTACCCTTAAAACCGAAACACAATAATGCTGATTACTTACTGCTTTGCGGCAGAAATAGTTATTAAAAAATGACTGTCATCTATGCTACTACTTTAGTATACTATTCATATCAGTGATAAGAATAGTAGGTACTTACCTAAATTAAATAAATACGCAGTATAATTTTCGTCATAACAAATGTTGCTCAGGATGACGTGTAACAAACTATAACGTTATAGGTATAGTCGCGGTCTGAAAATGTTTACCACCCTAAGGTCTACAATTGCATGCACACGTCAGTTTTATAAGTTCGTTGTCAAAAAACGTGACTCGGCATAGATAACTCTTACTTAGAAAAATCAAACGTTCAAAGAGGTGACATATTAGGTAAAAAAGAGATTTAAATATCTGGCATACAGCCTCCATTGACAGCTATTAAATAAGTTCATAATTATCAAAAAGGTCGTTTTATAATCTTTTTGTGATCTCAGAAATTAAAAAGACGAAATTATGGAAGTATTAAACTTCTTGCATATTCATTTGATTTGCTTTTAAACGCTGCATAGTTTTAAACCGTAGTAAGTACCTACATTGATTTTATGTAGACCTAGATATGAAAAAGGAATGATTTTAAAACTGGTAAACACTTTCAGGCCGCCCCCGCACACTACTACGTCATTGTGTTTACAGCCACTATTACTTCAAGTTACTACGTTTACAGCCACAATTTCTCGGTAAGAATCACCAATCACTGGATCGAGTGATGGTTGTAAGCTCTGTTTCATTTCCATTAGGATAAGTAATTAACTGTCTTATCCTGTAGATAACTCAAAGTCTTCTGCCCAAACGATCGATAATTTAACACAATATAGCAAGAGACTTTTGTTGGCTTATTCCACATTCGTCTTAGTAGAATTCGGTCACACCTAGGAATGCGTTCACGCTCGTCACACTAAGGAGATCGATCGTTACATTTAAAGGTGGAAAAAAACCCTGTAAAAAACACCTATATATTATACAATAATAATAATAACAATAAAAGCTCGCGACAGTATGGTAAACTCACCCCAGTAATGGGAGAAAAACAGCAGTTTAAAAATAACAATAATATATAAGTGTTTTATACAATAATATATAAGTGTTTTTTACAATAATATATAAGTGTTTTGTATTATACATTAATATATAAGTGTTTTGTGGAATTGCATGTGTGCTGCATACAACAAATAAACGTTTTTCTATTCTATTCCTTCTATTCTAAAAAAAACCGCTAGTAGAATTTTAACCTGCGGCTCCCGGCTCAACCATTCGATTGCGGAATTTTTTTAAACCATTTTCTAACTCGTTCTTCATCATCATGTTTTATAGACTTTCCCACATGCATGATACAGTGAGGACTAGTTTTGAGTCCTCTTATAGGAAGTGTTATTTAATACTTCAAGGAATTGTGTATAGGTCACTACCTCTCATCCATGATAATGGATGACTTGACTATACAATCACCGTCAGTAGATCAGAGATATGTAGTGGAAAATGACCACCGTCCGTTTTTAGAGATCCGTAGGCACCCAAAAGGCAAACTACTGAGCCCTCCTATTGCTGTGGCTCAGTCTTCCATGTAGAAATATTGGTGTGTTTGTATTCCTGTGTTTAAATAACAAATTTTAAAACTTCTGGTATGTCTGTAATAAAAAGTTTACGAATTAAAAGCGCCATACGCTATAGGGATCCGTGCTAATCTAGTGCGACTCACACTTGGCCGGTTTTTCAGAATTCCATACACGCACCGTCAATTCTATGCTTTGGTATAAAAATTCTTATGTTAAATATTAATATAAAAGTATATAAATCGTCAGTTCGTATTTTATTTTTATGACGCTTCTGCAAATATATGAGTAAGTACTTACGAGTCCATAAGTCCTATGTAGCATATTAAATAGGAATCTCTCGCAACCTTTCATAATGAAGGTTGTATTTTGTAATAAAATAGGTAAATACTTACATGCTTAAATTTTCTCTGTCAAAAAAACGGTAGTACCGTTTTTACGCTTCATTAGTGACCCTTCGTACAAAAATAATAAAAATAATGATGGACCTGATGTATAAATAGTCTTTATTTATTGTGTATTTATTCTCTAGCTTAGTTTAATAGGATCCGTTCATAATGGAAATTAATAAAAGATGACAGCACTAAGTAGGTACATACTGATGATATAGACAGTAAGCAATACTAACAGTGCTACCCTTTACTAAACCTGCCATACGGATTTTACCACCCACGCGTATTTAGTATTCTGTGCCGGCGTTACTTACTTGATGGACTCTGTGATCTTTTATTTATTATTATTTTCAAACATTTGTTATTAACACTAACACTTAGATATTAAGGCATTTAAGTACTAACACAGTATGGACAACAGTCCGAAATAAATGATTTTTATTTATTTATAATTGTAAACAAACCAATATTTGCCTGAAAATAAATATCTATGTAAAGGTAGGTACCCATACTCATACTCATACCATTTATTGCTTTTCTTGTGTAACAATTGGTCTTAAAAATATATATTAAACTAAACTACCGGAGAGTGCGCATCGGAATTGCACGACCTAATTCCAGCATCTCCATTCCGCCTTCGGACTACCAGGCGCGAGGAGGGGTTCCATCCTTATGTTGTTGATATCTCATCTGCTCGTACGAAGCGATTCGCTTCTTCGTTTATTATGCGAACGGCTAAGGAATGGAACAGCCTGCCGGCGTCTGTATTTCCCGAAACCTACATCCTTGGGATATTCAAGGCCTGAGTGAAAAGGCATTTACTGGACCCGCATGCTCCATCGTCGACCTCATCGTCGCTTACCATCAGGCGAGATCGAGGTCAAATGCGGGTTTAGTAGTAAATAAATATAAATAAAAAATCTTACTAACTTACTTAACTTAATTAAACCTACGTTGCTAACCTAAGTAGGTACTTAGGTACCAATTAATTTAGTCCAACTTTGCTGGACTACACTAACACCATTGACGTAGTTTGTGGGTTGATGATCCCTAGTGACGTAATTAGCGAGATCCGTGGCTGTTTGTGAATGGAGATGGACGGACGGCATCGGACTTATTCGCATTTCCGACAAATCTCCGACAGAAATTCTGTTCCGCCCCTGTCATGTCATGTCGCTTATACTTGACAGTCAAGAAACCAACAAACGAAAACTCGACACCGATATAGGTCAGAAGGCATGTATATGGTAGGCTATGCTTGAATTGCTAAGAGATCTAGATGTCTACTGAAATTACCAGAGCTCGGCCTTTTGGTAATTATGTTCATTTTATTTTATTGATCAGGTCGCCAACAGGGTACAGACGCATCAAGCTATAGGTACTCGGCGGAACCCTGTCGCAATAAGTTTTTATTGCAAATAACAAGCAACACTGATTGTTTTTTTTATTATTTATTACTTGTCGTCTGCTGTCATCCATCCATCCACCGTTCTTTGCTCGCTACGCTTAATATACGCCGTCCACTGATTAAATACTTAGTTTCAATTCGCCCAGCTATTTATCCAAAATATCAGTTTATTTTATTAGTTTTTGTTATGCTTTCTTTGACATTTGTATGAATGTGTCAAATAAGTTATATCGACAAAAGGTATAACTACACTAACACATACATTTAATTTGCATAATTAATATTTTTTTAAAAGAACATAACAATAATAACTGGCTTGCAACCTTGGACTATGACAGCACTGAGAAAGTATTGGAAATTGTCCAATGAATAAACACACATATACTAGTCATGTAGTCACACACCCGCACACTCTCACACATCCTAACACGCACACTCTCACACACCCTCAACAAACACACACCCTCACCTTTCCACACCCCCACACCAATACGCACACATGCACACAAACTTTCAATCCATGCTTACGTCTTAGTATCTAATGTTAATTTAAAATTGTATACGTTTATTTTTATTTTATTTTTTTCCTATATATATCTAAATTGTTCCTAAATAGAAGAGTCTAAATCCCGCGACACAGGGTATCCTAGTGCGGGATTTAGAGCATCAACCATGTATTAATTGTAAGTTGCAAAATAAATTTATTTGTATTTAATAATTTCTAAATGCGAATTACATATCCTATACCTAT
Source organism: Hofmannophila pseudospretella (assembly GCA_947369225.1). Classification (NCBI taxonomy): domain Eukaryota; kingdom Metazoa; phylum Arthropoda; class Insecta; order Lepidoptera; family Oecophoridae; genus Hofmannophila; species Hofmannophila pseudospretella. Next base: position 8,360,282 of record OX376317.1, on the reverse strand, counting down.
ACGATAGGTAAGTAAGTACATGTTGTTAGGTAACGATGACATGTACCTACTTACCAGAAAATTCAAGAAATAATGGAAAAACTTACACAGATAATGAGAATTTTGATTTTTTTAAATTTGTATTTAGTTATGTTTAATATGGATTTGACTCCAACAATTAAGTCGTAAATAGATCAAATCCCTATTGCGTTGATAGGTAATCGTTTACCTAGTAGGTACTGTAGACATATAAAAGTACAGAAATTTATTTAGGTAGGTATATGGGTATAAAACGATAAAACACCGGGTTCCTTATATTTGGGTTCAGATGAGATAACATAATGACAAACATAAATTGCACCCAAACATGAATAAGTGCTTTCAATTTGGGTATATCCCGGTCTGGAATTAAACCCTAATACTTACAACATAATTTACATATAAAGCACATTATTGGTAGGTAATACAAGGGTAATAAAATAATAATACCTACTGCTACCATAAAAATGTCATCAAAAGCGTATTATAGGTATAGGTACTTATCAATAAAAGACTAGACTTCGTCGAATACAGTCGTAAACCAGGGTAGTAATTATTAAATATATATAAATAACACAAGCATTATCACTTACACTATAATTCTTTGAATTGGGACTACAAATTGATAAACCTTATTTCATGGGCCGAAGTCTCAAAAAGAAATAGTTTTTTAATTAGTTATGGGTACCTACCTTCCTATTTTCGGTGATATGTAGGCAACCCCTACGTAGCTACTACTAGTTTGATTCAATATTCTGGGTTCATTCAATCAAAATTCATATTTCATTGACAGATTTGCAAAAGACCATCCTCCAGATTTTTATCTCGACCCTCGCCGTAGGCTACCATTTTTTCCGGAACCCGATAAAATTCTATCCCGATCCACAACACAATGGCTTTGTCTACGACTGTCGGGGAATTATTTACCTTCTGATTTTAGGCTATATTTTCCTCTATTGCCTCAGCCGATTTTTCTGTTATAATATATTTTCCTAGTTAAAAAAAAACAATTTTGAGTTCATTTCAATTTTCTTACGTATTTTCTGGTTAAGAATAATAATGGTCAAGTAAAATAGATAACCAGTTTAAGATAAGTATTTACAGGGGCGTACCCAGCTTTAAGTACCTACCTATGTGCTTAGAGGAACATGTACCGTAGGAAAAATCCTCTTAAAACTCTTTGTCTGAACACTCTGGGAACAGAATCGTCGTTCAATCGAATTCGTTTAAGGCAAAATCTTTGCAAATCTATACTAAATATAGGAAACCAATAAAACTCAAATAGGATTTTTTGTAAAGCAAATGTTAAAGAAAGACAAAGCAGTATTAACTCAGTCTTTTAATTAAGGAATTACAGCGGGACAATAAAAAGAATGGGCTTATTGTTTTAGTTTATTTTACTCTGGCTGGCATATTATCTAAACTTCCTGGTAAAGGTCAGTCGTTGTGAACCTGTTCATCTTTCTTAACAAAGTTCAATCGAGCCGCCTCTCAGACGTCGATACGTTTTTATTTTTAAGTTGAACTAAATATATCGTTACCCATTTCGATAATGCCAAATAGTGTTACGTACTAATTTCCTCTTTCTCATACAAATTGATAGACGTCATGCTAATACTCTTTTGTGCATGTTCTTTTTTTTTAAGTTTTCGAAGTTAATGTAAGATTTAAGTACTTACCTACTCTTCATTAAATTAGATTGATGATTAGACAAAATTTAACAGTAGTAGGTGCCTACCTAGGTAAAATTTTACAGTAGGTAAGTATCTAAATATATACTCGTAACTAAATACCTTAAATTGTATTAACTTAACTGCAAATTAAGCTACAAATTAATACATTTTCAGTCGGATACACTTGTAAAGTTGTAACAGCATTGTTGAATGAAATTACTCTACCGTCAAATATTGTATGTCGTGTAAGTGCCACAGAGTTACCATTACTTATACTTAGATATCTGTGGTAAGTACCATCATAGGGCGGAAACCACACTGTTTGCACCGCAGCTCAGTCTATGCTAATGTTTTAGCTAACTAATTACTAAAGTAACGTGATATGACGGAAATTGTAGTCTTTGGCATGATACGACAAAATGTAGACATTCATCAATGTCAGATTGTACGCATATCGCCATATTTTTACTCAGCTATTCATCGGCTATTATTTCGGAATATGTTGAAACACACGCATATTCCAATCTAATTCCAATGTGGGGGAAAAAATTGAAAGTATTTATTTATTTATTGAAAAAACCTATTACAATTTTATGACAGGATGGCCCAACTCAAAATTGTAGTCATAATACTATATACATTATTGAATAAGTGAAATTATTGAGAAAAAAAATATGTCAAATAATTAAACTAGCTAACTAAAAATATAAAAACTACTAAAAACATAAAAACCACTACAAATACACACGGACACCACAAAACAAATGTACTATATGTTTGACAAACGTCGGATTGCTGTTTCCGTGAATTTGGTCAGTGTGCAGGTGAACAAACCAATGGGAGTAAGTATGACTTATCAGATTTTCGCAATTGAAGTAAGTAGTAAGACGATTTATCAACAATAGGAGATAATCCTGCAATGTTTTATAACTAGAGGCGCCACTAGCACAATGGTACGTAGCCAATCAACATGTAGATACGTTCCGTTCCACCAAATCTTTTTTTTAACCTTCAGACTCGGGCCACGCTGTTTTAACATATTTATTAGGTTTGCTATTTTCAAATGGCCATATGATGACATGATATTATCACAATTTTACTAAAATTGATAAAAAAATAAATTAAATTAACCAAAATAACGAGATATTTGTGATATCTTCAAGAATGACGTTTCGTTTTGCTTTTCTTTTTACGGAGTGTGCTCGTGGCTAAAACTAGGCAACGCTTTGCGTTTTTTGTCTTATTACAATGTAATTAATAAAAATTGGTGACAGATATAGCTAGTTTGATGTAGGTAGATGATGCGCCACCACGATTAGTTCACTCAACTCGCAAACAGATGTCGCTGTTCTTACGATAAAATATCGTCAGCGTGTTCTAGCTTTGTATGACGATATCGAATTTCTATGCAGAGGCCGTTCAGCGCCATCTGTAGACGAGGGGAGCGAGTTGTTAGTCGTGACACGTAATCGCTGGGTTGAACTGCAATCTTGGTTGTATTATCTTTCGCAGGTAGCTCTCGCTACATACCTACTACTCTATCGATAATTGAATCTTAAAGTCTGTCACATTCATTAATTTATGCTCGAGTAAATTAGATGATTAGGTATTTAAAGCGATTAACGAATTTTCTAAATTTGGAATGACGAAAAGTGATGAACTGATCTACATGACATGACCTATTCGTAATGGATTATTTTATTTTGGGTATTTCTATCTATTTACAGGTATTATTGTTATTTGCTAAAGAAAACACTATATAATAATTAAATAAAAATTTAATGGAAAACATGTTTAAAAAAATAATTTTCTTGTCAAATCATATTCTACATCTCTGAGATTAAGTATTATAACATTGTGACCAGTTACATAAATAATAATAATACTAAACCAACCAATCAATACAGTCTTAAAAAATTCAAAAACAATTACACACACTTAATAAGATAACATACCTAACATACGAGACTAATATAAGACGCGCATAATGTTAGAATTTATAACATGCAATATTAAACACATTTTCAATATTTAAAAAATCGCTATATCGCGATACCATTCACGATCTCGAACCCTATAAAGATTACCGACCGGAAAATCGATATGTCAACGTCGTACAAAAAAGGTACAATCAAGAGTACCTTCAGCCAGTTAAGTATGGCTGCGTACAAAAATCGATTTCTTCCAAATACAAGGTAATTTTGAAAAATGCTGGTTTTTACTTTGTTCTACAGATGAAAAGGGTTTTTAGAACCATAATAGTAGCTTATAGCAAGCGTTTTTCTATAGTTTCCAATAATGCTTGGCCCAATAATCACCATTCATCTGTAGAACAACGTAATACTTACCTTGTATTTGGAAGAAATCGATTTTATAATAGAGAAACGCTATTTGTTTCCTGAAGCCGCAGATACCCTTAACTTCAGTATTCGCTGTCTCACTCGCACTCATTTAAATGTCATTTAATATCTGTCATGTCGGCCACTCATAGCTCCGTCTTCAACCTATACATAACACAACAGTACCCTTGTGAGTACACAGTAGTAATACTTTTTCTATTTGTATTGGTTCTGCACCCTGACCAGGAGCTAAAAAACCCTTGCTATATTGCGGAATTAAATGGTACTGTTTTTTTCTTAACCAATTCCACACAGATTATAAAACTACCAATGGCGCCCTCTTGATAGGGTTTTTAGTTTCTGGTCAGGGTTTACATTACATTATTTTACCATATTTCTTCAATGTGATTTACTGTTTTAGTAAAAGGTTACATAAGAAATTCTGTTTTGTTTTCGGAAAAATACTTAATTAAATAGCAATTGAGTAATTGTCTTTAATTACCGACGCTTACAAATAAAATACGATCTTTTGTTACTTGGTCATTACCAGTAAATTGTTCGTATCTACCAAAGCATTCGAGCAGAAAATGATTAGATATGAATTATTCAGCGATTTGTTCGTTCTCCAGTGAATATAAATACCTACACCAGAGAGAATTGAAATCATCTTTCGGGCATTACTTAATCATCTTGCAGTGAAAGAGCAAGTAATTAATATTTTTTCTTTTGTATCATATTTTATTATATAACAATATCTAATCAAATCACAATCAGTAGGTCGGTTTATATTTACACACAAAAAGCTCTCTCGACAAACAACGCGGGTTTATTCTATAATATTAAAATAATAATAAAAAAATCTCGCCTAAAACTTTATGAATTTGACTACCGAATTTTTACGGTCACAAAATAAGTAGTTTTAAAGCAATTTGTCAAACTTCTACCATTGTGTTAATAAAGTAGAAGCATCCCGCAAGTAATTTTACCAAAATTTGGCTCTTCACAGCAATATGCTGTAAGTAGATGCTGAAAAATCTTTATTTCTGTACCCACAAGTTTGTAATCAAATACCTTAGTGCATCTTAAAATACTCCATTATTCACTTATTCGAAATTAACCCAAAATACTTTAGGGACGCCCGGCTGCGTGAGACATTCTTTCCAACTGTCGGCGTACGCAGATTTTTCGTCTATGACAGATTTCCCGAGTATTTCCTTTTTTGCCATCTTTGTTTTACACCCGAGACTTATGTAAATGCTGACTTTGTTCAAGTTGGCTTTGAATACTACGAGCTTCACGGTGGCAGACTTGGGGTCCCATCTGGCGGATATGGTGGGTACGAATCTGTCACTCTTCCAATAACATTCCGCTTTATTCGCCTCCAATATTGTCGCTTTCAAGTACAGCGGAGCTGGAAATAGAAAATATATTTCCAGTTATTTACTAACTTTTATTAGGTGTAAGTAGGTACCTAGCTCTTGTACGACATTCTAAATCACGTTATGTCAATATGAGTATGAGATCTTGTTAAGTAGATACAGTCGAACACATCTTACATCTTATATCTATGTATGTAACAAAGGTAAACCTACGAAACGAAATCGTACGAACAGAGAAAGTCAAGAGAACCTGAATGCAGAATTTTGTTCGGAGATATTTTCTCATTTGAGGAATAATAATCTGCGGAGAGATTTCAGCGTGCAATATTTAAATAGAAGCGGTATACCTACCTTTGTACAGCCTCTGGTTAAAATAAAATACGCATACCATAATTATATAGGTATCACCTGCCTTGATCTAGCTGCCAACAAATAAAAGTGCCTAACACGCGGGAACGTCTATTTTGATGAAACATTTCAAGTAAGAAGTACCCTCTTATCTTTCACTTTGATACTGTCCTACTTCGTTTTGAATCGATTTTTTTTAATACTGAATAAGCGACTCTCATCATAATATTACAGCAGGACCACCGTTGTTGTTAGCTAACCGTGAGTTTTAGGATACGTCCTTAATGTTAAAGCTACTTTAAGTTTCGTGTTATCTCTATGTAGTAGAAAGGAATAGCAGTATTTAATAAAGACTTAACTTTAAAGACGTTTTGTTCGACTGATGGTAAGTGAACGCCTGTTTATGATATCATCTTCACATTATGAACGTTAGGTAGGTGTAAGTGACAATGGTTACATCGTATTGCTTGGCTGCTTGTGATTCAACGCAGCGACTAACTCTCTCCTTTTTAATAAGCAAATAATGCTCCGTGGGCCATCGGCAAACTGTAAGTAAAACTTAGTTTGGAAATAAGTTACGACTCGGATCCTATTTAGGAACCTACCGTAATAAACAGTTAGTTTGTTTTGGAAAATTGATTTTAGTTGTAATTTTACTAGTTTACTTAGGATTTTCATAACGATTCATATCTATAAATATATACCTACCTACACACTTCAAAAGGTAAACGATCCCTTTTCGGAGGATATTCGTTTTCTATTCGACAGTATCTTACAAATTTTTTTAGCATTAAATGCGGCTCTACGCGAATTTTATTTACTATATTGAATTTTATAATGGTATGTTGGCGAGGCGCTTCGTTTACTGTTCTACCCAAGTTAAGACAACTCTGTTCAAGGCGTACTGTCAGGCGTTTTACACCGGCCAGCTGTGGTACGAGTACAGCAATTTTCGTGTATACACACTCTTCGTATATACAACAATGGGTTCCGAGCCATGCTCGGCCCGCCCTGGCGGTGTAGCGCGTCTGGCATGTTCGCTGAGAACAGAGTAGACGATATTTACGCAGTGATGCGTAAAATGAACTACTCTTTCAATCAGAGGCTTATGAAATGTAGAAATATTATTGTGTCAACTGTTTTCTACACTCTTTATGAGACCAGTAAAAAGGCTTTTATATAAAGACAAATTGAATTAATTTGCTGTAAGTAATTTACTGTAATTTGATATAATGACTTCATAATTACTAAATAAATATTATATTATTATAATAATTTGATTTGGGTTAAACATAATATTGACATTTAATACTATTGACATTAATTAATTAATTTAAAATTATAATTATAATGGCATATAAATTTCTAAAATTTACATTTACTTGGTATTATTTTATTATTGTAATTGGAAATGTAATTTAAAATTTGTAAAATTTATATACCTACATAATAATACTAAATTTAAATAATATTTATTTATAATGTTTTATTATAATTAACTTAGTTGTTAATTGATAAATTATTATTTGTTATATTATGTGTAAAGATATTTTAATTTAATTTTCATTTATTTATTAGATAAGTATATTGTTTTTTTTATTTGAAAAAAATTCGTCCTCGAATCTCTACTATTTTTTCCAAGTAAGTATCCAGATTTGAAGGAGTTATACCATAACTATTATTGATTTAATCTTTTGGTCTAATAATATTGTTAAAATTATTATAGAAAAAACGGCCCAGAGCGTGTCGGACGCACACATAATTTGGTTCCGTAGTCATTCTATCACAAAAAATATTTTATAAGGAAAGCAGGCGAACAAACGGGGCACCTGATCTTAAGTGTTCTGTTCACCGTCGCCTATGGACATCTCACCTCACTATAATATTATATTAGAGGAGGAGGATCGATGCGCTGCCAACCTAGAGGACTTAAATGGAGTGTCTCATGTGCATAATTATCATAATAGTTATATCATTATAATAGGCTATCCTGAATTCTTGCTTCCTAAATGAGTTAAGTGTTTATTATTATTACACTATATGATTTCAGGAAACACAAACACAATATTGGGCGTTTTCACATTTAGACGATAACGACTCCAACCGTCACTGATATGTATTATGGTGTCGTGGACGACCTAGTATGAAAGCGTCTAGGATTAAATGTATGAGATTCGACAATTGACGATATCGGTAACTTTGTCGTATCGTCTAAGGCGCAAAATCAAGAGCCGTGCCGGCACAGCGCTGCCAGCGCAACGTCAGCGCGCTGCCTGTCTGTTTTGCACCCGTCGATTTTACACATTTTGTATGTAAGTAGATTAAGAGACGGCGCGTCGCCCGTTGTGCCCGAGTTCCGCCCCCTTCAAACTATTTACATACAAAATATTTGAAAGTGAAGCGGCGCGAAACATAGATACACAAGAGGTGTGCCGATCGGCGCCGTCAGCGCACCGTCTGTGTTTGTGTTGCGTTTAATGTGAAAAAGTCCATTCACACAGTAACAAAAAGAACACACAGAAATCGGACTATAGTAGCACCCTCTCTCTTACAATTTGAAGTTACCTTTGAACTGCTCCTGCTCCTGCATGGTTTGCACGCTGCAGCGCAGCCTGTTCTATATAGCACCCTCTCTCTTACAATTTGAAGTTACCTTTGAACTGCTCCTGCTCCTGCATGGTTTGCACGCTGCAGCGCAGCCTGTTGATGGTGAGTTGCACGACGTCGTTGAATCCGTCTTCACTCGCCGTGTACAGCAGAGTCACCTCCAGTTGCCCCTTTCTGTTCTCCCTCTGTTGAGAATAGGATTTGGGTTACTCTTTGATCCTGGATGCTGTTTTATTTCCATGTGTTAAATATTATATGTGCTAGGTCTCAGACCCTGAGTAGGGCACCGCATTGTAAAATTTGTAGGTAATTATATAACTGCTAACGAGATAAATATTTTCATTGTTAAGTACTTTTGTAGGTAATTCTTCTGCCGCGTAATATAGTTTCTTGGTATTTAAAAAAATATATTTGTTAATAAATTCTTTTTATTTGTATTATTGGTATTATTAGTGTCGTAAAGTTATCAGATGTATATATTTCGGAAGGCACCACGCTAAGAAAAGAAATGTTGGGTTATAATATGGGCTTTTGGGGTGCTCCCTCCCCGCTGATACGACACTTGGAGGCATATTAAAGGCTTCAGGAACAGGATTTATTAAAATAAAACGTATGATTAAAATTATAGTGATGGACTCCGAAATACAACATAAGCAAAATCGATCCAGATTTTGATAACCAAAGAAGAATTGTATAAGAATCCTTCAAAATCATTTTGGCTCAAGCTCCTTGTGTTATGGAAACGAGAGTAAACATGAACTTTTATTTGGTTATTAAATGATTACGGTTCTGATGGCCTTCAGAGCAAAATGTACCTCGTATTTGGTTTTAAAACCTAACCATTCCCCCAGTGAATAACGAAACAATAATAAAGTTATAAAAGTTTTCAGAAAGTATGAGCCCGTGATAAACAATATTTTGTGGTCCTATAAACGATGAAAACGGCGGTGGCCAGCACATTTACATCGAAAAATAAAGGAGTTTTTTCTACTTTCCCTACTGCTCGTAACACGTTTCCTGAACATAACGCGATGAAAAAATTTACCTACATTAATGTAAGTACAGCTACGTCTACATATCTTATTTGGGTTTAACTAAAATCCTTCTTTTCTGTTTAGTATAGCCTGTGCTCTGAATTGTCTGACCCCCCTCTGATACTGATTGATACGTCAGATATATCTGGGAACAGACTGTGCGAGGAGTGATGGTTGTCATATTTATACTCACATGCTACATCTCTAATAGGAAAACAAAAATTATATGTCTTTACTAGCTACTACATATGTAGTTCGAATAATAAAGTAATTTGAAGAGTACCTAATACAAAACACAAAATCATTAGATTGAGTAATAAAGATTTTTTATGTCATTCCTGAATCGCCTATGTCAATATTTTGTTTCATATTATAAGGTATTTCCGAGAATAACTGTTACTATAGGTATAATGGCGCTCCATTATCTCATCTCATCATAATATCTATCATCTGAGAGACTTCAATTCACTGTTATGTTAAAGGGCGTACTTAGTGTTTTGAAGTCCTAATCATTCTACATGTTCCTTTTATACAGTGTGTAGGAGTTTTACCTGTACTAGCTGACCAATAACATCATTCTTTAGAAAAAGATAATGCATGCCTTGCCATAAAGTTTCTTACGTAACCGCAATTATATTAGTACTCTAACTGGGATCGGTCGAGGTCAAATCTATTCTATTGTAGGCGCCTACACACCTACTCGACGTGAACCGAACTATTAGGATTGAAGAATCCAAATGTCTGCGAGAAACATGACTCATATCTATTTATGACAATGATAACTGGTCTGTTGTAAAAATTATACAAACTGCAAAACAAGGTAGCTCTACGAATGTTACCTGGCGTAGACTTACTCGTACCTAGACACTAAAGTTTTCGTAGACTTTGTAGTGTAAATATAAATTAAGATTCATACTCATTTTTATACGAAAACAGAGATTTGGGCATTGGCCCTTATTTTTAATAAGTTATCTAAAACGAAAATTGGTCAAGTATTCAAAGATCTATAGGTAAAAGACAAGATTTTTCTTATTTACGACTACCTAATCCTTTGTTTGACCTCAATCTCATCTGGTGGTAAGTTACGATGAGGTCGAAGAGCACACGAGCTTAGTATGTAGGTACTGGTTCTTCTATAAACACTACCAAAACACATAAACGTCGAAGCAAAGATATTTGACGACATACTTTACATAGAAGTTCGCTAGCCAGGTGGATGAACGAGATAATAAAACCTGATTTCACGAACTTAACTAACCTATCTGTAAATAATAAAGAGGCCGTGTTTGTACCTTCTTCAATTAGAATCAACATCGACGCGGCAGTTACGATAACATAATAACTTTTTAAATAGCTCAGAAATTTTACCATTTTATATGTTACATAGCGATAACTGATAACCTTCAAAAACATTAATAGTTACTAGTAGACGTACTCGTAAATTGCCTATAGTGGTAAGTACTCGTACCTATACAGAGGTTTAATTCCAAGTTACTACCCGATTATTATACTTACTTGTTATAGGTATAAGTATAGTATTCTGTGATTATACCTACGTTGGTTCATATACTCACTTGAAAATAATATGAAGAACATGAGTATAACAAAACATCGGTTCAGAAAATGTACTTAAAATATAGTTAAGTATGTACATAAACTTACTTATTTATCATCTTCTAGATATTAACATTGAAAACGCAATTAAAATTGTCGTGTTAATGACTGAAAAACATTAACGTTGGAAGTAAAATTCTTAACAGCCTATAGTAAAACCAACTCATAAACGAATTAACTAGGGCCTACATTTCTTACAAACTCTTTTATAGTACAATGACTTCATGAATATGACCAAGGTAGTTTAGGTGAGATGGAGAGCGTTCGTGCATGGTGTAGTGACCTGGCTATACAGGACGCCGCCGGCCGTATTGCCATGCGGAGGCCAGAATTCGAAACCAGACAAAAAAGCCATATACGAGTACCTACCAATGGAGTTTTGCCGTTTTATTCGTAAGACTTAACGGTGAAGAAAAACATCGAGAGGAAACATTAAGATAACCAGTGTGTGAAATGAGCAAGGCAATGGCAAATCATCTCATTAAATATGCCAAAAAAGTCGTATATTTAAAAAAAAAACAATATAATGACGATGACCTTCATCACCGACTAAGAAAAATAGGTATGGGAAAACATACTACTTAGAGATGACACAGAACATTAACCTCTCTGAAATTATCAGTGCCTACACAACTCACTTACAACTCACAGTGCGTACCTACTTAGTGACTACCTACCGACTTTACAAATAAAAATAGCCAAACGAATATGTAACATGATACCAAATGTTAGACACTTGTTTAAAATAAAACGATATAAGTAGGTATAAGTACTTACTCGAGAATCTGTAGCACTGGAAAGACCGCTAGCAATAGCGTTAATGGGTCTCCAAATGTCTGGGGTGCCAATTAGACCATTCTTGAGATCGTTCTGAAACAATTTCGAGTCGAAATTCCACGTAGCTGCACCAACAGTTCTTCGTTTTTCTAAAATTGATTTCTGTGCGATAGCTTCAGATTTTGTAGACTTAAAACTGCTAAAGGTTTTCTCTAGAAACCCAGATTTAGTTTTAGGTTCTTCTTGATCTGGCAATTTTGGAGATTTCTTAGCGTCTAATGTTTTGCTATTTTTACGTTTGTCTGCATCAGACTTAGGAGGTTCTAATATGGCATAAATTGTCAGCGATAAAAAATGACCGGCAAGTTGGCTCTGAAGGTCGATTTTTTCCGAAGGTTTTTTCGTCGTCTCTTTTTGCTTCAAATGGAACTTGAAATCTTCGTTCCAAACAGGCCAGGAGCTTTCTTGTAGGGACGTCTCAAACTTACTATCACCGGGGAAAACTTTAACCTGAAATGTTACGAAAACAAATGATTAGTCATTGATATTGTGTTTTAGCTCAAAATTAATGGAATTTAGTATAAATTTAAATTGAAAAACCAGAATAGTTATGCCTACTACACCTATTTATTTATGTAAGTACTTATAAAATGTACATATACTTATCTAGTACGTAAGATCTAATACTATATTTTTCTTGAATCCTTATCAATATTTAATATTGTACGCTCCGATCGGTAGGTACCTACTTGAAAGGCTTTTAAAATAAATTGAATTCGATGCGTCAATCTATGATTCATTCAATTGGAAGGTTCGTAGTTTCATTCGATATGAGAGTGCGTAGTAGAGGTTAAAAGGCATTTCGGACTAATTTCTGCTATTTTACGCAAGCAAACGAACGTAGACGACAGAGCGCGCACGAAGATCCCATTGTTGCGAATAATTTACCCCACAGCTGAAAATTCTTGCAATGAAATGTCAAATTTGACATTAGTTCTGCATTGTTTGCTTATTATTAGTATTAGCGAGCATTGACATGAAATCCATAGCGCTCGACTTTTAAATGTCGAACGCTGCGAGAATGGCCCTCCTGCTCTGGTCTGCGTACGTACCAAGTACCGGTAAAGTATGTACCGTGAAAATGAAAGAGTTGTACAGATTTCTTCATCGAAATAACAAGACGACACTTTACATGCGAAGTGAGAGAAGTGTCATTATCAATACAATTTACAAGAGCTTACGTAACTGACGATAATGTTGCAAACAGAGTTCGTGATAATTTGTTTAATATCCATTTTGTTCATATGTTATATGAACGGAGTACGATATACTGATGTTATAGAAAGCATTAATTTTATTAGACTTCAATAGTTGCCTATAATTATTAACTTGGGAATACAAACTTAATTCTCTGGTGTAGGTAATCTTAAAGGCACATAGGTGTGCATTACGAAATACATAGATATACCTATTTAATCACCACCTGAAGGTTGTCTGGAAGATATCGCTTAAAGCGATAAGGCCGCCTTCTGCACATTGTATTGTACCCTTCTTTATTTTGTATGTTTTGTTTTTGTCCCGGGTGTGCAATAAAGTATGTTTGTATTTGTATTTAATACTTTTAAGATGTGTAATTATAATTAGTTAATCGAATATTACTTTTATTACTAGGATTATACTGTAGTAAAATCTACAAAAAAGACTTGGAAGCTTGAAAAAGTGTAGGTTCCCAACTCTTTTGAGCGGATCTATCCCTCATAAAATTGGTAATTATTTTAATTACGTAGGCACTCTCCCAAAAGGAAAGAACTTAACAACCAATTTAGATCGCAGGCGGTTTTTAACAAAAATGTTAAGCTTTGAATATAAATTAATTTATTTTGAAAAGAAAAGCTGCTTTATATGGAAGTCTATTATTTATCTACGTGGTACGTACGTAGATAAATAATAGACTTCCATATTCTCATAATTGTATTTACCTGTCATGGTATAGGTAAGCACTAATTGTTGTTTCAACGCTTCGTTGGTATGGTACTTACATTCCAACTAACAAAGTTAATAGGTAATTAAGAAATGCATGTAGAGATAAGGGTGTTATAGTGATAACGTGGAGTACCTACAAACAAACACATAGTGGCTTTCTTTGATAAAAATGATAAATAATCAGTCACCGAATGCTAGTCGAAACATTATCGGGTGACATAACGTCGATTACCATGACACGATTTCTATTTTAGAGATACGGCACTGGCGCCATACGTGCGTGTCTTTACAATATGCAACACTGAGGCCAGTCTCAGGATCTACAGGAAAAAATATACTATTACGACACACACAGTATTTACAATTGTCATCCTAGCCGATAACAAAGAAGAACTACAACAGATGCTAACAGACCTTTACGATGCATCTCTTCATGTTGGTCTTGGAATGAATATGGATAAACCAAGGTCATGGCTACGATCGGCATGCGGGGTGATCCCATTAATATCGGGGGCCATACTCTAGAACAGGTCGAAGAGTATGTTTATTTAGGTCAATTGCTCACACTGGGCCGATGTGAGGAAAGCTAAAGAGGGTGTTAAAGTCGTCCATCCCGCAGTGCCTGAAATCTAAAAAAAAATCGACCAGTGTGTACTCTCCAAATTTGACATACGCTTCGGAAACGTGAGCCCTAACGGTTGAGGCCATCCATAAAGTCAAAGTTACCCAAAGAGCCATGGAGCGAGCTATGCTCGGAGCCTCCCGAAGAGACAAAGTGCGAAACGAAGACAGATGACAGGTCACAGATGTAGCTAAACGCATAGCGACTGTGAAATGGCAATGGGCGGGACATGTGGCTAGGCGAACCGACAACTGGTGGACCCACAAAGTTTTTTTTTTACTACTAAACCCGCATTTGACCTCGGTCTCGCCTGATGGTAAGCGACGATGAGGTCGACGATGGAGCATGCGGGTCCAGTAAATGCCTATTCACTCTGGCCTTGAAGATCCCAAGGTTGTAGGAGGTTGTTGTTGAGTACTTACGTGGAGACCGCGCACAAGCGGCAGGAGTGTGGGACGTCCAGCAGCGAGGTGGTCAGACGACATCAGGGCTAGAGCTGGAGTGACTTGGCTCAGAAGCACTGCAAATCGGGCTACATGGAAATATATAGGAGAGGGCTATATCCAGCAGTGGATGAATAAAGCCTGAAGAAGAAGTATTTACAATAAGTACAATACTTGCCTACAGTACTAAATAATTGCAATGACAAAGAAAACTAACGTAAACGTTTAAGTACATATGTATAATATGTAAGATGACTATAAGGAGTTACCTATGTAAGTAATAGATACCTATGTACTTACCTAAATAAAATCTAACATAGCATAGATAGGTACTAAGAACATCTAATGTTCGGTGGTTGAATGAAAAGGGATATCAAAGAAACTTCAGCAAACGAACTTTGTAAACATATCCGCTAATAATTCAGCGTGAGACGATAACAATTACCATAAATAATTAACATTGTCAAGTCATCAAAGAACGATCTGCTAAAAGCAAATGTGATAATTTGCTATAGGTTAACACGTATAAAGAGTATATATCTATGTATATGTAATAAATATACCTACCTTAAAAATAACTACGAAGTATTTCCAGTTTAGTACCTATCTACGCACTAAACATATATTTTTTTCTTGTTAACTATGGTAGGCACCTATTAATAATATTCGTAAGTACATTATGTATATACCTACAGTTAGCAAGAAGCAGATAAACAGTTTAAATGTTACCTACCGTTAACATCTATGAGCAAAGGTATACAATTTGGTGTGTGCACCCGAAGTCTCCAATATTAGAATAAGTATGTAAGCAGCCGGGTGTTCATTATTATGTTGGCGGATAAATCTTTCAATACACGAGCAAAAAACTAATTAATCCTGAAGTTTGGCTTGTATAGAAATATCATAGTAGGTATTTGCGAGCGTTTAGATTACATTTAGACCTCTTACAATAATTTGAATACTTTCGCTGTGAAAATATTAATTATTGGTTCTTGTGGGAGTACTTGTAGAATAGGTACCTACACTATAATATGATGCTGACTGTAAGTACTTACTTACCTATAACTAAAGATGTATATCGACGCTAAGTACATACTTAAGTAAATCCTCAAGTATATTGAACCTTAAATTCGAATGTTTACGATTACATTTATGTAATTGTTCGAATTCGAATGTTTAAGTTTGTGTCAATAATTTTTATTTTATTTTGCTACCTAAATTCTTGATCTGTTTATTATTTTTTTAATTCTAATTCTTAGTCAATTTTAATCACTACCAACTTTTAGAGCTTGCTGTGGCAACCATAATAAGATATGCATTTATCTGTATTTCGATGAATTTTTTGTCTAGGTTTAAGAGTAAGAATGTAATATCTACTGGTTAACATAAATAAACATAATAAAATATTACCTAGTTCCGTATCCAAGTGTAAGACCTCATAGACTAAAATATCTAAAAAAATATCATCTAATTTTACTATTTCATTGCGGTGGCTTTGGTTTTGGGAGATTCCAGTAAGCTAAACGGATCCCATAACGTCCCATTGTATGATGGACTAATGAGTGTTGTGCTTATTTACCTAATGAAAAGAAGAATCAACCTCGGAGAAACGATTCTGGGAAAGAGAATACCTCGTATGACCTGATTAGTTAAAATATTTACTTATAACAAACCTAGTGATGAATAACTGTGCAATAAATAGGTAGGTAAGTACAATTCAATCGTAGCAAACAGTTCGAAAAGGTATAAAATGGAAGAACTCTGCAAATAAACTACATAATATTTTATTAATTAATCGCAAACGATTTCCTTCGTGAATTGTCTACGCAAGTGTTTAATCAACCCGTTAAATTCGATTACGAAATTCAGTGATTCCTTTTTCTGAAAAGGCGATTTCTGCTAACAAATGGCACAAATTAGAGACTCAAATGTTGAAAATTAGACGGTTAACATCGAATTTTCACTCACCAGCCACGATGATATTTCGCAAATTCTCGTTAGTTAGCTAATTAAATTCCGCCAACATTATATCTACCTTGATATAGATATATCTGGATAACTACCTATGTACCTATGTACACTGATCAAAGGTACATGAATGCTGAAAATATCTTCGCATCTGGGGCCTGTTCCCAGTAGTCTTACCAGGTAGTCTTACTAGTATATTTTTTATTTTTCCTATGAACTTACCAGTAAAACAAACCTATATAGGTTTCATATGAGCAGACTAACCGTCACACCAGGCTGTCACACCAGTGTGTCAGTTAGGTAAATACGACCGACCGGAAAACAAAAGACGATCGGAAAACATACATACTTACGCGTCTTTTGCTTTCCGGTCTCCTTTTGTCCCAATAATCGAATAAACGGGCGCATAGTAGGACCGCAGGAGTCCTACTAGTAGGGATGTATACACCCTAATTGGTAAAACTATTGGGAAAAAAGTAGAACTATGAAATTTTACTATCAGTAAGTCTATTGGGAAGAAAATTCCCAGTAGTCCTACCAGTAAGACTACTGGGAATAGGCCCATCTGGGTCCCACATCAGCTGACATAAACATTGTCTGATTAAATACTTAGTTTACTGGTAAACAGTTGGTAATTGTCTTGTGTGATCTGATGAAATACCTAGGACAAATTATTTCAAATCCTGATAAACGCAACACATTCATTAACCTATATCTACTTGCTGCTTACGTACGATTCTCTGTAAGTAGGTATCCTCAATTCCCGTCAGATCTTAGAGGAAAGAACTTCCGCGACCAAATTCCTGTGCCCTACCTATTTGCAGACAAAACCAAATATTTTCTAAGCAAATGGCGTCCAGACTTGGAAAATGTTTGCACTTTGGTTACAAACACTTTCCGATCAAGATTCAAACCCGAAACCTCTCGCACAGGCATATGCGTGCACTATCTACTACGCCAAAAGGTTATATTCTGCAACGATTTGCTTGGGTATTTATTATGATTGTGTGTAAAGATAAGATATTAACAATTTGGCTTTGGATAACAAATACCTAGTATACCTACCCTATAATAAATAATTTAAAGACTTAACATTTATTTACCTACAATTTATCAGGAAGTCTATTTTGTCGCTCATTCAAAGACAATAGAACTACTCTGTGCTCAGCTTTGAGTTGGCCTTAATTTGAGAAACAATTAGACGGATGTTAGTTGGCTACAATTACAATGTTATGTTTTACCATTAACTGTGTTCGCACATGCCACGGTAGAATCGGTACCTATCTACATCGCTAATTGCAGTGCAGATTAATTACACTATTTTGAATAGTACGCACGAGATTTATACGCCTATATGTTCAGTAAATATATAGGTATGCATTAGCAGTCAATACCTAGCTGTTACACTAATTAATTACCTACCTACTGATCAAACATTGATATTCAGCATGACCGTTTGTTAGTCACGTTTAAATTGTGTAAAACAATGGTGAAACTTAGGTAAGTATACCTATAGGTAACTCTTCTTATATTACAATACTTGAAAGATAAGTTCCGTAATTTAAATACTTATACACAAAATATTCAGAAAATGATTTCCCGAGTTAGTTTCTACATTTCCTTACCAGGTTGACAGCGAGACCGCATAGAATTAAGCGTCCACAATCTGAGGAAATGATCGGTTACCAAATAATACAAGGAAGTTACCTTAACGAGGTATCCATGGGCGCGACTCAGTCCAAACAAGGACGGGAGGTGCCGGGCTCCGATGACGGTCACGTACAAACTCTTGCTGATCGGGTGCAGCGACAATTTGAATCCGATTTCGGGCTCCAAGCTCCCGCTTCCCGCCAACTGATTATCCCTAATTGGGTTCAAAATATTCTTCAACTTGCTGAGTGAAAACGCCATCGCAAACACACCGTCTTTACCGCGCTATCACGCACCAAACTGGCATTAAACCGGTTTTAATGAATAATTTATCACGCAATGCAATTATTATCTCAGAAATCGCATTTTTTAATATCACAAACGTAATATGTGCATATTTTTAATCACTCCCGCGTAACTAAAGTCAACTAAACAAACTCTCGGAAATTTGTATAAACACCGTTGTGCTCAGTTACCGAGTAATAGACTTAACTTGATCAATTGATACTCATGTATGGTGTACAGTCGTCACGCACGTCCCACTATCAAAACATACACAATGAAGAGATAAAAATGAGTAGATATAGGAATCGAGTTGGTATCGATCGGACCTCTCTTTCTTATTCACTGTCCGACAGTACAACACTATCGCTACTGTACTGACAATAGCTATACTCTACTATTTTCCTGACCTAACTGTATGCAATTTTCCTGCCATCTTTTAGTGGACAACAGAGACTACAGATCCTATAGAATTACAAAGTCAAAGATACATTACATCAGTCTAAATGATAAACGTTAACAGTTTCACGTAGATCACACTAGATGGCGCTTTCTGCTTTACGATAATTTATAAAAAAGGAAGTCTGGACATTATAAAAATTGGTAAAACATGTTACAGAATTAAAAAATCATATTTGTAAAAAATCAATTATAATTTACACATTCTTTGTACATAAAATGTCATTATACCATACCTACAATAATATCGATAAAATAACAAAAAAAAATAGAGACAAAACATAACTTATTACAGCATCTGCTAAATTAGAAGATTACTGGTTAAGAAACCTTATAGAAATAAAGTCGCACAATAAATAAAAGATTTTTTAGCAGTCGGAATCTCGAAAATGCAATAAAATGATCCCAGCGACACATGAGGCAAGTAATAGATAAATGCACTAGGTAATTAATAAAAAGATTAGTAAAGACAGTTCATTTCATAGATAAATTCGGGAGAAATCCATAGATTGTAGTATTTTCAGATATACAAAATGGGTATAGTAAATTCATAGCGGTCGTTGTGTAGTCACTTTCATATTTTTCTATCTCAGATCAGGCCCTAAATTCACAGAATTTCAAAATTAGTTACGATAAGAACACAACCATTTTTGATGCAATTATAAATTCAAAAACAATGAAAACGGGGATGTCTACTCACATCCCCGTGCAGCTACTGCACGAGGCTTTTAAACTTGTAAGCAGTGACTGAGGTAGTAATAATTTTTAGTAATCGTATTTGTGTCCTTCGTGAAAGTACACTACAACTTTTCATTTTAATATGGTGGCTTTCGTTTGTGTTTATTCTTCATGCTCCTAAAACAAATTGGAGTATGGAGGCATTCTCACGTGGGGCTATTACGACTGGCAAAGGGTTAACCTTCCTATTGGTGATCGCTTTTTTCTAAAATATTCCCGAGTTTTTAAGTAAAATGCATTCATGCATTTTCGCGACCCGTTTTCGTTGATTCAGAGTTGTCGTTGAAAGTAGTATAGCTAACTAAACTATGAATAGAGAGGCTGTCGAGTTGAACTGTTTACAATGCCCACACAGGTTACAACTTTATACAAGGTCATGTCGAAAACGTGAAAGTGATTTATTTAAAAGAATAAACAACTTTTACGCTTTCGACATTAATTTACTAAGCACTTCGACGATCGCGTCGTAGTAATGTACGAAGATTGACACCACGAGGACGAACATGGCGAAACAGATGCCTGTGATATACATGAACTGGCTCGCTTCTTGTGGGGTAGCCAGTAGTTCTTCGCTACTCGCATCCCGGTCTAGGGCGTCGAATTCTGATGTATCTAGAAATTAAAGATTTTTCATATTAATAGACAGTTTAATTCTTTATTGCACACAATAAAGGAAAGAAAACATAGGATAAGTGTATAAGGCCTTATGGGGCGTTCACACACATTCTATTTGCGTTCTATTCTATGACCTTTTGAAAGGTCGACAGCCTTTTTACGCAACAGAATGATAAGAGGAAGGAGATAGATGTATGGCGATCTGTCATAAGTCATAGAATAGAACGCAAATAGAATGTGTCTTAACGTCCCTTAACAACAAAGTTACCTGCAGGTGTCTCCACATCGCAAATAACATCCGTTTCTGTGATCTTCAAGTCGAGTAGCTCCCGTACGGACAGCAATGCTTCTGCCGGTGCCTCTCCAGGGAACAGGTAGTCACAGAGGTACATTGAACCCACTGGCACTAAAACTCGACGCGGTGGCTCATTGAAACATACTTTTTCTGCAAACAAAAAAGAAATTAGTACATTTTACATTATGAAGTTTAAAAAATCAAGATAAATCTGAAATATCTGTGACCTGTGGGTGGAGGGCGATTCAGACTATATATTATTAGGCATCTATTTTTATATTTCTATAGTGTTTGTGTACAGTATGCAAGTTTTTTTTATTTTATTAAAATAAAATAAAAAATGCATGCAGACAGTATTTGTTACATTTTCACAGATTTCCCTGATTTTTTTTCTTAATCTTACTTTTTAGCTTTTATGTTTTTTTCTTCACAAGGATTCACAAAGATAATTTAGTAAAATGTCGCCCGTGCCGCAAATAAAACCGTGGCGAATCCAGTGTGAAAAATACGTATGCAATTAACACAAAATTCGTTTCGTTGCAAATACGCGCTGCAACTGTGTAAAACATGTGAACGAACTCATGAGTTCGTTGTAGCTTATTATGAGATAGATGATAAGTAATAACTGCGAAGTTCGTTTACATATGTTACCATCTACTGTTGATGTGTTCTATATGAGTTATGTTTACCTTCTGGCAACAGATTGTCATCAATCAAAGCATCACAATGCATGGTAAACCGTGACGCCAATGACCGAATAATGTCTTGTTTAACGGCTGCTATGGCTTCACTAACTGTTGCTTTAGGGTAGATAAAGACACTCGACGACACCACTCCACTGAAGTGTATGCTTCCATCACATTCTAGATACTCCACCGTTTCAGGCATGGAGTTTTCCTAGAACATAATTTGAATTGATTAAAGTAGAAGATAGATTTTCTTTCAGAAAAAAGTGTTTTGAATATGACTTGAGTATTAATGACATTATGATTATTTTTTTCAGGAAATATAGATTAGCTTGCCCAAGAGGAAAACATGAATGGCCAAAGCTCATAAATAATAGTGTGTTATGATTATAACACTGAAATATACACATGATATCTGGACTCAGAAAAAGTGCTTACATTTAAGTACAATTGAACGCAGAAACCATGGCACATAAGGCAGAGATGCTATACCGACTATACCAATTTTTTAAATTACAATTATGTATTGGATACTAACATACGGCACAAACAAAGACACATGCATAGATTTAGGGGCCTCTTGTGGTGAAGGCTTAGTATTGCACTTCGTTTTCTTCTTCTTGATCAGCTGTTCCAGAGCTTCAGCACCATCTTTCAGTTCGCCGTCTATAAACATTACGCTAGATTCTATGGTTTTGTGGGCCGATTCTAAAATTTGCTGTAATCAGAAAAACAAATACATACTATTATTGAAATAGAGGTGGTAAATTAATAAATAAACAATACATTACTTTGTTTGTAGAATGACGAGAAATAAGGAATATGAAAAAATAGGAACTATTGTCTGATGTATGTATAGACAAGGTCTACATGTGGCTTTAGAATGGATTTTAATTTCAGTTTTTATTCTAGTGCTCTTATCATCAATGTATTACTTATTGAATTATCAAAGTAAATCAGCATCAAATATTATGTCTTAGTGAGGATGTTAGGGTTGTATGTGATTATGACATATGTATCTTTAGTTTTCCTATAATATCTGTTTTTCTCCAATTATAGCAGTATTAAGAAAAATTTTGTGTTAGAAGATAAAATAAATAATCTTGGGTTATACCTGAAACTGGTGCTTGACAGATATTCCACTTTTCTTTACAATCACAGGATAAACTTCATCAAATTCATAGTAACAGTCCAGCCTCTGCCATTGCTGTGGTTTAGGTAGAAACTTCCAGTCAGCTGGTTTTATAACACTGCCCTTATTAGGAGATCCCACTTCCACACTCTTACATGTCAATACTTTAGTGCTCGTTGACATATGTAGTATGAGCCTTTCGTTGGTGTACGGACAGTTACCATACATATACTGATTACCACTCAGAGCTTTGTATGTGTAGATCAGAATGGATTTTATTTTAGTAAAATGGTTGGGGTCTTCGAAAATGTCTTCATCGCTTATGACAAAGATACCTGTGACAGAGAAATATGAAAGAACTCAATATATTATAGAAGACAATATTTTATCCAGGGCTTGGGAAGTTAGATAAAAGAGCCTTCTTCTTTTAATTCCATTGTTCACCAATGGAATTAACCAGTTGAACAACTTCCTAGAAAATTTTTGATTCGGTGGTTTGTCATTACCTTCCCCATTTCATACATACAGAAAATAAATAAATACTATGTTGGTTCAAGAACCAACTCTGATAGATTAAGTTGAATTATGACAACCATGCAGAGCCCCACAAACCAGGACTTCTTTGATTTATTTTAGATCCCTTCACTCTGGCCGGGTTTGCCATTGCCTTCCCCATTTCATTCATCGATTATATCAGTGTGCAGGAAAAAGTATGGAAAATTCCAATTTATTCACTAAAACAAAGGATACTCACCTTGAACAAACATCCCTCCAGGCAGCATTCTGGTGAGATGTTTGGCGTGGTCCGCGACCCATGCCTCTGACACACTCAGCAGGTTACTGACAGCTTCAGGTTTACCCAACGAATAACTTGCTTCCGAAGCACTGTCTGTACCTTTCTCTTCAGGCGTACGAGCTAAATGTATCACATTTTCTCGCGCCTGTGTGGTCTGGAATTTGAGGTATATAAATTAGAAATAGAAATAATGTAAAATAGACGTAAGTAATTACCGAACAACTAATTATACGTACCTGACCTAAAATCAATCCAATAACAAAGGTTTCTTTCGATGCGTACTGTTCCAAATACTGAAGGCAATGTTCCGGCGAATACACTGTTCTAACCATTTTTATATTTTACAAGTTTTGGTGTATTATTAGTTAGAAAACACGAAATATTTTTATACCATTCAATATGTTCATTCGTCGACCAGCCCTTAGACAGTACCTTGAGATTTTTTTTTATTGAATTTCTTCCCATGTTCTTCAATCACATCAGGATTGCAAAATTAAAAAAAATTACGATAGTAAAATTAGTAAGTAATTTTCTTATCATAATATCATTTTTGGCAGTAATTAAAAAAAACCATCTACGATGTTTAGTATTTTCAAAATTTAAAACATAAGTAAATTCACTGCTATTCCATATTTATTCACGCAAAATCAAAATAGCTCTAATTAGTTATAACACTGATAGTACGCGTGGCAACACCACAAGAAAATGTCTGTGGATTTCTTTCGCACCAATTTTGTGCTTTTGTTTGTCTAATTTTTTGGAATATATCTAGTCAATTTTATCCAAGAAACCAGTGTTATTTCATAAATTCATTGTGATTTTCTTGTCAGTCAACGTTGAGTTGAGCCTATGCTACTTCAGTTTCCTAACAAGAACTTAATTCGTGGTTTGTGGAGGTTATGTACATTTTTCGTATAATCTCCTGTATTCCGAGACAATTGACTCTTTATTTATAAAACTCGTGGTGTTTATATTGTGCCTGTATGTATTAAGTCAGGAGACTCAATATTTCACCGCAAAATGAGCACCGGTACCTAACTATATAACTTGTGAAATTTGTTGTAATTGATGCCAAATGTAAACGAAAATAACAACAGGAAATTATTATGAAACAACTCAATCAATATCTTTGAATAAATCTGGCGACCAATAACCCCAATAGTTATTGCACTGAATTTATCGATATCGATTATATAGGATAGGTTACGAAGATATAGGTACGGTTTTCACAATTTGACAGCTGTCATTATTATAATTGTCAGGCTGTTGAAAGATGGGATGAAATTCCATAGAAAATCATTAAAAAAAGATACGAAGTTCCGCTTCTTAAAACGTAGTGATTGTTGTTGTCGACCGTCACTTTATTTAGTACAGTTTTTCCCTATTATTGGAAAAGCCAAAGGGATCCGAGCCCATACAGCCATATCTATAGTGAATAATTTTCTCCAATTCTTCATTAAAATGCTGGTGACACAATTCAATGCTGTCTAGGAGAATCTGTCGCGTCTCTGCACCCAATGAATGTGCACTTTATACCTGTCAATTTATTTGGAAAATAGGAGAATCCTGCAATTTTAACCAAATAAAACACCTAATTAACTATAGACATCGATCGCTACTTATTGCTTTTGTTCAAGGAAAATAGCCGTGAGTTGCAACTTGCAAGAAATGTCCCTTCCTTGTCAAAGGTCATTGACTGAGGTCCTTGGCATAAGGAACGAACGTCCGCCTCTTGGGGAGGCTGACAATTTTTTCTTTCATCCATGGTTTTATACAAAGATTTCGAAATTCAGGGCGTCAGGACAATCGGACTATACGATTGTTATGGTTTGATGGTTTCATGATCGCAGGTGATATTATGATCTCCATATTTCATAACAATTTTACAATAGTAGGTTTTACACTCTAGTAAACAGCATTTAAGTTGTACAAATAAAATAAACAAAAATTGATTATAAAAAGTTTATTTCTTGAAATAAAATACTTAACTCCATTAAAACTCATGTTTCAAGGTGCCTCAATAAAATCATTGTACTTACTTACATAATCGTTACAACTGAAAGTTACCTACTTGGAATAGCACCTTATAAGAATTAACTCATGCATGAACATGATATTTTAGTATAATAAATGATCGCCTTGCAGAAACATTGAAATCATTCGCACAAGTGACATAAGTAAATTAATGTGTGACACCACACTAATAAAATATAAAATAGTGCATCGTGACAAGACATTTCACTTAAAATCACACTTAAAATCAAACAGGTTGCTTAAATTCAGTTGAACTTGCATTTGGAGAAATCCATTTCAGGGTGTTGTTCCATGAATCTGAAATAATGAAAATTATTAAGGATTAATAAATAGAATACATTGATTTTCATGATTTTCACAGCAGATAAAAATCGATGTCGCCACCACTAAACCTAAACCTGAAGACCCAGAGATAATACACAAATGAATGACACTCAGATTCGGAAACAAATGCTTACAATAGGTAGTTTCCAAGTATCAAATACTAATGCATTTCTTAAAAATTAAGAAATAGTCATAAATTGATGGTCAAATGTGAAAACAGATTTAAAATTCGTTGAAAAATAAATTAGCTACAGGCAATCAAAAATCAGAACGGTAGAAAGAAACGGCAATAAGTTTTATGACGTAACTGTTCTGTGGGGCCATACAAGCAGGTCTTGGCTGCATACAAAGAACTGTTTTGCTAGAATGGGACAGAGAATAAGTCCAATACTAACTTTAACCATTAATGTCTGATGTTAGTCGAGATATCGAAATCTAATTTTATATCCTTCTTTAGTATGTCCATGTAAGTTGATTGATGCAATAAAAAAATAGGTTAATACCGTATTTGGGTACCTTTTGGCACAAAATATAAAAATACAGAAGGTCCGCTCCGAGAATGTCTGGGATTTTAATAACCTACACTCGACCGGTAGCAGGCAGCTATAGTTCCCAGTTTAAAAGAAAAATCCCCGTGGAAAATATTTCTGACAATGTATATAATGAATCTCTTCTTTAAAAGTATATAAATATATAACTATGTATAAATTTATTAATTCACACGTAGACCAGTGTCGCTTAGTTCCGCATACGATCACTGAAGACTACAGAAAATATCAGCGCCCTGCTCTCGGGCACGGCAATATTCTGAGATAGTTTGGTGTTTGGTGCTGCAGCATGTGCACTACAGAATCTACCAACTTTTGTAGTTTGTTACACTTTAGAATATTATCTGTTTTGTATATGTGTGTGTGCTGCAGTGTTAAATAAATGAATTATATTCTATTCCATTTCGTTTATTTTGAGTACAAAAATGTTTACCACTCGGTCGCGTCACAGCGCGTGCATTTCGCGACCGAGTTCGTCTGATTTGATTTGAGAACGCTTGTATGCTGAGCCCGCGTGTGCGTGGGCCATATCGCGCGTTTGTATTGAGCGGACCTTCTGTATCTTTATGTTTTGTGCTTTCGGTTCAAGATTTAAACTCGGAACCGAAACTTATTAGTTCCGATTACCTGGTTTAAGTAAATTAAGTTAAAATTACTTTTTAAGTACGTCCTGTTTCTTCTGCTCGTCGCTGGTAGGCAATCCCATTTCTTTTTGTCTTTGATCGTACATCATTTTCTCGACGAGCCCACGGGTTTCTCCGTCCAAATCCGACAGTTTGGATGGCTCTGAAAAATGTGAATAAAAAAAGTTAATAACATTATTGTAGTTTCAGAGATTTATTGTGTGAAACTTATGACAAGAATCTGTTTTGAGTTTTTTGAACTAGCATAGAGTTTACAGTGAGAAATATACTAGGACGCGAACTCAAGATTAATAAAATGTTTGTTGCTGGTTGTATGTGTGTTGTAGATCACAACGCATGCGCTAAATTGCACCCAAAGTTACGTTACGTCGAAATACTAATTTTTTAAAATTTTAATCTAAATGCAATAACTCATTTTTAAACGAAGATAACTCAGTAATAATTCCAATATTGACGTCGCAACCATCAGCATCATTAAAATGCATCTGTAATTTACGAAGGTTACTTAAAATCAAGACTTTACGATCATACCTGGATTAATTTTCTTAGTAGATATTTCTGGGTCCGTAGTAACAAGCTTGCCCCACCAATTCATTTTGTTCACCTGTAATGAGAAGTTGGAAAATTGTTAGCAGCTGCAAAATTGACCATTAATTTTGATTACAGTACCAACAAGAACGGTTTATTTAGCGTAATAATGAAATTAGGCACTTCCAAAATACTCGATTCTAATTACGAATTTTCATAAAGTATTACAAGGCTATGTTATAATAGTATGATTAACGTGTTTCTGTACACTGAGCAAAATCAACAGAATTTAATTACGTCATTAAACAATATAAGATTTTTGGAGATGATTCTTATTATTAGTATTATAGTTGGTCTGAAACTTAATGGATCGTATTGATGTGAATACTTCGCCGGAAATTAGCCACCCTTTCCAATCTTGTGTAATTAGCAACCAGAACTTTGATGCGATTTTGACAACCGCCGCTGACGCCTGGCTTTCCTTCTTAGCGTAGGAACACAGTATGCCGAAATTACACAGCCGAAGATCAGCGGCTAATCATTTTGTGAGTTTTCGGCGACGTAATTTCTGTCAGGTGTGTCACAGGTAAATTGGAAAGAATTATGAGCGTAACCAGGCCGAAGTTCCGACGCGTAATTTCGGCATAGTGGGTCGCTAGACTTAAGTTCACGACTTTAATATTGAAATAAAATGTTATCTAGTTACTAAAGATTACATAACGTAGATCAATCCGTATTTTAATTGTATGTTTGTATTATGTAGTA